>OY288268.1:68639340-70124272 GCA_958450335.1 Hibiscus tridactylites | reverse complement strand
TATTATCCACAGTCGGATGGACAGTCTGAGCGTGTTATCCAAGTGCTGGAGGATATGTTGAGGTGCTGTGTGATTGAGTTTCAAGGCTATTGGGAGAAGCATTTGCCTTTGGTGGAGTTTGCTTATAATAATAGCTACCAGGCAAGTATTCAAATGGAACCTTATGAAGCCTTGTACGGGAGGAAGTGTAGAACTCCTCTTTGTTGGGCTGAAACCGGTCAGAAGTTGGTTTCGATGCCAGCTTTGTTGAAAGGAACCACCGAGAAGGTGAAGCTCATTTGTGAGCGATTGAAGGCAGCTTCTGATCGACAGAAGTCTTACGCGGATTTGAAGCGTAAGGAGATCGAGTATGTGGTAGGTGACCGTGTGTTTTTGAAAGTTTCGCCTTGGAAAAAGGTGATGAGGTTTGGCCGAAATGGTAAGTTGAGCCCTAGGTACATTGGACCATACGAGGTGATTGAGCGTGTGGGTCCTGTTGCGTACAAGTTGAGATTGCCACAAGAGTTGGAAAAAGATTCATGATGTGTTTCATGTCTCTATGCTTCGGAGGTATAGATCGGATCCTTCGCATGTTATGCCTGTGGAGGAAGTGGAATTGAATCCAGACTTGACCTATGATAAGGAACCAGTGGATTCGGATAGTAAAGTTCTTCGAGGCAAGACCATTGATTTGGTAAAGGTGTTGTGGAAGCATCGTGGTGTTGAGAAAGCCACGTGGGAACGAAAGGATGACATGAAGCAGTTTTCGTACCTTTTTCCTCTAGGTAAATTTCGAGGACGAAATTTCTTAAGGGGGGAGAGTTGTAACACCCCAATTTTGGGCTTGGAAGTTTAGGGTCTGAACCGGACAGGTATGATTTTCGGTTCGAATATAAAAGGTGGTTTTAGGGAAAGCCTAGTTCCGGTTGCATTAAAAATATGGAAAAATATCTAAAAATTCTCTTTTAATATATATAAGAGAGTGGTGAAATCAATTTTACAAAATAAGGTTTGGAAGTGTGACATTTCGAATTAGTGACTAAAATGTAATTTTTGAAAAGTTCGGTGGTGACTGTTTTGTAAGGATTGAAACTTTGAATCTTTAAGGAGCTAATTTACCCAAGATTGATTTCTCCAGATTTTTCTTAGATTTTAATGATGCATTTAATGTTTAATTAATTAAAGGAAAATGAGAAAAACCAATTTTTGAGTTTTCATAACTTTCTTTAAAATTTTCTCATCTCATTTTCTCTCAAAATTCTCTCAGCCAAACACATTTCTACAACAACTTTTCTTTTGATTTTCACACCAAATGATGAGATTTCAATCCTCAAATGATTCCTAATCCTTTCTACATTAAATCCTCTTCATTTGCTTATTGAATTTTCAAGGATTTTGGCTCTAATCAAGGAGAAATCTACATTTAGAGGTAAGGATGTTATTCTCCTCTAAATACTCAGTTCTTTACTGAAATTATCAAGTTCTCAATCCTTAAATTAAGTTTTATTAGAGGTTTTAATGTTGTGATCATGATTTTGGCTTAAAACTCATGATTTGGATTAAATCTTAAAGAAATTCGTGGTGATTGTTTGGGCTCAGTTTTGAGATGGCTTTTTAATGTATTTTGGATGTTTAATGATGTGTAATTGAGGTTTAATCAATGCAATCCCAAATAGGTTGATTTTCCTAAGTTTTTGCTTATGAAAATGATGGTTTTTGGGGTGATCTTGGTGTTCTGTTATAGTTGGAGGTATAAGGACGTGTTTAGGTTCTTTTTGGATGTTAATTGATGTCTAAGAATGTTTAGAAGTGATGGATCTTGGCTGGATAATGTTGTGGAAGAGTTTGGATGTGATTTCGGTTGTGTTTGGTAGCCGAAATGAGAGTTTTGGCGAGAGCAGCGAGTTTAGGTGTAATGGCTGAAGATTTTAATGCATGATGATGCATTAATCCTCTGCTTTGATGTGTTTAAAACAGGGGAGACATCTTCGGATCCTTGTGGTGTTGATCCGGAGGCTTGATCGGCGTTTCGACAAGCTTGCGAAACGAAATTGGTGAGTGGAGTTGGATCTTCAGCTTTGTATTGAATGTTTGAAGGTTTGAGAGCTTAGTTTAAGTCTAAACAACTTAACTAAGCTCAAGAGTAAGTTTTCGGGGAAACTCTCAATCTTGAATGAACCATGAAATGGTTGGATGCAATGTGTTTCATTTGCATGTTTAAATTCTGTTTTGAAAGCATGTTTTAGCATGATTAATGTTGGTTTTGAAAGCCATGTGTTGAAGGATGCTCAAGGTAAGAGATCCTTTGTTTGATATTGATAATTGTGGCTTGATGCATAGTGATGCATGATGGTTTAATGGCTTTGATTTGGATGCTTTAAAACAGTGGATTAATGATGATAATTGATGTATATTGGCAAGTGATGTGTTGGTTTTAAATTACTTGAATCAGATATAGTTAGCCGGCTATAGGATTGGGTGCACTGTGAATAAATTCGCCTTGGATGTTGAGGAGTCGTAATGGTACCGTAAACTCCATCCAAGTACACTAACGAGATGTTTAAGATCACAATGGTGGTTAAAAGTCCATGTGTGGATCTTGTGTTGTGTGTCCCGTGTTCTCGTTAGTGATGTTATACAACTACCAATGAGTGATGTGGAGGGGTTGTGATTGTACCGTTAAACTCCATCACGGGTGTTGAGGGGTTGTGATTGTACCGGTAAACTCCACCTTGTGTGTTTGGTAGTGTGTATGAAGCGTATGGGACAACGCTTTTAATCCGCGTATCCGATTGTGTTTTGAGTTGTAAAAGGTTGTGGTTTATCACTTGGAAGCCAATATGACATGTTAATGATATTGAAGCATGAGATGCTTGTTGTGAATGCAATGTTGCATGAATGACGTTGATGTATGTTAAAAGGCTTATTGGAAAGTGTTTTTATAAGTGCATTATTGTGTTGTTTCATTAGAGCATGCCTCACTAAGCATTTGTGCTTACGCTCTCTCTCTTGAACCAATAATGCAGATAATTGAGGTGTTTGTGGGCAGCAAGGAGGCTAAGAATCCAAGGGAGGACTAAGCTCATGTATGGTGACTATTTTACAACATTATTAGATTTTGATAATTGGCAATGGGAACCTAGGTTATGTTTTTGGGAGATGTTTATGGACTCCCTAGTTGTGGCATGATGCCTTACATGTTTTGGATATGTAATTGGCCATTTTGGTGCTTGCTTTGATGACTTGATGAATGTTTGCTTTGGACATTAGGATGCATGCCTATAGTCTTGTGAATTTTCCTATTTGATGCCATGATCGTGTTTAGATGATGCAAACATGTACCTAATATGTATGATGACTTGTTGGCATGATTAGGATGTCATTAAGATGTGTTTGAGTGAGTAAATGTATGTTAAATCAGCAAAATCTGCATTTTCTGGGCAGACCGTATCGGAACGGGCACTACCGTTTCGAAACGGGGGCCTGTAATGGCCTTCGTGTATCGAAACGGGTAGAGGCCATTCCGAAACACTTTTGCCACTACCAAGCCCTGTTTCGATACAGGTTTCGAAATGAACCCGCGTTTCGGAACCGTCAACCCCCGTTCAGAAACACTTGACCGTTGGGCACTGATTAGAATGGTTTATGGTTTGCAAGCTTTACGTTTTAGTCATGAATTTTGTATATGCAAGTGCTTGAGTTTGGGATGTCCGTTTAAGGTGAAATTTGACAAGGAAGCATGTAATATGAATAATTTGATATTGGTAACCTTGAAATTGGTTATGTCCCTCACCTTTCTAGAATTTACATTTTGGTCCCTAAATTTGTATGTTGAGCAATCGAGTCCCTTGTTGCTTTCCGATTGCTGTGATTTTCAAGTATGCTTTTCTCAAGAGTACGCTTAGGGTTAATGAGCATTTAGACAATATTAAAAAAAAAGGGTCGTTAATCAAGGTTGACTTTCGGGTTGACTTTGGTTTTCCCCGTGTAATCTTCGTAGTTCGGGTCAACCGTCTAGGCCGGGCTAAGGGGGTTACAATGTATGTGTGTGGACTATAGAGATTTGAGCAAAGCCAATCCGAAGGATAATTTTCCTCTACTATACATAGGTATTATGGTCGACAACACGTTAGGACATTCATGGTTTTCCTTCATGGACGGTTTCTCGGTGTATAACCAGATAAAGATGAATCCGAAGGACATGGTCAAAACAACATTCATAACTTTTTGGGGCACATATTGTTACAAAGTAATGCCTTTTGAATTAAAGAATGTGGGGGCAATGTATCAACAAGAAATGGTTACCTTGTTCCACGACATGATGCACAAAGAAGTCGAGGTGTGCGTGGATGATATGATCGCCAAGTCCCATACTGAGGAGGAACACAATCAGAACTTAAGAAAGTTATTTTTGAGATTGAGGAAGTACAAGTTGAAACTCAACCCCAATAAATGTACTTTTGGAGTAACATTAGGAAAACTCTTGGGGTTTGTTGTTAGCAGAAAAGGAATCGAAATAGATCCAGATAAGGTGAAGGCCATTCAGAATTCGCCACCACCCAGCTCACAGAATGAAGTTTGCGGATTCCTTGGGAGGTTGAATTATGTTTCTCGATTCATCTCACAATTGACCGATAAATGTGATCAAATCTTCAAGCTGCTTAAAAAGAATAACCCTAAAGAATGGAATAAAGAATGCCAAGAAACGTTCGATAAAATTAAAAAGTACTTGACAAATGCTCCAATATTAGTCGCGACAGTCCCCATCAGACCGTTGATCCTTTACTTGACGGTCTATGAGAACTCAATGGGATGTGTGTTAGGGCAACATGATGATACATGAAAGAAGGAAAGAGCTATCTAGTATTTGAGCAAAAATTTTATTGAATGTGAAGTATGGTACCCGCCAATCCAAAAGTTATGTTGTGCCTTGGTTTGGGTAACCCGTATGCTCAGACAATATATGTTGTAACATACTACATGGCTAATTTTCTGCCTTGATCCACTGAAATTTGTAATGCAAGTGCCAGCATTGATTGGAAGACTGGCACGCTGGAAAATGTCAGAGTTTGATATTGTATATGTGAGCCAGAAATCGATAAAAGGAAGTGCTATAACGGATTTCTTAGCCAGTCGTGCATCAGAAGACTATGAGCCCCTAAAATTTGATTTTCCAGATGAGGATGTGATGAATATCTCCACAACAAAAATTAGAATCCTTGATAATGGAACTTGGAAATTGTATTTTGACTGAGCAGCCAACGCCTTCGGACATGGAATTGGAGCGGTATTGATTTCTCCAAATAATGAACACTACCCATTTACAAACATGTTAGAATTTCTTTGTACCAATAATATGGCTGAATATGAAGCTTGTGTCATGGGCCTGCGAGCTGCAATTGAAAGAAAGATAGAGATCTTGAAAGTGTATGGGGATTCAGCATTGGTGATCTACCAATTTCGTGGAGAATGGGAAACAAAGGATATAAAGTTGATTGAGTACCGAAAATTTATCCTGGAGCTGATAAAAGAATTTGAAGAAATTACCTTTACATATATTCCCAAGGAAGACAACCAAATGGCGGATGCCTTAGCTACACTAGCTTCGGTATTCCTAGCAAATAAACAAGAGGACATGATGCTGATTCGAATGCAGAGTTATGAAACCTATGCTCACTGCTGTAGCATAGAAGAGGAAGCCGATAAACATCCTTGGTATTATGATATATTACAATACCTTAAATTTCAGACTTATCCATTGGGGGCGAATGACAATGAGAAAAGAACTATTAGAAGAATGGCTTTAAGATATGTGATTGATGGAGAGATCCTTTATAAAAGAGGGAAAGATCATATCCTGCTAAGATATGTCAATGCCAATGAGGCATGGAACATCATGGTAGAAGTGCATGACAGGGTATGTGGAACACATGCAAATGGATTCTCAATAGCTAGGAAGATCATGAGATATGGTTATTATTGTACAACCATGGAGGGAGATTGCATTGAGCATGCCAAGAAGTGTCATAAGTGTCAGATATATGCTGACAAAATAAATTCTCCACCAGCACCTCTTCATACAATGAATTCACCATGGCCTTTTGCTGTTCGGGGCATGAATGCTATTGGGTAGATTCACCCTATAGCTTCTAATGGACACTGTTTCATTCTTGTGGCCATAGAATACTTCATCAAGTGGGTAGAAGCAACTTCTTATACCAATATTACGAGAACGACAGTTTGCAAGTTCTTAAAGAAAGAAATAATTTGTCGGTATGGTTTTCCAGAAAGGATCGTCACTGATAATGCCACTAATTTCAACAATAAAGAGATAGTAGAAGCACGTGAGCAATTCAAAATTATTCATCACAATTCTGTGACTTATCGCCCTAAGATGAATGGGGCAGCGGAGACAGCCATCAAGAACATCAAGATCATATCGAAGACAACAAAAACTTACAAAGATTGGCATGAGAAACTACTATTCGCATTGTTTGCATATCGAATTTCAATACGAACCTCAATTGGACCAACACCTTATTCTTTGGTCTACGGGACATAAGCAATACTTCCCATTGAGGTTGAAATTCCATCTCTTCGTGTTTTATCCGAAGTAAAGTTGGGCGATGCAGAATGGTTGTGAGTTCGATTTGACCAGTTAAATCTCATTGAGGAAAAGAGGTTAAAGGAAATCTGCCACAACCAAATGTACCGGAAAAGAATGATACGAGCATATGATAAAAAGGTGCACCCGAGAGAATTCTGAGAGGGGATCTTTTGTTGAGAAAGGTCCTGCAAATACATCGAGATGACCGTGGAAAATGGATGCCTAACTAGAAAGGGTTTTATGTTGTCAAAAAGGCTTTCTCTGGAGGAGTGTTGATACTGATTGAAATGGACGACAAAGAGTTGCACAAGCCAGTGAATTCTGATTCAGTCAAGAAAATATTATGCTTGAAGAATTTAAAAAGAAAAAGAAAAAGAAAAAAGAAAATAAAAAAGCGGAGTGAAAACCTGAAAGGGCGCTTCACAAAATGAAATGTCTATGGTGAAAACCCAAAAAGGCGCCTTAGATGTATAAAAAAAAGAGGACAAAATAAATAAATAAAAGGGGGTTCAAGATGAAAATCCGCAAAGGGGCGTCTTGAAACCAAAGAAGGATCTGAGTTGAAAACCTATAAAGGTAGCTCAAATAAATAAAGTTAGGCATCTGGTAATCAGAACTTCTCGAACACCTGGTATTTTGGAAGGGATTTCAGGTCTATAAGCATCCCGACAACGTTTGAGGACCGTCGGACATTAATGCAAGTTCAGCTCTATGTCTGGTCGATGGGGTGGTTGTATCCTTCATGCCTTGGATGCCCGAAGATCTGACATTGTTTCTTGATTTTGTTGTTTGCCATGACTATTTCAAATTCTGTTGTATTTCAATTTATAAGCTTCAATAAAATTTATGAATTCACTTCCAAACCTTCTTTTTATTCCAAAGCATCATAAAATGGTTAATATAATGCATAAAATCAGATAATTTCTTGGTATTACTATGTTTTAAAAGTGCAGGTGAACCTTGTCACTCTGGGATATTGAAGAAGAGTGTGCAAGACAAGATGGTATAAACTTAGGGACAGACTACAAAGATGTCAACAAAGTCTGTCACCCAAAGAAAAATGATTTTTATCTTTGTTCTCTTGAATCAACATTTCACTAGAGATGGTTTACAAAGTTTGAGGATGTTTCTGAATCATCGTTGAAACATGTCGACATTACTGCACATGAAGTCATTGATGTTCCTTAGGAATGAAGAAGAATGTCCGCAACCCTATGTTCTACTATTGAGAACCATCATTTTGTAAAGGCTCTTGGATTTTGCAAAACTTTAACATTGTAGGATTGGGTATTTGCAATTTTGCTTAAACAATGTGACATGTGATTGGCCAGGTCAAGATTTTGTCAGTTATAATACCTCTCATTTACTTTGTATAAAAATGAGAAGAAAAAAGAAAAGAAAAAAGAAGAAAAAGAAAAGAAAAGAAAAAGAAGAGAAAAAAACCAAAGTGAAAACCCGAAAGGGCGCTTTGAGAAAAGCAACCTAAAGTGAAAACCCGAAAGGGCGCTTTAGAGAAAAAGGCCAAAAATGAAAAAATGAGATTGTGACGGCCAATTCTGAATGTGAGATGGGGATTAAAAAAAAGCAGCAGAAGCAGAAAAAGAGTCCTAAAAGAGCAGAAGCTAATTGATAAATCTTAACAAATCATAGTTCATGCATCATGTAAGAAATTAGGGTCATGCTAACCCTCATATCTTAGTTGTTTTGACAGGAAATAGATGGAAATAGGATTCCTAATGAGAAGAGTCCGCCCTAGCAAAGAAGGATTCCTAATGAGAAGAGTCTGCCCCAGCAAAGAAGAACTCTTAATGAGAAGAGCTCGCCAACAAAGAAGAATTCCTAATGAAAAGAGTTTGCCCACAAAGAAGGATTCCTAATTAGAAGAATCCGCCCAGCAAAGATAGAGCTCTTAATGAGAAGAGTTTGCCCAGTAAAGAAGGATTCTTAATGAGAAGAATCCACCCTAGCAAAGAAGAATTCCCAATGAGAAGAATTCGTCCATCAAAGAAGAAGAGTTCAGTAAACGAAGGAAGAATTCCTAATGAGAAGAGTTCATCCTCAGCAAAAGAAAGAGATAAAGGGAGATTGAGGTGTTCCACAATTAGAAGAATAGCTTTAAGGTTCCATGAGCAGATGGTTTAGACAAAATTCGTGTCTTTTCAGCCTTTGCCTTATTCCTGTTTTACAGTAATGAGCAAAGAGGGGCAGCTGTAATACCCGAATTTCATATGGGAGTGCTTATATATATATATATATATATATATATTCTTTATAAATACCAAAATAATAACAAAGTCAAATAAGAAAAAGTCCAAAGATTCTATTTACATTACATAATGCCCAATTACAATGGTAAAAATCCTTCAAAGCTCGAATTACAAGTTACAAAGCCCATTTTTTAGCCTAAAATCCAAACAAACACAAAATGTATCAGCCAAAGCCCAAACCCCGCCAAAATCAACCATTATTTGCTTCTTTTTCCCGCTCGATAATGCCACGTGGCATTCCACGGTTGGTCCATCCCGTTTTCACGCGGATCAATCCCCAGCTGGCTTTGCCAACATCAACATGACGTCACACCCCACTACCTAATATAAATATGGAGAGAGAAGATATTAATGGCCAATCATTACGACAATAATGAGAGAGAGAGAGAAAGAACCGAAAGGTCTCACCAGAATCTGAAGAGACACCAGAATCAGATGCTGTCACCGTTGATCAGAGCACTGTGTCGTCGCCTGAGGTCACCAAAAATGGGCAAGCCCTGTTTCGATACGAGTTTTGGCAGTTTCAAACTGTTTCGAAACATGTTTCCCTGTATCAAAACGGGTACCTTGAAAACCTTGGTTTGGCTACTTAGAAACGTTTCAAACATTGCCAAAACCATTAAAAACATCCAAAAACTTATTTTCAAGTTGTTTGGACTTAAAGGAACTTTTGAAATCTTTTCAATTTAGTCCAAAACTATTTTTCAATTATTATATCAAAACATTAGTTCTTTAATCTCCCCCTTTTTGATATAATAAAACCAACTTGAAAAATTATTTTGGATTCTCCCCCTTTGTATTAAAAATTTTAAATAAGAGATTTCAAAAATTAAAAGAAGTTAAAGGCCCCCCTTATTCTTTTGAAAAATCAATTTTTCATATCATTTCTCCCCCTTTTTGTTATATCAAAAAGAATTTAAATAACTTTAAGTTCAAAATAACTTAGGAGAAAAAATTGACACAAGTAAGAATTTTGGTTTTAAAATGGCTCCCCCTTACTCAAAGCATCATTAAGAGTTAGTTCAACATATATGATAATCTAGTTGAATTAAAAAATAAATCAAATCAAACAAATAAAAACAACTAGATTTTACCAACACTTGAACTTCAAGGGAGGATTTGAAGCCTTCCTTCTTCAAGTGTTCTTTCTTGTGTGCATGGAGCTCCCCCTCATATTTGTACTTGTTAATCAATCTCCATCGCACCTAATCAAGACAATCAAGTAATTTTTGATATCCAAATTGCTTTGGATCCATAGACATTAGTAGCACAAAATTTAGTCCCCTTAGGAATTCATTTTTCAATTTCATTCTTTTTAGTTGAAGTGGTTAGTCCTTTTGGGACCCAAACACTTCTAAAACATTTTCCATTTATAAATCTAGGGGCACTAGATTGTCTAACATAAAAGTTTGATTTTCCAAAATTATTTTTCTTTTTAAGCTCTTTGGAAATCAAATCTTTTTCTTCTTGAACTTTATGAAGAATTTTTGTAAATTATCACATTTTTGTTCAAACTGATTGAGTTTTGCTTCAAGTTCAATTTTGTTTTTAGAAATCAAATTATTTTGAATTTTCAAATTTGAAACAATTTTCTTGTTTTTCAAAATGTGATTTTTAAACTATAAAACCAAATCATCATAGACATCTTGTAATTCATCAAAATAATATGAACATGAGGTAGATGAATTAGAAGTTACCCTAGAATCTTGTTCGATGGCCATAAGGCAAAGGTTGACTTGTTCATCGTAGGTGGAGTCTTCATCACTCCAAGTAGCCACATATATCTTATTCTTATGGCTTGAAGTTTTTTCCCTCTTCTTCTTTATAGATTCTCGTTCTAATTCTTTCATAGTTTTCTTCATGAATGGGGCACACTTCTTGAAGAGATGAACTATTTCTTCTTCTTCATCCTCCTCCTCACTTGTATCAACATGGTTGCACTTGGGGGTTTTGAGAGCAATGGCATTAGTGTTGATGCCAAGCTCCACGAATTTCTTCTTCCCCATCTTCTTTATCTATTCCTTCTTCTTCTCCTCTTCTTTATCTTTCTTCATGATTTGGTGAGTGAGAAGTGACCCCATGAGTTCATCAAGCATCAAGGTCTTCAAATTCTTAGCTTCGATGATGGTGGTCTTTTTCGAGTCCCAGGACTCGGGAAGTGAGTAGATAAACTTTTGGACAAGCTTTTCTTCCAGAATGACTTCTCCATAGCCTTTTGAACAAACTTAGAAAGAAGATTGTTATCTTTTTCTAATTAGGTTACAGCCTTTATAAGACGATCTAAGTACAAATAAGGAAATAATTTCCTAGAAATCAATAACTTCCTAAGAATTAGAGACTAATATTATATCCTACTATACAAGGTAATTACAAGGACTAAGCCAAGAATTATGTCCTTAAGTTTAGGGATTCTAACACTCCCCCTCAAGCAGAGTGTAGATATTTATCAAACCCAGCTTGCCAATGAGTTCCTTGAACATGTTCTTGCTCAAACTTTTAGTTAGCATGTCTGCAACTTGTTGTCTGATAGGTAGGTAGGTAGGTAGGTAGGTAATGCACACTTCTCCTGAGTCAATTCTTTCTTTGATGAAGTGGCGATCTATTTCCACATGTTTGGTGCGTTCGTGGTGAACAGGATTATGAGCTATGCTGACAGCAGCTTGGTTGTCACAATACATCTTTATAGGTCTAGTGTATAGTACTTTTAGTTCTCCCATTAGTCGTTGCAACCAGATTCCTTCACATATGCCATGGGATAGTGCTCGATACTCTGCTTCTGTGCTGTTGCGTGCTACAACAGGCTGCTTTTTGCTTCTCCATGTCACAAGATTGCCCCACACATAGCTGCAGTAACCACTTGTAGAACGTCTGTCATTAACAGACCCAGCCCAGTCTGCATCAGTGTAAATTTCCACACTTCGGTTGGCAGTTTTCTTGAAGTGTAGGCCTTTACCACGGGTCCCCTTTAGATACCTTAAAATTCTGTAAACAACTTCCAAGTGCTTCTCTCTTGAGGCATGCATGTATTGGCTGATAACACTCACACCAAAGGCTATGTCTAGACAAGTGTGAGATAGGTAGATAAGTCTTCCTACCAGTCGTTGATATCTCCCTCTATCAACTTCTTTTCCATCTTTATCAGTTCCCAATTTAAGATTAGATTCCATGGGTGTTTTGGCTGGTTTACACCCCAACATACCAACTTCAGATAATAAATCAAGAATATACTTCCTTTGGGAGATGGAAATACCTATTTTAGACCTTGCTACTTCCATTCCAAGGAAGTGCTTAAGGTTTCCCAAGTCCTTAAGTTCAAATTCAGCACTAAGAAATTCTTTTAGACTTTCAATTTCGCTTGAATCATCCCCATTTAATATTATATCATCCACGTAAACAATGAGAATGCATCATTTCCCACCTTTCGAATGCTTGTAAAACATGGTATGATCTGCTTGCCCCCGGATATAGCTCCTACTGATCATAGCCTTGGCAAATTGGCTGAACCACGCCCTTGGAGACTGCTTCAGACAATACAAGGACTTCTTCAACTTGCATACTTGACCCTTGCTTTCTTCAAACCCGTGTGGGAAATCCATGTACACTTCCTCGTTTAACTCTCCATTCAGGAATGCATTTTTACATCCAGTTGAGTCAAAGGCCAATCCATGTTGACAACTAGGGATAGAAGAACTCGAATGGTGTTTAGCTTGGCAACCGGTGCAAACGTCTTGTTGTAGTCTAGGCCATAGGTTTGGGTGAAACCCTTAGCAACGAGCCGAGCCTTGTGTCTGTTAATACTGCCATCAGGATTAAACTTTATGGTGAAGATCCATTTGCATCCTACTATCTTCTTCCCACTAGGTAGATGCACGACTTCCCAAGTTTCATTTGCCTTGAGAGCCCTCATTTCTTCCATCACAACTTTCCTCCACTCAGCTGATTCAAGAGCCTCTTCTATATTTCTTTGGTGTTTCTACAGAATCAAAATTAGACACAAAAGCTCTATAAGACTTAGATAAATATCCATAGGACACAAACCGGGAAATAAGGTGTTGAGTGCAGCTTCTTGTGCCCTTTCGAACAACAATTGGAAGGTAGATGGATGGTGATAGAGGTGAGACTTCTGATTCGGAACAGTCCTCGGCTGGGGATGAATTTGGCACTGCTGTCTCAGTTTCAGGTGGATGCTTTCTTCGAGAATAAACCCGCAATTCTGATTTTGGAGCATGTTCTTGCTATTTTTCTGAATTAGGTGGTTGCTGCTCATTTATCGAGCTTATTTCTTGCTGCACAGGAGAACCAATGTCTAAATCTGGAACGATAACATCCTGATTTGTGGGCTTGGTAATGGTGGTAGGATCAGGAGGCATAGGATCGGTTGGTATCATAAGGAGTGTGTTAAGAGTCTCATCTTCATTGAGAATCTCCCCCTGAAGATGAGCTACAGTAAAGTAAGATTCATGTTAAAAAAAGTGACATCCCGAGAGATAAATATTCGGCGGAAGGTAGGCGAATAACACTTATACCCTTTTTGTGTTGGAGAATAGCCAATGAAAGCACAAGTGTGGGCTCGAGGATCAAGTTTGGACTGATTTGGTTGGTGATTGTGGACAAAAGCTTTGCAACCGAAGATTTTGGCTGGAAGGTTGGGAACATGAAATAATGGAAAAGCCTTTTGAAGGATAGTTATAGGTGTTTGGAAATTTAGGACCTTTGATGGTAGTCGGTTTATGAGATAACAGGCTGTGAGGATAGCTTCTCCCCATAGGTATTTTGGAACTCCCATGGTGAACATTAGTGCTCGAGCTATAGCAAGGAGATGACGATTTTTTCTCTCGGATATCCCATTTTGTTGAGGGGTGTCAGGACAAGAACTTTGGTGTATGATGCTCTGTTCAGCTAGGTAAGGACTTAGGACATAATTAAAGTATTCTCTCCCATTGTCAGTTCGGAGAGTATGAATGGTTGAGTTAAATTGGGTTCGAATCATTGAATGGAAGTTTTTGGAAAACTTTAGGTGTTTCTGATATTTCTTTGAGAAGGTAGACCCAACAGACCCTAGTGTGGTCATCAATGAAACTTATGAAACACCTAGCTCCTGTAATGTTTTTCACTCGGCTGGCTCCCCATAAGTCACTATGAATTAAAGAGAATGGTTGAGACTGGTTATAGGATTTTACTGGGTATGGTACTCGGGTGTGTTTGGATAATTGATAGATTTCACACTTCAAGGAATCAATATTTTTATTTCTAAATAACAGTGGAAGGTGTTTTTTCAAGTACAAGAAGTTTGGATGTCCTAGTCTATGGTGCCATAACATGATTGTGTCTTCCTTGGAAGTAGATAGAGCCAGCCCTTCTTGTCCACTGTCTTTATTCCAAACATAGAGACCATCATCAACTTTAGCAGTGCCAATCATCCTCCCCGATTTCTGTTCTTGTACCACACAACCATTTGCAGAAAATTCAGCAAGAACACTTTTATCCTTAGTTAGTTTACTGATTGAAAGTAAATTGCAGGACAAGTTTGGAACATGTAACACTTCATCAAGAGAAAAATTCTTTGTTAATTGAATTTTCCCAATACCAGCTACAGGTGAGTAAGAACCATCAACAATACAGATTCGAGACTGATTATGACATGGTGTGTAGGTGTGAAACAAGGTGGAGTTACCTGTTATGTGATCAGAGGCACCCGAATCGAGTATCCAAGAGGATTGATTGTTTGGTTCAAAAATACCGTTGAGAGCAATACCTTGAGTGGCTAAGGATCCATGAGCAGTGGTAGTGCCTAGTATCTTATGAAGAGCCTCAAGTTAATTTTTGGTTAGGCGAACATCAAGGACTTCATCTACAGCAATGGAGGTGTTAGAGGACACTAGTGCAACCTTATTTTCCTTCGGATTTTTTCCAGGATAACCATGTAGTTTGAAGCATTTTCCCTTTGTATGTCCTACACGGTTGCAGTGGCTTCACCATGGCCTGGTTGAGCCTGAATCATCACCAGCACGGGGCCTTTGTGGTTGAGGGCCTCTAGAGATAAGAGCTGAGTTTTCGGTGGGACGGTAACCATCAGTTGTCACAGGTTTAGGTTCCTTTAAATCTCTCATCATGACAAGCCGACGCTTCTTTTCTCTTCTAACTTCTAAAAATGCTTCACCAATGGTTTGCAAGGAGGTTCTTCCCAGAATTCTACCACATACCTCATCAAGCTCTCGGTTCAGCCCTGCTAAAAACTCAGAGACGTTCTTTGTTGAGATGAGTCATAAACTTGGTATGTTCCTTGCCTTCTCCCCAGTCTGCCTCATAGTACATGTCCAGTTTCTGCCACAAAATTTTCAAATTATTGTAATACTGAGTTACTTCAAGTGTTCCTTGTCGGATATCCTTCAACTTGAGTTTGATCTCAAATACTTGGGAGGCATTTCCAAGATCTAAGTAGTTTTCTTTGATAGCATCCCACATATCTTTTGCAGTTTTAAAGAAGAGGTGGGTGCGACTAATATGGCCTTCCATTGAATTAATTAACCAAGCCATTACGATCGAGTTGTTGAGTTCCCACGTTCCATAAGTTGGATCTGTTGTGGCTGGTCGTGGAATATCTCCATTGATATATCCTAGTTTTCCAAGACCACAAATGACCATAATGACCAATTGGGACCACTGTAGGAATTTTTTTCCATCTAGTCGATGGTTGGTGATTATAAGGGAGGAATTAAGATCTCCTTGAGAAGTTCGTTGATTGTTGTTTGGAATCATTTGTGAGGTTTCAGTCTCAAACAAAGTTTCAACAATGTCACCCATAGGAAGGAATAAAATAGAAGGAAAGAGAGATTAAGCGAAGGGATGTTTGGGGAGAGAGATTAGAGATGACAGGATCCAAAATCCTAAAGCTCTGATGCCATGAAAAAACATAGAAAGAAGATTGTTATCTTTTTCTAATTAGGTTACAGCCTTTATAAGATGATCTAAATACAAATAAGGAAATAATTTCCTAGAAATCAATAACTTCCTAAGAATTAGAGACTAATGTTATATCCTACTATACAAGGTAATTACAAGGACTAAGCCAAGAATTATGTCCTTAATTTTAGGGATTCTAACACCTTTTAGTCCATTGGTGATGGTGGAGAATTGATGAAACATCTTCCCAATGTCCTTTTCTAGATCCATCTTGGAGTTCTCATACTCGTGGTTGAGAAGGCCGATCTTGGTCTCCTTTACTTCGTTTGATCCCTCGTATGTGACTTCAAGCTTGTCCCATACTTCCTTGGAACTCTCATAAGAAGACATCTTCTCATAGATGTTGAGGCTAAGTGCACAAAAGATTAAGTGCAACGCCTTGCAATTTAGATCCATCTTCTTGCGGTCGTCGACACTCCACTCCGCCTTGTGTAAAGTGTCCATAAGTCCTATATTTCATGCATATTCCAACTCTTATTATTACTGTTATTGAGCACATTTTAGGCATAAGTAGGTGCATGCATGGCATTTTACAATATTTCTTTGTTTCACCTTGCTTTTATAGATTATCAATTATTTGATAAACAAGAGATATTGTTTTAGTGTATTTTTGTTTGTAAGAACTAATAGCTGAAAGAGGGAACCAATGAGCTGAGAAGTCAAGGCTGAAAGAACAAACCTAGGAGTTGTACTGATGCAGTTCCAGCAGAAGACAGTTGCTACCGACCTTGCTGTCGAGTAGAGTTGTCGCTGACCTTGCTGCCCACGACAGCTGACTATGGAGGTTGGAGAATCGGAGTGCGATCTGAAGAGTTAAAAATCCTGAGTCTATCACCGACATCCACTTAATTTTCCGACGTCTGTAGCAGCGGCTAGGGCTACCGAAGCAAAAATCTGAAGATTACTTGCGAGCTAACGCAAACAGGATAAAGTCCATATTCCATGCAAAGAAGTCATAGTTTAAAGTCACATTAAAGATGGAAAGCTACTTTCGAGGACTTCTACTTTAAGGAGGACTTAACCTTGTCATTAGTCTATAAATACCCATTGTACTCCTAGTTCAAATCATCTTAGGTTTTACATAGACTTTTCTCCTGTTCTTTGCTGTCGCCATGTTCTAAACTCTATTTGGGTTAGGGTTATGTTGTAAACTAGTGTGAAACGGTTGTTTTAGGTTTTGAGTTATTTTTCAATAAAATGTTCCGAGCTTACTTAATCTATTGTTCTTCATTCTTTCAATCATTCTACACCAGTTGTTTGAGAGAATCTATTTGTCGAGCATGAAAGTCCAAGGCTCACGAAAGGGTTAAGTACGGTCACAATGTGCTGAGGCGTGACTAACTTGGTTTCACACCAGTCCACAAGTTTCAGCGGCTAAAAGGGATTACCAACCGAGATGACTAGCCTGTCTTAGGTTGACACTGAGATTGCTAGGTATTGCCTACGTCACGTTAGCTCTCGAGCATCCTAACCTAGAAATAGGAGGGATCATTGTCGACTATCCTACCGAACTTGGAGTATCTGCCATACTTGCTGCCAGGACTTCTTTCCATTCCACTTGCCGAGACAGTACACCCATGCAATGGTAGTGACCTGCTGCGGTCGCTTGACAGGGTCGTAGTTTGCCGCCTGCCATACCCGGCGAGGCAGCATATCGTGGCAGCACAAAATAACTCATACCTTTTACAACGCAGTTTTCACACTAAGTGGTAGCATAACCCTGTCTGCTTTATCAACCTGATTCATCTCTTCTCTATTACTTGTGTTTTTAATTACTTTTCTATCTCAACCAATTATTCACTTGTGCTTTTACTTTACCTTGTGCAAGAACTACGAAACGAGACAAGCTGTCAAATCCTCGTGGGATTCGACATCTTTTATACTATAACCTGGCAGGAGTGTGCACTTGCGCTCTCACAAAAAGGGAACACCTACACGCCCTACAAGTTTTTGGCGCCGTTGTCAGTGATTGGTAACAGCGAATTTCGTTTTAAATTTCTTCACTTTTATTTAATTTCTAGTTTTTATTATTTTTAATTTTAATCGGAAAAAAACTATGTGAGAAAGTTCTTATTCAGGTGCCCCACGAGTTAAGGGCAGCAATATTTGGGAAAGTTCTTGCGAATTTTGTGAAGGCAATCATGCGTTCGAAAGTTGCCCTCATCTTTTTGCAGCAGACATGTCGAGAAAAACCACTTGGGAGTGGATGCCTGAATATGAACAACAGATGTTGCCGCAGCAGCAACATGGACAGCAGAAATCGACATGCCCTGGCAATATAGTTATCCGCAAGAACAATCAGAATCCTGGGAGGAGACACTTCAAACTTTCCTTGCGCTCACGGATAAAGTGTCAACTGCTATGGACGCCAGCATCGCTAAGATAGATGCACTTCTGAGCAATTCAGTCCTCATCGATGCTATGGATGAACCTCCACAATTAGGGATACTAATGTCCTAGAACAAGAGGATAAAGAGAAATGCGAGGAAAGATCTCCAATGTGTGAGGAGCAATTGAAACCTTCAAGCCCAGAGAATGTGGAACACTGCCCAGACAACAAGACTGGCAGTCATTCCGGAAAATCTCATAAATCATGCCCTAAAGATGAACCAACAACACCTGATCCAAGCACTACCATAGAAACACCTAGTGAGGTCGACAAGGGAGTTTAAGATGCCACAACAACATCATATTCCTCAACATGATGCACGCATCGATAGAAGCCTCGGAAGCAATGGACTATATATATTTAGAAGAGCCGATGCTAGTAGATTTAACGCCACAAAAATCTCTACTGATGGAGGTTTTCGAGCAACCTGAGGAAAGCAATGTGGGGAATCATGAAGTTTTTGAGTTTTTCCTTGACCTACACTGCATTATGACAGAAGATTGTCGGAACAACTGGCTGTCGTAGCAGCAAAAGGAATTCTCCTCCATGATGAACTTCGACAAAGAGAAGGTAAGTAAATGGTTAGGTAATGAAATACTGTTTACTAACCCCATGTTCATGCCTTCAGTAATAGGAACAAGGAGGAAGGTTTGCATGGATTACAATGGAACAAGGAAGAAAGACTTCCCCACCATAAGAATAATCACGCGATGGAGGGTACGGGTAGACTACAAGAAGTATCGAAAACGACCCTCTGAACAAAACAACCACCACAGGAAGTGGTTATGTTTGGGAGATGCCCACAAATGCTCTCCCAACATAACTTAATTATTTTTATTTGATCTCTTTTTATTTTTATGTTTCAAGATTAGAATTGATTTTATTGCAATTTATTTTAATTCTTAGGATTATATTTAATTTATTTACTCACATTTTTAATTTCAGAATTTATTTAATTTTATTATTAGCTTATTTTTATTTTAGGTTTTAGGAATAAAGGAGCCGGACCAAGAAGAAGGCCTAACAAGAAGCCCGCCCACCATTCTGTCGAGACAGCCGCCAGCGCAGCAATGCATAACGGCTAGTTGACCTTCAACGGCTAGCTGCCAACAGCTATGAAATTAACGGGCAGAAAAATTTGTAACGTGCACAAGGAAATCGAACCGTTGGGCATTTAATGTCGCCCCGACACTTCCCGGCAGCCCTTATATATACACCTCTCACTCACTTCATTTTACTTTACTTTCACCTTTTGCTATCTTCTATATGATTACCCTGCTCTGTCACAACTTTTATTTCTAGTTTCAGTTAAGTACAACCGTTCACATGACCTCGACATCAACCCAAAAACCCATCTATAAGAAGTTTTGCTTCAAGGATGATGAGGAAAGATACAGAGAAAAATTCTCCAAGCAGGCAGTATGGGAGGAATAAGGCTTCCATTACACGCGACAAACGAGAGACCGTGGTCTAGAGCCCACCTTGTTCCGAGCCATCCACTACAAGGGATGAAAGATGTTCGCTCAGCATCCCGAGATAGCGAACATCACTATCGTCAGTGAATTCTACTCCCATCAGCCCTGCCTAGAGAAGACATTCGCCTACGTTCGTGGGGAGCCGGTTAAACTCAACGATGTTGTCATCAACAACTAATACGGCCTCGATATGAATGACAACCCTCATGAGGATTGGGAGCAGTCACTGATGACTGCCAACTATAAGGAAATCAAGGCAAAACTCTACAAGCCCAACACACCATGGCTGGGGGGCAAACATGTAGGATCTGTCCAGCGCCGCCACCTGTTGCCTGAAGCTGTGTTATGGAACACATTTATGAAAAGGCGTCTACTGCCCACATCCCACAACTCAACAGTTTACCGGCTGTGCCTTGCTTTAATTCACAGTATCCTGATGAATCGGCTGATTAACATAGGGGAAATTATCTACACGGAAATCTACAACTACTTCAAGAAGAAGAAGGGCAGGTTGTACTTCTCATCCTTCATCACAGGTCTCTGCACCAACTTTCGAGTCCCGGCAAAGCCCACAGATGAGCTTACAACTACCAAAAAGGGCTGGACCAAAAATGTCTGCATTCAGATGATGCAGGATGCGGAAAAAAGCCAGTAATACTGAGCCAGCCTTCAGCCACACAGTTCGAAACTCCAGCCACCCCGATAGTACTAACGCTGCCCTAGAAAAAGAAGTCCTCCCGCTGCTGCACACGCTTTTAGAAAGCACAAAACGGATAAAGCAGCAACAGTTGGCCTTCATGAACTATGTGGGGGAGGCCCAAGAAGCCCTTGTGGGTTACTTTCTGCAGAAATTTCCCGGTGATGTGCCCACCATGCCGCCTTATCCTGAGGAGCTTGCAGCAGCAGACCGAGCACAAAAAACTCCACCCGCTGCCGCTGCACGCCATACTGACCGCCAACCACCCTCGCCTACGCATTCTCCACATTACTTAGCCGCCACCCCATCCAACACAGTGGCAGACTCCCCTGAGAGGCACCAGCAGAATCTCTCCCTTGTCTGCATATCCAACACAGTGGTAGACACCTCCTCATCAGAAGAGATTGACCAGCCGCCGTCGGAGCCAGAAATAGTAGTGGTAGCAGTAACAACAGCCATCCCAATGGAATTCATCCCTCCGGCTGCACCCACGGAGGAAGGAACCAGGAAGAGGAAGCAGAACATAATAGCCGAAGAACCTGTGGACTTCGAGACGGAGAAAGAAGAGAGTGACGCATCTCCCGCCGTCCCCCTGCCGAGCCTCAAGAAGAGCAACAACATATGCCAAAGAGAGTCCAGCCGCAGCGGAAAGCAAAAACTTCACCTGCTAGAATCGCCGCCAAGGCATCTTCTGGCCGCCGTTACGTCATCCAAACATCCTCCTCCTCCTCAGCTAACTAGAATCCAGTCTCCTCTCAACCCTCAAAAAAAATTATTTTATTCTATTTCTATTTTTATTCTGTTTTCTTATTGTTATTTTTAACATGTATATTTTATTTTATTATCTTTTCTATTTTGTGCATTGATGGCAATGCCCATCTCGAGTTTGGGGGGGATAGCTCTCCTATCATATTTTTAGGCATCTTTAGTTGCATGTAGGTTGCACTGTACTTGCCTTAGTAATAATCGGAAAAGAAAACTTTGCTATGTCTTGTGCCTATGATAGGATAGCCGACTGAATTATTTTCGCAACTAATAAAAATTGAACTTAATCTTGGGAAAAAGTATGAAGTATGACTTAGAAAATTTTTCTTTATGCTTGAAAATGTTAAACATCTATGTACTTACTGAATGTGTTAGAATATTTGATGAACATTGCCTGTTTGTTTTTAGAATTCTTTGCAAAATTCTAACGATGAATACAGGTTGCCGCTGAGGCAGACAAAAGAAATAGAAAAATACAGTACTGCCACGACAGCAAGATCAAAAACAAAGAACAAAGTTGTGATACCCTAGAGGTGCCCGCAATAGGCTCTAGGAAGAATCATGTGCGAGGACACTTCGTTGCTATCAAAGTCCATGAATCTGAAATCCTTAAAGTGACGGACAAATTAGCATGAGTGAATGAAAGCCTTCACGGGATGACTCTACTTCAAGGGTTTGGGGTTTTGTAGTTTGCTCCTATCTCAACGTCAGACCTGGAAGAGTAGTTGTGATAAGCTGAAGCCCTTACTGCAATGTTTAAAAATAACGTGCTTAATTGTGCTACCTCGGCAACAAACCATTCAATCACAATAGCATCTTTGTTTAATTATTTATTATGCGTGATCAGTTTGTTTACAAATATGCACACGCCACACATGCATGAGAAATTTAAATTTTGAGTTATTTTTCTACTTATTTCCCTTCACTAATATAATATTAGTGCCACAACCTTGAGGCATAAAATCAGGTTAAAAACAAGTTTTCTTTCTGACTATTATTAGAGCAAGTATTTTAGGTTGCATTGCTTGAGGACAAGCAATAGTTCGAGTTTGGGGTGTGTAAAGTGTCCATAATTCCTATATTTTATGCACATTCCAACTCTTATTATTACTGTTTTTGAGCACATTTTAGGAATAAGTAGATGCATGTATGGCATTTTACAGTATTTTTTTGTTTCACCTTGCTTTTTTATAGATTATCATTTATTTGATAAACAAGAGGTATTGTTTTAGTGTATTTTTGTTTGTAGGAACTAACAGCTGAAAGAGGGAACCAAGGAGCTAAGAAGTCAAGGCTGAAAGAACAAACCTAGCAGCTGTATTGATGCAGTTCCAGTAGGAGACAGTTACTGCCGAGCTTGCTGCCGAGTAGAGTTGTCGCCGACTTTGCTGCCCACGATAGCTGACTATGGAAGTTGGAGAACCAGAGTGCGATCTGAAGAGCTAAAAATCTTGAGTCTATTGCCGGCATCCACTTAATTTTTTTACGTCTATAACAACAGTTAGGGCTGCCGAAGCAAAAATCTCAAGATTACTTACGGGCTAAGGCAAACGGGATAAAGTCCATATTCCACGCAAAGAAGTCAGAGTTTAAAGTCACATTAAAGATGCAAAGCTACTTTCGAGGACTTCTACTTTAAGGAGGACTTAACCTAGTCATTAGTCTATAAATACCCATTGTACTCCTAGTTCAAATCATCTTAGGTTTTATATAGACTTTTCTTGTGTTCTTTGCCACTGCCATGTTTTAAACTTTATTTGGGTTAGGGTTATGTTGTAAACTAGTGTGAAACGGTTGTTTTAGGTTTTGAGTTATTTTTCAATAAAATATTTTGAGTTTACTTAAACCATTGTTCTTCATTCTTTCAATCATTCTACATCAGTCGTTTGAGAGAATCTATTTGTCGGGCACGAAAGTGCAAGGCTCACGAAAGGGTTAAGTACGGTCACAACCTGCTGAGGCGTGACTAACTTGGTTCCACACCAGTCCACAAGTTTCAGCGGCTAAAAGGGATTACCAACCGAGATGACTAGCCTGTGTAAGGTTGACGCGAAGATTGCTAGGTATTGCCTACGTCACGTTAGCTCTCGAGCATCCTAACCTAGAAATAGGAGGGATCACTATCGACTATCCTACCGAACTTGGAGTATCTTCCAGACTTGCCGCCAGGACTTCTTTCCATTCCACCTACCGAGACAGTACACCCCTACAGTGGTAGTGACCTGCTACGGCCGCGTGACAGGGTCGTAGTTTGCCGCTCGCCATACCCACCGAGGCAACATATCGTCGCAGCACAAAATAACTCATACATTTTACAACACAGTTTTCACACTAAGTGGTAACATAACCCTGCTTGCTTTATCAACTTGATTCATCTCTTCTCTATTGCTTGTGTTTTTAATTACTTTTCAATCTCAACCAATTATTCACTTGTGCTTTTATTTACCTTGTGCAGGAACTATGAAACGAGACAAGTTGTCAAATCCTCGTGGGATTCGACATCTTTTATACTATAACTTGGCAGTGTGTGCACTTGCGCTCTCACAAAAAGGGAATAGCTACACGCCCTACACCTTGATTCTTTGTGGTACAAACGGGCCATCCTTAATAATGTCCTAAAGCTTGTAGTCTTTGGATTTGACAAAGAACATCATTATTGTCTTCCAATAAGCATAATTTGTCCCGTCGAAGAAGGGTGGCTTGTCGATAGATTGCGCTATTGAAACGGTTGTTTGAAATTTTGTTCGAGTTTGTGGGATCGCCTTAATATGATGTTAATTTTGTTCAATTGAGCCAAGCTCTGATACCAATTGTTAAGTTTTATGTGCTCGATTTTCTTCAACCGTTCTAGTTATTCAAATGTGGAGAAGATTGAATATTTGGGTGATTTTGTGGGAGTTGAAAAATAGACAACAGACACAAGTATTTATAGTGGTTCGACCTTCTAACAAGCGCCTACATCTACTACCTTGACTTAAGAGGAAACCGTTACAACGATCAAGCTTTCTACCCAAAGCTTGATCAAGCACTCTGTCACAAGAGAAATTCTAAGAAAACTTGAAATCCCTCTAATAGGTATTTGTTTGCACTATAAAGCTCTCACCCAAACCTAAACACTTGAGCAAATTTGACAATGTTAAGGTCACTAGTGTTGTCTATACAAGGAATTTACAATTAAAGCTCTAAAGACATTTTGACATCATAGTGCTGTTACAATTGAAGCATTAACCTATTCTTGATGCTTGGAGGTCCCCTTTATAATCCTAATTGAGATTCTATTCGTTGAGGAGTGTTGGGATTGAATTGGAGCAGTTGGAGACTTTATTTCCCTCATTAATTGCAGTTCTAGTGATGTCTGTTTCGGAACAGGCAAGCCCATATCGGAACTACCTTCTTCAGAACTAGCCGTTGAACCCTAATGTAGCAACACGTATCGAAACACCTTTGGCCGTATCGAAACAGTGTGAGCTGTACCGAAACGGTTACAAATCATTTCGGTACGAGTGACCATTGAGATGCATTTAAAAACTCGTTGGGAAATTTCAACTGTTGGGGAGGTTTTGACCATTGGGCGTATTGAAACACCAAAGGGGTGTTTCGAAACGGGCAAGCCCTGTTTCTATACGAGTTTTGGCAATTTAAAAACTGTTTCGAAACAGGTTGCCCTGTATCGAAACGGGTACCTTGAAAACCCTAGTTTGGCTACTTAAAAACATTTCAAACCTTGCCAAAACCATTAAAAACATCCAAAAACTTATTTTCAAGTTGTTTGGACTTAAAGGCACTTTTGAAATATTTTCAATTTAGTCCAAAACTATTTTTCAATTATTATATCAAAACATTAGTTCTTCAGAGTGCTTACCTAGATATGCATATTTGAGATGGTCTGGTAATGGTTTCAACTCCAATTCTGGTGGTTCCTCTATTTATGGCTTTGGTGCCTTAACCTCTCTGTCTGCCAACTCTAGTGGCTCAAAATAGCTCACTTCTTCAGCCTCCAAGACTGGTTCTTTAGATTCTTCACTCGTCTCATCATTGTCAACTAGTTCGCTAGCATCATCATCTGTGTCTTGGAACAACTGTGCCATGTCCACCTTGACAATGGATTCCATACTATCATCAGTTTGGAATTCTTCTGATTCATCTGCATATTTCAAAGCTTGAAACATATTAAATGTAACATGCTGCTCATTCATGTGCATTTTTAATTATCTTTTATGCACATCAATCAAAGCTCTACCAGTAGCAAGAAAAGGTATTCCCAATATAATTGGGATATTAACATCAACTTAATAATCTAAAATAATAAAATCGGCTGGAAATATAAATTTATCTACCTTTATCAACACATCCTCAATCTTACCCTTAGGATGTGCGAAAGATCGATCCGCCAACTGAAGTGTCACGGTGGTGGGCCTTGATTCAATGCCAAGCTTCTGGAACATCGACACCAGCATCAAGTTAATGCTAGCCCCCAGGTCATACAGTGTCATACCCATGAATCTATTGCCAATAGTGCACGAGATAGTGAAACTCCCTGGATCTTTCAATTTCGGCGACAACCGATTGAGTATCCTGGCACTACATCCTTTGGTAAGAGCTATAGTCTCAAAGTCTCCCAATTTTCTTTTTTTGGACAAGACGTCTTTCATGAATTTCATGTAATTCGGTATCTTCTCGAGTGCTTGCACTAATGGTACAGTTGATTTGCAATTTCTTTAGCACTTCCAAGAAACACTTAAATTGCTAATCCTGCTTGTGCTTTTGTAAACTTTGTGGAAAAGGTGGAGGTGGATAAACATATGCTAGTTTTGTTGGCTTTGCCAACAGTTTGCTGGCATCAGACTGTTGTCTGGTATCATTCTGCTTGTTGGCATCAGTCTACTCATTGACATTAGTCTGATGACTGACAATGCTTTCATCCTCTTCTTTGTTCTCTGAATCTTGTAGTACATTTATCAACCCTCTCTCTTCCTTTTGACAATGAGCTAGTTGGTTTTTGGATGTCTCAGCGTCACACTGCTCACCACTTCGAAGTGTTACGGGTTTGCATTGTTCATTGTTCCTCTGCCCGGCATCTTCTGTGTCACTTGGAAAAGTTCACCGGGGTCTGTTGTTGAGTGCATTGACAATCTCCCCAATATGGACCTACAAGTTTTGCATTGAAGTTGCCAAACTATAGAGTCTGAACAGTGGCATCATTCCTCTTCATGTATTCTGTCAAAGTCCCTTAGTTGTTCCTTTACCCTGTATGGAAATTATTTTGTGTCCGTTGCGGCACAACATTCTAATTGACTCCTAGCATGTCATTGTTCTAACGTTGGGCCATTATATTGACGCAAGGCATTGCTGTTATGTTGTTGGGCATTGTATTGGTTGTATCCTTGATTTCCCCAAGCAAGGTTCAGGTGTTGCCTCTATCCTATATTATAAGTATTTGAGTTAGGATTAAAATTGTGATTTATGTTGCTAACATAAATTACCAACTCAGGGTTGGCAGGGCAATCATCAACATGGTGGCTCTCTCCATAGATGATGCGGAATGGCTCTAATGCCTTCACTTCTTGAGGCTCATTGTTCTTTTGCAATGCTCCCACCATACTAGTGAGGTTAGAAATCTCACCATGGATGGACGTTAGTTCATCAACCTTCAATTTCCCATTGGTTTTGTTTTCGGTACCTAACCTGGCAACGGGGTACTTGAAATCGTTAACTGAAATTCTCTCAAGGATACCCACAGCCTCCTTATAGTTCTTGTCAAGCAATGAACCGGCTGCCAAAGCATCAACAACAGTCCTTGTTTGTGCATCTAATTTGTTGTAGAAAGTTTGTATTTGAGTCCAATTTGGAAATCCATGCATAGGACACCTCAGAATATCTTTAAATATTTCCCAAGCATCCTATAAGGTTTCATCCTCAACCTACCTGAATGTAATAATTTCACCACATAGCTTAGCAGTGAGTGTTGGCGGCTGAAAACACGTCAAAAACTTCTGGCATAGGTCCCTCATGAGGTGACTGAACCAAGTGGCAAAGAATTGAGTCAAGTCTTGGTTGTGTCTCTCAATGAAAAAGTGAATAATTTCAGCTTCATAGTATCCTCTGACACTCCAGGCTGCTGAAATAGCTGGCAAATCTTTATAAATTGCTTCTAGTGTTGCCTTGGGTCTCCAGTAAGTGCTCCATCAAATTGACCTACCTTCAAAAGCGTTTGAATCATTATCGGCTTAAGTTCAAAATTTGATCCATTTACCTCTGCACCAATCACTCATGGCAACATGTTATCAATATTTGGTGCCGAGTGCTCTAGTATTAGTCTCTCTATGGCATCGTCCACTACGGGTGCGGCAGGATTTCCTCCATGTATAGGTGGATTCCCTTAATTCTGTGGGACACCTTTTACTCCCCCGTTACTATTTTGAGCCATCTTTCCGATTTCCTCTTCAATCTATGGTAGATTCGTTCAATTTCAGGGTCAAATGGCTGATAGTCCGTAGGGCGGCTCCTGGTCATACATCAAACAAAACAGATAAGTAAAATAAAACAAAAACAATAATACTTCGTTGCAATCCTCGACAATGGTGCCAAAAACTTGTTGGACTCGTGAGAGTGCTTGGCAAAAGAGCAGAAAATGTATAAAAATAGTGCCAAGGTTGAGTCTTTTGCGTGAAACTATACACGGTCTTCCAAGTAATACAACAATAAGCTGGGTTATCGATCCCAGAAGGATTGGTCAAGAGTTTGTTTTGAATTTGTTTTTGAAAGAAAGTTGAAAAGAAAGGAAATGAAAATAAAACAACGTTGGCAAGGAGAGTTTTGAAATGTATGACGAGTGTTGGCAAGGAATGCCTGGTCTTCATGCTATTCATGTCATGCCAGCTCTTAATAAATCCTGTCTTGGCTTTGGTTGCCGAGCAGATTCAAAGTTGGCATTGCCTCTCTCGATAGCAATGCCCTGAATTAACTATGAAAAAACTTTTATATCTCTATAAAACAACTTTTTTCATAAATTCATTTGATTAAGTCCCAATCCTTTGCTCCTAAGGGGTAGATTTCACTCCCGAAGTGAGTTCATCTACTTGAACATCTTCTCTCGAAGCATCTCACCTTAGTATCTAGCATTAGTTATTTGTTCCCTAAGTCGGTTAAGATATTAAGGTTCAATATGCCAACAAAGCCAGCTTTTTCTTGGCGTTGTATTTGCAAAAACATTTAAGATCATTGTTGCGTGTATTCAGTGTCACAATTTTAGTGCAACTATACACTTTGCCAAGTTATAGTATAAAAGATATCGTATCCACAGGGATTGGTACTACTTCCAGAGATTATCGTCTCGCACTATAAAATAAAAACACAAGTAATGGTTTGGTCGAGAAAACAACTAAAACAAAGAAAACAAGTGTAACCCCCTCGTCCCGGTCCAGGCGGTTGACCGGTCCGAGCGGGTTACACGGGGATAACCGAGGCAAAACCCGTTAAGGCTCCACTTCAGTTAACAACCCGAGAAAACTTTTTCTTTATTTATCTTGTCTAGATGGATTTAATTAAACCTTTGTGTGAAGCGGCAGCGGAAAACAAGACTCTCAAGAAGCCTAACCTCAAACAGGGCCTAAGCCCAACACTTGAGAACATTTAAAGATGTCAAAAGCCCATTTTCAGGCCTGTGTTTCGAAACTGGCTAGCCCGTTTTGAAACACGGGCTCAGTTTAAAAAGCCAACCATCCGTACCGAAACGCATACACCCCGTTTCGGAACAGAGGTCCATTTCGCCTAAACGTTCCGAAACACATTCCAGAACAGGCAATAACAGTAGCCAAAACGTTTCGAACCTCGTATCAGAATAGAGGTTCACAGTAGCCAAACCATAGCAGAACGCGTTCTTATACGGGTGTCCCTAGAGCCACACCCGTTCCGAAACGCCTGCAGTCTGTGAGTTTCCAAAACCATCTTTAATCATCTCTAAACGATCCCAAACGCCCCCAACGACTTCAAGAAACAAACACAACATGCACACATAAACTCTAGAGGCATACACCCTAATACAAACACGCTCAAACCACATAACATGCAAGAAAAGGGCATACATTCATAAGGGATCAAGCCTTCACCATAAAAGAGACATACATAGCATTTTAAGGTTTCATGCCTTTGAAACAAACACATAAGCATTCATGATACGCATTAAAAGCATGGTTTACAATCCAAAATAAGGCATCAACAAGCCATACCAAAGCATCAATATATCAAAGAGTCTAAACAAGCTCCTAACACAAAACAACAACATAAATCCCATTGCTCATCTATTACATCCATAACTTAAAAATTCATACTTGAGGATAGCAAAAGCAAAACTAGCACACTTCGAGGCCCTCTACTTGTACAAGCAACCCACGAATTACGAATCTGCATTGTCGAACAAAAGAGAGCGTAAGTGTAAAGCTTAGTGAGGGTAGCTCATAAAACAAACCTCGACAATGCAGGGTCCAAGCACGAACACCACAACCAAGGAAGAATACATGTTTTCTTACCTTCGAAGCCACAAGAGTCAAATATAAATGATGCATGAACATAATCTCAATTATCATGCCATACTCAACAAGTCCATAAGCACAACCATATGGAAATACATATATCAAACTTATTGGCACCTAGCTATGACCCGAATACGCGGATAACAACCGTTGGAACTCACATCCAACAACTCAACCATTACCTTACGGTGGGATTACACTCATCACTGTTTCACGCGGAGGGGATTCCACTCATCCTCACGCCTCGTCGATGGGATTTCACTCATCACTGACTAACATATAAAAGAAGATTTCCGGGCGCACCCGTACTCCATCTTGATGACTACCATCACCAAGACCACGCGCGCATTTTGACTCTCGTGTGCACACTAAACATCCTAATGATCGGTCATTTGTACCCAAGCATACTAGTGCCAATACTAACTCATTTCATAGCTCAACCTCACAACATTCTTACCAAATTCCGTGCTTAGCACGTACTCACCATGATACACCATCATGCATCCACATTCCAACAATCACATGAATATCACAATGCATAAAACATCATGCCTCAACACACATGTATATCACCATATACATAACAACATAAATCACAAATAAATATGGAACAAGAGGCATAATGCAACATTTAGAAGTTCAACCAAAGTCTTCTAAACTAAGCTTGAGATTAGACTACCAATCTAATCCCAACTCTAGGTGGGTTTACCAAGCCCGACCTAGGTCCACATGCTCGAACCAACATTTGAAAACCAATTTAAAAATGTAGAACCACTCACCGACTACTCCAAGCTCAACAAACTCTAGCCGATCAAACTCCCACGCTTCCCGGATTCGAATGTGAAGCTTCACCAACACAAAACCTTGATGCTATCAATCAAACACAAGCAAAACAACCACATTTCAGTCCACAATTCAACTGAGCAAACCCGAAACACAATTCAAGCTAATATTCGACCCAAAACACTCTCAAAACACCATTTTCGAGCAGCCCTTAGCAAAGAACCAATGTTTCCAACACTTTTAACACATCTAATAGCCTCCAAAACAACCCCTAAACATCATACAACCATCGGCCCTCAATTTCCAACACAAAAGATCCCCAAAACTCACCTTTAAACCCTTCTAAAACCCCCAACAAACCCATATCCAAATTTCTTAATAAAACCAAGTAAAAATCATACATGTTGGACCATTTGGGTTGCTAATAACATAAATAATGATAAGGAATCAAAAGCTTTAACAATGGACATTAAAGTTCAGATTTTTAACTTAGAACTTGAAAAACTCAAAACTTAAAAAAATGGGTTTTAATGAAATCTAAAGGTATAGACATGAAGAGGAAGGTGAGGACAAGTCAAAAACACAATTACCTTTCAAAAACCTTCAAAGAAGAGTGAGGATGGTGATGGAATAGTGTCTTCAATGGAGGGGAGGGGTTTCATGTTGGTTTTGCTTTGGGAGGTAGAAGATGATAGTCATTTGGGAGTTTGAAATAAAAGGGTCTTTATTTTACAAGACCAATTAATTAAAAAACTACCATTAATGAAAAATGGCCATCATCCAACATTCTAAAATCCATGGAATTTTGGGTTTTAAATCAAAACCAGGTCCAACATATTAAATAAATTTTAGAATGAAAAGGGAAAACCCGAAACATTATTTTAATTATTCAATTCACCCGACCCCCAAACTCGGGTGTTACAACTCTCCCCCACTTAAGGAATTTCGTCCCCGAAATTACCTGACGGAAACAGATACGGAAACTGCTCAAGCATATCACCTTTCCTCTCCCACATGGCCTCTTCCACACCTCTATGTCTCCACAACACCTTGACCAACTCTATGGTCTTGCCATGCAACACCTTGCTATCTGAAGCAAGTATCTCAACTGGTTCTTCATTGTAAGACAAATCCGGATTCAGTTCTATCTCCTCAACGGGCATAACATGAGACGGATCTGATCTATATCTCCTAAGCATCGACACATGAAACACATCGTGGATCTTCTCTAACTCTAAACGCAATCTCAAACGGTATGCTACTGGCCCAATCTGCTCAACTATCTCATACGAACCAATAAACCTCGGACTCAACTTGCCTTTCCGGCCAAATCGCATTACCTTCTTCCACGGAGATACTTTCAGAAACACTTTCTCACCCACTGAAAACTAAATCTCTTTTTCTATTCAAATCTGCGTAAGATTTCTGACGACCGGAAGCTGCTTTTAGACATTCACAAATCAACTTCACTTTGTCGGTAGTCCCCTTAAGCAAATCCGGCATAGGTAACAATTTCTGACCTGTTTTAGCCGAACAGATCGGAGTCCTACATCGTCTACCATACAATGCCTCATAAGGAGCCATCTATATACTAGCCTGGTAACTGTTGTTGTAAGAAAACTCAACTAAGGGTAAATGCTTCTCCCAAGAACCCTGAAAGTCAATCACACAACAACGAGCATATCCTCTAATACATGTATCACTCGCTCTGATTGACCATCTGAATGCGGATGATATGAAGTACTGAAATGCAAACGGCTACCTAGGGCACTATACAAACAACTCCAGAACCTCGCTATGAATCTCGGATCTCTGTCTGATACAATAGACTACGGAACTCCATGCAGTCTCACAATCTTGTGGATATACAAATCTGCCAACTTTTCTAAGGAATATGTGGTGTTCACTGCTAAGAAATGAGCACACTTAGTGAATCTATCAACTATCACCCAAATAGAATTCTTCTTCGAAGGAGACAACGGTAACACTGACACGAAATTCATAGTGATTCTCTCCCATTTCCATTCTAGAATTTTCAAAGGTTGTAACAAACCTGAAGGAACCTGATGTTCTACCTTTACTCTCTGGCAAACCATGCAACGGCTTACATACTCGGCTGCATCCTTCTTCAAACCAACCCAGAAATAATCATTCTTCAGATCTCGGTACATCTTAGTACTGCTCGGATGCATAGAAAAAGGACTCGAATGTGCTTCACTCAGAATCGTACGTCTCAACTCAACATCTTCAGGTACTACAACTCTGTCTCTGAAACACAACACATTCTCATCACTGAAACTGTACTCTGTCGGTCTACCCTCTGCAATGTCCTGAACATGCGAAGCTAAAGACACGTCTTGCAACTGTTTCTCTCTGTTCATTTGAATCAACGAAGGCTTCACTTGCAACTCTGTAATCAAACCACCATCCCCTGATACACTCAGCCTAGCAAACATAGCTCGCAACTCAACTGCAACTCTTCTGCTCAACGCATCGGCTACTACATTTGCCTTACCCGGATGGTACTCGATAGTCAAATCATAGTCTTTCAACAGTTCAATCCATCTTCTCTATCTCAAGTTCAGCTCTCTCTGAGTCATTAAATACTTCAAGCTTATACGATCAGTGTAAACCGTGCACTTCTCACCATACAAGTAGTGACGCCAAATCTTCAACACAAACACAACTACTGCTAACTCAATGTCGTGCTTAGGGTAGTTCTTCTCGTGCACCTTCAACTGTCTCGATACATAGGCAACAACTCTCCTTTCTTGCATCAGAACACAACCTAAACCTACGTAGGAAGCATCACTATAGATCACGAATTATTTCCCTAAAACTGGCTGCACTAACACTGGAGCATTCGTCAAAGCTTCTTTCAACTTCTCAAAAGCATTTTGTCTCGCATCTGACCACTCAAACTTCACTCCTTTTTGCAACAATTTATTCAACAGAGCAGCTACTCTAGAGAAACCATCAACGAACCTCCTATAGTAACCAGCTAATCCTAGGAAACTCCTAATCTCAGTCACTGACTTAGCTTGTTTCCACTCAACAATGGCTTCAATCTTCGTCGGATCAACACGAATACCTTCAGCTGATACAACATGGCCAAGAAACACAACCTCTCTAATCCATAACTCACATTTACTTAGTTTAGCATACAATTGATTAATCAACAATCTCTGCAAAACAAGTCTCAAGTGCTCATCATGCTCTTCCTCTGATCTCGAGTACACAAGGATGTCGTCTATGAAAACAACTACAAATCGGTCTAGATAGTCTCAGAAAACTCTGTTCATCATGTCCATGAAAGCTACTGGTGCATTCGTGAGCCCAAACGGCATCACAAGGAACTCATAGTGACCGTATCTAGTCCTAAAAGCTGTCTTCGGAACGTCACACTCCTTTACCTTCAACTGATAGTACCCTGATCTCAAGTCTATCTTCGAAAACACTGAGGCACCCTTCAACTGGTTCAACTGCCTATAGTCGATACACATTCTCATACTGTCATCCTTCTTCTTCACAAACAACATGAGAGCACCCCAAGGCGACCTACTAGGCCTAATAAAACCTCGGTCTAGCAATTCCTGGAGCTGACTTTTCAACTCTTTATAACTCTTTCAGAGCCATACGGTACGGAGCTATAGAAACTGGAGTAAACCCTGAAACAGTCTCAATCACAAACTCTACATCCCTGTCAAGAGGCAAACTCGGTAACTCTTCTGGAAACACATCCGGATAATCACAAACTGTTATGATATCTTTCGGTCTAACCTCACTCATATTTGGATTCATCACATACGCTAAATAAGCCCCACAACCGGAGTCCATCAACCTATGAGCCTCTAAAGCCGACACAACGTTTGACAAAAACTTAATGTTCTCGCCTACTACCACTACCTCATAGTCATCAAAAAGCTTCAACGAAATTCTCTTTGTCTCAAAATCTACACTAGCTCTGTGCTCAACCAACCAATCCATACCCAAAATGATATCAAAACCGTAGAACGGAAGTTCCATCATATCAACAAGAAACACATGACCCTGAATCTTCAGTGGACACCTCCTATACATTCGTCTAACCACAACTATCTCACCGAAGGAACTAGTCACATGCATCCATACGTCTAAAATCTCAACAGGTATGTCTAACTTCTTTGCATGCTCACTCAAAATGTAAGAATGCGTGGAACCTGAATCAACTAAGGAAAGCAAAGACATGGACTATAACTCAAAATTACCTACTATCACAATTGTGTCATTCCCTGCCTCTCTCTGTGCGTAGACTCTAGCTGGTCCACCGGCCTCTGTCTGAACTGCCACTACATGAGCAAGATTCCTCGGTGCCTCTATCCTAGGTGCATCAGCCCTCGGCTGGAAGTAACCACGACCGCATCCACGGCCTCTCTGATAGTCGATCGCTCTCGCAAGAGCCTGTGCCTGAATCGGTGCCTGTGTCGCCTGATGCGGACACTCTCTCCTGAAGTGGTCTCTCGATCCACAGTTCCAGCAAGCATGATAGTTCCCCCAACACTCTCTTGAATGTTGTCTCCCACATCGGGCACACTCGGGCAAACGCCCTCTAGCTCTCTGGCCCTGATTACTTCTACCAGGGTGACCACTGCCACGCCTATGATGGAACTGATGTCCACTGCCTCGATGCCTCTTGGCATCACCACGATCAAAGTTGTTGTGCCTCTTCCCTGAACTAGATCCTCCCGAACGCTTGGTCAGCCCCAAGCTATGCTCGATGTCCTTGGCCCTAGCGACCAAGACATCAAAATCAGAATAATTAGTAGCCAATGTGTACCTCTTGACCTCTTCATGAAGTCCATACCTGAACCGATCACAACGGTCCCTCTCAGTAGGAACCAACTCCGGAGCATACTGACTCAGTCGGACAAAGCGGATCTCATAATTTGTCACTGAGGTGTCTCCCTGAACAAGAGCCATGAACTCCCGCTTCTTCTCATCTAAATATCTCGGGCCCAAATACCTCTTTCTGAAAGCAGTCTCAAAGAAGTTCCAATTGATCTCGGCCTCAGGCACGCCGGTAGTAATGGTGACCCACCAGGTGTATGCATCACCCTGAAGTAACGAAACTACACAGTCCAACTTACGAGCCCCAACACATCCCATCTGAGCTAGAATACGAACTATCTTCTCTAGCCATAACTCCGATCTCTCAGGCGTAGATCCTCTGAACTCATATGCTCCGAGGCTACAGAGCCTCTCTAAATGTAAGCTAGCATCATCTCCTCTCGACTGAGCTGCAGCCTGAGCTCCGGCAACTACAGCTTGAAACGCTCCCGCTATAGCATCATCTCCACAATTCAACTGAGCAAACCCGGAACACAATTCAAGCTAATACTCAACCCAAAACACTCTCAAAACACCATTTTTGAGCAGCCCTTAAACTCAACAAAGAACCAATGTTTCCAGCACTTTTAACACACCTAATAGCCTCCAAAACAACCCCTAAACATCATACAACCATCGGCCCTCAATCTCCAACATAAAACAGCCCAAAAACTCACCTTTAAACCCTTCTAAAACCCCCCAACAAACCCATATCCGAATTTCTTAATAAAACCAAGTAAAAATCATATATGTTGGACCATTTGTGTTGCTAGTAACATAATAATGATAAGAAATCAAAAGCTTTAACAATGGACATTAAAGTTCGGATTTTTAACTTAGAACTTGAAAAACTCAAAACTCAAAAAAATGGGTTTTAATGAAATATAATGGTATAGACATGAAGAGGAAGGTGAGGACAAGTCAAAAACACAATTACCTTTCAAAAACCTTCAAAAATGAGTGAGGATGGTGATGGAATAGTGGCTTCAATGGAGGGGAGGGGTTTCACGTTGGTTTTGCTTTGGGAGGTAGAAGTTGATAGTCGTTTGGGTGTTTGAAATAAAAGGGTTTTTATTTTACAAGACCAATTAATTACAAAACTGTCATTAATGAAAAATGGTCATCATCCAACATTCTAAATCCATGGAATTTTGGGTTTTAAATCAAAACTGGGTCCAACATATTAAATAAATTTTAAAATGAAAAGGGAAAACTCGAAACATTATTTTAATTATTTAATTCACCCGACCCCCAAACTCGGGTGTTATTACAAGTAAATTAAATGACGGAGTAAATATGATGTTAGAGCAGGCCGGATTATATTGCGTCGTAGTGTGGAAGTTGAATGAAACCCTCTCAGTTTTGAATGCAAACGTCAACTTGATTGCCTCGACAATAGGCAAGAGAATTTCCTCGCCAATGGGTAAACTATTGTCGCGGCAAAGAACACGGCTTATTGCCTAGGTAATTGAGTAACAATCTCCATGGTTCGGCAAAGCGTTCCTCAATGGTTCCTTCTTATCCCTAAGTCGAAACTCTATTGATGTGCAGGCCTTGAAAATACCTTCCAGCGTGAACCAAGGGTGAACACAAACCAATCTTACGCTCCTCTTAGCCGTTGAAACTCGCACTTATCCCTAAGTCGAATTAGTCTTCACCGATTGGGATAAAGACCACGCTTACTCGTTTCGTGAGTCTAACTCTCCCGATATTAGACAAATAGATGCAATCGCAATATCTTCTCTCGGTTCAATTGCAAGAAAATGTAAACACCAAGAATAAGCAAACTTTGAACTTAATTGCATTAACAAAAACCTCAACAAATTACAATTTTCTTCTCACAACTACTAAACAAAATAACCCTAGCCTAAAAGAAGAATTAGTTCATAATGGCGATAGAAACACTCTAAATTCTCTACTGAATCTCTCTCCAGGTTATCCTTTGTGGCGGCTAGGTCTTATCTTTTATAGGGCATGGACTTGTCGAATTCTTCGTGGAATAGGAGGATAGTTTGGAATTGAACATAACTTCATAAAAGAAATAAATCTCTTATTCATTATTCTATTCCTCCTTATCGATTTCTTGTCCTTGACCTTCCTTTTACTTTTCATGATCTTCCTAAGCTCCAATCTTGTTGAGTTTTAAGGTGCTTGATTCCTTCAACCGTTCTTGCTCACCAAGTGGTGGAGAAGTGGAAATTTGGGTGTAATTGTGGGAAGGAAAAGATAGACAATTTAAACAAGGATTTATAGTGGTTCAACCTTCTAACGAACGTCTACATCCACTACCTTAGCTTCCCACTAAGGATTTCCAAACAAATTCACTAATAATTTCGTCCCCTTTTCTTGGATTAGGAGGAAACCGTTACAACGATCAAGCTTTCTACCCAAAGCTTGATCAAACACTCTCTTACACAAGAAAGACTTAGCAAACTAGAAATCCCTCTAGAAGGTATATGTTTGCAATATAAAGCTCTCACCCAAAACCTAAACACTTTGAGCAAATTTAACAATATTTAGCTCACTAGTGTTGTTTAAGCAAGGAATGTACAATTAAAGCTCTAGACACAATTTGTCATCATAATGTTGTAACAATTGAAGCATTAACCTTTTCTTGATGCTTGGAGGTCCCTTTTATACTCCCAATTGAGTTTGTAGTCGTTGAGGACCGTTGGGGATGGATTAGAGCCGTTGGAGCCTTTATTTCCCACCATAAATGCAGTTCTGCATCTTGGCATATCGATACCCTTCAAACCGTATCGATACGGTCCCGATAAGGAAGTAGTCGTTGTGCACTTCAGCTGATGCGTATCGATACGCTTACCTAGCATATCGGTACGATCCTGCAAATTAAAAGACCGTTGGGAAATATGACCGTTGAGGTAGTTAGGCGTATCGGTACGCGATACAACTGTATCGGTACGCGACTAGTCATTGGGCTGTTTCAAAACACACTGTATCGATACGGCTAAGCATATTGGTACGAGTTTTGGCTACTGGAAAATTCTTGTAGTTGAAACCCTAAGGCGTATCGGTACGGTACCAGATCATATCGGTACGGGCACTTGAAAAGCTTGGTTTTGACTACTTTAAACGCACTTTAAATCATTCCAAAGCCTTGTAAAACCCTTAAACATATTTTCAAGTTGTTTTTGACTAAAAACATATTTTAAATTCTTTTCAATTTAGTTGAGAACATTTTTCAAATATTATATCAAAACACTTAGTTCTACAATCTCCCCCTTTTTGATATAATAAAACCAACTTGAAAATTTGTTTGGGATTCTCCCCCTTTGTATTTTAAAATTTGAATAAGAGACTTAAAATTTGAATTGGATTAACGCTCCCCCTTATTCTCTTGAAAAACTTGAAAGATCAATTTTTCAAACCATTTCTCCCCCTTTTTGTTATATCAAAAAGAATTTAAAATGACATTGGGCTCAAAATAACTTAGGAGGTAAAAAGAAAAATTGACACACTTAAAAATTTGGTTTTAAAAATTGGCCCCCCTTACTCAAAGCATCAAATATAGTTAGTCCAACATATATGATCATCTAGTTGAAATTAAAAAATAAAACAAATAAAAACAGGAACAACTAGATATTTACCACACTTTAATCCAAGGGAGGATGTGAAGCCTTCCTTCTTCAAGTGTCTTTCTTTGTGTGCATGGAGCTCCCCCTTAAAGTTTGACTTGTTGATCAATATCCATCACACCTATCATAAGACAATCAAGTAATTTTTGGTATCCAATTTGCTTTGGATCTATAAACGTTATTTGCACAAAATTTAGTCCTCTTACGAATCCATTTTTCAATTTCATCCTTTTAAGTTGTAGTGGTTAGTCCTTTTGGGATACAAACACTTCTAAAACATTTTCCATTTATGAATCTAGGGGCACTAGATTGTCTTACATAAAAGTTTGATTTTCCAAAACTATTTTTCTTTTCAAGTTCATTGGAAATCAAATCTTTTTTCTTTTTGAACCTTAAGAAGCAAATTTTGTAAATCAAAACATTTTTGTTCAATATCCTTCAATTTTGCTTCAAGTTCAAGATTTTTTTTGGAAAGCAAATCATTTTCAATTTTCATTTTTGAAATCAACTTTTTATTCTTGGAAAATGATGTCTTGAATTCCAAAAGCAAATCATCATAGGCATCTTGCAACTCATCAAATGTATATGAATTTGAAATGGATGAGTTAGAAGTTACCTCCCTCTCATTGAAGGCCATCAAGCATAGGTGGGCTACCTCATCATCGGTGGAGTCTTTATCACACGAAGTGGCCACATATGCTTGCTTTGAAGATGATCCCTTCTTGTTGGACATGTGGGATTCCTTCATCTTCTTTCTCGATTCATGCTTGGATTTTTCCATTTTGCTCTTCATGAACCGGGCAAATTTGTTGAACAGATAGGCCATCTCTTCATCTTCACTTTCCTCCTCACTTGAATCTTCATGATGGCATGTAGAGGATTTTAGAGCAACGACACATGAATTGATGCCAAGCTCCATGATTTTCTTCTTCCCCATAGCTCTAATTTCTTCCGTCTTCTTCTCCTCTTCCTTGTTTTCTTCATGATTTGATGAGTTAGAAGTGACCCTATGAGTTCATCAAGCTTCAAGGTCTTGAGATTCTTGGCTTCGATGATGGCGGTTTTTTTTAGTCTCATGACTCGAGAAGTGAGTAGATTAGCTTTCGAACAAGCTTTTCTTCCGGGATGGCTTCTCCATAGCCCTTTAGACCATTGGTGATTGTGGAGAACCTATCAAACATCTTCTCGATGTTCTCTTCCGGATCCATCTTGAAGTTCTCATACTCTAAAGTGAGGAGCCCAATCTTGGTCTTCTTAACTTCATTGTTTCCCTCATATGTGACTTCAAGCTTGTCCTATACCTTCTTAGCACTCTCACAAGAAGACATCTTCTCATAGATGGTTAGGCCAAATGCACAAAAGAGAATGTGCAAGGCTTTGCAATTTAGCTCCATCTTCTTACGATCTTCGACACTCCATTCCGTTTTGCTTCGTTGAGGTACGAACGGACTATCTTCAACTATATCTCATAGCTTGTATTCTCTAGATTTGATGAAGAACTTCATCTTTGTCTTCCAATGGGCATAGTGAGTTCCGTCGAAGAAGGGCGGTTTGTCGATGGATTGCGCCATTGAGCCGGTTGTATGAAATGATGATCGAGCTTGCCGGATCTTTTCAATAGGATGTTAATCCTCTTCGATTGAACCAAGCTCTGATACCAATTGTTGAGTTTTTAGGTGCTCGATTCCTCCAACCGTTCTTGCTCACCAAGTGGGGGAGAAGTGGAAATTTGGGTGTAATTGTGGGAAGGAAAAGATAGAAAATTTACACAAGGATTTATAGTGGTTCAACCTTCTAACCAAGGTCTACATCCACTACCTTAGCTTCCCACTAAGAATTTCCAAACAAATTCACTAAGAATTTCGTCCCCTTTTCTTGGATTAGGAGGATACCATTACAACGATCAAGTTTTCTACCCAAAGCTTGATCAAACACTCTCTTACACAAGAAAGACTTAGCAAACTAGAAATCCCTCTAGAAGGTATATGTTTGCAGTATAAAGCTCTCACCCAAAACCTAAATTGTAACCCCCTCGTCCCGGTCTGGTCGGCTGACCGGTCCGAGTAGGCTACACGGGGAAAACCGATGTGAAACCCGTTAAGGTCCCACCTCGGTGAGCAACCCTAGAAAAATTCTTTTAATTATATCTTGTCTAAAGGCACTTATATTTCCCAAGTGATCACAACAGTGGAAAGCATCAAGAAATAAAAGCAACCAACCCAAACAACATGTTAAACAGCTCATTTTAATGTCACAGAGTAGGCCGTATCGATACACCTGTCAAGGGTATCGATACGCCTTGACCAAGTCAACTGCCCTCAGTCAACACAGGAAGACCGTATCGATACAGCCCTTGAGCGTATCAATACGCCCTTCTCGGTCAACATCTCACGGTCAACGAGACAAAACTGTACCGATATGCCTAGAGCTCGTACCGATATGCCAAAGACTCGTGAAAATCTCAGAATTCCAGTGAGCTTTGGGCGTATCGATACACCCCCGAGTATCGGTACCCCTAGCCAATTTTGTGTCCCAAAGTGTAGGACCGTATCGATACTGCCCTTAGGCGTACCGATACGCCCTGCTCTGCAAGACACCAATTGGCAGCAAAACAACACAAGACTCAACACTAAATGCATTTTAAGACTTCCCTAGCCACATACAAGCATTCATACAACATTACACAACCAAGAACTAGCATGGAGAACAATTTAGATGAATGACAAGGCATTTACACATGGCATTCACAAAATGATAGATGTTGCATAACAAGCATACTCAAAAGCTTTAAAAGCCAAAGGCACATGTCTTCACACATAAGGTTTACATGCCAATCCAAAAACATCATATAACATAAAGAACATTCAACATTTATGAGTCATACAACGCTCATACAATCACATAGCAGTCCCATTGCTAGACTACTACTTTATTTACTAAACCATACTTGAGCAACTACAAAAGCTTAGAATGCCCCTTTCCTTACTCCTTGCTAACTCCACGCTACTGATCTGCATTGTTGAAAATGAGAGCGTAAGCTAGAAGCTTAGTGAGGATGCTCTAAAACCAAAAACAACGACAATGCAGGGTTCAAGCATATAATCCTTAACATCACACACAACATACATAAGCATCAACATAGCAAACTAGCTAGCAACACAAGAGTCAATAATATGGCATCTTACTTCATATTAAGATCAACAAGATAAAGCATTTATCTAAGCAACATAACCACATGAACAAGTATATTGGCCACTATTAGTTTACTCGGATACGCGGATTACACTCAATAACAACATTACCTCGGTGGGATTACACTCATCACCGAACCTCGCATGGATGGGATTCCACTCATCATCACATGCCCTACGGATGGGATTCCACTCATCATCACGTATAATATAAACAATTTCCGGTGGAATATTACATCACCGTACTCCTCCTTGATGACTTAACACCACCAAGGCCACGCGCGAATTTGACTCAACCGTGTGCACACTAATCCTAATGATCGATCATTTATACCCGGTAAGTTAAGTAGTGCCAATTATACCTTTAACCACATCATACATCCATCATTTATACCACACATCCACCATCACACACATCAATGTATATACATACATAATCAATTCATGCCTCACAAGATCAATATAAGCATAAACATCTAAAGCTTATTAACACACAAGAAGTTAAACTACCAATTTAACTTCTACCTTGGAATGGCCTACCAAGCTCATTCCAAAACCTCCACTACACACACTTGAACCAATTTAAACAAATTTGAAAGTTTCACTCACCACCCTTCCTTAGCAAACCAAGAAAAGCTACTCAAGCCTCCACAATTTCCGGATTCGATCCCGATCCTTCTCTGATGTTTCCTCTTGCTTCTAACCAATCAAAAGACAAGTATTACTCAACCAAATCAATGCTAAACTCAGCCACAATCTCAACCCACAAATACAAGTCAAAACTTTATAGTTTCAAACCCAAACTAACCACAAAACTCACATTTTCGTACACCCCAAATACCCAGCTAAAATCCACCATTTCCAACACCCAAATGACATCTAAAGGCTTCCAAAACACCTTCCTAACAACCCTATACCATCATCCCTTCAACCCAACACAAAACCATACCAAAAATTCATATTTTTGACACTTTTAAAAATGCCCCCAAGACCCACTTCGGTATTTTTCTCAAAATCCCTCCATCTTAAGATATTAGGTGTATTAAAGTGAGCTTAACTCAAAACTTAACTAAAAAACCCAAGAACAAGTTGAAAACCCAATAAAACTTCATACTTTCTTCAAACTTGAAAAACTTGAAAAACAAAAATGGTGATGGTTTTGAAATCTAAGACCATGGAAGTGCTTGGGATGGAAAGGAGAGTTCAAAAACGAAAATTACCTTCAAAGGAGCTCTTGAACCGATGGAGAAAAGGAATGGAATAGTGATTTAAGGCTTTGGGAGGTTTTTCATGTTGGAAACAAGAATGGGGAGAAGATGACTTCTTTTTTTTCTTCTTTTTGGTTCAAAAAGCTTGTCTTTCTTTATTTCAACCTAATTACAAAATTGCCATTACTTTAATTTTAATCTCTTTTAAATTAAAACCAAGGCCTAATTAAATTAACCGGTTTTGACGACTCGAACCCAACATACACACCAAACTCCCGATCCCAAAACACGGGTGTTACATAAACACTTTGTGCAAATTTAACAATATTTATCTCACTAGTGTTGTCTAAGAAAGGAATGTACAATTAAAGCTCTATACACAATTTTTCATCATAATGTTGTAACAATTAAAGCATTAACCTTTTCTTGATGCTTGAAAGTCCCTTTTATACTCTCAATTGAGTTTATAGTCGTTGAGGACCGTTGGGGATGGATTAGAGCCATTGGAGCCCTTGTTTCCCACCATAAATGCAGTTCTGTAGCTTGGCGTATTGATACCCTTCAAACCGTATCAATACGGTCCCGATAAGGAAGTAGCCGTTGTGCACTTCAGCTGATGCGTATCGATAAGCTTACCTAGCGTATCAGTACGGTCCTGCAAATTAAAAGACTGTTGGGAAATATGACCGTTGGGGTAGTTAGGCGTATCAGTACGCGACTAGCCGTTGGGCTGTTTCAAAACACACCGTATCGATACGGCTAAGCGTATCGGTACGGGTTTTCGCTACTGGAAAATTCTTGTAGTTGAAACCCTAAGGCGTATCGGTACGGTACCAGACCGTATCGATACTAGCACTTGAAAAGCTTGGTTTTGACTACTTTATATGCACTTTAAATCATTCCAAAGCCTTGTAAAACCCTTAAACATATTTTCAAGTTGTTTTTTTACTAAAAACATATTTAAATTCTTTTCAATTTAGTCCAAAACATTTTTCAAATATTATATCAAAACACTTAGTTCTACAAATCTCCATGCAAAGTATCTCTAAAATTCAGCGTTTTATGCTCTTCAAGTCGCCTACAACTTTGCATATTTTCTCCATCTTCGGCAATTGTTTGGGCATTGCCTCGGTAGTGACTTATTCATTGCCTCGGTAATGGTCTGTTAGTCTTTTCCTCTCAGCAAGGCTCGTTCTCTTGGTTCAGTGTTCCCTAGTAAGGCTTGACATCAAAGAATGACTTGATCTAGATCGTCAAGTGATGGTTCCACATTGTTATTTCTCCTTCCTTCACTGTCGCGGCAATACTTGCCCGGGCAGTGGGTAATGAAATCTGTACATGCACAAAACATATGCCAGAGCAGTACCTTTTCCACCAAATATATTCAAATAAAGATGATCAAGCATGGCAATGATAAGAACAATGAAATTTTTGTATGTATGGCTAGTAATACATAAAAAATGAACTTAAGTCTGACAATAATTGAGTCATAAAGGGTTCAAAAATGAATACTTTTACACACTTAACACACCCCAAAAATCGAACTATTGCTTGTCCTCAAACATTACAAAACTACCAGTCAATTGCCAGAGATTTAATCTCCATGAAATTAGCCTTTGAACTTACTTTTTCTTCCCTTCTCTAAACCGTGAATATGAATGTGCTTGGCTCTCAATTCTTCGGATGTCGAGGATTTCCCTAGAATCAAACTATAAGACTCGTGAGTGTGTGCATGATTGTGAACAAGATGATTTTTCGGGTTCTATGTAAGCACTTAAACAATTAACTTACTTTCCTTAGGTTTTCTATTTCAACTAGAGTCAATTTCAGGCACCTCTAGTGATTTTTCTAAGCCTAAACTATAGCCAATTTCGGGCACCTCTAGTGATTTTTCTGAGCCTAAGCTAGAGCCAATTTCGGACACATCTAGTATTTTATGCTTTTCCTTAAGCTAGAGCCGGTTTTAGGCACCTCTAACTTAAAATTTTTACCTAATTTTTCTAAGTAAGTAATTGTCCTAAGTGTCCTAGAACTCCTTCAATCATTCAAGTCACAAAAGTTTACTTTTTCAATTTTCAGCCTCATAGTGTGATTCTAAGTATTCTTCCATTGACATCCTAAAATTGAAAGTTCACTAGAGAAATTTTAAGCTACGGTAAGAGAGAGACATCTATTGCCGAGGCAAAAAAAATTCATTAGATTAAATACTAAGGCAATCGATAAGCATGCATTCCTATAGTAGATATGACAAAAAGAACTAACGACTACTTCCCCCCAAACTCAAGAGAAGCATTGCCCTCAATGGATGCACATATACAAAATATAGAGAAGGCAAGAGAATAAAATTACAACAACGGGGACATGGATGAATCATCTTCGTCGTCTTGGATGATTAATATCCTTCTTGTCGTTTTCTTGATCCTTTTGGTTGCCCGTGGTGGTTGGTGAAGTGTTGGAGGTGTCAATTTGGCTTTCTTTGTCACCTCTTCCTCATCGTCACTATCAAGGCATATTTCTTCGGTGGTGGATGTTTTTCGCTTCTTGGTGGGTGAAATCGAGACGACTTTGGCTTGGGGAGTAATTAATTCGTTGGAGTCAGAGAAATCGGACCATGTCTCGATTTTGGTTGGCTCGATTGTAGGTGCTTTTCCCTTGTCTGCTTGGGTTGGTCGGGTATCATCAGTCTTTGTTGCCGCGGCAGAGGCAGCTGGGATTGCCGAGGCTGTGTCTCCATGGGTTGCCGAGGCAGTGGCTGTCTTCATGGACGAGGCAGAGTCTCTATGTGTTGCTGCGGCAGAGGCTCTAGACGTTGCCGAGGGAAGGATGCCAGTCGGAAATATCGAAAATTGCACTGTGTTTTCATGGAACTTCTCTAGGATTACTTGAATCATTGAGTTGTTGAAGTCCCTTATATATTGCATGAGTCGGTACTGCCGTTTTTCCATTGTGTCGATCTTTCGTTCAAGGCGCTGAAGTGTTGTTGCCACGACATCAGTCTGTGAAGTTGTTGGGGCATTGCCGGATGAGGTTGTCGCGGAAATACCTTGTACCGGAGTGGACTCTGGCTTGGCTTTCGTAATCTGCATGATTTTGTAGTATTGAGCCTTTGACCATCATTTTCTCGTTGGTGTCTGCTCGTCGGCCGAATCGGTAGGTACGTTCTTTTTCTTGCATAATCCGATAATGAGACTTTGGAAGTAGAGGCGGCCTTTATACTTTTGGCTACATATGAATATCTCATTGCGTATGATAGATCCAACATTAATAAATCTATTATGCAAGATGGAGTCAATAAGTGCAAGCATTGGTTTATCTACGGTGGTGTTGTGCGATGTGGTCGTTAAGTATCTTTTAACAAAGGTGTTCCAAAGTTTAGCCTCGGGCCGAAGCCTTTGGCAATTTACCGTTCCCTTGTGCGCTTCTTTGTTCCATGTCGGGCCGACAATTCACAACTCCTTGAGCATATCTTCATAGTCATTCGCCGTGAGTTTGTCGATGTACTCCTTGTGTTCATCTTTGGCCACATGGATGTCGTAGTTTAGATTGATAGAGTCGGTGTCCACTGGTATGGCTTGACCTTGAACATGTACGTATAGGCTGTTGGGATTTAGGGAGTAGGCGTAGAATTCCCTTACCCAAGATACATTGGCCGGCTCCGGTTGGTGGCAAAGGATTTGCCATTTTTATGCTCGATTTTGTTGGATATGAAAGGCTCCAATCCAAAATCGGTGTGTGATGATGAGTATTGGAAACCTTGCTCTTCCCACACTTGTCGGCCAACAAATTTGGCGAGGTATCTCTGTTCTACCTCCGACAGGGAGAACCATTTGAAGGTCGGTTCCTCGGTTGCTTGAGAGTGCTCTACTCTTCCTAGCTTCAAGGCCATGGTTGAGTGGTTTGTTGGTTGTGAGAAATCGGGAACTAGAGAGAAATTAAAAGGAGAAAAGCTTTTGAGTTCAAAGATGAAGAAGAGAATGGGTTTGATGGTTGAGTGTTTAGAGGGGGGTTTAAATAGATAGAGGGGTAATAATTAGATGGCATTCAAATTTTGAATGCCAACGGTTACGTGTACGACAAGAGTTGTCTTGGGAAGTGGGGGCGTTTTGGGCGGCAATAAAGGGGGAATGGGAAAGGTTGCCGTGTTTTTTGGGAGAATGGGAGAGGTTGCCGAGTTTTGGTTTTGGCTTGGGCTTGGAATTTCATAACACCAATCAGCCCATCTTCTTCACATCCTTGAACTCCTTCCTAAAAACAAAATATAAAGAACATTATTTTAAAAAAATAACACTGTTACCTAAAAAAATAATTTAAAGATGTGGAAAAATTAAAAATGAAAATTTAAGATACTAAAGGAGTGCATGAGGATGCATCTCCTAAAGTAATCACTTCCTTTTCCCTCACGACATGGGTGTCAGTGTAGTGCTTCAATCTTTGCCCATTAACTTTAAATTCATGACAGTCTTTTGTGGACTTGATTGTTACAGCACCATGAGGGAATGCTTTGACAACTTCGAAAGGTCCATACCATCTCGATCGTAGTTTCCATAGGAATAGCTTCAATCGAGAATTGAAGAGAAGGACTAATTGCCCGGGTAAGAATTACCGCGGGAATAGTCTCTTGTCATGCCACTGTTTGGTTTTTTCTTTGTAGATCTTGGCATTATCGTAGGCTAGGGTACGAAACTCCTCTATATCATTGAGGTCTAGTAATCGTTTTCTCCGGCACTCTCCCAATCCATGTTCACGATCTTGATTGCCCAGTATGCCTTGTGCTTAATTTCCACTGGTAGATGGCATGCTTTAACATACACAAGTCGAAAGGGTGACATTCCCAGTGGTGTTTTGAATGTTGTCCTATAGGCCCAAAGTGCATCATCGAGTCAAAAAGACCAGTCTTTGTGGGAGGGATTGACTACCTTCTCAAGGATATTCTTCAACTCTCTGTTCGAGATCTTGGCTTGTCCATTGGTTTGTGGATGGTATGCCATGGCAATTTTGTGTGTCACTCCAAATCTCTACAATGCCTTGGCAATGAGTTTGTTGTCGAAGTGCTTGCCTTCGTCACTTATTATTGCCCTTGCCATTCCAAGTCGTATAAATATGTTTTGCCGTAGGAATCTTTGCACGGTTTTAGAGTCATTGTTTGGTGTTGCAATTGCCTCTACCCATTTGGACATGTAATCAACGACAAGTAAGATGTAGAGAATCCCTCATGAAGATGGGAAGGGCCCCATGAAGTCGATTCCCCAAACATCGAACAGCTCGACTTCAAGTATGTTCTGTAAGGGCATCTCATTTCGTCTTGAAATATTTCCGGTCCGTTGACAACGGTCGCATTACTTGTAGAAAGATTGGGCGTCCTTGTAAAGAGTCGGCCAGTATAGGCTAGATTGTAAGACTTTGTCCGCCATACGTGTCCCTCCAAAGTGTCCTCCATAGGGTGAAGAATGGCATTGTTGGAGTACATCTTGTTGTTCTTCTTCTGGCACCTTCTTATAACCTTATATGTACATTGTTTAAGCGGCTCGTCCCAAAAATAATGATTAGAATCATGTCGGAACCGCTTCTTTCCTTGGTGAGTAAGGTTATAAGGTAAAATATCACTAACTAAGAAATTCACAAGATCGACATACCAGGGTGTCGATGAAAGTGCTGCAGCAGTTGCCGAAGTTATAAGGTAAAATATAGCTTCTTTATGAATTTATCAGTATTAGCCATATATGCACTAGTTTCAGGCATGAAAGCATTTAGGGATTTTTTTTCATAGAACTAGATGGCATGGATTGTTGCTGTGGCATGGATTGTTGCGGCAATTGTTGTTGCATTGATTATTGAGGCATTGGTTGCCGAGGCATGTTCTGTTGGAATCCCAGCGCTAGAGCATTCTGATTGTTCTGATTGAGGGCATTGTTAGGATTGCCCCATGAGAAGTTTGGATGTTTCTTCCAGGCCGAGTTGTAAGTGTTGGACACCACGTTATTGTTTCGGTTGTAGTTTCCAACATAAAAACTGGACTCTGGATTATGTGGACATTCAAAAGAATCATGGTTACCATTACATAAATCACACAATGAACCTATTACCTTGACCTCCTGTGTATTGCTTGGTCGTTGCATGTTCTTAACAAAATTGGTTAAGGTGGCCAATTGTGAGAGAATTGAATCTGATGACTCAAGTTCGTTTATGGTGGTATGGCGTCTGACTCCTCCTCTTCTAGCTATTGGGAACTGATAGTCATTTTTAGCAAGCCTATTTAGGATCTCCATTGCTTCTTCTAGTGGCTTGTCTAGGAGTATGCCATTTGCCGAGGCATCTAGCATCATCCTTTTCGGTATGTTTACAGCATTGTAAAACATTGTCACTTGTGTCCACAATAGGAATCTGTGTAAGGGACATTTGTGTAAAAGTTCTTTATATCGCTCTCAAGCCTCGTACATGGATTCATCATCTGCTTGTTGAAAAGAAGTGATTTCATTACGTAACTTATCAGTCAAATTTGTAGAATTAAATCGAGCAAGGAAATCACGACATAAGTCATTCCAAGATCCTATAGATCCGGCTTGGAAGGGTATTGGTCTGCGGAACACGAGTGAGGTATGGTCGTACTTCCCTTTTGTTGTTATTTGGTCGATTTGGTTGTTTCGCAATGAAATAGTCTTCAATGAAAAAAGATGGGATGTTGATCAGATTGTGTATTTGATTAAATCTCGTCTCGCATATTGGTTGAATGCAAAATTTGGCGATGGTCTGATTAAGCTTGATAGTATTATTTCGGATCCCTTCCGCGCGGATAATAAGCTGCTAAAGCCGTCGAGAAGCAAAATTAAGCAATGTTGGCAGCCCCTCCTTATGGTTTCGTTAAATGGAACGTGGATGGGGCTACAGCGGCGTGTGGCTTAAAGGGTGGTGTATGGGGTGTGTTAAGGGACTCGTGGGGTAAGGTCTTAGACAAATTTTTTGAGCTGTGTGCTGGGGGGATCCAACATTGGTTGAATTGTTAGCCTTGCGTAGAGGCCTGGAGAGGTTTGCATCCTCGGAGAGCAGTGGCAAGGTGGGGCTCATCCTCGAAACTGATTGTAAACAAGATGTTGAGTGCTTGATTAACGAGGCAGCTCCTCCTGCCTGTGTGGTGGAGTTGGTTCAGGTTTTGGCTTCGGAAATTAGGCGCAGAGGGGTGAAGATTTGCTGGGTTCCAAGAGCGTGCAATGCGAGGGCGGATGAGCTGGCCAAGGCGGGAATTGGGTAAGGGGGCTGACGGCATGGTCCCTGCAGGAGTCGTAGGGCGCAAGGGATCGTGGGGCTTGGGTATAAAGAACACTGTAAGAGCAGTGGGGTTTCTTGTTAGGTTGTTAGATAAGAATTAAAGATGTAAGTTATGATTTAAGGTTGTATGAACTGTGATTTTGAGAAATAAAATTTTCGGGCACTCTTTTCCCCCTAATTAGGATTAGAGGGGGTTTTTAACGAGGCCCTTTATTTATCAAAAAAAATTTATAGCCTCAAAATATCCTCATGGACTCCTTGTATTTTGAATGAATTGCAAATCTCCAGGAAGGATTTGAGGTGTTGTCTAGCATCTTTTGCTGAGCCGCCAAATTGACCAATTGTATTGATCATATTGAACATTACATGTTTTAATTCAAAGTGGGCATCTTCGATTGTAGGTGTGACAACTCCCGGGTTCAGTCTGTTGAGATCTTCTTCTAAATAATCCCGGACGGTTAGGTTTCCTGCTTGAGCAAATTGAGGTGGCAATATCGCTCTGTCTCCTGCTGCGACATTCTGATAGCCGTTGGCATTGTTATTACGGACTGGATCTGCCATTGCTACTTTCAATTTTTGTTTGAGTCTACGATAGGTACGTTCAATCTCTCGGTAAACTATTGCCTCAGTTTTGAATGCAAACGCCAACTTGATTGCCTCGACAATGGGCAAGAGAATTGCCTCGGCAATGGGTAAACTATTTCCGCGGCAAAGAACACGGCTTACTGCCTGGGCAGTTGAGCGACAACCTCTAAGGTTCGGCAAAGCGTTCTTCAATGGTTTCTTCTTATCCCTAAGTGGAAACTCTATTGATGTGCATGCCTTGGTAATACCTTCTAGCGTGAACCAAGGGTGAACGCCAACCAATCTTACGCTTCTCTTAGCCGTTGAAACTCGTACTTATCCCTAAGTCGAATTAATCTTCACCGATTGAGATAAAGACCATGCTTGCTCATTTCATGAGTCTAACTCTCCCAATATTAGACAAATAGGTGCAATCGCAATATCCTCTCCCGATTCAATTGCAAGAAAAAGTAAACACCAAGAATAAGCAAACCTTGAACTTAATTGAGTTAACAAAAACCTCAACAAATTACAATCTTCTTCTCACAACTACTAAACAAAATAACACTAGCCTAAAAGAAGAATTAGTTTATAATGGCGATAGAAACACTCTAAATTCTCTATCGAATCTCTCTCCAAGTTATCCTTTGTGGCGGCTAGGTCTTGGCTTTTATAAGGCATGGCCTTGTCGAATTCTTCGTGGAATAGGAGGATAAGTTGGAATTGAACATAACTTCGTAAAAGAAATAAATCTCTTTTAATTCATTATTTTATTCCTCCTTATCGATTTCTTGTCCATGACCTTCTTCGACTTTTCATGATCTTTCTAAGCTCCGATCTTCATGCAAAGTATCTCTAAAAATTCAGCATTTTATGCTCTTCAAGTCGCCTACCACAATGCATATTTTCTCCCTCGTCGGCAATTGTCTGGCCATTGCCTCAGTAGTGACTTAGTCATTGCCTCGGCAATGGTCTGTTAGTCTTTTCCGCTAGGCAAGGCTCGTTCTCTTGGTTCAGCGTTCCCCAGTAAGTGTAACCCCCCTCGTCCCGGTCTGGATGACTGACCGGTCCGAGTAGGCTACACGGGGAAAACCGAAGTGAAACTCGCTAAGGCTCCCCTTCGGTTAGCAACCCTATAAAAATTCCTTTTATTATTATCTTGTATAAATGGTTTTATTAAGTCCTATATGAAAGGTCAACAACGGAAGCAACAAACGAGACGATCAACTCAACATCATTACAAAATAGTCCATTTTTAGCTTAAAAAGCAGGGGTTTCGAAACACCCAAGAAGTGTATCGAAATGCCTTGACTTGTTCAAAGGCCCAAGTCAACACGAGAAGACCGTATCGAAATGGTGGTCAACCGTTTCGAAACACCCCCAACGGTCAACTTCTCGTGGTCAACAATATGAAGACCGTTTCGAAACGCCAAGACCTATTTCGGTACCTCAATTTACCGGCAAAATCTCAAATTTCCAGTGGCAAAATCGTACCGAAACGGCCCCTATGCGTATCGAAACGCCTAGCCTGAAACAAGAGGCCGTATCGAAACGGGACCAACCGTTTCGATACACGGGCTGCGAAAAGACGGATTCTAGCTGGTTTTTGATACAAGGCAACCCCAAATTCCAACCAAAACCTCCCACATTCATCATACATCAATTCTACATGCAAGGCACCCTATACAAGCATGCTTAGCACACATCAAACATGTAGGAGACATACATTAAAAGAATCAATAAGCTCAACAAGGATCCATACAAAGCATTCAAGGTTCAAGCTTTAGACAAACATGCATATAGCAATTCATAAAAGGGATATAAGTTTTCAACCACAAGGCAAGCATGCACCAAGTAAATATGGTTTACAATCCATAGCATAAACTCAACAAATCAACATACTCAACAAAACTCATCATCAACTAAGGAGTTTGACATCAACTCCTACAAGTCTACACCTTCATCGTCTAGGCATTATTACAATACGTAAATCATACTTGAGCTAATTTGAGAACTCCGAAAGCTCCTCCCTTGCCCACTTGCCTCCCGAACTCTAACGATCTGTATGTTGGAAACAAAGGAGAGCGTAAGCTAACTAGCTTAGTGAGAGAATCTCTACAATTCAACAAGCATGCAGTTTTCAAAACACTTTTCATAGATGACAATAAATCAATAGATGCACGAATGATAATCACAACAAGACTACACATGGTTTGCACATGCACAACCAACATACACACGGTGGGACCACACATCACCGTTCGACTAGTAGTTTTCCGATAGGACCACTCATCACCTTACTCTACTACTAGTCACTACCGGTGGGACCACTCATCACCGTAGTTTAGACAACCATCACATGAGGCTTGACTTCTACTCGACTACACAACAACAACGATGTGAAACAACTCGAGATGCACACGATACCACAACATATAACCATTCATCAAGACATCATAAGGATGTAGGAGTAGTAACTTACACTCGGGTTTAGGTGAACCCTCTAGGTCCCACCCAAACCCCCAAGATTTCCATTTCGAAAACAAATCAAGGTTTGACATTTCTACTCACCGTTGCTACCCAAAAAAGAGCCGAAAACCAAGCTCAAGTCACTGAATTCTCTGGATTCGTCCCTGAGGCTTCACCAACAAGATTCCTTGCTTCTAATCATCCCAACACAATCAAAACAATCATAATTCAGTCCATGATTCAATGTAGCAAACCCGGAACATAATTCAATCACATAACACAAGTTTCAAGCTAAGAACAACTCTCAAATTCCCCGTTCCTGAGCAGCCATGAAGCCTAGTCCAAAACCTTTGTTTTTAACCATTAAGTTACTCCCTAAGGCTTCCAAAACAACCCTCATACATAGTCTAACCATCAGCCCACACTCTCCCACATAAAACAATCCCAAAACTCAACCTAAAACCCCTCAAAAACCCAAATTCGGGAAACTCCATAAAACCATGTAAAAATTTACTATGTTGGACCTCATAGATAGTAAACAACTCATATATCATTGAAAAATCAAAATATTATGTTAAAGACAATAAAATAGCATTTTTAATCAAAAACCCCAAAACTTCAAATTTCAAAATCATGAACAATAATGAAAACTAAGGGTACTAACTTGTAGAGAAAAGGGGGGACAAGTCAAAATGGTTTTACCTTCGAGAAATCTCCAACAATAAGCTTACAAGGTGATGGAATAGTGATTCTAAGGGAAAGGGGGTTTTTGACGTTGGAATAGGATGGAAGAGGAGAGAAGAAGATGATGAATAGTTGGGTGTTTGAAATAAGAGAGTTTTATTTTAAAAGTCTCAATAATTACCACTTTGCCATTAATGAATGGCTATCACCAAAAATCCTAAAATCCATTAGATTTTGGGTTTTAATTTAATTTCAAAATTGATCCAACATATAAAAATGAATTTTTAAGACAAAAATGGAAGCCCAAAACATTATTTAAATATTATTTTCACCCGACCCCCGAACCTGAGTGTTACAACTCTCCCCCACTTAAGGAATTTCGTCCCTGAAATTACCTTTCGGAAACAAGTATAGAAATTGCTCAAGCATATCAGCTTTCCTTCCCCATGTGGCCTCTTCCACACCTCTATGTCTCCATAATGCCTTGACCAACTCTATGGTCTTGCCACGCAACACCTTGCTATCAGAAGCAAGTATTTCAATTGGTTCTTCGTTGTAAGACAAGTCCGGATTCAAATGAATCTCTTCCACGGGCATTACATGGGACGGATCTGATCTATACCTCCTAAGCATCGATACATGAAAAACATCATGAATCTTCTTTAGCTCAGTCGGGAGTCTCAATCTATACGCAACGGGACCAATCCTTTCAACTATCTCGTAAGGTCCAATGAAACTTGGGCTTAACTTGCCCTTCCTCCCAAACCTCATCACCTTCTTCCAAGGTGAGACTTTCAAAAACACTTTATCTCCCACGGAATACTCTACCTCTTTCCTCTTTAAGTCGACATAGGATTTATGTCGATCTGAAGCTACCTTTAAACGATCACATATCAACTTTACCTTCTCGGTGGTGCCCTTAAGCAATTCAGGCATCGGTACAAGCTTCTGTCCGGCTTCAGCCCAACAAATCGGGGTTCTACACTTCCTACCATACACGACCTCATAAGGAGCCATCTGAATACTCGACCGAAAACTGTTGTTGTACGCAAACTCCACTAACGGTAGATGTTTCTCCCATGACCCCTGAAAATCAAAGATACAACATCTCAACATATCTTCCAACACCTGAATCACTCTCTCAGACTGACCATCTTACTGCGGATGATACGAAGTGCTGAAGTTCAACCAAGTACCCAATGCCAGATGCAAATACTCCAAAAATCTAGCTGTAAATCTCGGATCTCGGTCTGACACTATCGATTTCGGTACCCCATGTAGTCTCACTATCTCACAGATATACAGATCGGCCAACTTGTCTAAAGTATAGGTGGTATGAACTGGTATGAAGTGGGCACACTTAGTAAACCTATACACAATCACTCACACTGAATTCTTCTTCGAAGGAGTCAAATGTAGCCCTGGCACAAAGTCCATGGTGATACGTTCCCACTTCCATTCCGGAATCTTCAACGGTTGTAACAAACCTGAGGGAAACTGATGCTCAGCCTTGACTCTCTAACATACCATATGTAGAACTAGTGTTTAGATATAATAATTGAAAAATGTTTTAGACCAATTTGAAAAGAATTTAAAACTTGGTTTTAAGTCCAAACAACTTGAAATTATGTTTGAGATATTTTAGAGGGTTTTTGGCAATGTTTTTACTAATTTTAAAGAGCCAAACTTGAATTTTCAAGCTACCCGTATCGATACGGTTGTACCCATACCGATACCTTTTTGCCCTAGTTTGGTCACTGCCAAAACTCGTATCGAAACAGACTTGGCCGTTTTGATACGGATCGGGATCGTTTTAGATACGCCTGGTAAGCGTACTGATCCCCTTTCAACCACCCCAACGACGACTCTCCCAACGGTCATTTAAAAGTGAACTCGTACTGATACGCCCTCAAGCGTATCGATACGCCCAGGCTATCAAGAGCCCAACGGCTAGTTTCTGATGAAGGTCGTACTGATACGGATCCAAGCGTATCGATACAGATGGCTGCAGAACAGCATTTATGAAGGGAAATAAAGTCCCCAACGGCTCTAAATCATCCCCAACGGCTAGTAACGGCTACAAACTCAATTGGGAGTATAAAAGGGACCTCCAAGCATCTTGTAATGGTTAATGCTTCAATTGTTACAACATTATGATGTCAAAATTTGTCTAGAGCTTAAATTGTTTATTTCTTGCTTAGACAACACTTGTGAGCTTACATTGTTAAATTTGCTCAAGTGTTTAGGTTTTGGGTGAGTGCTTAGAATTGAAAACAAACACCTATTAGAGGGATTTCTAGTTTGCTAAGTCTTTCTTTGTACAAGAGAGTGTTTCCTCAAGCTTTGGGTAGAAAGCTTTGAGGGTTGTAAAGGTTGCCTCCTCATCCAAGAAAAGGGGACGAAATTCTTAGTGAATTTGTTTGTAAATCCTTAGTGGGAGCTAAGGTAGTGGATGTAGACCTTGGTTAGAAGGTTGAACCACTGTAAATCATTGTGTCAATTATCTTTTTAGCTTCCACAACCCTTCGACCCAAAAATCCACCTCTCCACCACTTGGTGAGCCATATCGGTTGAACGAATCGAGCTCCTCACAACTCAACAATTGGTATCAGAGCTTGGCTCAATCGAAGAGGATTAACATCCTATTGAGAAGATCCGGCAAGCTCGATCACTAGTTCATCAACCGGCTCAATGGCACAATCAATTGACAAACCGCCTTTCTTCGACGGAAATCACTATGCCCATTGGAAGATAAAGATGAAATTCTTCTTGAAGTCAAGAGATTACAAGCAATGAGACATAGTTGAAGATGGTTCGTTCGTGCCTCAAGGAAATAAAGCGGAATGGAGTGTCGACGATCGCAAGAAGATGGAGCTTAATTGCAAAGCCTTGCACATGCTCTTTTGTGTATTTGGCCCAACCATCTATGAGTATATGTCTTCTTGTGATAGTGCCAATGAGGTATGGGACAAGCTTGAAGTCACATACGAGGGAACCGATCAAGTCAAGGAGACCAAGATTGGGCTCCTAACCTTAGAGTATGAGAACTTCAAGATGAATCCGGAAGAGAACATCGAGAAGATGTTTGATAGGTTCTCCACTATCACCAATGGTCTTAAAGGTTTTGGAGAAGCCATCCCGGAAGAGAAGCTTGTCCGAAAGCTCATATACTCCATTCTCGAGTCATGGGACTCAAAGAGGACCGCCATCATCGAAGCCAAGAATCTCAAAACCTTGAAGCTTGATGAACTCATGGGGTCTCTTCTCACTCACCAAATAATGAAGAAAAACAAAGAAGAGGAGAAGAAGAAGGAAGAGATTAGAGCGATGGGGAAGAAGAAGATTATAGAGCTAGGCATCAATGCTAGTGTCGTATCTCTCAAATCCTTCACATGCCATCATGTAGATTCAAGTGAGGAGGAAAGTGAAGATGAAGAGATGGCCTATCTCTTTAACAAATTTGTCCGGTTCATGAAGAGCAAAATGGAAAATCCAAGCATGAATCGATGAAGAAGATGAAGGACTCCCACAAATCCAAAAGGAAGGGATCATCTTCAAAACAAGCATATGTGGCCACATGGAGTGATGAAGACTTCACCGATGATGAAGTAGCCCACCTATGCTTGATGGCCCTCGATGAGGGGGAGGTAACTTCTAACTCATCTATTTCAAATTCTTATACATTTGATGAGTTACAAGATGCGTATAATGATTTGCTTTTGGAATTCAAGGCATCATTTTCCAAGAACAAAAAGTTGATTTCAAAAATAAAATTTGAAAATGATTTGCTTTCCAAAACAAATCTTGAACTTGAAGCAAAATTGAAAGATTTTGAACAAAAATGTTTTGATTTACAAATTTTGCTTCTCAAAGTTCAAAAAGAAAAGAATTTGATTTCCAATGAACTTGAAAAGAAAAATAGTTTTGGAAAATCAAATTTTTATGTAAGACAATCTAGTGCCCCTAGATTCATGAATGGTAAATGTTTTAGAAGTGTTTGGGTCCCAAAAGGACTAACCACTTCAACTAAAAAGGATGAAATTGAAAAATAGATTCCTAAGGGGACTAAATTTTGTCCTACTAATGTCTATGGATCCAAAGCAATTTGGATACCAAAAATTACTTGATTGTCTTTTGCTAGGTGTGATGGAGAGTGATCAACAAGTCAAAAATTGAGGGGGAGCTCCATGCACACATAGGAAGAACGCTTGAAGAAGGAAGGCTTCACATCCTCCCTTGAGTTCAAGTGTGGTAAAATCTAGTTGCTTTTGCTTTTATTTGATTATTTTTCATTTAAGTCAACTAGATAATCATATATGTTGAACTAACATTCTTATGATGCTTTGAGTAAGGGGGAGCCGATTTTAAACCAAAATTTTAAGTGTGTCAATTTTTTTACCTCTATTGTTATTTTGAAACTTGATGTTTTAAATTCTTTTTGATATAACAAAAAGGGGAGAAATGGTTTGAAAAATTGAAAAATTGAATTTTCAATGAAAAATTGAATTTTCAAATGAATAAGGGGGAGCTTTAATTTGATTTCATATCTTTAATCTCTTATTCACATTTTTAAAGATAAAGGGGGAGAATCCCAAACAATTTTTCAAGTTAGTTTTATTATTTCAAAAAGGGGGAGATTGTAGAACTAGTGTTTTGATATAATAATTGAAAAATGTTTTGGACCAATTTGAAAAGAATTTAAAACTTGGTTTTAAGTCCAAACAACTTGAAATTATGTTTGAGATATTTTAGAGGGTTTTTGGAAATGTTTTTACTAATTTTAAAGAGCCAAACTTGACTTTTCAAGCTACCCGTATCGATACGGTTGTACCCGTACCGATACCTTTTTACCCCAGTTTGGTTACTGCCAAAACCCGTATCAAAACAGGCTTGGCCGTTTCGATACGGATCGGGATCGTTTCGATACGCCTGGTAAGCGTACCGATCCCCTTTCAACCACCCCAACGGCTACTTTCCCAACGGTCATTTAAAAGTGAACCCATACCGATACGCCCTCAAGCGTATCGATACGCCCATGCTATCAAGAGCCCAACGGCTAGTTTCTGATGAAGGTCGTACCGATACGGATCCAAGCGTATCGATACGGATGGCTGCAGAACAGCATTTATGAAGGGAAATAAAGTCCTCAACGGCTCCAAATCATCCCCAACGGCTAGTAACGGCTACAAACTCAATTGGGAGTATAAAAGGGACCTTCAAGCATCTTGTAATGGTTAATGCTTCAATTGTTACAACATTATGATATCAAAATTTGTCTAGAGCTTAAATTGTTTATTTCTTGCTTAGACAACACTTGTGAGCTTACATTGTTAAATTTGCTCAAGTGTTTAGGTTTTGGGTGAGTGCTTAGAATTGCAAACAAACACCTATTAGAGGGATTTCTAGTTTGCTAAGTCTTTCTTTATACAAGAGAGCGTTTCCTCAAGTTTTGGGTAGAAAGCTTTGAGGGTTGTAAAGGTTGCCTCCTCATCCAAGAAAAGGGGACGGAATTCTTAGTGAATTTGTTTGGAAATCCTTAGTGGGGAGCTAAGGTAGTGGATGTAGACCTTGGTTAGAAGGTTGAACCACTATAAATCATTGTGTCAATTAACTTTTTTAGCTTCCACAACCCTTCCACCCAAAAATCCACCTCTCCACCACTTGGTGAGCCATATCGGTTGAACGAATCGAGCTCCTCACAACTCAACACCATACATCTAATTACAAACTCGGCCACGTCCATTTTCAAACCAACCCAATAATACTCTTCTTTTAACCCTCGATACATCTTCGTGCTACCCGGATGCATAGCAAAAGGACTTTTATGAGCTTCATTCAAGATCGTACGCCTCAACTCCGCATCCTCCGGAACCACTATCCTATCCTTGTAACATAGGATCCCATTTTCACCAAAACAATACTCGGTAGGCCTATCTTCGGCTATGTCTTGCACGTGAGGTGACAGAGACTCGTCTCGCAACTGCTCCTCTCGAATTAACTGAACTAATGAAGGCTTAACCTGAAGCTTGACTATCAACCCACCATCCTTAGACACACTCAACCTTTCAAACATAGCTCGTAACTCTGTAACACCCCAATTTTGGGCTTAGAAGTTTTGGGTTTGAACCGGACCGGTCGGATTTTCGGTTCGAATATAAAAGGTGGTTTTAAGGAAAGCCTAGTTCGGGATGCATTAAAATATGGAAAAAAATATCTAAAAATCCTCTTTTAATATATATAAGAGGGTTGTGAAATCAATTTTACAAAATGAGGTTTGGAAATATGACATTTTGAATTAGTGACTAAAATGTAATTTTTGAAAAGTTTGTGACTGTTTTAAAAGGATTGAAACGTTGAATCTTTAAGGAGCTAATTTAGCCAAGGGAGGATTTCTCCAGATTTTTCTTGATTTTTAAGACTCATTTAATGTTTAATTAATAAAAAGAAAAGAGGGAAAAATATATTTTTAGTTTCATAACTAACTTTTACCAAAATTTTCTCATTTCATTTTCTCTCAAAATTCCCTTAGCCAAACACATTTCCACAGCAACTTTTCCTTTGATTTTTACACCTAAAGTTGAGATTTCAATTCCTAAATGATTCCTAATCATTTCTACATCAAATCCTAATTATTTGCTTAATGAATTTTCAAGGATTTTGGCTCTAAACAAGGAGAAATCCATATTTAGAGGTATGAACGTCCTTCTCCTCTAAATACTCAGTTCTTTACTGAAATTCCCAAGTTCTCATTCCTTAAATTAAGTTTTATTAAAGGTTTTAATGTTGTGATCTTGATTTTGGCTTAAAATGCAAGATTTGGATTTAATTTTGAAGAAATTCGTATTGGATGATTGGGCTCTGTTTTGATATGTCTTTTTGATGTATTTTGGATGTCTAAATGATATGTGGTTGAGGTTTAATCAATGCAATCCCGAATAGGTTGATTTTCCTAAGTTTTTACTTGTGAAAATGGTGGTTTTTGGGGTGATCTTGGTGTTTTGTTAATGCTGGAGGTTTAAGGACGAGTTTGGGTTCATTTTGGATGTTAATTGATGTTTAAAAATGGTTAGAAGTGATGAATCTTGGCTGGGTTAAGTTTTGGAAGTGTTTGGATGTGATTTCAGTTGTGTTTGGTAGCCGAAATGTTGGGTTTATGAAGAGCAGCGAGTTTAGGTGTGTTGCTGGTGTTTTTAATGCATAATGATGCATTAATCCTCTGTTGTTATGTGCTTGAAATAGGGGAGAATGATCTGTGAGCAATAGAGGTGGCGTTGATGGTTTCGGATGCTTGGAAGGCTTGTTGGCTAGCCTAGTTTTGTGTATCGGTGAGTGAAGTTGGGGTTTTCAGCTTTAAAACCAATGTTTGAAGGTTTTGGGAGCTTAGTTTAAGTCTAAACAACTTAGCTAAGCTCAAGAGTAAGTAAATGGAATTTCTCTCTTGGTTTGTGTTATGAATTGGTTTTTAATGCACTTGTGATGGTTGGATGCAATGCATGTGAGTTGCATGTTTAAATTCTGTTTTGAAAGCATGTTTTAGCATGGTTTAGTGCTGGTTTTGAAATTCATGTGTTGAAGGATGCTCAAGGTAAGAGATCCTTGGTTTTGTACTTTGGAATTGTGGAATTGATGCATAGTGTTGCATGTTGTTTAATGGCTTTGTTTAATGCTTTAAAACAGTGAATTGATGATGGTAATTGATGGTATTGGCAAGTGATGTAAGTGGTTGTTGGTTACTTTAATCGGATATAGTTAGCCAGCTATAGGATTGGGTGCACCGTGAATTGATTCGCCTTGGATGTCGAGGGGGTTGTAATTGTACCGTAAACTCCATCCGAGAATCCTAGCAATTGAGGAAATTGGTGTCACCACGATGGAGGATGGCTCTCGTGGGTGGGCTTTGTTAAGTGCCACCACGATGGAGGATGGCTCTCGTGGGTGGGCTTGGTTAACTGCCACCACGATGGAGGATGGCTCTCGTGGGTGAACCTTGTTAAATGTCACCACGATGGAGGATGGCTCTCGTGGGTGGACTTTGTTAAGCGTCACAACGGTGGAGGGTTGCTCCCGTGTGTGAGCTTGGTTAAGGTGATTACAATGGTTGTGGTAGCTTCCATGTGTAAGCCTTGTGATGTGTCCCGGCTCTCGCTAGTGAGTTATACCACTTCCGATGAGTGATGTTGAGGGGTTGTGATTGTACCGTTAAACTCCATCACGGGTGTTGAGGGGGTTGTGATTGTACCGGTAAACTCCACCTTGTGTTGTTCGGTTGTGTGTATGAAGCGTGTGGGACAACGCTTGTAATCCGCGTATCCGATTGTGTCTTGTGTTGTGATGGTTTGTGAATTATCACTTGGAAGCCAATATAATGTTCTTGGATGTAATGAAGCATGAGATGCTTGAAATGATGCATGGTTGCATGGGAAGTGTGTGATGATCTAAGAATGCATGTATTACTTGTTAACTTGTACAAGTGTTATCTTTAGTGCATTGAAGTCTTGTGAGGACTTGTTTTAAAAGGCATGTGGTGCTATGTTGTCTTTGGTAGTTCATGTGTTTTGCATTTGTTGAATGCATGAGATAGTTAGAAGGAGCCAATGGTTTTTGAAAGGTTTTGCTTTGAAATGGCCATCAAGCATATGGAAAGTATGATGTGAAGTGGAAGTGTTTTCCAAGGAATTTGTATTTAACTTTGCATATGATGTTCATGCATGGAAAGGTTAAATTGATGGTTTTGCAAGGATGTGCTTTGAAGTGAGTTACTTAGCTTTTCTAAGCTAAGGGTTGGTTTTCATGTTTGAGCAATGCATGATTTAAAGCATGTTGTTTAAAAAGGGGTTTTCAAACACTGCTTTGGTTTATCGAAATGTGTTTACTTTTTAAAGAGGTTTTATGACTCGCTGCATTGATGGTGTTTTGGTTTTGAGCATTCCTCACTAAGCATTATGTGCTTACGCTCCTTTTTGTCCATCAATGCAGATATTTGAAGTTGGGACAGCAAGAAGCAAGGGATTCAAGGAGAGCTCCACTTGAGATGTATGTCTCGGTTAATAGCTATAGATAATAAAGGCAATGGGGGGAGAGTCTTTTATGTTGATGTGTAATGAGATCGTGTATGTTGGACAAGTTTGGTTTATGATTTGAATTATGTGGTTTAACGCTTGCAACGTTTGAATCTTCTTATTCATAAGTCGTTATGTTATGCTTCTTGTTTTCAAAGCATGATTAAGTGTTGGATGTGCGGAAAGAGTTGGTATACCTAGGGGTTGTTTTGTATCTAGATTTTAATGCAAGTTGGTGGTTATGATGCTTGGCATGTTGTTGTTTTGTTGAGGATTGATTTGGAGTATGTTCGATGGGGTTTGAATGTGTTAAAACAGGCCTATCTGCTGTTTCTGGGCAGGGTGTTTCGAAACACCCTTGCCTGTTTCGAAACAGGTGCTTGATTTGGCCTGGGTGTTTCGAAACGGGTAGAGGTGTTTCGAAACACTTTGGCTACTGCCAAGCCCCGTTTCTGAACGGGCTATCCCCGTTTCGAAACACTTGACCGTTGGGCACTGATTTGAATGGTTTTGAAGTTTGCAAGCTTTACGTTTTAGTCCTGATTTTTGTATGTGCAATTGTTTGAGTTTGAGATGTCCGATTAAGGTGAAATTTGGCAGAGAGGAATGAAACATGACTAATTTCATAATGGTAACTTAAAAATTGGTAAAGTCCTCTTAATTTCCAAAATTTATAAAATGGTCCCTAAATTCGTATGTTGTGCAATTGAGTCCCTAATTGTTTTCCGATTGCTGTGATTTTTGAGTATGCTTATCTCAAGAGTATGCCTAGGTTTAATGTGCATCTAGACAAGTTTAAAAAGAAAAAAAGGGTCGTTAATCAAGGTTGACTTTCGGGTTGACTTTGGTTTCCCCGTGTAATCTTCGTAGTTCGGGTCAACCGTCTAGGTCGGGCTAAGGGGGTTACAAACTCAACGGCCACTTTTCTACTCAAGGCATCGGCCACTACGTTAGCCTTGCCCGCATGGTACTCTATTGTGAGGTAATAATCCTTGAGAAGCTCTAACCACATATGTTTCCTAAGATTCAACTCCCTCTGAGACATCAAATACTTCAAACTCTTGTGGTTGGTGTACACGGTGCACTTCTCACCATAAAGATGATGTCTCCAAATCTTCAACGCGAACACCACTGTAGCTAACTCTATGTCATGGGTGGGGTAATTCTTCTCATGAACTTTCAACTGTCGCGAAGCATATGCTACCACCTTACCCTCTTGCATAAGCACACAACCTAGCCCTACATAGGATGCATCACTATAAATCACAAATTCTCTCCCCGGTTCAGGTTGAATCAAGATAGGAGCTTCGGTCAAAGCTTTCTTCAATTTCTAAAACGCTTCGTGTCTTGCATCTGACCACTTATACGGAACATTCTTCTACAGCAACTTAGTCAACGGAGCCGTTATTCTAGAAAACCCCTCAACAAACCTTCTATAGTATCCCGCCAAGCCTAGGAAACTGCGGATTTCTATCACTGACTTCAGTTGTTTCCAATTCACTATAGCTTCTATCTTCTGAGGATCCACACTAATCCCACTAGCCGAGATCACGTGACCTAGGAAGACTACCTCTCTAATCTAGAACTCACATTTGCTTAGCTTGGCATACAACTGATTCTCTAGTAGGGTCTAAAGTACTAACCGCAAGTGCTCATCATGCTCCTCTTCGGTCTTAGAGTATACTAAGATGTCATCTATGAACACTACCACAAACTTGTCCAAGAACTCATGAAACACACGGTTCATCATATCCATGAAGGCTGCTGGAGCGTTAGTCAACCCAAAAGGCATCACCAAAAACTAATAGTGCTCATAACGTGTACGAAAGGCTGTCTTCGGTATGTCCACATCCTTTACTTTCAACTGGTAGTACCCGGACCTCAAGTCAATCTTCGAAAACACAGAAGCACCTTTCAACTGGTCTAGCAAGTCATCAATCCTAGGCAAAGGGTATTTGTTCTTCACTATCACCTTATTCAACTGCCTATAATCTATACACATCCTCATGCTACCATCTTTCTTTTTCACAAACAATACCGGAGCACCCCACGGAGATATACTAGGCCTAATGAAACCTCTATCAGTCAACTCCTGAAGGTGTGTCTTCAACTCTTTCAAGTCTTTCGATGCCATTCTATACGGAGCAATCGACATTGTTGCAGAATCAAGATACGTCTCGATAGCAAACTCAATTGTTCTATCCGGAGGCAAACCCGGTAGCTCTTCTGGAAAAACACTTAGAAAATCACATATTTTTATGATGTCCTGAGGTCTCACCTCACCCATATTTGGATTCATTACATAAGTCAAGTAAGCCTGACGCCTCGAACTCAACGACCTTTGAGCTTCCAAAATCGAAACGACATTGGACAAGAACCTGACGTTCTCACCAACTACCACAACCTCAAAGTCATCAGTAAGCCTCAAGGAGACTCTTTTGGTCTCGAAGTCAACCATAGCTCTATGCTCTACAAGCCAATTCATGCCTAAAATCACATCAAAGCCGTAGAAGGGTAACTACATCATATCGACAGGAAATACGTGGCCCTGAACCATCAAGGGACACCTCCTATACACTTTCCTAACTACCACTGTGTCACCAAAAGAGCTAGTAACATTTACACCTACCTCTAACCAATCACATGGTAACCCTAATGACCTTGCGTGCTCACCCAAAATATACGAATGTGTCGACCCCGAATCTATCAAAGAAAGCAAACTCAAAGACTGTAATGAGAAATTACCGGCAATGACATCAGTTTCATTCCCAGCCTCTCGCTGAGCATATACCCTAGCCGGTCCTCCTCCCTCGGGCTGGACTGCTACAACATGATCCAAGTTCCTCTGACCCTCATTTTGTGGCTGAAAGTTTCCGTGAATGCGCCCACGGCCTCTCTGGTGCTCAAAGCCCTTAGCTGGAGCCGGTCAGCCCCTAGACGGGTGTGGACAGTTACGCCTCATGTGGTCTCGAGATCCACAGTTCCAACAAGGCCCAAAGGTTCCCGCACACTCGCCCTGATGGTGTCTCCCACATCTATTGCACTCTGGTGTGTGCATAACAGCTCCTTGGCCCTGATGGCCCTGACCATAGTTACCATTCTTATGCCTCGAATCCGACTGGTACCTCATATCTCTATGCCTCTTGGCCTGGTCTCTATCCCAATTCGCATGTCTCTTTCCGAAATCGAACCCACTAGTACGTGCTCTAGAGCCTAGGTTCTGCTCTATATCCTTGGCCCTAGAGACCAAGACATCGAACTCAGTGTAGTCGGAGGCAAGAATGTAGGTCTTCAAATCTGTAGTCAACCCATACCTGAAGCGGTCACACCGTTCCTTCTCACTAGGAACCAACTCAGGTGCATACTGGCTCAATCTCAAAAACTGAACCTCGTATTCAGACAAGGTCCTATTACCTTGAACCAAAGCCATAAACTCTCTCTTCTTTTCATCTAAGTACCGGACTCCAAGATACTTCCTCTTGAAGGCATTTCTTAAGAACTCTCATGTGATATTCGTCTCGGCCATACCAGAGGTAACAGTGGTCCACCAAGTATAAGCGTCCCCCTGAAGCAAGCAGACAATGCAACCCAACTTACGGGCGTCTGAACACTCCATCTGACCCAAGATGCGAGTAGTACTCTCAAGCCACCCCTCTGAACCCTCGAGAGTCAACCCACGAAACTCAACTGCTCCCAAGTTACGAAGCCTCTCTAGGGGTAATCATGTCCCCGCACCCTGAGGTGGTGCTGCAGCTTGCATACCGGCCAAAGCTGTCTGAAAAGCTCCGGCTATGGTCTGAATCAAATAGGCCACATCTGCACCTGCCGGACCCTGACCCGCTTGAGCCTCGTTACCTCCCATATTTGCATCAACCTGAGGCCCATTACCATCACCTCCAACATTTACCCCATTACCATCGGGAGCATGAGGAGCATGAGGCACGTCCTCGGGTGCCTGGTCACCCGCTCTAGGCCGTCCCCTCGGTCTCACCATAGCAAAACAAGATCTAAAACAATAAACACGCAACAAACAAGGAAAACATTAGGTTAGCAAAAGGGCAAGGACTCCGGTTCTCAAGCTCGTTAAACCAAAACAATTTTCCTTTTTGACAACAATACCTAACAATGGGGATATTTGACTAGCCCTTAACCTAACCAGAAAAAGACCATTGAAGCATGTTTTCAAACACCGTGCTAGCAAGAAAACTTCATGCAATACATGGTAAAATCACAAATCGAGGCATAACAACTCAAACTTACCTCACTTATCTACCCGAGGTCTCGGAAACCTCAGGCTCTGATACCACCAAATGTAACCCCCCTTGTCCCGGTCTGGATGACTGGCCGGTCCGAGTAGGCTACACGGGGAAAACTGAAGTGAAACCCGCTAAGGCTCCCCTTCGGTTAGCAACCCTATAAAAATTCCTTTTATTATTATCTTGTCTAAATGGTTTTATTAAGTCCTATATGAAAGGTCAACAATGGAAGCAACAAACGAGACGATCAACTCAACATCATTACAAAACAGTCCATTTTTAGCTTAAAAAGCAGGCCGTTTCGAAACACCCAAGAAGTGTATCGAAATGCTTTGACTTGGTCAACGGGCCCAAGTCACCACTAGAAGACCGTATCAAAACGGTGGTCAACCGTTCCGAAACACACCCAACGGTCAACTTCTCGTGGTCAACGATATGAAGACCGTTTCGAAACGCCAAGACATGTTTCGGTACCTCAATATATCGGTAAAATCTCATATTTCCAGTGGCAAAATTGTACCGAAACAGCCCCTATGCGTATCAAAACGCATGGCCTGAAACAAGAGGCCGTATCAAAACGGGACCAACCGTTTCGATACACGGGCTGCGAAAAGACAGATTCTAGTTGGTTTTTGGTACAAGGCAGCCCCAAATTCCAACCAAAACCTCCCACATTCATCATACATCAATTCTAGATGCAAGGCACCCTATACAAACATGCTTAGCACACATCAAACATGTAGGAGCCATATATTAAAAGAATCAATAAGCTCAACAAGGATCCATACAAAGCATTCAAGGTTCAAGCTTTAGACAAACATGCATATAGCAATTCATAAAAGAGATATAAGTTTTCAACCACAAGGCTAGCATGCACCAAGTAAATATGGTTTACAATCCATAGCATAAAGGCATACACATGGCCAGCATAAACTCAACAAATCAACATGCTCAACAAAACTCATCATCAACTAAGAAGTTTGACACCAACTCCTACAAGTCTACACCCCCATCATCTAGGCATTCTTACAATACGTAAATCATACTTGAGCTAATTTAAGAACTCTAAAAGCTCCTCCCTTGCCCACTTGCCTCCCGAACTCTAATGATCTGCATGTTGGAAACAAAGGGGAGCGTAAGCTAACTAGCTTAGTGAGAGAAGCTTTACAATTCAACAAGCATGCAGTTTTCAAAACACTTTTCATAGATGACAATAATCAATGGATGCACGAATGATTATCACAACAAGACTACACATGGTTTGCACATGCACAACCAACATACACACGGTGGGACCACACATCACCGTTCGACTAGTAGTTTTCCGATGGGACCACTCATCACCTTACTCTACTACTAGTCATTACCGGTGGGACCACTCATCACCGTTGTGTAGACAACCATCACGTGAGGCTTGACTTCTACTCGACTACACAACAACAACGACAACTCGAGATGCACACGATACCACAACATATAACCATTCATCAAGACATAACAATGATGTAGGAGTAGTAACTTGCACTCGGGTTTAGGTGAACCATCTAGGTCCCACCCAAACCCCCAAGATTTCCATTTCGGAAAAAAATCAAGGTTTGACATTTCTACTCACCGTTGCTACCCAAAAGAGAGCCGAAAACCAAGCTCAAGTCACTGAATTCTCCGGATTCGTCCCCGAGGCTTCACCAACAAGATTCCTTACCTCTAATCATCCCAACACAATCAAAACAATCATAATTCAGTCCATGATTCAATGTAGCAAACCCGGAACATAATTCAATCACATAACATAAGTTTCAAGCTAAGAATAACTCTCAAATTCCCCGTTCCCGAGCAGCCATGAAGCCTAGTCCAAAACCTTTGTTTTCAACCCTTAAGTTACTCCCTAAGGCTTCCAAAACAACCCTCATACATAGTCTAACCATCAGCCCACACTCTCCCACATAAAACACCCCCAAAACTCAACCTAAAACCCTCCAAAAACCCCCTCAAAAACCCAAATTCGGGAAACTCCACAAAACCATGTAAAAATTTACTATGTTGGACCTCATAGATAGTAAGCAACTCATATATCATTGAAAAATTAAAATATTATGTTAAAGACAATAAAAATGGCATTTTTAATCAAAACCCCCAAAACTTCAAATTTCAAAATCATGAATAATAATGAAAACTAAGGGTACTAACTTGTAGAGAAAAGGGAGGACAAGTCAAAAATGGTTTTACCTTCGAGAAATCTCCAACAATGAGCTTGCAAGGTGATTGAATAGTGATTCTAAGGGGAAGGGGTTTTTGACGTTGGAATAGGATGGAAGAGGAGAGAAGAAGATGATGAATAGTTGGGTGTTTGAAATAAGAGAGTTTTATTTTAAAAGTCTCAATAATTACCACTTTGCCATTAATGAATGGATATCACCAAAAACCCTAAAATCCATTAGATTTTGGGTTTTAATTTAATTTCAAAATTGATCCAACATATAAAAATGAATTTTTAAGACAAAAAGGGAAGCCCGAAACAATATTTAAATATTATTTTCACCCGACCCCCGAACTCGGGTGTTACAGTAAGGCTTGACATCAAAGAATGACTTGATCTGGATCGTCAAGTGATGGTTCCGCACTGTTATTTCTCCTTCCTTCACTGCCACGACAATACTTTCCCGGGAAGTGAGTAATGAAATATGTACAGGCACAAAACACATACCAGAGCAGTATCTTTTCCACCAAATATATTCAAATAAAGATGATCAAGCATGGCAATGATAAGAACAATGAAATTGTGTATGTATGGCTAGTAATGCATCGAAAATGAACTTAAGTCTGACAATAATTGAGTCATAAAGGGTCCAGAAGTGAATACTTTTACACACTTAACAATCATGCCAGATAAGAAAATCAATGCCCTCGCATTTCCGATTATTAAAAGCTAAACATGAAAATAGCATTCAACGCAAACATCCCTCACCAACTATTAAATTAGTTCATGGTGAGGGTTTCCAACCAAAAACAATTATTGTATCTCAACATCATCATCTTAAATTAAAAATAAAAACAACGTAAATGACAAGAATGGGTGAGAAAGGGGGTCTCTCGATGCAGCTCTTCAAAATCCAGGCTCTCAGTCAAGCTTGATCAAACCATGTCTCCTTGGTGCAGCCTTCTAAATCAAATTATCGATCTCCTCTCAAGTGTTTGCTTGAGCTCCTTTAAATAGGCGCACGGGAATGACCTAGGATAAGCTTTGGATTTGAATTTGAACACTTGAGGATAAGGGATGTGCTCATCTTATCCCTCATTTGAATCCCAGGGATGACGTCATCATTGGTTCACCGTCCACTCGACCTGGCATCAAACATCTCTTTTCTGCCAACCGGTGCTTCAGCAATTTTTGGTCCTCCGCTGCCAACAGCTACCGGCATTCTCGTCGTTCTCTTGCTGCGCTAATCTACTCTATTGTCCTTGCAATCATGCCAATAAACCACCTTCACATTAGCATAGCCATATTCAAAACTTCTTATGCAAATGCATGCAATTAACAACTAAATGCATCTAAAATGTGGTCAAAGACAAATAAAGATACTGTAAAATAGGCATAAAATTAGTACTTTTAAGGAGGTAACAATATCCTCAAAGAAACACCACTTCAAACGGTCATATGTTTTCTCGAGATCAATTTTAATAGCTATCCAGCCTTTTTTTCCCGGCTTCCAGTGCATCAAATGAATGTTGTCCTTAGCGATGACAATGTTGTTTGTTATTGAACGTCTTGGAACAAAGCTCGCCTGGTTCTTAGAGACTAAAATAGGTAAAAAGTTCTTCAAGCGGTTAACAATTATTCAACTAATAGCTTTTTAAATAACATTACATAAGCTAATATGGTAGTACTGACTGATCCATTCAGGACTCGCAACCTTAGGAATAAGAACCATCACAGTGCGATTTAAATCTGTGTAATGTTGTCCTTAGCGATGACAATGTTGTTTGTTATTGAACGTCTTGGAACAAAGCTCGCCTGGTTCTTAGAGACTAAAATAGGTAAAAAGTTCTTCAAGCGGTTAACAATTATTCAACTAATAGCTTTTTAAATAACATTACATAAGCTAATATGGTAGTACTGACTGATCCATTCAGGACTCGCAACCTTAGGAATAAGAACCATCACAGTGCGATTTAAATCTGTGTGCCAAGAGTGACTGTTAAAAATATCCTGAACAAAAGAACACATAGACTTCCCAACCACCTACCAATTCTTCTGGTAAAAAGCTCCATGGATGCCTCAGCCCCAGGTGCCTTCAAATGAGCCATTTCAAAGATTTCCCTCTTTATCTTCTCATCTGTAACATGTAACCCAATGGCCTCAAGCTTGAAGGTTCCATAGGTGGGTAACGGCCCTTGATTTCATACTCAATCACGGCATCCACTGAGCTAGTGAAAAGGTGCTGAAAGAAATTCACGGCCAGAGTTTGAAGCTCATCCTGATACATGACTCACACTTCATCTTCCTACTTTAACGCGACAATTCTGTTTCATCTATGTTTGGTCATAACAAAAGCATGAAAGAACTTGGTATTGCGATCACCATACCTCACCCAACGTTCACAAGCCTTTTGACTCCATAAGCTATCTTCTTATTCAAAAACATATTCTAATTCGTCCCAGAGAGAATTTTCAAGATCTACTAAGAACGTAGAATGAGATACTTGAAAAGCCCGGTTAATGTCCCGTAGTCGCACGAGGAGTCTCTTCTTCTTCTTCTTCTTCTTCTTCTTCTTCTTCTTCTTCTTCTTCTTCTTCTTCTTCTTCTTCTTCTTCTTCTTCTTCTTACCAATATGCCCAAACACATCTGAATTCCAAACATGAGCCTCAGATTTAAATGACTCCAAATTCGTCCCAAGAGCCTGATCACTACGCCAAACCGACTGAAGAAAATCATGAAATTTTAGGGTGCTCATTCCACGCAGCAATATAGCGGAAATGACGTTACACCCCTGAGGGGTGCTTAGAAGAAGTCTTCAAAAGTAAAGGACGGTGATTCGAGCTCAGACGGTCCAAATGAGCAACAAAAGTATCAAGAATGTTAGGCTCGATGATCACAACCGAATCGCTTGTCAAGATGTGGAGACGTGGTAATATAGGTGTTGGAAGTGGAAGTAACAAAATGAGAATTGAACACAAGGATTTTATAGTGGTTCAACTTTTTAACTAAAGCCTACATCCTCTACCTTAGCTTCCTACTAAGAATTTCAACCAATTCACTAAGAATTCTTCCCCTTTTCTAGGCTAAGGAGGCAACTGTTACAACCTAGAGTCACAACACGTGATCTAGCATCCAAAGCTCACAACCCGAGCTTTGGGAACACTCTCAAAAACAAAGAATTCTAGCAAACAAGAAATTTCCCTAATAGGTGTGTGTTTGCACTCTTAAGCTCTCACCCAAAACCTAGAACACTTGAGCATACATTGACAATTTTAGCTCACAAGTGTTTGTCTATACAAGAATGGACAATTTAGCTCTGAGACAATTTCTCCATCATAATGTTGTTGACAATTGAAGCATTGGTCTTCCCTTGATGCTTGGAGGTCCCTTTTATACTCTCAATTGAGTTTGTAGCCGTTGAGGACCGTTGGGATTGAATTGGAGCTGTTGGAGACTTTATTTCCCACCATAAATGCAGTTCTGGTAATGTTTGTTTCGATACACGGATAGCTGTATCGAAACACCCTTCTTTAGAACTAGTCGTTGGGTCTAATTCAGCAACCCGTTTCGGAATCCTCATAGGTTGTATCGAAACTCTCATTTCGAAATGCCTGGTCCCGTATCAAAACGCCTACAATTCAAAAGACCGTTGGGGGTTTTAGCCGTTGGGGTGTCTGCCACGTAGGCGCATCGAAACGCCAAAGGGTTTTTTGAAACAACCCCTATCCGTATCGAAATTGGTAAGCCATGTATCGAAACATGTACATTAAAAGCACTGGTTTGGCTACTCAAAAACGTTTTAAACATTGCCAAAACCTTTTTAAACATCCTCAAACTTATTTTCAAGTTGTTTTTTACTTAGAATATGTTTTAAATTCTTTTCAATTTAGTCCAAAACATTTTTCAATTATTATATCAAAACATATATTTCTACAAAGAAACATTAATCTCAACTACGAATTAACTAAACAACAGTCCAGACGTTGATGAAGATCCCCGCGGATCCAAGTAAAGGACAGACTAGTGAAACTCAAATCAATTAGACCAGAAGAGCACAAGAACTTAGCAAATAACCAACTTACACCCGAAGAAGAAGCTGAACTACCTCTTCGTTCCTCAGAGTTAGTAATAGCGTTAAATTCTCCACCAAGGACCCATGGAACATCATCACCTAAATTCAGTTAGAGTAATTGATTCCACAAGTGTCGCCAGTAATAATTATGTGGACTACTATAGACGGCAGTGAAATGAACCCACACCGAACTCCCCTCCACCAAGAACCGACCATGCACAAACTGATTAGAGATATGAGTAACGAACATCGTAACAGAAGAGTCCCAGAATAACCACACGCCACCACTAAAACGATGGGCCTCAACCCAGAAAGAATACATAAAACCAAGCCTCGAAATGACATTATCTGCCCTCCGACCACTTATACGTGGCTTAAACATTGCCATAACTCGTGGAAAAAATTATCGAATGAAAGATTTACAATACCACCTAAAAGTAGGACTAGCCACACTAACAATTCTAGAAAAACATATCCATCATAATAATCAAAATAATGGGTTAAACAAACTTATTAGAAAAAGGCCAGATCACGGTCATCCTGACTATTATCATCCACCGAAATGTACATATCGTCATCTCCCATCTCACTCTCTGAGTCGGATAGAAGAACACTCTACTTAACGTAACTTATATCCCTATGATCCAACCCATGCGAACCAACTTGGTTTCTAATCCTAACAATTTGATTCGAAATAGCATGCATCTATTTCATAAGAGCCGGACGATTCGGATACTTACAGACATTTGTTTGGTTACTCGACCCCTACAACAAACATTCTCCTTGAATGGCTTGGTTACCACTCCATGCAGTTTAGAAACACGAATCCCAGATTGGCTTTTATCCTCATGGCCCTTCTCTACAATTGAAACAACTGTATGAGTCTTCAAAGAACCCGCTTTATGAGACAACACTTTCGTCTGTTGGCCTTCCACCAACGGTATCACAATAACCTCACTCACTCTAGTCTTCTTATTCCTTGTTTTCTTATCTGGGGTTAAAGGCCATGTACGCATTACGCAATATAGGACGAGTAGGTTCAACACCTTGGGACCAAGCATGATACTTATTGACCACTTTCGGATGAGATGTAGGATGCATCGACTGTACGAGAGGTAGCCTTTCATCAGCATTCAGGAATTCATTGCCTTCCTCAATTCTATCAAGAGCACCAAACCGAGACTTGCTCAGTTTGCCACCCGACACTTCTTCACCCTTCTTCAGCACATTCTCCACACGAGACTTGTGGCGCCGATTATCAACCACCATCCAAGGCCCATAAAAGTTCGACCCCCGGGATTCAACTGATGGAGTCTTCTCCTTATCTATACTCTTCGAGCCCACACTGTTGGTTTCTGCCTTCATGGCTTTGACCAACTCACAAGCTTCTTGGGCATGGCCATATTTCCCACAAGCAAAGCAAATTTGGTTGAGATTTTAATATTCTAAATTTTGCACGAAACCATCAATACCAATACATGATAGTAATGACCGATGGCATCAGCAATTCGTCAAAAAAGAGCCTTTGTGTAATACTTGTAGGGTAATCCCGAAAGACGAACCCATACAATCACTTACAGGGTGTTTCTTTAATGTAGAAAAGGTACGGCTCTAGAGGTAATTTCCATAGATTGTCCACAGATCTCCCATGAGAGCTTTCACATAATCCTGCTCAACCTTAAATTGAACAAAGAAATAATTAATATCAAAATCAATTAAATAAAACTCATTAACTGGTTGCCAAAGCATTTGAATCCGTGACAACTGCGTCTTATAGCCAATGTTGCGTCCGAGGAGGCGAACAATAAGGACATTGCGCATGTATTGGTTTATTTGATCATGGACCTAATCTAATAATAGAATAATGGGAAAGGATCCCGAATTATTCACAAGGCAGACATCTTCTTGCACCACCACACTATCCAAACCACTTGCACTAGCCGTCTGCGGCTTACTATATGCACCACCTTTAACCGTATTAGCATAAGATTGTACTCCATGGGCTCAGCCTGCATATGAGGCACTTGGCCATTCCCATTCTCAGTAGTAGAAGCCCTACTTTCAGCCTTAGAGTGGCCCTCAAATGGGATTTCGTGTTCGACGGTATTCATAGCATCCATCGCTTCTCATAGAGGGTTTTCAACCATTGTACTGCTCTAATTCTTAGTTTTTTTCGAATCACGAGTATCCTTAAGTGGGGATCTCGGTCGCTCCAATACCGATGGCACCGTAACCGGTGGCATCATATCCGGCGGCTAGCCACAAACTCCGGCATGCATGCTTATGCCAAGGCGATGATTAGAGTTTTCGAGAGAAAAGTCAACCATCAATTCAAACCTTTTGTTTCTTATAAATGTTATATTTCGATATACAGACTGTGTAAAAAATATTAAAAAAATAAATTTTAAATTACTAAACCAAAAACCTAACCTTAAACACTAAATCTTAAATTCTAAATGCTACAACATAAAGACATAAATTTTAAGTCCTAAACCCTAAATCTAACAAGTTTGTGTATCAAAAAAATTTCCTATATATTTTTTTTCAAAAAACAAATTTCCTATATATAAATAGGGTAATTATTTCATGCACGAGCACTTGTGAAAACTTTTTTCCACAAGCACCTTAGTTTTAAGGTGTAGAGACTTCGTTTAGGGTTTAGTGTTTAGGGCATTTAAGGTGTATAGTTAGAATTTAGGGTTTGTGGTTAAATTTTAGGGTTTATAGGTTAAAACCTAAATACCTAAAAATATTACCCTAACATCTAAACCCTAACATTTAAACTTAAACACTAAATTCTAGCCATAAACCCTAAATTTTAAATCCACACACTTAAACCCTTGCCCCTAAATCAAGTCTATAAACCCTAAAATTAAAGCATTTGCAAGAACTTTTCATTTTCACCGTCAGTGCATGAGACATTTTTCTATATTCTATTACATGTCACAAATAATAAAATAAATTAAAAAACTTTATCCATAGGAATAGAGATTTAAATGAATAGAAAGTTGTAAACGGTTTATGACTCGTTTATTTATTAATGATGTTTTATTACAAAAATATTAAAATAATATTTTTTATATATTTTTTGAAGGGTTTAAAGGTGATTACAGGGTAGTATCTATTCGTACATGTTCTTAACCTTTTGATAATGCACAGACACGTTGTAGACAAAGCGATTTAAACACAATAATATTTATATTTGACAAAACTAGTCACTGAAGCTAATATCCAATAATATATACAATTATAAATAATAGTAAAAAATATAAATTTCAAATACATTGATCACTTATTTACACATTCGTAAATAAGTATTGTTAACTTATTTACAATATTATAAATAAGTAATGTTAATTTATTTAAATCTAATCATTTATGTTCGTGAACATATAAAAGAATCGCAAACGCGAAATGAACTAAATTTAAAAACACCAAATAATAAATCAACCGTTTTCAAATGTTATTTTAAAAGTTAAACGGACACGAATAAAGATTATTTGTTTGGGTCTGGTTCATTCACACCCTTTACTTACACAACTTAATAAACATAAATTACATAATATTAAAAATTAAAACTAAAACAAATATGAACGAGTTTGGATAAATACAAATTATCAACTTACAAATACAACATATATATACACAAACTCTGAAACTTGAATTACAGAACAAAACCGGGTTCAAACAAACATATATAGTGTTAATGCCAAACTGACCCAACCATCCAAGAGGAATCAGTGCACTTAAATTACATAATGAAAATCTACAACAAAGACAGCCCATACCTGTTGTCATTCAAGACTTAGACCATCCGATCAAGGCTCGGATGATGCCTAGGAAGCTGCCATCGAACAGAGCCTTCAACAGTCTAATCTTTCCCCTCGAGTACGGCGGGTACCTCACATACGCATCACCGGCGAAACCTCTACAAAGAACAGCCTTCTTGTGGCTAAAAGTGTCGAAGGAGAATTTCCCGTGGTATGCACCCATTCCGCTGTTCCCGACCCCTCCGAACGGTAGTGTGGGTTCGGTGAGCTGAAATGATATTAGGTTAGTATCACCATATAGAACTACTGAATCCGAGTAACATGGTGAAGAGTGTTGGGTTTTTCTCTTAAAACATCTGACACTCAAACCCGAATTCGAGTCACATAGTCCAATACACACATGTACACTTGCTATAATGTTTAAAACTGTGATAATGCATGCATGTCGATGTCGATTCAGTATGTTAGAAGTACAATTACATGAACGGTAGTGTCGTTGACGACCAAACCTCCTGCAGAGACTGTTGCGACAAACTTTTTCTTCAGCTTCTTATTATTGGTAAACAGATATGCTGCTAGTGGCTTTGTTCCTGAAGAATTTATCACATCAAAACTGTCTTCGACTTCGTCAACCTGTTATAAACCAACCACGAGAAAGTCATGACTGAGATAGAAAGGGTTCCGAGCTAATTATCCAGTTAGAATAAACGATTTTCATTCGTTTCTGCAGTCTGCCTAGGCCTTTTTCATGTAGAAAATCCGTAAATCGAGCTTTTCAGGACAATGCTAGACACAGAATAACCAGAAAATCTATCCTTTCATTTCAGTTCCTACCAGGATAATCGGAAGCAACGGGCCAAATATTTCTTCAGTCATGATTAGAGAATCTTGTGGGACATCAAGCAAGATGGTGGGTGAAATCTTCCTGCCATTTGAAGAAATAGATGTTTATTAACAGTGTAAAAATGGTAGTGGAGTCAAAAACGAATAGATGGTGGGCCAAATATTTCTTCAGTCATGATTAGGACTCACAAGTTTGCTCTGTCTCTTTCACCTCCGTGGACGATCTTACTACAAACCTTGTCCTCATCCAAGAGCTTTGACAAGCGTGCGAAGTGGCTAGAATTCACGATTCGAGACAAGTCTTTTGACTCCAATGGATTCTTACCGTAAAACCGCTCCAATTCACACTTGAAAGAAAATATCTGCAGGATGAAATACGGTTGAGAATAATGACTGGAAATGTAGAACATAAACAGGCGACCTTACCAGTTTCTGAGCATAGCTTTTTGTTGTAACAATGTAATCAGGAGAAACACATGCTTGCCCATTATTACACCCCCACTTTCCGGAAATTATCCGCCTAGTAGCAACCTGAAAATACTCAAAAACATGTCAGTAAGTCCCCAGACCTGGTAGCAAATTAAACTCTATGTTGCTATGCTTACCTGTAAATTGATGTCTGAATCAACTATGACCGGACACTTTCCTCCAAGCTCCAAAACAACCGGTGTTAAATGCTTTGCAGCGGCGGCCATCACAGTGCGTGCAATTCTTTCATTGCCTAAAATTCAAGAACGTTTTAGTTCATAACATTCTTATCAAAACTGAGATGAAAACAGAAATGCTATTAGTAGCATGACAATGTTTTAGGAACATACTAGGATTGAGACTCGGAAAAACACAGCATGGTCTACTTATGACTCTGAAATACAATTTTCCAAGTGACTTAAAGACATAAAAGATTGAGCTAGAGAAGGTAAAAGGATAATAAATGATCAAGGACCTGTATAGAGTATTTTGTCCCACTTTTGCTCCAGTAGTGCCGACGTTTCCGGAACAGCCCCTTCGACAACCTTTATGCAAGAGCGATCCAGATAATCAGCTACCAGCCTTGCAAGCAAAGATGATGTGGCTGGAGAAATTTCTGATGGCTTTAAGACTACAGCATTACCAGCTGCAATAGCTCCAACAACTGGATCTAGAGACAACACTGAAAGAATCATACAACTATAGTCATCATTCATATAAATTTAGGAATTAGAAATTAGAAAATAGAAAAAGGTGACAAAAAAACATGAAATTGAACAAGTCTATCAAGGCGTTAAACATACGAAAGGGATAATTCCAAGCTGATATTACTAACACAACGCCCAGTGGTTCAGATACAATTTCAGCAGAAGAAGGAAATGTAATCAATGAAGTTTTTGCCTGCAAAAAAGGGCACATGTTGATCTTATTCAACTCTGTTAAATGTCAAGAAGATACCATAATGAAAGTTCCCACCCAGTCAAGAATATCCAAGAAATTCACCTTTTCTGGCATCATCCATTGCTTCATTTTCTTGAGTGCCATTCTACATGAACTCTTTACCATTGCTATCTGCAGTGTAAACCATTTCCAAGTCAGAGGACAAAGATATCAAGGATCACACAAATATATCAAGAGAAGGACATCTCCAAATAAACTTGTCCAAGTGACAAAAATAAATTATTCCTCAACAATAGTCGTCCAATATATTAATTTCTCGAGTTAAAAGGCCTAAAAATAACTAAAAGGGAAGTCCTTAAAGAACTTTTATCTTCTGCAAAAAATTGAGACTACAACCAAGAACAGTCATTTAGGAAACCTCAAAAGAAAATTTGCTTACTGTTCAAGGTTCATTGGTTGAGTTAAATATGTATTTTAAGCATATGGATCAGATATTCTTGCTTTCAAACATGTGGCAAACAATTATTATGATAAACAGATGATAATTGTTGAAAATAACTCCTTAAGTATTCATTAGAGATAATCAATGCTCATCTAAATTTCACACTCAATGATTCCCACATTAATCAATCAAAAATTACTTTTATCCACACAGCAGCAGTCTGTAATAGTTGGAGCTCCAATCATCATATTATAATATTCAAAATGACAGTAGACAGCAAGACATCTCTCTTTCTCTATTTTTTCAATTGCCGTCAACCTATTGACATACATTCTTACATTCAAATTCAATCACTAATTATTCGTAATGATCTCTAATAAATAAGGGTAATCGCAGGAACCATCCACCCCAAATCCCATACTTGTTCCAAATAATTCATAATTTTGAAGAAAAAGAACAACAATAACTAATAACTATGAAAGGTGAACAAAAAAGGGGCCAAAATGGAAATACATCTCACAACATCCAAATAATGTGTGCAAGTTAGATCAGCAATAAATATTGAAGTGCCTGTTCTAGTAGTTTGGAACACTGTATAGATAGCGATCATTTAAATTCTGAAGTATTACCAACCGTTTTCATGATAAAAGCCAACTGTTAAAATGTCATAAATGCTACTTGTGTTCATCAAGATTTCAAGTCTATCACGTATTTAAACACTTGTGACTAGGGATGGACCAAGGGTTCTAGAGGGTGTGGCCGCCCTTCCTAAAAATTTGAAATTCGTATGTAATTTACAAAAATTTTAGAAATTTTCTATGTATTTTTTTATTAAAAATCTATTTTCGGCCCATAGAAATTTATAGGTTTGCCTCCTAATGCTCCTTTTGAGACCTTCTCGCAAAACTTCCCAACTGTTTTCTTCATGAATTAGCTTTAGAGACAAACAAGTAGTTGAAGTTCATATCAGTAACCAAACACAACCACAAAATCATTTATGAATACTCTGATTTTGCAGACTGGTCAAATTATTATTAACAAAGTTCTTAAAAGTTTAAGACTGAAATCTAAATTCCTTCAAGAATTAAGGACATGAGTGAAATTTGTACCATTCATTAATTGACTGCGAATCCAGAATCGTCCATAGCTGACTTACAGTTACAGCCGCCTATTGACTCTTTATTAAACTAGTATTACTATAATTCAGCACGTGAAATCTAAATCTGTAATTTCCCTTCCTATCTTTTTCTAAAAAAATAATTAACTAAAAAAACTAATCCAGGATCAAAATTTTAAAAATATAATTGCAAAAATAAATTAAATTAAAGCTTTGACCTCATAGATGGAGGATTCGAGTTCTGGCTTGGAAAGATCATCGCAAAGAGCGGCGACGATTAGCGGCTCGTTCTCTTCCATCATTTTCAACATGGCATTCAACTGAGTCGATCTCCACTCGTAGCTTTTAGTCGTTCCGGCTGCGAAAGTAGCTCTCAACTCTTTCACCACCTCCTCCGCCGAGTCCGCATCGAAAACGGCCTTCCCCTCCACTTCGCTCGCCATTATTATCCAAAATTCTCAAAAAAGAAGAAGAAAATGATCAAACAAACTAGATTCAAACTATGAAATCTAAAAGAAAATTGACGATACGGTTGAAATTGTGTTTGACGTTGTTTTGAGATTTTCTGCCGGTAAGACCGCCGGCGACGATAATGCTGATGTCGTAGCGTCACCTTTTCTTTTCAGCGAATATATTCAAAGAAGTGACGAAATTGCGTGTATATATACATATATAATGGAAGGTTATAAGGTATAGCGCGAGAGCTCGTGACGCTTCTCTGGCGCTCTCGTCACCTGTTTTCGAGAATTGGAATACTAAGTTCTTAACACGCGGGGTAATGAGCGCGTGTGATTTAGTTTTTTTTTTTTCTTTTTTACAATTCTTAATTCTAATCCTATTTAAAGGGGAAGGCTGTTCCTTGTAAATCTTGAATATATAATTTAAAGGAAATAAAAGAACAAAGAATAAGCAGTTTGAGTTAGGGGTGGGAGAAAATATCTGACCCGATTGACCCTACTCGAAAACTCGACTACCCGAAACAAAAATACCGAGTAATTTCCGGAAAAAAATTACCCGACGCGGCAAATTTCCCGGGACACGGGCCGAGAGTTTTCCCTTACCGGGTACCCGACCCGACCCGATAAAATTTAATATATATTTTTTATATTTAAAATTATATTTTTATTTTATGTTTCTTAATATTTTCACTCTAAAATTAAGTTTAAATCCCTATATTTTTTCTATGTTTGTATTATATTCTTTTAAGTTTTAAGTTTAATTTTTTTTTTAATATTTTTGTGTTTAACATATGATTTTTTCAATTTTAAAATAATAAAAAAAATAAAAAAAAAATATGAACCGGGTACCCGATACCCGATTACCCGAGTACCCGAATCCCAGGTACCCGAATTTAATGGACCGAGGCACGGGCCGTTTAAAGAGGTACCCGAACGAACCGGGTACCCGACAATTCCCACCCTAGTTTGAGTGGTGGTTGAGTAATTGTAACGTGAGTTCATATATAGTGTTTTTAATTATAAAACAATATTTTATTTAAATATTTTGAAAGCTTATAAAAAAACTTAAATATTATAGGGTACCTACATTATCTCATAGGTCACTAAATTGTTGGATAATTTTATTTTGACCTATGAAATATGAATTTTGTCAATTAAGTAACTAAACTAATAAAATAATTTCAATCAAACTATTACCGTTAATTGTTAATGAAATTGTTGACGTGGCAGTTAAGCAAATGTGTATGATTATACATGTTTTGTTCTAATTACTTACGTATTATATCAATTTGGTACAATAAATGACATATATCACCACTTATTGGAAGAATAAATTTATTAAATTAAATTAATATTATGACCAAATTAATAGAATATATAAGTAATGCGGACCACATGTGTAATTATACAAAATTTCTAATCTTCCACGTTAGCCATTTAGTTAACCATTAACAATCACTAGGTTAGTGGCTTGATTGAAACTACTTTAATAATATGGTGGCCTAATTGAAAAAAGGCTTAAGGGTCCAATTGGTCCTCAACGAAAAATCAAAAAATTAATTAAGCCCTTATGAAAATTTTGTACCCAATTTAGCCCCTATGTTAATTTGACCACGTTATCGTTATTGTTCTCTAACAATCAACATATATAAGGACACCTGGGTGTATCACGTCATCAAACCAATTTTTTTAAAAAAAATAAAAAATTATAAAATCCATAAAAATTCTAAAAATTAAAAATATTAATTTAATTTTTTTCTTACTTTCCTTTATTTTAAAAAAAATATTAAAAAATATTTTTTTTCTAAAAAACCCAAAAGTTCCATTTCTTTCAAAAAAGCATAACAAATCCTTAAATCAAGAATTAGCACTAAATCAACCATCGGCCACTCTCCGTCGTAAGAAAATTCTCGTTCTCTCTTAATATTTTTTTCTCACCAGCACCGTCGTCAGTCACAGTACCGACAACTTCTACCGTCGACTAAACTGATTTGAGGACTTTGGAAAGTATGGTGAGGGTTTAGGGTTAGGGATTTGAAAATTTCGGACATTTTAAATTTTTTTGAAATTTTGAGATTTTATAATTAAAAATATATATTTAAAAAATTATACAATTTTGAAATATTATTCACTATAAATATTTATATAATTTTTAAATAATTATTACAATTATTTTTTATTTTTTATTTTAAGTAAATTCTTTATGATTTTATACATAATTTTAATTTTTTACACATTTAATTATTTTTTATTATTTTCTTGAATTTTTTAAATAATATATTTTTAAAATTTTTAAATTTTTTTATATTTTAAATATCTTTTCAGATTTTTAATATTTTTTAAATATTTTTTAAATTTTTTAAATGATTATTTTACGGTTTTGATGTCGTGGCGCGTCTAGAGTGGGCCACGTGTCACCATCATATTAACTAACGGTCAACTTAACGGAAGGACTAAATTGATTTTTTTGATTTTTCATTGAGGGTCAAATTGAGTGTGATTTGATTTATGAGTGCTAAATTGGGTACAAAATTTTATAATAACTTAATTGGTTTTTTGTTGAGGGTCAATTTGACACTTAAACCTTGAAAAAAATTCATAGTGCAGTTACCAAAATAAAAGCGCTCAAATAATTTAATGATCTATAAAGTAGTTTACCCAATATTATAAAAATAAAAATATTTTTACTCAAGCGAATAGTCAATCACCTATTTTTTTAATAATACTATCATAATTTTATTAATTATCATGAAAAATATTGCAAATACAATGCATAAAAAAGAAAGAAACAGATGGACTACTCCACTAAAAATTTCATATAAATGTGCAAAAGAAAAACAAATACTTCCATTGAGATTAACATACCATCAAAACCTAGAAACCTTCATAAATCTCCTTGTCTCTAGCCAAACGATACAATTTACGGGATGAAAAAGGAGTGGTGAGCAAACCAAACTATCAAACATATTATTCCGCTGCACAGTTCTGATTACATAAGCTAACAAACCATCAACCGAGTGGGGATCAATCTTTTCTAAGGCCACCGAGAAAATCGAATAAAAAAACTAGCCCCGTGAGGATCTCTATACAGCACCAAACGTCCGCTAAAGTATGGTGAAATCGTACCAAATGATAGATGAAACAAACCACAGAAGCCAAGGAAAACGTGCCACAATCGAGAGAAAATGTGTGCCACATAAGTAGAGATTCTTATTAAAAATTTAAAAAAATTAAAAAATTAAAAACAAAAACAAAATATTAAAAAAACAAAAAAAATAATGAACACCGACGGTCGACAACTAATATTAAAATTAATGTCGACGTTATCAAGTAAAAAGAATATGAAAAAGCCTAACGACAGCTTCGAAGAATGAGAGAAAAATTAAGTTTACCTATCTCCTTTTTGAATAAAAAAACTTTAATATTTATTTTAAAATTTTATACACATTAATTATTTAAATTTATGCTATAAAACAAATATCTATATATTTTGTATTAGAATAAATAAATTTAATAATAAATTATTACATAGAAATATTTATTTTATAAATAGTGTCATAATGATACTAAAACCAACGTTAAGAATACTTCTATTTCAAAGATATGTATTTTTAATTTAGATTTTATTTTAATCGGATTACACTTTTTTTTAAAAAAAAATTAAGTGTCTACTAGAGCAAGTTTAGTGAGTAATCTTTTAACATTTTGTTAGCTTATAAAGAAGACAAATGTTGACCACAAATTTTAAAATTGTTTCACACTTCCAGAACTATTCAATCAAATCACATTTGTCACATAATTTGAAAAGTCAACATGTCAATAGAAATAAAAGCTAGTAGATTGCATTTTCGTATATATATTTGAATTAGTTGGATTAAATAAATCTGTCCTTGGATGTTCCCTCCATTTAATTGTCATTTGAGACATGGTATTTGACACGATTGTATTCATGATCCCCACTGCCAACAAATTAAAGAATTATACTATTCCAAAAAAAAACTGACGGTCAAATAGATTAATTATTTTTGTTTCTGAATTAATTATTTCAATTATTTTTCTGAATTAATTATTTCAATTATTTTTCTGAATTAGAACATGCTAATTTTATTGAAACGAGATGTATCTAAAATTACAATGAAAGTTTACACCTTAGTAAACAAAAATACTTAATTCCAACATATTTCTAAAACCATTGAAAAAAGAAACTAGCGTCTCTAGATCATAACAAGACCATATAAGGAAAAAGAAAAACCCAACTCAAATACTCGAAACAAAAGAGGAATACAAACATCATCAAAGATCGACGAAAGGTAAAACCATCAACAAACAACATAAAAAAGCATATTACAGCGAGGTACGTTGACAACATGGTCATTATCACAAATCAACCGTGAACAAAGAAACGATGATTGTAAGCGCGTATCCAAATCCAGTTCAAGGGTATGATATTGGAAGATCGATAGGATAACAAAAAGTGTGTCATCTTAATCAATCACGACGACGTCAGATTCAACTCTAATAGAAAATCAAATGAAAGAAACGACCAAAAGACCGGTAAAGAAAATAAAAGCGTGCCAAAAGGTAGAGTAAAATGTACCAAGAGGTAGAGTATGTCGTGCCACAAGAGTAAAAAAATTTTTATTAAAAATTAAAAAAGAAAAATAAGAGTGCAAAAAAAATGATGGATCCTAACAGTCGACGATCAGCACTAAAATTAATATCGTCGTTGACAAATAAAGAAAAAAAAAAACAAAGAAAAGAGAATTATTTCAATTAGTTGATTTAATGTTTTTATTTCCACTTTTATTACAATATATTCATTCGTTACACTTCATAACATCAAATTATACTTTTGGTTGGAACATTTTTCTTATAATACAATTTTAGAAACACACTACAAAAAATTACATGTACCGGTGTCTAGTTATACCAACAGATAAAAGCCGTCGGTGTATATAATATATACCGATGAAAAATAAATATGTCGCTAAAAGTATAAATTTTTTATCGACTAGCACAACATTCGTCGATGTAGATAACATGTTTACCGACAGAATAAAAGTTACCGTGGGTATAGATTTACTTTATACTGACACACTATAATAATCATCGATATAGTTAAACTATATACCGATGGTTTGTTTTATCAGTCAATATAGATATAATTTTTACCGACGAAAATCAGTATCTGTCCGTATAAGTATAGGGTGCACCGACGGTTTGATATATATTTCAGTATATGATATATTTTAAATTAAATTTTTATATTTAATAAGTTTTTTTATTTACATATTAAACTATTAAAAAAAACTTAAGAAAAACCCCTACACATCCACAACCCTCCCTAATTTTATTTCACCCAAAAAATTGAAATCCTTAAACTAAAACTTCATCTTCCACACAACCACGCACGGCTACACTTGTAGTCCTCTATCCTCTAGCGCTAGTGATTGTCGTCGATCTCGGCTTAGAAACTCGGTTTGTAATTCTATCTTCCTCCTTCATGAAATTGTAACAGTTTTTTCTTCACATCAAATGCAATGACAGTTTTACGGATTAGGAACTCGATTTTCTCAAGAGCCGTCCCATCTCTCTTTAGGGCTCCCCGTCTTTCAAATTTCTCTCCGCTCCTTCCTTTTTTGGCTTAGGCTTTGTATTGAGGTTTTTGAATTGAGTTTGAGGAGTTAGGATTTTTGTAGAGCTGGGTTTTATTTGGATCATTTTCTCTCTTTAGCTTTCTTGTTTTGAAATTGAAAAGAAATGCTTATCACTGTGATGTTCAAATTATTTTAGCTTTTATTATTTATGTTATTAAGAAACACAAATATTTATTTGTATACTTTTTGTGCTTGTAAAGACTCGTACTAGTTTTTGTGATTGTGTATTACATATTTTTTATTTAAATATTAAAGGAGATATTTTCCCCTTAAAAATGTGTTACAATTTTTGTTATAGTCGTATTAGCATTTTAATATTTAAAATAAAAATTAATATTCAATAAAAAACAACAACAATATTAATCATTATTAATATTTTAAAAAAAATAAATGCTAATTAAACCTATACCGAAGGGTAAAATCATCGGTATATGTATCTTATACAAATCTATATGATACATATACCGACGGACGTACTATTGGTAAAGGTAAATCTTATAGCGACGGTTAAACCTCAGTAAAAATCTGTTGTTATATATGTATCATATATACCGACGGATTAAGTCTGTCGGGATAGATATACTAGTTTGTCGGGATGGGACATACCTATGCCTACGGATACATCCGCTGGTATAGGGTCTCAACATTTATACCAACAGATATGTTCGTCGTTATAGAAGTATACCAACTAGCGTTTTACTGACAATTTTTTGTCTGTCGGAACATCTCTTTTATCCGTCGGTACAGAACTTTAAATCATATACTAATAAATTTTTAACGTTTTACCGGCGATTTGTTGTTACAAAATAAATTAACACGTGATAAAAATAATATTATGCAATTATCATACGATTATCATAAGCTAGATGTGTTGTTTCTTTTAATGATTTTCAGATATTGGAAACTATATCAAGTTATATTTTTGTTCAAGTTAATAAAGTGAATGTTTTCTAAAAGAAATTAGTATACTTTTTTTTTAAATTATTTTTTATAAGTAAAAAAAAGAAAGGGTTGTCGGATCGATGTTAGGATCTTATGTTAACTAAGACTAAAATAATGTTCTATTTAAGTAAAATAATTTTTTTGATATAATCATCACCATTAACCGACTAATCTAAATTGAATACTATAAAAATTTATTATAAAAGTGTATGTTCTAATTCAATTATTCAAATTAACACTATTAAGATTCGAATTTTGATCTCGTTTAAAAGATTAGTGCCTCATCCGCTAGACTAGCAGGTAATTGATAATACACTAAGCATTTATTCAATGTTTTACTAAGTTTCAATTAGGGGTGACAATCGAGTGGGGAATAATCGAAAATCGTAGGGATCCGAACCGTCGGGTATGAGGTATAATCGAAATTTTCACTCACGGGGGCGGGGGCGGGGAAGTTTTATCACCAAAGCTCAAATGGGGATGGAGACGAAGATTGCTATTTTCGAACTGTAGGGATAATCGAACTGTACCCTTATAAATTACCGTGGGGATCCCTAAAAAATATCCGCAGAGATCTCAATATTTTTACAAAGTTGGATGGCCATGAGGGTAATTTGCCTATTTTCAACCAAAAAAAGTCTTCCATAACCTGAGTATGGTCGACTGGAGTAAGTTTGTAAATTATCCGTCAATTCCATAAAAATAATTAGAAAGTGGTCTATACATCATTGTAAATGTGATTCAGTCTAATTTTGTTTAAAATACATTATGATCGATTTCGATATGTATTTTAAAAAATATGAATATTTGAATGTTGAAAGGTCATAAAAATTTGGCAGCAAATTTCTACGAAACAGTTTTAGCAACGACTTTGAAAAATTACCAAAAATTCTACAAGATAAATTAGAAAGTGAGCCTTATATTTCTATAACCATATGAAAGTCTAGATTCGTTTAAAGAAAAAATGTTCTGGATTTCAAGTTATATACTATGAATTAATTATTTTTAAGTGAGAAAATGTCAAAAGAAATGACTGCAGACTATTTCTAAAAACAACAATGGCGGTGACTTTAGAAATTCTCCATAAATCATACGAGTAAAAATAGAAGATGTAATTTATATGGTTAAAAATTATCGAATTTAATTCCTTTTAGAACAAACGGATAATGATTTGGAACCGTATATTATTAGTTACATATTTTCTTTTAAGGTAGTGCTGACTGTTATGTTTTGATAGTTAATATTTTAGCCTTCTTTTATAGTTTTGAAATGGTTTGTTTTTTTTTTTTTTTGTGAAATGAAGTTCATTATTTATGTTTGTAATTCTATAGGTTTAATATTGACTATTTATTTTAATGTATTAAATTTTATTTATTTATTTTAGTATGAAAATTAACCGAAAACTTCAAAGATCCGTAAGAATAAATATGAGAACAAAAAAATATTTAAAATATTTAATAAAAATATCTAAAATTATATCCGCAAATATTAGGGACGAAATAAAAAAATACAAAATCATCCTCTCTCCCACCCGATTTGCCTTAGTTTCAACTTTCAATGGTATCATTCAAGCGCATTTATGATGAAAAACTGAATTATTATACATATTTACGTTATACACATTTTTTTTTATGTTATTGAGATAGCAACATTCAGATTTTAATTCTTTAATAAGAAACAATCAAGCATTTATGATGTTGTCTGTTACTAACAATAATTCATTTATTATTATATATTTTATATTTAATTTCAAGACAAATAATTCATTTATTTTATTTCTTTATATCTAACACAAGTGTTATTAGGCACTAATTAATATTTTCTTTAATAAGAAAAGAAAAACTTTGATGTTGCCTTAATATTATCTTTAATAGAAAACCATTGTATTTATGGTGAAAATACATGCCAACGTCTGTACTGTGCATATTATATTATGTTTTATTCGAATAAAAAACAATACAGGTGAAGCATGTGTTATTATTATACTATATTTTTTCTTGGAAAATGTTTTTTTAATAAAATAAAATTTTAATTTTTTAGTGTTTTGAGGAACCATAAAAAAAAACTCTAGAAAGAGAGATTTTTTTATCCCTACTATAGTTATCAATTTCCAAACATTTCATTTGATTGAATAAATAAAAATCCAAATCGTCATAACTTTTTGAGGCTAACGTGGCACGAAACGTTGGAATAAAGGGATGACCTGATACTGTTACATGACAGGTGACGTGGTAATGATGCCATGTAAGATTTTTTTTGTTGAAGGAATGCCAATCACTGATAAGACAACACGTGGCAATTTCGGAGTGACTTGATTTTATTGAATTCAAAATTTTACTTGCAAGGGAGCTCGAACCTAAATCGTTGGGATTAAAAGTCATCCCCAAAACACTAAGTCAAATCACTCATTTGAGATATGGTATTGCAGAAATTATTTTTAATATTATTTTCAAATTTAAAAATAATAATTAAAATAATCATTAATATTAATACAACACGGGCTACAGAACAAATAGTCGCCCTTTTATTCCTCTAAATCCTTTTCAAATCGACAAAAACTTAAACCTCAAAAATTTTCTTTTCCTCTCTCAATTCTCGAATTTTAAATTACTCTAAGTTGATCCAAAGTAAGGAGCATGAGATTTGAAAGAAATATTTGTTGACTCAATTAATGAAAAAGTTGAATTCTGTAAATATCTTCGGTTCATCTCAACGAGATTTCGTGTATGATGGAAAACATAAAATGTGCTATTGTGATAAACTGGCTCCTATAAAATTATATGGAACAACTTGAATGCGGGAAGAAGGTATAATGGTTGCCCAGATTTTCTGATAAGATTTTTGAATTATTTTTATTATTTAAGTTTTTAACAATTATGCTTGATTATTTAGGTTTCTAATAATTAGAGATGTAATATTTATTTGATTGTTGTATAGATAATACCCATGGAAATATTTTGTTTATTTAGGACCTCGATTTAGTGTATCATAGTTGTTGATATTTGATGTTTCTAAAAATTTTGTTTTTGATTTTATTGTAGAATGGTAGTCGATTTTTGGAATGGTACGATGGTAGTATGTCATATAGAGTAAATTATCAACTACAGAAATTACGTGATAGTGAACAAAATTTAGCCAAGGAGAATGTGAGACTCAAAAGACAACTTAAAAATTGTGAGACTATTTCTGTGGATCCAAGTGGCGGCCTTTGTTGGATTATAGTGACAATGCGCAAAGTGAAGTAAAAGGGAATCAATATGTTAAAAATGTTTAAAATGAAAATGAATTAAGGAGCAAGATTAGGAGGTTGAGGGAGAAATTTAAGATTTTGAAGAAAGAAATTTTTTTCATAAGACATTGTTCATTTTCTGTATGTTGTGTGCCATATATATGTTAGTAGAAATAGTAGTTGTATTAGTAGTTTAGGATTATGTATGTTGAATACATTTGGTTTAGGTGCATGTTTTGTAAGTTAAGGTTTATGTGTTGAAGACATTGTATTAGTAGTTACAGTTTATGTATTAATTTTCAAGTAATTATATATCTTGGTTTATTATTTCAAGTAAATGCACCTTATATTTCTATTGAAGTTCGGTTTGAAATATATGTTTGTTTTCATGTAATTGTATATCAATTTTCAATTAACCTACCCAACTATATTTGTCATGTACAAAGTAAACTTATATCATTTTTCAATGAACTTACCTATCAAAATAAATGACAATATTTGTCATGTACAAAATAACCTGATTCAGTTCTAAACCATCCTAACAATCATAAAAATGACAATATTTATTATTTACAAAATAAGCTGCTATGACGTGAGGTTTATCCTTTTCCTATCAAAATAACCAATAAAACTTATATAAAGTTTAGCGAATCACAAAAAGTAACAATGTAAAAGAAATTTTTTATAGCAATTTCATTTCACAAAAAAAGCACAAGTCTAGAACTACTCGAAGTAACTCATTTATTTATATTTGGTACCACTGATTCTTGAGTGCCCACATGATTTCTAGTTGTCTTTTTCTTCTTGTTTGGAGTCTTTGAAGAAGATGAATATTTCATGTTTCTTTTTTTAATCTTTGTTCTGACACTCTGCCTTGTGCCTATACCAGATTATAAAATGGATTACAAACGTTAAGTTAGTAATTTTATGGTTTTAAAGGAATTCACAGTTATCCTTTATTTACATAAAAAAATTGTTCTCCGATCTTCAAATTAGTGTAGAGGTCTATCCCTTGATTTTTTTTGTTCTAAGAACAACATTGTTCACTTTTTTCCTTTCCTTTATTTGATACATGTGAAAAAGTTGAAATGTTTGAACTTGCAGATGATGCACGAGAGTTACCATCCTTCTTGGTTCCCTATAATAAAAATTCAAACTGCACTTATTGTAGAAAATATTATTTAAAAGCTAACATCAACAATTAGTGTGTAAAGTGTCCATAAGTTCTATATTTCATGCACATCACATCTCATATTATTGCTATTTTTGAGTACATTTTAGGCACAATTAGGACCATGCATTGTATTTTACAGTATTCTTTACTTTTCCATGCTTTGTATTGATTATCTTTTATTTGGTGAGGAAAAGGTACTGTTTTAGCTTAGTTTTAGTTTCAGGTACTAAAGGTTGAAAGAGGGAAAGAGGAACTGAAGACATGATGCTGAGGCAACAGACCAATGAGTTGTACTGATGCAGTTCAAGACAGAGACAACAGCTGCCAAGTGGCTGCCGCCTCCTTACCTGTCACCCAAGACATCAAGCTATGGAATTGGTGAACTGGAGTGCGATCTGAAGAGTAGAAAATCTTGATTTTATCGATAATGTTCACTCAAATTTCTGATGTCTGTAGCTATAACCCCCTCGTCCTGGCCTAGCCAACAGACCGAGTCGAACATGTTACACAAGGAAAATCGAAACGAAACCCATTAAGGCCTCACTCCGATTAGCAACCCTATTTTTTCATTTATATTTATCTTGTCTAATTATCATCTTTAATCCTATGCGTGGAGGCAACAACGGAAAAACGAAAGCGGAAACACAAACCAATTAGAATGTATACGATAATTTAAACTTACCAAGTTGCTTATTTTTCAAATTCATATACATGAGGTAAAACTATCACCAAGGGGGCACACATGACTCATTTAAGAAGCATACAAGCATTAGAGACTGAAACGTAACACTCGAGAACCTTCAAAGATGCCTTGTAACCATTTTTTTTGATAGGTAATAGGGCCTCGTTAAAAACCCCCTCTAAGCCTAATAGGAGGAAAAGAGTGCCCGAATTTATTTCATAAAAAACTTTAAATTACATAGTCTGTAATAGTTTAATACAACCAAAGAAAATAACCAAACCAGCAAAAGGTCCAAGAGGAGTAGATCAGTAAAGTAACACCAGAAAAGCAAAGAACTATCCTGTACCAGATTTTGCCAGTTCGTCCGCCTTGGCATTAGAGGCTCTCGGAATCCATCGAACGATACAGTTACGAGACAGGGTAGCATCAGCAATCTCCTTGACAGCATTCTTAAGCGTTGTAGGGCAGTTTGAGTGGTCACTGATCCACCCTATCACCTCCCTACAATCACTCTCCAAAATCCACCTGACATTGCTGCAAACATCCAGGGACATAGCAAGAGATAAACCGAATTTCATTGCTCCTATTTCAGCAAGGAACGGTGGCCCTCCCGGGAAAGGTTCCGAGAAGGAGGATAGTAAGTTCCGGTTATGATCATAGATAGTACCACCAATCCCCCCTCGCTCAAGATCCTTTCTCATAGCCCCGTCAACGTTAATTTTAATAAACCCAAAGGGGGGAGGTTGCCATTGAAGCATAGGGATACTAAGCTTGGATCCAGCCTCGGAAAGATCCGCAAGGGAAAGCTCATTAACCAACTCATTTACCGAGATATTACAATCAGGGAATTTGGCTTTGAACCAGCAAGATGCTCTGTATCTAATGAGAAAGAAAGTTAAGATAGGATCAAACCTTTTGTTGTTGAAGACTATATCATTTCTGGCAAGCCAAATTGTCCAGAGAGTGGCCAAGGGAATAAAGGACCAGGCCGATTTCAGCGATCTGCAGGGGCAATAATCGAACCAGATTTGCAGAAGGGAGGCCGTTGATTTTGGAATGATCAGACTAACACCCCAAAGGCCTGCAAGTTTTAACCATATCTTCCAAATAGGTTGGCAGTGAAGGAAAAGATGGTTGACAGATTCATCTTCGTCATTGCAGAGAGGGCAACCTATGTTGGAATCAACTTGGACCCCTCTTCTAGTTAGGTTGGTTTTCACCGGAATGCTGTTCTTAAGAACTCTCCATTTTAACCACATGTGTTTCGAAACATGCATGCCCGTTCCGAAACGTGTGCTTCATTTAAAAAGCAACATCAAGCCGTTCCGGAACAATCCCACCTCGTTCCGGAACAGGAACCTCTAGTGGCCAAACGTACCGGAACGACCTTACATGGTTCCGAAATAGAACCTCCAGTAGCAAATCGTACTGAAACGACACCACCCCGTTCCGATACGGGTACCCTTGGAGGTTGACCGTTCTGAAACCATACCAGGCGTTCCGAAACACCTGGACATAGTTTGGCCCAAAAACACACTTCAGCATCTCCAAATGTCCCCAAACTTACCCCGAACCCTCACAAACCACATGACAACTTATCATACAAACAACCTAGAGGCAAAACATCCTAAACAGAACTTCAAACATACATACACGCAATAAAATGGATCTCAAGCTCAAGCTCACAAGAACACTTAGCTTCCAAAACACCAACATGCCAAAATACAAAGTAAACCACCAAAAGCCATAGCAAACTTTAACAATACATGGTATCAACAATTGAAACATGCTAGCATCATAAAAAAGGCCAAACATAGGAGTTTGAACACCAACTCCCTAACATAAAAGCCCAGTATTCTCATTCTCTAAGCATTATTACAACCATAAAACCATACTTTAAGCTTAGCAAGAACTCCAAGAACTCCTCCCTTGCCCACTTGCCACCTGGAGCCTCTAACGATTTGCATTATTGGAAAAAGAGAGCGTAAGCTTAAAATCTTAGTGAACAAAGCTCTAAACACAACAACAATGCAGTTTAAAACATATATCTTAGTTTAAAAGCAAAACCATTTAAGAAGAAGATGTAATAAACGCAAACATAGACGAAACATGGTTTGCACACGCACAACCAATCCCAGTGGGACTACACATCACCGTTCACAACAACTAGCATTTTCCCTATGGGACTACACATCACCGTACTCATCTACTAGTCACTACCGGTGGGACTATACATCACCGTATACAACGACTAACCATCACGTGAGGCTTGACATCAACAATGACTACACAACAACATTAAAATGGAGAATAAAGGCAACCCACGTTTCACACAACAACACAAATAATCGCACACACCAACACTTAACGAAACAAAGTAAATTAGAAAACTTACACTTGGGTTTATGTTAGCCTTTAAGGCTTCGTCCAAACTCCCAAGAAACCACTTTGAAACATATTAAACTTCAAAACATTACCACTCACCGATAGAGCCCAAACGAAAGCGGAAACACCAATCTCAAGCCTCCGTAACACCCAATATCACGCCCGAAGTACCCGAACTCGTTTTGCCTATTTCTAAACAACCAAAAACAAAGTATTACTCCCTTACTCTTCCATAAATTCACTGTTCAACATCAGTTCACAAATCCACAACATTCTCTCAACGATTCAAAGCCAAAATCCATTAAAATATCATCAAACTCGTTCTTAAGCAAAGCCCAGCAACAACCCATCAAAGTAAACATCCCAAACACACCAAAATCATCTAAAAACATCTCTCAAAATCAAAGGAACCACCAACCACGATTTCAAATCAAAACAAAGCAAAAAACTCAACCTTTTCAACCCAAAAATCCCATTTTTAGACCCATTTCGGGTTTCCCCAAATCCAACCATCATCCCAACATGTTTTACTACTCAAAGATTGAATTAAAGTACATGTTTAACCATGGAAAATCAAACCCACGAAAATCCCATGAAAAATACCCATTTTTCTAACCCAAACCAAAAATGCATATTTATAGGTTTAAAGGAAAGGTTTCGATGAGAATAACTCAAATAAGTAAAAATAATAGTGAGGAAGAAATTACCTTGAGAAATCTTGCTTGGTTGAAGTAGAAATATCAATGGAATAGTGAAATGGGTTTAGGAGGGGTTTTGACGTGAAAAGCAATTTTTTTTTAGAGAAGATGATGGCTTTCAAAATCCATTTCTTTATTTCTTTTATTAAAAATTCCCGTTTTGCCCTTTACTCTTTTAAAACACTTTTGAGTGTGTTGAAATTAGTTTTCCTCCAATTTAATTTGACCCGAATCGGCTTTCTAATCTGATTATCTCCCGGCCCTAGACTCGGGTGTTACAACTCTCCTCCACTTAAGGAATTTTGTCCCCGAAATTACCTAACAGAAAAAGATACAGAAACTGTTTTTCCATGTCTTCCTCTCACAAGTAGCCTTTTACACACCTCAATGTCTCTACAAAACTTTGACTAACTCAATCGATCTCCCACGCAACACTTTCCTATCCGTAGCAAGAATTTCAACCGGCTCTTTATCATACGACATGTCTAAGTTCAACTCAATCTCTTCCACTGGAATTACGTGAGACGGATCTGACCTATACTTCCGAAGCATAGAAACGTGGAACACTTCATGAATCTTCTCTAACTCTGTCGGTAGTCTCAATCTATAAGCAACGAGACCGATCCTCTCAACTACCTCGTAAGGACCAATGAATCTCGGAATCAACTTACCTTTCCTATCAAACCTCATCACCTTCTTCTAAGGCGAGACTTTCGAAAACATTTTTTCGCCCACAACATACTCTATCTCATTTCTCTTCAAATCGACATACGATTTCTATCAGTCTGAAGCTACCTTCAAGCGATCACAGATCAATTTTACCTTCTCGGTAGTGCCCTTAAGCAACTCTGGCATCGGTACAAGCTTCTGTCTGGCCTCGACCCAACAAATAGGTGTTCTACACCTCCTACCATACAGAGCTTCATACGGTGCTATCTGAATACTAGCCTGATAATTGTTGTTGTATGCAAACTCTACTAACGGTAGGTGATTCTCCCAAGAACCCTAAAAGTCGATGTTGCAACACCTCAACATGTCCTCTAACACCTGAATAACTCTCTATGACTGACCATCTGACTGTGGGTGATACGAAGTGCTGAAGTTCAGCCAAGTACCCAAGGAACTATGCAAACACTCCCAAAATCTAGATGTAAACCTCAGATCCCGGTCTGATACAATCAACTTCGGTACCCCATGCAATCTCATTATCTCATTGATGTACATGTAGGCCAACTTATCTAAGGTGTAGGTAGAATGAACAAGTATGAAATGGGCACACTTAGTGAATCTATCGACTATCATCCACACTGAATTCTTCTTCGAAAGAGTCAACGGTAAACCTGACACAAAGTCCATGGTGACGTTCCCATTTCCATTATAGAATCTGCAACGGCTGTAACAAATATGAAGGAAACTGATGCTCGACCTTAACTCGCTGACATACCATACACTAACCCACAAACTCAGCCACATCTTTCTTCAACCCAATCTAGTAGTACTCTTCTTTTAACCCACGATACATCTTCGTACTATCCAGATGCATAGCAAAAGGACTGTTATGCGCTTCATTCAAAATAATACGCCTTAACTCGACATATTCTAGGACTACTATGCTATCCTTGAAACATAGGATCCCGTTCTCACCAAAGCAGAAATCTGTAGGCCCACCCTCGGCTATATCTTGCACGTGAGTTGCCAAAGACTCGTCTTGCAGCTGTTTCTCTCGAATCAACTAAACCAACAAAGGTTTAACATGTATCTCAGCTATCAAACCACCATCCCGTGACACACTCAACCTCGTAAACATAGCTTGCAAATCAACTACCACTTTTCTACTCAAAGCATCCGGTTTTGGGCTTAGAAGTTTTGGGCTTGGACCGGTTCGGTCAAAGTGCTGTTCGAATATAAAAAGGTGAAATTAGGAAAGCCTAGTTCGGGTTGCATTAAAAATATGGAAAAATGTTCTAAAATCCTCTTTTAATATATATAAGTGAACTGTGAAATCAATTTTACAAAATGAGGTTTGGAAGGGTGACATTTTGGCTAGTGACCAAAATGTAATTTTTGAAAACTGCGTGACTGATTTAGAAAGGATTGAAACTTTGAATCTTTAAGGAGCTATTTACCCAAAGGGAGTTTCTCCAGATTTTTCTAAGATATTAAATGGTTTATTTCTGGTTTTTAAACAAAAGAAAAGTGGAGGGAAGATATTTTCCTATTTTCAACTAACTTTTCCAATTTTCCTTTTCTCTCATTTTCTCTCAAGCCAAACATCTTTCTCCAGAGCTTTTTCCTCTGATTTTGTCACCTAAATATCTCTTTTCAATTCTCTTTTGATTGCTAATCATCTCATCAACAAAACCTCACCATTTGCTAATTGGATTTTCAAGATTTTGGTTCTAAAAAGGGAGAAACTCAAGTTTGGAGGTAAGAACGTCCTTCTCCTCTAAACTCTCAGTTCTTTACTGAAATTCCTAAGTTCTCAATTCCTAATTGATGATTTATAAATGGTTTTTAAGTTGTGTAATGGATCTTGGCTTTAAATGCAAGATTTGGTGATTTTTGATGGATTTTCGCATGATCTGATTGGGCTGTGTTTTAAGGTGTTAATTTGATGTTAAATGAATGTTAAATTGATAAGGAATTGAGTTTTAATTAATGCAATCCCGGATAGGTTGAATTTCCTAAGTTTACCTTGTGATTCTTGGTTGTTTTCGAGTGATCTTGTGGATCTGTTGTTGCTAGAGGTATAAGGATGATGTTAGGTCCTTTTTAGATGTTAAATGATGCTTAAGGATGTTTAGTTTTGATGGATCTTGGCTGGGCATTGTTGAGGAGTTGTTTGGATGCATTTTCGGTTGTGTTTGGTAGCCGAAAATGGAGTGTGGATGAGAGCAGCGAGTTTAGGTGCTTTCATTGAAGCTATTAATGCATGATGATGCATTAATCCTCTGCTTTGATGTGTTTAAAACAGCGGAGTCATCTTTGGATCCAAGTGGTGGTGATCCGGAAGCTTGATTAGTGTTTCGGCAAGAGGCAAAACGGAATCGGTGAGTGGAACTTGGTTTTCGGCTTTGAAACCAGTGTTTTGAAGGTTTGGGAGCTTAGTTTAAGTCTAAGAAACTTAGCTAAGCTCAAGAGTAAGTTTTCGGAAAAACTCTCTTGGTGATGGCCATGGATTTGGTTGTATGCAATGTGTTTGTTTGCATGATTTTAAATCTGTTTTGAAAGCATATCTAGCATGTTTATTTGCTGAGAATATAAGCCATGTGTTGTAGGAAGCTCAAGGTAAGAGTTCCTTGTTTTTAAACATTGTTTAAATGTGGTTTGATGCTTAAAGATGCATGATGTTATGGCTTTGTAAAATGCTTTAAAACAGTGAGATATTGATGATATTGATGCATATTGGCAAGTGATGGTTAAGGTCACAAAGGTGGTTAAAAGTCCTTGTGTGAGCCTTGTCTATTTAAGAACATCAAGGTGTTTAAAAGTCCTTGGATGGTTCTTGGTTAAGATCACAAAGGTGGTTAAAAGTCCTTGTGTGAATCTTGTGAATTTTAAGAGCAACATGGTGTTTAAAAGTCCATAGTTGGCTCTTGGTTAAGGTTACAAAGGTGGTTACAATTCCTTGTGTAAGCCTTGTTACTTAAGAACATCAAGGTGTTTAAAAGTCCTTGGATGATTCTTGTTAAGGACACAAAGGTGTTTAAAAGTCCTTGTGTGGTCCTTGCCATGGTGTTTAAAAGTCCATGGGGCCATGGTGTTTAAAAATCCATGAGGCCATGGTGTTTAAAAGTCCATGGGGTTAAGGACACAATGGTGTTTAAAAGTCCATGTGTGGTCCTTGGTTATTGTAAGATCACAATGGTGTTTAAAAGTCCATGTGTGGATCTTATGTGAAATGTATCACTTGTTGCCAATATGATATGTAATGAAAGTGAAGCATGAGATGCTTGTTTTAAATGTTTAAGAGCATGTGTAAAGTTGCTTAAAGAATGATTTATAAATGAGTTTTATAAATGCATTATTGTGTGGTTTTAAATGAGCATTCCTCACTAAGCTTTTGCTTACGCTCTCTCTCTTTTCTTAAACCAATAATGCAGAGCGTTAAAGTGCATTGAGGGCAGCAAGGAGGGCAAGCAACCAAGTGGATAACTAAGCTCAAGTATGGGAAGGTTTCTTAAACACTTTTAGCTTTTGGCATTTGGCAATGGGGGACCTATGTGGATGTTTTGGGAGATGTTTTGAACTCCCTAAGTTTGCTTAATGTTGTTAATAATGTTGGTACATGTAATTGTCCTTTGAGAAGTGGATTTGGTGTTTTGATGCTTGAATGGTTTGAAAAGTAGGATGCATGCCTATAGAATTGGGGATTTTCATGTTTGATGCCATGATGATGTTTGGTTGGTGCAATTATGTTCCTTGTATGTTGAATGTCTTGCTGGTAAAGTTTGGTTGCGTTTGGAGCATGTTTGATAGGTCAATTGTGCCATAAACCAGCAAATTTTCTGCAATCTGGCAACCTGTTTCAGAACAGGTGCTACCGTATCGGAACGGGGGCCTGAAATGGCCTGGGCGTTCCGAAACGGTAGACACTGTTTCGGAACGGATATGCCACTGCCAGGCACTGTTTCGGAACCTGTTGCGGAACGGTCTCGCGTTTCGGAACGGGTCTTCCCTGTTCCGAAACACTCGACCGTTGGGCACTGAAATTGTTGGTTATATGTTTTGAAATGTTTGCATTTTGGTCCTGAAACTTGTTTATGCAATTGTATGAGTTTGAGATGTCCGTTTGAGCTGAAATTTAACAGTGAAGTATGAAACCTGATTAATTACAAGTTGGTAACTTTAATTTGGGCTAAGTTCTTATAATTTTACAGAATTTACAATTTGGTCCCTAAAGTTGTATTTTGTGCAATTGGGTCCCTGTTTAATCTCTGATGATTATGATCTTTGAGCATGCCGTTTGTATGATCATATCTAGGGTTAATGTGCATCTAGACAAGTTTAAAAAGAAAAAAAAGGGTCGTTAATCAATGTTGACTTTCGGGTTGACTTTGGTTTTCCCCGTGTGACTTTCTTAATTCGGGTCAACCGTCTAGGCCGGGTTAAGGGGGTTACATTTGGTGGTATCAGAGATGAGTTCTCGAGTAATTGGGAATGATTGTGTGCATGATTGAAGTATGTATGCTATGTATGCTTGTTGAGTGAAAGCATGTTGAGTGGTTTGTTTATATATGGTAATTGAGATGTATGCTGTGGTGAAGCATGTTGTGGGTACCCATTGCCAAATCAAAGCTAATGTAATGATGTTGATTTTAAGTGAAAATGAGCTTGAGTACTTGGATTGCTTACCTTGTTGGGCCTGATTTTGTTTATTTTGCATTGTGATTGCATTGTTAGAGTATGGCACCTCGTAGAGAGTTGAGGAGTAATGTGCGAGCTACGGCTCAAAACGAGAATGAGAATGAGGAGAATGTTGAGAGTGCGGTTTTACCTCCTCCACCTGGTGGTGGTGATGCTGGGGGTGAAGGAGCTGGAGCTGCAGCCGATGCTGGGGTCGCTGGACCTGAGGCTGGTCAGGGGCAAGCTATGCCTGATATGTCAATGTTAGTGCAAGCTATTGCTGGTGCTTTTCGAGCGGCAGTAGCTGGGGCTCAAGGAGCTGGGCATCAGGGAGATGCTGGTGTTAGACTACCCTTGGAGCGCTTACGCAGTCTAGGCGGGACTGAATTCAGGGGTTTGTCTGCGGAAGGTTCTGAATCTTGGATGGAAAGTACCAAGAGGATCTTGGGTCAGATGAGTTGCACTGATGTGCAAAAGCTGGGGTGTGTTGTATCCTTGCTACATGATGATGCTTATACGTGGTGGACGACCACTATCGCTGGGATGGCGGAAGCTGACATAACTTGGACATTCTTCCAGAATGTGTTCAAGAGGAGGTATCTAGGTGTGAGGTACCTAGATGAAAAGAAGTGGGAGTTCATGTCTCTCACCCAGGGGAGCATGTCTGTGGCTGAGTATGAAGTGCAGTTTGTTCGACTCAGTCAGTATGCACCTGAGTTAGTCCCAGATGAGCGGGCGAGGTGCGAAAGATTCCGTTATGGTTTAGTGACGAATGTGAAGATGTATGTGCTGGCTACCGAGTATGATGATTTTGATGTGCTGGTGGGCCGAGCAAAGGATATTAAGATGAACTTGGGTTTATCTGCTAGAGGTGCTGGAGCAAGTGCTGGTAAGCGGGCAGCTGAATATAGTTCCGGTGGTGGACGGAACAAGAGGGGACGTGATCAGAAGTATCAGTCCTCGGCTAAGCGAAGTGGTGGAGCACCTGCTCGGGGAGGCAACGCTAGAGTTGATCCGAGTGCGTGTTGGATTTGTGGTTCACATGGTCATATGAAGCGTGATTTTCCTCGTGCTGTGAGGGAGGTGCAAGCTCCTGTTGCGGCAGCTGGTAACGGGTGCTGGAACTGTGGATCTACGGATCACATGAGGCGAGAGTGTCCGATGTTGGCTGGTGGCCAAGTGCGTGCTCCTGTTGTTGCTGCACCGCAGAGAGGTCGTGGGCGCGGCTGTGGTAATTTTCAGCGTAGAGAGGAAGGTGGTCGAGGAGTGGCCCATGTTGTGGCTATTCAGCCTGAGGGTGGAGGTCAAGCTAGGGTGTATGCTCAGCGAGAGGGGAGGAATGACGCGGATGTGATTGCAGGTACTTTTACTTTGCAGTCCTTGTCATTACTTTCCTTGATTGATTCTGGATCTACGCATTCATACATTTTGCGTGAGCGCGCTGAATTGCTTGGTTTGCCTGTTGAGTCTTTGGATGTTGGTGTTCGTGTCACTAGTTCTTTTGGTGAGACTGTTGTGACTCGAAAGCTGTATAAAAGGTGTCCTTTGGTTGTTCAAGATCATGTTTTTCATGTTGACCTTATGAAGTTGCCTTTCTATGGTTTTGATGTAATCCTTGGTATGGATTGGCTTGTTGAGCATCATGCTGTTGTGGATTGTGAAAATAAGCGAGTTTCATTAAAGCTTGCGGATGATTATGATGTTGTTGTGGTTGGTGAGAATGTGAAGTTTCTTGCCAATGTGGTGTCTACGTTGGAGGCAAGCCGGATGCTGAGGCAAGGTTGTGAAGCTTACCTAGCTTTTGTGATGAATCCTAGCTCTAAGGAGTTGCGGGTGCAAGATATCAGGGTTGTGCGAGAATTCCCTGGTGTGTTTCCTGAGGAGTTGCCTGGTTTACCTCCTAATCGTGAAGTGGAGTTTGGAATTGATCTGTATGAGAATACAACTCATGTGTCCATTACCCCTTATAGAATGGCACCTAAGGAGCTGAAGGAGCTGAAGACGCAATTGCAAGAATTGCTTGATCGTGGGTTCATTCGGCCGAGTGTGTCACCTTGGGATGCACCGGTCTTGTTTGTGAAGAAGAAGGATGGCACTATGAGAATGTGCATTGATTATCGTTAGCTGAACAAGTTGACTATCAAGAATCGGTATCCTTTACCGAGAATTGATGATCTCTTTGATCAATTTCGGGGAGCTGCTGTGTTCTCTAAGATTGACTTGAGGTCAGGGTATTATCAGTTGAAGGTGAAGGATGTGGATGTGCCTAAGACAACTTTCAGGACAAGGTATGGGCATTATGAGTTCCTTGTGATGCCGTTTGGTTTGACAAATGCTCCTGCTGCTTTCATGGACATGATGAATCGTGTGTTTCATGAATACCTGGATAAGTTCGTTGTGGTGTTCATTGATGATATCCTCGTGTACTCGCGTACTGAGGAGGAGCATGAAGAGCATTTGAGGATTGTGCTGCAAGCTTTGTTGGAGAATCAGCTTTATGCTAAGCTGAGCAAGTGCGAGTTCTGGTTAAGTGAGGTGGTGTTTCTTGGGCATGTGGTTTCTGCTGAGGGGATTCGTGTTGATCCTCAGAAGATTGAGGCGGTGATGAATTGGAAGGTTCCGAAGTCTGTTCATGAGGTTCGTAGTTTCCTTGGTTTGGCGGGATACTACCGGAGGTTTGTGGATGGGTTTTCTAAGATTGCTGCACCTTTGACGAAGTTGTTGCAAAAGGATGTTAAGTATGAATGGACGGAGGCGAGACAACAGGCTTTTGAGAAGCTTAAGGCGGCTTTGACGCAAGCTCCTATCTTGGTTCAACCTGAATCAGGGAAAGAGTTTGTGGTCTATAGTGATGCGTCCTATGTTGGTTTGGGGTGTGTGTTGATGCAAGAGGGTAAGGTGGTGGCTTATGCATCGTGGCAGTTGAAGGTGCATGAGCGCAATTATCCTACGCATGACATTGAGTTGGCTGCGGTGGTTTTTGCTTTGAAGATCTGGAGACATTATCTGTATGGTGAGAAGTGTACTGTGTACACGGATCACAAGAGTTTGAGGTATCTGATGTCTCAGAAGGATTTGAATCTTAGGCAGCGGCGTTGGGTGGAGTTGCTCAAGGATTATGATCTGACGATTGAGTACCATCCTAGAAAAGCTAATGTTGTAGCGGATGCCTTGAGTAGGAAGGTAGCTGTTGAGCTAAGGGCTATGTTTTCCAGTTTGAGTATTTCGCGTGATGGTGGTCTTGTGGCTGAGTTGCAAGTGAAACCATCATTGGTTCAGTTGATCAAGGAAAAGCAGTTGCTGGATGATTCCTTGGTACCGCATGTTCAGGATATCGCGGAGGGTAGACCTTCGGATTTCTGCTTTAATGATGATGGAGTGTTGTGTTTTGGGAGTCGGATAGTAGTGCCTAATGATGCTGAGTTGAGGCTTGCTATTCTGACTGAAGGTCATAGTAGTCCTTTTGCTATGCACCCTGGTAGTACTAAGATGTATCGTGATCTTCGTGATGAGTACTATTGGGTGGGCTTGAAGAAGGATGTTGCGGAGTTTGTGAGCAAGTGTATGGTGTGTCAGCGAGTTAAGGCTGAGCATCAGGTTCCTTCAGGGTTGTTGCAACCGTTGAGAATCCCTGAGTGGAAGTGGGAAAGGGTTACCATGGATTTTGTATCTGGTTTACCTTTGTCACCATCGAAGAAGAATTCGGTGTGGGTGATTGTGGATCGCCTGACGAAGTGTGCGCATTTCTTGCCTGTGCATACTACGTATTCTTTGGATAAGCTCGCAGAGCTGTACATTGCTGAGATTGTGCGGCTGCATGGTGTGCCTAAGTCGATTGTGTCGGATAGGGATCCGAGGTTCACATCGCGCTTCTGGCAGTGTTTGCATCAAGCTTTGGGTATGAGGTTGAATTTCAGTACATCTTATCATCCTCAGTCGGATGGTCAGTCTGAGCGTGTTATCCAGATTTTGGAGGATATGTTGAGGTGCTGCGTGATTGAGTTTCAAGGCTCTTGGGAGAAGCATTTGCCTTTGGTGGAGTTTGCTTATAACAATAGTTATCAGGCAAGTATTCAAATGGCACCTTATGAGGCTTTGTACGAGAGGAAGTGTAGGACTCCTCTTTGTTGGGCTGAAACGGGTCAAAAGTTGGTTTCGATGCCGGCTTTGTTGAAGGGAACCACTGAGAAGGTGAAGCTCATTTGTGAGCGGTTGAAGGCAGCTTCTGATCGGCAAAAGTCTTACGCGGATTTGAAGCGTAAGGAGATTGAGTATGCGGTGGGTGACCGTGTGTTTTTGAAGGTTTCGCCTTGGAAGAAGGTGATGAGGTTTGGTCGAAAGGGTAAGCTGAGCCCTAGGTACATTGGACCATACGAGGTGGTTGAGCGTGTGGGTCCTGTTGCGTACAAGTTGAGGTTGCCTCAAGAGTTGGAGAAGATTCATGATGTGTTTCATGTTTCTATGCTCCGGAAGTATAGATCAGATCCTTCGCATGTGATGCCTGTGGAGGAAGTGGAATTGAATCCGGATTTGACCTATGATGAGGAACCGGTGAAGGTTCTGGATGCGGATAGCAAGGTTCTTCGTGGCAAGACCATTGAATTGGTAAAGGTGCTGTGGAAGCATCGTGGTGTTGAGGAAGCCACGTGGGAACAGAAGGATGACATGCTGAAGCAGTTTCCTTATCTCTTTCCTTCAGGTAAATTTCGAGGACGAAATTTCTTAAGGGGGGGAGAGTTGTAACGCCCCGGTTTTGGGCTTAGAAGTTTTGGGCTTGGACCGGTTCGGTCAAAGTGCTGTTCGAATATAAAAAGGTGAAATTAGGAAAGCCTAGTTCGGGTTGCATTAAAAATATGGAAAAATGTTCTAAAATCCTCTTTTAATATATATAAGTGAACTGTGAAATCAATTTTACAAAATGAGGTTTGGAAGGGTGACATTTTGGCTAGTGACCAAAATGAAATTTTTGAAAACTGCGTGACTGATTTAGAAAAGATTGAAACTTTGAATCTTTAAGGAGCTATTTACCCAAAGGGAGTTTCTCCAGATTTTTCTAAGATATTAAATGGTTTATTTCTGGTTTTTAAACAAAAGAAAAGTGGAGGGAAGATATTTTCGTATTTTCAACTAACTTTTCCAATTTTCCTTTTCTCTCATTTTCTCTCAAGCCAAAATCTTTCTCCAGAGCTTTTTCCTCTGATTTTGTCACCTAAATATCTCTTTTCAATTCTCTTTTGAATGCTAATCATCTCATCAACAAAACCTCACCATTTGCTAATTGGATTTTCAAGATTTTGGTTCTAAAAAGGGAGAAACTCAAGTTTGGAGGTAAGAACGTCCTTCTCCTCTAAACTCACAGTTCTTTACTGAAATTCCTAAGTTCTCAATCCTTAATTGATGATTTATAAATGGTTTTTAAGTTGTGTAATGGATCTTGGCTTTAAATGCAAGATTTGGTGATTTTTGATGGATTTTCGTATGATCTGATTGGGCTGTGTTTTAAGGTGTTAATTTGATGTTAAATGAATGTTAAATTGATAAGGAATTGAGTTTTAATTAATGCAATCCCGGATAGGTTGAATTTCCTAAGTTTACCTTGTGATTCTTGGTTGTTTTCGAGTGATCTTGTGGATCTGTTGTTGCTGGAGGTATAAGGATGATGTTAGGTCCTTTTTAGATGTTAAATGATGCTTAAGGATGTTTAGTTTTGATGGATCTTGGCTGGGCATTGTTGAGGAGTTGTTTGGATGCATTTTCGGTTGTGTTTGGTAGCCGAAAATGGAGTGTGGATGAGAGCAGCGAGTTTAGGTGCTTTCATTGAAGCTATTAATGCATGATGATGCATTAATCCTCTACTTTGATGTGTTTAAAACAGGGGAGTCATCTTTGGATCCAAGTGGTGGTGATCCGGAAGCTTGATTAGTGTTTCGGCAAGAGGCGAAACGGAATCGGTGAGTGGAACTTGGTTTTCGGCTTTGAAACCAGAGTTTTGAAGGTTTGGGAGCTTAGTTTAAGTCTAAGCAACTTAGCTAAGCTCAAGAGTAAGTTTTCGGAAAAACTCTCTTGGTGATGGCCATGGATTTGGTTGTATGCAATGTGTTTGTTTGCATGATTTTAAATCTGTTTTGAAAGCATATCTAGCATGTTTATTTGCTGAGATTATAAGCCATGTGTTGTAGGAAGCTCAAGGTAAGAGTTCCTTGTTTTTAAACATTGTTTAAATGTGGTTTGATGCTTAAAGATGCATGATGTTATGGCTTTGTAAAATGCTTTAAAACAGTGAGATATTGATGATATTGATGCATATTGGCAAGTGATGGTTAAGGTCACAAAGGTGGTTAAAAGTCCTTGTGTGAGCCTTGTTTATTTAAGAACATCAAGGTGTTTAAAAGTCCTTGGATGGTTCTTGGTTAAGATCACAAAGGTGGTTAAAAGTCCTTGTGTGAATCTTGTGAATTTTAAGAGCAACATGGTGTTTAAAAGTCCATAGTTGGCTCTTGGTTAAGGTTACAAAGGTGGTTAAAATTCCTTGTGTAAGCATTGTTACTTAAGAACATCAAGGTGTTTAAAAGTCCTTGGATGATTCTTGTTAAGGACACAAAGGTGTTTAAAAGTCCTTGTGTGGTCCTTGCCATGGTGTTTAAAAGTCCATGGGGCCATGGTGTTTAAAAGTCCATGGGGTTAAGGACACAATGGTGTTTAAAAGTCCATGTGTGGTCCTTGGTTATTGTAAGATCACAATGGTGTTTAAAAGTCCATGTGTGGATCTTATGTGAAATGTATCACTTGTTGCCAATATGACATGTAATGAAAGTGAAGCATGAGATGCTTGTTTTAAATGTTTAAGAGCATGTGTAAAGTTGCTTAAAGAATGATTTATAAATGAGTTTTATAAATGCATTATTGTGTGGTTTTAAATGAGCATTCCTCACTAAGCTTTTGCTTACGCTCTCTCTCTTTTCTTAAATTAATAATGCAGAGCGTTAAAGTGCATTGAGGGCAGCAAGGAGGGCAAGCAACCAAGTGGATAACTAAGCTCAAGTATGGGAAGGTTTCTTAAACACTTTTAGCTTTTGGCATTTGGCAATGGGGGACCTATGTGGATGTTTTGGGAGATGTTTTGAACTCCCTAAGTTTGCTTAATGTTGTTAATAATGTTGGTACATGTAATTGGCCTTTGAGAAGTGGATTTGGTGTTTTGATGCTTGAATGGTTTGAAAAGTAGGATGCATGCCTATAGAATTGGGGATTTTCATGTTTGATGCCATGATGATGTTTGGTTGGTGCAATTATGTTCCTTGTATGTTGAATGTCTTGCTGGTAAAGTTTGGTTGCGTTTGGAGCATGTTTGATAGGTCAATTATGCCATAAACCAGCAAATTTTCTGCAATCTGGGCAACCTGTTTCGGAACAGGTGCTACCGTATCGGAACGGGGGCCTGAAATGGCCTGGGCGTTCCGAAACGGTAGGCACTGTTTCGGAACGGATATGCCACTGCCAGGCACTGTTTCGGAACCTGTTGCGGAACGGTCCCGCGTTTCGGAACGGGTCTTCCCTGTTCCGAAACACTCGACCGTTGGGCACTGAAATTGTTGATTATATGTTTTGAAATGTTTGCATTTTGGTCATGAAACTTATTTATGCAATTGTATGAGTTTGAGATGTCCGTTTGAGCTGAAATTTAACAGTGAAGTATGAAACCTAATTAATTACAAGTTGGTAACTTTAATTTGGGCTAAGTCCTTATAATTTACAGAATTTACAATTTGGTCTCTAAAGTTGTATTTTGTGCAATTGGGTCCCTGTTTAATCTCTGATGATTATGATCTTTGAGCATGCCGTTTGTATGATCATATCTAGGGTTAATGTGCATCTAGACAAGTTTAAAAAGAAAAAAAAGGGTCGTTAATCAAGGTTGACTTTCGGGTTGACTTTGGTTTTCCCCGTGTGACTTTCTTAATTCGGGTCAACCGTCTAGGCCGGGTTAAGGGGGTTATAGAAACTACGGATTTCGGTCACTAACTTTGGTTACTTCCAACTCACTATGGCTTCTATCTATTTGGGATCCACACTAATTCCATTGGCTGAGATCACACGACTTACCAAGACTACCTCCTTAATCCAAAACTCGCACTTACTCAACTTAGCATACAACTGATTTTCAAGCAAAGTCTGAAGCACTAGTCGTAGATGCTCATCATGCTCTTCCTCGGTCCTGAAGTACACTAAGATGTCATTTATGAATACTACCACAAACCTATCCAAAAACTCGTGGAACACTCGGTTCATCATATCCATAAATGCAACTGGAGTATTAGTCAAACCGAAAGGAATTACCAAGAACTAATAGTGCTCATAACATGTACGAAAGGTTGTCTTCGGTATGTCCACATCTTTCACCTTCAACTGATAGTAACCTGATCACAAATCAATCTTCGAAAACACTGAAGCATCTCTCAATTGATCAAGCAAATAATCTATCCATGGAAAAGGATACTTGTTCTTCGTTGTTACCTTGTTCAACTGCCTATAGTCTAAACATATCCTCATACTACTGTCTTTTTTCTTCACAAACAAGACCGGAACACCCCACAGAGAAATACTAGGCCTAATAAAACCTCTATCTGACAGTTCCTGAAGCTGTGCCTTCAACTCTTTCAACTCTTTCGGTGCCATTCTATACGGAGCAATAGACACGGGTGCAAAATCTGAATACGTCTCAATAGCAAACTCAACTTCCCTATCTAGAGGCAAACCCGACAACTCTTTCGGAAAAACACTCGGAAAATTACAAACTGTTCTGATGTCTTGCGGTCTAACTTCACTCATATTTGGATTCATCACATAAGCCAAATACACCTGACAACCCGAATCCATCAATCTTCGAGCTTCTAAAGCGGAAGCAACATTGGAAAAGAACTTAATGTTCTCGCCCACCACTACAACTTCAAAATCATCTATAAGCCTCAAGGAGACTCTCTTGGTCTCAAAGTCTACCCTAGCTCTATGCTCTACGAGCCAATCCATGCCCAAAATCACATCAAAACCATAGAACGACAATTCCATCATGTCAACCGGAAACACATGGCCCTGAATCATCAAGGGACACCTCCTATACATCTTCCTAACTACCACGGTCTCACCGAAAGAAATAGTAACATTCACACCTATTTCTAACCACTCATACGGTAAAACTAGAGATCTTGCACGTTCACCCAAAATGTACGAATGTGTCGAACCCGAATCTATCAAAGAAAGAAAAGTCAATGACTGTAACGATAAACTACAAGCGATGACATCCGTGTCATTCCCAGCCTCTCGCTGTGCATACACCCTAGTTGGTTCTCCACCCTCGAGCTAAACTGCCACCACATGAGCTAAGTTCCTCTGACCATTGTTCCTCGGCTGAAAATTACCTCGACCGCACCCACAACCTCTCTGATGCTCAAACCCACTAGCTGGAGTCGGTCCACCCCTAGCCGGGTGTGAACAGTTACGCCTCAAATGATCTTGGGAACAACAGTTCCAACATATCCCAAAGGTACCCATACACTCGTCTGGATGGCGTCTCCCGCATCTAATGCACTCAAAAGTGTGAACGACAGCCCCTTGGCCCTGGTGGCCCCGTCCATGATTACCGCCCCTATGTCTTGAATCGGGCTGATACCTCGTATATCTATGCCTCTAGGCATGATATCTATCCCAATCTGCGTGTCTCTTCTCGGAATCAGACCCACTAGCACGAGTACTCGAGCCCAAGTTCTGCTCAATATCCTTGGCCCTAGAGACTAAAACATCAAACTCGGTGTAATCAGAAGCGAGCATATAAGTCTCAACATCCCTAGTCAATCCATATCGGAAAGACTCACACCGTTCCCTCTCACTGGGAATCAACTCGGGAGCATACTGGCTCAACCTCACAAACTAAACCTCATACTCGGACACCGTCTTACTACCCTGAACCAAGGCCATAAACTCTCTCTTCTTCTCATCCTAATATCAGACTCCAAGATACTTCTTCTTAAAGGCAGTTCTGAAGAATTTCCACGTGACATCCACCTCTGCCATACCCAAAGTAATGGTATTCCACCAAGCATACGCATCTCCCTGAAGCAAAGAGACAACACAACCCAACTTACGAGTGCCTGAGCACTCCATCTGGCCTAGGATGCGTGTAGTACTCTCAAGCCAAGCCTTTGAACCCTCGGGAGTCATACCACGGAACTCAACTCCACCCAAGCTATGAAGTCTCTCAAGGGTTAAACCAATCCCCGCACCCTGAGGTGGTGCTGCAGCATGCCTACCGGCCAAAGCTGTCTGAAAAGCCCCGGCTATAGTCTGAATCAAATGAGTCATGTCTGCACCTGCCTGACCCTGACCCACCTGAGCTCCATTATCATCACCTCCAGCATTCGCACCGACATGAGACACATTACCCTCGCCACCCACCCCATTACCATCGGGAGCAGGAGGAACAAAAGGCACATCCCCGGGTGCCTGATCACCCGCTCTAGGCCGTCCTCTTGATCTTACCATAACGAGATAAAATCTAAAACAACAAACACATCACACACAAGAAAACATGAGGTTAGCAAGGGTAATGTTCCAAGTTCTCAAGCTCTTTAAACCAAAACTATTTTCCATTAACAACACTTAGCAATGGGAACACTCGACTAAACCTCAACCAACAATAAGAACAATAAAACATGCTTTCATACATCGTGCAATGGAAAACAATCCAACTTACCTGACTTACCTTCCCGAGAGACCTTGTAACAGAGGCTCTGATACCATCAAATGTAACCCCCTCGTCCCAGCCTAGCCAACAGATCGAGCCGAACGTGTTACACAGGGAAAACCGAAGCGAAACCTATTAAGGCCTCACTCTGATTAGCAACCATATATTTTCCTTTATATTTATCTTGTCTAATTATCATCTTTAATCCTATGTGTAGAGGCAATAGTGGAAGAACGAAAGCGGAAACACGAACCAATCAGAAGGCATACGATAATTTAAACTTACCAAGTTGCTTATTTGTCAAATTCATACACATGAGGCAAAACTATCACAAATAGGGCACACATGACTCATTTAAGAAGCATACAAGCATTAGGGACTGAAACGTAACATTCGAGAACCTTTAAAGATGCCTTGTGACCATTTTAACCACCTGCATTTCGAAACAAGCATGCCCATTCCGAAACACGAGCTTCATTTAAAAAGCAACATCAAGCTGTTCCAGAACGATACCACCTTGTTCCAGAACGGGAACCTCCAGTGGCCAAACATACCAGAACGGCCTTGTATGGTTCCAAAATAGGAACCTCCAGTGGCAAATCGTACCGAATCGACACCACCCCCATTTCGATACGGGTACCCATGGAGCTCAACTGTTCCGAAACCATACCAGGCGTTCCGAAACACCTGAACATAGTTTGGCCAAAAACACACTTCTGCATCTCTAAACGTCCCCAAACTTACCCCAAACCCTCACAAACCACATGGCAACTTATCGTACAAACAATCTAGAGGCAAAACACCCTAAACACAACTTCAAACATGCATACATGCAATGGGTCTCAAGCTCAAGCTCACAAGAACACTTAGCTTCCAAAACACCAACATGCCAAAATACAAAGTAATCCACCAAAAGCCATAGCAAACTTCAACAATACATGGTATCAACAATTGAAACATGCTAGCAACATAAACAAGGCCAAACATAGAAGTTTGAACACCAACTCCCTAACATAAAAGCCTAGTATTCCTATTGTCTAAGCATTATTACAACCATAAAACCATACTTTGAGCTTAGCAAGAACTCTAAGAACTCCTCCCTTGCCCACTTGCCACCCGAAGCCTTTAATGATCTGCATTGTTGGAAAAAGAGAGCGTAAGCTTAAAAGCTTAGTGAGCGGAGCTCTAAACACAACAACAATGCAATTTAAAACATATATCTTAGTTTAAAAGCAAAACCATTTAAGAAGGAGAAGTAATAAATGCAAACATAGACGAAACATGGTTTGCACACGCACAACCAATCCCAGTGGGACTACACATCACCGTTCACAACAACTAGCATTTTTCCGATGGGACTACACATCACCGTACTCATCTACTAGTCACTACCGGTGAGACTACACATCACCGTATACAACGACTAACCATCACGTGAGGCTGGACATCAACAACGACTACACAACAACATTAAAACGGAGAATAAAGGCAATCCACGTTTCACACAACAACACAAATAATCGCACACACCAACACTTAAAGAAACAAGATAAATTAGCAAACTTACACTTGGGTTTAGGTTAGCCGTTAAGGATACGCCCAAACCCCCAAAGAACCGCTTTGAAACATTTTAAACTTCAAAACATTACCACTCACCGATAGAGCCCAAACGAAAGCTGAAACACCAATCTCAAGCCTCCGTAACACCCGGTATCGCGCCTGAAGTACCCGGACTCATTTCCCCTATTTCTAAACAACCAAAAACAAAGTATTACTCCCATACTCTTCCATAAATTCACTGTCCAACATCAGTTCACAAATCCACAAAATTCTCTCAATGATTCAAAGCCGAAATCCATCAAAATGTCATCAAAATCTTTCTTAAGCAAAGCCCAGCAATAATCCATCTAATTAAACATACCAAACACACAAAAATCATCTAAAAACATCCCTCAACATCAAAGGAACACCAGCCATGATTTCAAACTAAAACCAAGTCAAAACTCAACCATTTCAACCTAAAAATCCCATTTCTAGACCCATTTCGGGTTTCCCCAAATCCAACCATCATCCTAACATGTTTTACTACTCAAAGTTTAAATTAAAGTACATGTTTAACCATGGAAAATCAAACCCACAAAAATCTCATGAAAAATACCCATTTTTCTAACCAAAACCAAAAATACATTTTTATGGGTTTAAAGGAAAGGTTTCGATGAGAATAACTCAAATATGTAAAAAAACATAGTGAGGAAGAAATTACCTTGAGAAATCTTGCTTGGTTGAAGTAGAAATATCAATGGAATAGTGAAATGGGTTTACGAGGGGTTTTGACGTGAAAAGAATTTTTTTTGGAGAAGATGATGGCTTTCAAAATCCTTTTATTTATTTATTTTATTAAAAATTCCCGTTTTCCCTTTACTCTTTTAAAACACTTTTGGGTGTGTTGAAATTAGTTTTCCTCCAATTTAATTTGACCCGAATCAGCTTACTAATCAGATTATCTCTCGGCCCTAAACTTGGGGCGTTACAGTAGTAGCAGGCAGAGCCGCCGAAGAAGGAGCTCGAGATTACTTGTGGATCAAGGAAACGTAATAAAGTCTACATTCAACTCAAAGAAGTCAGAGTTTACAGTTGCATTTAATGCAAAAGTTACTTTGAAGACTTCTACTCCAAGAAGGACTAGACTTAGCTAATGAATATATATACTCATTGCAATTTTATTTCAAAACAACTTAGGTGTTCGCTTAGGCATAGTTTAGGTTTTCTTGCTGCCATTATGTTCTAAAATTCTTTTTAGGTTTGGGTTACGTTGTAATTAGTGTGAGAACGATTGTTTAGGATTTTAAGTTTGTTTTTGCAATAAAGCTTCAAGGTTTGCTTATTCCATGTTCATCATAGTTATCAATTAAGGAAAAAATTAATTGATTGCTATCCATTTTTTCGGTATCGAGAGAGTCGAACTCACGAAAGGAGTAACTACGATTTCATCTATAGATGGTGCGATCAATCTGGCCTAGACATAGGTTAGGGTTTTAGGCGGCTAAAAGTGGACGAACAAACATTGATGTCTTTGCACGTTTCACGCCGCGACTGGCATTATCTGTACTGGGCATCAACAACATTCTGACTTAGACATAAGCGAGATCACTTTTGAAGCGTTCCGTTGAGCCTTGTAGTTCTGCCGAGTTTGCTACCGAGACACAAGTCCACCCCTACCGAAGCAGCGAGAGCGTCTCTGCAACCTACATGCAATAAGCAACTCGTCCTATTCAACGCAGTTTCACACTAAACACCAGGACAACCCTGCTCATTCTATCAATCTGATTTCTTCCCTTTTATTTACTTGTGTTTTATTTTATTTTCTTCCTAAACAAACCAACTTATTTGTGCAATTTACTTTTCTTGTGCAGGAACAACGATCGAGTTAAGCTGTCCAATCCCTGTGGGAGACGATATCTTTTATACTATTACTTGACAAGAGTGTGCACTTGCGCTCATATTTAGAGAACACTATAACGCTCTACAAGTTTTTGACGTCGTTGTCGCGGATTGGTAACTGTGAATTTCGTTCTTTAATTTCTACATTTTATTTTATTTTTTGTTTTTATTTTTAATCAAAAAAAGAATTTTACAGTTTCCTTTGCTAGTGCATGACCAGGGAAAATCTAAAAGGAGAAATCGTTTATTACGACGATATCGAACGAAGAGAAAATAGCTAAAAAAGGAACTCAGAACAACCCTAGGGAAAGCAAAAGAAGGAAGAAAAGCATAGGTAAACATGGAAAACGATAACCCTGCCAACAATGCCCAGAACGGCAGGGATGGATAGCAAGACGCGCCGCCCAGAGAACAACAAGTTCCACCTGGCAGCAACCCCCTATTCCGCCTAGGCAGCCACAGTACGTTCGAACCACTAGGGATTACTTGGAGCATGACTTCAGAGGGTTGATATGACAATGACAGAACCTGAGATTGAGGCAGATCACTTAGAGCTGAAGCCCGTAATGTTCAACACATTGGAGCATTTTGGAGGGACCGCCACAGAAGATGCTCGACAACACCTAAGAGGATTGCTGGACATACGCAGAGCATTCAAAATACACGGAGTCCACCAAGATGTGCTACGGCTGAGATTATTCCCCTATTCACCGAGGGATAGGGCAAAGCAGTGGTTGAACAACCAGCCAGTAGGGTTATTCAACACATGGATAGAGTTGTGTAAGAATTTCTTGGATCATTTCAGCCCATCCAATGCCACAGACAGATTGAGAAACAAGATCACAGCCTTCCGACAAGGGGATGATGAGCCAATGTATGAAGCTTGCGAGCGGTATCAACAAATGCTTAACAACTGCCCACTCCATGGTTTCCCAGCTTGGACACAAGTGTCAATGTTCTACAATGGGGTGAACTACCCAACTCGGATGATGATTGATGCCTCAGCCAACGGAATCATCCTCGACAGACCCATAGAGGAAGCACTGCGGATCTTGAACCAAGCTGCCAAGAATGATTATAAGTACCCAAAAGCTCGCCGAGGCGGTGTTAGGCGGCCAACAATTATGAACGAAGTTGAAGCCTCATAATCTTTCAATGCCCACCTCGACAAGCTAACGGAGCTGGTAATGAACATGGTGAAAACCACTGGGAAAGTATATGGGGCCAAGGCTGTATAGCCATTTTGTGACGAGTGTGGGGGCAACCACGATTTCTCTGAATGTACTACATCTACAAATTTTATGGGAGGATAAGAGAGGAACAACAGGCCAGCCACGAATACATACAACCCTAGATGGAAAAATCATCCAAACTTCTCCTGGAGTAATCCTAAGACAGCAACCAATCCACAACAACAACAGAGAGGCTACTAGCAAAACCAGTCTAGACAGCAGGCTCAACAGCCATAAAACAATAATTCACTAAAAGCAACTCTTCATACTTTTATGTCTAGAACTAGTGATTTTATTGTTCATACTAATAAGTTTATTGATAAAACCGACTCTTTCATGGACAGGACAGAGATGAAAAAGAACAACCAAGAGGCTGCGATAAAGAACTTGGAGACCCAATTTGGACATTTCACGGAGATCTTTAGCAGCAGGACAAAAGAAGCAGCATCCAGCAATATAGAGGCAACAACCAAGCCCACATATGAGCAATGCAAAGCCATATCAACCAGAAGTGCGAAACAGTTGAATGAGACCAGAATGGAAAAATCAGAAGAGACACAACTGTTGCGTGTAAAAGAGTCTATCGCAATTGTAGTACAAGTGTACACGACGCAAGTAGTAAAGTGATACGAAGTATCGGATATCGTCTCTACATGGATTGGGCTAATAGCTTCACCTTATTTCACTGCACGAAGTAAAGAAAATAGTTTAGAAAGTTGTCACGAAAATATTGAAGAAAAACGTAAATAAAAGAGTTGGAATATCAAGATAGAGAGAATGGGCTGGTATTGAATTGCTTGGTAGTGCAGGTATTGAAATGCTTAGGAACTCTAGTTCTGTCGTCGTGCCCGTCGCGGCAGCACCTGTCGCGGCGGCTGTTCGTTGGCTGTCGCGGCAGCAAACACACCAACTCTGTACTTCAAGTTTGGCAAGAATCCCAGATCTGCCTTGGCCTATCCCTAGGTCCAAGTCTGTCGATGATCACGTCTTTGATGATACCTCCCGGCGTGAATCGAAGGATGAACACCGATGTGTATGAATTCTTCCTTAGCCACTTAACCTTGCCCTATCCCTAGGCACAAGATAGTTCAACTATAAACTAGAGAACTTGCTCTTATTTTTTTCGTATACTTAACTCTCCCGATGCTAAGTAAATGGATAACCTCACAATGCTCTCCCGATGCTCTTGCAAGATATTAATAACCAAAATAAGAGAACTTGAAGTTTATTTTATTGAACTTGGAAAATCCTAAAACAAAACAACCCTTGCAACTACTTTACAAAACAACCCGTGGCCCTAGGGGGTTTTTAGAACATGTTGGCGACGGGTAGACGGCGGAAGGGTTTTGTTATCGGTTATGGGGTATGATGCCTCCTAGGTTAAAATCCATGCCCTTATATAAGCTTTGGGCTCAAGTATTTTAAGTTAACAAGGATTACAACTTTAATTAAAAGTAAGATTCTAATAAAGACTTAATCTCTAAGTATCCTACTTTTCAGCCTCCTCTTTGTTTCATGGAATTTCCTCTCCTTGAGCTTTGGCTTGACATATCTTTTGATCCGGGGCTTGGAAAAATATAGGGTTTTCACACGACAGACGATTATAATTTTCTCTATCTATCGAGGTCCACTTTGCTTTTTCTCTACTTAACTTGTTGTCGTCCTCCTGTCATAGCAGATCCATGGCAGCATCGTCCTCTTCGTCTGCTTGTCCAGTTCAGCTCTTCTGCTTCTCTGCCCTGCGCCTGCCTTCTTCGTCAACTATGGCAGCAACCTGCAAAATAAGCCATCTTTTAGTAGAATCCGTGCCTTTTATATATTTGTGATGTTTTGCCGTAAACTAACCTAAATGCAATGCAATGATGCTTGAATGCAACAGAAATATGGGTTAAAAAGGGTGTAAATAATAGAACTTTTACACACTCAACACACCCCCAAACTCAAGTTTTTGCTTGCCCTCAAGCATTGAAGACCTAAAAGAAAAAAATGAATATATTATTTTTTTTTTGTTTTTTGTGTTGGCTTTCAAACAGTGAACTGTCCCTTACCCGTCGCTCATTCTCTGTGGCGGCAGCAATCTGTCGGAAAGATTAGGATCTGTCCAGAATCTCACTATAGTCCTCGTGCAGTGTGTGCATGCTTGTGAACAGTTATATGCTAAGACTCTATTAGTTTCACTAGAATATTCAACTTTTTAACTCGAATTTTTATGCCAAAGTTTGTTTTCTTGAAGACATATTTTCATGCTTCTTTTTCTTTCATTTTTAAGCTAAATTTTTCTAGAGCCAGTTTTGGGCACCTCTAGTTAGCTTCCTAGAGCCGGTTTCGGGCACCTCTAGGTTTTTGAGTTTCTTTTACTAAACTTCTTTCCTAGAGCCAGTGTTAGGCACCTCTAGGGGCTATTCAAGTACTAAGCTTCCTATTCTAGTTTGGCTAAAAGAAATCTAAGCAATATAACAGTCACAAAGGTGTTTAAGTTTTTCAGAACTATAGAAAGGCTCTAAACTTCTCCTTAAACTGTCCTAAAGATGCTGCCACGACAGAGCTGTCATGACAGGTAAGTTAACTTCACAGTTTTAAGCCAACCGTTTAATCTTTTCTGAATTTTTTTGAAGAACTTAATTAAATAAAAGACTCAACACTTAATTAAAGATGTACTAAGACTCCATTAAAATGGAGGGTTGCCACCCCCAAACTCGAGGGTTGCATTGCCCTCAATGCAAATGACAGATAAAATGAAGGCATGTACATCACAAAATATAAATAAAGCAGGCAGCAATGAAAGAAAATAAAAGACTTAAATTTTAATCGCTGTCTTCACTACTGCTGCTGACACGGATCTGGTGGCGGCGTCTGGGTGGTGGGGCAGGCTGGGCAGGTTGCTCCACGACATGGATGTCTGACCTGCTGCCACTATCCTAAGTGCTGCTAGTGGTGGTGCTGGCCTTGGGCATTCTTTTTTTGTCTGCCACGTGTTTCTGCCTTTTGACAGGCGTGAACTCTTTCTCCAAATTCCTCCTAATAGGAGGTTCTGACTCGCTGTCATCGGAGGCGGGTCGCTTCGTTCCTCGGGCAGAGGTTTCAGCTGTTGAACTGCCAGTTGCCGTTAGGGCAGGTGATGGGGTGGAAGCAGTAGAATGGGTGTGTGGGGAGACAGGTGGTGTAGGTGTATGGACAGGGGAGGGGATGTGGAAATAGTGGGCAGGAAAAGTGGGGAAAATAACATCGGGATAATTTAAAGTGTTGGTAATGAAATTTACCGTCGAGTTGGTGAAATCCCGGATGAATGTCATCAGCCCCATTTGTCTATCTTCCACCCGTTGTATTGCAGCAAGGATCTGGGCGGATTGGTCTGTCCGGGCGGTGGCGGCGGCAGGTTCAGGGGCAAGCTCCTCGGATGATTCTGCTGGGGAGGCAGTCGGGTTGCGACTATCAGCTCCATGAGACTGTTAATGTTGTTGTCTGTCCAGCCTCTGCCTTGGATCAGTTTGTCGGCAGTGGCCTCTGGGACGGCAGCGCAGAGGCAAAGAGAAGTGATCGTGAACGGTAGGCAAAGCCGGGAAGTGGAGCGGAATGTGCAGTTCAAGATGCTGTCCATCATATAGCGGCCCACGTTGATAGGCCGGTCGTGCATGATCGAATGAATGAGGGCGAGCCGCTGCTGGTCCACCGTCATGTGATGGGAGGTCGGCATGATATGCTTTTTGATGAAAGCGTTCCAGAGTTTGGCTTCTGGGAGTAGCTTCCCCCTTTTTACATAGTTAGGGTTCTTTTTGCTCGTGGTCCATGTTGTTCCTTCCTCTGTCACCTCCGCCATGACAACACCATAGGCGGCAGAATCGAGGGTGTCTAAAAATTGCTGATGGGCATCATCGTTGGGACCAAAATATAGGCCATACATGTGGTTGATGCTGTCAGCTGTAAATGGTACCTCTACCCCTCGGATGGTGACTGCTGTTGCCGTTCTGCTGTCGATGGCAGCATAGAATTCCTGCACCAACGTATCATTTAGTTCTGCAGGTTGTGCGGCGAACTGCTCCCATAGCTGAGCCCGTATCGCCTTCGCGATGAATGGTCAGAGCCCTAGGTTTGCTGCCTTGCGGACGTAGATGAATCCTCTTTCCTCCCATAATTCTTTGGTTGCGAACGACTGCGGTGTGGGTGCTGCTGCTGAAGAGGTTGAAGCAGCACTGCGGCGGGTACGTCTGGAAGACATATTAGTTGCAAGGGTTGTGAAAGTAAAGAAAACAAATAAAAAACGACAGGAGAAAGAAAGGAAGAATAAGCATAAGTGAGGAAAATGAAAATGAGAACGGGGTTTTATAGCGGTCGAGTTGCTGCCCGTTTAATGCTGTAACGGCAGGCGTGAAAAACGGGGCGACTGATGAGTTTTGGCGTGTCTGACGCGTAATTATGCGTCTGTTACGCGTCTGTAACACGCTTCTGCGTCTGCCGTGTCAGTCTGTTGACAACCTGTCTTATCCGTGTCTGCGGCGGTAGCTGGAACGACATGCTTCAATAAATGGGCTCTGTTGGGCTGATGGATGGATGGTGGGCTTGGGTCACTTCTCCTTTTCTTCTTGACTCCTTTATTTCCTAAAAACAGAAAATATAAAAACATTATTCGAATAAAATAAACCTTATTTCCCAATAAATAATAAATAATAAATAATAAAATAAAAATAAAATTTAGGTTAAATTAGGGATGCCTTGTGAAGCATCTCCTAAAGTAACCACTTCATGTATTCCTGGGGCTTCAGTCCCCTGATAGTGCTTTAGGCGCTGTCCATTGACTTTGAATTGGTGCCCGTCTTTTAATGATCGTATAGTGATGGCACCATGGGGAAAAACTTGTACCACTTGGAACGGGCCAGACCATCTAGATTTTAACTTCCCTGGGAAGAGTTTTAACCTAGAATTAAACAACAATACAAGCTGCCCTGGGCAGAACTGTCGTGGCAGGAACTTCCTGTCATGCCACTTCTTAGTCTTTTCCTTGTAAATTCTCGCATTGTCGTAGGCCATTGTCCGTATTTCTTCGATCTCGTTTAAATCTAACATCCTTTTCTGGCCTGCCTTGTCCAAGTCCATGTTCACTGCCTTGATTGCCCAAAATGCTTTGTGCTCTATCTCGACAGGGAAGTGACAAGTTTTTTCGTAAATCAGTCGGTATGGAGACATGCCCAACGGAGTCTTAAAAGCTGTTCTATATGCCCATAATGCATCGTTAAGGAGTAAAGACCAATCTTTCCTAGTTGGCTTAACCCTCTTCTCAAGAATGTTCTTAACTTCCCTATTGGATATCTCAGCTTGTCCATTGGTCTGTGGGTGGTATGTTGTCGCGATCCTGTGCTTGATACCATATTTCTTCAAGGCGGCAGCAATTACCCTATTATCAAAATGTCTCCCTTCATCACTGATAATCGCCTTAGGGATGCCAAATCTAGAAAAAATGTTTTTGTGTAAAAAATTTTGGACTGTTTTTGCATCGTTCTTTTGAGTGGCGATGGCTTCAACCCACTTAGAGACATAATCCACTGCTAGGAGGATGTATAGATTTCCACATGAAGATGGAAAAGGTCCCATAAAGTCGATCCCCCAAACGTCGAAGATCTCGACTTCTAGAATGTTTGCCGTGGCATCTCGTTTCTCCTCGAGATGTTACCTGTCTGCTGGCACCTGTCACAGTTCTTGTAGAAGTCCTGTGCATCTTTATATAGTGTCGGCCAGTAGAACCCTGACTGCAGCACCTTGGCAGCAGTTTTATTGCCTCCTAAGTGACCTTCATATTGTGAAGCATGGCAGTGATGGAGAATGTCTTCTTGCTCTTCTTGTGGTACACACCTCCTTATAACCTGATCTGCACACATTTTGAAAAGAAGAGGTTCGTCCCAATAATAATGCTTAACATTATTTTGGAACCTCTTCCTAGCTTGATAATTAAGATCAGAAGGAAGTATTTCGCTAACTATAAAATTAACGAAATCAGCATACCAGGGGAGTTCAGAAGACTTACCTGCCGCCATGGCTGTCGCGGCAGCGATTGTGGCAGCAAAGAGCTGCTCATCTGGGAAGGTCTCCAGTATGTTTGTCTCGTCGATTGGTAGACTTTGTCCCTTCTCCAACCTTGACAAGTGGTCTGCCACCTGATTTTCTGTCCCCTTTTTGTCCTTGATCTCAAGGTCGAATTCTTGTAATAGCAAGATCCACCGTATCAATCTAGGCTTTGCATCCTTCTTTGCGAACAAATACTTCAGGGCAGAATGGTCTGTGTGCACTATTACCTTCGTCCCAAGTATGTATGAACGAAACTTGTCAATGGAGAACACCACAGCTAATAGCTCATTTTCTGTGGTGGTGTAGTTCACTTGGGTGTCATTTAATGTTTTGTTGGCATAGTATATGACATGAAACAGCTTATCTCTGTGCTGCCCAAGTGCTACCCCGACAGCATAGTCACTAGCATCACACATGATCTCAAATGGATGTGTCCAGTCTGGTGGCTGTACTATGGAGGCTGTCACTAGTTTTTCCTTCAGAACCTTGAATGCTTCAGTACATTCATCATTAAAGTCAAAGGGTCGGTTCTGCTCTAAGAGATGGCATAGGGGCTTGGTGATTTTTGAGAAATTTGCAATAAATCTTCGATAAAAACCAGCATGCCCTAAAAAGCTTCTAATGCTCTTGACTGTTGTTGGCGGCGGCAGCTTTTCAATCACTTCTATTTTGGCCCTGCCGACTTCTATCCCACGGCAGCTAATCTTATGGCCTAGGACTATCCCTTCGTCCATCATAAAGTGGCATTTTCCCAATTTAGAACAAGATTGGCTTTTTCACATCTTTCAAGTACCTTTTTAAGATTGCCGAGGCAGCTCTCAAAATCGTCTCTAAACACGGAAAAATCATCCATAAAAATTTCCAGGAAGTCATCTACCATGTCGGAGAATATAGCCATCATGCACCTTTGGAAGGTGGCAGGTGCATTACATAATCCGAACGGCATCCTCCTAAACGCGTATGTTCCGTAGGGGCATGTAAAAGTCATCTTTTCTTGATCCTCCGGTGCGATAGCAATTTGATTGTAACCTGAATAACCATCAAGAAAACAATAGTAAGGTTTACCCGCTAATCTATCAAGCATTTGATCAATAAAGGGTAAAGGAAAATGGTCCTTTCGGGTAGCTTTGTTAAGCTTCTGATAGTCCATACAAACCCTCCAACCGGTCACAGTCCTGGTTGGGATTAACTCATTGTTCTCGTTGGTTACCACGGTCATTCCTCCTTTCTTTGGAACACATTGCACCGGGCTCACCCATTTGCTGTCGGAGATGGCGTAAATAATACCAGCATCTAACCATTTGATTATCTCTTTACGCACTACCTCCTTCATAGCATGGTTTAGCCGCCTTTGTGCATCAATAGTCGGCTTATGATCTTCTTCTAAAAGAATTTTGTGCATGCATAACGCCGGACTAATGCCTTGAATGTCTGCTATCGTCCAACCAATCGCCTTTTTGTGCTGCCTTAGCATGTCAACTAGCTGTCGTTCCTGTTCCTTTGACAGCTTAGAGGAGATGATTACGGGCAGCGTGTCGTTTGAACCAAGAAAAGCATATTTTAACTGCCCTGGCAGGGGCTTAAGTTCTAAGGCATGTGGTTCAACAGTAGATGGCTTTTGGATTAAATGGTTATCCGAAGTATAATTCAAAGGTTCAAATAACTTACCTGGACGATTGCCTAACCAGTTTACCTCCTCATGATCTTCAGTATCAGATGTATCGGAGTCAGAGGAGTTGCTGTCGTCGGTGCTGTCGTCATTGCTGTCGTGACAGTCTTGTAGGTGGCTGCCGCGGCAGTGTCCAAATTTAGTATCGTGACAACCCGACCTGATGCAGGGTTGATCAAGGGTAACATCAGTGATAGCCTTGCATTCCTCGTCCACATCAGCATGTTTCATTTCTTGGAGAACATTCAACTTAATCTCTTGATCGTTCACTCGCATGGTGAGTTCTCCTTTCTCTACATCAATCAGTGATCTTCCCGTGGCTAAGAAGGGTCGCCCAAGGATGACTGGTGCATTTTCGTCTGCCTCACAATCTAAAACAAGAAAGTCAGCAGGAAAAATAAACTTATCCACTCTTACCAGAATATCTTCAATCTTTCCCTCTGGATGAACGTAAGAGCGGTCTGCCAGCTGCAGAGTTACTATCGTGGGCCGCGCCTTTCCAATACCTAATTTCTGAAAAACAAACTTTGGCATTAAATTAACACTAGCACCAAGATCACAAAGTGCCTTACCCACAAATTTATTGCCGATTACGCAAGGTATGATGAAGCTCCCCGGATCCTTCTTTTTCTGGGGTGGCTGCCGATGAAGAATACTCATGCAACCTTCAGTCATTTTTAACGTTTCAAACTCCCCAAGTTTAGATTTTTTCGACATGACATCCTTGAGAAATTTGGCATAACTGGGCATCTCCCTAACGACATCTAATAGCGGAATATTAATATGAACTTGCTTAAAAATATCATAAATCTTTTTAAGTTGAGATTCGTGCTTAGCTTGCTGTATCCGTTGAGGAAAAGGTGGTGGAGGACGATAATCAGCAATACGTCCTTCCCACTGCATGCGAATCTGAGGACGATAATCATCTTTTTTCTCCTCTGTCGCTTCTACTGTCGTGATAGGCTCTTCGGCAGCAGTCTGTTTATCACCTGTCGGGGCAGCTTCCTCGGCAGGTTTATCCAAGGCAGGTTCCTTTTTCTTTTTCAGCTTCTTTTTCCGGCCCTGGTAGTTTCTTCCCACTCCTAGTAGTAATTGCCTTACACTGCTCATGTGTGGGTGGTCTATCATTTTCAGTATTGCTAGGGAATCCTCCATTCTGCCTCGGCTTAATATGTTGAGAAACCTGACCCATTTATGTCTCTAGAGATTTCAAGGTCGCTTCATGGTTTGTCATCCTCATCTCTGTTTTATCTATGAAATTCTCTGTCTTCTTAACAAACTGATTCATATTCTTTATATACGTAACGGTCTGAGACATAAAGGTGGCCAGAGTCTGTTCCAATATACTGCTCGTGGCAGGTGGTGGTTGCTGTTGCTGCTGCGGCGGCAGTTACTGCGGCAGTTGCTGTCGCGTCACCAATCTAGGTCCTCCTTGATTCTGATTTGTGAGTTTGCGGATTCAGGGCATTGTTAGGATTACTCCAAGAAAATTTGGGATCCTTCCTCCAATTCGGATTATAATTGTTGGAGTTATAGTTCGGCTTGTAATTTCCAACATATTTTCCCTCTTCTATTTGTATTGGGCACTCATCCCGACTATGATTTCCCTCACAGATGGTACAAACTTCCTCGACAGCAAATCCTTGTAATTCATCTTCATTCAATAACCTTTTTATTGCTTTAGTAAGGAATGCTACATGTGATTTCATAGTGCTGTCAGCCTCATAGTCCTTGATAGCAAGTACCCGTTTACCCCCTCTTCTTGCTGTCGGAAACTGCTCCTCATTCTTGGCCAGATTTTTTAAAACTTGCAAAGCCTCGTCCAGATCTTTATCCAATAATAGTCCGTTTGCTGCAGAATCAATTCGAATGCGAGTTTGTAAGTTGGCAGCATTATAAAACTTAGTTACCTGATTCCAGACGGGAAATCCATGCATTGGGCAGTTCCGTAGAAGAGTAGTAAATCTGTCCCAGGCCTCGTGCATCAGCTCGTCATCTTCCTGTTGAAAAGTAGCAATTTCATTACGTAATCGCTCAGATAAATGCGAAGGATTAAAACGAGATAAGAATTCACGAGATAAATCTGCCCAAGTTACGATTGAACCCGGCGTAAGTTTATTCCACCAAGTTTTAGCTCTGTACCTCAATGAATGGGGAAATAACCGAAGCCTCAGTATCTCCGGACTAACTCCTGGCAGTCTAAACGAACCATAGATCTCCTGGAACGTTTTGAGATGCTCCCTAGCATCTTCTGTCACATCACCACTAAACTGCCCGACATTGTTGATCATACTAAACATGACAGGTTTAAGCTCAAAGTTATCAACTTCAATATCCGACAGCGTGGTCTCCAGTTCTACATGATCGTTCAACATGTAGTCACGACAAGACCGTCGTCCATCTGCCGCAGGCGGGTCGCCGACAGGCGGTATACCTCCACCAACGGGCGGATTACGGGCCATCTTCTCTAGCTGTTCCTCAAGGTATTCGTTTATGTCTAAAAGGTGGCGAAGTTGTTTCTTGAGATTGAAGGAACATTCAATTTCCGGGTCTAATGGATACTCAGGATCTTCACCTCTTTTAGATATGCGCATAAACAAGAAAACCTCGTGAAAAGCAAGAGTTGAAAGCACCAAAGAAAAATAAAGAAAAATTAAAAGAAAAAGAAAAAGCAAAAACAAAAACAAAAACGAAAAGTGCAATAAAAGAAAGGTGTAGTTATGTTGCCAATCCCCGGCAACGGCGCCAAAAACTTGTTGCGTGTAAAAGAGTCTATCGCAATTGTAGTGCAAGTGTACACGACGCAAGTAGTAAAGTGATATGAAGTATCGGATATCGTCTCCACAGGGATTGGGCTAATAGCTTCACCTTATTTCACTGCACGAAGTAAAGAAAATAGTTTAGAAAGTTGTCATGAAAATATTGAAGAAAAACGTAAATAAAAGAGTTGGAATATCAAGATAGAGAGAATGGGCTGGTATTGAATTGATCGGTAGTGCAGGTATTGCAATGCTTAGGAACTCCAGATCTGTCGTCGTGCCCGTCGCGGCAGCACCTGTCGCGGCGGCTGTCCATTGGCTGTCGTGGCAACAAACACACCAACTCCGTACTTCAAGTTTGGCAAGAATCCCAGATCTGCCTTGGCCTATCCCTAGGTCCAAGTTTGTCGATGATCACGTCTTTGATGATACCTCCCGGGGTGAATCGAAGGATGAACACCGATGTGTATGAATTCTTCCTTAGCCACTTAACCTTGCCCTATCCCTAGGCACAAGATAGTTCAACTATAAACTAGAGAACTTGCTCTTATTTCTTTCGTATACTTAACTCTCCCGATGCTAAGTAAATGGATAACCTCACAATGCTCTCCTGATGCTCTTGCAAGATATTAATAACCAAAATAAGAGAACTTGAAGTTTATTTTATTGAACTTGGAAAATCCTAAAACAAAACAACCCTTGCAACTACTTTACAAAACAACCCGTGGCCCTAGGGGGTTTTTAGAACATGTCGGCGACGGGTAGACGGCGGAAGGGTTTTGTTATCGGTTATGGGGTATGATGCCTCCTAGGTTAAAATCTATGCCCTCATATAAGCTTTGGGCTCAAGTATTCTAAGTTAACAAGGATTACAACTTTAATTAAAAGTAAGATTCTAATAAAGACTTAATCTCTAAGTATCCTACTTTTCAGCCACCTCCTTGTTTAATGGAATTTCCTCTCCTTGAGCTTTGGCTTGACATATCTTTTGATCCGGGGCTTGGAAAAATATAGGGTTTTCACACGATAGACGAGCATAATTTTCTCTATCTATCGAGGTCCACTTTGCTTTTTCTCTACTTAACTTGCTGTCGTCCTCCTGTCACGGCAGATCCATGGCAGCATCGTCCTCTTCGTCTGCTTGTCCAGTTCAGCTCTTCTGCTTCTCTGCCATGCGCCTGCCTTCTTCGTCAACTATGGCAACAACTTGAAAAATAAGCCATCTTTTAGTAGAATCCGTGCCTTTTATATATTTGTGATGTTTTGCCGTAAACTAACCTAAATGCAATGCAATGATGCTTGAATGCAGCAGAAATATGGGTTAAAAAGGGTGTAAATAATAGAACTTTTACACACTCAACAACAACCAACACAGAAAGAACTACCTGCCACGGCAACATAAACACCAACCGCCTCAGCAGCTGAACCTGATAGTAGTCCTGAAACGAATGATCTTCCACAGATAAAGTTTCCATGCAAAGAACGTATAGAGGACATCAGCCTGCCAGCACCATTCCCCTAAAGGATTAAGAAACAGAAACAAGAGCACCAGTTCAGGAAATTCTTAGATATTCTGAAGCAGGTTCACATAAATATCCCTCTCATAGAAGCCATTCAGAACATTCCCAACTATGCCAAATACCTTAGGAACATGGTTTCTAAAAGGAATAAAATTGGGGAGTTCGAAACAATTGTTGTAACAGATGAGTGCATGGCTATGCTGCACAACAAACTGCCGCCCAAGCAAACTGACTTGAGCAGCTTTGTTATACCATGTAGAATAGGCATCAAGCATGAAACAAAATCCATGTGCGACCTGGGAGCCAACATAAACTTGATGCCTAAGGCATTCTTCGACAAACTATGAATTAGGCGAGCCAAACCTACCTCCTTCATGCTGAAACTTGCTGATCATTCCTTTGTACAACCGAAGGGCAAGATCGAAGACATCCTTGTTCGAGTGGGAAACCTTATTACTCTAGCTAATTTCCTCATCTTAGACTGTGAGGCTGACAAAAAAGCCCCTATCATCCTTGGGCAACCATTTTTGGCCACGAGTAGAACTCTAATAGATGTGGTACATGGGGAGCTGACCATGAGGGTAAACAATCAAAGCATTAAGTTAAATGTGTTACAACCCTCATAAAAGGAAAAGGAAGGATGCCTAGAGGCTTAGGTCGCCAAAATCAGCACAGAGAGGCCAATGTAGCAGCTGCCGCGACAGACCCAAGGGCAGACTGAAGAACCCAACAGCACATCACCTTAAAGAACAAGAGGACCCCATAGGAGAGAAGGACAAGCCAAATCACCTCAGAAAGTGGATTTGTCTCGGAGATGCACCCAAATGCACTCCATTCATTTAAACCTCTATTTAAACCTTTCTCACCCCATTCATTTACTTTACTTTCATCTCCTAGATATATTCTTCTTGAATTCATTTCTCTCTCCTCTCACATTATTTGCTTTTAAGTTTCAGAAATATTTCAATCGTCTCACACATGGCATCCGCATCCCAATCCAAACCCACCTTTTAATGATTTTGCTCCAAGGCATATGAGAAATTATATAAAGATCAATTTGCCAAGCAAGCAGTTTAGGAGGAACAAGATTTCCACTACAAAAAGCAAATAGGAGACCTTGGCTTAGAGTCTGCCTTGTTCGAGACCATCCACAGCAAGGGATGTGAATTATTTTCACGACAGCCAGAGATAGCCAACATCACTTTGGTCAGAGAGTTCTATGCCCATCATCCCTACCCAGAGCTGTCGTTCATCTATATTCGAGGGGAGCCTGTCAAGCTAAATGCCGCTGTAATCAATAGCTTTTACGGCCTAGAGATGGATGACAACCCTCATGAGAAGTGGAGGCAGTCATTGACGGCTGCCGACTACGATAGACTCAAGGCCAAGTTGTGCAAGCCCAACACGCCATAGTTGACAGGAAAACATGGCGGCTCTGTCCAACGCCGCCACATACTGCCCAAGGCAATGCTGTGGATTACCTTCATCAAAAGGCGTATGCTGTCCACCTCCCACAACTCCATTGTCGATCGGCCGTGCCTCACACTCATTCACAACATCATGGTGAATCGGCCCATCAATGTTGGGGAGATTATATGCAAGGAGATCCACAACTGTTTCTGCAAGACGAAGGGCAGGCTATACTTCCCATCACTCATCACCAGCCTTTGTGCTATTTTTAACATCCCATCCGACCCCAAGGATGAGATGACGACTGCCAAGGAGGGGTGGACTAGGAAAGTCCGCCTGCAGATGATACCGTGCCAAGAGACAGAACCCATCACCGTGTATAGTTTCCATAAGTTCTATATTTCATGCACATCCCATCTCATATTATTGCTATTTTTGAGTACATTTTAGGCACAATTAAGACCATGCATTGCATTTTATAGTATTTTTTACTTTTCCATGCTTTGTATTGATTATGTTTTATTAGGTGAGGAAAAGATAATGTTTAGCTTAGTTTTAGTTTCAGGTACAAAAAGCTGACAGAGGGAAAGAGGAGCTGAGGACATGATGCTGAGGCATCAGACCAAAGAGCTGTACTAATGCAGTTTTAGACAGAGACAACAACTACCGAGTGACAGTCTCCGCCTTACCTGCCGCCCAAGACAACAAGCTGTGGAATTGGAGAACTGGAGTGAGATCTGAAGAGCAGAAAATCTTGATTTTATCGATGATGTTCACTCAATTTTCTGATGATTGTAGCAGCAGGCAGAGCCACCAAAGGAGGAGCTCGAGATTACTTGCGGAGCAAGGCAACGTGATAAAGTCCATATACAACTCAAAGAAGTCAGAGTTTAAAGTTGCATTTAATGCAGAAGTTACTTTGAAGACTTCTACTCCAAGAAGGACTAGACCTAGCTAATGCCTATATATACTCATTGCAATTTTACTTCAAAACAACTTAGGTTTTCCCTTAGGCATAGTTTAGGTTTTCTTGCCGCCATTATGTTCTAAAATTCCTATTGGGTTTGGGTTATGTTGTAATTAGTGTGAGAACATTTGTTTAGGATTTTAAGTTTTTTTTTTTGCAATAAAGCTTCAATGTTTGCTTATTCCATGTTCTTCATAGTTCTCATTTAAGGCGAAAGATTAGTTGATTGCTATCCATTTGTTCGGTATCAAGAGAGTCGAACTAACGAAAGTAATAAGTGCGATTTCATCTATAGATGGTGCGATCAATCTGACCTAGACATAAGTTAGGGTTTAAGGCGGCTAAAAGAGGACAAATAAACATTGTTGTCTTTGCACGATTCACGCTGCGACTGGTATTATCTGTAGTGGGCATCAACATCATTTTAACTTAGACATAGGCGGAATCACTTTCGAAGCGTTCTGCCGAGCCTTGTACTTTTGCCGAGTTTTTCGTCGAGACACAAGTCCATCCCCATGCCAAGGCAACGAGAGCATCTCAGAAGCCTACCTGCCATCTCCCGACGAGGCAGTAGATTCTGGCAGCGCAAAGCAACTTGTCCTATTCAACGCAGTTTCACACTAAATAGCAGCATAACCCTTGTAATGCCTTGGTTTTGGGCCTAGACGTTTTAGATGTTGAATTGGGTTGGTTGGGAATAGTTCGAACCCTTGAGGTTGGTTTAGGGAACACCTAGTTCAGGATGTTTTAAAAAATTGGAAAAATATCTAAAAATCATCATTTATTTTATAAATGATTATGGTGAAAACAATTTTGCAAAAGGAGATTTGGAAATATTACATTTTGGTATAGTGACCAAAATGCAGTTTTTGCAAAAGTTGACTAGTGACTGTTTTGTAAAGGATTGAAACTTTGAATCTTTATAGAGTTAATTTTACCATTTGTTTTCATCAGATTTTTCTTTAATTTGGGAGCTTTTAATAATGATTTAATTAAAGAAATAAAAGAGAATTAAAAAGGAAAATTAAAGTTGACTTTTCATAACTAATTTCATGATAGTTTTCTCTTTTTATTTTCTCTTAACTTCCAATCAGCCAAACACTTTTCTCTCATCAAGAACCTCTGATTTTCATTTTTTGCTGAGATTTTATCTTCCAAAAGATTTCTTATCTTTGTTTCATCAAATCCTTTTGATTTTTGCTTTGTATTTCAAGAAAACTTGCCCAAATTGAAGGGAGATCAACCATTAGAGGTAAGCTTCGCCCTTCTCCTCTAATGATCAGTTCTTTACTGAAGTTCCCACGTTATCAATCATTTGTTGATGTTTTTTGAGTTGTTTTAATGTTATAAACATGAAATAGTTGTTAAATTCAAGATTCTTGATGAAATCTTGGTGATTTTCGTATTTCTATGTTAAGCTCTGTTTTGAGGTTGATTTCTAACATATTTTGGATGATATTTGATGTTGAGAATGAGGTTTTAACAAATAAATCTCGTATAGGTTTGGGTTCCTAAGTTTGAGATGCTAGATTTGTGGTTTTTGAGGTGTTTTTTAGTGATTTGCTATTGCTGGAGGTACAAGGTTGTGTTTATGGTGATTTTTGATGTTGATTGAAGTTTAGAAAAGGTTAGAATTGATAGATCTTGGCTGGGCTTTGATTTTAGAAAGTTTGGAGGTGATTTCGGTTATTTCAAATAGCCGAAATGCTAGTTTTGAGTAGAGCAGCGAGTTAGAATGAGTGGCTGGTGCTTTTAATGCATGATGATGCATTAATCCTCTGCTCTTATGTGTAATGAATAAGGGAGACTTCATCGGACGCATTTGGTGTTGATTCGGAAGTGTCGAAAGCTTAGAAATTGTTTCAGAGAGCAATCGAAACGTTATCGGTGAGTGCAAATGGTTTTAGAAGTCCTTGAGGGACAAAGAAACAAGGTTTGAGGATTTAGGATTGGTTTGAAACACCATCCTAAGTCTACAAGTAAGTATGTTTAGATTTGCTCTCGAAAAGTGGTTGATGCCCCTAAATGCTTTTGACATGCTCTTGATTTTAGGTAGAAAAATTCCTACTATTTTATGCATGATTTATGACATAAAATGATGTTTCATATTGATCCCATGAGATAGAATGAAATTGCAAATAGTTTTGAGATTTTGATTAAATGTTATGCATGAATTGTGGTTTTGAAATGGGATGAGATAGATTTGAGAAATGTTGCATCAAAACAGTAGGTGGGATGATGATTTTAATGTAATATATTGGCATAAAAGATGAGAAGATTTTCGGATATAATTAGTCGACCAAAAGGATGTAAAGTGCACTATAAACTAAAATTCGTATGTGCTCTTTGGAGTCGGGCAATGGGGGTACTGCCATCCCGATCCAAAGTCAGAGTCCGATGATGAGAGATACCATCAGGGTAGGTATTGGTGAAACACCCAAGCTTTGTGGCGAAAAGAGATACCGCTATGAGAGTTTGGTGATGTGAGATTCCACCGGGGTAGGACTTGGCTCTATGTCAAGCTAATCTGCATATCCGAGTAAAGATAGAATATGAAATGCCAATATATGAGAATACATTTGATTCACATGTACCAATGTTGAAATGATTTTTATGCTAGTAGAAATGCATATGATATTTTGAGATTTATGAAATGCTTTCGAATATCAACCATGTGTGTGGTTTTGCCATGAGATTTGCATTGGTTGAATGCATGAGATAGATAGATAGATGGTACATGTTATTTTCAAATGGAGATTTACTTTGAAATGGTTTTCAAGCATGAGATAGAAAAAGCATGGTTTAGAAATGGTTTTTTGAGATAGAGTTTTAAAAAGCTTGCATTGTTGTGCTGGTGTTTTTAGAGCATGCGTCACTAAGCTATCGTGCTTACGCTCTCTTTTACCAGCAATGCAGATAATTGAGACATTTTGGGTAGCAAAGAGGCTTAAAAAGGTTTCAAGGATTGTTAAGCTCAAGTATGATGTTATGCTTTTACTTTAGTAATGATATATGACAATGGGATTTAATGGTTTGTTTTGGGAGATGTGATTTTGGACCCCCTGTTGTTGATGCAAGCTTTATATGGTTTATATGATTTGTAAAAGGCATTTATATTGGTTTTGATGATTTACCTTGCCCTTTTGGGATGCTTATGGTCTTTTGGTGATTTTGACTCTTAGGGAGCATGCTTTAGAAGTCAATTTTGATGATGATGATGTTAGACACTTTTCTGTAGCATGCACCTTTGAGTGATGATGCATATTTGTGTGCAAGCATGTTTATCTATATGTTGGAATGGTTTGGATGGGTCGTTGGGGTTCAAAATCTACATTTTGGGCATTTACAGACTGCAACGTATTGTTACACCTCACAGAGTATCGATACGGCCTGCTTGTTTTGTGAGGGGTGTACCGGTACACGGGGTCGTATCAATACCCTCTTTAGTCACTGGACGAGGGCGTACCGATACGGTATCTCAGTGTATTGATATTGTCTGATGACGCAAGCCTGGGAAATTTTACCATCGAGGGCGTATCATACCCTCCTTAGGTGTATCGATACGCGGGTCGTTAAGTTGGTTAAACCTCAGCTGAGGATGTTTTGAAACGTTGCATTTTAGTCCCTGAACTTCATGAATGCAATTGGATGTGATTGGTTAGTTAGATTGTGATGAAAATTTACAGAGAAGCATGAAATATGACTAATTGAATAGAGGCAACCTTAAAATCATAGAAGTCCTTGTAATTTTCCAAAATTACATTTTGGTCCCTAAATGTCTAGTTTTTGCAATTAAACCCCTAAACAAAATTCGATCGTTGTGCCGTTTCTTCCTATACTCTTGGATGATCACATAGGACTTAAGTTGCATTTAGAAAATATATAAATAAAAAAGGGTCGTCAATCAGAGTCAGATTTAACGAGTTGGCTTCGGTTTTCCCCGTGTAATCACCTCAGTTCGGGTCAACCGTCTAGACCGGGCTAAGGGGGTTACATTTGTTGGTATTAGAGCCATGTTTGCGAATAATTTGGGCGTTGGTAAGTGGTTGGTAAGTGTAAATGTGAATTGTTATGATCTTTGTGAAAGCATGTTGAGTACTTGTGCAATGTTTGAGCTTTAATGAGATGAAATGCATGCATGTTGAATGTTTGAGATGAAATTGTGTTGTTATGCTATGTTGGGGTGTAGATGGGGATCTCATTGCCATATCATTACTATTGGAAAGAATTATTTTGAAAATGAACTTGAGCACCTTGGATTTCTTGCCTTATATTGCCTAACTGAGATTTATTGCATTTTGCTACTTGTATTGTTTTGAATGGGGCCACGTAGAGATCTTAGAATAAATACATGTAATGTGGCTAAGAATGAGATAAATGAAACGGATGAGCATGTCGAGAATTTACCGGCTCCTCCTCTTGGTGGACCACCTGGTGGTGGAGCGAGGGCTGGTGCTAGAACAAGGGTTGCTGAACCCGAGGGAGCACGAGGGCAAGCTGCTCCTGATATGACCGTGTTGATTCAGGCTATTGTTGGAGCCTTTCATGCGGCAGTAGTTGGTGCTCATGTGGCTGCACCTCAGGCTGGTGTTGGTGCGAGTTTGTTGTTAGAGCAACTCCACAGTCTAGGAGGGACTGAGTTTAGGGGGCTGACCCTTGAGGGTTTCGAATCTTGGTTGGAGAGCACCAAGAGGATCCTTGGGTAGATGAACTGTAACGATATCCATAAGTTGGGGTGCATCATGTCCCTTTTGCATAGTGATGCCTATACGTGGTGGATGACCACTGTAGCTGGTTTGGAAGATGCTGAATTGACTTGGACGTTCTTTCTGAATGCATTCAAGAGGAAATATCTGGGTGTCTGTTATTTGGAAAAAAGAAGAGGGAATTCATGTCCCTAGTGCAAGGAGCCATGTCAGTGGTGGAATATGAAGTGCAGTTTGTACGCCTTAACCAGTATGCACCGGAGTTGATCCCTAATGAACGGGAGAGATGTGAGCATTTCAGATATGGGCTGGTGGCTGATGTGAAGACATATATGCGTGCATCAGATTACACTGATTTTGATGTCCTGGTCACTTGAGCCAAAGACATTGAGTTGAACCTTGGTTTGGCGAGTCGAGCAGAAGGATCTAGCTCAGGGAAGCGAGCTGCGGGTTCTGATGCTGGAAGGGATCGTTTTAAGAGGCCGAGGGATCGAAGGTATCATGTGGATGCTAGACGCGAGGGAGGTAATCCGGGGAGAGGTCAGCAAGGGCCGAATGCTTTCATTCGTACACGTGAGTGTAATCGGTGTGACATGAGGCACACGAGAGAGTGCTGGGGCAACATTGGTACGTTCTGGAATTGTGGTTCCCATGGGCACATGAAACAGGATTGTCCTTAGCCAATGAGAGAGGGGCAGGCTCTGGTGAGAGCAGCTGAGCCACAGAGAGGCCGTGGGTGGGGCTCTGGCAATTTTCAGCGTAGAGATGATGGTGCGAGGAATGTAGCACATGTTTTAGTTGTTCAGCCTGACGGAGGTGGCCAGGCCAGAGTGTATGCCCATCGTGAAGGGAGGAATGACACTAATGTGATTGCATGTACCTTTACTTTGCAGTCTTTGTCATTACTTTCTCTGATTGATTCTGGATCCACACACTCGTACATATTGCGTGAACATGCTCAAATGCTTGGTTTTCCTGTTGAGTCTTTGGATATTGGTATGCGTGTGACTAGTTCCTTTGGTGAAACGGTTGTAACGAGGAAGTTGTATAAGAGGTGTCCCTTAAAGGTGCAAGAACATGTGTTCTTGGTGGATCTCATGGAATTGCCTTTCTATGGGTTTGATGTAATCCTTGCTATGGATTGGCTAGTTGAGCATAGGGCTGTTGTGGATTTTGAGAGTAAGCGAGTTTCGTTGAAACTTGTTGATGATTATGAAGTTGTGGTGGTGGGAGAGAACGTAAAGTTCCTATATAACGTGGTTTTGACACTTGAAGCGAGTCGATTTTTGCGTCAAGAATGTAAAGCTTATTTAGCTTTTGTAATGATTCATAGCACAAAGGAGGTGTGGGTGCAAGATATAAGGACGGTGTGTGAATTCCGTGGGGTGTTTCCGGAGGAGTTGCCTAGATTACCGCCTAGTCGGGAGGTTGAGTTCGGAATTGAGTTGTACAAGAACACAACTCTGGTGTCCATCACTCCCTATCGAATGGCACCTAAAGAGTTGAAGGAGATGAAGATGCAACTTTAGGAGTTGCTTGACCAAGGATTTATTCGGCCTAGCGTGTCACCTTGGGGTGCGTTGGTCTTGTTTGTAAAGAAGAAAGATGGCACGATGAGAATGTGTATTGGTTATCGTCGGCTGAATAAGTTTACTATAAAAAATAAGTATCCTCTGCCAAGGATAGATGATCTTTTTGATCAGTTTCATGGAGCGGCTGTGTTCTCAAAGATTGATTTAAGGTCTGGGTACTATCAATTGAATGTTAAGGATGTGGTGTGCCAAAAACTGCTTTTCGGACAAGGTATGGGCATTATGAATTCCTGGTGATGCCTTTTGGTTTGACGAATGCTCTTGTTGCATTCATGGATATGATGAACAGGGTGTTTCGTGAGTTCTTGGATAAGTTCGTTGTGGTGTTCATCGATGACATCCTTGTGTACTCTCGTACTGAGGAGGAGCATGAGGAACGTTTGAGGATTGTTTTGCAAGTGTTGCTAGAGAATCAGCTTTATGTTAAGCTGAGTAAATGTGAGTTTTGGTTGAAGGAAGTTGTTTTCCTTGATCATGTGGTTTCGGCTGAGGGGATTCGTGTTGATCCCTAGAAGATTGAGGCAGTAGTGAATTGGAAGCCTCCAAGGTATGTTCATGAAGTTCGTATTTTCCTTGGTTTCGCGGGTTACTATCGAAGGTTCGTGGATGGATTTTCCAAGATTGCTGATCCTTTTACGAAGTTATTGCAGAATGATGTTAAGTTTGAGTGGACAGAAGTGAGACAACAAGCTTTTGAGAAGCTAAAGGAAGCTTTGACGCAAGCTCCTATCTTGATTCAACCTGAATTTGGAAAATAGTTTGTGGTGTATAGTGACGCATCCTATGTTGGTTTGGGGTGTGTGCTGATGCAAGAAGGTAAGGTAGTAGCTTATGCATCGCAATAGTTGAAGTTGCATGAGCGAACTATCCCACGCATGATATTGAGTTAGCGGTGGTGGTGTTCGCCTTAAAGATTTGGAGATACTATCTTTATGGTGAGAAGTGTATTGTGTACACGGACCACAAGGGTTTGAAGTATCTTATGTCTCAGAAGGAGTAGAATCTTAGGCAACAACGTTGGGTGGAGTTGCTTAAGGATTATGACCTAACGATCGAGTATCATCCAGAAAAGGCCAATGTTGTGGCCGATGCTTTGAGTAGGAAAGTGGCGGTGGAGTTGAGGGCGATGTTTGCTTGTTTGAGCATATCACGAGATGGTGGCCTCGTTGCTGAGTTGCAAGTGAAGCCATCTTTGGTTTAGTTAATCATGGATAAGTAGTTGCTTGATGATTCTCTTGTACCACATGTTCAGGATATTGCAGAAGGAAGGCCTTCGGACTTCAGTTTCAAAGATGATGGTGTTATGTATTTTGGGAGTTAGATAGTGGTACCGAATGATATGGAGCTGAGGCGCACTATTCTGACTGAAGCTCATAGTAGTCCTTTCGCTATGCACCCTGGTAGTACGAAAATGTACCGTGATTTGAAGGATGAGTACTACTAGGTGGGGTTGAAGAAGGATGTTCCCGAGTTCGTTAGCAAATGTATGGGTTGTCAGCGAGTTAAGGCTGAACATCAAGTTCCTTCTGGGTTGTTGCAGCCGTTGAGAATTCCAGAATGGAAGTGGGAAAGGATTACCATGAACGTCGTGTCTAGATTGCCCTTATCACCGTCGAAAAAGAATTTAGTTTGGGTGATTGTGGATCGCCTTACGAAGTGTGCATATTTCTTTCATGTGCATACTATGTATACCTTGGATAAGTTAGCTGAGTTGTACATTGCTGAGATTGTGCATTTGCACGGAGTGCCAAAATCTATAGTGTCGGTTAGAGATCTGAGGTTCACGTCGAGGTTTTGGGTATGTTTCCATCAAGCCTTTGGTACACGGTTGAATTTCAGTACTTCTTATCATCCGCAGACGGATGGAAAGTCAGAGCGTGTTATCCAAGTGCTTGAGGATATATTGATGTGTTGTGTTATTGAGTTTCAAGGATCTTGGGAGAAGCACTTGCTTTTGGTTGAGTTTTCTTATAATAATAGTTTCTAGGCAAGTATTCAAATGGCATCGTACGAGGCTTTGTACGGGAGAAAGTGTAGAACTCCCCTTTGTTGGGCTGAAACGGGACAAAATTTGATTTTGATTCCAGCTTTGTTGAAAAGAACCACCGAGAAGGTGAAGCTCATTTGTGAGCGTTTAAAGGCAGCATCGGACCGACAAAAGTCTTACGCGGATTTGAAGCGTAAGGAGATAGAGTTCGCAGTTGGCGAACGTGTGTTTCTGAAAGTTTCACCCTGGAAAAAGGTGATGAGATTTGGCCGGAAGGGCAAATTGAGTCCGGGGTTCATTGGACCATATGAGGTGATAGAATGTGTGGGTCTTGTTGCTTACAAGTTGAGATTTCCTTCAGAGTTAGAAAAGGTATATAATGTGTTCCATGTATTCATGATTTAGAGGTATAAATCAGATTCGTCGCATGTTATACATGTAGAAGAGGTTGAACTGAATCCAGACTTGACGTATGATGTGGAGCTCATTGAGATTCTGGATACGGATAGTAAGGTTCTCCGGGGTAAGACCATCAAGCTGGTCAAAGTCTTGTGGAGACATCGTGGCGTTGAGGAAGCCACGCGGGAAAGGAAGGATGACATGAAGAAGCAATTTCCTTACCTTTTTCCACCAGGTAAATTTTGAGGATGAAATTTCTTAAGTGGAGGAGAGTTGTAACGCCCTTGTTTCGGGCCTAGTTGTTTTAGATGTTGAATCGGGCCGGTCGAGAACGGTTCGAACCCTTGAGGTTGGTTTAGGCAACACATAGTTCGAGATGTTTTAAAAATGTGGAAAAATATCTAAAAATCCACATTCATTATATAAATGATTATGGTGAAAACAATTTTACAAAAAGGAGATTTGGAAATATTACATTTTGGTATAGTGACCAAAATGCAGTTTTTGCAAAAGTTGACTAGTGACTGTTTTGTAAAGGATTGAAACTTTGAATCTTTAAGGAGCTAATTTTACCATTTGTTTTCATCAGATTTCTCTTTAATTTGAGAGATTTTAATAATGATTTAATTAAAGAAATAAAAGAGAATTAAAAAGGAAAATTAAAGTTGACTTTTCATAACTAATTTCACAATAGTTTTCTCTATTCATTTTCTCTCAACTTCCAGTCAGCCAAACACTTTTCTCTCATCAACGAACCTATGATTTTCATTTTGTTTGCTGAGATTTTATCTTCCAAAAGATTTCTTATCTTTGTTTCATCAAATCCTTTTGATTTTTGCTTTGGATTTCAAGAAAATTTGCCCAAACTGAAGGGAGATCAACCATTAGCGGTAAGCTTCATCCTTCACCTCTAATGATCAGTTCTTTACTGAAATTCCCAAGTTATCAATCCTTTGTTGATGGTTTCTGAGTTGTTTTAATGTTATAAACATGAAATAGTTGTTAAATTCAAGATTCTTGATGAAATCTTGGTGATTTTCGTATTTATAAGTTAAGCTCTGTTTTGAGGTTGATTTCTAACATATTTTGGATGATATTTGATGTTGAGAATGAGGTTTTAACAAATAAATCCCGAATAGGTTTGTGTTCCTAAGTTTGAGATGCTAGATTTATGGTTTTTGAGGTGGTTTTAGTGATCTGCTATTGCAAGTGATATAAGGTTGTGTTTATGGTGATTTTTGATATTGATTGAAGTTTAGAAAAGGTTAGAATTGATAGATCTTGGCTGAGCGTTGATTCGAGAAAGTTTGGAGGTGGTTTCGGTTATTTCGGATAGCCGAAATGCTAGTTTTGAGTAGAGCAGCGAGTTAAAATGAGTGGCTGGTGATTTTAATGCATGATGATGCATTAATCCTCCGCTCTTATGTGTAATTAACATGGGAGACTTCATCGGACGCATTTGGTGTTGATCCAAAAGTGCCGGAAGCTTAGAAATCGTTTCGGCGAGCAAGCGAAACGTTATCGGTGAGTGCAAATGGTTTTAGAAGTCCTTGAGGGACAAGGAAACAAGGTTTGGGGATTTAGGATTGGTTTGAAGCACCATCCTAAGTCTGGAAGTAAGTATGTTTAGATTTGCTCTCGAAAAGTGGTTGATACCCCTAAATGCTTTTGACATGCTCTTGATTTGAGATAGACAAATTCCTACTATTTTATGCATGATTCATGACATGAAATGATGTTTCATATTGAACCCATGAGATAGAATGACATTGCAAAGATTTTTTAGATTTTGATTAAATGCTATGCATGAATTGTGGTTTTGAAATGGGATGATATAGATTTGAGAAATGTTGCATCAAAACAGTAGGTGAGATGATGATTTTAATGTAATATATTGGCATAAATGATGAGAAGATTTTTGAATATAATTGGTCGACTAATAGGATGTTAAGTGCACTATAAACTAAAGTTCGTGTGTGCTCTTTAGAGTCGGGCAATGGGGGTAATTCCATCTCGATCCAAAGTGAGAGTCTGATTATGAGAGATACCATCAGGGTAGTTCTTGGTGAAACACCCAAGCTTTGTGGCGAAGAGAGATACCGCCATGAGAGTCCGGTGATGTGAGATTCCATCGGGGTAGGACTTGGCTCTATGTCAAGCTAATCCACATATCCGAGTAAAGATAGAATATGAAATGCCAATATATGAGAATGTATTTGATTCACATGTACCAATGTTGAAATGATTTTTATGCTAGGAGAAATGCATATGAGATTTTGAGATTTATAAAATGCTATTGAATATCAAGCATGTGTGTGGCTTTGCCATGAGATTTGAATTGGTGAATGCATGAGATAGATAGATAGATGGAACATGTGATTTTCAAATGGAGATTTGCTTTGAAATGGTTTTCAAGCATAAGATAGAAAGAGCATGGTTTAGAAATGGTTTTTCGAGATAGAGTTTTAAAAAGCTTGCATTGGTGTGTTTAGAGCATGCCTCACTAAGTTATTGTGCTTACACTCTCTTTTACCAACAATGTAGATAATTGAGACATTTTGGGCAGCAAAGAGGCTTAAAAAGGATTCAAGGATTGTTAAGCTCAAGTATGTTGTTATGCTTTTACTTTTAGTAATGATATATGGCAATGGGATTTAATGGTTTGTTTTGGGAGGTGTGTTTTTGGACTCTCTATTGTTGATGCAAGTTTTTTTTTGTTTATATTGTTTGTAAAAGACCTTTATATTGGTTTTGATGATTTACCTTGCCCTTTTGGAATGCTTATGGTCTTTTGGTGATTTTGATTCTTAGGGAGCATGCTTTAGAAGTCAATTTTGATGATGATGATGTTAGACGTTTTTCGTAGCTTGTACCTTTGAGTGTTGATGCACATTTGTGTGCAAGCATGTTTATCTATATGTTGGATTGGTTTGGATGGGTCATTGGGGTTCAAAATCTGAATTTTGGACATTTGCATACTGCGGCGTATCGGTTCACCTCAGAGAGTATCGATATGACCTGCTTTTTTTGTAAGAGGTGTACCGATACACGGGGTGGTATCGATACCCTATTTAGTCACTGGACGAGGGCGTACCGATACAATAACGCAGTGTATCGATACGGTCTGGTGACGCAAGCCTTGGAAGTTTGACCATCGAGGGCATATCGATACCCTCCTTAGGTGTATCGATACGTGGGTCATTAAGTTGGTTAAACCTCAACTGAGGATGTTTTGAAACGTTGCATTTTAGTCCCTAAACTTCATGAATGCAATTGGATGTGATTGGTTAGTAAGACTGTGATGAAAATTTACAAAGAAGCATGAAATATGACTAATTGAATAGAGATAACCTTAAAATCATAGAAGTCCTTGTAATTTGCAGAAATTACATTTTGGTCTCTAAATGTTTAGTTTGTGCAATTAAACCCCTAAACAAAATCTGATCGTTGTGCCGTTTCTTCCTATGCTCTTGGGTGATCACATAGGACTTAAGTTGCATTTAGAAAAGAAAAAAAGAAAAAAATGATCGTCAATCAGAGTCGGCTTTAACGAGTTGGCTTCGGTTTTCCATGTGTAATCACCTCGGTTCGGGTCAACCGTCTAGACCGGGCTAAGGGGGTTACAACCCTGCCCATTCTATCAATCTGATTTCTTCCCTTTTATTTACTTGTGTTTTATTTTATTTTCTTCCTAAACAAACCAACTTATTTGTGCAATTTACTTTTCTTGTGCAGGAACAACGAATCGAGTTAAGCTGTCCAATCCCTGTGGGAGACGATATCTTTTATACTATTACTTGACAAGAGTGTGCACGTGCACTCATATTTAGAGAACATTATATCGCTCTACAAGTTTTTGGCGTCGTTGCTAGGGATTGGCAACAATGAAATTCGTTCTTTAATTTCTGCACTTTATTTTATTTTTAATCGAAAAAAAAAAGAATTTTACAGTTTCCTTTGCTAGTGCATGACCAGGGCAAATCCTAGGAGAAATCGTTTATTACGACGATATCGAACGATGATCAAGAGAGCTAAAAAGAAACTCAGAACATCCCTAGGGAAAGCAAAAGAAGAAAGAAAAGCAGATATAAACATGGAAAACGACAACCCTGCCAACAATGCCCAGAACGACAGGGATGGGCAGCAAGACCCGCCACCCAGAGAACATCAAGTTCCACCTAGACAGTCGCCCCCTATTCTGCCCAGGCAGCCACAACACGTTCGAACCATCAGGGATTACTTGGAGCATGACTTCAGAGGGTTCGATCCAACAGTGAAAAAACCTGAGATCGAGGCAGATCACTTTGAGCTAAAGCCCGTAATGTTCAACATGATCAACACGTTGGGGCAATTTGGAGGGACTACCACAGAAGATGCTCGGCAGCACCTAAGAGGATTCCTGGACATTTGTAGAGCATTCAAAATACACGGAGTCCACTAAGATGTGCTACGCTTGAGATTATTCCCATATTCACTAAGGGATAGGGCAAAGTAGTGGTTGAACAACTAGCCAACATGGTCATTCAACACATGGACAAAGCTGTGTAATGATTTCCTTGATCGTTTCGGCCCATCCAATGTCACAGCCTTCAGACAAAGGGATGATGAGCCAATGTATGAAGCATGGGAGCGGTATTAACAAATGCTTAACAATTGCCCGCTCCATGGTTTCCCGGCTTGGACACAAGTGTCAATATTCTACAAAAGGGTGAACTACCCAACTCAGATGATGATTGATGCCTCAGCCAACGGAATCATCTTTGACAGACCCCCAAAGGAGGCACTGGATCCTGAACCAAGCCACGAAAAATGATTATAAGTACCCAACAACCCGCCTCGACAAGCTGACGGAGTTGGTAATGAACATCGTGAAACCCAATGGGAAAGTATATGAGGCCAAGGCTGTAAAGCCATTTTGTTACGAGTGTGGGGGCAACCATGATTCCTCTGAATGTACTGCATTTGCAAATTTTATGGGAGGATACAAGAGGAACAACAGGCCAGCCATGAATACGTACAACGCTAGATGGAAAAATCATCCAAACTTCTCCTGGAGCAATCCTAAGATTGTTGCCAATCCACAACAACAATAGGGACGCTACCAGCAAAACGAGTCTAGACAGCAGGGTCAGCAACCACAAAACAATAATTCACTAGAAGCAACTCTCCATACTTTTATGTCTAGAACTAGTGATTTTATTGTTCGTACTAATAAGTTTATTGATAAAACTGAGTCTTTCATGGACATGACAGAGATGAGGATGAACAACCAAGAGGTTGCGATAATAAACTTAGAGACCCAATTTGGGCATTTCACAGAGATTTTAGCAACAGGACAATGGGAGCAGCATCCAGCATTACAGAGGCAGCAACCAAGCCCACATATGAGCAGTGCAAATCCATATCAACCAGAAGTGGGATATAGTTGAATGAGCCTAGAATGGAAAAAAATTAGAAAAGACACAACCAGCACAGAAAGAACTACCTGCCACGACAGCATCAACACAAGCTGTCTTGCCAGCTAAACTTGACAGCAGTACTAAAACGGATGATCATTCATTGATAAAGTTTCCATGCAAAGAACGAATAAAGGACATTAGCCTGCCATCACCTTTCCCCCAAAAACTTAAGCAACAGAAACAAGAGCACCAATTCAAGAAATTCTTGGATATTCTGAAGCAGGTGCACATAAATATCCATCTCATAGAAGCCATTCAGAACATGGCAAACCATGCCAAATACCTTAGGGACATGGTTTCTAAAAGGAAGAGAATTGGAGAGTTCGAAACAGTTTTTGTAACAGAGAAATGCATGGCTATGCTGCACAACAAATTGTCGCCCAAGCAAAAAGACCTAGACAACTTTGTTATACCATGTAGAATAGGCAGCAAGCACGAAACAAAAGCCCTGTGCGACCTGGGAGCCAGCATAAACTTGATGCCTAAGGCAGTCTTCGACAAACTAGGAATTGGGCAAGCCAAACCTACCTACATCATGCTGAAACTTGCTGATCATTCTTTTGTACAACTGGAGGGAAAGATCGAAGACATCCTTGTTCGAGTGGGCAACCTTATTCTTCCAGCTGATTTCCTCATCTTATACTGTGAGGCTAATGAAAAAGTCCATATCATCCTTGGGCAACCATTTTTGGCCACGAGCAGAACTCTAATAGATGTGGAACATGGGGAGCTGACCATGAGGGTAAACAATCAGAGCATTAAAGTTAAATGTGTTACAACCCTCAGAAAAGGAAAAGGAAGGATGCCTAGATACTCAGGCCGCCAAAATCAGCACAAAGACATGTCAAGGTAGTAGCTGCTGCGACAGACCCAAGGGCAGGCTGAAGGACCCAACAACCATCGCCTTAAAGAACAAGAGGACCCCTAGGAGGGAAGAACAAGACAAATCACCTCATGAAGTGATTATGTCTGGGAGATGCACCCAAATGCACTCCCAACATAACTTAATTTTTATTTTTATATTTTCTTTATTTTTATTTTTATGTATTAGGATTAGAGTTTAATTTATTGCAAAATATTTATTTTTTAGGATTAGATTTTAAATTAGCTTCCACATTTTTATTTTTCAGAACTTATTTTAGTATTTAATTATCTTTATTTTTATTTCATGATTAGGAATAAAAGAGCCGGATCAAGAAGATGGCCCAGCAAGGAGCCCGCCACCAGCCCGCTGAGACAGCAAAAAGCGGCCCAACATAGACAGCGGGTAATAGCTAGTAGCTCGCTAATGGCTAGGTGCCAATGGCTATAGAAGTAACAGGCATAAATCCCGTAACGTGCGCGAGACAACTAGATCATTTGACATTTAATACCGCCACGGCACCTCTCGGCAACCTCTATTTAAACCTTTCTCGCCCCATTCATTTACTTTACTTTCATCTCCTAGATATATTCTTCTTGAATCCATTGCTCTCTCTTCTCACATTATTTTCTTTTAAGTTTCAGAAATATTTCAACCGTCTTACACATGGCATCCACATCCCAATCAAAACCCACATTCCACCGATTTTGCTCCAAGGGAGATGAGAAACGATATAAAGATCAGTTTCCCAAGCAAGTAGTTTGGGAGGAGCAAGGTTTCCACTACACAAAGCAAACATGAGACCGTGGATTAGAGCCTACCTTGTTCGAGACCATCCACTGCAAGGGATGGGAAATGTTTACACGACAGCCGGAGATGGCCAACATCACTTTGGTCAGAGAGTTCTATGCCCATCATCCCTGCCCAGAGCTTTCATTCGTCTATGTTCGAGGGGAGCCTGTAAAGCTTAACGTCATCGTAATCAATATCTTCTATGGCCTAAATATGGACGACAACCCTCACAAGGAGTGGAGGCAGTCAGTTACAGTTGCAGACTACGACAGACTCAAGGCCAAGTTGTGCAAACCTAACACGCTGTGGTTGGCAAGAAAACATGGTGGCTCTGTCCAACGTCGCCACCTGCTGCCCGAGGCAATGCTGTGGATTACCTTTATCAAAAGGTGTATGTTGCCCACCTTCTACAACTTCACTGTCAATCGGCCACGCCTCGCACTCATTCATAGAATCATGGTGAATCGACCAATCAATGTTGGGGAGATTATATGTAAGAAGATCCACAACTTTTTCCGCAAAATGAAGGGCGGGCTATACTTCCCGTCACTGGCCTTTGTGCTAATTTCAACGTCCCAACCGACCTTGAGGATGAGATGACGACTACCAATGAGGGATAGACCAGGAAAATCCACCTGCAGATGATGCAGGCCCAGAAGACTGAGCCCATCACCTCCAGCCAGCCCTTTCCCGCCTAGCCTGCCACTCTAGCCGCCCCGGCAGTACTGAAGCTGCCCTTACAAGTGAATTCCTCACTCTACTATGCACCCTCATTGAGAGCAACAAAAGGATCGAACAACAATAGTTGACCTTCATGGAGTATGTGGGGGAGGTCCAAGAAGCCTTTGTGTCTTATCTCCTGCAAAAGTATCATGATGACGACCCCACTCTGCCACCTTACCTTGCAGATCTAGCTGCCGCAGCTGCCTCAACACAAGGAACACCACCAACTGTCGCTGCCCACCACGTTGTTTTCCGCCACTAGATGCCATCTCCGACGCATTACCCATCGTACTCTGCCACCTTCGCTTTCAACACGGTGACAGACTCCCCTGAGAAGCATTAGCAACATCATTCCCCCGCCTACACAGCAGAAACGATGGCCAACACCTCCTCACCAAATGAGGTTGAGCAGTAGCCGCCAGTAACATCAGCAGTAGAAGCAGCCATCCCAATGGCGATAGACCCTCCGTCAGCACCAATGGAGGAAAGAACTAGAAAGAGGAAGCGGCACATCATAGTCGGCGAGCCAGTGGACGATGAAACAAAATAAGAAGAGAGCGAAGCCCCTCCTGCCACTCCTCCTGCAGAACCTCAAGAAGAACCTCATCCCACTCCCAAAAGAGTCCAGCCGCCGCGGACATCCAAGGTCTCCCCTGCTAAGTATGTCACCCGGACATCTGCCGCCCGCCGCCTAATCATCTAATCCTCCTCCTCTTCAGTAGCAAAGATCCAAGCCTCCTCTCAAACCTAAGCTAATTTCTGGAGTTTTTTTATTCTTCTCTTTTCTTCTTCTTTAATTTTATGTTTTTTATATATCATTTATATTTTTTTTCTTTTTCTAATTTTCTTTTTTTTTTAATTTTATGCATTGAGGGCAATTCTCATCTCAAGTTTTGGGGGGGGGGATAGCTCTCACATTTTTCTTTAGGCATACTTAGTAGCATACAAGTTGCATTGTAATTGCCTTATTATTAATCGGAATAGAAAATTTTGTTATGACTTGTGCCTATGATAGATAACTGATTAATTATTTTTGTACCATTAAATAAATTGAATTTAATTTCGGGAAAAGCATGAAAAATAACTTAGAATTTTTTTTAATTGCCAAAACTGTCAAACACCACCGTTACTTACTGAATTTGTTAGAATATCTAATGAACACTGTTTGCTTTGTTTTTAGAATTCTTTGCAAAGTTCTAACAGTGGTTGTAGGTAGTCGCCGAGGCAAGAAACATAAACAAGAAAATAACGCACTGCCACGACAGAGAAAAAAAGAATAATTGTTGTTTTACCCTATAGGTTCCCAAAACAGTCTCTAGGAAGAATCATGTGCGAGGACACTGTAACCCCCTTAACCCGGTCTAGACGGTTGACCCGAATTAAGAAAGTCACACGGGGAAAACCAAAGTCAACCCGAAAGTCAACCTTGATTAACGACCCTTTTTTTTTCTTTTTAATCTTATCTAGATGCACATTAACCCTAATTGTGATCACACAAACAACATACTCAAAGATCACAAACATCAGAGATCAAACAGGGACCCAATTGAACAAATTACAACTTTAAGGACCAAATTGTAAATTCTGTTAAATATGAGGACTTAATACAAATTAAAGTTACCATCTTGAAATTAGTCAAGTTCCATGCTTCCCTGCGAAATTTCAGCTCAAAAGGACTTCTCAAACTCATTTAATTGCATAAACAAGATTTAGGACCAAAACGTAAACAAAACAAAACATAAAAGATACTTTTAACCGAATTAACAAACAGGTATCGATACGCCTGGTGTCGTATCGATACGCGGGGAAGGCAGTAACCAAACTCTCAACACGGTATCGATACGAGTTTCCCCGTTTCGATACGGCATTCATATGGTATCGATACGGCATTCATACGGTACCGATACGCCTGGGCGGAAATGTGCATATTTGGCTCAGGCGTATCGATACATAAGCCCGAGTACCGATACCCCTGCCTGGAATTGACTCGAAAACAGCATCAAACATGCTTCAAACTTCAAATTAACAACACCAAACCATATCACATAATCAACCAACATGCAAGGACCTCAATTGCATCACCAATTCAATATAAAACCATCACATAAGAAAAACCCCAATTTAAGTGGCATGCTTCCTATTTAAGCTATCCATTCAAACACCAAACTTGCAAAACAAGCATATAAGGTTCCAAACCAAAAACCAACAATCTCAACAACATTCAACATACTTAGGGAGTCTCAAACACCTCCCAAAACATACACATAGGTCCCCCATTGCCAAATCAACCAAAAGCTAAAAGTACTTTTAAAACCTTCATACATTGAGCTTTACTTGAACTTGATTGCTTGCCCTTACTTGCTGCCCCTCAAGATACTCTATTGCTCTGCATTATTGAATTAAGAAAACAAGAGAGCGTAAGCAAAAGCTTAGTGAGGAGTGCTCTTTAAAAACCATTCAATAATGCAATTTAAAACCATTTATAAAACATGCTTATAATCAACCTTTGTACATGCTCAAAAGCATACTTTAAGACAAGCAATTCCATGCTTCAAAATACATTTAAACAAGCATCACATGCTTCAACATAATCTTTAAACAAGCATCTCATGCTTCATAAAATTCTTAACATGTCATATTGGCTCAAGTGATACATTTCATTTAGTAAAAACAAGTTCAACAACTTTCCCCAAGGACTTTTAAACACCTTGGCCATGGACTTTTAAACACCATGAATGAGGACCACACAAGGACTTTTAACCACCTTTGTGTCCAATGCTTGAATCACCCCAAGGACTTTTAAACACCTTGGCCCCATGGACTTTTAACCACCATGGAAAGGAGCACCTAAGGACTTTTAACCACCTTAGTGTCCGCAACAAGAAACATCCAAGGACTTTTAACCACCTTGATGTTCTTAAATAACAAGGCTCACTCAAGGACTTTTAACCACCTTAGTGACCTTCACTTTTACAAAACATCACTTGCCAATATACATATTTCACATCATATAATCCACTGTTTTAAAGCATTAAACCAAGCCATTTCACCATGCATTTCAAAGCATCAAATCCACATTTAAACAATGTATAAAATCAAGGAACTCCTACCTAGAGTTACCTTCAACACATGGCTTAAAACATCAGCAAATATCATGCTATATCATGCTTACAAAACAGTAATTTAAACATGCAAATCATCATTTTGCAACACACCAAAACATGGCCACCACTTAGAGAGAAAATCCGAAAACTTACACTTGAGCTTAGCAAAGTTGTTTAGACTTAAACTAAGCTCCCAAAACCTTCAAACCTTGGTTTTAAAGCTGAAAATCCATTTTCACAAATGCGCTCACCAAATTCCACTTTGCTTCAACCAAAGCACCAAATCAAGCCTCCGGATCAACAACTCTCGAATCCAAGGATGCCTCCCCTGTTTCAACACATTAAAGCAGAGGATTAATGCATCATCATGCATTAATTGCTTCAATGAAAGCATCTAACTCGCTTCTCTCACATAACCTCCACTTTCGGCCACCAAACACAACCGAAAATGCATCCAAAACACTTCCAAACAAAGCCCAGCCATAAACCAGCAAAACCTCACTTCCATAAACATCATATAACATCTAAAAACAACCTAACAACACCCTTATACCTCCAGCAACACCAGATCCACAAGATCACCACAAAAACTACCTTAAAACACAAGCTAAACTTAGGAAACTCAACCTATCCGGGATTGCATCAATCAAACTCATTTCCTTATCAATTTAGAGATCATTTAACATCAAAAACACCTCTCAAATCACAGATTTAACAGATCAAACGAAAATCATGTGAAATCATCAAAATCTTGCATAATTAGCCAAGATCTATAAATCAACTTGAAAGCCTTTAATTAAACATCAATTTAGGATTGAAAACTTAGGAATTTCAGTAAAGAACTTGAAGTTCAGAGGAGAAGGACGTTCTTACCTCCAAACTTGAGTTTCTCCTCTTTTTGGAATGAAAATCCTTGATGAAACTTGTAAAAATTGAAGAGGTTTTGAAGATACAATGATTAGGGATTAAATGAGAGTTGAAAGGAGGAATTTAGGTGATAAAATCAGAAACAAAACTCTGGAAATGGAGTGTTTGGGTTGAGAGAAAAAGAGAGAAAGAAAATGAGAAGTTAGTTGAGAAAATAGCAAAATGAGATTTCCCTCCTTTTATGAAATCTTTAAAATCAGAAATATAACTCAAAATATCTTAGAAAAATCTGGAGAAACTCCCTTTGGGTAAATAGCTCCTTAAAGATTCAAAGTTTCAACCCTTTATAAAACAGCCACCAAACTTTCAAAAATTACATTTTGGTCACTAGCCAAAATGTCACCCTTCCAAAACTCATTTTCCAAAATTGATTTCACAGTTCACTTAATTATATTAAAAGATGATTTTAGAACATTTTTCCATATTTTTAATGCAACCCGAACTAGGCTTTCCTAATTTAACCTCTTACGATTCGAACAGCACTTTGACCAACCGGTCAACGCCCAAGACTTCTAAGCCCAAAACCGGGGCGTTACAACTCTCCCCCCCTTAAGAAATTTCGTCCTCGAAATTTACCTGAAGGAAAGAGATAGGGAAACTGCTTCAGCATGTCTTCCTTCCGCTCCCATGTGGCTTCCTCAACACCTCGATGCTTCCACAGCACCTTCACCAACTCAATGGTCTTGCCACGAAGAACCTTGCTATCTGAATCCAGAACCTTCACCGGTTCCTCATCATAGGTCAAATCCGGATTCAATTCCACTTCCTCCACAGGCATCACATGCGAAGGATCAGATCTATACTTTCTGAGCATAGAAACATGAAACACATCATGAATCTTCTCCAGCTCTTGAGGTAACCTCAACCGATACGCAACAGGACCCACTCGCTCAACAACCTCATACGGTCCAATGTACCGAGGGCTCAACTTACCCTTCCGACCAAACCTCATCACCTTCTTCCAAGGCGAAACCTTCAAAAACACACGATCACCCACCGCAAACTCCATCTCCTTACGCTTCAAATCCGCGTAAGATTTCTGCCGGTCAGAAGCAGCCTTCAACCGCTCACAAATGAGCTTCACCTTCTCGGTGGTTCCTTTCAACAAAGCCGGCATCGAAACCAACTTTTGACCAGTTTCAGCCCAACAAAGAGGAGTCCTACACTTCCTCTCATACAGAGCCTCATAAGGTGCCATCTGTATACTTGCCTGAAAACTGTTGTTATAAGCGAACTCAACCAAAGGCAGATGCTTCTCCCAAGAACCTTGGAACTCTATCACGTAGCATCTCAACATATCCTCCAAAATCTGAATAACCCGCTCAGACTGACCATCCGACTGAGGATGATAGGATGTACTGAAATGCAACCTTGTACCCATAGCTTGATGCAAACACTGCCAGAAATGCGATGTGAACCTCGGATCCCTATCCGACACAATCGACTTAGGCACACCATGCAACCTCACAATCTCAGCAATGTACAGCTCTGCCAGCTTATCCAAGGAAAACGTAGTATGCACAGGCAAGAAATGCGCACACTTCGTCAAGCGATCCACAATCACCCAAACAGAATTCTTCTTTGATGGAGACAAAGGTAAACCAGATACAAAATCCATGGTAACCCTCTCCCACTTCCATTCAGGGATTTTCAACGGTTGCAACAAACTAGAAGGAACCTGATGTTCAGCCTTAACTCGCTGACACACCAAACACTTGCTCACAAACTCCGCAACATCCTTCTTCAAACCCACCCAATAGTACTCATCACGAAGATCACGATACATCTTAGTACTACCAGGGTGCATAGCAAAAGGACTACTATGACCTTCAGTCAGAATAGCATGCCTCAACTCAGCATCAGCAGGCACTACTATCCGACTACCAAAACACAACACACCATCCTCATTAAAGTAGAAATCCGAAGGTCTACCCTCCGCGATATCCTGAACATGAGACACCAAGGAATCATCCAACAACTGCTTATCCTTGATCAACTGAACCAATGAAGGTTTCACTTGCAACTCAGCAACAAGACCACCATCTCGCGATATACTCAAGCTAGCAAACATCGCCCTCAGCTCAACAGCTACCTTCCTACTCAAAGCATCCGCAACAACATTAGCCTTTCCAGGATGATACTCAATCGTCAGATCATAATCCTTGAGCAACTCCAACCAACGCCGCTGCCTAAGATTCAACTCCTTCTGAGACATCAAATACCTCAAACTCTTGTGATCCGTGTACACAGTACACTTCTCACCATACAGATAATGCCTCCAGATCTTCAGAGCAAAAACCACTGCAGCCAGCTCAATGTCATGCGTAGGATAATTGCGCTCATGCACCTTCAACTGTCGCGACGCATAAGCCACAACCTTACCCTCTTGCATCAGCACACACCCCAAACCAACATAGGATGCATCACTGTAGACCACAAACTCTTTCCCTGATTCAGGCTGAATCAAGATAGGAGCTTGCGTCAAAGCCGCCTTCAGCTTCTCAAAAGCTTGCTGCCTCGCTTCCGTCCACTCATACTTAACATCCTTCTGCAACAGCTTCGTCAAAGGAGCAGCAATCTTGGAAAAACCATCCACAAACCTCCGGTAGTATCCCGCCAAGCCAAGGAAACTACGAACCTCCTGAACAGACTTAGGAACTTTCCAGTTCATCACCGCTTCGATCTTCTGAGGATCAACACGAATCCCCTCGGCCGAAACCACATGTCCAAGAAACACCACCTCTCTAAGCCAAAACTCACACTTGCTCAACTTAGCATAAAGCTGATTCTCCAACAAAGCTTGCAGCACAACCCTCACATGCTCTTCGTGCTCCTCCTCCGTACGCGAGTACACGAGGATATCATCAATGAACACCACAACGAACTTGTCCAAGTATTCATGAAAAACACGATTCATCATGTCCATGAAAGCAGCAGGAGCATTTGTCAACCCAAACGGCATCACAAGGAACTCATAATGCCCATACCTTGTCCTGAAAGTTGTCTTAGGCACATCCACATCTTTCACCTTCAACTGATAATACCCTGACCTCAAGTCAATCTTAGAGAACACAGCAGCTCCCCGAAATTGATCAAAGAGATCATCAATCCTCGGCAAAGGATACCGATTCTTGATAGTCAACTTGTTCAGCTGACGGTAATCAATGCACATCCTCATAGTGCCATCTTTCTTCTTCACAAACAAGACAGGAGCACCCCAAGGCGACACACTCGGCCGGATGAAACCACGATCAAGCAGCTCTTGCAACTGCGTCTTCAGCTCCTTCAGCTCCTTAGGTGCCATTTTATAGGGAGTAATGGACACAGAAGTGGTATTTTCATACAACTCAATTCCAAACTCCACCTCGCGACTAGGAGGTAAACCAGGCAACTCCTCAGGAAAAACATCAGGAAACTCCTTCACAACCCTAATATCTTGCACCCTCAACTCCTTAGAACAAGGATTCATCACAAAAGCCAGATAAGCCTCACAACCCTGCCTCAGCATCCTGCTCGCCTCCAAGGTAGAAACAACATTGGCAAGAAACTTCACATTCTCACCAACCACCACCACTTCATAATCATCCGCAAGCTTAAGCGAAACCCGCTTATTCTCACAATCCACAACAGCACGATGCTCAGCAAGCCAATCCATGCCAAGGATCACATCAAAACCATAAAAGGGCAACTCCATAAGATCAACATGAAAGACATGCTCTTGAACAACCAAAGGACACCTTCTATACAGCTTACGAGTCACAACAGTTTCACCAAAAGAACTAGTGACTCTAACACCAACATCCAAAGAATCAACAGGCAAACCAAGCAACTCAGCATGCTCACGCAAAATGTATGAATGCGTAGATCCAGAATCTATCAAAGAAAGCAACGACAAGGATTGTAAAGTAAAGGTACATGCAATCACATCAGCATCATTCCTTCCCTCGCGCTGAGCATACACTCTCGCCTGGCCTCCACCCTCAGGTTGAATAGCCACAACATGAGCTACTCCGCGACCACCTACCTCACGCCTCTGAAAATTACCACGGCCGCGTCCACGACCTCTCTGCGGTGCTGCAACAACAGGAGCACGCTCTTGGCCACCAGCCATCCTCGGACAATCTCGCCTCAAGTGGTCAGCAGAACCACAATTCCAGCACTCATAACCAGCTGCAGCAACAGGAGCTTGCACCTCCCTTCCAGCACGAGGACAGTCACGCTTCAAGTGACCACGGGAACCACAAATCCAACAAGCACTAGGGTCAGCTCTAGCATTGCCACCCCTAGCAGGCGCACCTCCACCTCTCTTAGCTGAGGACTGAAACCTCTGATCACGTCCCCTCTTGTTCCGTCCACCTCCGGAACTATACTCAGCAGCTCTCTTCCCAGAACTCGCTCCAGCACCCTTCGCAGACAAACTCAGATTCATCTCTATGTCCTTGGATCGACTAACCAACACATCAAAATCATTGTACTCAGTTGCCAACATGTAGGTCTTTACTTCCGTCACCAAGCCATAGCGGAACCTTTCGCACCTCTCTCGCTCATCAGGTATCAGCTCCGGTGCATACTGACTGAGGCGTACGAACTGTACTTCATACTCAGCCACACTCATGTTCCCCTGGGTTAGAGACATGAATTCTCGCTTTTTCTCATCCAGATATCTCACTCCCAGATATCTCCTCTTAAACACATTCTGAAAGAATGTCCAAGTGATGTCAGCTTCAGCCATTCCAGAGATTGTGGTCGTCCACCACGTATAAGCATCGCCTTGCAGCAAAGATACAACACAACCCAACTTTTGCACATCAGTGCAGCTCATCTGTCCCAAGACACGCTTGGTACTCTCTAGCCAAGCTTCCGACCTCTCAGCTGACATACCCCTAAACTCAGTCCCACCAAGACTGCGCAGACGCTCTAAGGGTAGTCTAGCACCAGCATCTCCCTGATGCCCAGCTCCTTGAGCTCCAGCTACTGCTGCTCGAAAAGCACCCGCAATAGCTTGTACCAAAACAGACATGTCAGGCATCGCTTGCCCCTGACCAACCTCAGGTCCTGCAGCTCTAGCACCAGCTGCCTCAGCTCCAGCTCTTTCCCTCTCCGCACCACCACCACCAGGTGGAGGAGGAGGTAACACAGCACTACCCGTATTCTCTTCATTCACATTCCCTTCCGGGGTCGTAGCTCTCACGCTACTCCTTAACTCTCTACGTGGTGCCATACTTTTACCATGCATAACAATACAAAATAAAACAAGTCAGGCCCAGCAAGGTAAGCAATTTCAAGTATTCAAGCTCAATCTCTTTCAAAATCAACATCTTTTCTTTAGCTTTTGTTTGGCAATGGGTACCCTCATCATGCATCATCACAACATACATCTCAAAAACATCATCATTTCAAATCACTGAACATGCTTTCATTCAACAAACATACAAGCCAAACCATGCTTCAATCATGCATAACAACATTCCCAATTACTCGAGAACTCAGCTCTGATACCACCAAATGTAACCCCCTTAACCCGGTCTAGACGGTTGACCCGAATTAAGAAAGTCACACGGGGAAAACCAAAGTCAACCCGAAAATCAACCTTGATTAACGACCCTTTTTTTTCTTTTTAATCTTATCTAGATGCACATTAACCCTAATTGTGATCACACAAACAACATACTCAAAGATCACAAACATCAGAGATCAAACAGGGACCCAATTGAACAAATTACAACTTTAGGGACCAAATTGTAAATTCTGTTAAATATGAGGACTTAATACAAATTAAAGTTACCATCTTGAAATTAGTCAAGTTCCATGCTTCCCTGCGAAATTTCAGCTCAAAGGGACTTCTCAAACTCATTTAATTGCATAAACAAGATTCAGGACCAAAACGTAAACAAAACAAAACATAAAAGATACTTTTAACCGAATTAACAGACAGGTATCGATACGCCTGGTGTCGTATCGATACGCGGGGAAGGCAGTAACCAAACTCTCAACACGGTATCGATACGAGTTTCCCCGTTTCGATACGGCATTCATATGGTATCGATACGGCATTCATACGGTACCGATACGTCTGGGCGGAAATGTGCATATTTGGCTCAGGCGTATCGATACATAAGCCCGAGTACCGATACCCCTGCCTGGAATTGACTCGAAAACAACATCAAACATGCTTCAAACTTCAAATTAACAACACCAAACCATATCACATAATCAACCAACATGCAAGGACCTCAATTGCATCACCAATTCAATATAAAACCATCACATAAGAAAAACCCCAATTTAAGTGGCATGCTTCCTATTTAAGCTATCCATTCAAACACCAAACTTGCAAAACAAGCATATAAGGTTCCAAACCAAAAACCAACAATCTCAACAACATTCAACATACTTAGGGAGTCTCAAACACCTCCCAAAACATACACATAGGTCCCCCATTGCCAAATCAACCAAAAGCTAAAAGTACTTTTAAAACCTTCATACATTGAGCTTTACTTGAACTTGATTGCTTGCCCTTACTTGCTGCCCCTCAAGATACTCTATTGCTCTGCATTATTGAATTAAGAAAACAAGAGAGCGTAAGCAAAAGCTTAGTGAGGAGTGCTCTTTAAAAACCATTCAATAATGCAATTTAAAACCATTTATAAAACATGCTTATAATCAACCTTTGTACATGCTCAAAAGCATACTTTAAGACAAGCAATTCCATGCTTCAAAATACATTTAAACAAGCATCACATGCTTCAACATAATCTTTAAACAAGCATCTCATGCTTCATAAAATTCTTAACATGTCATATTGGCTCAAGTGATACATTTCATTTAGTAAAAACAAGTTCAACAACTTTCCCCAAGGACTTTTAAACACCTTGGCCATGGACTTTTAAACACCATGAATGAGGACCACACAAGGACTTTTAACCACCTTTGTGTCCAATGCTTGAATCACCCCAAGGACTTTTAAACACCTTGGCCCCATGGACTTTTAACCACCATGGAAAGGAGCACCTAAGGACTTTTAACCACCTTAGTGTCCGCAACAAGAAACATCCAAGGACTTTTAACCACCTTGATGTTCTTAAATAACAAGGCTCACTCAAGGACTTTTAACCACCTTAGTGACCTTCACTTTTACAAAACATCACTTGCCAATATACATATTTCACATCATATAATCCACTGTTTTAAAGCATTAAACCAAGCCATTTCACCATGCATTTCAAAGCATCAAATCCACATTTAAACAATGTATAAAATCAAGGAACTCCTACCTAGAGTTACCTTCAACACATGGCTTAAAACATCAGCAAATATCATGCTATATCATGCTTACAAAACAGTAATTTAAACATGCAAATCATCATTTTGCAACACACCAAAACATGGCCACCACTTAGAGAGAAAATCCGAAAACTTACACTTGAGCTTAGCAAAGTTGTTTAGACTTAAACTAAGCTCCCAAAACCTTCAAACCTTGGTTTTAAAGCTGAAAATCCATTTTCACAAATGCACTCACCAAATTCCACTTTGCTTCAACCAAAGCACCAAATCAAGCCTCCGGATCAACAACTCTCGAATCCAAGGATGCCTCCCCTGTTTCAACACATTAAAGCAGAGGATTAATGCATCATCATGCATTAATTGCTTCAATGAAAGCATCTAACTCGCTTCTCTCACATAACCTCCACTTTCGGCCACCAAACACAACCGAAAATGCATCCAAAACACTTCCAAACAAAGCCCAGCCATAAACCAGCAAAACCTCACTTCCATAAACATCATATAACATCTAAAAACAACCTAACAACACCCTTATACCTCCAGCAACACCAGATCCACAAGATCACCACAAAAACTACCTTAAAACACAAGCTAAACTTAGGAAACTCAACCTATCCGGGATTGCATCAATCAAACTCATTTCCTTATCAATTTAGAGATCATTTAACATCAAAAACACCTCTCAAATCACAGATTTAACAGATCAAACGAAAATCATGTGAAATCATCAAAATCTTGCATAATTAGCCAAGATCTATAAATCAACTTGAAAGCCTTTAATTAAACATCAATTTAGGATTGAAAACTTAGGAATTTCAGTAAAGAACTTGAAGTTCAGAGGAGAAGGACGTTCTTACCTCCAAACTTGAGTTTCTCCTCTTTTTGGAATGAAAATCCTTGATGAAACTTGTAGAAATTGAAGAGGTTTTGAAGATACAATGATTAGGGATTAAATGAGAGTTGAAAGGAGGAATTTAGGTGATAAAATCAGAAACAAAACTCTGGAAATGGAGTGTTTGGGTTGAGAGAAAAAGAGAGAAAGAAAATGAGAAGTTAGTTGAGAAAATAGCAAAATGAGATTTCCCTCCTTTTATGAAATCTTTAAAATCAGAAATATAACTCAAAATATCTTAGAAAAATCTGGAGAAACTCCCTTTGGGTAAATAGCTCCTTAAAGATTCAAAGTTTCAACCCTTTATAAAACAGCCACCAAACTTTCAAAAATTACATTTTGGTCACTAGCCAAAATGTCACCCTTCCAAAACTCATTTTCCAAAATTGATTTCACAGTTCACTTAATTATATTAAAAGATGATTTTAGAACATTTTTCCATATTTTTAATGCAACCCGAACTAGGCTTTCCTAATTTAACCTCTTACGATTCGAACAGCACTTTGACCAACCGGTCAACGCCCAAGACTTCTAAGCCCAAAACCGGGGCGTTACAGACACTCCGCTGCTATCAAAGTCCATGAATCTAAAAAATATTTTTTTTTTGCAGTGACAGAAAAATTAGCTTGAGTTAAAGAAAGTCTTCACGGGATGACTCTACTCCATGGATTTGGGGTTTTGTAGTTTGCTCCTATCTTAATATCAGACCTAGAAGAGTAGTTGTGATGAGATGAAGCCCTCATTGCCATGATTACGTAATTGTTTTGTCTCGGTAGCAACCTTATATACCATAACAACATCTTTGTTTATATAGTTATTCTGCATATTCAGCCTGTGCACAGTTCTGCTCACACTGCACTGGCATTATAGATTAATTCTGAGTTATTTCTTGCTATTTCCCCTTCACTAATCTAATATAGGTGCCACGGCCTTGAGGTGCGGAATCAAGTTGAAAACAAGTTTTTCTTTATGGTTGATGTAAGGGCAAATATGTTTAGGTTGCATTGCTTGAGGAGAAGCAACGGTTCCAGTTTTGGGGTGTGTAAAGTGTTCATAAGTTCTATATTTCATGCACATCCCATCTCATATTATTGTTGTTTTTAGTACATTTCAGGCACAATTAGGACCATACATTGCATTTTACAGTATTCTTTACTTTGCCATGATCTGTATTAATTATCTTTTATTTGGTGAGGAAAAGGTACTATTTTAGCTTAGTTTTAGTTTCAGGTACTAAAGGCTGACAGAGGGAAAGAGGAGTTGAGGACATGATGATAAGGCAGCAGACCAAAGATATGTACTTATGCAGTTCTAGACAGAGACAACAGCTGACGAGTGACTGTCGCCGCCTTACCTACCGCCCAAGACAACAAGATGTGCAATTGGAGAACTGGAGTGCGATTTGAAGAGCAAAAAATCTTGATTTTATCAATGATGTTCACTCAATTTTCCGATGTCTGTAGCAGCATGCAGAGCCGCCGAAGGAGGAGCTCGAGATTACTTGCGGAGCAAGGAAACGTGATAAAGTCCACATTCAACTCAAAGAAGTTAGAGTTTAAAGTTGCATTTAATGCAAAAGTTACTTTGAAGACTTCTACTCCAAGAAGGACTAGACCTAGCTAATTCCTATATATACTCATCGTAATTTTACTTCAAAACAACTTAGGTTTTCCCTTAGGCATAGTTTAGGTTTTCTTTCCGCTATTATGTTCTAAAATTCTTTTTGGGTTTGGGTTATGTTTTAATTAGTGTGAGAACAGTTGTTTAGGATTTTAAATTTGTTTTTGCTATAAAGCTTCAAGGTTTGCTTATTCCATGTTCTTCATAGTTCTCAATTATGGCGAAAGATTAATTGATTGCTATCCATTTGTTCGGTATCGAGAGAGTCAAACTTTAAAAAGGAGTAAGTACGATTTCATCTATACATGATGCAATCAATCCGACCTAGATATAGGTTAGGGTTCAAGGTGGCTAAAAGAGGACGAATAAACATTGTTGTCTTTGCACGATTCACGCCGCGACTGGTATTAACTGCAGTGGGCTTCAACATCATTCTGATTTAGACATAAGTGGGATCACTTTCCAAGCGTTTTGTCAAGCCTTGAAGTTCTGCCGAGTTTTCCGCTAAGACACAAGTCCATCCCCCTGCCGAGGCAGCGAGAGCATTTCAACAGCCTACCTGCCATACCCCGCTGAGGTAGTAGAGTTTGGCAACACAGAGCAACTTGTCCTATTTAACGCAATTTCACACTAAACAACAGCATAACCCTACCCATTCTATCAATCTGATTTCTTCACTTTTATTTACTTGTGTTTTATTTTATTTTCTTTCTAAACAAACCAACTTATTTGTGCAATTTAATTTTCTTGTGCAGGAACAGCGAATCGAGTTAAGCTGTATAATCCCTGTGGGAGACAATATCTTTTATACTATTAGTTGACAAGAATGTGCACTTGCGCTCATATTTAGAGAACACTATAACGCTCTACAATACCTTCCAAAGTATTTTATACATGTTATGTATTTATTTTAGGCTGAGTGCAGGATCTTTCATTAAGACCTTCTTGTAGACTGTAGAAGATACGTAAAGTAATGCTGGCAAAAGAGGCAATTTATAAAGAATGGGCAATTATAAAGCAATGCCAAGAGTCTTTTGCGTGAAAGTATACACGGTCTACAAGTAATACATCAGTAAGCTGAGTATCGATCCCATAGAGATTGACTTGGAATTTGATTATTTTATTGTTACTTTCTTTTGAAGAAAAGATATTTGTTTTGAAGATTGTTTTGAAACTATTAAAAAGAAAAAGAAAAGTAAAGTAAAATGTTGGTAAGGGAGGTGTTCTTGACGAATGATGCGTGTTGGCAGGGAATGCTAGGTTTTAATGTTGCTCATGCCAACCCTTGTTGGCAAACTGTCTTGGCATTATTTGCCGAGAAGATTCAACATTAGCAATGCCTCTCTTGATGGTTATTACCCTAAGTCGATTGAATGTTTTTTAATGAACCGAGTTGATAAAGTACCAATCTATAATCCTAAGGGGTATATATCATTTCCAAAGTAAGTTCATCTACTTGAACAACTTCTCTCGAAGCTTCTCTCCCTAGTATTCAACAACTTAATCGTCACCACCCGAAGCCTGTTAAGATATTGAAGGGCAATAAGCTAACTGTGCCAGCTCTCGCTTGGTGAAATACTTAGGAAAAATTCAAGTATGCCGAATAGAAAAACTTTTCTGAAATAGAATTATTATTAAAGACACTAAGGCATGATTGCAATGTTTAAACCAAACATCCCCCACCAACTATGAAATTATTTCATGTGAGGGATTTAACCAAAAAAACTATAACCTTTTTTAAATACATCCTCATAAAAACAAAAGGAAAAAAAACTTAAAGCCAAGGGAATAGGTTCGAGGGTTCTCTCGATACAGCCCTTAAATCTAGGCTCTCGGCCAAGTGCTTGAACCTCCCTTCATCGATGCAGCTGACCGTCATTGGTTGATCACTCCAACACCCCACTTCGATCACTTTAAGACTTCACGATCCTCCAAATGCTTGATCAGTTGGTGTTTAAATAGGCTAGCGAAGAGGGGGAATAGGATAGCTTCTTTATTTGAATTTCAAATGCTCCAAGGATAAGAGATAGAGTCTTATTCGATCGGTGTGATAGCTTATTAAGCCAGGGCTAACATCATCATGTCGATGTTGCCTTGGCTCACAAGCTTGGCAAGTCTTTTCCAACATAGCTTGGCATCACCTTATCCGCTATTTTTCCAGAGATTGGTCTACTTGCGATCTTTTAGGAGCCTAGTCTTTTCCTATTTTTTCGGGGTTTAACAACCTCATGGCGTGGCATCAAGTTCAATTTTTTGCCAACAGGTGCTTGGCACTATCTGGTCCTTCCGTGCCAACAGCTCTTGGCAATCTTAATTGTGTTTCTTTCTTGTTTCGAAACCTATGCCAAACCTGAAAAAATAGCCACCTAAACAACCACTCAAACTAGCTTAGATAACATACTAAACTCTTTATGCAAATGCATGATTCTAACAATCTAATGCAACTAAATGTGCTTAAAACAAGCAAGAGCATTGTAAAATTAGCATTAAAAACAGTACTTTTGGAGAGGTAACACACCTCCAAACCTAACTCATTTCTTGTCATCAAGTAATGCAAAAAAAGAAAATAGAAACTGTAAAAAAGTTACCTCGACAAAATTTTGGTTGGAATACCAACAAATGTTGGAAAGCATAATTTGGCTCTATTTTTGTCCTTAGTATCTTATTGTAATTATGCCAAGTAGGTAATAATTCAAGTGCAACAATATAACTCTAGTCTAAGTTCATGTAATGTGCATGATGTGTGGGCATTATGCATCAAGTAACCTTTCGCTCCCTTAGCCAATTTTACTTCCTAAACTTATATATATTTTTTCTTTGTCGAGGGTTTGTTGGCATTAACTTAAGTTTGCTTCGTGGCACTGTTTAGAGTGAAAGATAAGAGGGAGTATACCACGAATCCTCACCTTAATCTAGTTATCACTAGGCTTTCTCTTCAACTCATACTCGAAGGTTTTGGACTTAAGAACTAAGAGGGAGCAAACCACGAAGCCCTAAGTACTTATTATCTCTAGGTAGAGGAGAGTTCATCATTTTTTATTTTCGTGGCAAAACATTGATGCCTTATTTTCTTTTACCCTGACATTTTTTCTTCTTCTTTTTTTCAATCTGAACATAGTTTCAAATAGTCTAAGTTTTCTAGGGAACTAGATACATATCACGTGTTAAGTGTAAATTAAATTCCCTAAACTAGAGATCAATTTCCAAGCAATCTTGACATACTAACCTGCTGGCCTGGCATGACAACTAAAGATTAAAATTTTCTCATTGGACAAAAATCTAGATCAAATTAAACTTGCCTAACAAATGTTAACATCCTTCAAAATTAAATTGAGGAAAAATTCTCTTTTTTTTTCTTTTTTAGTGGTTCGATATGCAACTAATCTACATGATCTAAATGGCATGGCAAGAAAAAAAATTAAATGTGAAATGCATGACATGTCAAAATGTGAGGAAATGCACACCCCCAAACCCAAGATGTGCATTTTCCTCAATGCATGAAAACAACACATATACACAAAGAAAAATAGAAAAATAAAATGCACGATCATGTGTATGCAATAATATGGAATGACAATGATTTTAAGTAGAAGAGGACTCCCCCTCAGAGACTTCCTTGTGTGTGACTCGGGTCTTTTTTTTGACAAAGCTGCCACGGTCGGGAGCTTTACGTTTAATTCTAGTCATGGGTGGCTTTGTAGTAGTGAAGGCTCCAATGTCCTCCTTTGTCTTGACATGTTCAACTGGCAGTGTTACTAGCTTAGCTTTGGGTGTATTGGCAGGGGTTTCCTCCTATTCAGATGAGGAATCAGTGTTGGCAGATTCAACTTGCACCGGGGACACAAGAAATGTAGCATTAGATTATGAACTGGCGGGACTGGCTGGCACAACTGAGCTAACTGAACTGGCTGGACTAGCAAGACCGGATGGCATGGCATCATCATTGGCATAGGGCTCGGCAGGGAAAATTGGAAATGGTGGCACAATGTAAGGGGACAATTTAACAAGCACCTCTCTGATGATAGCATCTCTTTCCCTTGTATAGTGCCTCATTTTGGCATTAAGCTCATCGGTTGTCTCTAGCTTTTGGAAAATAATCTTCTGGCGGTGGTAAACTTGGGACAGCACTGCCAATGAACTGGTTGGCATGGTCTCTGGCACATTGCTTGGCTCCGCCTTTGGCTTTGGCTTTGGCGTGGCATTTTTGGCCTTTCCCTTGCCCTTTTCCTTTGCTTCAACAACCTTGAGGTTTTTCCAAATGACAGCAGTGATTGTTGTTCCCTTAATTATATAGCCTCGATCTTCATCAAGCCTAGGTACATCATGGCACATGCAAATGTCAGAAATAAGAATAGGGTAAAAACAAATTGTCTTTACCTTTCGTACCACACTTATAGGTCCCGTCGATGATAATCTTGCCAACGTTGATCTTGCGCCCCTTAACGATAGAGTTGCAACAGGATTAGTCGATCTTTCAAAACAGTCTCGTTTGTGAGATGTGGGCAACATATTTGCCTTAATGAAGTGATTCTAGCCTTGTATTGTTGGCTTTAACGCCAACCTTTTTACCGTTCGATGGCCCGTGGATGAAACTGTCCAAACTGTGCCAAGCTCACACAAGTCTACCAACAGTTTCTTGCGTTTGGTAGTGGTAATAGATTCAGCATAGTCAAAGTGCTCATCCTCTAATTTGGGCAGCTAGGGGCTAATCTCAAGAAAATTACTTTCTCATCCAATCAAGCTAAGGTTTTCTCCTCCTTCTTCATCAAGTAATCCGACACAAGCCCAACTGCATTGGCATGGCGCATGACATCACCCTCGGCGAGCATGCTGGCTAGCAGTGCTCCTAGCATCATTCTTGGAAATGTTCTTGGCAATGTCCCTGGCATTAATTCTGCACACACTCAAAGGAAAACCTTCAACACAACAATGAAATAAAATTGAAAATCAACAAAAGAAAAGAAAAACATGAATCTTAAAACAAACAAAAATAGTTATCCTAATATTTACAAACAGTTCAGACCTGATGATGTTTCATGTTAACTCTGCCAAGAGGATCACCTCCTTAGCATTTTTTCGATTACCTTCCACGTAATGCTTTAGTCGTTGACCATTTACCTTGAAAACTTCTCTCGTCCTTAAGTTCTTAATGTCCACAGCTCCATGGGCATATGGTTTAACAACTTCATAAAGACATGTACATCTTGATTTGAGTTTACCTGGAAACAATTTAAGTCGAGAATTAAGCAATAGAATATAATGACCTATTTCAAATTGCCTTGGCATTATTCTACTATCATATCAACGTTTGGCTTTCTCTTTGTAGATCCTAGCATTCTCATAGGCATGTGTCCTAAATTTCTCCAACTCATTGAGGTTGAGTAACCTCTTTTCTCCAGCAACTCTTCATGCCATGTCAAGTTTTCTAATGGCCCAGTAGGCTTTATGTTCAAGCTCAACTAGCAGATGACATGGTTTACCAAAAACAAGTCTAAACGACGAATTACCCAAAAGAGTTTTAAAAGTAGTCCTATAAGCCCACAAAGACTCGTCTAGTCTCAAGGACCAGTGTTTTCTTGTTGGATTTACAATCTTCTCTAGAATGCTCTTGATTTCCTTGTTTGAAATCTCAACTTGCCTATTTGTTTGTGGATGATACGTCATGGGAATTCTCTATTGAATTCCATACCTGCACAAGGCTTTAGAGATTAGATTACATTTAAAATGAGTACCCTTGTCATGAATGATCACTCTGGGGGCACCAAATCAAGTAAAAATGTGTTTGTGCAAGAACTTGGCAATGGCCTTGGCATCATTTGTTGGTAGGGCAACAACCTCTACCTACTTTGATACATAATCAACAGCCACAAGAATATATATGATACCAAATGATGGGGGAAAATAACCTATAAAGTCTATCCCCCACACATCAAACAAATCCATAGGCATAATGTTCTAGAGCGGTAGTTGATGCTTGTCAGAGATGTTTCCTGTCCTTTGGCATCGGTCACATACTTTGGCATACTCGTGGGAATCATTGTATAGCGTGGGCCAAAAGAATCCAGATTGTTGCACCTTGGCATTAATCTTCATCCCAGCAAAGTGACCTCTACATGGTGTGGCATGATATAGATACAATATGTTTTGTTGCTCGTCCTCTAGCACACACTGGAGAATCACTTGATCGACACACTACTTGAACAATATCGGCTCATCCCAATAGTATTGCCTTACCTCCCGTAGGAATCTTTTCTTGGCATTGTATGCCAAGTCTGGTGACAGAATGTTGCTTACCAAGTAGTTGACTATATCAGCGTACCATGGCATGGCATTAACTGCAAGCAAATATTCGTCAGGAAATTCATCTATAATGGAAGTGGTCTTACCATCCTCAAGATGATGCTCTAATCGTAAGAGGTGGTCAGCTACTAAGTTTTCACTACCTTTCTTGTCTCTAATATCTAGGTCAAATTCTTGAAGTAAGAGCGTCCATCGGATTAGTCTATGCTTGGCATCCTTCTTTGCCAATAGATACTTCAATGTTGAATGGTCTGTATAAACCACAACCTTGTTACCAATTAGATAAGATCGAAATTTATCAAAAGCAAATATAACTGAAGAAATTCCTTCTTGGTTGTAGAGTAATTCAGTTGCGCTTCATTAAAGGTTATAATGGCATAGTAGATGGCATGGAAGAATTTGTCATGTCGTTATCCCAAAACTGCTCCAACGGCAAAGTCGCTGGCATCACACATGAGCTCAGAGGGCTCATTCTAATTTGGTGGTACGACTATAAGGGCATTAATCAATTTCTCTTTAATAAACTACCGTAAAAACAAGCATGAACTAAAAAATTTTATACCTTTAACACTCGTTGGAGGTGACAATTGCTTGATTACCTCCACTTCGGCTTGATCAACTTCAATTCCCCTCTTAGTTACCTTGTGATCGAGAACAATACCCTCCTTCACCATTAAATGGCATTTCTCCCAGATATATACTAGGTTTGTCTCGATGTATCTCTTTAAGACTTGCTCCAAAAATATGAATGCATTCCTCAAATGTTTTACCAAACACTGAGAAATTATCCATAAATACTTCCATGTTGCATTCTATCATATCGGAAAAAATGGACATCATGCAATGTCGAAACGTTGTTGGCACATTTCATAGCCCGAATGGCATCCTTCTAAAAGTGAATGTCCCGTAAGAACACATAAATGTGGTCTTCTCTTGATCATCAAGGGCGATGACAATCTGATTATAACCAGAATAACTATCCAAAAATAGTAGAAAGCTTTACCTGCCAATATGTCTAACATCTGATCTATGAAAGGCAATGAAAAGTGGTCCTTCCTTGTAGCCTTATTAAACCTTCTATAATCCATGCACGCTCTCCATCTGGTGATGGTTCTAGAGGGAATCAATTCAGCATCACTATTTTGTACCTAACCCATGAGCTATCGAAACTGGGGTAAATGATTCCAGCATTAAGCCATTTTATGATCTCTGTTTTAACTACCTCTTTCATGATCGGGTTTAGCCCTCTCTGACCTTCAATGTTCTTACCATGGTACTCCTCTAAAATGATCTTGTGCATGCAAATGGTTGGGCTAATACCTTGGATGTCTGCCAAGGTCCAACCCAACACTTGCTTATAATTGCTTAGTATTGCCAGCAATCTTACCTCCAGATCATTAGTGAGATCAGTGGCAATGATCACTGGCACCGTTGAGTCCTTACCTAAATAACCATACTTCAAATGTCTTGGCAGTGGCTTAAGCTCCAACTCTGGTGGTTCCTCAATTGATGTTTTAGGTTTCTTTATCTCTCTATCGGCCAACTCTAGTGGCTCAAAGTAACTTACATCTTCAACCTCTAAGGCTGGTTCCTTAGGTTCCTCAAATAGTTCAGGTATGCCATCAAACATGCTGGCATCAAATTCTGTATCATGGCATAACTGTGCCATGTCCAACGTGAACATGGACTCCATCATCTCCTCAGCTTGACTTTCATCAGGTTTATCTGCACATTTCAAAGCTTGAAACACGTTAAAAGTAACATGTTGGTCATTTATACGCATTGTTATTTCCCCTTTGTAAACATCAATAAGAGCCCTACTCGTGGCAAAAAATGGCCTACAAAAAATAATTGGGACATTCACGTCGGATTCATAATCCAAAACGATAAAATCAACTGGAAAGATAAATTTGTCTACCTTAACCAACACATCCCCAATCTAACCCTTGGGATGTGCATAAGATTGATCTGCCAGCTGGATTGTCACGATGGTAGGTCTTGCTTCTATGCCAAGCATCTTGAAGACTGACATTGGCATCAAGTTGATGATGGCTCCCAGGTCATACAATGCCTTGGCTATAAATTTGTTGCCAATTGTGTAGTGAATAGTAAAACTCCCTAGATCTTTTAGTTTTGATGGCAATCGGTTTAAGATCATAACACTGCATCCCTTAGTGAGAGGGACAGTTTCAGAATCTCCCAATTTTCTCTTTTTGGAGAAAATGTCTTTCATGAATTTTACATAATTGGGCATTTGCTCAAGGGCTTCTACCAATAGAATGTTGATTTGCAATTGCTTAAGAACTTCCAAGAAGCGCTTAAATTGTTGGTCCTATTTGTGCTTTTGAAGTCATATGGGAAATGGTAGTGGTGGATAAACATGCGTTGGAGCTGCTGACTTTGCCGAGGCAGTGTTGGCATCAGTATTCACTTTGGTCTCAATGTTGGCGTCATGTTTGGCATTCGTGTTGGCATCCATTCTAGCACTGGTACTGCATTACCAATGGCATCATCAGCTCTGATTTCCTCTTTCTCTGCGTTTATGGGTGTGTCTTCCAGCACTGGCTGCTTGGCAGCCATCTCTGCCTTGCACTGCTTACCACTCCGAAGGATTATAGCCTTGCACTGTTCATTTTCTTTGTGCTGAGCATCTTCAGTGTAACTTGGCAAGGCCCATTGGGGTTGATTGCTTAGTGCATTAACAATTTGCCCAATCTGGACTTCCAAGGTCCTCATTAATGCTGCCAAACTATGGATTGTGGCATCATTCCTCTCCATGTACTCAGTGAGAGCGCCTCCCTGGTTAAGCCTCTCCCCTTGTTGAGAATTGTTTTGAGTTTTCTGTGGCATGACATTCTGGTTGAATGTTGGCATGGCATTGTTGTTTTGACTCTGGCCATTATAGCGTCGTGTATTGTATTGGTTGCCTCCTTGATTTCCCCAAGCTAAGTTAGGGTGTTCTCTCCAACCTGCATTATAAGTATTGGAGTTAGTATTATAATAACGACCAAAATTTCCAATGAAATTACCGACTCAGGGTTGGCAGGGCATTCATCCATATGGTGGTTCTCTCCGTAGATGGTACAAAATAGTTCTAATACTTTGCCTTCTTGGGACTCGTTCTTTTGCAACATTCTCACCATGCCAGTGAGGTTGGAAATCTCGGCATGAATGGACGTAAGTTCATCAATATTTAATTTCTCACTGGCTTTGATTCCGGTCCCAAGTCTAGCAACAGGACATTCAAAATTGTTGATGGTAATCCTTTCGAGGATGCCAACAACCTTTGTGTAATTCTTATCAAGCAATGAACCGACTGTTGAAGCATCAACAACAGTCCTTGTTCGTGCATTCAATCCGTTGTAGAAGGTTTGTATTTGGGTCCAATTCAGGAATCCATGCATAAGAAACCTTCTCAATAGATCCTTGAATCTCTCCCAAGCATCATATAGGGTGTCATCCTCAGCTTGCCTAAATGTAATGATCTCACCATGCAAATTGGGAGTGAGTGTTGGTGGCTAAAATCATGTTAGAAACTTCTGGCATAAGTCTCTCCATGAGGTGACTAAGCTAGGTGGCAAGGAATTTAACCAAGTCTTTGCTCTATCTCTCAAAGAAAAAGTGAATAATTTCAGCTTCACGGTATCTTCAAATACTCATGGTTTCTAAAAATAGCTAGCAAATCCCCACGAATTGCTTCAGATGTTTCCTCAGATCTCCAGTCAGTGCTTCATCGAATTGACCTAAATTCAAAAGAGTTTGAATCATTACTGGTTTACGTTCAAAATTCAATGCATTCACCTCATTGTCAACTACTCCTGACATAAAATTTGTAATGTTAGGCATCGAATATTCTCGTATTGGTCCCTCCTCCTCGTTGATGGCAACAGGATTGGCATGGTTCGCTAGCATGGCATTACTTATTGGTGGATCTTGATTGTTCTGAATGCCATTAGCTCCTTCATTACCTTGTAGATTCATCTCTCGAAATCTTTTCTTTAACCTCTGCAAGGTTATCTCAATTTTCGGATCGTATGGCCACTCGTCCACCACGAGGTGGTTCCTAGTCATACACTAATGAAAATAAAAAAATAAAAACAAGTAAAACAAGTAAAAATTTGTAAACAATCAAATTTGTTGCAATCCCCGGCAACGGCGCTAAAACCTTGTAGACTCTGTAGAAGAAGTGTAATGTAATGCTGGAAAAAGGGGCAATTTATAAAGAATGGGCAATTATAATGCAATGCCAAGAGTCTTTTACATACAAGTTTACACGGTTTGCAAGAAATACAATAGTAAGCTGAGTATCGATCCCGTAGAGATTGACTTGGAATTCGATTGTTTGATTGTTACATGCTTTTGAAGAAAAGATGTTTGTTTTGAAGATTGTTTTGAAACTATTAAAAAGAAAAATAAAAGTAAAGTAAAATGTTGGAAAGGGAGGTGTTCTTAATGAATGATGCGTGTTTGCAGGGAATGTCGGGTTTTAGTGCTGATCATGCCAGCCCTTGTTCGAAAACTTTCTTGGTATTGTTTTCCGAGGAGATTTAACATTAGCAATGCCTATGTCGATGTTCATTGCCCTAAGTCGGTTATGCAAAAACCCCCTATATTTCTACAGTGAATGTTTTTGAATGAACCGAGTTGATAAAGTACCAATGTATACTCCTAAGGGGTAGATATCACTTCTGAAGTAAGTTCATCTACTTGAACAACTTATCTCGATGCTTCTCTCCCTAGTATTCAACAACTTAATCATTATCACCCCAAGTCTGTTAAGATATTGAAAAGCAATAGGCTAATTGTGCCAGCTCTCGCTTGGCAAAGTACTTAAGAAAAATTCAAGTATGCTGAATAGAAAAACTTTGTCGAAATAGAATTATTATTAAAGAAACTAAGGCATGATTGCAACGATTAAACTAAACATCCCCCACCAACTATGAAATTAGTTCATGGTGAGGGATCTAACCAACAAAACCATAACCATTTTCAAATACATCCTCATAAAAACAAAAGAAAAATAACTTAAAGCCAAGGGAATAGGTTTGAGGGGTCTCTCGATGCAGCTCTTAAATCCAGGCTTTCGGCCAAGTGGTTGAATCTCCATTCCTCGGTGCAGCCGACCGTCACTTGTCAATCACTCCAACACCTCACCCCGATTACTCTAAGCCTTCACGATCCTCCAAATGTTTGATCGATTGGTGTTTAAATTGGCTTGCGAAGAGAGGAATAGGATAGCTTCTTCATTTGAATTTCAAATGCTACAAGGATAAGAGATAAAGTCTTATCCAATCGGTGTAATAGCTTATCAAGATAGGGCTGACGACATCATGCCGATGTTACCTTAGCACACAAGCTTGGCATCACATTATCCGCAATTTTTTTCCAGAGATTGGTCCATTTACGATCTTTTAAGAGCCTGATCTTTTCCTATTTTTTCAGGGTTCAACAACCTCTTGGTGTGGTATCAAGTTCACTTCTCTGCCAATAGGTTCTTGGCACTGTTTGATCCTTCTGTGCCAACAACTCTTGGAATTCTCCTTGGCGATCCTAACTGTGTTCCTTTCCTATGCTGAAACCTATGCCAAACTTGCAAAAATAGCTACCAAAACAACCCATCACACTGGCATAGATAGCATATTAAACTCCTTATGCAAATGCATGATTCTAACAATCTAATGCAACTAAATGTACCTAAAAACAAGAAAGAGCGTGGTAAAATAAGCGTTAAAAATAATACTTTGGAGAGGTAACACTCTCCACCACAATTCCTACATGTCATAATTAGACCAATCCTACTAATTTGTCCAGGTTTCATTTTTTGGGTTCACCTTTTTCTTTTCTTCTGTTCTTCTTGGGCCTTCCAGGCATATCTTTATCAACTGGTGGAAGAACATGCCCAATTCTCGACTTTTTCCACTCTTGAGAACCACTGATAGGTTGCAAAGTATATGAATATGCTTTGATGTAAGTGTCTTTGTGATAACAAGAATGCAAAAATTCATCTCGGTCCCCACCAATATGCCTTATTGCACAAAATGTATGTGGGCATGGAATTCCACACAATTGCCACCTTCTACAAGTACATGTTCTTTCATTCAATTTTATAATGTATTGTTTTCTTCCTTTCTTAACCTCACATCTACCTTCTTTGTTCCAACCATTCTCTATGCAATGTTGTCCGTCTTAATAGCATCCAAAATTTTCTTGATTATTGGTCCATAGTTGTATTTCCATATACTCAAGAATTGTCTCTTTTCAACGATTCTAGTCATGATCTTCATTCCAATCTCCTCTAGCATTATAATGATACTTTTGTACATTACCTCAACAATACTTGAATTAAAAGCCTCACAAAAATTGGTGTCCACACTATTTGATGTGGCAAACAATCCTTGAAAAGCTTTGGTCCACATTTTCTCTTTTTTTCCAAATAACTCATCAACCATATCTTCATCAAGCTTGTAAAGTGTTTCTTTGTTCTCTTCGCATTCCCTTTCAGAGTGGATTTAATAATTTGCCAAAAGGTAAACTGAAATGTTTTTTTCTCTCTTTCTTCCAGACCAGTTGGCATAGACATGTCAAGCACAATTCCTATGTTCCACTCGTGGTAAAAGATCATTTATAGCAATCTCAAGGCCCTGTTAAAAATATTAACAAACAAAAAATGAAACTGTTAAAATAGTAAACAATCAATAAACCATGAAACATTAAAAAAATAAAGACTTAACAAATAGAAAAAGAAAAGTTTACAATCAACACTTAACAACATAAACTACAAAATAGTATACATAAACAATATACATAAATATATATTCTAACCAAAAATAGTACATAAAAATATATAGTCAAATAGAAAACATTTAGCAACATAAACCTAAAACCAGTATACAATATATAGTTAAAAATTAACAAACAATTAAAAATAGTAAACCAAAAAATAGTCAACAACATACAAATAATTAACAATTTACAAACATCAAAAAATTAACAGTTAAATAAAAGAAAACAATAACAGTTCTTATGATTTACCTTGTGCGGGTCACAAATGATGGTGTAACCAAAGTCATCTCCATTCCCAAGTCTGTTGCTACCAGTCTTAGAAACCAACTTCAAGAATCAACGGACTCACCCTCAACAATAGCCCATGAAATAGGGTACATTTGATCATTGTCATCTCTTCGAATTGCTGAAAGTAGTACACCTTTAAATAGGCCTTTAAGGAAGCAACCATCCAAGCCTATTATAGGTATGCACCCTTCCTTCCAACCTCTTTTAATTGCATCAAAACATGCATAAAATCTCTTAAAATGAGGTGAAGGATTATTTGACACCCTATTTACTGCCATCCTTATTGTACTTCATGGATTCTTTATCCTTAACACATGGGCATAGTCCCATAACAAAGCAAATTCTTCCTTGCAGCTCCCAGTAAACTTTGATGTCACCAAATTTTTTTCCCTTCCATATCTTGTCATGAGAACATTGGCATGTATCTCAGATTATACCCTTCTATGAATCTCTTTGATTTTAATTTTCGGGTGGTCTCTTATGGTGTCCACAAAATTTGATGTTGCTTTTTAAATGAAGCCCGCGTTTCAGAACGGGCATGTCTTTTTCGAAACACAATTAGTTAAAACTGTAAAAATGCATCTTTGAGGGTTTCCAAATGTTTCGTTTCAGCCCCTAATGCTTTTATGCTTCCTAAATAAGTCATGTGTGCCCCCTTTGTGATAGTTTTACGTCATGTGTATGAATTTGACAAGTAAGCAACTTGGTAAATTTAAATTAACGTATGCCTTTTGATTGGTTCGTGTTTCCGCTTTTGTTCTTCCGTTGTTGCCTCCACGCATAGTATTAAAGATGATAATTAGACAAGATAAAGATAATTAAAATGAAAAAATAGGGTTGCTAATCCGAGTAAGGACTTAACGAGTTTCATTTCAGTTTTCCCTGTGTAACTTTTTCGGTTCGGTCTATTGGCTAGGCCGGGACGAAGGGGTTACATTTGGTGGTATCAAAGCCTCATTTACAAGGTCTCCCGGGAAGGTAAGTCAGGTAAGTTGGTTTGTTCGGATTGGTTGCTATTGCACGGTGTATGAAAGCATGTTTTATTGTTCTTGTTGTTAGTTGAGGTTTAGTCGAGTGTTCCTATTGCTAGGTGTTGTTATTGAAAAATGGTTTTGGTTTAAAAAGCTTGAGAACTTGGATCCTTGCCCTTGCTAACCTCATGTTTTCTTGTGTGTGATGTGTTTGTTGTTTTAGATTTTATCTTCGTTACGGTAAGACCGAGAAGACGACCTAGAGCGGGTGACCAAGCACCCGAGGATGTGCCTCCTCTTCCTCCTGCTCCCGATGGTAATGTGGTGGGTGGCAAAGGTAATGCGCCTCAGGCCGGTGCGAATGTTGAAGGTGATGGTAATGGACCTCAGGCTGGTGCAAATGTTGGGGGTAATGGAGCTCAGGTGGGTCAGGGTCCGACAGGTACGAACATGACTCATTTGACTCAGACTATAGCCAGGGCTTTTTAGACAGCTTTAGCCAGTATGCATGCTGCAACACCACCTCAGGGTGCGGGGAATGGTTTACCCCTTGAGAGACTTCATAGTTTGGGCGGAGTTGAGTTATGTGGTTTGAATCCCGAGGGTTCAGAGGCTTGGCTCGAGAGTACTACACGCATCTTAGGTCAGATGTAGTGCTCAGACACTCGTAAGTTGGGTTGTGATATCTCCTTGCTTTAGGGAGATGCATATGCTTGGTGGACTATCGTTACTTCGAGTATGGTAGAGGCGGATGAAACTTGGGAATTCTTTCGAACAACCTTTAAGAAAAAGTATCTTGGAGTCCAATATGAGGATGAGAAGAAGAGAGAGTTTATGGCCTTGGTTAGGGTAGTAAGACGGTGTCTGAGTTTGAGGTTCAGTTTGTGAGGTTGAGCCAGTATGCTCCCGAGTTGATTCCCAGTGAGAGGGAACGGTGTGAGCGCTTCCGATATGGTATGACTAGAGATGTGAAGACGTATATGCTCGCTTCTGATTACACCGAGTTTGATGTTTTGGTCTCTAGGGCCAAAGATATTGAGCATAACTTAGGCTCGAGTACTCGTGCTAGTGGGTCTGATTTCGGAAAGAGACATGCGGATTGGGACAGAGATCATGCCAAGAGGCATAGAGATAGAAGGTATCAGCCCGATTCGAGACATAGGGGCGGTAACCATGGACGGGGCCACCAGGGCCAAGGGGTTGTTGTTCACACTCTTGAGTGCACTAGATGCGGGAGATGCCATCATGATGAGTGTATGGGTACCTTTGGGGTATGTTGGAACTGTGGTTCCCGAGATCACTTGAGGCGTAACTGTCTACACCCGGCTAGGGGCGGACCAGCTCCAGCTAGGGAGTTTGAGCATCAGAGAGGCCGTGGGCATGGTCGAGGTAATTTTCAGCCGAGGAACGATGTCGGAGGAATTTAGCTCATGTGGTGGCAGTTCAGCCCGAGGGTGGAGGACCGGCTAGGATGTATGCACAGTGAGAGGTTGAGAATAACATGGATGTCATTGCAGGTAATTTCTCATTACAGTCTTTGACCTTGCTTTCTTTGATAGATTTGGGTTTGACACATTCGTACACTTTGGGTGAACATGCAAGATCTCTAGGCTTACCGTATGAGTGGTTAGAAGTAGATGTAAATGTTACTAGTTCTTTCGGTGAGACCATGGTAGTTAGGAAGATGTATAGGAGGTGTCCTTTGATGATTCAGGGCTATGTGTTTTCAGTTGACATGATGGAATTGTCGTTCTACGATTTTGATGTGATTTTGGGCATGGATTGGCTCGTAGAGCATAGAGCTAGGGTAGACTTTGAGACCAAGAGAGTCTCTTTGAGGCTAACAGATGATTTTGAAGTTGTAGTGGTGGGCGAGAACATTAAGCTCAGATATTGATGGATTCGAGTTGTCAGACGTATTTGGCTTATGCGGTGAATCTGAATATGAGTGAAGTTAGACCGCAAGACATCAAAACAGTTTGTGATTTTTCGAGTGTTTTTCTGGAAGAGTTGTCGGGTTTGCCTCCAGATAGGGAAGTTGAGTTTTCTATTGAGACGTATTCTGATTCTGCACCCGTGTCTATTGCTCCGTATAGGATGGCACCAAAAGAGTTGAAAGAGTTGAAGACACAGCTTCAGGAACTGTCAGATAGAGGTTTCATTAGGCCTAGTATTTCTTCGTGGGGTACTCCGGTCTTGTTTGTGAAGAAAAAAGACGGCAGTATGAGGATGTGTGTAGACTATAGGCAGTTGAACAAGGTGACAGTGAAGAAAAAGTATCCCTTGCTAGGGATAGATGACTTGCTTGATCAGTTGAGAGGTGATTCAGTGTTTTCAAAGATTGATTTGAGATCTGGTTACTATTAGGTAAAGGTGAAAGATGTGGACATACCGAATACCGCTTTCCGTACACGTTATGGGCACTATGAGTTCTTGGTAATGCCTTTCGGTTTGACTAATATTCTAGCTGCATTTATGGATATGATGAATCGAGTGTTCCACGAGTTTTTGGATAGGTTTATGGTAGTGTTCATAGATGATATCTTAGTGTACTCTAGGACCGAGGAAAAGTATGATGAGCATCTGCAGCTAGTGCTTCAGACTTTGCTTGAAAATTAATTGTATGCCAAGTTGAGTAAGTGCGAGATTTGGATTAAGGAGGTAGTTTTCCTAGATCATGTGATCTCGGCCAATAGAATTAGTGTGGATCCCAAGAAGATAGAAGCCATAGTGAGTTGGAAGCAACCGAAGTCAGTGATAGAAATTCGTAGTTTCCTAGGCTTCGCGGGGCATTACCGAAGATTTGTCGAAGGATTTTCGAAGATTGCGGCACCCTTAACTAAATTTCTTTAGAAGAATGTTTCGTATGAGTGGTCATATGCAAGACAACAAGCGTTTGAGAAGTTGAAGAAAGCTTTGACCAAAGCTCCTATTTTGATTCAGCCTGAACCGGGGAAAGAGTTTGTGATTTACAGTGATGCATCGTATGTAGGTTTAGGTTGTGTGCTTATGCAAGAGGGTAAGGTTGTAGCTTATGCTTCGAGACATTTGAAGGTTTACAAGAAGAACTACCCCACTCATGATATTGAGTTAGCCGTAGTAGTGTTTGCTTTGAAGATTTGGAGACATCACCTTTATGGTGAGAAGTGCACCATTTATACCAACCATAAGAGTTTGAAATACTTGATGACTCAGAGAGAGTTGAACCTTGGACAACGTAGGTGGTTAGAGCTTCTTAAGGACTATGACCTTAAGATAGAGTACCATCTGGGTAAGGCAAACGTAGTGGACGATGCTTTGAGTTGAAAAGTGGCAGTCGAGTTGTGAGCTATGTTTGCGAGATTGAGTGTGTCACGGGATGGAAGCTTGATAGTTGAGTTACAGGTTAAACCTTCGTTGGTGTAGTTGATTCGAGAGAAATGGTTGCAAGATGGGTCGTTGGCACCTCACGTGCAAGATATAGCAGAGGGTAAATCCATAGATTTTTGTTTTGGTGAGAACGGGATCCTATGTTTCAAGGATAGGATAGTAGTTCCAGAAGATGTCGAGTTAAGGCGTACTATCATGAATGAAGCACATAACAGTCCTTTTGCTATGCATCCAGGTAGTACGAAGATGTATCGTGGGTTAAAAGAAGAGTATTACTAGATTAGGTTGAAGAAAGATGTGGCCGAGTTTGTGAGTAAGTGTATGGTATGTCAGCGAGTTAAGGCCAAGCATCAGTTTCCTTCAAGTTTGTTATAGCCGCTGAAGATTCTGGAATGGAAGTGGGAACGTATTACCATGGACTTTGTGTCGGGTTTACTGTTGACTCCTTCGAAGAAGAATTCGGTGTGGGTGATAGTCGACAGATTCACTAAGTGTGCCCATTTCATACCTGTTCACACTACCTACACCTTAGATAAGTTGGCTGATTTGTACATCAGTGAGATAGTGAGATTGCATGTGGTACCGAAGCTGATTGTGTCAAACCTAGATCCGAGGTTTACAACTATACTTTGGGAGTGTTTGCATCGTGCCTTGGGTACTTGGTTGAACTTCAGTACTTCGTATCATCTACATTCAGATTGACAGTCATAGAGAGTTATTCAGGTGTTGGAGGACATGTTGAGGTATTGTATCATCGACTTTCAAGGTTCTTGAGAGAAACACCTACTGTTAGTGGAGTTTGCGTACTACAACAATTATCAAGCTAGTATTCATATGGCACTGTATGAGGCTTTGTATGGTAGGAGGTGTATAACACCTATTTGTTGAGCCGAGACCGGACATAAGCTTGTATCTATGCCAGATTTGCTCAAGGGCACTACTGAGAAGGTAAAACTGATCTGTGATCGCTTGAAGGCAGCTTCAAACCGACAGAAATTTTATGCCGATTTGAAGAGAAATGAGATAAAGTATGACGTGTTTGAAAAGGTATTTTTGAAAGTCTCACCTTGGAAGAAAGTGATGAGGTTTGGTAGGAAAGGTAAGTTGAGTCTGAGATTCATTGATTCTTACGAGGTAGTTGAGAGGATTGGTCTCGTTGCTTATAGATTGAGACTACCGACAAAGTTATAGAAAATTCATGATGTGTTCCACATTTTGATGCTTCGGAAGTATAGATCGGATTCTTCTCATGTAATGTTAGTGGAAGAGATTGAGTTGAACCCCGACCTGTCGTATGATGAAGAGCCGGTTGAAATTCTTGCTACGGATAGGAAGGTGTTGCGTGGGAGATCTATCGACAGTCTGATCTTGTGGAGACACTGAGGTGTGGAAGAGGCTATTTGGGAGAGGAATGAAGACATGGAGAAACAGTTTCCGTATCTCTTTATGTCAAGTAATTTCGAGGACAAAATTCCTTAAGTGGGGGAGAGTTGTAACGCCCCGGTTTGGGGCCCGGGAGTTATCGGTTTTGATCTAGGACTAGTTTCGGGTTAAATTTAGATTAAAATGATGATTTTATTAAAAAAATGCCATTATTTACAATAACGCCATTAATGAATTTGAAAATGGGATTTTTAGATTGAAGCGTCATCTTCATTTCAAAAGAACAAAACCTAAAAAGCTAAACTTTCTCCTAAAAGCTCTCCACCACCTCTTCCTTGGCTCAAAGGTTTTTCTATGGAAGATTTTCAAAGGTAATCATCACTTTTACATTGGCTTTTAATTATTGAGTCTTATCTTTTCTAAAACTTAGCAAAGTATTAATTTTTCACTTAGGGTTCCAAAGTTTTGATGGAAAGGAGATGGATTTGTGAAATTTTCGTATAGGTTTCTAATGGGTGCTTGGTGGAATGTTTCTAAACTATTTTTGGTTGTTAAATAATGTTAATAAGTAGCTTTAACCCATAAAACCCGAAACTAGGTGCAGTGGGTGAGTTTTGAAGGTGAAAAGTTGTGTTTTGGCTTAGTTTAATGGTAAAATGAGGGCTGGAGGTATACGGACCTAGAATGGGTGTTTTTAGATGATTTTGGTGTGTTTTGGATGTTTAATTTGATGGGTTATTGCTGGGCCTTGCTTAAGAACGTATTTGATATTATTTTGGTGGATTTTGACTTTATTTTGATTGAGTAAATGTGTCGATTGATGGACTGTTGCTTTTCAGTGAATTTATTGAAGAGTGGGGGAGTAATACTGTTTTGGTTGATTAGAAACATGGGAAATAAGTTTGGGTCCTTTGGACGCGTTACCGGGTGATACGGAGGCTTGAGATCGGTGTTTAAGCTTTCGTTTGGGCTCTATCGGTGAGTGGTAATGTTTTGAAGTTTAAAATGGTTTCAAAGAGGTTCTTGGGGGTTTGGGTGGAGCCTTAAAGGCTAACCTAAACCCAAGTGTAAGTTTTCTAATTTACCTTTTTTCGTTAAGTGTCGGTGTATGCGATTATTTGTGTTGTTGTGTGAAACGTGGTTGCCTTTACTCTCTGTTTTAATGTTGTTGTGTAGTCGTTGTTGATGTCAAGTCTCACGTGATGGTTAGTCGTTGTATACGGTGATGTGTAGTCCCACCGGTACTGACTAGTAGATGAGGACGGTGATGTGTAGTCCCACCGATACTAACTAGTAGATGAGGACGGTGATGTGTAGTCCCATCGAAAAAATGCTAGTCGTTGTGAACAGTGATGTGTAGTCCCATCGGGATTGGTTGTGCGTGTGCAAACCATGTTTCGTCTATGCTTGTGCTATTACTTCTCTTTCTTAAATGGTTTTGTTTTTAAACTAAGATATATGTTTTAAACTGCATTGTTGTTGTGTTTTAGAGCTCCGCTCACTAAGCTTTTAAGCTTACGCTCTCTTTTCCAACAATGAAGATCGTTAGAGGCTCCGGGTGGCAAGTGGGCAAGGAAGGAGTTCTTGGAGTTCTTGCTAAGCTCAAAGTATGGTTTTGTGGTTGTAATAATGCTTAGACAATGGGAATACTAGATTTCATGTTAGGGAGTTGGTGTTCAAACTCCTATGTTTGGCCTTGTGTATGTTGCTAGCATGTTTTAATTGTTGATACCATGTATTGTTGAAGGTTGTTATGGCTTTTGGTGGATTACTTTGCGTTTTGGCATGTTGGTGTTTTGGAAGCTAAGTGTTCTTATGAGCTTGAGCTTGAGATTCATTTTATTGCATGTATGCATGATTGAAGTCGTGTTTAGGGTGTCTTGCCTCTAGATTGATTGCATATTGAGATGCCATGTGGGTTGTGTTGTTTCGAGGGAAGTTTGGGGACGTTTGGAGATGCCAAATTTTGTTTTCGGGCCAAACTGTGCCTAGACGTTTCGGAATGTCTGATATGGTTTCAGAACGTTTGAGCTTCAGGGGTACCCGTATCGGAACTAGGGTGGTGCCGTTTCGGTACGATTTGCCATTGGAGGTTCCTGTTTCGGAACCATATAAGGTCGTTCCGGTACGTTTGGCCGCTGGAGGTTCCCGTTCCAGAACAAGGTGGGACCGTTCCGGAACGGGCTGGCCTGTTTCGAAACGCAGGTAGTTAAAACTGTAAAAAGGCCTGTTTCCAAATGTGTGCCCCCTTTGTGATAGATTTGCCTCATGTGTATGAATTTGACAAGTAAGCAACTTGGTATGTTTAAATTAACGTATGTCTTCTGATTGGTTCGTGTTTCTGCTTTCGTTCTTCTGTTGTTGCCTCCACGTATAGGATTAAAGATGATAATTACACAAGATAAAGATAATTAAAATGAAAAAAATATGGTTGCTAATCGGAGTGAGGCCTTAACGAGCTTCGCTTCGGTTTTCCCCGAGTAACTCGTTCGGTTCGGTCTGTTGGCTAGGCCGGGACGAGGGGTTACAATATACTCCTCTGTAGAAAAAAGATATCAGACTATCTTTTTCGATTTTCTCCAGTTAGGGATTTTTTATTTTAAATATTCTCCAATTAAAGTCTTTTTTCGATTTAAGATAAACAAGAAATTAAGGGATAATGAGGGTGATTGTTTGTATTGTAGCCTGTATTTTATTAATATTAATGATTATTTTAATTATTACTTTCAAATTTAAAAATAACATTAAAAAAATAATTTCTGCAATACCATATCTCAAATGAGTGACTTGGCCTGGTGGTTTGGGGATGACTTTCAATTCTAATGATATGGGTTTGAGCCCCTTGCAAGCAAAATTTTGGATTCAGCAAAATCAAGCCACTCCGAAGCTGCCATATGTTGTCCTATCAGTGGTTGTTATTCTTTCAAAAAAATTACTTGGCATCACTACCACGTTACCTGACATGCGGCAGTGCCACGTTATCCCTCTATTCTAACGTTGTGTGCCACGTCAGCCTCAAACGGTCAACGCATGTTGACTGACGGTTTCATCCACCGAAGGTGAAAGTTGAATAAAAACTAAATGTTGAATGCTTGTTTGCACACAAAAAAATGGTGAATTGACCAAATATTGAAACTTTTGGGGTTATTTTTGATCTTATGCATTTATTTAACTACTTGACAATTTTATTTTTTATTAATTAAATTTTTTTATTAGTTTAAAGATAATTACAAGGTAGTATTTATTATACATATTCTTAACTCTTTTAATAATGCAACATATCTTATAGACAAAACGATTGAACACAAGCTTCCTAAGATAAACATCATCCACTTTCGGATGGAAATCGTATGCCCCTTTTTATGTCTCTACTTTAAAATAATGGGTTTAGAGTTTAGCGTTTAGGGGTAAGATGTATTTTTTAAGGTGTATGATTTAGTGTTTAGAATGTGAAAATTAAAATTAGAGTTGTTTAAAATTTAATTTTTAAATGTGGGGCATAAATAGAAGGAATATGATTTTTACCCTCCACTTTCCCCTAAGACGACAACTTATTAATCAAAGTTAAAAGCCTTATATAAGTATCATATTGATGTTTTTTCTACTATTATTTATATTCAAATTTGAACGATAAATTTTATTAAAACTTCAAATACAAAATCGTAAATAAAATCAAAGAAAATTTATTACTACTTATAATATAATAAACGAAAATCTTTTTTATTTATTTATAAAAATCATGTTTTTGTGAATTCAACTAAATTATGTTTTTTTTTCAATTTATTTGTTATCCATATTATAATTGTGTACACATATTATAAGTTGATAAAGTTAAGAATGACAGTATTCCTCAAATTATAGTAATTTTGGGTTAAGTTAATTATGTAAGATTAATAAAAAAACGTTAATTATGTAACAGACGAAAAGAAATAATGCATGCATTTAACCATAATCTGTGCCTAGTGCCTAAATCCTGAAGGTTGGTAGAGTTAGAATTTACATTGGTTTGGTGAAGGGTAATTGTTTAGCTCCCTGTTCAACAGCTTTTCTCCATAATCTGTACCTAAATCCTAGCTTATCGTAGTCGACTGGCAAATTCCAGATGTTCGCTCCGTTAACCATTCGTTCCTGCTGGCCGATCATGAGTCGCAGGTCCTCATTCAAGACCTGCATCAATGGTTGACAGATATCAGAGATGTCTACTATTCGAAAACCCGTAAATGATGATACAGAGGACATATGATATTCAAGATTATTTTACCTGTTCTGCAAAATGCCTCCATAAATGATTCATGAAAGGGATGTGCTTCAACACGGGAGCAAAATCGAGTGACATTCTGTATAATAGTCTCGTCTTGTTTCTCGATGAGGGTATGCATATATAAAGCTGGTGCAGGTGTGTTGTGCTTTCTGTGGTACTTTGTCCTTCCAGTTTTCCCGGCTTTGATATCCCAATGGTCGATAGCATCATACATGGTGGTCGAAATTCCATATCGATGGGATAACTGTTCCAGTGTCCTTGGAGACTCGATGCAGGCGACAAGAACTTCACCGAACTGCGATGTTCAAATTACACACAGCAAGTAACATCATATGGTACAGTTAGGTGCAAAGATTAATACAAAGACTATCTGTTTCGAAAATTGTCAAATCGAATGCAAAAGCAAACCTTGGAACTGTCCATTCCTTGGCAAATGTGGAAGTGTGAACAAACGGTGCATGAACGATATCCAAAAGGTTATCCAAAAGTATTCCGTGTTCGACCGGAAGTTCCATGACAAACTGGCATTTATCAGCACATGATGTGAGATACTGCAGATTTTTACTAAAAGCTGTCCATTGTTTTCACCGAATTACTTTAAACGAAGCTTACCTCGGCATGAATTTCAAATCCAGGAGGAGGTTGTAAGGAAGGAAGGGTTGCCATGGGAGTGTCATCTCCGGGCCAAATCCAGATCATTCCTTCTTGCTCAAGACATGGCAATGCTCTTATCTGCACGTTAAGTAGTCGCATAGAAGGCATCTTTTCACATTTCCCATCAGTTGTGTATTCCCAGCCTGATATATAACAGAGTTTCAAGAATTAGAAAATTTTATAAAACTATTTGCTAAACACGATGGAGAAACCCGGACGTCGGTCCGAGCATATATTAATACAAGGTCTAAATCATTCACTGATATCTGTCTTGCTTTTAAAATGTACAATTCCTAAACTCATACTAACCATGGTAGGGACATTGGATACAACCCTCATTAACTGAGCCAAGGTGAAGAGGACATCCTCTATGTGCACAAGTATTCCGGATGCATCCCGTTTTCCCGTCCTTTCCACGAAAAAGAACCCATGGATCTTCAAAGCAATCAATCGGAATCTGGAATGATAAGTAATTCATACATTGTAATGTCAAACGAGTATGTCAATATGTTGTGGAATCGGATGATAAGCAATATTATACTTTCGAATATAGCTTACTATAGTGCCGTCCTTCAGATCAGAGGAGAAAGCAACCGGATACCAAAAATTCTTGAAGCGTGGGTGATATGGTCGAACGGGACCTGACACCTCCAAGCTTTCCCGGGGAAACTTCCTATTCGAAGTATCTAAAGATTGTTTTGATGTGCTGGAAGAGGATGCTGCATTGAACTCTGTTGCGGTTCTATCTTCGAACGGCTTATCATTAACTATTTCCTCCATGTAAACTAGTTCATCCAATGCAGAAGCAACTCTTGCTTCGGATATATGTACCTGTGATTTCTCCCAGATCAGAATCGAAATTGGCTGATACCAAAATAAGGACCTTTTTATCATTCCTTTGTCAATTACAACCGATGCATACGCGTAGTAATCAAACTATATGAATCACAGTTCCATTAACTGTTGATTCTATCTACCTGTTTGTGATCGTGTGCCGATTCTCCTCGCAATTCCGCAAGTTCTTCTCTCGTGGTTCCGACAGACTTGTGCTCACGAGCTAGACGATTCAACACTTCCACTACCTACAACACATGGTTTTCTTGTAAAAATTAACTAAAAAAACAGGATCAAAAGTTTGAAAGCACAGGTAAAGTAGTACAAAACACAACCTGCAGAAGCAAAAACAGAAATTCTAGGTGCACACAAAGAAGATCATCATATTGAGATTGAAGACCACCTTTTGACAAAGAAGCATGATTGTGAGCAAACCTTGCCGAGACTGCCAATCGCAGTATCGAATATCGTATCTAGCAAGTTCAAGTGCCTGATATACATCGAAGAACTTCCCTTTACATTGTGGAACATTAGGCCTTGGATCCTCAACATCAAAGAGAGTTCCCCAGGGGCTCTTCTTATTCCCCAAGCTACTTTCCCCACCAAACACCCTAAACCGCTTCTTAATGCCCTGAAATGAATCAACCTCAAAATATAAGGTACAGATCAAGTAATTTAACCCCTTTTAAAGGTAAGCTAACTATAAGACTTAGCAGATGAATAAGCTCATTTAGTGGAAATCTTGTACAATTATTTAGCTTGAGCCCTTGAGGGACCTTGGCCCCCAAAGTCTTGAGAAAATGTCATTAAGGTCCCTAGAATTTTTAAAAAGGAATTATTACACTCAAAAGGTTTGAAAAGTTTCATTTAGCTCTCTCAATTTTTTTAATCGTTTCATTAATATAAATGTATGTATTTATAAATTAAATTATATTAAACTGAAAAAAGCATATGTAAAAAGATTATATTTTGTAAAATTCCTAAATAATGATTATTGGTGGAGGGATAGAGAATTTATCTATAAACCTTACTAAACACTAAACATAGGTTCAATTCTTAGAAGTGTAAGTTTTAGTTGTTTATGTGAAGATTATATAGAAATGAGTTAATTGCACCACACGTCCCTAAACTATGACACTCATCCTCAAACTATGAAATTGGGGACAAATTTAGAATGAATGTAATAGATTGAGGATGAAATTGAAATATTTAAATGTTTAGGGACCAATTTAAAATGAGTGTCATAGTTTAGAAACGTGTGGTGCATTTAACTCTATAAAAAGAAAAAAAGAAAAAATATCATTATAATAATATTTATTATAATTCAAAGTAAGAACAATTTAATAATTTCTAACGGCATTGATGCCATGTTAACTCGTAACACAAAATTCAATCAGGATTTTAATTATTAGAATATATCAAATTAAATCGGTACTCTTAAAATAAATTGGCTTAATATCACTTTTCATATGTTCTTCAGCCTAATTCTCAGATTGACCCATATGCCATTTTTTTTCTAAGTTTGACCCACGTACTATCATTCTATCCAAACTAAGCAAAAATAGTACAGGGGTCGGGCAGAGGGGTCATACAGAGAATTAGACTCAAGTATAGAAAGACATAGTGATATTAAGCCAAATAAATTTTGAATGGTCTAGGGTGTGGCGCCTTAATTTAAAGTTAAAAAACCGCACTTTCAAAATGTTAGGAAACATAAAACTTGAAATGTTATCACACAACCGAAATGTTATAAAAAAAGTAATATTTTAGGGTGATGATTTTTCGACAAGTTTCGAAACTTAGTTTTTTTATTTCATGACGAGTTTTGAAACTTACCATCAATCTAAAATATTATAAAAAGTATTAATATTTTGATTGTGTGAATAACATTTTAAGTTCCGTATTTTTTAACATTTCGATTGTGTCATTTTTTAGCCTTAAATTAGAAGGCCGCACCATAGACTCACTAATATATTTATGACTTAAAATTCATAAATTATAATAAAAAAGGTTAAAAATATATTACTTATGTTTTCATTTTACTGCGAATCCTTATTCACTCTTAAAAGTATTTTAGTTTTCTCACTTTAGATTTCAACCAATAGAATTGAAAAATCAAACTTTTTTCCTACTTTGGTCACATTATACCCTTATATTTGTTTACTACATCTCATTTTTTAATTGTCTAATATAATTACAAGATAATATTGATTCATTAATCTTAACCTTTTAATAATACACACACTGACTGTATAAGACAAGCTGCTTAAATCCGAGCCACTTATAAATAATAATATTTTTTTCATTGGAACCACTTGATGGAATCTACTGTGATCCCATTTTCAAAATCACAACTTTAATTGAAAGTTTGTAACTAATGTAAAAGTTTGTATTGAATGATTTGTATGTGATTAAGTGGGCTTGGCAGCTGATTTTGGCTAGTAATTTCTTTTACTTTTATTATTATAATTTTTAGATATATTTGATATTATTATAAGAGTTAAATTTTGATACACAATATGTGTAAAAAAATCTGCACACCCCTCTCAATTTAAATTATAAAATTTAAAATTTAAATATATAATCTTAAAGTCTAAACCCTAAATTATACCATAAATCTTAAATTGTAAACCTTACAATATAAACTTTTAAAATTGATATGTGTACCAAAATATTTTCCATAAAATGATTAAATAGTGGGTGGGTTTGCTAGGCGATATTAAGGTTTGTATTGAGTGATGTGTATGTGATTAAGAAGTAAGCTTCATAGGTGATGTTTCTGGCTAATTTTAGGAGTGAGCAAAATTTGACTCGACTAGAAAAAATTAAAAATTTGACTCGACTCAAGGGGAAAAAACTCGACTCGACTGGAAAAAATTTCAAATAAAATTTGAGTTATAAAATAAAAATTCGAATAACTCGAATAGCTCAAAATTTTTAGTAATTAGTGGATTGATTTTTAAGTTTGAGTCAAGTTCCTCAATTTTTCATGATATATATACCAATATAAAAAATATTAAGAAATATATGCCACATATAGCAAAAAAAAAAAATGATGAAATATATATATATGCATATCGTATATGATTAGAGAAAGTCGTTTAAATTAGAATCAAAGTGTATTATAAGATGATAAATATTTACAATTAAATTTGTATAGGAACTCAAAAACTCGACTCGACTCGAATTTCATAAATTCGAATAATTCAAAAAAATTTGACTCGATTCGATCAAACGCTCACTCTAGCTAATTCATTCTACTTTATTATTATGGAATTTCCCCCCTTTATGGTCTTTTTATAGTTTATATTATTGTAAATGAGGCTTTTATTCCTTTTATAAAATCAGTATTTATTAAATTATTGTTTTTAAAACTAAAAAGTTCAAGTTTTTTTTAACCCAACAAGTGTTCCATTGGAAAAACGGATGATATTTATCTCATGAGACACGAATTCAATCACAATGTCTGCAAAGTGCATGTACTTTGTCAAAGGATTAAGAATATCTATGAACAGATATTACCTTGTAATCACCTTTAGACTATTAAAAAAAATCAATTTTTTTAATAAATACTATGGTTATCAACGTAAAAAAGAGACTGAAAGTGTTTTTGATCATTTTATTATGAATAGATAAAATTTACGAATTTACAAGTTATTTTATTAGTATCGTTGTTATATATTTTATAAATTATTATTTTATCTATTCAATAACCGATCTTGACAATAAAATTTAAAAGGATCTATTTATAATTTTCAAAATTGGAGGTCAATGCGCCACCGTCTTGCATGTCATGTGAAAAGAAAACTCCAAATGAGTCTATTTGAATGATATCTAGGACTGGCATGTTTAAATAACCAAAAATTCTAAATCTCCTTTTTGAATAAATAGGTATAATTACATAGTAGTACTATTATGTTTATATTTTTTTAATCTTTTGACAAGATAAATTTTATATACATGTGCTCGAATCCGAATCTTCTAAGATAAAAATTAATTTTTTTTCACCGAACGACTCGTTAGATTCTTTAAAATTTTAAATCTTAAATCTAAAGAAGAAGTATAACAATATTAGAATCTGGTTATAGAATATTTTTCATTGTCGACGTACAAAATAATAGTACTATTTTTATATTGATAATAAATAATATACTAAACAAATATTTCTAAAACATGTTTAGAATCTATTCTATTCTAACAAACAAGATAAGACTATTCAAAAAAACAAAAAAACAAACAAACAAAAACAAGATGGATTGTATGTAGTTAGCTCTAAAATTTAATATCAAGGTACTGCGTAACATGGTCATGACCCTCCCAAAAGTTTGAGAAACTAGACTTTATCACCTATAATTTTTTTAAAAAAATATTTTCCCCCTCAAGATTAAAAAAAACATATTAATTTTTAAAATTTTAAATATTTTTAATTAAATGTACTCTCATAATTTTTAAAACTTCTTATTAAATTTTTCAAAATTATTTAAAATTTTAGTTAAACCCTTAAAATTATTAAAAAAATTAGTTTAAGTCTCCATTAAAAAAAATTTAATTAGACTTCAAACTGTTATTCTAAATTTCGGCATTTGAGCAGGGATAATCATTTGACCCATACCTAATGATTTTCGACCCGACCCAATCTTATAGAGTCGGGTTTTTTAAAGAATATTTCGGGTTTGAGTCGGGTTCGGGTATGCTTTTTGAGGATAAGGTCGGGTCGGATTTGTTTTTAAGGTGAAAAATACTCTATCCTATGTGAATGAAATAATAGTTTAATTTTATTCTAAAAATTTAGGTATAATTACTATAATGCCTATCCCTTTATATATATATATATATATATATATATATATATTTCAATTATCTCCCTATTTTGTCTAATAAAAATGGAATAATTATTATAATGCTCTCTTTTTATTTGTATTTTTTCAATTAGTTCTCTATTTTATTGAATAATAATGAAAAAATATTTTTTTATTTATGTCGGGTCAAGTCAGGTTGGATTCGAATTCTTACTCTAAAATTTGAGTTCGAATTCAGGTAGAACATCATAAAATATCAAGTCGAGTTTGAATGGAAGTGTTAAATTTTTGGGTCGGGTACGGATTAGTCAAAAACCAAACCCGACCCATAATCATCCCTACATTTGAGACATGTATTGTGGAGATAGATTCGACATACACAGTGTCTGCAAGAATGTTGATTTTCAGACAATGCTAAAATGCACTGGCATTATAATAAATGTAGCATATATAACAATCTGTATGAGAAGGAACAAGGCACTACCTTTTTAGAAGAAGTAACGTTGCATGATCTTGGTAGAGATGGTGGCGAAGACAAAGCACCGGCGTTGGTTATGGCGATCATGGCGTTTCAGAAGGGAAGGAACAGAGAATGTTTCGACTTTCAATAGCCGTTTCGTGGCGAAGGAAGGAGATAGGGAGACAGCTCGAGTCCCTAAGCCGAAACAAAACTGGGGGGGGGGGGGGGGGGGGGTTGTCGGTAAATCTGGACACGTTTCGTACAGGTGTTGTCGATGTTTTTCCCTATCTCCATATCTGTTCACTGAATGTGCCCCCATCTGTCAGCTTCGACAGTCTACTGAAATAAAATATTACTTAGATATTCAAATAATGTCCCAAAGTTGACATTTTGATAATATAAATAGAGTAGTTTGGTTGGAAGAATCATCCACAATAGACTTTCGTACTACAATTCAGAATAGCTTATTTGTTAAGAACTTGATATGCAGAAAGACAATTAAAATGATAACAACATACGTGGTTTGACTTTTTTCATCTCCACGAATAAGAGAAACAATTAATTTATTATAAAAGTAGAGATTACAAAAAGTACAAATGCATAATATTTCATGTATCCTAATATATATATATATATCACAAACCTATTGTATACAAATGCAACGTAGCCGCAATAGTTTCGGAGATCTTATAAGGAATTACATCTTTCTAGAATAAATCTCTCCCATTATTTTAAAGGTTGAGACCTATTTTATATTTTTAGAGTAATATATTTGGTCACCAAGAAACCTTTTGCTATAAGATTTATTATCTAATATAAATATTTAGGTATTACATAAACCTAATTATCAGGGAATGCGAAGAGGGTCTAGGGCGAACCCCCCCCCCCCCCCCCCCCATCTTAGAGTTCTGATTTTTTTCTTTCTCGATTCTAGTCTCAATGGTTGTCGTTTGTGCTCCTGATCCTGAGTTGGTTCTTCCCCTATGGGTAGGTCCTACGCTTCCCTTGATGGTCTAGACAATTATCTTTCCTTGGTTGGTTTTCGATCTCGTCAAGTTCCCTTCGATCTAGGTTTGTCTTTATCATTTGTGGGTCTCTGTTTTTTTCTGTGATCTTTTTTGGTCTTTGGTGGTTATCCCGACATTGGTGGTCGATGTATTTTGGGGTTTCGAGCTTCGCCTTTGTGGATAGGGGTGTCGTCCCCAAGTTTTGGCCTACTTCTGTTTGGTCCGTTTTGAATTATTTGTGGACTTTTTCTTGGCTGGTTTGGTTTCAACGGGAAGACTGCTCTGTCGTTGAGGTTCTTATGGCTCGTCGACTTGCGGGAAGTCAGTGTTGAGCTAGTTTGCCGTGACTTTCTCTGATGTTTCTTTAAGTGGTTTCATGCGGTTGGTTTTGTTTTTATTCTGTTTTTGGAGTCTTTACGGGTCATCGGTTTGCTATGGCATTGATGGCTTGGAATGTTAGAGGCTTGGGGAATAATGACATAAGCAGGGCTTTGAAGAATACACGTTTTAAGTTTCGTCCAAGTATCATCTTCTTTAGTGAGACAAAACGAAAAAGAGATACTTTGAGAAGATTATGATGAAGATGAAGTTTAATGACATTTTATATGTTAATTCCAATGGAATTGTTGGGGGTCTTGCTTTATGGTGGATGAGAGAGACGTGGGTTTCTTTCTTAAGTCTGACAAGAACTTTATTGATACGATTATATCTATGAACGGGGAAGAGGAATAGTATGGTACTTTATCTATGATCCGCCGTATTCTGAGGAGAAACAAGCTTTTTGGGAGATATTTTCCTGATTACGAAATGATGTGAATGAGAAATGGTGTGTCATTGGAGACTCTAATATAGTGCAAGGCCGGAAGAAAAATTTAGAGGGGCACCTTTGGATCATACGCTTGCGAAATGGTATTTTGAATTCCTTGATGGAACTTGTATGGTTGAGCTCCCTATCAAAGGAGGCACGCTTACATGGTCAAATCAAAGGGGTGATGATGATGTTATTCTTGAAAAACTTGATTGGGTTTTATCATCCTTCGAATGGAGTTCACACTTCCCTAAAGTCACTTGCTTTCTTGATGTTGATATAGCTTCTGATCATTCACCTATTGTTTTCCTCCTTAATGGGATGGGTAAAAGGTGCAAAAAAGACTTCAAGTTTGAAACAAAATGTCTGCTTGAAGAGGATTGCACTCGAAATGTCAAAGAAGAATGAGAACCGAGGAATCCTTTAACAATAACAAAGCTTTTGGGGGAAATTTGAAGAAAACGAGAACAAAGCTTAGTAAATGGAGTGGAGAGAAATATAGAAAAAAAGAACAATATAAGATCTTCTTAGTAAGATCAAAGGAATAAAAGAGAAACCACAAACAAGTAGTGAAGCTCTAGAAGTCAAAGAGCTCAAGAAAGAACTTGATAAGATGTGAGAAAGTGAAGAGAGACATTAACATCAACGAGCTAGAATTGATTGACTCAAGCTTGGGGATCGAAATACTAAATTCTTCCATGTTGCAACAATTCAAAATAGAAGATCGAATGGTATATGTCGGATGAAGAATAATCAGGGTGAGTGGCTTGAAGACGATACATCCATAGCTCTTTTCTTTCAAGAGCACTTTCAAAGGGTTTATACAAATGAACCTTTGATCGATTTCGAGAGCATCTCAAGTTTCATCCATTCACTTATATAAAATGAAATGAATATGAGGCTAAGTCAAGCGATTTCTAAAGAAGAGATAAAAGGCACAAGTTTTAGTATGGGGCCGTTGAAATCCTAAGGTTCGAACGAGCTTCCTGGAACCTTTTATCACTCGTTCTGGGGCACTATCAAGGATGATCTCATTAAAATGGCCGACCACTTTTTCAAGTATGATATCCTTGATCCTGAGATCAATAAGACTAACATAGTCCTTATTCTCAATAAAAAGAATCCTTGTGAAGTTTATCACTTCCGACCAAATAGTCTTTGTAAATTCTCTCTTAAGATCATTACCAAGTTCTTGGCTTCAAGACTTAAAAGTTTTCTTTCGGATATCATTCTCCTGTCACGTTCAACTTTTGTTAATGGAAGACTTATCCATGATAATATTATCATCGCTCATGAAGCCTTCCACGTGATCAAGAGAATGAAAAAGTGCTCGGATGGTGTTATGGCCCTTAAAATCGATATGAAGAAAACCTATGACAAAGTTAACTGGGAGGTGCTCCGGAGGATTATGCATAAGATGAGATTTTGTGATTGGTGGGTGCAGAGAGTTGTGCAATGTGTGACTACCCTTTCTTTTTCCCTTGTTATTAATGGGGAAAGACGTGAGGAATTCTTCCCGAGTAGAGGACTTCAACAAGGAGATCCCCTCTCCATTTTCATGTTCTTTTTGGTTTTGAATGTCTTTACATGGTAAATGGATAGAGAGATGAATAATTTATCTTTTGAGGGATTCAAAATTAAGAGATATTGTTCGGTTCTCAGTCACCTAATCTTTACAGACGATTGTATACTATTCACTAAGGTTGACAAGACAATCTACAGATCGATGTTAAAAAATTTGGAAGACTTTCAAAGAGCGACTGACCAAACTGTTAATTTTGGCAAGTCATCAGTTTTCTTCTCTTAGAATGCAAGTCTTGGTCGTAAGATCCATTTTCGAATGTATTAGGTTTTGGATGAGGGTAATTTATATTTGAGTCTCCCTACCATATGGGGGCGTAGTAAGAAAAAAGCCTTTTATCTTCATCAAAGGGAGGATCCACAATAAGTTGCAAGGGTGAAAAGTCAAATTTTTATCTCAAGTAAGAAAAGGAACACTTATTAAAGCGGTGGTGTAGGCTATTCTGTCTTATGTTATGCAATGCTTCTTGCTTTCAGCTACGTTCTGCGATGAGATTTGTTCTATGACTAGTCAGTTTTGGTGGCTAAAGACAGGAGAATTCACTGGTTAAACTGAAAGAAATTATGTCTCTCAAAGGATAGAGACGAGATCAGTTTTAGAGACTTAGGAACTTTCAATCAAGCTCTTGTTGCTAAAGTGGCTTGGAGATTGATTAAGAATCTAGAATATCTTTTAGCAAGAACTCTTTGGGTATCTACTTCTATAACGATGATATTTTCTCTGCTCAAGCTTGCCATAATCCTACTTGAGCTTGCATTGGTATTAGAGATGGCATTAAGACCATTTCGAAAGGATTCTTCTAGAGAATTGGGAATTGTAGGAATCTGTCCATATGAGAGGATAATTGGATTCCCCATATCCATTCTTTCTCGCTCTTGACGCACCAACCACCCTGGTGCTAAGATCTTACGGTGTCCAAGCTTATCTTAGAAGAATTGAGAGAATGGTACAGAACAAAGCTTGCTAGTTTGTTCCCCTCACAAGAAATGGAAGCTATTATTTTGATTCTAAATGAAGGCTCTTCGGTTAAGGATACCCTTATTTGGGCAAGTAACAAAAATAGAGAGTATTCGGTTAAATCTGAGTATAATTTCCTTGCAAGCGTGTTGGTTAATGATGATTGACCTAAAAACAACGATGATATTTCAAAGAATCACCTTTTATGGCGTGCTATCTGGAGACTCAATGTCCCACCGAAGATCCATACTTTTGTATGGAAGCTTTGTCATAACATTCTACGAACAAAAGGTAACTTTCTCTCTCGGTTTCATGGTGCTCTTCCGTTCTGTTCTAAATGTACGAGATGTGGGAAGGAAAATGAGAGCATTGAACACATGATTTTTTTGCCCTTTTGCTCAAGCAGTCTGGAGAGCGTCAAGTTTTAGCTATTCACCATCTTGTTCTGTTTTTTTGGGCTTCGGTAAATGGTGGGCGAAAGTGTTGAAACTCCGAGATGAAGAGAAGTTGGTTGAAGGATGCGAGTTAATTGCTTTCTTGTGCTGGTCGATTTGGCAATCTCATAACAATTTCATTTTTTCCAGTGTTGCTAACTCTTCTTTGGATGTATGGCTCCATGTTGAAAGTTCATTTTCTGAGTTCTTTATGGCGAACCGAGAGAAAAAAACGTCTCTTTACCGAGAGAGAAATAAGAAGCTCGATGGACTCCGCCGGAGAATGACTAAATTAAACTGAATTGTGACACTTCTTTTTTGTTAAGAGACTAGAATCGCAACAGCTGTCGATGTCACTCGTAAATTGTCTGGATCTATCGTCGGTGGAGATACCTCTTTTTTCTCTACTCACTCAGCAGAAGCTGCCGAAGCCCAGACAGATCGGCTTGGGGAAATCTTTGTTGCTAAAGCGGGTTACAACAAGACCATCCTCGAATCATATAATCTTGGCGTTATCAATTGTTTAAAACCCAAGACTTTGTCTGCTTGGGATATGATGACTATTGAAGAAGGCATTCTTTGTTTGATTTCTTCCTTTTCTTGTTGTTGTTTTTCTCACGTTTCTAGGTCATGTGATAGCCCTTACGACTGTGTGGCAAAGAACTTAAGAGCTAACTCTTGCCCGAGTGATTAGACTCTTAATGCCCTACTGCCTTGATGATCCTTCTGTAATTTTCTCGAGTTTAATGATATGTTTTGTCTTTAGTAAAAAAAAAACCCTAATTGTCAAGTATTCTTAACAACTAGAATTACAATAAGATCCAACTTAGTTATCATTTAGAATTTGAGTCAATATTGAACACTAATACACTATTAATGAATCGAATAATGGAGATCCACTAATTGACTAAGCGGTCAAAGATGCTCATGTTGCTCCATTTTGTATGAATTCGAATCCCGATATTTACTTTGCGAATGTAATTATACCTCTAATTAATAAAAAGTATGAATCAAATAGTGACAATTATACTAAAAAATAAAAAAACAAAATTTAAAGTTTAAATGTCACAGTTATAACAATGATTGATTTACCTCTTCGTAAAATATATTATTTTATTCATTATTTAAAACATCTATATTTTATATAAAAACTGAAGGTATAATGTCAAAAAAATATCTCTAACGTTTGATCGGATAGTCACTTTAACCTCTATTTTTTGAAGCAATTTAACATCAACGTTTTATTTTGGGTCAAAATAACTCTTTCCTGGATAAAAATTATTAGTAAACTAACAATAAACAACTTGAAATGACTTGACAAAATGACACTTCAACAGAAAAAATAATTTTATACTTTATATTATTTTATAAAATTATTTTTTGACTGATGTGTTATTCTGTTAAGTCAATATCTTTGTCTATATAACACTGCAATGTTAGTATACATTATCATGTAAGTTTGTTAAGTCATTTCAAGCTATTTAAATGAAACATTGAAAATTAAAAAAAGAATATGAGCTAAATTGACCATTCAATCAAATATTAAAGACATTGTCAAAATTAAATACATAATCGATATAGATAGCATTGAGAAATTAACTCGTGTGCTAACATGATATCAGTCCCTTTAGGTAAATTATTAAAAATATAAATATAAATTTCCCTCGATGTGGGATATAGATATTAACTCTATCCGTAAGTAAACACTCAAATCAATTATGTTTAAAAAAAAAACACTCAAATCAATTCTTTACATGTATCATTCAAAAAATTATCTAAAGATTATTTGATGCATTTTTAAAGTGCGGGAATTTGCTTACAAATGTTATTACATGACATGTTTTTGTCTTACATTACTGTCCACCCTAATTGTTAAGCACTAACAATTCCTTTTACATCTACTTGTAGGTGTTGGACTGTACGAATCTTGCCCCAGAGCTACATGAAATTATATTAAACGCTTTACTATAAAATAAGTATCTAAATTATACCGTTTTTTATTTTAAGTGTCTAAAATTTATTTTGTTCATAATATGAGCTCAAAGTTTTATTTAGTTTGTTTTAGGTGCTTGTAGTTTAAAAAATCTAATATCCAATCATTATTTGACACATGACTTATTTTAGGCACTTATTTCGACCTAAAAATAACTTTAGTCACCTATTTCGACCTAAAAATAATTTTAGTCACCTATTTCGACCTAAAAAAACTTTAGGCACTTATTTTGACCAAAATAAACTTTAAACACTTATTTTGACCCAAAAATAACTTCAAGCACCTATTCTAGCCAAAATAAATTTTAGACACCTAAAACAAAAAAAATATGATATAATTTAAACATTTATTTTATATTAAAACCTTATATTTTCTTCAACTTATTGGATTTTTAGTGATAATTCATGCGCTTAATTGTCTTGTGAGCTAAAACTAACCATTGCTTACTATGATTTCCTTCGTACTTTGGATTCTAAGCACCTTCCCTGTGGCAATTCATTATTGAATGGCACTTTTATCCGACTTTGAGGATCAAATTGAAAATTTTCTAAATTCATGAATTAATATGACCAAAAATTTAAAAACCGACCCCTTTGGTTCATATTATTTCCGGAATTAGATAACTTCCTAAACTTGAATCTTGCCATGTATTTTAAGAAATCCAAGTTGAATGTTCATTTGGGAAAATTGTCAAGTTAAAAATAAAATTGATGACCGAATTGAAAAACTCACCAAATTTCACTACTTTTCTTACATTTTTTATTTAAATTTAATAAATAAATATGAAATAAATATAATTCTTAATACTTTATTATTGAATTCATGAGTTGACTCGAAATAAATTTAAACAACCGAACTCAATATGACTCAGTCCATGTTGAAAAATATCTAAAATTCAAGTACTATTTGGCATTCATTTCTCGTTTGTACTGTTCTTTTCTAAACTGCTAAAGCAGTCGAGTTTACTAAGAGAAAGAGGGCGTGAAAGAATCATACAAACGAAAATGGGCGATTCAAAGGTTGAAACGATCTCCAGATTAGCTCAATGGAGGATCGACAACTTTGGCCCTTGTTCTTACAAAAAATCCGACCCTTTCAAGGTCGGTCTTTGGAACTGGTACTTTTTATCCGATACCCAGTTTTTTTCTTTGCTGGAAATTGGTTTTGTTTGATAAGTTTTGACTGATTCTTGGGGAAGTGATGGGCTTAAATGAAACAGGCACTTGTCTATAGAGAAGAATCGATATTTGTATATTCGTTTGTTTCCTGAGCCGTCTCGGGTGTCTAAGGAGCAGCCTTCTTATGCTAAATTTATACTTCGGATCTCTAATGTTGGTGCTAATCGTAGACTTTACATCTCCCCAGGTATGCCTTGCTTGTTCTTCTTCCCCCGATTTTGTTTATTTGGCTTATGGTTTATCTTTTTGTATGTATAAGAGAGACAATTGGTAGCCAGTTATCTAAAAGCTTAAATTGATAGGAAAGGTCAAACTATCTATGTCTGGATCAGGGATTTAAATTGCGGTTGCGGCTGCGTTTTTGGTGGTGTGTTGTGTTTATAGCGGTTGCGGGTCACTGCAAATATGGTGGTGGTGAATTCTTTTAATAACGGATGATCTTGCGAACATAAAGTAATTTATCATGCAAGTTGGAGATTTAGAAGTTGAGTTTTATCATCTAAAACATATGACATTAGTGTGCTTTTGTGTGTTTGTCTGTTGGTGTTCTTTGTTTTAGAGTTTTTGGAATGGAATTGATATTTGAAATGGGGTGGTGATTCTTGATTTTGAGTAGTGTTTATTTCCGGTGTCGGTTGAAGAGATGAAGAAAAAACACTCACCTTTGCTTGCAAAGTACTTTAAGCTTATTCGGGATTCGGGAGAGAAAAATGGGGAACAAGAAGCATGTGATAAGTCAAAGTTGGTTAACAAGAATGGAGAAAGGAGATTTTGGATCTATCTATGATTAAAATTTTCAAATTGAGTCCATATTCTGACATAAATCATTTTATGTCCTTACTTTGTCAAGAGAACTTATTTGGAATTGAGTAATCATGATCGTTTGGATTGTTTATTAGTAGTGCCTTTGATCTCTTGAACTTTTCTCAATGGACTTGGAACTGCTTTCTCAATAGGCTTTTATGCATGTTTTGTCTGTTGAGAAGCTCTGAGAATATGCACTGGACACTAATTTGTCTACTTGGTTCTGCAGTTCATGATAGGCAGCTGCGAACATCTGACGATTTTTTTTGGCCCGTTGATTCTACATTTCATGGGCGCTTCATTATTGATGTTGAGTTCCTGGACCTAAGGATCTGCCCTATAAATGTGAGCTCCTTTAGATTTTCGTTTGTGTAGTATGCTAGCAGGGTCACTAAATATGTTCTACTTCTTTCTCTTCCTCTCTTTAAGGTTATTGGGAAGGCATGTTTAACCGAGTGCCACATCGCTCCACCAAAGTGGAGGTACCTTTGAAAAATTAAAATAACAAGAAAAGTAATAGTGTTCTTGACAGATCTTCATATGCCTATTCTCTTCTTTTTGTCCCTTCAAAACTAGATTTTGTCGGTCTTCTAACATATTTTACCGTAGTCGGGGAATTAGCCTATCCCGCACTACTTAATGCCCGTAAACTCGTTATTGTGTTCTATCATAGTGAAGGTCCCCAACCTAAAACCAGTCAATACATAGCAAGCAACCACGCTACAAGTTTTTTATATGTCAGACAGATTTCTTGTGTTCTTAACCCTTTACATTTTAAAATCCAGGGTGGTGAATCCGTTTCCATATGGCCTATTGATGGAACAATGCAGTCTCTGTCATCTCAAAGCACCCTGCGCTGCCTTGCTCGCATGCTCGATGAAGGTCTTCATGCAGATGTCACTATCCAGACTTCTGATGGTACTCTAAGAGCACACAAGGCGATTTTATCCGCAAGTTCACCTGTTTTCGAGAGCATGTTCCATCACAACCTTAAGGAAAAGGCGTCATCCACGATCCATATCGAGGACATGTCACTGGAATCGTGCACGGCCCTTCTCAGTTACTTGTATGGAACGATAAAGCAAGAAGACTTTTGGAAGCATCGACTGGCATTACTGGGGGCGGCAAATAAATACGGCATTGTAGATTTAAAAGATGCTTGCGAGGAAAGCCTGTTAGAAGACATCAACTCGCAGAATGTCCTTGAGAGGCTGCAGGAGGCTTGGCTTTACCAATTAACCAAGCTGAAGAAAGGGTGCATGACATACTTGTTTGATTTCGCCAAGATTTACGATGTTCGAGAAGAAATCAATAACCTTTTCAGGCAGGCAGACCGAGAACTGATGCTGGATATGTTTCAAGAAGTGCTGACGGTTTGGAAACCGGTATGACTTTCCTTTCGGAGTTTTTATTTTACCTTTCAGTTGCTGGTGATCGGACGAGTACACGGGAGTTCTTATGGTATAGTTTGTTGTACATTAATAAAATCCATGTTGTTTTCTAATGTATGTATTCTAAGGTCTTTTCATGCCAGGAATCAGTAGCTTGAGGTGTGTGTAGATTCGTACAGTAACTGAGAAAAACTTAATTTATTTTTAAGGAATATAAGTTTGTATTGTTTGAGTGTCATCTCCAGTAATTTCCCGTGCAGTTTGAGAATGTATGATTTGCTTCATACTTTAGCTGTTTGTCGTTTCTATAAGCCTTAATTTCATACTTAAACTGGTCTGCTCCTCCCAAATTGGTAGGTGAGTCGGTTCGGTAAATTTCATTAAAAAATACGAAAAAAAATGTTATTAGACCTAATCTAGGGTACAAGATGCTTATGTGTTTGGAGAATTCAATTACAGATCTTGGGAATTTTCATTAAACGTCAGCAGTTACATACAAATATATTTACTGCAGGACAAGAGATTAACAACATTGGCTTCTATGTTCTAAGGCCAAAATTTTCCGATCAACTCCCCAGTCCGGGTTAACGATAGAGAAAGAAAAATGATGGTTTGACTGTACACAAAAACTATAAAAGCAGTGTACAGTCTATTATTTTACAAAGGCGTGTCTGTAGAGACCAACTTGCATCTGTGTGGGTTATTACACAGTTTCTGCTGTATCTTCGTGGTTCTCCTTCCCCTTAAAAAATGCATCTTCGATTTTGGTAAGATAGCTTACTAAAAGCATGTTCGAGAGTGTCGAGAGTCGGTCCAGACAATGCGTGAAGGATTGATCAAGGTTACTAGAGTTGGAATTTACATTGGTTTGCTGAAGGGTAACTGTTTAACTCCCTGTTCAAGAGCTTTTCTCCATAATCTGTACCTCACTCCTAGCTTATCATAGCCGACCGGCAAATTCCAGATGTTTGCCCCGTTAATCATACGTTCTTGCTGGCCGATTACAAGTCGCAGATCCTCATTCAAGACCTGTATCAGTCATTAGTATAAAGCAGGACAAAATATTAGAGATAAGCACATTTGACAGAGGTAAATGATAATTGAGAGGAAAGACTATATTAAAGATTTTTTTACCTGTTCTGCGAAATGCCTCCATAAATAATCGATAAAAGGAATGTGCTTCAACACGGGAGCAAAATCGAGTGACATTCTATATAATAGTCTCGTCTTATTTCTTGATGAAGGTATGCATACATGAAGCTGGTGAAGGTGTGTTGTGCATTCCTTGGTACTTTGACCTTCCAATTTTCCCGGCTTTGATATGCCGATGGTCGATAGCACCATACAAGGTGGCCGAAATTCCATATCGATGGGATAAGGGTCCCAGTATCCTTGGAGACCTGATGCAGGCGTCAAGAACTTCACCAAACTGTGATGTTCAGATTACACACAGTAAGATCGATCATACATTCAAAACCATACTGACTATTAATTGTTAGCGTCTAGTTCATCTGTACTACTACTGTGCAGGATATTTAGAGGAATCATCGATCAAAGCAATTCAGAATTACAGGGTTTAGGCAAAGCATGATGATAGGACATCTAATCCTTATGAATGTTTTGTTTTTCTAAGCATTGCAATAAAATTCTAAAATTTTCCGTCAAGTAAGATGTTCGGAAATCCACTTCTATTCGTTCGTCCGTATAGTTGCAAAAATTATGGAGACTATTCCGCTTCACAACAAAATACAACAGATGAATCATTTGCCAATTTGATTGCAGAAACAAACCTCGGAACAGTCCATCCCTTGGCAAATGTGGAAGTATGAGTAAACGGTGCATGAGCAAGATCCAAAAGGTTATCCAAAAGTAGCCCGTGTTCAACAGGAAGTTCGATGACAATCTGGCATTTATCAGCATATGAGTGACATGAGATAGTGTGCGGACGTTTAGTTAAAGTTTTCCATTGTTTTCATTGCGTCACTTAAACAAAGTTCATGTGATTCTTGCAATTACGATAGTGTGTAAAAACATTTAAAGCATACCTCAGCATGAATTTCGAATCCAGAAGGAGGCTGTAAGGAAGGAATGGTTGCCGTAGGAGGGTCATCGCCAGGCCAAATCCAGATCATTCCCTCTTGCTCAAGACATGGCACTGATCTTATCTTCACATTAAGTAATCGCGTAGATGGCATTTTTTCACATTTCCCATCTGTCGTGTATTCCCAGCCTGATACATAAAAAAATGTTTCAAGAATTAGAAACTTTTATACATTTCTCACCTGAGCATATAAATGGTACAATTCCTAAACTCATACTAACCATGGTAGGGACATTGAATACGACCCTCATTAACTGAACCAAGGTGAAGAGGACATGCTCTATGTGCACAGGTGTTCTGGACGCATCCCGGATTCCCATCTTTTCCACGAAAAAGAACCCATGGCTCTTCAAAGCACTCGATCGGAATCTGGAACGAGAAGTAATAAACACATCAATAGAGGGACACATGTTAACTAGCTGGACAATAGAACAACACAAGTTGCCATGTAACCCCATCAAATAATGCATTCTCGTAGAATTGACAGATATTCAGATTGCGATAGGAAGCCAAAGATAAATGAAGAAATAATGCCAATCATCATAATGTAGAATGAGAATGTCAATATTTGTGGAGTTGGATGATAAGCAACATTATAGTTCCGAATATAGCTTACCATAGTGTCATCCTTCAGATCAGTGGAGAAAGCAACGGGATACCAAAAATTCTTCAAGCGCGGGTGATATGGTTGAACCGGACCTGACACGTCCAAGCTTTTCCGGGGCAACTTCTTCACAGTATCCGTAGATTGTGTTGATGTACTAGAAGAGGATGCTACATTGGACTCTGTTGCGGTTCTGTCTTCTAACAGCTTATCATTAACTAATTCCTCCATGTAAGCTAGTTTATCCAAAGCGGTAGCAACCCTTGCTTCGGATATATGTACCTGTTATTTCTCCCACATCAGAATCAAAATTGGCTAATACCAAAATAGGGACCTCTTTTGATTATTTTTTTGTCAGTTATACTAGATACCTATGGTAATTAATTCCAGCCGTACTCCGATTATTTTGTTGGAAAACGAGAAGGGAATCATAATCATTGGACCGATTTAAATATCTTGTTGGTGCATAGGTGTCGTAATTAAATTATATGAATCAAAATTCATTAACTTCTGATTTCATCTACCTGTTTGTGAGCTTGTGCTAGTTCTCCTTGCAATTCCGCAAGCTCTTTTTTCATGGTGCCGATAGACTTGTACTCACGAGCTAAAGGATTCAATACTTCCACTACCTACAACCATGACAAAGCAACAAAAACTTATGTAATCGAAGAAATTATCTTGTAAACAGTAACACACGAGATCAAAGAAAAATATCATATTGAGATAGAAGACCTTCTCATGAAGAAGCATAATTGCGAGTAGATCCTGCCGAGCCCGCCAATCGCAGTACTGAATATCATATCTGGCCACTTCCAGTGCCTGATATACATCTAAGAACCTCCCTTTAGATTGGGGAACTTTAGACCTTGGATCCTCAACATCAAAGAGAGTGCCCCACTGGCTCTTCTTATCCCCCAAGCTACTTTCCTCACCAAACACAGCATACACCCTAAACGCCTTTTTAATGCCCTGAAACTGAATCAACCTCGAAATATTAGCCACAGATCAACTGATTTGGAATTTTTTGCTTACTAACAAAGAACAACGTTTTCAAACGTTGAAGCCACTAAAGACTTAACATTTAACAAATCAATAAGCTCATCTGAGTTATAAAGCTAAGGGATTTACAGCATAAATTTAGTGGAAATCTTATGCATTTACTTAACCTAAGTTCATCGTCCACTAGTGCATGAAAGTAGTCAAAAGTACCCAAATTAAACCTACAAGGATCATACAACACATTATAGTAAAATTTGGGATTAACCCAGATAAGTTTAGCTTAAAACAGCTTAAAAAACCAAATCTTTAAGGCTTCCAGGGGGGGGGGGGGGGGGGGGGGCTAAAAAATAACAAAACAAATGAAATTATCTTCAAAATCCAACAACAACCCAGATAAACTAATCCCATAAAAAAGCAGAAAAAAGTACCTTTTTAGAAGAACTGATCTTGCATGATCCTCGTATAGAGATTGGCAAAGACAGAGCACCAGCAGTAGCTATGGCGGTCATGGCGTTTCAAAAATGAAGAAAAACAATAATGTTTCAATAAGCCGTTTGGTGGCTGAGGGAAGAACGAGAGGGACAGTGAGAGAAGTCTGTAAGCCAAAAACAAAATGGGATTTTGTTGGATAAGGGGTTGATGATGCGCGCGATCTTGGCAGGCCTTCCAGGGGATGCCACGTGGACACGAGTGTCGTACACGTGGCACGTCCGGTTTCCACAAGCTTTAGACGGCTAGTAGTATCTTTTGTTTCTGTGGGGGCTTCCGTTGAAATCTCTGCTATTTGCCAACTCGGATTCTGGAGATATCTTTGTTTATCTCCCTATCTTTTTGTTTGTGTGTATTTTCTTTTTCATAATAAAAATGTTTTCATTTCTTTTATGTTTATGGTTGAACATTTAATCGAGTTGAATTAAAAATTAAAAATTAGTTAAAATTGACGAGTTCTATTTTATAACTATTCAAATTTAATTGTCAAAAAGCTACTCCATGCTCAGGGCGATGATCGAACCCTAACTACTATCTAAGGTAGGAGAGACCCATGCTATCTTTTTTTTTGGGTAAACTACACCGGTAGTCACTGAACTTTTAGGGCGCTTTCAATAAGGTCACTGAACTTTTAAAATTTTCATTACAGTCACTCAACTTTTAATTCACTTTAAATAAGGTCACTGCCGTCAACCACCGTTAAAAAACTGACGTGGCATGTTAAAATTAAGGGTAAAATACATTGTTAGTCACTGAACTTTTAAGAGGCTTTCAATATGGTCACCGAACTTTTAAAACTTTCATCACTATCACTCAACTTTTAATTTGCTTCCATTACCGTTAAAAAGTTGACGTGACAAGTTAAGTTTAAAAATAAACGTTTTTCCACCATATTTTCTTCCATCCAAACATGTCTCTATCTTCCATATGAATCAAACTGTAATTTTTTTGTGAAGGTCGTTACTTCTCTAGTAACACATCAAGGAAAATATTAATGTATCTAGATATGCATGCGACATGTGTGAGAACAAAAAAAATATTGGAGACATCCGAGGATGGAATGCTAAAGAAATAACTAAAATTTTGATCATAAAAATCCTCTTTATGCTTCAGACCCGACGTTTACTAAGTCATGCACTGGATAGTGAGGAGTTCAAAGGAAAATATTAATGTATCTAAAAGATAGACATGTTTGGATGGAAGAAAATAAGACGTGGAGATAAAATAGGGTGGGAAAATGTTTTTTAAAACTTAACGTGTCACATCAACTTTTTAACAATAATGGAAGAGAATTAAAAGTTGAGTGATGATAATGAAAGTTTTAAAAGTTAAGTGACCATATTGAAAGCCTCTTAAAAGTTCAGTGACTAAACAATGTAATTTATCCTTAAATTTAACATGTCATGTTAGCTTTTTTAATGATGGTTGACGGTAGTGACCTTATTGAAAGCGAATTAAAAGTTGGGTGACTGTAATGAAAGTTTTAAAAGTTCGGTGACCTTATTGAAAGCGCCCTAAAAGTTCGGTGACTACCAGTGTAGTTTACCCTTTTTTTTGAAAAGTCTAAAAAAGATTACAAAGTAGTATATGTTCATACATATTCTTAACTCTTTGACAATACATATACACCTTGTAGACAAAGCGGTTTGAACCCGTATCTCCTTAGATAAACATCATCCACTTTTCTACTGTGACACTTGTGAGACCCATGCTATCTAACCTAAGCCTCGTAGTTGGGTTTCCATTTAAATTTAATTGTAAACATTTATAATATTATAGTATTAATTGGTTTTAATTTAAATAATTTTCTATAATCATATATGAATTACATATATAATTATATTTTCTTCATATTTTTTATATGTGATATACATATATCATGCATAGTTGAGGGACTGTAACTGAAAATTGATACACCAATTTAAAAAATTATGAATTTTTCGAGGTTCCATTTTATAACTCCAATTTAATTTTAAAATTTTTTCGAGTCGAGTTTATAAAATTACAGTTCGAGTATATTAGAGTCAATTTTTTCGCGTTGAGTCAAAAAATTCAATTTTTTCAAGTCAGGTTTTGCTCACCCCTACTTACACCGATACTATGTGTGAAAATATTTAATTTATAACATAATATTTTATTTTAAAGAATAATTTATTTTCTTTAAATAATAGAATTTTTAATTTTGGATAAATTACACAGATCATCACTCAACTATCTTCCCACTCCTATTTTGGTACTCAACTTTCAAACTTTTCAATTTAATAACTAAACTTTGTACTTTGAAATTTTTTTGTCACTCTCTTATATTTTATTATTATTTTCAAATTTTTTATTATTAAATATAAAAATAATTTAAAATAAATAATAAAAATAATATTCTATTATTATTAAATTTAAAAATATCTAAAATAATCGTCATTACTTGTCGTTACCGTGACCACCTCCGACCTTCGAAATCGATGGTTTTTGACCCCAAATTGTACTGAGGGACTTGCTTTGACACGTTGAGTTTGAATCCGGTGGTTGTTTCACTGAAAAATATCCCGAAACTCGCGAATCTCAGCTTAAACGTTTCGGTTTCTTACTTTGGATCTCCTTTTCGTGGACTTCATAGTACTTTTCGATAAAATGATGATCGAATTCGGACTCATGGGGCCGAGACGAAGCGACTAGCGAAATCTGGGATCGAACGACCGCCATCTACGACCGTCGGCGGTGGCATCCGATGACGACAAATAGTTGCTGGTGAACAATTTAGTTTAACTTTTTATTTTTTATAATAATAATAATAATAATAACAACAATAATAATAATAATAATAATAATGCAATGTCATACTAAAATAATAATAAAACAATACAGAGTGACCAAAACAGAAGCAATTTGAAAGTTCAGTTATTAAATTAAAACGTTTGAAAGTTGAGTGACCAAAATAGGAGTGAGAAGATAGTTGAGTGATGATTTATGTATTTTACCCTTTAATTTTTAAAAATTAATTCAATTTATTAAAAATAAATATAGTGAAAAAATAATTTAAATATTTACAATTTAATGACTTAACAATTTTTAATGATATTTATTTATTAATCCTTAAAAAATATTTATTTATTAATACAAATAAAATTAAGTTATTATTATAACTTTATAAATATATAATTTTAGGTACGACCCCATTTACATATCGATACGGCTGAAGCCCTTATCGATACCCTATTCACGAGTTTATACTATTTCTGCGAAATACGATGTTACAACGCTTTATCCGATCCCTAAACCTTATGAAAGTCATTAGGGTTTGTTTACTAACACATTCAATCATTTAATATTATTTATCGGCTACATAATCATTAATCAAGTAATTTCTGATATTTATCCCTCAAGCACAATTCCATCGAACACATTAATATCCATGCTCTAGCACTCAATCATCACAATCATACAACTCAAACAGTCACATAAATATACGAATATCTGATCGACCCTACACGGTCTCTAAATCCTATACAATTCAAGCCAAATCCTAAACATCATCATGCATCTCATAGACATCAAGTCTCATACTATCAGTCTCTAAACATGCCTATTCATCGTCTACCTATTTTGCAGATACTAACAAGCAAGACAATCATATTTATGATGCTCAGAAAGCATTCAGAGTTTGAGGCATACTAACCTTAAGCCAAAGCGATAAATCCCTATCCAAGCTTCTTCACTCAACTCTTTAAACGCAAAACTCGAGTCCACAAAATCCTTGGATAAAAAATACAACTACATAAGCAATTCCACATCATTGGACTACATTAGGGAATAAAACACATAAAAATAGTTTACCAAGTTCGAATTTGATGAAACAGACTGCGCCAACAGGTTCAGAACGTCGAAAACCCCCAGGAAGGACCCCTAGAAAAAGTCAACATCGGTCAACAACGGCGGCTAGCGACTTAGGCTCGGCTGGCAGGCCGGGTCATTGGGCCTGCATCTCAGCTCAGCATGCAGGCTCCAACAGTTGGCCCAACGGTTTGCCCAAAGGCCTAGTAGCTAGATATTACTTCCCTTGTAATACCCTTAATACACCCTAGAAGTATTCAAGCTAGTTAACTTAATTTGCTAGTCCAATTAAGCTTGATCCTAAACCAATTAGGATAACTAGTGACCTAAATGAAAGAAATGAAAGATGAGTGACCTATTTTAAATGATTGAACCAAAATTAATGTTAAATAGAGAGAATGCATGCTAAAATCCTTATTTCTTAAATGCCCATGATTAAGCTTTTGATTAATGGCTAATGAAGGGGTAAAATGCTCATTTTCATAATCCATTAAAATTTATCATCTTCTTCACCACTCTCCTCATAGACGAATAGTGAGAAAGAAGTTAGGGAGAGAAAATCTTAAGTGAAATTCCATGAAGGAGAGCTTGAAAGCTAGTATAGGATGCACATGTTCATGCATCATAACCGTTAATGAAATTATAAGTGTTTCCTTGATAATCACCTTAATTTGAATTGTGATTAGGTGCATGAAGATTTGATCTTGTTTAATTTAGCTTGGATTCATAAAAATAGATGTTGCATATGTTTATACATGAACTAATCCTTGGTTGTTGCTTGATCAAGTAGAACATTATCATGCATGGAAACCATAACTAGTATGGACTTGAAATTTGATGATATAATTCGAAGTGCTGGTGAATTGAAAGCTTAAATGAATTGAATTATATGCTAGAAAACATGTATATGAAATTAATGGGGTTGTTAAACAAATTGATATAATAGTTACATGCTGAAAATTGAACTAGGAATAAAACTAGTCACAATGATTTGCTAGAATTCTCTAGGGACGGTTTTGCAATGAATGAATGAAATGAGGAGTATAATGAATAGGTTAAAGGCTGGAAAATTTAGTTAAAAACAGGGGAGAAGCTAATTGAATACATGCTGGGTCGAATTGCCTGATTAATGAGAAATTGAAACTGTTTTAAAATGTTAGCTAACATATTGGTAAAACTTTGACTGTTTTGGAAAAAAGGTTAAATTGATGACTTAATCAGATGATTTGGGGATTAAACTTGACTTGTAAAATAAGAGTAAAAAACAGGGGAAACAAATGACTAAATGACTGATTTGAACATGTAAGGGTCACAGGCTAATTATTTCATTAAAGTGGACCTAAATACAAACTTGTAGAATTGACAATGTAAAATTGACATGTCTTTATCTTAAAAACTGTATTCATGTATAAGTGCTAAAATTATGAGGCATATATGGTTGAAAAAATAATTAAGTTATCTCTCCAACTGTGCAAACGGATTTAAATTCCGATATAAAGATTAAAAGATCTGAACAATTTAGTAAGTGATATGTAAACTGCCAAGTAGAAAACAATTTTGGTGCTTGTAATAGAATATATGCTTGAATTGGAATGTATGTGTGAATTGAATTTGGTTTGGTCCTAATACATAGTTGTATTGTTTGAATACTAGATTAAGGAAACAATATAAAGGATGGATAAATGTCGGGATGTGAATGAGGATTCAGGTATCCCGTAACTTCGGGATACAAGGTGAGTGTAGTTTTACTTAGGGTTGGGACTTAGGTCCTAACCAATGTTGCATGGCTAAATTCTTGCTTGAAAACTATGCTATGAAATGAGCGTAATCTATACTTGGTAACTTGATAATAAAGGAAGAATGGACCTAATAAAGATTTGGTAATCAAACGAACTTGCAATATGGCTTAATATTAAGATTAAGAAATGAAACAAATATTTGATTTTCTTGATAACCAATTGAATGGTAGTAGAATGTGTATGCTTGGATTGTTTTTGCTTGAGACTTGATACATGAGCTATGGCTCAATGGGGACGCCCCATCACATGTGATGTACCGGCGACAGTTGGAGGTAACATGGGAGATGTACGAAGATTGGTGACAGTTGGTTGCATAGTGTAAAGATAGGATTTACGTGCCCTCGATATTGGCCATTGCTTTGTGCTTTGAGCTAATTATTGCTTGGACCTATATGGTCAAACTCGGACCAAGGACATTCACAATTGAATCTATGATCCAAGGCAAACAAGTAAAAAGACATCTAATCAACAAAAGTTCAAATTAAAGAATTATTAAAGGCCTAACCTTAATTAAATAAGCAAGAAATAAAGACATGACTTCTAACTTGTACAATACTTGACTTGAAACCTTGCATATGCTTGTTTATTTGATACATGAAATGAGATTGAATTGCTTAAACCTTGGTATATGAAACAAGGTAGGAATGAGTTGCTATTCGAATGGACTTGTAAGTTTACATGCTTGACTTGCCTTGTGCTTGATTGTAAATTACTTGATTGGCTTGCTCGAATTGCTTGACATGCAAACTTGATTACTTGAACATATTTACTTACTTGTATACTCAAACTTATTGCTACACGATTGTTACTTGAAAAAGATCTCAATCTTACTTGAATTAATGAGTGTTGCTGCTGTGTACATCTTCTACATGAAAAATAGACTGATTTGGCATTGTGAATTAGGTGTACATGTTATATGTAACCCCCTCGTCCCAGTCCGGACGTTTGACCGGTCCGAGTAGGCTACACGGGGAAAACCGATGTAAAACCCGTTAAGGTCCCACCTCGGTTAGTAACCCTAGAAAATTTCTTTTATTTATATCTTGTCTAAATGCATTATTAAGTCCTACGTAAAACACGACAGCGGAAATACAAACAATATAACAACGACCATCCAAAACAACACTTTAAAACAACCCATTTTTCCTTTTTAAGCAGGGTGTATCGATACACCTATAGAGGGTATCGATACGCCTTAACAAAGTCAACTGATTTCAGTCAATGCAGGAAGACCGTATCGATATAGCCCTTGGGCGTATCGATATACCCTTCTCGGTCAACATCTCGCGGTCAACGAGACAAATCCGTACCGATACGCTAAGAGCCCGTACCGATACGCCAAAGTCTCACCAAAATCTCAAATTTCCAGTGAGCTTTGGGCGTATCGATACACCCCCGAGTATCGGTACACCAAGCCAAAACTGAGTTCTGAAGGGCAAGCCCATATCAATACGGCCATTAGGCATATCGATACGCCCTGCACTGCAAGTCTCCAAATTTCAGCAAAACGATTTAGGACTCGACTCTAGATACGATTTACGATTCCCCTAGCCACCAACAACATACAAATAACCTTCAACAACCATGATGTCAACATACATGACATTCAAAACGAACAAGGATCATGCATCTAAAAGATTCATACATTTACTCAAAAGGAGACATGCTTAGCACATAAAGGTTCATGCCTTAAAAACAAAACATATAAGCATTCATGACATGCAACATAAACAAGGTTTACAATTCAAACAAAGCATCCAAAAGCCAAACCAACATCAACATACATCAAGCTCAAATCAACGACACCTATCCCATTGCTTGACTATTACAATCTTTCAATTTAAAGTTCGAACTTGAGCTAACCAAAAGCGACACTTGAAGATCTTTCCTTGACCTTGCCACCCACAAGCTACTGATCTGCATTGTCGAACAAAAAGGAGCGTAAGCATAAAAGCTTAGTGAGAGTGAGCTCGTAAAACAAACCTCGACAATGTAGGGTCCAAGCACGAGCAACTACCAAGATAGAATGCATGCTCTTACCTCCGATCCACATGAGCCAAAAAAATATATGATGCATGAACATATAATCAACATTATGCCATGATCAACAACACATAAGCCCAACACACGAAGATACATATAACAATGTATTAACAACAACATATATCAATCCATATAGGAATCACATTTCATATCATATTGGCACCTAGCTATGAATCGAATACGCGGATAACACATTAGAACACACTTCCAACACAACCATTACCTTCGGTGGGATTACACTCATCACCGATTCTCGCGGAGGGGATTCCACTCAACCTCACACCCCTTCGATGGGATTCCACTCATCACCGACTAATATATAAAGATTTCCGGGCGAACTCGTACTCCTCCTTGGTGACTTAACGCCACCAAGGCCACGCGCGAATTTGACTCTCGTGTGCACACTAACATCCTAATGATCGATCATTGTACCCAAGCATACTAGTGCCAATATTAAACACAATCCATAACCTTTCACAACATCATTTCATATCAACTTCCGTGCTTAGCACGTACTCACCATGATCACTATCATGCACAATTTACAATCCAAACCACATGCATAACAATGCATCAAACCATGCCTCAACCACATGTATAACACAATATACATAATTACCATAAACACAAATAAACAAGAGGCATAACAAGCAATTAGGAGTTCAACCAAAAGCTTCCTAAGCTAAGCTTGAGATTAGGCTACCACTCTAATCTCAACTCTAGGTGGGTTTACCAAGCCCAACCTAGGTCCACATGCTTGAACCAATATTTAAAAACCATTTAAAAACAATAACCACTCACCAACCACTCCATTAGCACAAGCCGACTAGCCTACCAAGCATCCAAGTTCCGGATTCGAGCCCGGAGCTTCTCCATTGTCTTCCCTTGCTTCTAACCATTCAAAAACAATACATTAGCCCCAAAATCAGTCACAAACCCAAGGTTTAACACCAACACACAAATCCACTACAATTCTCACAATTCAAAGCCAAGTTCATCCTCCAAAATCTCATTTTCGTACTTCCACAAAGAACCATAAAAAATCAGCAATGTAGTCATCCAAAACACTCTTAAACATGTTCAAAACACTACCCAAACATAGTATAACCATCAACCCTTCATTTCCCCACATAGACACCTTAAAAACTCTCATTTTCCACTCCCAAAAATCACTTACAGTAGTAGCTACGGGAATCCATTCAAACCAACACTATAACTACTCAAAAATCATCAAATAACATCTAAAGACACCTACCCAATGTTACTATAACATCAGCTCAACAATTTCTCACAAAACCATCCAAAAACACAAATTTTTACACTTTAAATATACCCTTAAAACCCATTTCGGGATTCACCATAAAACCTTGCAAAAATCGGATATGTTGGACCTTATAGGTAGTAAACAACTCACATAACATTAATAAATCAAAAACTTTAGTTAAAGCTAACAAAGATAGCATTTTAACTCAAAATCCCAAAACTCTAAAATGCAAACTAGTGAGCTTTAATGAAAACAAATTATATGGGGAGAAAGAGGAAGATGAGGGTAATAAGAAAATGTATTTACCTTTGAAAAGCTCTAAAAAACAAGCAAGATTGGTGATGGAATAGTGATGGGAGATGGGGAGGAGAAACTCACGTTCAAAATGGGGATGAAGAAGATGGGTATGATTTTTGGGTATTTGAAATAAAATGAAAATGAGTTTTATTTTACAAGACCAAGAAATTACAACTTTGCCATTAATGAGATGGCCATCTTCCAATTCTAAAATCCATGGAATTGGGCTTTAAATTAAACAAGTCCAACATAAAATATTTGTTGTGAAAACCCGAGGCCCAAAATAATATTTTATTATTTTTAAATTTTAAAACCGAAACCAGATCGTTATTTTAATATTATTTTTATCCGACCCCCAAACTCGGGTGTTACAACTCTCCCCCACTTAAGGAAATTTCGTCCCCGAAATTTATCGGACAGGAAAAGCCACGGAAACTGCCCCTCCACACTTCCCTTTCCTTCTCACTACAACATTTAACCAACTCGAAAGACTTACCACACCACATTAGCTATCTGATGCTAAGATCTCAACTGGTTCTCCATTGCTTGTCAATTTTAAACTGAACTCAATGTCTTCAACAACATAGCACGGGACAGATCTGATTCACACTACCGAAGCATAGATACATAAAACACATTACAAACCCCTTTCTAACTCTGGTGGTAACCGCAACAGATAAACAACAGAACTAGCCCGATTCATAATCTCATACGACACCGTTTGAAAACTTGACCGATAACTTTCTCTGACTAACCATCTGACCTCAAAAAGTAACCAAACACTACGCAGACGTCTTCAAAAATCCTCTATCGGCCACTATCGAATTCAAGACACTGTACAACTCACATTCTTGCTAAGGCACGACTCCGCCATCTTACACAAGGTACAAGTAACATGAACATGCATAAAATGAGCACACTCAGAGCAACTATTGTTGTTTACTCGGCTAGGCTCTCCCAGAGGAAATCAGAGGTGAACCAGACACAAAGTCCCTCGGATCTATTACCCAATTTCCTTATGAATCTTCCACAGATGTAACAAACTAGAAGAAAACTGACACTCGACATCGACACGCTGGCAAATTTACACACTTACTCTCATACTGAACCATATCATTCATCAACTCAATCCAGAAGTACTCGCCTTCCAATCCACAATACGTCTTCATACTACTCAGATGCAATACAAATGAACTGTCGTGTGCTTCGGCCAAAACAATACGTCTCAGAACACTATGTCATTCAGCGCAACTATTCTGTCTATGAAATGCAAAACTTTATCATCTCTGAAACTGTAATCTGAAGGTCTTCCTTCTACTATGTCTTGCACATAAGGTGCCAAGAACCTGTCTTGCAACTGTTTCTCTTCAAGTATCTGAATCAAAGTAGGTTCAACATGAAACTCAGCCACAAAACCACTATCATTTTATAAGCTGAATCCAGCAAACAGTTCGCAACTCGACTGCCAAACTAACAACAAATATAACTCGAAGCATCGGTTACTACGTTGACTCTCTTCGAATGGTACTCAATCTTGAGATTACGGTCTTCAAGCAATTCTAACAACTTTATGTTATTCAAGTTTCAACCCTTCCTAAGTCGTCAAATATTTCAAGCTCTGATGATAAATGTATATACTGTGTATTTCTTACTATACATGCTTTGTCTTTAAGTCTTCGAAGCAAATTCAACTGCAGTTAACTCTACATCTCGTGTCGGATAATTCTTTCCATGGATCTTCTACTGCCTCGACGAATAGGCCACAATCTTCTGTCTTGCATAAACACACAACCTAACCCTACATGTAACACATCATTATGGTTCACAAATTCTTTCTCTGATATAGGCTGGACCAAGGTCGAAGCTCCCTTCAAAGTTTCTTTCGGTTTCTCAAGGGCTCGTTGTCTCGCATCTGACCACACAACTGAACATTCTTCTATAGCAATCTATCAATGGAGCAGCTAAATTCAAAAGATCATTTACAAACCTCCGATAGTAACAATGCTAGACCTAGGAACTATAGATACATGTCAAAGTCTTCGGTTTCTTCCAACTCACATCTTCTTCTGCCTACTTGGGATTTACTCTAATACACTCGGCTGATCTACATGTCCTAGGAGAACATCTTCCTTGACTCGGAGTTCACGTTTGCTCGACTTGTCATACAACTAATTCTCTAATAGGGTCTACAATACTAACTCCAAAGCTTGTCATGGTCTTCTTTGGTACATGAATATACCCATGTATCATCTATGAGAGCTACTACAAACTGATCACGGAGCTCAGGAAATATTCTGCTCGACATCTCTATAAAAGTAGCTAACACACTAGTCAAACAAAACGACATAACCCAGAACTCAAAGTGATCACATCTTGCCCCGAAAGCTATCTTCGGTACATCAACTTCTCTCACTTTCAACTGGTAGTAATCGGATCTCAAATTAATCTTGAAAAGACTGAAGCACCCCTCAACTGATCAACAAACCACTGATGCTCGGAAATGGATACTAATTACTCACTGTCAATTGTTTCAACTACCTGTAATCTAAACACATTCTCATGTTGTCATCTCTCTTCTACACAAATTGTACTGTCATACTCTAAGATGATGTACTAGGCTTAATCAATCTAAGGTCTAACAAACCTCGTAGTTAATTCTTCAACACTCTCAATTCTTTCGAGAATCATAAGATACAGAGCAATCAAAACAAGAGAAAGCTCGGAGAAAATATCAATAACAAACTCTCATTCCTTATCAAGAGACAAACTGAGCAATTCTTCTAAACACTTTTAGGGAAAACACAAACTATTCTAACATTTTGCAGTCTAATCCTCATTCAAAAATCAAATCCATCACATTTTCTAGACAAGCCTGTCAAATACACTCAATCAATCTTTGACCTCTAAAGCTGGATCAGTATTCGATAAGAAGTTCACATCCTCACCTACCACTACGGTCTCACAGAAATCTGCAACTTCAAGGCAACTCTCTCTTTGTCTCAAAGTATACTCTAGCTCTGTGTTCTACAATCCAAACCACGCCAAATGTTACATCGAAACCGTAAAAAGTCAATTACTTCACATGTACTGGAAACTCGTAACCCTGAACCACCAACAAACATCTTCCGCACATCTTTCTGACCACCACTATCTCACCAAAAGGTCTAGTCACATGCGTCCCTACGTCTAAGATCTCAACAGGTATATCTAGCTTCCTTACATGCTCACACAAAATGGACGAATTCATAGAAATTGCAACTTCACATGTACACAGCTGATAGTTTTTGGTCCTCTTGTTTTCAGGCAGGTTCTTCAACATAACCTAACTCTTCAAAACCGTTCTTAGAGCATATCGAAACCTCAAAATGCAATTCTGATCACACACAAACAATCATGCTGGAACTTGTTCTAAAACATCGGTCCCGATGACTCGAAACATCCTACTACCAAACAATCTGAAGTTAAAGCTCACGACTTCCTTCTCAGCTCAACTATATCGGAAGTGACTTCATCTCTCCTTCTTGCTGGAAGACAACTCAGACGCACACTGGCCCAATCACACAAATTGATTCCCACTCACGGATACTGACCAATTGTCTTGTATTAACACCATTATCCAAACCCCAACGATCACTAACTAACATTTCTGAGTTTCGGATTACACACACGAGACCCTTACCTTGATCTCACCAAAAGAACTAATGTACGCATACCTACCTCTAACACTTCACCCGGCACATTCAAACTTTGCACACTTGCTAACAATATACAGAAGTACAGGTTCATAATCAACCAGAGGGAACAAACTCAAAACTGTACCAAGGGCTTATCTACTATAACATCGATACTATTATGAATCCCACTCATAGGTCTTCGCTTCTTTTTACCAACTAATACAAGAATCAATCACATCGTTCCCTAACAACCGGAGCCAGCCCACCTACACCCAGACTCAAACAAACAAATTGTACCTCAACTTCGGTACAACCATACCTCCATGACTAAAGCGATGAACTCCCTCAACATCATCCACGTTTCCAAAAACCACAACTTCTACTTACCAATCCACGACCCATGCCTTGGCCTCAAACTTACCCAAAAGCAATAAATCAACAACAACAACAACAAATTAACATACAAATTGGGTTAGCAAAGGAAAGGGTCCAAGTGGCTCAAGTACGATTCCCTCACTTAAAAATCTCTTTCTTCGATATAATAGAAGCAATGGGGCTCTACTCAACATGCTTCAAGCAACACACACGCACAATCAAATAACATACACCAAGCATACTTGATAAACAAGCAAACATGCTTACATGGCAAGCAACCACCGTGCAATTTCAATACAAAAATAAACTTACCTCACTTACCTGCCCAAGGTCTCGAAAACCTTAGGCTCTGATACCAACAAATGTAACCCCCTCGTCCTGGTCCGGACGTTTGACTGGTTCGAGTAGGATACACGGGGAAAACCAATGTGAAACCCGTTAAGGTCCCACATCGGTTAGCAACCCTAGAAAATTTCTTTTATTTATACCTTGTCTAAATGCATTATTAAGTCCTACGTAAAACACGACAGCGAAAAATACAAACAATATAACAACGACCATCCAAAACAACACTTTAAAACAACCCATTTTTCCTTTTTAAGCAGGCCGTATCGATACACCTACAGAGGGTATCGATACGCCTTAACCAAGTCAACTACCTTCAGTCAACGCAGGAAGACCGTATCGATACAGCCCTTGGGCGTATCGATACACCCTTCTCGGTCAACATCTCGCGGTCAACGAGATAAATCCGTACCGATACGCTAAGAGCCCATACCGATATGCCAAAGTCTCACCAAAATCTCAAATTTCTAGTGATCTTTGGGCGTATCGATACACCCCCGAGTATCGGTACACCAAGCCAAAACTGAGTTCTGAAGGGCAAGCCCGTACCAATATGGCCCTTAGGCGTATCGATACGCCTTGCACTGCAAGTCTCCAAATTCCAGCAAAATGATTTAAGACTCGACTCTAGATGCGATTTACGACTCCCCTAGCCACCAACAACATACAAATAACCTTCAACAACCAAGATGTCAACATACATGACATTCAAAACGAACAAGGATCATGCATCTAAAAGATTCATACATTTACTCAAAAGGAGACATGCTTAGCACATAAATGTTCATGCCTTAGAAACAAAACATATAAGCATTCATGACATGCAACATAAACAAGGTTTATAATTCAAACAAAGCATCCAAAAGCCAAACCAACATCAACATACATCAAGCTCAAATCAACGACACCTATCCCATTGCTTGACTATTACAATCTTTCAATTTAAAGTTCGTACTGATCTGCATTGTCGAACTAAAAGGAGCGTAAGCGTAAAAGCTTAGTGAGGGTGAGCTCGTAAAACAAACCTCGACAATGGAGGGTCCAAGCACGAGCAACTACCAAGATAGAATGCATGCTCTTACCTCTGATCCACATGAGCCAAAAATATATATGATGCATGAACATATAATCAACATTATGCCATGATCAACAACACATAAGCCCAACACACGAAGATACATATAACAATGTATTAACAACAACATATATCAATCCATATAGGAATCACATTTCATATCATATTGGCACCTAGCTATGACTCGAATACGCGGATAACACGTTGGAACACACTTCCAACACAACCATTACCTTCGGTGGGATTACACTCATCACCGGTTCTCACGGAGGGGATTCCACTCATCCTCACGCCCCATCGATGGGATTCCACTCATCACCGACTAATATATAAAGATTTTCGGGCAAACCCGTACTCCTCCTTGGCGACTTAACGCCACCAAGGCCACGTGCGAATTTGACTCTCGTGTGCACACTAACATCCTAATGATCGATCATTGTACTCAAGCATACTAGTGCCAATATTAAACACAATCCATAACCTTTCACAACATCATTTCATATCAACTTCCGTGCTTAGCACGTACTCACCATGATCACTATCATGCACAATTTACAATCCAAACCACATGCATAACAATGCATCAAACCATGCCTCAACCACATGTATAACAAAATATACATAATTACCATAAACACAAATAAACAAGAGGCATAACAAGAAATTAGGAGTTCAACCAAAAGCTTCCTAAGCTAAGCTTGAGATTAGGCTACCACTCTAATCTCAACTCTAGGTGGGTTTACCAAGCTCAACCTAGGTCCACATGCTTGAACCAATATTTAAAAATCATTTAAAAACAATAACCACTCACCAACCACTCCATTAGCACAAGCCGACTAGCCTACCAAGCATCCAAGTTCCGGATTCGAGCCCGAAGCTTCTCCATTGTCTTCCCTTGCTTCTAACCATTCAAAAACAATACATTATCCCCAAAATCAGTCACAAACCCAAGGTTTAACACCAACACACAAATCCACTACAATTCTCACAATTCAAAGCCAAATTCATCCTCCAAAATCTCATTTTCGTACTTCCACAAAGACCCATAAAAAATCAGCAATGTAGTCATCCAAAGCACTCTTAAACATGTTCAAAACACTACCCAAACATAGTATAACCATCAACCCTTCATTTCCCCTCATAGACACCTTAATAACTCTCATTTTCCACTCCCAAAAATCACTTACAACAGTAGCTACGGGAATCCATTCAAACCAACACTATAACTACTTAAAAATCATCAAATAAAATCTAAAGACACCTACCCAATGTTACTATAACATCAGCCCAACAATTTCTCACAAAACCTTCCAAAAAACACAAATTTTTACACTTTAAATATACCCCTAAAAACCCATTTCGGGATTCACCATAAAACCTTGAAAAAATCGGATATGTTGGACCTTATAGGTAGTAAACAACTCACATAACATTAATAAATCAAAAACTTTAGTTAAAGCTAACAAAGATAACATTTTAACTCAAAATCCCAAAACTCTAAAATGCAAACTAGTGAGATTTAATGAAAACAAATTATATGGGGAGAAAGAGGAAGATGAGGGTAATAAGAAAATGTATTTACCTTTGAAAAGCTCTAAAAAACAAGCAAGATTGGTGATGGAATAGTGATGGGAGATGGGGAGGAGAAACTCACGTTCAAAATGGTGAGGAAGAAGATGGGTATGATTTTTGGGTATTTGAAATAAAATGAAAATGAGTTTTATTTTACAAGACCAAGAAATTACAACTTTTCCATTAATGAGATGGCCATCTTTCAATTCTAAAATCCATGGAATTGGGATTTAAATTAAACAAGTCCAACATAAAATATTTGTTGTGAAAACCCGAGGCCCAAAATAATATTTTATTATTTTTAAATTTTAAAACCGAAACCAGACCGTTATGTTAATATTACTTTCATCCGACCCCCAAACCCGAGTGTTACATTATATGACTAAATTGACTAGACTAAATGAAAACATGGACTGTTTTGGCATTGGAATTAGATGTAGAATGATGTTATGTAAGATAAGCTTACCTTGGTATCATTCAAGTAGGACCAGAATCCTAGATTGCTTGTCTAATTCAATTGAAATGGTTTAAAAGTCTAGACTTGGTTAAAGAGACTTAACATGTTGAACCAATGGGTTAAAATGAACTGTAAAATGGGACATAACAACTTAATTGTTAAGATAATGAGTTACTTTTTATAGGATAAGCTTGAGAAGTGATGACTTGTATGCAAAACTTATATGTAAATAACTTGAATAAATGAATTGTAATGTCTTAATAATACCTCCTTATGTATATAAAGTTAAGGCCTCTCGATAATGGTTTAAACTTGAGAAAATAGAATGTATAAATTACTTCAATGATATTGAAATGAACTTGGACCTAGTCTTATGTTAAAGTTGAGTACCTAAAATGGTTACATGATGTAAATGATAACCCTCTCGAACAAAATGTACTAGTGCTTAAATAAAATGAATAACTTTTAATGAACCTAATTATCCTATTCGTATGGATGATATGATAACTTACTAATCAATCTTGCTAATGTTAATGGATTATATGATAACTTGCTAATGATAATGGATTATATGATAACTTGCTAATGATAATTGATTAATTGAACCTATTGAGCAATAATGTTCTACTTTTATGTGTTAGATACAAAGTTGGAATAACCTAAACTTGTAAGAAAATGCATATAAGCTAAATTATCATGTTAGAATCATGTCCTAATGAATTAAGAAGCTTAAAACTTAAACTAGTGTAATCTGCCCAGAAAACTCTGTTCCGGGTAGCAACTTTGAAAAAAATCACAATAATTTGTATAAGTCAAATTAAGGGCCGAAATTTATATGGATTGAAACTTAATGTGTCCATTTTCATTAGGAGAAAACATAGTTGAATTCTTTATTTTGAGCTGGAATCTGGAAATGAAAACCCCTGAACCAAAATCCTAGATTTGAACATGTAAAATCAGTGTAAAAAACAGAGGAAACAAATGTCTAAATGACTGATTTGAACATGTAAGGGTCATAGGCTAATTATCTCATTAAAGTGGACCTAAATGCAAACTGGCAGAATTGACATTGTAAAATTTACTCGTCTTTATCTTAAAAACTGTATTGATGTATAAGGGCTAAAATTATGAAGCATTTATCTTTCCAACAGCATAAACAAATTTAAATTATGATGTATAGATTAAAAGATCTGAACAATTTAGTAAGTGATATGCAAACTGCCAAGAAGAAAATAGTTTTGGTGTTTGTAATAGAATATATACTTGAATTGGAATGTATGTGCGAATTGAATTTGGTTTGGTACTAATACATAGTTGTATTGTTTGAATACTAGATTAAGAAAACGGTGGATAGGATGGATAAACATTGGGATGTGAATGAGGATTCGAGTATCCTATAACTTCGGGACACAAGGTGAGTGTAGTTTTACTTAGTGTTGGGACTTAGGTCCTAACTAATGTTGCATGGCTTAATTCTTATTTGAAAACTATGCTATGAAATGAGCTTAATCTATACTAGGTAACTTGATAATAAGGGAAGAATGGACCTAATAAAGATTTGGTAATCAAACGAACTTGCAATATGGCTTAATATTAAGATTGAGAAATGAAACAAATGCTTGATTTTCTTGATAACCAATTGAATTGTAGTAGAATGTGTATGCTTGGACTATTTTTGCTTGAGACTTGATATGTATACTCATATGTAAATGAATTTTTACTGCCTTGGTGTGAATTGATATTCACTTGTGTATGATGACTATTCGAATAATACTATACTATATTGAACTTATTTGATAAGTGATAAACATTTGAAATGAATATACAATTGGAAATTATGAAGGTTCGATAATAAAAACAATTGCTTGATCTTGATTGTTGATTGTTCGAATGTCTTGGAGCCTATATGGCTTTGTTTGATGGCTAATTAACACTTGAATTGGATATATACTTGAAATACATGAATAATTGATATTTGGACTATGTTTCAAATGGCCTAAGGGCCTAAAATTGATCTTGATATGATTAATAATTGAACACTTGAATTCGAAAGCTAGATACTCGCATGACCTTGACTTGAACATAAAATACTTGAAAGAGATAAGATACCTAAGTTGCCTTCCAATGGAAGTCCTTGGATATTAAAGTGTGAGACTTGTTCATCTTGGGACTACGGTCCATGAGCTACGGCTCAAGGGGACGCCCCATCACATGCGATATATTGGCGACAGTAGGAGGTAACATAAGAGAAGTACGAAGATTGATGACAGTTGGTTGCATAGTGTGAAGATAGGATTTACATGCTCTCGATATTGGCCATTGCTTTTTGCTTTAAGCTAATTATTGCTTGGACCTATATGTTCAAACACGGACCAAAGACATTCATGATTGAATCTATGATCCAAGGTGAACAAGTAAAAAGACATCTAATCATCAAAAGTTCAAATTAAAGAAACTAAAAAAATTAATAAAGGCCTAACCTAAATTAAATAAGCAAGAAATAAAGACATGACTTGAAACTTGAACAATATTTGACTTGAAACCTTGCATATTCTTGTTTATTTGATACATGAAATGAGATTGAATTGCTTAAACCTTGATATATGAAACAAGGTAGGAATGAGTTGCTATTCGAATAGACTTGTAAGTTTACATGCTTGACTTGCCTTGTGCTTGATTGTAAATTACTTGATTCGCTTGCTTGAATTGCTTGACATGCAAACTTGATTACTTGAACATATTTCTTAACTTGTATACTGGAACTTCTTGCTACACGATTGTAACTTGAAAATGATCTCGATCTTACTTGAATTAATGAGTGTTGCTGCAGTGTACATCTTGTACATAAAAATATAAACTGATTTGGCATTGTGAATTAGGTGTACATGTTATATGACTGAATTGACTAGACTAAATGAAAATATGGACTATTTTGGCATTGGAATTAGTTGTAGAATGATGTTATTTAAGATAAGCTTACCTTGGTATCATTCAAATAGGACCATAATCCTAGATTTCTTGTCTAATTCAATTGAAATGGTTTAAAAGTCTAGACTTGGTTAAAGAGACTTAACATGTTGAATCAATGGGTTAAAATGAACTGTAAAATGGGACATAACGACTTGATTGTTAAGACAATGAGTTACTTGTTACAATATAAGCTTGAGAAGTGATGACTTGTATGCAAAACTTGTATGTAAATAACTTGAATAAATGAATTGTAATGTCTTAATAGTACCTCCTTGTGTATATAAAGTTAAGGCCTCTTGATAATTGTTTAAACTTGAGAAAATGGAATGTATAAGTTACTTCAATGATCTTGAAATGAACTTGGACCTAGTCTTATGTTAAATTCGAATACGTTAAATGGTTACATGATCTAAATTATAACCCTCTCGAAAAAAATGTACTAGTGCTTAAATGAAATGAATAACTTTTAATGAACCTAATTATCGTATTCAAATGGATGATATGATAACTTACTAATTGATCTTGCTAATGATAATGGATTATATGATAACTTGCTAATCAATCTTGCTAATGATAATGGATTAATTGAACCTATTGAGCAATAATGCTCTGCTTTCATGTGTTAGATACAAAGTTGGACTAACCTAAACTTGTAAGAAAATTCATATAAGCTAAATTATCATGTTAGAATCTTGTCCTAATGAATTAAGAAGCTTAAAACTTAACCTAGTGTAATCTGCCCGGAAAACTCTGTTCCGGGCATCAACTTTGAAAAAAAATCACCATAAATTGTATAGGTCGAATTAAGGGCCGGAATTTATATGGATTGAAACTTAATGTGTCTATTTTCATTAGGAGAAAACATAATTGAATTCTGGATTTTGAGCTTGAATCTGGAAATGAAAACCCCTGGACAAGAATTCTAATTTTGAAAATGTAAAATCAGGGAAAAACAGGGGAAACAAAGGTCTAAATGACTAATTTGAATATGTAATGGTCATAGGCTAATTATCTAATTAAAGTGAACCTAAATGCAAATTGGCAGAATTGACAATGTAAAATTGACATGTCTTTATCTTAAAAATTGTATTCATGTATAAGAGTTAAATTTAGGCATATATGGTTGGAAAGATAATTAAGTTATCTTTCCAATAGCGTAAACGAATTTAAATTCCGATGCATAGATTAAAAGATCTGAACAATTTAGTAAGTGATATGCAAACTGCCTTGCAGAAAACAGTTTTGGTATTTGTAATAGAATATATGCTTGAATTGGAATGTATGTGCGAATTGAATTTTGTTTGATCCAAATACATAGTTTTATTGTTTGAATACTAGATTAAGTAAATGGTGGAAAGGATGGATAAACATCGGGATGTGAATGAGGATTTGAGTATCATGTAACTTCAGGATACAAGGTGAGTGTAGTTTTACTTAGGGTTGGTACTTAGGTCCTAACCAATGTTGCATGGCTAAATTCTTGCTTGAAAACTATGCTATGAAATGAGTTTAATCTATACTTGGTAACTTGATTATAATGGAAAAATGGACCTAATAAAGATTTGGTAATCAAACGAACTTGCAATATGGCTTAATATTAAGATTGAGAAATAAAACAAATGCTTGATTTTCTTGATAACCAATCGAATGGTAGTAGATTGTGTATGCTTTGATTTTTTTCTTGAGAATTGATATGTATACTCATATGTAAATGAATTTTTGCTGCCATGGGTGTGAATTGATACTCACTTGTATATGATGACTATTCGAATGGTACTATTATATATTGAACTTATTTGATAAGTGATAAACATTTGAAATGAATATACAATTGTAAATTATGAAGGTTCGATAATGAAACAATTGCTTGATATTTGATTGATGATTGTTCAAATGTCTTGGAGCCTATATGGCTTTGTTTGATGGCTAATGAAAACTTGAATTGGCTATATACTTGAAATACATGAATAATTGATAATTGGACTATGGTTCAAAGGGCCCAAGGGCTTAAAATTGATCTTGATATGCTTAATAATTGAACACTTGAATTCGAAAGCATGATACTTGTATGACCTTGACTTGAACATAAATTACTTAAAAGAGATAACATACTTAAGTTTCCTTCCAATGGAAGTCCTTGGATATTAAAGTGTGATACTTGTTCATCTTGGGACTATGGTCCATGAGCTACGGCTCAAGAAGGACGCCCCATCACAAGTGATATATTGGCAACAATAGGAGGTAACATGGGAGATGTACGAAGATTGATGACAGTTGGTTGCATAGTGTGAAGATAAGATTTACATGCTCTCGATATTAGCCATTGCTTTTTGCTTTAAGCTAATTATTGCTTGGACCTATATGTTCAAACTCGGACCAAGGACATTTACGATTGAATCTATGATCCATGGAGAACAAGTAAAAAGACATCTAATCATCAAAAGTTCAAATTAAAGAAAGTAAAAAAGGAATTATTAAAGGCCTAACCTAAATTAAATAAGCAAGAAATAAAGACATGACTTGAAACTTGTACAATACTTGACTTGAAACCTTGCATATTCTTGTTTATTTGATACATGTAAAGAGATTGAATTGCTTAAACCTTGATATATGAAACAAGGTAGGAATGAGTTGCTATTCGAATGGACTTGTAACTTTACATGCTTGACTGGCCTTGTGCTTGATTGTAAATTACTTGATTGGCTTGTATGAATTGCTTGACATGCAAACTTGATTACTTGAACATATTTCCTGACTTCTATACTCGAACTTCTTGCTACACGATTGTAACTTAAAAAAGATCTCGATCTTACTTGATTAAATTAGTGTTGTTGCAGTGTACATCTTGTACATGAAAATATGGACTGATTTGGCATTGTGAATTAGATGTACATGTTATATGACTGAAATAAATGAAAATATGGACTGTTTTGGCATTGGAATTAGATGTAGAATGATGTTATTTAAGATAAGCTTACCTTGATATCATTCAAATAGGACCAGAATTTTTGATTTCTTGTCTAATTCAATTGAAATGGTTTAAAAGTCTAGACTTGGTTAAAGAGACTTAACATGTTGAATCAATGAGTTAAAATGAACTGTAAAATGGGCCATAACGACTTGATTATTAAGACAATGAGTTACTTGTTACAAGATAAGCTTGAGAAGTGATGACTTGTATGCAAAACTTGTATGTAAATAACTTGAATAGATGAATTGTAATGTCTTAATAGTACCTCCTTATGTATATAAAGTTAAGGCCTCTCGATAATGGTTTAAACTTGAGAAAAGTATAAGTTAGTTCAATGATCTTGAAATGAACTTGGACCTATTCTTACGTTAAATTCGAATACCTAAAATGGTTATATGATCTAAATGATAACCCTCTCGAACAAAATGTACTAGTGCTTAAATGAAATGAATAACTTTAAATAAATCTAATTATCGTATTCGAATGGATGATATGATAACTTACTAATCAATATTGCTAATCATAATGGATTATATGATAACTTGCTAATCAATCTTGCGAATGATAATGGATTATATGATAACTTGCTAATTAATCTTGCTAATGATAATGGATTAATTAAACCTATTGAGTAGTAATGCTCTGCTTTCATGTGTTAGATACAAAGTTGGACTAACCTAAACTTGTAAGAAAATGAATATAAGCTAAATTATCATGTTAGAATCATGTCCTAATGAATTAAGAAGCTTAAAACTTAACCTAGTGTAATCTGCCCAGAAAACTCTATTCCAGGCAGCAAATTTGAAAAACAAAATCACCATAAATTTTATAGGTTGAATTAAGGGCCGAAATTTATATGGGTTGAACCTTAATGTTTCTATTTTCATTAGGAGAAAATAGAATTGAATTCTGGATTTTGAGCTGGAATCTGGAAATGAAAACCCCTAGACAGTGCAAACTGTCCAAAAATACAATTGCCCTGTATTTGAACTAAAAAATCTATAAATTGATATACATTAAAATGAAAGGTCTAAACTTTTGTAAATAGGGTTAAGTAAGCTTTCTAACGGTATAAACTAATTGAAATTCTGACGAATGAAATAAAAGTTATACATGTTTTAGTAAGTGGTGTACATGCTGTCCGACTGCAACAACCTAGGTTAAAGTTGTAAAAGGATATTGGAGCCTCATGTAAAAAGGGTGGACATGACTTCTTTAATTTTTTGTTCTTTGAAACCTAAGCTATAGTGTAAAGATTTCACTCATTCGAATGAAATTTATGATAAACTTCTTGGATTGCCTAGTTCTTGTATGTGTGTTGTTTGCTTGACTTGTGCAATGTAAACCCTTGAGATGAACTCCTTGACCTTTGTGTGCTTGTACATTCGAATGATAATTGGAACACTAAGCTAAGGCTTGACCTAATATGTTTAAAGCTTAATTAAGTTTTAATTGGATTAAAGACCCATGAAACCTAATAACTTGATAGATTAGATGCTACCTCACTAAGTACAATTTTGTACTTATCACTCTCGTTTGCATTCTTCTCAAACCTCATGTCAAAGCCATACCGACCAGTATCTTGACCTTGAAGTTATTTTCTTGGAGTCAGAGCAAGGCAAGCTATGCTTGAAGTATGATTTGAAATTTCTTTATGATACTCCTAGATGGTGGCACTTAGGCTTATGTTTAGACTATCATAGGCCGTGCATTTTGTTTGTATGTAAAGTTTGTATCTAAAACTTGATTAAAGCCTTGTAATGCTTAATGATACTCTTGATGTAATATATGTAAAGAAGTGATGGTTTCATGGAATTGATCGTGTCCTTGTCTTGAAATGGAACCTTGTATATAACATACCTACTTCAAAATTGTTAGGATTTTAGATACTTAAACCAGTCCTATATGAATTGAAATTGGAATGACTTAATACAAGATTGCTTAACTAAGGCATTGTTCGAATAGGATTGGGTGCCCTAGAATCATTGTCTACTTCAATCTAACATGTATAGAAGTCTAGACTTAATTAAAAAGGATATGTAAGTGTTAGTTTAGTGGATCAAATGTGTTATAGCTGTGCATAATCGAATTGGTTTGTAATGAACATGAACCTAATTTATAATTGAGTTCCAATGATTAGGAGTACATGTAGTAACTAAGTCAAATGGTTAACCAAAATTAATTGCTAAGCTTCATTGAATTGTAAAAGGTAACAAACTTAAATGAAATAATTGTATCTAAATCAGATTGGTATTCTTAAATGAGTGTAAGATTAACCAAGTTTGATTATACTAGTAACTTGGTAACTAGAGTAGTCAAGGTTTATATGGTATCATAAAGATTAATCAACTTACTTATAATCGAATTGAATGTTAATGAGAACTTGCCAGACAAGTAACTCAACTATTAGAGTTGAGTTCTAAAAGAAAATTTTTAAATGGCTTGTATTTCCATGCTTGTTTTTCTTGTGTTAACACTCTTGACTCCTAACCTGGGTAGGGGGTGTTACAGCCCTTCCTCGGTCGGACGTTGCCCACACGCGTGTGGCGGCTGCAAAGCTTATTTCAGATTCTCTCTATGCCGGTGGACATGATTGTGGCCTCGGCTTATCGTTTAAAGCACTCAAACTACCACAAATCAACATTATGAATCTTCATTTCTCTTAAGCCCTTCGATGACGCCTTTGATGGCGACACCGCTGGTACCAACAAACTTGTCTAGAAGAGATGAACACAATGGCAATGGATGTATCGACAAAGGATGACCAGATTGTAACCCTTTCGACCCAGACTGGACGTCCGACCGAACCGAGTGAGCTACATTAGGTTTGCCGAAGCAAACCCGAAACGATTACACAAGAAACAAGTCCATTTTTTCTTTTTATCTTTTCTAGAAGAAACATATTAATATAAGGTGATCATATTGGCAGCGAATGAAGTCTCAAAAGAAACGAACACAAAAAACACTCTCGATTGCATACAGATACATTTAGGGACTAAAACATAAATCTAGAAAACTAAAAGGACTTAGTAAAAGTTTAGATTACCAATCCTTAATTATTTAGATTACATGCTTGCTGGTCAAATTTCAGTTAAAAACAATCATCCAATCTCAATCAATTGCATTTGCAAGATCCAAAGACCAAAATGAGAGAATTAGAAACTTCAAACAACAAATTAACTCAATTAACTAAAGCTGGCATCGATACTTGGGCACCTGTACTGATACCAGGCTTCGTACAGAGATGGTCGTACCGGTACAATTTTGGGTGTATCGTTACACAAGCTCGGAATGACAAAATCCAGATTCCAGTAGGTAAAAATTGTACTGATACACTTTCCCGTGTATCGGTACCCTCTTTAAATTTCCCAAATCTCGTACCGAAACGAACCTTTGTGTACCGATCCCGGAGCCCAATTTATGCTTATTTGTACCAATACAAGGCTCTGTGTAACGATACGCCTGGACTTGTAATGTCCACTTTTTTTGCTTTTCAACCAAATAGAGCCTTAAACATACATCAATTAATCCCAAACTTATACACCAATAAACCAAGCATCAAACAATCCGAAAGCTCCTAGAAGCATGAGTAGCTAGAGGCAAATCCTACAAGAACACAACAATAGAGGCATGCTTCCTATTTTCATCCAACTTGTAACGCCCCCGGATTTGGGCTTAGATGTTATTTAGTTGGATTAGACGGTTCGGGTGAACCAGATTAGTCGATTCGAGATAGTTTTGGGGATTAATTCTTAACAAATATTTTGAGGCGGATAAAATTGTGGAAAAATGATGGAAATGTTTTATAAATATATTAAAGGTTTTGGTAAGCTCAATTTGATAAAATGAAATTGGATTTATGGACTTTTTGGTTCTAGTGACTAAAATATAAAGTGTGAAAATTGTTTTTGGCGACTAAATCGAAAAAGGGTCAAAACTTAGAATCTTTAGGGAGCTAATAAAACAATTGATTTTATCAGAATTTATCCTTAATTTTGACTAATTTAAAATAGTTTTAAAATAAGTAAAAAAGGTAGATTTAATTTGGTTTTAATTAATTAGGTTTAATAAACCAAAAGAATTTTCTTACGTAACTACCTTTCTCTAAACCTTTTCTCTCAAATTCTCAAAAACCAAACTATCTTCTTCTCTAAAATCCTGAGGAATCAATCTTTTCATCTTGCTTTTGTTTCAACAATGGATTCTTTTGATTCTACGTCAAATTTTCTACATTAACTTTGGTGATTTCTCCAAATCAAGCCAATTGAGGAAGAAGTCTACATTTAGAGGTGAATTTTGTTTCTCTCCTCTAATCAAAGGTTCTTTATTGAAATTCCCAAGTTCTTGATCCTTTATAATTTATTTTTAAGATGCTCTCATGATTAAATCAAGATTTAACAGTTTAATGTTGATTTTACTAAAGAATTGGTTGGGCTTTGTTGTGAATCAGATTTGGTATGATTTTAGTGAGTTCAAATCACATTCAGGAAGTGTTTTAATGTTTTGAAATGAGATCTACAAAAGAAATCCCAAAACTATTTGTTTGGCTAATTTTTTAGATGGGTTTTTAGTTGTTTTAGGGGCTATTTTATGTGTTTTTGAGTTGCTGGAGATATAACGATGTTTTGAAGGTGTTTGTAGATATGTTTTGATGTGGATTGAATGTTAGAATCGCTAGTTTAATGTTTGGAGTTGAAATGGCAAAGATTGATGTTGTTTTAGGTTGTGCCAGCTAGTTTTTGGAAGATTTATGTTAAAGATGGAGGGGATTATTGTTTAGCAATGAGTAGAAAGCATAATGATGCATTTTCCCTCTGGTTTTATGTTGTTAAAACAGGGGACGATCAAGGCAAGGTTTCCTAGTCGATTACGTTGCTTACTGGAGGCTTAATTCACATCGGCAAGCAAGGTGAGGCGTATCGTTGAATGTATTAACACGTTGAAGCTCTTTAAAGGTTTGATTGGTGGATCGTGGGGGTTTAGTTATAGCCTAAAAAGCTTAACTAAGATCAAGTGTAAGTTTCGCCATTTTCACATTTTCTTATTATCTTTGAGTTGAGCTTGTGGATTCATGTTTTGGTTTTAAACATAGTCTGAATTACTTACTGTAAATGCATGGTTTTGGATTAATATGCAATGTTTAACAATGTTTTGAATGCCTATGAGCATTGATTATTATTCCTAAAGGAATGTGGTGTTGACTTGGGAAATGTTGTTTTTGCATATGAAATGGTTTTGTGAAATGCATTGGAAAATAGTAAGTAAATGTATTTAGAAATGTTATATTGGCTATGTGACATAATAAGAAACTATCGAATATAGTTGGTTAGCCATAGGATTAAGTGCACTATAATATTAAAATCGATCGTACCATAGTGCTTAAGGAAAAGCGGTTTAACTAGGCTACTCGGATTGTTAGGTTATATAACACTTGGGATATGCGGCTTAACTAGGCAAGGTATGGGATTTGGTGGAGGTAGTACCACCATGAGAAATCTGTGTATCCGAAAGTGTGGATAGAGGTGAGACTATCCGTGGTCACCATAATTGCCAATATATGTGATTTATGGGATATATAAAATGGTTTAAATGCATATGGTTGTTATGCATGATTTGTTGTAGAAACAAATGAGATAATGCTTTGGGTTTAATTAAGCATGCTTTGTACATCAAGGGATTTATGGTTTTCAAATGGTTTTTAAAATGCATCAATGTTTTACCTAAGAGCATCCTCACTAAGAATGATTTCTTACGCTCTATTTTTACCATTGAAGCAGAGAAATAAAGTTGAGGGCCGCATTATGACGGCAAGGAAGGTCCAAGAGCAAGACACTTGATTGAATATGAAAACCTAGTTTTATTTCGGTTAATAAGGCAATGTGTACTACATTTTTGGGGAGGTTTATACCTTGTATTTTTGTTGTAATGTGGAGATCATATGTTGTGGTTGATGGATTTATATGTTGTTGCTTTTGTGATATGAATGTTGAACGACCATATATGTGTTTGATGCTTGATGGTTTTCGTAGTGTGCATATAGGGTGGATGTGCCTATGCTTAGGATTTTTGGTTCAAGCATGCCTAAATTGTTGGTTTAAGTCAAATGATGTGATGCCTATGCCAGAATACGCCTTAAATTCCTTTTTGGCCTTTGAGTTAGATGGAAATAGAGAGTATGCCTGTAGTATTGTGATCTTGCAGGATTTTTCTTTAGCAATTCATGTTTCTATGAGCTCTTGGCTTGTATTGAAGCTTGGTTTACTGGTGAATATGTTTAAGATTGATTAATGTATGTTTGAGGCACCATTTGGTTAAAAACCAGTAAAATTAGACATTAGAGGTCCAAGCGTATCGATACACGAAGCCTTGTATCGGTACGAATAAGCATAAATTGGGCTCAGGGATAGGTACGCGAAAGGTTGTTTAGGTACGAGCTTAGGGAAATTTAAAGAGGGTATCGATACACGGGCAAGTGTATCTGTACGATTTTTAGCTATGGGAATCTGGATTTTGTCATTCTGATCTCGTGCGCCGATACGCCTTAAGTTGTACCAGTATGACCCTCTTTGTACGAAGACTAGTATCGGTACGGGTGCCCGAGTACCGATACCAACTACAATTAATCTATTATTTTGTTGTTTGAGGTTTCTGATTCTCTCATTTTGGTCCCCGAATCTTACGAATGCTATTGGTTGAGTTTGAATGATCGTTTTGAACTGAAGTTTGACGAGCAAGCATGTAATATGATTAATTAAGGATTGGTAATCTAAACTTAACTAAGTCCTTATATTTTTCTAGATTTACATTCTAGTCCCTAAAATGTATCCGTATATAATCGAGTCTTTTCGGTGTTCATTTCTTTTGAGATTTCATCCACTGTCAATATGCTCATCTTAGGTTAATATGTTGCATCTAGAAAAGATAAAAATAAAAAAATGGACTCGTTTCTTGTATTATCGTTTCGGGTTTGCTTCGGCAAACCTAATGTAGCTCACTCAGTTCGGTCGGGTATCTAGGCCGGGTCGAGGGGGTTATAGTTGGTGGTATCAGAGCCAGGTTTGCGATATTTGGTTTTGTTTTTTATTGTTTAATTAATATATTAGTGATTGCATATATGTACCTAAGTGTTGATGGTGACAGTTGTTGTGATTGGGGTATAAACGGGAACACATTGCCTATTACCAAGATTTTGAAATGATTTTTTAAAGGTTATCTTGGATCCTTCGACGAATGCTAGCCTAATTTTATTTTATGTTGTGATGTATGGTTTAGGCCATTGTAAGTATGGGTCCTCGACATAAGACACATGCTAGCTTAAGTAATGCTCAAAACAACCAGAATGTTGAGGATGGTGTGATTCTTCATAATGGGTTACCTCCTACTCCACCTATCCCTCATATTGGTGCTGGATTCGGGGTTGTCGGTGTCCCTGAAGCACCGCAAGGACCAGTTTTTGGCGATATGAAACCTTTGATCCAAGCGATGGCGAGAGCCTTTCAAGCAACGATGGTTGGGGTGCACGCACAGGCACTAGCACCCATTGTGGTTGTTAATCATGGTTTGCCTTTGGAGCGCCTTCGTAGCTTGGGAGGTGTAGAGTTTAGGGGATTAAACCTAAGGTGGCTGAGTAGTGGATGGAGAGTATGATTTGATTTTTGGGTTAGATGGGATGTCACGAGGCTCGTAAGCTGGGTTGTACCATATCCTTGTTGCACGATGATGTGTATCATTGGTGTGTAACCAAAGTTAAAGGATTTCCAGAAGTTGATGTGAATTGGGAGTTCTTTCGGAGGGCTTTTAAAAGGAATTACCTTGGTCTGCAATACTAAGATGCCAAGAAGCGAGAGTTTATGTCATTGGTGCAAGATGGCATGACGGTATCTGAGTATGAGGTGAAGTTCGTTCGTTTGAGCCAATATGCTCATGAGTTGGTACCAGACGATCGAAAGAGATGTGACAGGTTTCGTTATGGTCTTGTCAAGGATATCAAGACATACTTGTCGGCCACGGACTACATAGATTTTGATGTGTTGTTTAAAATGGTTAAGGATATTGAGCAGTCCTTGGGTGTTTTGGTGCGATCTATGAATGTAAGCTCGAGTAAGAGGGCAGCTGACTCTGGTTATTCTGGGAGGCAGAACAAGAGGTCACGTGATAAGTATTACAAGCCGGATCCAAAGCGTGGTGGTGGTCGTAACCGGGGTGGGCGTGTTGCCACTAACTATGAGCATTATAGGCGACGCCATGCGGGTGCATACTGGGGAGCACCTGGAGCTTGTTGGGAGTGTGGATCATCTGATCATTTTAAGTGTGAATGTCTACGAGTTGCGAGAGATACACCGATGGCTGCTGCACCTGTTAAAGGTCGAGGCCATGGTATGGGTAATTTTCAGAGGCGTGAGGATGGTCAGAGGACTGTGGCTCATACAGTTGATTTGTGACCAGAGAATGGTGGGCCGACTTGATTTTATTCTCATCGCGAGGGCCATAATGACACTGATGTTATCGCATGTACCTTTCCTTACAGTCTTTGTCATCATTTTCTTTAAGGGTTAACTACTGGAATAGTAACTTATGTTTTCCCCCAATACAGAGTTGATCACCAATTTTGAAAAACGACCAGTAAGGTCACTTACATTTTCGGTGCGTAAACTTTTGGTCACTCAGTCGTTTGTTATCATTAAACATTGACGGCTTGCTGACCTGGTAGTTAAAAAAATAAGGGTAAACTACTGCAATGGCCACTAAAGTTTATCCCATGTACATTTCTGCTCCCCAATTTTAAAAAATAAACATTATGGTCACTATTAAAAAGGTTTATTTATAATTTTACCCTTGAGTTTTTAAAAATTTATTTTTAAGCCAGCAAATTATGTAGTAAATGGCATTGTAAACTATCAACTGGCAGCAGTGGGTATGAGGACTTCCAGTTTTTTTAGGTTCAAGGGTACTATAAATTCTTGAACTTTAAAAAAAATAATTGAGTTTTTGAATTGTTTTTCACTAATTGAGCCTTTATACTTCAAAATTTTGTCAATGCACCCTTTTGATTAAACAATAATAGAATAATTTAGAGTGAAAAAATAGGAGCAATTTGAAAGTTTAGTTATTAAATAGGAGCAATTTGGACACCTAAAATTTAAAAAGGGTATACTTTGGGTACCTATTTTTCATTTAAGCCTTTTATAATATTATTGTACTAATTGATTGTAAAGTTTTAGGGTTGAAAAATAAATTTTTTAAAATTCAAGGGTAAAATTATAAAGAAACATTTTTAATAGTGACCATAATGTTTATTTTTTAAAATTGGGTAGCATAAATGTACATGGGATAAACTTTAATGGTAATTGTAGTAGTTTACCCTTATTTTTCGCTGCCAGGTCAGCAAGCCGTCAATGTTTAACAACAAAGTGACCTAAAGTTTACGCCCCGAAAACGTAAGTGACCTTACTTGTCGTTTTTTAAAATCGGTGACCAACTTTGTACTGGGGGAGAACATAAATGACTATTCCAGTAGTTAACCCTTTCTTTAATTGATTCAGGGTCTACTCATTCATACATCTTGAGTGAATATGCGCACTTGTTAGATGTTCCTATTGAAATTTTGAAAGTTGATATGTTAGTAACTAGTTGCTTTGGGAAGAAGGTTACGATTAGAAGGTTGTATAGAAGATGCCCTTTAGTTGTTCAAGGTCAAGAGTTTGCCGCGAATTTGATGGAGTTGACGTTTCATGGTTTCGATGTTATCTTGGGTATGGATTGGCTAAGCGAGCACAAGGCAGTTATGGACTGTAAATCCAAAAGGATTTCTTTGAAGCTTGCCGACGATTATGAGGTTGTAGTGGTTGGCGAGAATGTAAAGTTGTTTTCTAACGTCGTTTCAGCTACACAAGAGAAAAAGATGATACAAGGAGGTTGACAAGCATATCTTGCAATTTTGATGAACCTGGATATTAAAGGGGTTCGGGTGTAGGACATTCAGACAATGCGTGATTTTATAGAAGTTTTCCCTGAAGATTTGCCTGGATTACCGCCAGATAGAGAGGTGGAATTTGGAATAGAGACGTACTCGGGTACGACTCAAGTGTCTATTACTTCTTATTATGGCACCAAAAGAATTAAAAGAATTAAAAACACAGCTTCAGAAGTTTTTGGATCGAGGGTTCATCCAACCTAGCGTTTCACCTTGGGGTACACCGGTTCTTTTTGTAAATAAGAAGGATGAGACAATGTGTACGTGCATTGATTACTAGCAATTGAATAATTTGGCGGTTAAGAACAAGTATCCGTTGCCTCGGATTAACGACTTGTTTGATCAATTTCATAGGGAAGTCGTGTTTTCTAAGATTGATTTAAGATCGGGGTTTTATCTGCTAAAAGTGAAAGATTTTGATGTGCCGAAAACTGCTTTTCGCACAAGGTGTGGGCATTATTAGTTTTTAGTGATGCGTTTGGTTTGACAAATACCCCGACTTCTTTTAAGGATATGATGAATAGGGTGTTCCATAAGTATCTTGATCAGTTCATGGTGGTGTTTGTAACACCCCAAATTTGGGCCTAGATGTTTAGAGTCTGAACCGGATCGGTCTGAAAAACGGTTCGAATCTAAAAGAGAGTTTTAGGGAACACCTATTTCGGGATACTTTAAAAATATAGAAAAATATCTAAAAATCCTCATTTAATATAAGAAAGAAAATGGTGGAATCAATTTTACAAAATAAGGTTTGGAAATACTACATTTCGGTGTAGCGACCAAATCGCAATTTTTGCAAAGTTAAGTAGTGACTGTTTTGTAAAGGATTAAAACTTTGAATCTTTAAGGAGCTAATTTTACCAAAATGTTTTCATCAGATTTTTCCTTAATTTGGGTAATTTAATTAATGTTTTAATTAAAGAAAATGAAGGTGATTAAATTAGAAAACCATCTTTGACTTTTCGTAACTACTTTTCACAAATTTTCCCTCATTTTATTTTCTCTCAAATTCCTTTTAACCAAACATTTTTTCTCCAGAAAATACACTTTGATTTTCACTTCATTTGATGAGATTTCAATCTCTCTTTGATTCTTCATCAATTCCTCATCAAATCCACTTGATTTCTACATTGAATTTTCAAGGAAACTTGCCCAAATCAAGGAGAAATCATCCATTAGAGGTAAGCTTCGTCCTTCACCTCTAATGATCAGTTTTTTACTAAAATTCCCAAGTTATCAATCCTTTATTAATGATTTTTAAGTGGTTTTAATGTTAGAAACAAGAAATTGTCTTAAAACTCAAGATTTTGGAAGAGATCTTGAAGATTTTCGTGGTGATTGATTGGGCTCTGTTTTGAGATGGTTTTCTAATGTATTTTGGATGTTAATTGATGTTACAAATGAGGTTTTATCAATCAAATCCCGAATAGGTTTGTTTTCCTAAGTTTTGCTTGTTAGAATGATGGTTTTTGGGGTGATTTTGGTGTTCTGTTATAGCTGGAGGTATAAGGACGTGGTTGTGTTGGTTTTTGATGTTAATTGATGTTTAGAAATGATTAGAAGTGATGGATCTTGGCTGGGTTTGGTTTTGGAAGAGTTTGGAGGTGATTTTGGTAGTGTTTGGTAGCCGAAATGTGGTGTTTGTGTAGAGCAGCGAGTTATGGTGTGTGGCTGATGATTTCAATGCTTGATGATGCATTAATCCTCTGCCCTTATGTGTTTAAAATAGGGGAGACATCTTCGGACACCTTTGGAGTTGATCCGGAAGCTTAGATTGTGTTTCGGCGAGCAAGCGAAACGTAATCGGTGAGTGCGTATGGTTTTAGAAGACCTTGGGGGACAAAGAATCAAGGTTTGGGGATTTAGGAAAGGTTTGAAACGCCTTCCTAAGTCCGGAAGTAAGTATTGGCTAGATTGCTCTCTTGAATGTGGTGATTGCCCCGAAAATGCTTTTACATGCTCATGGTTTTAGATTGATAAATTCTGACTGTTTTTATGCATGAATTATAGCATAGGATGATGCTTGAAATGATTTCATAAAGTAATATGTTGCATTGTTGAGATTTGAGCTTTTATGTTAAAGCAAAGCAAATGTTATGGTTTTGAAATGAGATGAGAATGGTTAAGAATTAATGCATGAAAAACAGTTGGTGATGTTTTAACATAATATATTGGCATAGATGTTGAGATACTTACCGGATATAATTGATTGATCAATAGGATGAGAGTGCACTATAAACTAAAAATTCGTATGTGCTCTTTCGTTAAGCCAAAGGGAGAGAACCGATGATGGGCATTCCATCGGGTTGGACTTGGTGAAATACCCAAGCTTTGTGGCGATGAGAGATTCTGCCATGTGAGTACGGTGATGTGAGATTCCATCAGAAACTATGTTTCTAGATGAGTGAGTACGGTGATGAGACATGCCACCGGAAGTGTCTAGTGAGATGTCTGCATATCCGAGTAATAAACAGATGTGAAATGCTAATATAAATTATGTAATGATTTTTGATTCACATGTAGCTTTGAAGAAATGATTTATGCTATGAGAAATGCATATGAGATTTGTGTTAGAAATGCTTTGGTGTTACAAGCATGAGTATGGCTTTACCATGAGTTTTGCATTGGTTTAAATGCATGAGATAGAATGAAGGTACATGTGTTTTCAATGAGAAATTTCTTTAAAAGGTTATCAAGCATGAGATAGAATGAGCATGTGATTTAAAAGCTTTTGAGAAAGTGTTTTAAGATATGCATTATTGTGTTGGTTTTCTTTAGAGCATGCCTCACTATGCATTTGTGCTTACGCTCTCTCTTTTACCAATAATGCAGATAATTGAGGTGTTTTCGGGCATCAAGGAAGTTAAGTTCACCCAAGGAAGTCCAAGCTCATGTATGGTGAAGTTTTCACACACTTTAGTTTTGATATAATGGCAATGGGAAACCAAGAATTGTATTTGGGAGATATGTTGAACTCCCTAAGGTTGTGGCATGTTTGTGTTAGCTTGTTTGAGTTGTAAATGACCTTAATTGTTTGGTTTGAGGTTGGATTGCTTATTTTGGTTTTGTGATTAGAAAGCTTGCCTCTAGACTCTTGAGAATTTGTGTTTGATGCTATGTTTGTGTTAGAATGTCCCAAATATGTTCCTTATATGTATGATGATTTGCTGGTATGATTTGGGAGCCTTTGAGGTATGTTTGAGTGTGCTAAATGATGAAAAACCAGCATTTGCTGCTGTTTCTAGGCAGGGTGTATCGAAACACCCTATAGTGTTTCGAAACGGGGCCCCGAAATGGTCTTCGTGTTTCGAAACGCCTGAGGCTGTTTCGAAACATTTTGGCTACTAGAATGTCACGTTTCGGTATTGGTCTCGGAACATACCCGCGTACCGAAACGGTCAACACCGTTTCGATACAGCATTTCGGTATGGTAGGTAGGTGTTCCGAAACGGGTGACCGTTGGAAACAGATTTGAATTGTTTTGATGTTTGCATGCTTTACATTTTAGTCTTAAATTTTGTGCTTGCAATTGCTTGAGCTTGAGAAGTTCTTTTAAGCTGAAATTTGGCAGAGAACCATATAACATGATTAATTACACATTGGTAATCCTTAAATCTATGAAGTCCCTCTAATTTACAAAAAAAGACAATTTGGTCCCTAATCTTGTATAAAGTGCAATTGAGTCCTTAAATGTTATTTGACCGCTGTGCCTATCTCATTCATGATTCGTGAGTACTCACTTAGGTTTAATATGTATTTATACAAGAGTAAAATGAAAAAAGGGTCGTTAATCAAGGTTGACTTTCGGGTTGACTTTGGTTTTCCCCGTGTAATCTTTGTAGTTCGGGTCAAGCGTCTAGGTCGGGCTAAGGGGGTTACATTTGTTGGTATTAGAGCTAGGTTATCGAATAATTGGGGTTTGGTATGTGGGTGTTGTATGTGTTTATGCATGATGTATCTTCTTGGTGAAAGAATGATGTATGATTTGTGGGGTATGATTCAATTGAGATGATCTTGTGATGCTATACTATGTTTGGAGTGTAGTTGGGAATCCCATTGCCATATCAAAACTATTGAGAAGAATTGTTTTCGAAGATGAGCTTGAGTACTTGGATTACTTACCTTATTGTGCCTAATTGTTTTTATTGCATGTTTGTTAGTGCATTGTTTTTATGATGGGGCCACGTAGAGAGCTGAGAATCAATACTAGATCGATGGCTGATAATGAAAATGTCGAGAATGCTGAGGATTTACCTCCTCCTCCTCCTGGTGGGTCACCCGGTGGTGGTGGAGCTAGAGCTGGTAATGCTGGTGTTGGTGCTGGGGTTGCTGGACCCCAGGGTGTGCAGGGGCAAGCTGCTCCTGACATGACCATGTTGATTCAGGCTATTGCTGGAGCTTTCCAGGCAGCAGTAGCCGGAGCTCATGGAGTTGCGCATCAGGATGATGCTAATGTGAGGTTGCCTTTGGAACGTCTTCGCAGTCTAGGAGGGACTGAGTTCAGAGGTTTATCTTTGGAAGGATCTGAGTCTTGGTTTGAGAGCACCAAGAGGATTCTGGGTCAGATGAACTGCAACAATGTGCAGAAGCTGGGTTGTGTTGTGTCACTACTGCATGGTGATGCTTATACGTGGTGGGCGACCATTATCTCCGGGTTGGAGGATGACGAGGTGACTTGGACGTTCTTCTTGAATGCGTTCAAGTGGAAGTACCTGGGAGTACATTACCTCGATGAAAAGAAAAGAGAGTTTATGTCTCTCGTGCAAGGAAACATGTCAGTAGCTGAATCTGAAATTCAGTTTGTTCGCCTCAGTCAGTATGCACCTGAGCTAATCCCTAGTGAGCGGGAGAGGTGCGAGCGATTCCATTATGGGCTGGTAGCAGATGTCAAGACCTATATGTTTGCGGATGATTATACGGATTTCGATGTCTTGGTCACTAGAGCCAAGGACATTGAATCGAATCTTGGTTTGGCAAGTTGAGCTGGTGGCTCTAGCTCGGGAAAGCGAACGGCTGAACGTGATTATGGTAGAGATCGCAACAAGAGGCATAAGGATAGGAAGTCGCATTATGATGCTAGGCGTAGGGGTGGTAACCCTGGTAGAGGTCAGCAAGGACCTAATGCTGTTCTGAGGACTCCTGAATGTAATCGTTGTGGTAGAAGGCATGGTGGTGAGTGTTGGAGTAACCTTGGGACATGCTGGAATTGTGGGAACCGATGGCATTTGAAGAAAGATTGTCCTCAACCGCTGAGAGAGGGACAAGCTCCGGTGAGAGTAGCTAAGCAACAGAGAGGTCGTGGGCGCGGCCGTGGTAATTTTCAGCGTAGGGATGATGGTGGCAGGAACGTAGCACATGTTGTGGCCGTTCAACCTGAGGGTGGCGGTCAAGCTCGAGTGTATGCCCATCATGAGGGAAGGAATGATACGGATGTGATCGCATGTACCTTTACTTTGCAATCGTTGTCATTACTTTCTTTGATTGATTCTGGATCTACCCACTCGTACATATTGCGTGAACATGCTCAAATGCTTGGTTTACCTGTTGAGTCTTTGGATGTTGGTATGCGTGTGACTAGTTCCTTTGTTGAGACGGTTGTAATGAGGAAGTTGTATAGGAGATGTCCCTTGAAGGTGCAAAATCATGTTTTTCTTGTTGATCTCATGGAATTGCCATTCTATGGCTTTGATGTAATCCTTGGCATGGATTGGCTTGTTGAACATAGAGACGTGGTGGATTTCGAAAGCAAGCGAGTTTCATTGAAACTTGCGGATGATTATGAAGTGGTGGTAGTGGGCGAGAATGTGAAGTTTCTTGCCAATGTGGTGTCTACATTGGAAGCAAGTCGGATGTTGCGGCAGGGTTGCGAGGCTTACCTAGCCTTTGTTATGAATCCTAGTTCAAAGGAGTTGCGCGTTCATGATATAAGAACTGTACGTGAGTTCCCTGGAGTGTTTCCGGAGGAGTTACCTGGATTGCCGCCTAGTCGAGAGGTAGAGTTTGGGATTGAGTTGTATAAGAACACAACTCTGGTGTCCATTGCTCCCTATCGCATGGCACCCAAAGAGTTGAAGGAGTTGAATACGTAGCTTCAAGAGTTGCTTGACCGTGGTTTCATTCGGCCTAGTGTGTCACCTTGGGGAGCACCGGTTTTGTTTGTGAAAAAGAAAGACGGCACGATGAGGATGTGCATTGATTATCGCCAGCTGAACAAGTTGACCATCAAAAATAGGTATCCTTTGCCGAGGATTGATGACCTGTTTGATCAATTTCGGGGAGCGGCTGTGTTTTCAAAAATTAACTTGAGGTCAGGGTACTATCAGCTTAAGGTGAAAGACGAGGATGTGCTGAAAACAACCTTTAGAACAAGATATGGGCATTATGAGTTCCTTGTAATGCCGTTTGGTTTGACGAATGCTCATGTTGCTTTCATGGACATGATGAATAGGGTGTTCCATGAATACTTGGACAAATTCATTATGGTGTTCATCGACGATATCCTTGTGTACTCTCATACTGAGGAGGAGCATGAAGGTCATTTGAGAGTTGTCTTGCAAGCGCTGTTGGAAAATCAGCTTTATGCTAAGCTGAGCAAGTGTAAGTTTTGGCTTAAGGAAGTTGTGTTCCTTGGTCATGTGGTTTCGGCTGAAGGGATTCGAGTTGATCCCCAGAAGGTTGAGGTGGTGATGAATTGGAAGCCTCATAAGTATGTTCATGAAGTCCGTAGTTTCCTTGGGTTGGCAGGATATTACCGGAGGTTTGTGGATGGATTTTCTAAGATTGCTGCTCCTTTAACAAAGTTGTTGCAAAAATATGTTAAGTATGAGTGGACGGAAGCGAGACAACAAGCTTTTGAGAAGCTTAAGGCAGCTCTGACGCAAGCTCCTATCTTGGTTCAACATGAATCAGGAAAAGAGTTTGTGGTGTACAGTGACGCATCCTACGTTGGTTTGGGGTGTGTGCTAATGCAAGAGGGTAAGGTAGTGGCTTATGCATCGCGTCAGTTGAAGGTGCATGAGCACAATTATCCTACGCATGATATTGAGTTAGCTGCGGTGGTTTTTGCTTTGAAGATCTAGAGACATTATCTTTATGGTGAGAAGTGTACTGTGTACACGAATCACAAGAGTTTGAAGTATTTGATGTCTCAGAAAGAGTTTCTAGAACTAAGTGTTTTGATATAATATTTGAAAAATGTTTTGGACTAAATTGAAAAGAATTTAAAATGTGTTTTTAGTAAAAAAAACTTGTAAATATGTTTAAGGGGTTTTTCAAGGCTTTGGAATGATTTAAAGTACATTTAAAGTAGTCAAAACCAGCCTTTTCAAGTGCCCGTACCGATACGCCTTAGGGTTTCAACTACATGAACTTTCCAGTAGCCAAAACCCATACCGATACGCTTAGCCGTATCGATATGGTGTGTTTTGAAATAGCCCAACGGCTAGTCGCGTACCGATACGCCTAACTACCCCAACGGTTTTTTAATTTGCAGGACCGTTACGTTACGCTAGGTAAGCGTATCGATACACATCAGCTAAAGAAGCTCAACAACTAATTCCTTATCGGGACCGTATCGATACGGGTTGAAGGATATCGATACGCCAAGTTGCAGAATTGCATTTATGGTGGGAAATAAAGGCTCCAACGGCTCCAATCCAATCCCAACAGCTAGTAACAACCACAAACTCATCAAGGAGTATAAAATGGACCTCCAAGCATCTTGTAATGGTCAATGCTTCAATTGTTACAACATTATGATGTTAAAATTTGTCTAGAGCTTAAATTGTATATTTCTTGCTTAGACAACACTTGTGAGCTTAACATTGTTAAATTTGCTCAAGTGTTTAGGTTTTGGGTGAGTGCTTAGTATTGCAAACACATACCTATTAGAGGGATTTCTAGTTTGCTAAGTATTTCTCTTGTAAGAGAGTGTTTGATCAAGCTTTGGTTAGAAAGCTTGATCGTTGTAACGGTTTCCTCCTAATCCGAGAAAAGGGGACGAAATTCTTAGTGAATTTATTTGGAAATCCTTAGTGGGAAGCTAAGGTAGTGGATGTAGACCATGGTTAGAAGGTTGAACCACTATAAATCCTTGTGTAAATTGTCTAATTTTTCCTTCCCGCGATTTCACCCAAATTATCCAACTTCTCCACACTTGGCGAGCAAGAACGGTTGAAGGAATCGAGCCCCCTAAATCTCAACAATTGGTATCAGAATTTGGCTCAATCGAAGGGGATTCACATCCTATTGAGAAGATTCGGCAAGCTCGATCATCATTTCACCAACCGGCTTAAATGGCGCAATCCATCAACAAACCGCCCTTCTTCGACGGAAATCAATATGCACATTGGAAGACAAAGATGAAATTTTTCATGAAGTCAAAAGACTACAAGCTATGGGACATAGTTGAAGATGCTCCGTTCGTGCCTCAACGAAGCAAAGCGAAATGGAGTGCCGAAGATCGCAAGAAGATAGAGCTAAATTACAAGGCCTTGCACATTCTATTTTGTGCTGTTGGCTCAACCATCTATGAGAAGATTTCTTCTTGTGAGAGTGCCAAGGAGGTATGGGACAAGCTTGAAGTCATATACGAAAGGACAAATGAAGTAAAGGAGACCAAGAACGGCTCCTCACCTTAGAGTATGAGAACTTCAAGATGAATCCGGAAGAGAACATCGAGAAGATGTTTGATAGGTTCTCCACTATCACAAATGGACTCAAAGGATTTGGAGAAGCCATCCCGGAAGAGAAGCTTATCCGAAAGCTCATCTACTCCCTTCCCGAGTCATGAGACTCAAAGAGGACCGCCATCATCGAAGCCAAGAATCTCAAAACCTTGAAGCTTGATGAACTCGTGGGGTCACTTCTCACTCACAAAATAATGAAGAAAAATAAAGAAGATGAGAAGAAGAAGGAAGAGATTAGAGCAATGAGGAAGAAGAAGATCATGGAGCTAGGCATCAATGCAAGTGTCGTAGCTCTCAAATCCTCCACATGCCATCATGTAGATTCAAGTAAGGAGGAAAGTGAAGATGAAGAGATGGCCTATCTCTTCAACAAATTCACCCGGTTCATGAAGAGCGAAATGGATAAATCCAAGCATGAATCGAGGAAGAAGATGAAGGACTCCCACAAATCCAAAAAGAGGGGATCATCTTCAAAACAAGCATATGTGGCCACATGGAGTGATGAAGACTCCACCGATGATGAAGTAGCCCACCTATGCTTGATGGCCCTCAATGAGGGGGAGGTAACTTCTAACTCATCTATTTCAAATTCATATACATTTGATGAGTTGCAAGATGCCTATGATGAGTTGCTTTTGGAATTCAAGGCATCGTTTTCCAAAAACAAAAAGTTGATTTCAAAAATAAAAATTGAAAATGATTTGCTTTCCAAAACAAATCTTGAACTTGAAGCAAAATTAAAAGATTTTGAACAAAAATGTTTTGATTTACAAAAGTTGCTTCTTAAAGTTCAAAAAGAAAAAAAATTTGATTTCCAATGAACTTGAAAAGAAAAATAGTTTTGGAAAATCAAATATGTTAGAAAATCTAGTGCCCCTAGATTTGTAAATGGTAAATGTTTTAGAAGTGTTTGGGTCCCAAAAGGACTAACCACGTCAACTAAAAAAGATGAAATTGAAAAATGGATTCCTAAGGGGACTAAATTTTGTGCTACTAATGTTTATGGATCCAAAGCAATTTGGATACCAAAAATTACTTGATTGTCTTTTGCTAGGTGTGATGGAGAGTGATCAACAAGTCAAAAATTGAGGGGGAGCTCCATGGAAACAAAGGAAGAACACTTGAAGAAGGAAGGCTTCACATCCTCCCTTGGGTTCAAGTGTGATAAAATCTAGTTGTTTTTGTTCTTATTTAATTTATTTTCTTTTGTCAACTAGATAATCATATATGTTGAACTAACATTCTTATGATGCTTTGAGTAAGGGGGGCCAATTTTTAAACCAAATTTTTAAGTGTGTCAAATTTTCTTTTTACCTCCTAAGTTATTTTGAGCTCAATGTCATTTTAAATTCTTTTTGATATAACAAAAAGGGGGAGAAATGGTTTCAAAAATTGATTTTTCAAGTTTTTCAAGAGAATAAGGGGGAGCCTTAATCAAATTTAAATTTCAAGTCTCTTATTCAATTTTTTAAAAATACAAAGGGGGAGAGAATCCCAAACAATTTTTCAAGTTGATTTTATTATATCAAAAAGGGGGAGATTGTAGAACTAAGTGTTTTGATATAATATTTGAAAAATGTTTTGAACTAAATTAAAAAGAATTTAAAATGTGTTTTTAGTCAAAAACAACTTGGAAATATGTTTAAGGATTTTACAAGGCTTTGGAATGATTTAAAGTACATTTAAAGTAGTCAAAACCAGCCTTTTTAAGTGCCCGTACCGATACAGTTTCGGACCGTACCGATACGCCTTAGGGTTTCAACTACATGAACTTTCCAGTAGCCAAAACCCGTACCGATACGCTTAGCCGTATTGATACGGTGTGTTTTGAAATAGCCCAACGGCTAGTCGCGTACCGAGACAAGTGTATCGCGTATCGATACGCCTAACTACCCCAACGGTCATATTCCCAACGGTATTTTAATTTGCAGGACCGTACCGATACGCTAGGTAAGCGTATCGATACGCATCAGCTGATGAAGCTCAACGACTAATTCCTTATCGAGACCGTATCGATATGGTTTGAAGGGTATCGATACGCCAAGCTCCAGAACTACATTTATGGTGGGAAATAAAGGCTCCAACGGCTCCAATCCAATCCCAACGGCTAGTAACGGCCACAAACTCATCAAGGAGTATAAAAGGGACCTCCAAGCATCTTGTAATGGTTAATGCTTCAATTGTTACAACATTATGATGTCAAAATTTGTCTAGAGCTTAAATTGTATATTTCTTGCTTAGACAACACTTGTGAGCTTAACATTGTTAAATTTGCTCAAGTGTTTAGGTTTTGGGTGAGTGCTTAGTATTTCAAACACATACCGATTAGAAGGATTTCTAGTTTGCTAAGTGTTTCTCTTGTAAGAGAGTGTTTGATCAAGCTTTGGGTAGAAAGCTTGATTGTTGTAACGGTTTCCTCCTAATCCGAGAAAAGGGGACGAAATTCTTAGTGAATTTGTTTGGAAATCCTTAGTTGGAAGCTAAGGTAGTGGATGTAGACCTTGGTTAGAAAGTTGAACCATTATAAATCCTTGTGTAAATTGTCTAATTTTTCCTTCCCACAATTTCACCCAAATTATCCAACTTCTCCACACTTGGCGAGCAAGAACGGTTGAAGGAATCGAGCCCCCTAAATCTCAACAGAGTTGAATCTTAGGAAACGATGATGGGTGGAGTTGCTTAAGGATTATGATCTAACGATCGAGTATCACCTGGGAAAGGCCAATGTTGTGGCTGACGCCTTGAGCAGAAAAGTGGCGGTGGAGTTAAGGGCGATGTTTGCTAGCTTGAGCATATCGCGAGATGGAGGTCTTGTTGTCGAATTGCAAGTGAAACCATCTCTAGTTCAGTTGATAAAGGATAAGTAGTTGTTAGATGATTCTTTGGTGCCACATGTTCAGGATATTGCTGAGGATAGACCATCGGATTTTTGTTTTAATGATGATGAAGTTCTATGTTTTGGAAGTCGGATAGTAGTGCCGGATGATGTGGAGTTGAGGCGTACTATTCTGACCGAAGCTCATAGTAGTCCTTTTGCTATGCACCCTGGTAGTACAAAGATGTACCGAGATCTGAAGGATGAGTACTATTGGGTGGGTTTGAAGAAGGATGTTGCAGAATATGTGAGCAAGTGCATGGTTTGTCAGCGGGTTAAGGCTGAGCATCAGTTTCCTTCGGGGTTGTTGCAACCGTTGAGGATCCCTGAATGGAAGTGGGAGAGGATCACCATGTACTTTGTGTCTGGTTTGCCTTTGTCGCCATCAAAGAAGAATTCTGTGTGGGTGATTGTGGACCGCCTTACGAAGTGTGCGCATTTCTTACCTGTGAATACTACATATACTTTGGATAAGCTTGTAGAGCTGTATATTGCTGAGATTGTACGTCTGCATGGTGTACCAAAATCTATAGTGTCAGATAGAGATCCGAGGTTCACGTCAAGGTTTTGGGAGTGTTTACATCAGGCATTGGGTACGCGGTTGAATTTCAGTACTTCTTATCATCCGCAGATGGATGGACAGTCTGAGCGTGTTATCCAAGTGCTTGAGGATATGTTGAGGTGCTGTGTGATTGAGTTTTAAGGTTCTTGGGAGAAGCACTTGCCTTTGGTGGAGTTTGCTTATAATAATAGCTACCAGACAAGTATTCAAATGGCACCTTATGAAGCCTTATATGGGAGGAAGTGCAGAACTCCTCTTTTCTGGGATGAAACGGGACAAAAGTTGGTCTCGATGCCGACTTTGTTGAAAGGAACCACTGAGAAGGTGAAGCTCATTTGTGAGCGGTTGAAGGCAGCCTTTGATCGGCAAAATTCTTACGTGGATTTGAAGCGTAAGGAGATAGAGTTTGCGGTGGGTGACCGTGTGTTCTTAAAGGTTTCACCTTGGAAGAAGGTGATGAGGTTTGGCCGGAAGGGTAAGTTGAGCCCTAGATATTTTAGACCATACGAGGGGATAGAACGTGTGGGTCCTGTTGCTTATAAGCTGAGGCTACCACAAGAGTTATAGAGGATACATAATGTGTTTCATGTATCTATGCTTCGGAGGTATAGATCGGATCCTTCGCATGTTATGCTTGTGGAGGAAGTTGAGTTGAATCCAGATTTGACTTATGATGAGGAGCCAGTCGAGATTTTGGATTCGGACAGTAAGGTTCTCTGGGGTAAGACCATTGAGTTGGTTAAGGTGTTGTGGAGGCATCGTGGTGTTGAGGAAGCCACGTGGGAAAGAAAAGATGATATGAATAAGCAATTTCCTTACCTTTTTCCTCCAGGTAAATTTCGAGGACGAAATTTCTTAAGAGGGGGAGAATTGTAACACCCCAAATTTGGGCCTAGATGTTTAGAGTCTGAACCGGATCGGTCTGAAAAACGATTCGAATCTAAAAGGGAGTTTTAGGGAACACCTAGTTCGGGATACTTTAACAGTATAGAAAAATATCTAAAAATCCTCATTTAATATAAGAAAGACAATGGTGGAATCAATTTTACAAAATAAGCTTTGGAAATACTACATTTCGGTGTAGTGACCAAATTGCAGTTTTTGCAAAGTTAAGTAGTGATTGTTTTGTAAAGGATTGAAATTTTAAATCTTTAAGGAGCTAATTTTACCAAAATGTTTTCATCAGATTTTTCCTTAATTTGGGTAATTTAATTAATGTTTTAATTAAAGAAAATGAAGGTGATTAAATTAGAAAACCATCTTTGACTTTTCATAACTACTTTTCACAAATTTTCCCTCATTTTATTTTCTCTCAAATTCCTTTCAACCAAAAATTTTTTCTCCAGCAAATACACTTTGATTTTCACTTCATTTGATGAGATTTCAATCTCTCTTTGATTCTTAATCAATTCCTCATCAAATCCACTTGATTTCTACATTGAATTTTCAAGGAAACTTGCCCAAATCAAGGAGAAATCATCAATTAGAGGTAAGCTTCGTCCTTCTCCTCTAATGATCAGTTCTTTACTGAAATTACCAAGTTATCAATCCTTTATTAATGATTTTTAAGTGGTTTTAATGTTAGAAACAAGAAATTGTCTTAAAACTCAAGATTTTGGAAGAGATCTTGAAGATTTTCGTGGTGATTGATTGGGATCTGTTTTGAGATGGTTTTCTAATGTATTTTGGATGTTAATTGATGTTACAAATGAGGTTTTATCAATCAAATCCCGAATAGGTTTGTTTTCCTAAGTTTTGCTTGTTAGAATGATGGTTTTTGGGGTGATTTTGGTGTTCTGTTATAGCTGGAGGTATAAGTACGTGGCTGTGTTGGTTTTTGATGTTAATTGATGTTTAGAAATGATTAGAAGTGATGGATCTTGGCTGGGTTTGGTTTTGGAAGAGTTTTGAGGTGATTTCGGTAGTGTTTGGTAGCCGAAATGTGGTGTTTGTGTAGAGCAGCGAGTTATTGTGTGTGGCTGATGATTTCAATGCTTGATGATGCATTAATCCTCTGCTCTTATGTGTTTAAAACAGGGGAGACATCTTTATGCATGAATTATAGCATGGGATGATGCTTGAAATAATTTCATAAAGTAATATGTTGCATAGTTGAGATTTGAGCTTTTATGTTAAAGCAAAGCAAATGTTATGGTTTTGAAATGAGATGAGAATGATTGAGAATTAATGCATGAAAAATAGTAGGTGAGATGATGTTTTAACATAATATATTGTCATAGATGTTGAGATACTTACCGGATATAATTGACTGATCAATAGGATGAGAGTGCCCTATAAACTAAAAATTCGTACGTGCTCTTTGGATAAGCCAAAGGGAGAGAACCGATGATGGGCATTCCATCAGGTTGGACTTGGTGAAATACCCAAGCTTTGCAGCAATGTGAGATTCCGTCATGTGAGTACGGTGATGTGAGATTCCACCGGAAACTATGTTGCTAGACGAGTGAGTACGGTGATGAGAGATGCCACCGGAAGTGTCTAGTGAGATGTCCGCATATCTGAGTAATAAAGAGATGTGAAATGCCAATATAAATTATGTAATGATTTTTATTCACATGTACCTTTGAAGAAATGATTTATGCTATGAGAAATGCATATGAGATTTGTGTTAGAAATGCTTTGGTGTTACAAGCATGAGTATGGCTTTGCCATGAGTTTTGCATTGGTTTAAATGCATGAGATAGAATGAAGGTACATGTGTTTTCAATGAGAAATTTCTTTGAAAGGTTATCATGCATGAGATAGAATGAGCATGTGATTTAAAAGCTTTTGAGAAAGTGTTTTAAGATATGCATTATTGTGTTGGTTTTCTTTAGAGCATGCCTCACTAAGCATTTGTGCTTACGCTCTCTCTTTTACCAATAATGCAGATAATTGAGGTGTTTTCGGGCATCAAGGAAGTTAAGTTCACCCAAGGAAGTCCAAGCTCATGTATGGTGAAGTTTTCATACACTTTAGTTTTGATATAATGGCAATGGGAAACCAAGAATTGTATTTGGGAGATATGTTGAACTCCCTAAGGTTGTGGCATGTTTGTGTTAGCTTGTTTGAGTTGTAAATGACCTTAATTGTTTGGTTTGAGGTTGGATTGCTTATTTTGGTTTTGTGATTAGAAAGCATGCCTCTAGACTATTGAGGATTTGTGTTTGATGCTATGTTTGTGTTAGAATGTCCCAAATATGTTCCTTATATGTATGATGATTTGCTGGTATGATTTGGGAGCCTTTGAGGTATGTTTGAGTGTGCCAAATGATGAAAAACTAGCATTTGCTGCTGTTTCTGGGTAGGGTGTATCGAAACACCCTCTAGTGTTTCGAAACGGGGGCCCGAAATGGTCTTTGTGTTTCGAAAAGCCTGAGGCTGTTTCGAAACATTTTGGCTACTAGAATGTCACGTTTCGGTACTGGTCTCGGAACATACCCGCGTACCGAAACGGTCAACGCCGCTTCGATACAATGTTTCGGTACGGTAGGTAGGTGTTCCGAAACGGGTGACCGTTGGACACAAATTTGAATTGTTTAGATGTTTGCATGCTTTACATTTTAGTCCTAAATTTTGTGCTTGCAATTGTTTGAGCTTGAGAAGTCCTTTTAAGTTGAAATTTGGCAGAGAAGCATGTAACATGATAATTACACATTGGTAATCCTTAAATCTATGAAGTCCCTCTAATTTACAAAAAATACAATTTGGTCCCTAATCTTGTGTAAAGTGCAATTGAGTCCTTAAATGTTATCCGATCGTTGTGCCTATCTCATTCATGATTCGTGAGTACTCACTTAGGTTTAATATGTATTTAGACAAGAGTAAAATGAAAAAAAGGGTCGTTAATCAAGGTTGACTTTCGGGTTGACTTTAGTTTTCCCCGTGTAATCTTCGGAGTTCGGGTCAATCGTCTAGGCCGGGCTAAGGGGGCTATAGTGTTTATTGATGATATTCTCGTGTACTCTAGTACCGAGGAGGAACATGATTGGCATTTGTGGATTGTGTTGCAAGCTTTGAAGAAACATCAGTTGTACGCCAAGTTGAGTAAGTGCGAGTTTTGGCTCAAGGAGGTGATGTTTCTCGGTCATTTGGTTTATGCGGAAGGTATTCATGTTGACCCACAGAAAATTGAGGTTATTATTAGTTAGATGCAACCTAAGTCGGTATCAGAGATTCATAATTTTCTTATTTTGGCTGGTTATTATTGTCGTTTCGTGGATGGGTTCTCAAGTATTGCAGCATTGTTGATGAATTCGTTGCAAAAGAATGCCCCGTATACGTGGATGGAGAAGCAACAACATAGTTTTGAGAAGTTGAAGAAGGTTTTGACTCATGCTCCTATTCTAATTCAACCCTAATATGGAAAGGAGTTTGTGGTTTATAGGCATGCGTCTTATGTTGGTTCGGGTTGTGTGCTAATGCAAGATGGTAAGGTGGTAGCTTATGCATCAAGACAATTGAAGGTTCATGAGCACTATTATCTGACCCATGATTTAGAGCTTGCGGCGGTGGTGTTTGCTTTGAAAATTTGGAGACATTATCTTTATGGAGATAAGTGTGTTGTGTATACCGATCACAAGAGTTTAAAGTATTTGATGTCTTAGAGGATTTGAATCTTAGGCAACAAAGGTGGCTTGAGTTGCTTAAAAAATATGATTTGTCGATCGAGTACCATTCTTTTTGGCCTTAAGATGTACCGGTACGACCTTCTTTGTACAAAGACTGGTATCGGTACATGTGCCCAAGTACCGATACCAGTTTCAATTATTCCTATTATTTTGATGTTTGAGGCTTCTGATTCTCTCATTTTGGTCCCCGGATCTTGCGAATGCAATTGATTGAGTTTGAATGATTGTTTTGAACTAAAATTTGACGAGCAAGCATGTTATCTGATTAATTAAGGCTTGGTAATCTAAACTTAACTAAGTCTTTAGAGTTTTCCAGATTTAGTTTTAGTCCCTAAAATGCAACTATATGCAATCGAGAGTCACTTTGGTGTATGTTTCTTTTTAGATTTCATATGCTACCAATATGCTCACCTTAGGTTAATATGTTGCATCTAGAAAAGATAAAAAGAAAAATAATCCACCCATTTCTTGTATTATCGTTTCGGGTTTCATTCGACAAACTTAATGTAGCTCACTCGGTTCGGTCAGACGTCTAGGCTGGGACCCGGTTTGTATCGAGAGGGTCCTACCGATACAGTTTGGGGCATATTGGTACACATGCTCGGATTGACAAAATCCAGATTCCAATAGCTAAAAATTGTACCGATACACATGCCCAGTATCGGTACCCTCTTTAAATTTCCCAAAGCCCGTATCGAAACGACCCTTCACTTACTGATCTCGGAGCCCAATTTATGCTTATCCGTACTGATACAGGGTTCCGTCTATAGGTACGCCTGGACCTGTAATGTCCAATTTTGCTGGTTTTTCAACCAAATAGAGCCTTAAACATAGATCAATCAATCCCAAACTTACACACCAATAAACCAAGCATCAAACAAGCCAAAAGCTCCTAGAAGCATGAGTAGCTAGAGGCAAATCCTACAAGAACACAATACTAGAGGCAGGCTTCCTATCTTCATCCAACTCAAAGTCCAAAAAGGAATTTAAGGCATATTCCAGCATAGGAATCAAATCAGTTGACTTAAACCAACAATTTAGGAATGCTTGAACCACAATATCTTAAGCATAGGCACATCCACCCTATATGCACACTACAAAAATCTTCAAGCATCAAACACGTGCATGCTAGTCCAACATTCAAATCACAAAATCAACAACATATAAATCCATCAATCAAAATATATAATCTCCACAATACAACCAAAATACAAGGTATAAACCTCCCCAAAAACGTGGTACACATTGCCTTATTAACCGAATTAAAACTAGGTTTTCATACTCAATCAAATGTCTTGTTCTTGAACCTTCCTTGCCGTAACAATGGAGCCATCAACTTTATTTCTCTGCATCAATGGGAAAAAGAGAGCGTAAGAAATCATGCTTAGTGAGGATACTCTTAAGTAAAACATTAATGCATTTTAAAAGCTATTTGAAAACCATAAATCCCTTGATGTATAAGGCATGCTTAATCAAATCCAAAGAATTTTCTCATTTGTTTCCAAAATAAATTATGCATAACAACCATATGCATTAAAACCATCTTATATATCTCATAAATCACATATATTGGCAATTATGGTGACCCCATATAGTCTCACCTCTAGCCACACTTTCGGATACACTGATTTCTCATGGTGGTACTACCTCCACCAAATCTCATACCTTGCATAGTTAAACAGCTAGATACCATCAACTTGGGTTGCCTAGTTAAACTGCATACCCCAAGTGATAACCCAACGATCCTAGTAGCCTACTTAAACTACTTTTCCTCAAGGACCGTGGCACGATTGATTTTAATATTATAGTGCACTTAATCATATGGCTGGCCAACTATATCCGATAGTTTCTCATTATGTCACATAGCCAATATATCATTTCTAAATACATTTACTTATTGTTTTCCAATGCATTTCACAAAACTATTTCATATGCAAAACCACATTGCCCAAGGCAACACCACATTCCTTTAGGAATAATTCTTTATGCTAATAGGTGTTAAGTGTGTAAAAGTACTATTATTTCACCCTTTTTCTAGGACAATTATTGATAAATCTACACCCATTTGAATCATATTGTAGCCCTCCATGCATCAATCACATTGATCTAATCTTTATCATGCTTGATCCTTATATTTAGCTTATTTAGTGGAAAAGATACTACTTATGTGTGTGCTTGGTGTGTATGCAGATGTCACTACTCACTGCCCGAGCAAGCACTGTCGCGACAGTGAAGGAAAGAAAGGAGTGGTACATAATCATCTCACGATGGTTCAGATCAAGCTAGTTGTGGATGTCAGTTTCTACTGAAGGAAGCTGAACCATGAGACAAAGCCTTGTTGAGTAAGAGAGACAGACATAACATTTTTTTTGCTAAGCAATAAGATTTTTATTGATAGTTGTCGGAGTCGAGTGCCTCGTTAAAAAACCTCCCTAAGCCTAGGTGGAGGAAAAAGAGTGCACTACGACACGACTAAGGAAGTACAAAGCGGGCAGTTCATAAATCAATATTGAACAAAATAAAACCTTATAACTCTGTAGCAATCAGATCAACATTCTACCACCATGCTTTGAACATCTGTGTCATAGACATTCCATCTTTTGCTAGTTGATCATCGATGCAGTTTTGATCCCTGGAAGTGTAGCCAAAAGATACATGTTGGATGAGGGAGCATAATTTGTCAATTTCATCGAACAAGGTCCACCAACGCCAAGGTCGGATGACTCTATTCCCAATCCAATTCAGCACCGTTTTCGAGTTAGATTCTATGATCAGCTTAGCCTTTCCCTTCAAACACGCTTCAACGAAAATGGACATGGATGTCTTAATAGCAATCACCTCAAAAAAATCAGAACATAACAGCTCAGTATGTCCAGAGAATAGTATTCTAATATCTCCATTGCTTGTCCTCAATACACCACCACACCCAACTTTTGGATCTTTGAACGCTTCGTCGACATTGAATTTAACCTCATATGACCTTGGGGAGATCCATTCTAAATTTGGCTTGAGATTGACGTAGACAAAAGGTTTATTCCACCAGCCGTCGACATCGAGAATGAGATCAACATTTACAGCTTTAATCCAAGAGAAAGCTCTCATTTTCGCAAAAAATATGAGATCATTCATAGAAGTCGCCATTTCATTGAAAACTTTATCATTTCTTGCCAGCCATAGGCTCCAAACAGCAGAGGCTACAGAGATTAACCATAAGGTTTTTGTGTTTCCAGACCAAGTTGTATTGTAGTAGAAGAAGAAGAAATCGTCTATGCTCAAGATATTGGGCCATTTATCGACCACCAACTGCAACAATTTTGCCAATAACAGATTGCAAATCTACATTCCAGCAACAAGTGATTTATAGTTTCAATATCTGATTCGCACCAAGGGCATACAGCTCTATCTTCAACTAGTTTAACACATCTTGCTCTAAGGAAGTCTTTAGTTGGAACTCTTTGGATTTTCAAGAACCACAAGAAGCTTCAAACTTTTGGCAGCACCTTCATTTTCCAGATTTTATCGAAGTCAAAAGAAGGATCTTCAATGTTTGTGCTAATCAGAAGTTCTGTGAGTTTGCTAATAGAAAAGGAGCATGCTTTGGCGTGCACCCAAATTATTATGTCTTGACATTCTTTCATAATGACTCTCCTTTTACAACATCTTTTAACACTGCCGGTAAGCTTTCTTATCTTTCCGGTAGAGGCCTAGAAAACATAGTTGTCCAATTAAGATCATTGAAGCTATTTGAAGTAATAGAAGCAATCACCACACCCTTTCTAGAAGCAAGTATGTACAGTCTAGGTGCTAGGAGGCTGAGGGGTTTCACTCCAGACCAAAGGTCTTCCCAAAAAAGGATGGATTTTCCATCCCCCAATTTCCATCTAAACGCCTCATGGTTCATCCAGCGGTTCACTTCAACATCGAGGAGATTATTGGCTATGCCTTTCCAAATTATTGATACTTTTTTGGATTTACCAAAGGGAGAAATCATCCCATGCATCATTTCTCTGTACTTCGTACAAATAATTTTTCGCCATAAGGCATCTTTCTCCAAGATAAATCTCCATCCCCATTTCCCAAGTAGTGATTTGTTCTTAGCCTTGATGTTGATTACTCCAGCGCCCTCTTTTTCTTGGGAAGGCAGATTCGACCCCAATTGACTTTGGCAAGTTTCTTCTCACCTGGAGATTGACCCCAAAGAAACTGTCTTCTTACTTTATCAATCTGCCGAATGACCGAATTTGGGGCTTTGAAGATGGACATGTAGTATAGAGGCAAGGCAGAGAGAACTGCATTTATTAGAGCGACTCTTCCAGCAAAAGTTAAAGAACGACTTTTCCAGCCAGCAAGCTTGTTCCTAACCTTTTCAATCACTGGAGTCCATGTTTCAGCTCTCCTCGGATCAGCTTCTAATGGAATTCCTAAATAGCAAAAGGGAAGGTTCCCTTTTTTACATACAAACAATTTTGCTAACGAGTCTAGACTTTTCCCATCAATATTTATGCATGTCAAGCATGATTTTCTATAGTTAATACTTAAACCAAAACTAACCTCAAAACACCTCATGATACGCTTCATATTTCTCAGCTGATCTTCGGAGGCTCTGAAGAATAGGATTGTGTCGTTGGCGAATTGAATGTGAGATATCGACATTTGAAGTTCACCGATTGTAATACCTTCGATTAGACCCCTGTTCACACCACTTTGAATGAGAAGATGAAGTGCCTCTGTAGCAAGGATAAAAAGGAGAGGGGAGAGAGGATCCCCTTGTCACAATCCTTTAAGCATCTTGAATTCTTTAGTTGGGGAGCCATTGATTAGGATAGAAACCTTTGTTGTTTGTAGGCATTCCAATATCCACTGTCACCACTTAATACAAAAGCCCATTTTGTCTAACACCATCATGAGAAAATCCCATCTGACACTATCAAAAGCCTTCGAAAAATCTAGCTTCATGATCAATCCACCTTTCTTGGTTGTTTCATGTTGCAGCGTGTGTATGATCTCGTTAGCTATTAGAATCCCATCAAAGATTTGGTGACCCTTCAAAAACGCACATTGCATATTGTTGATAGTTTTTCCCATAAACATGCTTAACCTTTTGGCCAGAACTTTAGAAATAATCTTGTAGATCGAGTTAACCAAACTTATTGGTCTATACTCTGAAACATCTTGAGGCTGATCTGTTTTCGGGATAAGAGTGATGAATGATGAATTCATGTTTCGAGGCAACTTCCATGTGGTGTAGAGGTTTTCCATTATGCATTTAAGGTCTCATTTCACTTGAATCTAGCATTTTTTGAAGAAAGTTGCATTAAATCCATCCAGGCCAGGGGTTTTTGAATCTTCGCAGCTCTATACTGCTTCTTTTATTTCCTCCTCTGTAAAACGTATTTCCAATGCTTGAGCTTCTTCTGTTGATATCTTGGAGAAGTTTAGGTTGAAAGTCGCTAACCAGTTTCTACTAGAGCAGCTAAATTGTTTTTGGAAGTGGACAAAGACTTTTTGTTTCAGCTTGACTGGATTTGCTTCTTCATGCTCACCAACGTTCGGACCCTTTATAACATTCCTCTTTGCATGTATCTTCATTGATCTGTGAAAAAATTTGGTGTTTAAATCACCAAGGCACCATCAGCTAGCTCTTGCTTTTTGCCTCCATATATCTTCTTGTACTTTTAGATTGTCCCACAAGTCTAACTTCAACTGCCTGGGCGTCTTTTGTTGTTGAGGATCTAATGTTTGTGAATCGCCAAGGTGTTCCAGCTTGTTGATTTGTTTTTCCAAGGAAAGCACTTTATTGTTGATATTCTCCTAAGATGCATCCCATTGTTTAATTGTTTCTTTTAGCTTCCTCATCTTGCTTGGCAGATTCATGTATGTTTCTTTTAAGCTTTCCAGTGTTGCCTTGATCATTCTGAGACAGTCAATATTTGAAAGGCACGCGTTGAAGAGTTTAAATGGTCTTGGACCCCAGTTTATAAGATTTCTATCCATCAGAAGCGGAATATGATCCGAGATTGATCGGCAGAGGCCGTGAACTGGGATATCTTTTTTTTAATATACCAGTCTTCTTCCACCAAGAACCTGTCAAGCTTGCTTCTTTTGTTTCCAGGACCTATCCAAGAAAACCTCCTACCAATGAGAGGGATCTTAATGAACTTACAATTATCAATGAAATTGTTGAATTCTTCGATTCCCGGATATCGGATGCCAACCCCACATCTTTCTTGTCTGCTTCTAATTGCGTTGAAATCTCCCCCTACAATCCAGGGGTGCCGCCAATTACGCCTGAGAGCCTCAATATCACTCTACAACATTTGCTTGTCCGATTTTGTACATAGGGCATAAACATTGATACATATAAAGCTAGAATTTTCATCCACCCATTTACCATAGAAAAGAATATACCTGCTGGTCCTTTGATTTTTCTCAGCTACAAACTTGCTCTTGTCCAAAATTGTTAGTAGACCTCCTAATCTACCAGTTGCCTCAGAGTATACATAGTCAAAATCATTGTCATACCAAAGACTTTCAATCTCATTTACACTTAATTTCTCCTTCTTCGTTTCATGTACAAACACCATCTCCACCTTGTTGATCTGCAGAATCTTTCTCACCCTTGTCACCTTCAACTTGGAGCCCAATCCTCTAATGTTCCATGAAAAAGTATCCTCATTTTGACTGTTATGTTTTCCTTGCTAATTTTGTTTCTGCAGATAGTCAATTTCTTCAAACCTGGCTAATTCAATCACTGTTTCACGTTCATCTCCTATTACTTCAATACCCAAGTCTATGCTCGTTTCAAGAGTCTTTTTTGCTTCTTTGAGGATATTGTCTCTTCTGGTTTGTAGGTCAGAGTTCGAGAGTGACCTTCCTTCTAGCATCGTTGCATCCGGTTGGTTGTCGAACTTTTTGTATCTCTTTTTCGCATGGTCATGCTTCTTCTTCTCAGCTTTAGTTAAGACTTGATCTTGTATCCCTTGGAGAGAAGCATATCTTTTGCCCCTAAGGAAAAGAGCCTTTTTTATGGTTGAGGGAGTTGAGAATACTCACTGTCGATCGCGTCTCTTCCCAAATCTTCCTCCATTTCTTCTTTTGAATCAGAGCTTTTGTCTCCTGGATTGTTAAGGGAGTTAACTCTAGCAGCCCAGGAATAGAGTTTGTCTATGGGGCTAGATCTCTGGGACATTTCCACGTTTGGTTTAGTGGATTTTTTATTCAAGGAGGCCAGATCATTTTTGTTTAGGCCCATGAGGTTCATGTCTTCTATAACTCTTGACCGGTTTGGGTCTTCATTCCTGACTATGTTTATTTCTGCGTCTGAGCCAATGGCTAGAGTTTGGGATGATTTTTGTCCACTTCCAAGATCACTTTTTCTTTTTCATTAGTTGCGCTGCTAATGTGTTTCACGTGCAGATCACCAAGCATCTCTTATTCCTTAATAATAGGGATGTAAAAAGCTTACCCGACCTGAAAACCCGACTGAAACCTGCTCGAGTCACAACCTGATTTGACCTGAAAATTTAATGACCCGAACCCGATCTGTAACCGATTGTTGTTGACCCGAACCTGAATTCAACCTGTTACTGTAGTGACCGAACCCGACCTGCGTCCGACTGAAAACGACCCGAACCCGAATTGGACCTGTTACTGTGGACCTGAAACCCGACCTGCGCCCGACTGAAACGAACCCGAACCCAAAGCCGACCTGGCAGAAAACCGATTTTACCCGACTGAATTGACCCGAGATCCGATATTACCCGACCTGTTTTAAACCCGACCTGTTTTGGACCCGACCTGTTTTGAACCCGACCTGTTTTGAACCCGACCTGTTTTGGACCCGACCTGTTTTGAACCCGACCTGTTAATTGACCCGACCTGCTTTGAACCTGGCCTATTTTTAACCTGAATTGATATTTATCTGACTTGATATTTACCTGATATATAGTTGAAGAAGTCTACGATTTGATAAATTTAAAGTGTTAGATAAATGTAAAGTATTAATTTATTAAATTCATTTAATACTAACTCGTTCAATATAAATTATTTGTGAAGTTTAATAAGAATTAACATACTTAAATTTATTTTATTAAAAATATTTAAAATTTAAAAATTTTATTAAATTAATAAGTTGTGATGGATGAATTTAAAACAAATTATTTAAATTTTAAATTAATTTATTAATTGTGATCATTAAATTTAAGAAATATTTTATTAAAAATTTTAATTATAACTATTAAAATAATAAAAAAATATTTTTTACTTTAGGGGAAGTTTTTTTTTTTTTGAATTAATGGGGGAATTTTTTTTAATTGATAGGAAATTATGGGAGGATTTTGACACCATATCAAACAAAACAAAATGGTGGTGGGGGGAGAATTTTGCCGCCAAATAAACAAATTGGGGGGGGGGGGGGAATTTTGGCGCCATTGGGATTTTATTTATTTATTTATTTAGGGGTTAATTATCCTTTAGGTCCTTCATTAATTAGATGGTTAGGGTTTAAGTCTTTTAGGTATTAGTTTATTTTTTTAGTCTTAACTTTTGGTTTAGTTTCTTTAAATTTTATTTAATTAGGCCATGCTTCATAAATTAATTAATTATTAAGTTTTTTGGTTTGCTTTAAATTTTATTTGATCCTCGCATAAAGATTTGATAAGTAACTAGGTTTAATAATTTTATTCATTTGTGATTTGGGCTCTAATTAATAATTTATTTTTAGATTTTAAATCAATTTATTAATTGTGATCATTAAATTTAAGAAATATTTTATTAAAAATTTTAATTATAACTATTAAAATAATAAAAAAATATTTTTTAGTTTAGGGGAAGTTTTTTTTTGAATTAATGGGGCGAATTTTTTTATTGATAGAAAATTATGGGGGAATTTTGGCGCCTTTGGGATTTATTTATTTATTTAGGGGTTAATTATCCTTTAGGTCCTTCATTAATTAGATGGTTAGGGTTTAAGTCTTTTAGGTTTTAGTTTATTTTTTTAGTCTTAACTTTTGGTTTAGTTTCTTTAAATTTTATTTAATTAGGCCATGCTTCATAAATTAATTAATTATTAAGTTTTTTGGTTTGCTTTAAATTTGATTTGGTCCTCGCATAAAGATTTGGTAAGTAATTAGGTTTAATAATTTTATTCATTTGTGATTTGGGCTCTAATTAATAATTTATTTTTAGATTTGTCCTTTTTATGTTTCAATTTATTTTGTTTGTTAGATTTATGAGTTTATGTTTAGGGTTTAAGGGTAAGTGTGTCAAGTTGATTGTTTGGGGCTATGAGATTATTTTATGGATTATGTGATTAGGCTTGCACTCTAATTATTAGTGAATAGTGTTTGTAAGATTTAGATATTCATGTTTGGGGTTTAGGGGTAAACGTGTCAATTTAATTATTTGGGGTTATGAGATTAGTTTAAGGATTAGGGGATTATGCTTGTACTCTAATTATTAGTGATTATAAGATTTAAGGGTTGAGGTTTATAGGTATTATTTAGGTGTAAACATATATACATACAAATATGTATGTTCTAATATATATATATATATAACAATATACGCATACCAAAACTTACATATATATATATATAATTATAACAATATATATACTAAAACTTACATACATAGATACATACATGTATATATATACTAAAACTTAAATACATGCATATATATGTGTTTTAGTATGTATGTATACACGTGTGTTTTAGTATTTTCTTCATTCTAGTCCCTTAACTTTATTTTAATTTGTCCACATTTATTATTCCAAATTGGCCAACATTTTTTTTTTAATTTGTCCAATGTTTTATTATTTTAATTTGATACTTTCTTAATTCTAGTCCCTTAACTTTATTTTAATTCCATATTGACCTCTCTCTATATATATTTTAATTTATCATGTTTTATAATTTTAATTTGAAATTTTGTTCATTCTAGATCCTAAAACTTTATTTTTATTCTAAATTGACATCTACTTATTGTTTTTTTAATTACTCTAATTTTTATACTTTTAATTTGATATTTTCGTTCATTGCAGTCCCCAAAATTTTATTTTTATTCCGAATTGACCCCTTTTCATTGTTTTCTTATAAATTTGTCTAATGTTTTATAATTTTAATTTGATATTTTTGTTCATTATAATCCGTGAAACTTTATTTTTAATCCAAATTGACCCATTTTCAGTCCAAATTGACCCATTTTCATTATTTTTTAATTACTCCAATGTTTTATAATTTTTATTTGATATGACTTTAAATAATTAACCCAAACCAATGACGGTTGTCGAAGGTCAACCTAAAGTCTATCGACTACTTTATACGGTTGTACCGAACTCAAACTCAATACGAATTCCAATCCTAAAAATACCCCGACCTGAATTACCCGACCTGAAACTACCCGACCTAAAATTACCCGACCTGAAATGCACCCGACCTGAAATGCAACCGACCTGAAATGAACCCGACCTGAAATGGACCCGACCTGAAATGGACCCGACCTGAAACGGACCCGACCTGAAATGGACCCGAACTGAAATGGACCCAACCTGAAGTGTATCCGAACCCGAATTAACCTGTCAATTATCTGCTTCGGACCCGACCCGTTTTGACCCGACCTGAAATGAACCCGACCTGAAATGGACCCGACCTGAAATGGACCCGATCTGAAATGGACCCGACCTGAAATGGACCCGACCTGAAATGGACCCGCACCCGACCCGAGTCGAGTCAAAATAGAAAAATGACCTGAAATGACCTGTACCCGATTTTACCCGACCTGACAGTACCCGACCTGAAACCCGTCCGATTACCTGTTTTTACATCCCTACTTAATAAACCTGGAAGCCTCCCTGATTTGGCGACTATCATAAATATTGGAAATTATTTCAATGTTATCCCCATTAATTGTTTCCATTGCATCGAAGCATTTGTCCCCAGTACCTTCTGGATTCTTCCTTCCGTCTAGGTTGCCGGCCGATTCCGATGAGGAGCTGATTTCTGAAGATTCTATCGAGAGCTGAGAGAAGCCTGTAGTCTGATCCTTCATCTTTTCCGGTAGCACAATTCTTGCTCCAATTTATGAGATGAGAATTAGAAAGATATCCCTTCCAACTTCAAGTTCAATAACCTCTTCAATTCTTTGTGTTTGATTGGTTGAGATTAGTAATGTTAGCTTGTCACCACCATAGAAGTGAGTTGCATTTCCCCCCATAGCCTCTAGTCTCCCCCAGGAACACGCTATACGCTTGAAGTTTTCATGATTCCATGCATGAAGCGGGATTCCTTCAACTTCCATTTAGCTTGTCCTTTCTGCAAGCCTAAAGGATTCAATCCACTTTTCAACATCTGTAAAAACTTCTTTCAGAAGAGACCAGTGTTGCTCCTCTAAAAGATTGAAAAGCTCCTTGTCGTTGATTTGTATAAGAAACTTCTGGCCGCCCATACTTTTTACCGATAATTCACCCAGTCCCAGTTATGCAGTCTGTCAATAACTTGCTCTAATGAGCAGACAGTTGCAGTAGTTCCTATAACACATTTGTGCAGCTTGAGTAGAGCTTCGTCTACATACCCCATTATTCTTTTGCTGCTCTTCTGCAAACTACTGCTGTTTGCACCACTTTTACCCAGGTGTTCCTATTTCCCATCTGTGTGTTGCTCCTTGCATCTTCAGGACTGCTGCAAATCTATTGTCTGTAAAACTATGCAAAGTGGAGTGCGTTTTGAAGAGCATGAAAAGGTGAATTTTTCTATGCACTTAATATGAAGATCGGACTGTGAGAAGACCATGAAAATGCCGAAGGAAGGTCAATAGAGGATTCCACGCCAATGGGAGGATTTTAAGGAAGAAAGATATAATACTTTAAAAGAAGACCTTTTCTTTTAATGTATTTAATTCTAACTTAACTTCCTCCTCAAGAAGGACTTGACCTACACATCCTCTATAAATACAAAGCCAAAGCCGACCATTGGGATCATCTTAGATGACTTGAGCTTGGAGAGAATTTGTAGCGAGCTTTCATTGTCATTATGTTCTAATTTCTTCTTAAGGTTTAGATTGTATTGTTTAGTAGTTGTGAGAAAACGATTGGATTTTGTTTATGTTTTTGTTAATGCAATTTTAGTTCAAGGTTTGCTTATTCTTGGTTCTTTATCTTGTTTGCGAGTGAATTGGGAGAGGATCACGTTAACTATCTATTTGTCTAATATCGGGAGAGTTAGACTCACGAAACGAACAAGCATGGTTTTCATCCCAATCGGTGAAAACTAATTCAACTTAGGGATAAGTTCCAGTTTCAACGGCTAAAAGAAGCGTAAGATTGGTTGGTGTTCATCCTTGGTTCACGCTGGGAGGTATTATCAAGGCCTGCAAATCAGCACAGTTTCGACTTAGGGATAAGGAGGAGCCACTGAAGAACGCTTTACCGAAACTTGACGTTGTTCGCTGCTGCCCAAGCAAGGGATTGCCTAGGTAGTTACTTAACCCATTTCCGTGGCAATGACTTTGGTCTCTACCGAGGCAATCTGGTGTTCGTTGTATTCAAAGATCGAGACAGTCCAATTGATTTCCACACTATGACGCAATATAATCTGGCCCATTCTCTCATCTTGATTACTCAACTCTTTAATTTTTTGGCTTATTTTATTTTTTGTTTATTAGATTACTCCAAAAACCCAATCAATCACTTATGTTCTTTACTTTTATTTCATTTTCAGTGCGAGATGATAACATTGAAGGTTTCACCAATCCATGTGGAGACGATACTCAATACTCATCACTTTATTACTTGAGACGTGTACACTTGCACAATTGCGGGGCACTTTACACACGCAACAATAGGCATTCAAAACATTGTAAACATTGCATATTAATCCAATACCATGAATTTACAGTAAGTAATTCAAACCATGTTTAAAACCAAAACAAGAAATCCACAAGCTCAATTCAAAGCCAATAACAAAGGCGAAAATAGTGAAACTTACGCTTGAGCTTAGTTAAGCTTTTTAGGCTATAACTAAGCCCCCATGATCCACCGACCAAACCTTTAAAGAGCTTTAACACGTTTATACACTCACCGATACGCCTCACCTTTCTCGCTGACGCGAATAGAGCCTCCGATAAGCAACATACTTGACTAGGCAACCTTGCCTTGATCGCCCCCTGTTTTAACCACGTAAAACTAGAGGGAAATGCATTATTGTCCATTCTACTAATTTCCAAACAAAGATCCCCTGCAATCTTAACATAAACCTTCCAAAAACTTACCGATACTACTGAAAACAACATCAATTTTTCCTCTAACAACTCCCAACCTCAAACCAGCGATTCTAACATTCAATCCTCATCAAAATATATATACAAACACCTTCTAAACATCCTTATATCTCCAGCAACTCAAAAACACATAATACAACCCTTAAAGCCACTGGAAACCCATCTAAACATTAGCCAATCAAATAGTCTCATGATTTCTTTTGTAGATCTCATTTCAAAAAATTAAAACACTTCCTTAATTTGATTTAAACTCAATAAAATCATACCAAATTAGATTCACAACAAAACCCATTCAGTTCTTTAATAAAACCAACATTAAATCATTAAATCTTGTTTTAATCATCAAAACGTCTCAAAACCACTTATAAAGGTTCAAGAACTTGGAAATTTCAATAAATAACCTTTTATTAGAGGAGAGAAACAAAAATCACCTTTAAATGTAGACTTCTTCCTTAATTGGCTTGATTTAGATAAATCATCAAAGTTAATATAGAAGATTTGATGTAAAATCAAAGGAATCCATTGTTGAAAACAAAAGCAAGATGAAAAGATTGATTCCTCTGGATTTTAGAGAAGAATAAGATAGTATGGTTTATGAGAATTTGAGAGAAAAGGTTTAGGGAAAAGTAGTTACGTAAGAAAATACTTTTGTTTTATTAAATCCAATTAACTAAAACCAAATTAAATCCACTTTTTAATCTTTTTAAAACTATTTTAAAATAGCCAAAATTAAGGAAAAAGTATGATAAAAAAGTAGTTTAATAGCTCCCTAAAGATTCTAAGTTTTGACCCTTTTTCGATGTAGTCACCAAAAATAGTTTTTAAACTTTACATTTTAGTCACTAGAACCAAAATGTCCATAAATCCAATTTCATTTTATCAAATTTAGCATACCAAAACTTTTAATATATTTATAAAACATTTTTCCATCATTTTCAACAATTTTATCCGCATCAAAACATTTGTTACGAATTACTCCCCGAAACAATCTCAAATCAACTAATTCGGTTCACTCGAACCATCTAACCAAACTAGCTAACATCTAAACCCAAATTCATGGTGTTACATGGATCTCGGTAGATCGATGTTTAAAGATTGAAGAGTAAAAGATATAAGGGAGAGAGAAAAAGAGGGTGAAAAATCCCGCTAAGTGGGATTTACCATTGGATTGAATTAAGGATTTTTTAGTTACAAATTGCTTGCTTTATGTTTTTAGGAATTTTTCAATGGATCCCGCTAACAAGAAACGCAAGGCATCTAAATCGGCTGAAGCTTCAAACAAAGCCGCTATCCATCCCAAACTTACTCAACTTTTTCTTAAGAGTCTCTGAACTCCCGCGATGAAGGAGCGTTTCACATATGTCAAGGAGATTATCGTTCGTCGTGAACGTGTTGTTGACATGTCGTTTCTTGACTCTGAGGGCTTTCTCTTCCGTTATCTCCACCATTTACAAGAATGGGGCTTCTTTGGTTTCTTGAGTATCCCGGATATTTGCTACAAGCACATGGTTCTTATCTTCTACATTAATGCCCAACTCTTTAACAATGAAGATGACTCCGAAGTTGTTCGCATTGAGTCTCTTATCTTGGGAAAGAAGATCGTCATTGACATACCTTACTTAGAGACTACCTTTGGTCTTAAGAACGAAGGAATCGCGGATGAAACTTATTTTGGTTCTCACACCGGTTCTGTGCTTGCCTTGGATGCTCACGATAGGTTCCTCCACTTGATGATCTTGTGGTTTATTCGCCCCTCCGGAGGTAAATTCTCTCACGTTCGTCAAGTAGATTATTTTTGGCTTAAATGTTTTCATCGTAGAGAGCGCCCAAATCTTGTCAAGATCATGTTCACCGATATGGTGAATAATGTCAAGCTCCGTGAAACCGATGCGCTCAAGTCCTTCACTTATGGGACTGTTTTAAGTTATATCTTTGGAGAGCTTAATCTTGATTGCACTTATGACTCTCCGCAACCCCACAAGCAAAAACTTGGTGAATCTTCTCTCCCCAAGTCCGGATTTCATTACATCAACAATGGCCAATGGGAACGTGTTGATTGGGAAGCACCTCCTCCTCAAGTTGACCCTCAACCACAAGCTCCGGTTGCAAACAATGAAGCTCTCATGGGCTTTCTTACCGAGTGGTTCAACACTATGGAGGCGAATCTTGGTACCATAAATACTCGATTACAATCCATGGAGAATCGACTCACATCCCTTGAGAACCAACATCAATCTTTGGACATGTCCTTCTCCACCTTTTATGGTCAATGGATGGATTTCTGTCGCTCTCAAGCTAAGGACGATGATGATTCCATGGACGATGACAACGACGAGGCTTAGGATTCTCATGTCATCTCATATTAGCTAATCATATTAGGACTAAGATTGCATCTTTATTTCCTTTATATTTTATGAACCTATGCTTTTGCTTATTTTGTTTGGGATTAAGCTTTGAACTTATTGTTTAAGATTTATGTTTTGGATATTTGAATTCTATGAATTTATATTATGTTGCTTATTGATTATTACTCATATCTTTTAACCTTGTTTCTTCTCTTTGAGCCTTGTTTATTATTTTTGATCTAACAAAAAGGGGGAGAAGTATCTAAGAGCCAAAATTCGTTTTAAGTGTTTTTGAGTTTTAAAAACTTGGATTTAAATCCTTTTAAAAATTTAAAACCCATCTTAAATTGAGGGGGAGTTAGAATGTATTCAAAATTTTCAAAACTCTTATAAATTCTAACTTTGGTTTTGTTATATCAAAAAAGGGGAGATTGTGAAACCGATAATTTGATTTTGATATAACTAAAGAACTTAAGGACTAAATTGAAAATGTGAAAATGAATTTTGAAGTCCTCAAACCTCTTTATATGTTTAAAAGAAAATGCCTAAGTTAAAAACTTATATAGTCAAAATTTTTCTAAGTGTTCTTGAAGCCAAAATAGTGTTTTTCGAGTCACCGTTTCGGAACGGCCTAAGGTGTTTTGAAACACTTTTGAAACTGTGAACTCGTGTTTCGGAATGTGTATCGAAACAATTTTGAAACTGTGAACTCTTGTTTCGAAACGAGTTTCGAAACGGCTTAAGAACATCGAGACACCGTATCGAAACGACATCCAACGTTTCGAAACGGTGTTCAAGTCAGATTTAAAAAATATGACCGTTGAAAGTTTTTAACCGTTTTTACACAAGTCGTTAAGGCGTATCGAAATGATTTCAAGCCGTTTCGATACATGCCTTGACAGTAGCTAAAATGTTTCGAAACAGCTCTTAGCGTACCGAAACACCTTCAGTCCGTTCCGATACGGGCTCTTTAATGCACCCCAACGGCTCTTTCTATTTTGGTCTGTTTCGAAATAGGGTCGGGCGTTTCGAAACGGTTGGTTGCAGACTGCATTTATGGAGGGAAGTTAACATCCCAACGGCTCTATTGATGAATGCAACAACCACAACGGCTAGAATTCAATGAGAAGGTATAAAAGGGACCTCTAAAAGCTTCAGCAAAAACTATTGATCCAAAAGCAAACATCCAAGCATTTGTGCCTAAATCCCATTATTGTCTTGTAACCCCAAATGTATTTTTCATTCTTATCATTTCAATTGGGTTGAATGCTTGTAATTGGGCTACATTGTGTATTGAGAGATACTTGTTTTAGCCAACAACTTCTTTGTTTCTATTGTGTGAGGATTGAGTCAAATTTTGGGTAGAAAATTTGACCGAAATTGTAACGGTTACCTCCTTAGCTTAGAAAAGGGGAAGAGCAATTAGTGGAATTATTGGAAATCCTTAGTGAAGCTAAGGTAGTGGATGTAGAGTTCGATTGGAACTTGAACCGCTCTAAAATTCCTTGTCTACCAATTTTTATTTGTCAATTCCACTCCAAAAAGTTTAAAAACCCAATTCACCCCCCTCTTGGTTTATATCAATCATTCGATCCACTCAACAACCATGCAGTTCTTTAATAAAACCAATATTAAATCATTAAATCTTGTTTTAATCATCAAAACGTCTCAAAATAACATATAAAGGATGAAGAACTTGGAAATTTCAATAAAGAACTTTTTATTAGAGGAGAGAAACAAAAATCACCTTTAAATGTAGACTTCTTCCTTAATTGGCTTGATTTGGAGAAATCACCAAAGTTAATGTAGAAGATTTGATGTTGAATCAAAGGAATCCATTGTTGAAAACAAAAACAAGATGAAAAGATTGATTCCTCTGGATTTTAGAGAAGAATAAGATAGTTTGGTTTATGAGAATTTGAGAGAAAAGGTTTAGGAAAAAGTACTTACGTAAGAAAATACTTTTGTTTTATTAAATCCAATTAACTAAAACCAAATTAAATCCACTTTTTTAATCATTTTAAAACTATTTTAAAATAGCCAAAATTAAGGAAAAAGTATGATAAAAAAGTAGTTCAATAGCTCCCTAAAGATTCTAAGTTTTGACCCTTTTTCGATGTAGTCACCAAAAATAGTTTTTAAACCTTACATTTTAGTCACTAGAACCAAAATGTCCATAAATCCAATTTCATTTTATCAAATTGAGCATACCAACACCTTTAATATATTTATAAAACATTTTCCATCATTTTCAACAATTTTATCCGCATCAAAACATTTGTTACGAATTACTCCTCGAAACAATCTCAAATCAACTAATCCAATTCACTCGAACCATCTAACCAAACTAGTTAACATCGAAACCTAAATTCATGGTGTTACATGGATCTCGGTAGATCGATGTTTAAAGATTGAAGAGTAAAAGATATAAGAGAAAGAGAAAAAGAGAGTGAAAGGGGGAGAGAGAGAAGCAAATTAAAATTTTGATTTTCTCCATCTCTTTCCCACCTTTAATTAAAAACATCCTTATCCAAAACATAACAATATATTCCAACCTTTAATTCAAAATATCATCATCCAAAACGGCCATCACTTACTTAAAAATTAATCCTCCAAAACCTCATTTCTTTAATTTAATACTTGAATTAAATATTCGACCCGAAACCAAGCTCCGGATGACGAACCCAAAAATTAGGTCGTTACATAGAAGTGCAGGCATCTCGATGCCCTTGGATAAAAACACAATACTAAAGGCATTGAATGGGCGGTGGCATCGAATAATTTACTTGACTGAGTGGATGAAGTCAAAGAATGGAGATGTGAAATCATACACGAGCATTCAGAAAGGCAGAAATCATTAACAATTTCACATATTCATATACTGAACCAAAAACTCGTTGAAACAATCATTCATCAAAATGTTGTATTAACACATCTACATAACAATTACACCATTCAATCATCTATCAAAAACAACTTATATGGTAACTATTGAGCAGCTAATCAATCGACTATTCATTTGTAGAGTAAGTCCAACAGTCTCTCCTAAAGTATTTATCAACTACCTAGGTGGCTCTAAATAGTATGGACTACTCCCATTACTTGTTGGTTTGTTGTGGAGACATTGTGGAAGGATTGAGTTATGCCCTTCAGCTCCTTTTTAGAAGATAGTAAAACCTTGAAAACTCCTTCGCCATGCACACACTAGAAACTAAGCAGATGAGGTTTCTCTTTATCCTTTGAATTTTACATTTACATTAACTAACATTTGCTCCAAAGATGTTTGAGTTCTAAACCACTTAATGTGGTAAACATTGATGATACATGCAGAATTAAAAAACAAAATGAAAAGAAAAAGGTTGGAGCTGGCAGCGTTTCTCATACATGTTACGCTCGTGTGTTATAGAGGTTCTTGGCCATTTGTGGGGCCGATCTTCATGGCTTCTCCAGCCGACTTCATTATACCTTAAAATGAGTATCCACTTCGTAGAAAACTAGAGATTGTAACTTCTAGTGTCATTTGTGGGAGCATCTGTAGTTATTGCTCTGGTTTTGCCTTTTTAAGGTGGTTTGGAGATTTCTGTCATTGGGGTTCCAGGGTTTGGAGCCTTTCCGGTATCTACCTCGCATATGTAGCGTGGGTTGCAGGTGACTGAGGTATGCCAGGTGTTCTAATTACGACCACCGTAACAACGTCTAATGGTGGTAGGATGAACCTATAGGCTCTTTAGGTGAGGCCCAACTTTTTCCAGAAAGTTATGAAGCCTCATTGGATGTCAAACCTTCACCGGTAGATCTAGCGAGAAGTTGCCATCCCTTTGACACCTCAAAGTAACCCTCAAATGTGTGTGGAGAGAAGTTTTCATCCTATTTTTTACTTTCTCTTGTTTGAAATTTGGGAATGAAGCTTTGCATGGTGACTATGATGCTTTCAGGGTCTATTGCTGCCATCGATTTGGCCATTAGTATTGTTCGTTGTAGACATCTAGTGTACTAGAGTGCCGCCAAGAGAGCCACCGTGACTGGTTATCTCGATCGGGAGGAACTTCGCGCTCACCGCACCAATTGTTGATGTTAAAATGAGGAGGCATCGAACAAGGGAGGTAGAGAAGGAGGACCAAAGTGGTTGTGGCAGATTCATGCAGTTTACCAATGTAGATTTGGGGTGGAGAGCCGCACACAAGATGATGGTCATAGTGGAGAAGATGAGAGCGGTACAACCCTCTAAATTTAGCCTTGCCCAAACCCATTTTGGTTGTTTTTTCAATAGTCTGTCTCATCGGGAGCATGAGTATTTATGTTTTTGTTGGTCAATGGATGACGCTAGGCCCTGTGAGAGCCCATGGATGGCTTGAGAAAGATAGACCCAATTTTTAAGTACCAGTCTTTATGGTTTTGTCACGTGGACGGAATGTTATAGCTTCTGACAGCGCCGATTCCCAACGTAACACATGGACTCCGATAATATTGGCCTCCTAAATAGAAACTTCCTCTAGAGTTTGCCAAGTTAGGAGGTGTTGAAAGGTATCTCTACAATTATACGAATGTAGAGAAATCAATTGTAACTAAAATATATATCGAGGCGGGGTAGGGAATTTATGTCTTAAACCCGCCCCGCCCTGAATCATTTCTTTTCAAAAACTCGTCCCACCTCGAACCCGAAATTCAAGAAGAAAAAACTTGGGCAGGATAGGACAGAGCAAGACACATTGTGTCGAATTAGCTTTGAGTAATTTTATCATCCTTAAATATATACATCTATAACAACAAATTTTATTTTTAATTTTGGTGCAATTATAAAAAATATAATATTTTGATTTCAAATATTTTTTTCACACCGATAATATTATGCGTATAAGAAATTATTTACATAAAAATATTCGAGTAAACTACACCGGATACCACTAAATTATCACCAGTCACTCAAAAATGTTACTGAATTTCAAAAATGTTCAAATTTAACACAAAACTTTACTTTCTGACTCGTTTATGCCACTACATTGTTAACTCTTAATGGAACCCTTAACTCAAAACACCTTTGTTTTGGTGCGGTTGTTTTAAGCCTAATTTAGCCCAAAATGACATCAATTTTTGAGGAAAAATAATATGCACTTGGGGGGTAAGCTTAAACAACTGAACCAACATAAAATTACATAATATTTTACCAAAAATATTATATATGTCACACCACACTTGAGATTAATTCATATTATATTATGAAATAAATAATACTATAAATAATATTAATATATACATAATATAAAATATATTATTTACATATATATATATACCAATATATAAATAAAAATATATTACTTTTATATACTATTTATAATATCAATATATTCTTTAAAAAACCCAAAATATTAAAAAAATAATATATTTATATTATAAATAATATAGAAAACTATAAATCTAAAACCTAAAACCCTAATATATATATATCAATATATATAAATAAAAATATATTATTTTATATATTATTTGTAATAAAAATATATTATTTAAAAAAACCTAAAATATTCATAAAAATAATATATTTATATTATAAATAATATATAAAATACCATAAACCCTAAATCTCAAAACCCAAACCTTAAACTATTTTGAATTAATCTTCAGTTTAGTTTGACATATATAATATTTTTGGTAAAACTTTACATAATTTATAAATATTATAGAATTATATTATGAGATAAATGAAATTAAGTTCAACTTCAGATTTATTTATATACTATCTGCGTTGGAATTATATCAAGTCTTTAAGTTGGCTTGGTGATTTGGTGCCAACCATTCATCCCGGAGATCTTTGGTTTGAGCCTCCTTAAATGCAAATTTTTCTTAATTTTTCTCTAACTGAACTACGTCGTTTTGGCCTATCTTAGACATTAAAGCAACTATACCAAAACGATATTGTTTTTCATATAACGGGTTGTTACCGTTTAACGTCGAACTGCTTGGATTGAAGCCAAAAACAAAGTTCAGTGGTACAATAGTATCGTTTTATAGTTCAATGGTATTTTCGATACACATGTTAAAGCTTAATGATATTTTGTGTAGTTTACCCTAATAAAAATGAGTTAACATCTAAAAATTTGACATCGCAACTACGGGTGTAGATGAACCGAGCTTGAATGAAAAATGTTATATTCGTTTGTTATTTTTCAAGGTATTCGTGTTTTTTAGCGTTCGCGAACATGTTCGTTTAGTGTTCGCGAACATGTTGGTTTATATGTTCGTGAACATGTTCGTTTAGCGTTCGCGAACATGTTCGTTTATATATTCATAAATGATCAAATGTTCGGCAACCACCACTCTCCTTCTACCCTTTTATTTGCAAGCCAAAGAAAATGATGAAATTATGCCACTAGCCCTTAAACTTCTCAGATTTCACAATTTGATTTTCAAAGTTCACAGTTTGATCTTCAATGTTCAATTTAGTTCATACCTTTACCAATATTTAAAATTAGAAAAAAAATAAAACAAAAATTGGAACCAAGTAAACGAGCTTTCAAATAAGCTTGTTCATAAAAATAAACGAAACGAACACACATTTATTTGTATTTGTTCGCTTATTAAATGACTATAAAAATTTTATTCATACTCCTTTATTTAGTTTAATATACGTAAATAAACGAAACATTATACAAATGGTTCACAAACAGTTCATCAAACGCTCTGTTCATTTACACCCTTAAACGCAACTTAAATTTCTTGATTCCGTCCCTACTCTTTTATTTAGCTTAATAAACACAATAAAAATATTTAAAGAAAAATTAATTAGTGGTTTATTAATCAAATTATCATTTCATTGTTGATTTATTGACTTTCTTGTTTAATGGATGAGTTTTGTACTTTGTGAAAATTTTGAAACTTTTATATATATTCATACATTACAACTTCATTTCTCAATGCAAATAGAGAGCATATCTAGGAACAACTTATTCATCTTCACCATCGTCTGATGAAGGACTATCACCATCCTTTGATGAAGGAGCAAGTTCTTCACCATTGTCTGATGAAGGAGCATCGCCGTCCCCTGACAAAGGAACTAGTTCTTCATCACCATCAGATGAAGGAGCATCACTATCCTCTGACGAAGGAGCAAGTTCTTCACCATCTTCCGATGAAGGAGCATCACTATCCTCTGACGAAGGAGCAAGTTCTTCACCATCTTCTTCCTCTGATGGAGCAAGTTCCTCATTGAAAGCATTTTCCATCTTTTGAAAGGCTTCTTTGATTTCTGTACCAATCTTTTTCATCTCATCAGAGAAGATGAAAAATTCTTCACCATCTATTAACGCACTCGGTTCCTTTTTAGCATCTCCTGCAGAGCTTAATTCAGTTTTGACGAATTCTTTGATTTTCCTGTCACGCCCTACAACAAATTGTGTTGAAAGAATAAGGGCAAATGACAATAGGATAATCAAAGAAATCTTCGCCATTTTTACCTTCTAAACAACTAATATAAAAGAATAATAATTTATTACTTATGATGTTTCTGGTGAAAGCGAACTTTAAAGAGTTTTGAAGGAGATTTTTACGGAGAATTTGAAGGCCTTTTAACTGTTTTGTTTCCTAATGACCATACACGAATAATAAAGCGTTAAAGTATATCCCTCTAAAACAACAAATTTTAATTTTGGTTCTGGTTCTGGTTCAGTTTTGAAAATATATAATATTTTGATTTCGAGTCCTTCTTTTTTTCACATTGTAAACGTATGTATCTTTCTTTCTATATTTCTTATATGATCTTATATAATTTATCTTGATTTCGATAAAAAAAAAAACAAGATGACACCGCAGAGGGTCATGTCATCCATCATTACAAATCACCATTTTTTCATGTTATATCGATTACATTTGAAAAGTTAAAATTTGATATTCAAAATAATATTCATGAATACTAATTTAGTGCAGACTTTATTCCAGCATCTTTTAACTATTTGAAGGAAACACAAAACCATTGCTTTTTATCATCAAATAAAGAAATTTTATTAAAACATGGGAGGTCCATGCAAAATCATTGTTACTCTGATGCAATGCTAATTGCACCAAAAATATGTTCAAAGAATAGTGATAGTATCAAACTGACGAAAGACAATCGAAATCTTTTTTCACCAAAAATGTTTAAATTTTAATAATTTATAAATATTTATAAATTTTGATTTTTTTTAAAAAATATGATTTTATAGCTTTTTGATATTTTTTAGTTTTTATAACTTTTAATATTTTTTTATTTGTAGTTATTTTTGACGAATTCTTTAATTTTCCTGTCATGTCCTATAACAAATAGTGTTGAGAGATTTAGGACAAATGACAACAAAAAAATCAAAGTAATCTTCGTCATTTGACCTACTAAACGATTAATATAAAAGAATAATTACTTATCGTTTATGTTTATTTTTGGTTAAATAATACTTTAAAGAGTTTTGAAGGATATTTTTACAGAGAATGTGAAGGCTTTTAACTGGTTTACATCCTAGTGATTGTACACGAGTAACAGAGAGATAAATTCTTTCAAAATTATCAAAGGTCACCTTTTTCTTATTAATAGATTGATTTCTTTTACTTCCCTTTGTTTTTATTCATAATGGTACGAGAGGTCCAAACATGTCCTTAAGGATGAATGTTACAAATAGTAGCCATATTGTAGGCATTAATATTACAAAAACTTTTAAATCTTAAACATGATCAATGAAAATTTTAAACGTATATATTTCCTTAATTTCTTGAAAGAAAAAAAAAGTTTTATTTATCGACTAAATGACTACAAGGGTAATTATTTAATGCACCATAAGTGGAAAGTTTTTTTTTTTACAATTAAGTTTTTAAAGCTGCCACATGTCCCTTTTAGGTCCCTTAAACTCTAATCTCTAAATTCTACCCATAAACTCTAAACTTTAAAACATAAAATTTATTCTCAAACCTTAAAACCTAACAACAAACACTAAATCCCTAACACTAAAGCCTAATCACTAACATATAAAACCCTAAAAACTAGACCCTTATGGGAAAAAAATACCACCGTGAATAGAATATTTTTTCATGACCACAAACACTAATAGTAAAATTAAAACGGTAACACTTGTCATCTTAAAATATATAAGAAGATATAAACGGCCTAATTAATTACAAAATATATGTATGTGATAGTTTGGGTGGAAATGGTCTACCTTCTAATCATGTCTCTATTTACGCCTCCACAATAAAATTAGAGGTTTATGGTTTAATGTTTTGGGTTAGGGCTTAGGGTTAGGGTTAGGGTATAAGGAATTTAGGCTAGAGTGTATTTTTTAGGGTGTAGGGTGTAGGGTTTAGGATTCGGAATTTAAGGTTATGGTTCTTAATTTAATTTTTAAGTGTTTTCTTAATAGGAGTCATAAATGAAAGCATGATTAGGGGTAGATGATTTTTGCTCGATAGTTTGTTAACACTTACTGTGAAATTTAAAAAATCTCTATCACAATTAAAAATGAAATTTAATCTAATTTAGAATAGAATGGCATACTATAAGGCCCTTCAAATTTGGCTATATTTTTTTCCATGCTGAAATAGATTTTTATATAATGTCTAAATTACTCTAACCTGTGTATGTTTAAGTACAGGAAAGTACATGTCTTCCTAAATGTTGCAATAGTAATTGTACCAACCGAAGTAAAACTTAATCAGACCAGATTGAGAGGAAATATTTTAATTCCAAAAATATGAAAAAGATAAAGTATACCTAGGGATGGCAATGAGCAAGGTTGGGATGGGTTTTTGGATGTCCCGGCCTTAACCCAAAATTTAAAAGTTCTAGTCCAACATCAACCTGCCTCAAGTTTATTATATTTTAAACTTGACCCGACATAATAAAAACATAACTCGACCCTGACTCTTATCTCAAAATTTTAACAAAAAATCTTACTAAATCGACCCATCCCCGAAAAAATTAATAAAAATATTGAATATAATATATAATTGTTGATCTCAAAATAAAGAGGCATCGAACAAGGGAGGTGGAGACGGAGGATCAAGGTGGTTGTGGCAGATTCAAGCGGTTCACCCCTTGTAAATTTGGGGCGGAGAAGCACATACAAGACAATGGTCAGAGTGAAGAAGATGAGAGGAGGAAGAGAAGGGTACAACCCTCTAAATTTAGCCTTACCCATGCACATTGTGATTTTTTTGGGGCGCTTGTAATGGATATGTTTTTGGGGAAGAGGTAAATCAATCATGCCTTTTTCCAATGTTGATCTTGTTTTTGGCTTGATCCTGGTGGAGGGCGAATGTTTTTTCTAATTACGTGTGTATGACCCTTTTGAGGTGGCTGAAGGTGTAAGGTGTAATCTTCATCTTTAGTGGTCTGGGCAACAATGTTGTTTTTCGAGGGTTGAAGCTTCATTTGAGAATAGGAAGTTGTTGGGTACTATGTTGATTTTTAGTGCAACTTATGTTTGTTCCGATAGAACGAATAGGTACGACGAATCATCTTGCAAATGATGGCAAGAAGGAAGCGAGCTGATCAAAGCCTCATGTTGTTGACAAGAGATGTTTAAAGTGTGGTGGTAAAGGTATCGAATTGTCATGGAGTTTCTTATTCTTCATGTCTGGACGACCTTGTTTTGCTAGGAAGGAGTATTGTTCGTTGATTTTAATGTAGTGTGGCTTGCTGGTTTTTCTTGGTTTAGCTATTGTACCTGATTGCGTTGTACTCTTTTCCTCTATTTATGATTAGGGAAGTTTTTAATGAGGCACACAACGCAGGTCTACAATTTTATGTTTAACCTTAATTAATAAAAAAATTTCCAAGCCAAATTTTTTTTTCATCTAATTTAGAATAGAATGACATATTATAAGGTCCTTCAGCTTTGGCTAAATTTTTTCCGTGTTAAAAAGAGTTTTTTAAATAATTTCTAAATTACTCTAACCTATGTATGTTTAAGTACATTAAAGTACATGTCTTCCTAAATGTTACAATAGTAATTGTACCCACCAAAGTAAAACTTAATCAGACAAAATCAAAAGAAATTAAAATAAATATATCTAGGGATGGAAGCGAGTAAGGTCGAGATGTGTTTGTAGTCGTCCCGACCTTGACCCAAAATTTAAAAGTTCTAATCCAACATCGACCTGCCTCAAGTTTAATATATTTTAAACTTCACCCTACATAATAAAAACATAATTCGACCCCGACTCTCATCTCAAAATTTTAACAAAAAACCAAACAAAATCGACCTATCCCCGAAAAAATTAATAAAAATATTAAATATAATATATAATTGTTGATGTCAAAATAAAGAGGCGTCGAACAAGGGAGGTGGAGACAAAGGACCAAGGTGGTTGTGGCAAATTCAAGCAGTTCACCCCTTGTAAATTTGGGGTGGAGAATCACATACAAGATGATGGTCGGAGTTAAGAAGACTAGAGGAGAAAGAGATGGGTACAACCCTCTAAATTTAGCCTTACCCAAACGGATTATGGTAGTTTTCCTGACTTAGTCTATCTCATCGAGAGCATGGGTATTTATAGCCCCTTACTATTGTTGGTGATTGGATGATGCTAGGCCCTATGGAAGCCTATGGATGAGTTGGCAGAGATAGGCCCAATTTCCAAATACCAAAAGTTCGAATCAACTCCAGTCACCTCGAGGAAAATGGCTTAAACAAGCACAATCTGGAAATTTTAGGAAGAACATGGGAAAAGGTTTGAATGCAGAGCACCTGCTTGAGTCTACCATGTCCAAGGTCGCAAATAGGAAGACTCTTCTGATGTAATTGCAGTACCATTCAGTTAGATGTACACCCTATTTATGCTCTTTTTGATTCGGGTTCAACCCATTTCTTTATATGTTCTTTTTTTAGTTGAAAATTTTAATTTGAAGCTTGAACCCACCAATTGTATTCTAATTGCTACTAATCCTCTAGGGGATAAGGTGATATTGAACCAAATATGTAGAAACCGCCCTTTGTTTATCCAAAACATTCCTTTCCCTGTTGATCTTTTAGCCTTACCCTTATTTAAATTTGATCTCATTTTGGGATTATATTGGCTAGGAATGCATCAGGCCTAGGTAGATTGTTATAAAAAAAAGACTTTTTCTCCGTGGTATAGGTAAGAAAATCATAGTCTTGATCGATAAGAAACCCAACTCTAGTTTTTCTGCTATGATTAGATGTGATAAACTTGATTTTGGCACAAACTCATGTTTGGTTGTTTCTGAATTCCCTGATGTATTTCCTGAGGAATTACCAGGACTACCTCCATCAAGAGAAGTTGAGTTTGGAATTGATGTCCTTCTAGGTTTAGCTCCGGTTTCCATTACCACTTACCGTATGGCCCCGATTGAACTCAAAGAATTAAAGACTCAATTGCAAGAACTACAAGACAAAGGATTCATAAGGCCAAGTTCTTTTCCTTGAGGAGCCCTAGTCCTGTTTGTAAAGAAGAAAGATGGATCAATGAGGCTCTGTATTGATTACCGGAAGCTAAATCAGATTACCATCAAGAACAAATATCCATTACAGAGAATTGATGACTTGTTCGACCAACTAAAGGATGATACAATATTTTTCGAAGATTGACCTTCGATCAGGGTATTACCAGATGAGAGTCAAGGAAGTCGATGTCCCCAAAACTGCTTTTCGAACTCGGTATAGTCACTATGAATTTCTAGTAATGCCTTTTGGCCTAACCAACGCTCCAGCGGCATTTATGGATCTTATGAATTGAGTTTTCAAGCCTTATTTGGATAAGTTTGTGGTGGTCCTTATATACGATATCCTAGTCTTGTAAACCCCTAGACCTGCCTATGCGTTTCGAGGATCCTAGGAACTCACATTAGGGTCACAAGAGCGACCCACCGTAAAAATCCACATAAAACATTTCCACAAAAAAACATATTAAATTATAACGATAACTTTTGTTGAAAATACTCTTTCAAGAACTTATTTAAACATATAACAAAAATTTCAGAAAATATTTTACGGACACTGTCATAAAACAATTGTGACATGCATGCCCACTAACTATGTCGGTACCGTACTCCAAAATCAACACCGAGGGAACACCAAACACTGATGTCGGTCATCGAGCCATGTTAGATTTCTTTTTAACCTGCGACGGTAAAAACAACGTGAGCTTCGGAAAGCTCAGTAATACAGAACTACCAATGGATGCTATAAGTAACATGTAGGTATATGGTAGGCATAACACTATCATGATGTTTCAGGCAACAATAGGCTACAAAGATACGATCAGATATTCCAATAAAGCGGTATGCATGAAGATAATATAATTGTTCTTTATTCAATCACTGAGTATCATACTAGGAACATATAGACAAAAGAGTTAGACAAGATATGGATTACGATAGTTGAATCAGGGGCTTAATGTGTGTTCCAACAGTGCAAAGTTAACACATAATAAGTAACGGTGTGGTGCACATTATTGCACGGTTATATAATGTTAGCGATAAGGTTCATTTTAGATTTTCTTTCTACCCTCCAACCAAACTTCGGTATGCAGTTCCCCAGAACTGCAACTATAACGGGCATTAACCTAGGCCCATTGAGTGTAGGTGCCAGCCTAAGGGGATACCTTAGGTACGATAAAGAATTACCCTAGCTGAAGCATAGGAACCTGAAACGGTAAGGAATTACCAGCCTGATCAGGGTTGAACCTACGGTGACTTCGTACTCTATCCCAAGTCCCTCGGTAACGGTCTAGATAGTGACAATAGTAATCGGTAGTAGTCGGTAATGACCGATAATAACAATATTCAGTAGCAATAATTGCTAATCAGTAATAACAGTGAATATAAAGTAAACTTTAGTTTTCGATGAAACGATAACTAGCGAGCATATAGATTTCTATTTTATTTTCTTTTTCTCTTTTTTTTGTTCAAATACATAGGTATATTTTGGTTTGATAAAAGCCATATTTCGTATCGAAAGACAGCCTTGGGTTCAGGACGGTAGAATATTTATGTGCACTTGGAACACACTAAAAGGAACCATTTATTTCTCAAAGATACTTGGTATTTACAAGGAGAGATGAAACACTGAACTTTTGACAATTGTGAACCGATTTCAGAAACGATGTCCCTATCTCAAAGGGGCCTCGTAATCAATGTCTCCGACCAAGCATTCGTAAATTGATACGATACGAACGGTTAGGATCTCAAATATGCCAAGATTGTTCTGATCATTTGGCTAATAAGGGCATCTTGGTCATTTAACACTCTGAGGCAGTTCCATAATCTGATCCCGAGGGGATAGGTCAATGATTTGTCGCGCTGAAGATATCCGACGGTTTACTAGGCTTCAAAGACCATTCCACTATACTCACACCAATACATTACTTTCAACGCATTCTAATCGGTGCACTTTCCCTGTGTTCACTATTTAATTCTGACTGTGTTATACATCTGTAAGAATCGCTGTCACATTATCTCGAAACATGCCTCGAGAGGTTGAACATGCATTTATACCGATTTGGGTATTAAGAAATGATTGACATACTTAACCCAAAATTCAACCCATTTAAATATTGCAATCACTAGCGTGCGATCAAAAGTTCAAGATTTCGAATCTTTAACTTATCTCAGTCAAGAGGGCATCCCAATTATTTAAAGTGTAGTCGTTCACGTTCTTTCAGGCCTTTTGAACCACTTAATCATCACAATCACTAGTTTATATCTCGTCATATGGTTAATTCGGTAGTTTTGGGTGCTCGGTGAATTAGGCCCGTTTTGAGTTGGAATGGGGTATCACCATGAGGAAAGGCGATACAAAGGGGTTGTTGCACAGTAGGGGCTGCGTTTAGCTCTCGAATCGTCTGATCTGCCATCGGTTCTGGTTCTAGTGTAGGTTCTTTGACTGGTGTAGTTTCGGAAGTGGATTTCTGATCGGATTATCTTGTGCTTTGTTGTTGTTTCTTTCGTCGAAGTGTTTCGCCGTGAGTTCTACGAGCGCTTGCTTCGATTTCCGGGTTGTATGGAGCTAAAGTACTCGGGTTCTTCCTGGTAATAAAAAAAACAAAAATCAGTCAAAAGTGCCGAAAGTAAATCTCCCCTGCAACAGCGCCAATTTGACAAGTCGTCGTTTTAACCGGTCAAAAATAAATAAATAAATTAACCTCTTTCGACAAATAATAAAATAATGAAATTAAGTAGTTATAGGGAAAGAGGGTCGATCCACAGGGAGATTAATCGTGATTCTTGACTTGAATTTGTCGGATTTGAATTCCCAGGAATATCTGTAAAAACAAGGAAATAAAAAAGGGGGTGATCTGATTTTGAGTGAAGTAATAAAATAAAATGCAAGAATTAAAAATAAGGAAAACCAAGTATGTGAAATAGCCTCGAACCAGCTCCTTCAATTCTTTCGATCACTGAAATGGATTTTTATTTTGGGGATCATGTCGGTTACAGTCTACGAGGCCCAACCCGTCGTAACTTGTTTCTCTCTCGAGTAACCAATCCTCCCAAGTCTATATTCGAAAGATTGTTCTTAAATAAATCAACCACGTCTATCGCCGTTAAAATATTTAGAATAAAAGCAGGAAAAACCCGACTCAGAAATTGTCTAAAATAGAATCGCTTCTGATTTTATCTTTCCTTAGCGGACCGCCGCTAAGAGTGTTCACAGGAAGTCGAAATTTGCCACAGGCCGATCCTTCCTGCGAACTATGTTTTTAAACGATTCCAGACCAACGAGCTCTTTTTGATTTGAAAAACGGTTAAAAACCTTTAGTAAGGTCGATTGCCAAACTATCTAAGCAGAAAGATAAAAGTGATTTCCCAAAAGAATTTAAGCAAGTTCAATTCTCACGAATCGAATTGACTTGGCTGGTTCTTGGCTTAAAAGATTTAGCTAAGCATGATATTGATTATCATGCTTAACTTGGTTTTGGAAAAATAATTAAATAACATAAAATAAACGAAACAAAGAAAATAAAGAAAAAGAAGAACTTTTAATTAAAACTAGAAAATGTTTACAAAGATAAAAAAAAAAACTCAAAAGCTAGAAGATGATCACTAAAATGATTGATGATATAAGCCTTTACCAAGGGGTGGTATTTATAGGCTTAGATTTACAAAGATAAGGTGATGAGATAATTTAAAGTAATAAACAAAAGATAAAACAATTCAAATGTTTTGAAATTTAAATGCATAAAATATAAACGGATAAGATCTCTCAGAACGTTCCAGAATCTTCTAGAAGCTGCCACGTCAGACGCGTCGTGCCTGGTGTCGTGCCCACGATGCTAGTCATGACAGAATAATAATAAAAACTGCAGAAATGTCCCCTTTTCACTGCTATATCCAGAATTGGATCACTGCACAAAATATAACAAAAACAGCATGTATTAAGCAGCAAGAAGTCCTAATAACTAGAAAAGTAGCACATGAAATATGTCACATTTGAGAACTCATCATAAACCTTAACCGATTGATCAGTTAACCGAAATATTCGATTCGGGTAATGATTTATTAACTTTCCTTATTAAAAATATCAAATCTTATAACATAGTGAAAAATAAGCTAGAGTTTGAATTTTGAAATATTTGAAGAAGAAAAATATCAATGTATCAAACTCAGAATAGGAAATAATTTTTTTTTGCTCAATAATGTCGTATATTAAGATGCAATATACAACCAAAGACCACAACGGCCGCCTCATTAAAAACCTCCCTAAAACCTAACGGAGGAAAAGAGTACGAACCGTATGTGGTGAAACCAGAGTCCAAAGAAAATACAAACGGGAATAACACCAAAGCAACCAACCACTAACAAGCACAAAACAACGAAATGCGCGTTACCCCCTCCTTTGCCAAAGCATACGCTAAACCATTCGCCTCACGGAAAATGTGGGAGAAGCAAACCGAAGCCAACGATGAACAACAATTGTCAATCTCGCGAAAAACCTCCCATAGTCTCCATGGCCGTTTGTCCATATGTAACACCCAGCTAACCGCAACCATAGAATCCGATTCCACAATCAAAGGAATCATTGCCCAAGTTGACTTCCGGAAGTATGACAGAGCGAACGCAATCGCTCGCAGTTCAGCCTCGTTTGATTCGATACACCCAAGGGGGCCAGAAAATAACGCCAATATACTCCCAAACTCATCGCGTAACACTCCCCCATAGCCTGCCGGACCCGGCTTCCCACGTGCTGAACCATCCACCGAAAACTTCAACGTCCCCCTCGATGGCGGCTCCCATACCACACCAACCCGCTCTGGTCGCGAGAGAGACGGCTCGGAATATAGACTCGGACAATCCCACCACAATGCCTCGGCAATGCATAAGTCAGTCTTTAAAGTCCGCAACCAATAGAACGAGCGTAATTTAATCAAAAAGCATACCTCCTCAACCGGTAAGAGTTTCTTGTTGAATACCATCTCGTTTCGTGCTAGCCAAATCGACCATAACATCGCAGCCACGCACGAAACCCACATACTACGACGCATACCCGAAAACGAGCAATGGAAGTCAGGAACAAAAAATTCGGACAATGATCGTGGTAACGGCAAACTCACTCCCCACCAACAACGAAACCAGTCCCATAAACGCTGAACAACCGGGCATAAGTACAACAAATGATCAACGTCTTCCTCACATTCCCGACACCAAATGCACATCGTGCATTGACCTTCAAACACAACCCCCCTTCGGCTCAAGAATGCAAAAGTCGGCAGGCGACGTAGCCACACAAACCATACGAAAGCCTGTACCTTCGGAGGGACTAATACCTTCCACGTGAAACAAGCCCCAAACTCGCTCTCCCCAGCTTCGTCTAACATCAAAATCTGAGAAATAGCTTTAAGTAGCCATTCTCTTTTCTTCTCAATCAACGCAGCTTCCGATACGTTCAATTCTTCATTCGAATCCGCTGCATCAACAGCGTCCAATTTCCCTTGCATCAACTGTATCTCCTTTTCCACATCGCCAAAAATCGTCCGGTTCCAAGCGCGCAGGAAATTCTTCATGCATCGGAGTTTAACCATAATGTTAGCACTACCAACCCCCTGATCCGACAACCGGCTCCATTCATTGGAGAGATCAACCACACTTTTATTATTTTCCAACCAACAGTTTATAAAACGAAAGGGGCAGGGTCCCCAATCCTGTTCATCACACAACAACACGAGGGGTGTATGGTCCGAAATCCCCTTAGGCAAGGCATGTTGACCGATATTATTGAAGGCATCGACCCAACTAGGAGAAAGCAGAAACCTATCCAACCGACTACGCCTAAAACCCCTCCCAAACCAAGTAAACTGTTTTCCTATCAACGGCAAATCAACAAGCCCCGTGTGTTCGATAAAATCAGAAAAATCTTGCATACCTGTCGATACTGTGTTACATCCCGCACGTTCCGATTGCCAACGTATGGAGTTGAAATCCCCCGCGATACACCAAGGTTCATCAACGCCCAGTATAATCTCCCCCAGTCTTTGCCACAACTGATTTCGTGCATCTACGTCACAAGGTGCATATACATTCAGCATGCAACAGCTTAAATCATCCGCAAGCCATTTACCTTTAACGAAAATAAAATTTCTATCCGCCTCTACAGAAGATAGATTGAAACGTGATGTTTCCTAAACCGTTATCAAGCCCCCTGATGCGCCTATCGACGGCGAAAAGACAAAATCAAAACCATCCGATAGCCACATACACGTGAGCATTCGTGCTGAAACCTCCTCTAATTTCGACTCTTGAAAAAATGCCATATCCACCCTTTGCTTCTTTACAACGTCACCAATTGTCCTACGCTTCAAATTTGAACCCAACCCCCTAACGTTCCACGACACGATCCGCATAATGTCATAAACTATCGCCTGTCCCCGGTAAAAACCTGTTGTAGATCTTTGATAATGTCCGCTTCACATCCCACCGTTCGCACGCCCACAATGTCCCCCAATGCCACTGTCGCCTCTATCTCTTTAGCAATCAATCGTTGCCGGTTTTGTACATCAGAATCTGTCAAAGACGCGTTTGCAACCTGTGTTGATACAATCTGGGTGTTGAAGAATTTTCGCGGCCTGCCCCTCCCAGGTTTCACTGCCGATACCACACCGGAAATAGAGTTGATTGATTTTGTTTTTTTACCGTTTATGCAAATGGTATTACCAGTATTTGAGGGTCCTGCGTTGTTGCCTACTGAATTTCTTATTTTCTCTCTATTCAAATCCACGTTTTCCACCACCTCTGTAGCCTTAGGGATAGATTTAATTACCTCCTGAAGTGTAGTATTCCAATCAGCGAAATTTGAATTGGATTGAAATTCCTCAACTAAGGGTGTGTAGCCAAGACTCTGCTTCCCCTCACTCGTGAAACTCCTTGAACCTTGCCCTACCATCAAGTCCATTTCCTCTCCAATACCCTGTGCCTCCAACAGCGCCGTCGTATCCCCACCAGCCTGTAACTGTGCCGACTGTGACTGCTCCTTAGCCGTATTCACCTCCAATTGACTAGTCACCACCCTATGGTCCCATAACAGATTCGTGTGCCACTGCCGTGACTCGGCTAATTGAATCTGATTTCCAACAGAATCCTCCTTCGGCGCATCCGTAATTTGATAATTAACAGCCTGATGTTCCTCATCTGATCCGTCCGACCCCTGCATCGAAGAATCATCATTATCTTCATCCTCGGAATTAAGCATGTTACACTCACATTCCAACCATGGTCCAAACGAACATTCCCGGACTTGAATAGGGAAAGAATCGCCCTCCACTTCTAAACATAATGTGGCCTCAATATTTATCATTGTCTGTGTCTCAATAAGAATCCAGCCACGCTCAAAGGATTTTGGCGAGATGGTAGAGTCTGCCACTCGAACCAGATTGCCCCACACTCTCGCGATATTCTCGAACGAAAGGTGAGACCAAGTATGAATCGGCATCCCTTGTATCGAAAGCCAAACTCTCCGCGAATTCAATAACGTTGTAGGGGTCCAGACTTCAATCCGCGTGAAACAGTCTGTGATCGACTTCAATTGCACCACCCTATCGCGCGTATTCGAATCCTTAAACATGAGTAAGATGCCGTCCCCTGCTATGCGCAGAATTGAGAGTCCTTCTATCTTTGGTAACTTTAATTTCGCCGCCAGTTCTTTGATACTCCATGGCTCTTTACACCATCCGATTGCGCAATTCTTTAGTATCTCCATCTTTGCGCTATCCGCGGATCCCTTCACTGTGTAATTGACGGCCTTACCATCATTTACCTCCACTTCTGATTGCGATATCCCCGGCGGCTGCGAACCCATTTTCCTTGCCATATCGGGTTGATTTGTATCAGTTTTAGGTTGCTTTCGTTTCCAATAAGAGTATCGCTCGCCATATCTCGCTCTACATACCGTGATTCTCGATCCATAGATCCACTTTTCATTCAATCTTTCGATCACCCGTTCGGCATCATCGCGGCTGTTCATCCGTACAAACCCAAATCTGCGGCCGTTTCTATCTACCTTCCGGGGAACAAACACATCCACCACTGTTCCATGGCGATCGAACACCTGCCACACCCCCTTCCAATGGATCGACATTGAAAGATTACCAACGAAAACTGTCCACGCCTCTCTTTCTCTCATAGTTGTCGTCAATATTGTTATTATTTTTATTTTTTTAACTCGTTGTAGGAAATAATTAACAATTAAGGTTGAATTTTTTACATCCCAAATTAAAATAAATCAACTAATATTTCGGAAGGAAATATATTAAAAATTACCGCTATTTTTTTCACTTTTCAAGACAATAAAAATATTTGGGGAAGAGAATAAATTAACAATGCTGCTAAAATTTTGCCAATATAATTGTATAAATATGCATATTATATATTATGCAACTGATCGGTTCGGTTATCCGCTTTTGTTCAAAACTATGAACCGTATCCAAATTGAAATAATATTTTTTTCCTAAAAAAACATGCCGAAACTAAATTTTTCGTTTCGGTTAACCATATTTTCGGATCAATTTTTTCAAATTTTGGATTATGTTTCAGTTTGTCAGGTTTTTTTGCACAACCCTAATTATAAAATCTTATCTATTTCCCTTAATGATGTGAAAATAGTTGTAACAATTATATGTTTTTTAACAAACAAGTCACTCAATAAATATATTGTTACAAATTGGTTACTCAACTAATATATTGTTACAAACATATCACTTCGCTTACAAACATGCCATGTTTCTTTGATATAATAATATTTTAGTCTTAAAACTTATACATTCTATTTATTTTGTCTTAATTTGAAATAATTCAATAAACTTAATCATTCATATTTAAAAATTCCATCAATTTAGTCTTTTTATGATACTGTCAAAGAAAAAAAATCTCATCATATCAAATCAATAGTTCGATAGCTGCATTCTGCCATAAAACAACAAGTTATTGTTAAAATGTTATTATACCAGGAAAGTAATATATCATTTATGGGATAAGAACAAAGGCAACTTAGGAGAATAAAAAAGATTAAAATATGAAATTTCAAATATTAAGACTTACATTTATTGAATTGTTTCGAATTATGATCAAATTGATAGATTGTATAAGTTTTGGGGATTAAAAATGTGATTATACCATGCTACATCAGAAGAAAAGTGACATGATCGTCACATATGTTAATTGAGTGACATGTGTGTAACAATTTTTTAATTGGATGACATGTTTGTAATAATTTTTTAATTGGGTGACATGTTTGTAACTTTTAGAAGAAAGATAGCACGTTTGTTACTACACCCATAGTTCAATGACTTTGGATGTAGTATACCATAGTTCATAAAGCGATCTAACTTTTTTTTGACAAATCCTAATTCTAATCCTACCTAGAGGGGAGGGAAAGGGGGTATGGATGGAGCTAGAATTTGAGGTTAGGGGTACACTTAAATATTTAAAAAGTGGGTGGGGTTGTACAATTATTTTTTTAAAATTCTACATTATAAAGTTAAAAAAGTTTTGAGTTGGGAAGCATCCCGAGCTCATGTTCCTCCGTCTCTGGAAGAAAAACTTTAGGGGAAGGAAGGGGTACTTTTAGTGGGTCTAAAACTCATAACCTATGAAAATATAATGAAACAAAGATAAACAGTTTGGCCAACCGGCCAAATATGGTTGTTCTAAAGCGCTTTAACATTTGAAAAAAATGTGTTGTATGGATTTATTTTTCCATCTAATATAGTTTTTAAACTGAAAAAGGTGAGTTTTAATTGACAAAACTATTGTTGATTATTATGGTATTGTCATTGTAGTGTGGTACATGATGTTCATGTGATGATCCACAGTGCTAAGAGTTTGGTCAATAATATTGATATGCCAATCTACTATAAATTATAATATGAAATTTGACTTAAGTTTTTTTAAAGTTTTAGGACATATTTTTTTAAATTACAGTCTTATTTAAACTTTAAGAAAAAAATAAAAAATAAGAAATTTTTTAAAATTTAAAATATTAAAAATCATCAAACAAATTTTGAAATTAAACATTAAAAATAACTACAACTAAAAAACTATTAAAAGTTCCAAAAAAATAAAAAAAGTTATAAAATCATAAATTTTAAATTATTAAAAAATTAAAATTTAAAAATATTTTTAAATTATTAAAATTTAAACATTTTCATTAAAAAAAATTCAGTTCTCTTCCTTCAGTATGAGTCTACCGTATAAAGTCATTAGGAAGCAAATCAGTAAAAAGGGCCTTCAAATTCTGCGTAAAATTTTCCTTCAAAAGTCTTTAAAATTCGATTTCACCCAAAATCATCATAAGCAATAAATTATTATTCTTTTATATTAGTTTTTCCGAAGGTTAAAAAATGACAAAAATTTCTTTGATTTTCGTATTGTCATTTGCTCTAGTTTTCTCAAAAGAATTTGTTATAGGGCTTGACAAGAAAATCAAAGAATTGGTCAAAACTAAGTTAAGCTTTGCAGAAGATGCTACAAAGGAATCAAGTGCGTTAATAGATGGTGAAGAAATTTTCTCTGATGAGTTGAAAAATATTGGCACAGAAATCAAAGAAGCTTTTTAAAATATAGAAAACACTTTCAATGAAGAACTTGCTCCATCAGGGAAAGGTGATGGTGAAGCTCCTTCATCGGGCGACGATGAAGAACTTGCTCCTTCGTCAGGGGATGTTTATTCTCCTTCACCAGACGGTGGTCAAGAACTTGCTAATTACACCAGCATATTAAAAAAATTGTGTTGTATGAAGTCATTTTGCATCTAATTTAGTTTTTAAACCGAAAAATGTGATTTTTTAATCGATAAAAACTATTGTTAATTGTCATGGTGTTGACATTATAGTACACAATATTGATGTGATGATCCACAAGCGCCCTAATTTCAGAGCCATTGCGTAATATAATTATCAAAAAATTAAACATAAATTTTAAATTATAAAAATTAAAGTTTATAAATTATTAAAATTTGAACATTTTCGGTGGAAATTTTTTTTCGATTGTCTTCCATTAGTTTGATACTACCATTGTTATTTGAACATATTTTTGGTGGAATCAACATTGCATCAGAGTAACAGTGACTTTGCATGGACCTTTCTTGTTTTAATAAAATTCCTTTATTTGATGATAAAAAGCAATGACTTTTGTGTTTCCTTCAAATAGTCAAAAGATGGTGGAATAGAGTCTGCACCAAATTAGTATTCATGAATCATATTTTGAATATCGAATTTTACCTTTTTAAATTTAATCGACATAACATGGAAAAAATGGTAGTTTGTAAGGATGGACATGATGCTCTACGATGCCATCTTATTTTTATATCGAAATCAAGATAAATTATATAAGATCATATAAGAAATATAGAAAGAAAGATACATACATTTACAATGTTGAAAAAACATTTGAAATCGTAATATTATATATTTTTAAAATTAAACCAAAACTAAAATTAAAATTTATTGTTATACACGGATATACTTTAACGCTTTGTTAATCATGTATGGTCATTAGTAAGCATGTAACATCCTAAACTGGGCTTAGGAGAAGTCAAGTTTAAGGTGTTTTATGTAGTCAACCAATACTAGTTTAAGGGTTAAACCTATCATTCACATGAACTAAGGACAATCCTTTTAGGTCAAACAAGCATACGTATCACATAACAAACAAGCATTAATGTTACAAGCAAAGAATGAGCCTACCATATTCGGATTCTAAGAATAAGTAAGACAATCATTTAGGAACTTTACCATGAAATTCAAGATGTTACTCATTTTCATAATCTTTCCAATTGTAAAGTAATTATAAGACTTTAGTATGAATGTTACTAATCACTACTCATGTACACATACAATTGTAAGTGAACTACTTCTTTTCTATTCAATTATAACTAAGTCTCAACATCTCTAACAAGTTATTTACAACATCTAACTATACCAAGTTCAATATTTTCAATTCATGAATTCGCTTCATGTAATCTATGGTGTAATATGGATGATTTGATTATTTAATCACATCAAACCATTCAAGCAAAGATCTTCAAAATCTCACACTTTCTACATGACTATAAGTCTTAAGCTATCTAGGTTCGAACTTCTCATATATTTTATCTTAGTGATTCAAATTATTTTAAAACGTGACTATCATAATTCATGATCATCAAATCATTCACATTCAAGCATCAAACATTCAACCACAAGCATCGAGATTAATCAAACAACCCTACCTTGTATTACTTACTGGGTTTGGATTTAATATTTACATTCCTTAACAAAAGAAGCTAGGTGCTTAGCTATAAACTAAAGTGCCACCATCCTAAGAGTTGGAACAAAAGTAAGTACATACGTTTGGCAAAGCCAAGTGACTTGATTAAGCTCTCAAGGATGCCTTCCTTTTAAGATTCAACTTGTATTGTAGTGAAAGAAAAATACATAAGCCTATGCTTAGTGGGTGAGTTTAAAGTTTACAATTAAGTTTTAGTACAATATTATTTCTTTCAGTAATTAAAGATCACTAGAACATTATAGGATAGAAATAACAAGGTAAGATTTCTAGTCATAGCATTATACAAGTATTGTCATAATATTCATATCACGAATCCATATCAACAAAACAACTCATAATGTCATTTTGACCGTTAGAAATCATCATATCATTACATCAAATAGATAATCTCTTAATCAATAGTACTATCGAATCTTATTAATCATGTTACCACATTCATTATTTTTAAGTTCAGTTTCTTATTATCATGAAAAATAGCCTTGAGAATCGATAGTCTAGTCTAGAGACACGAGTCCCCAACCAACTATCGCCCATAACATAAATGGTACTCGCAGTATCGGTCATACCCTGCTACTATCGCCAATTGACCATATACACATCCCTCTTACTGTCACCCATGAAGGACCATTGTCCCAACCATAGTCCACCCTGACACTGAGCTCTACAGACTCTATGGCATGCCAACTATATCTATGACCGACTCGAGACCAAGGCTTCATTAATCATTTTCATTTCATTAGGTGAGCTGAGCTCTTTGCAATTTACACAATAATGTGTCACTACCCTTGATCTTAAATAAGGCATAATCATATTCATCTAGAGACTTATCTCATTCATTTCGATCAAAGGCCCTAGACCAAATCTAAGAATCAATCAATTATATCTTATTTATCCTAATTCATTCAAAAACAAATTCAGCAAGCACCACTATAGAACATTGGTTAAAATGTCAAGTACACAAATTATCTTACCAATGCAATGATTTCATGGTTTGGCCTAGCTCTAAGGTTGAATATACTTCAAAATGTCTACTTAATTCATGGTAACCACTTCAACTATTAATCATAGATGCAATTCTACACCATCATTCACATAAATAACAATCAATCTAACTAAATTTCTTGCAGGTTGCCACAATTGCACATACAAGGAAAGGAAGGGAAAGATATCATACCCTCCTCGAGTTCCAATTCAAGCAAAATAAATCTAGAACTTTAACAAACTTCTCTAACAATCGAAAACTCTCAAACTCTCATTCTTACTCTTTGTTTCAGTTGCCTAAGGAAGAAGATGACTCAAAGATGTTTATGTCTTTTTCTCTCTCTTTTTAATTTTTAATTAGATTAATTCAAGCCTTTTCCTCAACCTCACGGTGACATGTGTTATGTCTCTCTTTGATATACATTTTAGCATGCATGCTTAATGTTTTAGAAACATCACTATTTGGTCCTTATTGAATCGACCACTTCCTTATCAATTTCCTCTAATTTAGTCACTAAATTGTTTCTAATTAATAAGATTAAAGTCATAGAAATTGGGACTTATCTTGCAACAATCGGTAACATTCAATTAGACCAAGTTTTAGGGCATTACAACTCCCTCCCCCTTAAAGAAATTCGTCCTCGAATTTACATGATGGGAAAGTTGTGGTTATTGTTCCTTTAAGGTTGCCTTGGGTTTCCATGTAGCCTCTTATACTTTATGATTTATCCACGAGACTTTTACAAGTGGAATTGATTTTTTACGAAACCTTCTAACTTCTCGATCAAGAATTTGAATCGGTTCTTTCTCAGAAGTCAAATCTTGGTTAAGTTCAACTTCTTCTGGTTCGAGAATATGGGAGGGATCTGAACGATATCTATGAATCATTGATACATGAAAAATATTGTGAATTTTAGCAAATTCACTCGGTAATGCTAAGCGATAAGCAACAAGACCTATCTTTTCGATAACTTCAAATGGTCCAATGTATCGAGGGCTGAGCTTCCTTTTCTTCCCAAATCGAAACGCCTTTCTCTACGAACGTACTTTCAAGAATACTTGGTCCCCTACTTCATATTAAATGTCCCTCCTTTTTCAGTCTGCATAACCTTTTTGCCTATCAAATGCTTCTTTCAACCTCATATAAATGATCTATACTTGATTCTGCGTTCTCTATGTAATTCGGGTACCAAGGATTTGCTTTCTCCCAATTCCGACCAGCACAGAGGTGTTTTACATTTTCTTCCATACAAGGCTTCAAAAGGGGCCATCTTAATTGAGGCTTGATAGCTATTATTGTATGCGAATTCAGCTAATGGTAAGGAGTTTTCCTAGTTTTCCCCAACTCAATTACACAAGCTCTGAGCATGTCTTCCAGGTCTTGAATTACTCTCTCATATTGTCCATTTGTTTGAGGATGGAAGGCAATGCTGAGGTTTAGTTTGGTCCCCAAAGCTTTCTGTAATGAATTCAAAAACCTAGATGCAAATCGAGGATCTCGATCAGAGATAATCGATATAGGGACACCATGTAATCTAATCACTTCCCTTATGTACAATTCGGCTAATTGGTCTAGACTCAAGTTCATTCGGAAAGGTAGAAAGTGTGCCGATTTAGAAAATTTATCAACGGTCACCCAAATTGCATCATTCTTCCTTGGTGATAAAGGCAATCCCGTTACAAAGTCCATAGTGATTCGTTCCCATTTCTATTGAGGCAATTCAATAGGCTGTAACAACCCTATAGATCTCTGTACATTTTGACAGATCTCAGGTGGATAAAAATGAGCTACTATGAGCTTCTTGCATCATTTCCCTTTTTAAATCTTTTTCATTAGGAACACATACTCTATTTCTAAAATAGAGCAAGCCATTAGGATTTAGAGAAAAATCAGAGTCAGATCCAAATTCAAGCTTAGATAAAACTTTTTGAAGTTCAGGGTCCAATTTCTAGAGTTCTCTGATTTCTGAAATCAATTCTGATTGGATTTGGAGTTCGACTATTAGTCTTTGCTCTCTTTGTAACTTAAAATGAGCATGTATTGTAGTAGGGGCTGAAATAAGAATAATATTCAAGATGTTAGACTCCTAAATTTCGAATAGGGCTGAAATAGAACTACTAAATTTTCGGCCTTCTTACCAATTTGATGTTTGCGACTGAGTGCATCAGCGACCACATTTGCTTTCCCCAGGTGATAATCAATTACTAGATCGTAATCCTTGAGTAATTCCATCCACCTCCTTTGTCTAAGATTCAATTCCTTTTGGGTCAGAAGATATTTTAGGCTTTTATGATTGGTAAAAAAATAACATCTTTCTCCATATAAGTAGTGCCTCCAAAATTTCAAAGCAAACACAACTGCAGTTAATTCCAGATCGTGTGTTGGATAGTTCAACTCGTGTGGCTTCAATTGTCTGGAAGTATAAGCTACCACTTTATCATCTTGCATAAGAACACATCCTAAATCGAGGTGGGAAGCATCGCTAAAAATGTAAAATCTTTTCTCGGTTCAGGTTGTATTAAAACAGGAGCTCAGGTAAGAACTTTTTTTAATTGATCGAAGATGTGTTGCTGATTTTCTGACCACACAAATGGTTCATCCTTCCTAAGAAGTTTTGTTAATGGAGTAGCTAGCAATGAAAATCCCTTCACAAATCTTCGATAGTAACCAACCAAACCCAGAAAGCTTATAACTTCACTTACATTCCTTGGAGGTCTCCAATCGATCAAAGATTGAATTTTCTTTGGATATACCTTTATTCCCTTAGCTGAAACTACATGGCCAAGGAAGGACACTTCAGATAGCTAGAATTCACACTTATCTAACTTGGCATAGAGTTCCTTATCCCGAAATGTATGCAGCATGCCTCGTAGATGTTTCGAATGCTCATCTTCATTTTTTGAATAGACTTGTAACACCCTTAATTTAATAAAAAAAAATAAAGTGACGATAATGAAAAAAGAAAAAAAAAGGATGGCAGCCATGAGGTTTTAAACCTGTGACCTTTGGCTATTTGGGCTTATGTCTTAACCAATTAAGCTAGGGATGCTCTTAGTTATAGGTTGTACCCACTTATTTTTAAGTGGTTCTTGAAATATAAAATAATAATAATCTTAAAAATATCTCAACCACCCCTCTTTATGGCACATTTATTGGGTCTATCTACCCCCCAAAAGAAAAGATACTGACCTTATCTCTAGACTATTCATCTTCTTCACAAACCCTCTCCGGCTGTCGCTCCGCCTTGCCCTACTGCCGCGTCGTGTGTGCCACCGCCGGCACAAATCGAATCTCCGTACAACCCCGACCTCAATCTTGCCATCCACTCGCACAAACCAGCCACCATTCATCGGGAATCACGGTCGAAAGCCTCGATGGAAACTTTTCCTCTGTTATTCGAGCTTTCCGTCACCGTCCGGCATCGTGACCCAAATCGAAGGTCATCGTCGTCCTCAAGGGGGCGAACCAAGCAGAACCCGTACCGCCAAGCGTCGATCAGCCTCCATATTGACCGTTGTTGGAGCCACGTTAACTCGTTCGGATTACTTCCGATTTGGTATTCACGTGTCTTCGTATCCGAGGAGTAAAGGACGTTGAATTCGGGTTCGAGTTTGATCGAATGGAGCACCACAGTCGACCTTTATAGCAAGGATTCAAGGTAATACACTGCTACCTCTTGTATGCCCTGTGAAATGTTAGTATTCGGTTAATGGATGCACACATATGATGATGAGTACCGTTAATCCTGCTTAAGTCTAACCGGATATGAAAATGTACGACGTTATAGATAAGTTTGGAATAATCGAATGAGAAAGATGATAAATCAAAGAATCTGGAATCCAACAGATAATTAATGAGTCGATTAATCTCCAAACCTGATTAATAATGTTAATTTGTCAAACGAAAGAAATATTGGAGTATATAATTACGAAAATGCCATCGAGGTGAAAATGACTGAAATACCCCTGATAATGAAAGTGGTGCTGAAACCTACACTAAATCCGGTAAAACAATTTATTCATCTAAAAGTCTCGAATTACTCAGAGATGTGTGATAATAAGACTTAATCATTCAAGAAAGATAAGCACTTGGATTTAGCATAAATCCTGAATAAACCTCTAAAGATAAATTTGTGGTGGAAACTCTTTATATGTTCGGATCAATTAAACTATCAGAAGATACATAATTGCTATTAATGGCTGAATCGAGTAAAAGAATTGAAAATGCCGATACAATAGAGTCATCAAATGACCAAAATGTGCTTGGGCATTGGAATTTCTAAATTAACAGAGATGATGGGTTTATCCTCGTGTTTTGGAAATAATGGATGGTTGGAAAATAGTCGAAAGGACCGAAATAACCGAAAGAATTGAAAATACCGGCATGTGCGAATTGGCTAAAAGAGACTAAGATGCCACCGAGCACCCAAAACTACCAAATTAACCATATGACGAGATATAAACAAGTGATTATGATGATTAAGTGGTTCAAAAGGCCTGAAAGAATGTGAACGACTGCACTTTAAATAATTGGGATGCCCTCTTGACTGAGTATGTTAAAGCTTCGAAATCTTGCACTTTTGATCGCACGCAAGTGATTGCAATATTTAAATGGGTTGAATTTTGGGTTAAGTATGTCAATCATTTCTTAATACCTTAATTGGCATAAATGCATGTTCAACCTCTCGAGGCATGTTTCGAGATAATGTGACATTGATTCTTACAGATGTATAAGACAATCAGAATTAAATAGTAAACACAGGGAAACTGCACCGATTAGAACGCGTTGAAAGTGATGTATTGGTGAGATGAGTATAGTGGAATGGTCTTTGAAGCCTAGTAAACCGTCGGAAATCTTCAGCGCGACAAATCATTGACCTATCCCCTCGGGATCAGATTATGGAACTGCCTCGGAGTGTTAAATGAACAAGATGCCCTTATTAGCCAAATGATCAGAACAATCTTGGCATATTTGAGATCCTAACCATTCGTATCGTATCAATTTTCGAATGCTTGGTTGGAGACATTGATTACGAGGCCCCTTTGAGATAGGGACATCGTTTCTGAAATCGGTTCACAATTGTCAAAAGTTCAATGTTTCATCTCTCCTTGTAAATACCAAGTATCTTTGAGAAATAAATGGTTCCTTTTAGTGTGTTCCAAGTGCACATAAATATTCTACCGTCCTGAACCCAAGGCTGTCTTTCGATACGAAATATGGATTTTATCAAACCAAAATATACCTATGTATTTGAACAAAAAAAAAAGAGAAAAATAAAATAAAATAGAAATCTATATGCTCGCTAGTTATCGTTTCATCGAAAACTAAAGTTTACTTTATATTCACTGTTATTACTGATTAGCAAAGATTGCTACTGAATATTGTTATTATCGATCATTACCGACTACTACCGATTACTATTTTCACTACCTAGACCGTTACCGAGGGACTTGGGATAGAGTACGAAGTCACCGTAGGTTCAGCCATGATCAGACTGGTAATTCCTTACCGTTTCAGGTTCCTATGGTTCGGCTAGGGTAATTCTTTATCGTACCTAAGGTATCCCCTTAAGCTGGCACCTACGCTCAATGGGCCTAGGTTAATGCCCGTTATAGTTGCAGTTCTGGGGAAGTGCATACCGGAGTTTGGTTGGAGGGTAGAAAGAAAATCTAAAATGAACCTTATCGCCAACATTATATAACCGTGCAATAATGTGCACCACACCGTTACTTATTATGTGTTAACTTTGCACTGTTGGAACACACATTAAGCCCCTGATTCAACTATCGTAATCCATATCTTGTCTAACTCTTTTGTCTATATGTTCCTAGTATGATACTCAGTGATTGAATAAAGAAAAATTATATTATCTTCAAACATACCGCTTTATTGGAATATCTGATCGTATCTTTGTAGCCTATTGTTGCCCGAAACATCATGATAGTGTTATGCCTACCATATACCTACATGGTACTTATAGCATCCATTGGTAGTTCTGTATTACTGAGCTTTCCGAAGTTCACGTTGTTTTTACCGTCGCAGGTTAAAAAGAAATCTAACATGGCTCGATGATCGACATCAGTGTTTGGTGTTCCCTCGGTGTTGATTTTGGAGTACGATACCGACATAGTTAGTGGGCATGCATGTCACTATATTTTCATGACAGTGTCCGTAAAATATTTTCTGAAATTTTTGTTATATGTTTAAATAAGTTCTTGAAAGAGTATTTTCAACAAAAGTTACCGTTATAATTTAATATGTTTTTTAGGAAATGTTTTATGTGGATTTTTACAGTGGGTCGCTCTTGTGACCCTAATGTGACTTCCTAGGATCCGCGAAACGCATAGGCGGGTCTAGGGGGTCACAAGACTAGGATATCGAATATAAGGACCACCACAAACTTATCCAAATAAGGCTTGAAAACTCAATTCATAAGATCCTTAAATGCCGTTGGAGCATTGGTTAGGCCAAAAGGCATTACTAGAAATTCATAGTGACTATACCGAGTTCGAAAAGCAATTTTAGGGACATCGACTTCTTTGACTCTCATCTGGTAATACCCTGATCGAAGGTCAATCTTGGAAAAATATTGTATCATCCTTTAGTTGGTCGAACAAGTCATCAATTCTCGATAATGGATATTTGTTCTTGATGGTAATCTGATTTAGCTTCCGGTAATCAATACAGAGCCTCATTGATCCATCTTTCTTCTTTACAAACAGGACTAGGGCTCCCCAAGGAAAAGAACTTGGCCTTATCAATCCTTTGTCTTGTAGTTCTTGCAATTGAGTCTTTAATTCTTTGAGTTCAATCGGGGCCATACGGTAAGTGGTAATGGAAACCGGAGCTAAACCTAGAAGGACATCAATTCCAAACTCAACTTCTCTTGATGGAGGTAGTCCTGGTAATTCCTCAGGAAATACATCAGGGAATTCAGAAACAACCAAACATGAGTTTGTGCCAAAATCAAATTTATCACATCTAATCATAGCAGAAAAAATAGAGTTGGGTTTCTTATCGATCAAGACTATGTTTTTCTTACCTATACCACGGAGAAAAAGTCTTTTTTTATAACAATCTACCTAGGCCTGATGCATTCCTAGCCAATATAATCCCAAAATGAGATCAAATTCAAATAAGGGTAAGGCTAAAAGATCAGCAGGGATAGGAATGTTTTGGATAAACAAAGGGCAGTTTCTACATATTTGGTTCAATATCACCTTATCCTCTAGAGGATTAGTAGCAATTAGAATACAATTGGTGGGTTCAGGCTTCAAATTAAAATTTTCAACTAAAAAAGAACATATAAAGGAATGGGTTGAACCCGAATCAAAAAGAGCATAAATAGGGTGTACATCTAACTAAATGGTACCTGCAATTACATCAGAAGAGTCTTCCTATTTGCGAACTTGGACATGGTAGACTCAAGAAGGTGCTATGCATTCAAACCTTTTCCCCTGTTCTTCCTAAAATTTCCAGATTGTGCTTGTTTAGGCCATTTTCCTCGTGGTGACTGGAGTTGCTTCAAACTTTTGGTATTTGGAAATTGAGCCTATCTCTGCCAACTCATCCATAGGCTTCCATAGGGCCTAGCATCATCCAATCACCAACAGTAGTAAGGGGCTATAAATACCCATGCTCTCGATGAGATAGACCAAGTCAGGAAAACTACCACAATGCGTCTGGGTAAGGCTAAATTTAGAGGGTTGTAACCTAAAAATTTGATTAAAATAGGAAGGGCTCAACAATGTTCTAAATCTAACAAGTTCTGGAATTCAGAATTTAAATTCAACAAAAGAGAATGAGCGAAAGGAAGGTGTGGACGGTTTTCGTTGGCAATCTCTCAACGTCGGTTCACTGGAAAGGGGTTTGGCAGGTTTTTGATCGCCATGGGATAGTGGTGGACGTGTTTGTTCCCCGAAAAGTCGATAGAAACGGCCGCAGATTTGGGTTCGTGCGGATGAACAGCCGCGAAGACGCCGAACGGGTGATCGAAAGATTGAATGAGAAATGGATTTATAGTTCGTGGATCACGGTGTGTAGAGCGAGATACGGAGAGCGAAACTCTTATTGGAAACGAAAGCGATCCAAAGTCGATACAGATCAGTCCACTATGGAAGGGAAATTGGGTTCAAAGCCGCCGGGGCCACAGCGATCAGAAGCGGAGGTAAATGATAGCAAGGCTCTGAATTTCACAGTGAAGGGATCAGTGGATAGTGATAAGATGGAGATATTGCAAAATTGCGCAGTCGGATGGTGCAAGAAGCCGTGGAGTATTAAAGAAGTGGCGGCGAATTTACACTTACCGGAGGTGGCGGGACTCTCAATTTTGCGCATAGCCGGGGCTGCAATTCTACTCATGTTTAAGGATTCGAGTACGCGAGAAAGGGTGTTGCAATTGGAGTCAATTACAGGCTGCTTTACGCGGATTGAACTTTGGACCCCTGCAACGGTATTGGATTCACGGTGGGTCTGGATTTCGATTCGAGGAATGCCGATCCATGCTTGGTCCCAACAATCGTTCGAGAATATCGCAAGCATATGGGGTAGTTTGGTTCACGTGGCAAACTCTACCACCTCGCCTAAATCTTTCGAGTGTGGTTGGATTCTAATTGAGACGCGGATAATGACAACTATAGAGGCCACGCTAAAGATGGAGGTGGAGGGTGAAGCATTCCCTATCCAAGTCCGAGAATACACACTTGGACCTTGGTTGGAGTGCGAGTGCACATTGCTACACTATGAGGATGAAGACGATGCATCTTCGACGCAGGGATCAGAAGGATCGGATGAGGGAAACCATTGTAATAACAACCAAATTGAGGCTTTGTCACAGGAGGTTTCAATCGGAAACCAAGTTCAATTGGCCGAGTCACGACAATGGCGTACAAATTCGTTATGGGATCATAGGATGGCGACCAGCCATGTGGAGGAGACTGGTTCGAAGGAACAATCAAATTTGGCACAACTACAGGAAGTTGGGGATGCGGCTGCTCCGGTGGAGGCACAGGTCTCTGGCGATGTGGCCGGCCTGGCGGTGGAGCAATTTTCCGGGAGATCCACCGGTGAGGGGGAGAAGAGTCATGGTTCTACAACACTAGCTGAGGTATTTCAATCCAAGTCAAATTCTGTGGATTTGAATGCAACAATTCTAGAATTGGTTAAACCAATCTCAAAGCCGATAGAATTGGTGGATAAAGTGGACTCAAAAGTTGAGAAAATAAGGGCTCTATCTGGCGATAATACGGGTGTTTCAGACATTGGCAATATCATTAGGATTAATGAAAAAAAAAACAAAATCCATCAACGATCTTTCAGGAGTGGTTTCGACAGTGAAAACTGGTAGGGACATACCGCACAAGTTACTAAATCCACAGCCTGTATCGACGCAAGTAGCAAACGCGTCTCTTTCGGATTCAGATTTACAGAATCGGCAACGTTTGATCGCTAAAGAAATAGAGGCGACAGTAGCCTTAGGCAGCATTGTGGGCGTGCGAACGGTGGGATGTGAAGCGGACATTATAAGAGATCTTCAACAGGTTTTTACTGGGGACAGGCGATAGTTTTTGCAATGCGTATTGTGTCTTGGAATGTTTGGGGGTTGGGGTCGAATTTGAAACGTAGGGCAGTGGGTGAAGTATTAAAGAAGCAACGGGTGGATATGGCAATGGTACAGGAGTCAAAATTAGAGGAGGTATCAGCTCTAATGCTTACGTGCATGTGGGCATCGGATGGGTTTGATTTCGTTTTTTCACCGTCGATAGGTGCATCAGGGGGCTTGATCACGGTTTGGGAAACGTCACGATTCAATGTCGCTACTATAGAGGTGGATCGCAATTTTATATTCATTAGAGGTAGATGGCGTGCAGAAGAATTAAGCTGTTGCATGCTAAATGTATACGCTCCTTGCGATGCAGAGGCACAGAAACAGTTATGGCAACGGATAGGGGAGATTATTCTGGGTATCAATTAACCTTGGTGTATCGCAGGGGATTTCAATTCCACACGTTGGCTATCGGAACGTGCAGGGTGTAGTTCGGTGGCGACAGGTATGCAAGAATTTTCTGATTTTATTGAACATGCTGGGCTTGTTGATTTGCCGTTGATAGGGAAGCAATTCACATGGTTTGGGAGGGGTTTTAGGCGTAGTCGAATCGATAGATTTTTGATATCTTCTGCTTGGGTGGATGCTTTTAATAATATTGGTCAACATGCTTTTCCGAGGGGGGTGTCGGACCACACACCTCTATTATTGGCGTGTGATGAACAGGACTGGGGACCTCGCCCTTTTCGATTCATAAATTGTTGGTTGGAGGACAACAACAATGTTCTTGAACTATCTAATGAATGGAGTAGATTGTCGGATCAGGGGGTTGGTAATGTTAATATTATGGTAAAGCTCCGAACCATGAAAAGCTTCTTTCGTAGTGGAGGCGCTTCACAGCTTATTGGTTCAGGCTGAGACGGCGGGCTTAATTAAGGGCGTTTGTGTTGCACCGGGGGTATCTATATCGCACTTGCAATTTGCAGATGATACCGTTTTGTTCTTTGAGGCTTCTCCTGGTTGTGCTGACTCTATCAGACGCATTCTCAATTGCTTCCAAGTATGTTCAGGCTTGCAAATAAATTTCAGCAAGTCGTCATTATATGCTATTGGGGTTGAAGAGGAGTTCACCGATTTGTGTGCTAAGGCGTTGGGATGTAGACGCGGTTCTTTCCCCTTCACCTATTTGGGGATGTCGTTAGGCTCTAACCCGCGAAGTTTGGCGGTTTGGGAACCGGTTATTGCAAATGTTCGTCGGAAATTAGCAGGTTGGAAGCGTAACTCGATGTCATTTGCGGCACGAGTTACTTTGGTTAACGCTGTCCTCTCTTCTTTGCCGATTTACTACATGGGCGTGTTCCGCATTCCCAAAGGAGTTATCGCAGCAATTGATAAGATTCGCCGTGCTTTTCTTTGGGGTGGCGTAAATTTACATAGAAAAATAAGCAGAGTTAGCTGGAAGTTGGTGTGTAGACCGCGACATTTGGGAGGTCTGGGAATAGCGGATTTACAGGTGCGCAACACGGCTATGTTATCTAAATGGTCGTGGTGATATGCCACGGATGCATCGTCGCTATGGAGGGCCATTATAGTGGCTAAATATGGGGAGAATGTTCAATGGTGGAGATTTAATTCCTCCCGTCAGCGTGCGATGTCGGTGGTGTGGAAACAGATTGTGCAAACTGCTTGTTCGGCTGAAGTACAGCGAAATTTCCACGAGAAGCTGTTATGGCAAGTGGGGGAGGGTAGTCGAGTTCTTTTTTGGTTTGATTCGTGGTGTGCGAGCAAGCCTTTAAAAGATATATTTCCACGGCTATTCTCTTGTGTTATCAATAAATTAGCACTGGTCGTGGATTATTCAGTACATGGGAGTTTTCATCACTCACGATGGGCAGAGTTTTTCCGTCGTCTGCTTCGCGTTTTTGAGGCGGGGCTGTTGCGAGATATGCGGGCAGTGATAGGCGACATTCATATACATAGAGGTATCCGCGACAAGCTGATTTGGACCCCGGATAGTAGAGGTATGTTCACGGTCAAAGTTGTTTCTCAGATTTTGATGTTAGACGAAGCTGGGGAGAGCAAGTTTGGGGCATGTTTCACGTGGAAAGTTTTGGTTCCACCGAAAGTACAGGCTTTCCTGTGGTTTGTTTGGCTGCGTCGCCTGCCGACGTTTGATTTTTTGAGCCGTAGGGGTGTTGTTTTTGAGGGGCAATGCACATTGTGCTTCTGGTGTAGGGAATGGGAGGAAGACACCGATCATCTATTGTACTCGTGCCCTGTGGTTCAGCGTATATGGGACTCGTTTCGCTGCTGGTGGAGAGTGTGTTTACCGTTGCCGCAAACTTTGTCTGATTTCATTTTACCCGACTTCCATTGCTCGCTTTCGGGTACGCGTCGCTGCATGCGGGTGTCGTGCGTCGCAGCGATGTTATGGTCGATTTGGTTAGCACGGAATGAGATGGTCTTCAACAAGAAATTCTTACCGGTTGAGGAGGTGTGCTTCTTGATTAAGTTGCGCTCGTTTTATTGGATGCGTACTTTAAGGAATGATCTATGCATTGGCGAGGCGATGTGGTGGGAATGTCCGAGTCTTTACTCTGAGCCATCACATTCGCGTTTAGCACGGCCTGATATTTGTTGGGAACCACCATCGCGGGGGATCATGAAGTTTTCGGTGGATGGTTTTGCACGTGGTAAGCCGGGTCCTGCAGGCTTTGGGGGAGTGTTACGCGATGAGCATGGTAGCATCTTGGCGTTATTTTCTGGCCCTCTTGGTTGTATTGACTCAAACGAGGCTGAACTGCGAGTGATTGCTTTTGCGTTATCGTACTTTCGGAAGTCAGCATGGGCAGCGCTTCCTTTGGTAGTAGAGTCGGATTCCATGGTTGCTATTAGTTGGGTGTTACATATGGACAAACGGCCATGGCGTTTTTGGGAGGTATTTCGTGAGATTGACAGTTGCTGCTCTACTTTACATTCGGTATGTTTTTCCCATATTTTCCGTGAGGCGAATGGCTTAGCAGACGCGTTGGCAAAGGAGGGGGTTACGCAAATTTCATTATTTTGTGCTTGTTAGTGTTAGCGTTTTTTTTTGTTTTGTTTCCGATTGTGGTTCGTTGGACTCTTGTTTTACCACGTACGGTTCGTACTCTTTTCCTCCGTTAGGCTTTAGGGAGCTTTTTAACGAGGCGACCGTTGTGGCATTTTGGTTGTATATTGCTCCTTAATATACGACATCATTGAGCAAAAAATTTTTTTAAGAGGGTTGTACCCATCTCTTTCTCCTCTCGTCTTCTTAACTCCGACCATCGTCTTGTATGTGATTCTCCACACCAAATTTACAAGGGGTGAACTGCCTGAATTTGCAACAACCACCTTGGTCCTTTGTCTCCACCTCCCTTGTTCGACGCCTCTTTATTTTGACATCAACAATTATATATTGTATTTAATATTTTTATTAATTTTTTCAGGGATGGGTCGATTTTGTTAGGTTTTTTGTTAAAATTTTGAGATCAGAGTTGGGGTCGAATTATGTTTTTATTATGTAGGGTGAAGTTTAAAATATATTAAACTTGAGGCAGGTCGATGCTGGATTAGAACTTTTACATTTTGGGTCAAGGTCGGGACGACCAAAAACACATCTCGACCTTACTCGCTTCCATCCCTAGATATATTTATTTTAATTTCTTTTGATTTTGTCTGATTAAGTTTTACTTTGGTGGGTACAATTACTATTGTAACATTTAGGAAGACATGTACTTTAATGTACTTAAACATACATAGGTTAGAGTAATTTAGAAATTATTTAAAAAACTCTTTTTAACACGGAAAAAATTTAGCCAAACCTGAAGGACCTTATAATATGTCATTCTATTCTAAATTAGATGAAAAAAAAATTTGGCTTGGAAATTTTTTTATTAATTAAGGTTAAACATAAAATTGTAGACCTACGTTGTGTGCCTCATTAAAAACTTCCCTAATCATAAATAGAGGAAAAGAGTACAACACAATCAGGTACAAGAGCTAAACCAAGAAAAACCAGCAAGCCACACTACAATAAAATCAACGAACAATACTCCTTCCTAGCAAAACAAGGTCGTCCAGACATGAAGAATAAGAAACTCCATGACAATTCGATACCTTTACCACCACACTTTAAACATCTCTTGTCAACAACATGAGGCTTTGATCAGCTCGCTTCCTTCTTGCCATCATTTGCAAGATGATTCGTCGTACCTATTCGTTCTATCGGAACAAACATAAGTTGCACTAAAAATCAACATAGTACCCAACAACTTCCTATTCTCAAATGAAGCTTCAACCCTCGAAAAACAACATTGTTGCCCAGACCACTAAAGATGAAGATTACACCTTACACCTTCAGCCTCCTCAAAAGGGTCATACACACGTAATCAGAAAAAACATTCGCCCTCCACCAGGATCAAGCCAAAAACAAGATCAACATTGGAAAAAGGCACGATTGATTTACCTCTTCCCCAAAAACATATCCATTACAAGCGCCCCAAAAAAATCACAATGTGCATGGGTAAGGCTAAATTTAGAGGGTTGTACCCTTCTCTTCCTCCTCTCATCTTCTTCACTCTGACCATTGTCTTGTATGTGCTTCTCCGCCCCAAATTTACAAGGGGTGAACCGCTTGAATCTGCCACAACCACCTTGATCCTCCGTCTCCACCTCCCTTGTTCGATGCCTCTTTATTTTGAGATCAACAATTATATATTATATTCAATATTTTTATTAATTTTTTCGGGGATGGGTCGATTTAGTAAGATTTTTTGTTAAAATTTTGAGATAAGAGTCGGGGTCGAGTTATGTTTTTATTATGTCGGGTCAAGTTTAAAATATAATAAACTTGAGGCAGGTTGATGTTGGATTAGAACTTTTAAATTTTGGGTTAAGGTCGGGACATCCAAAAACCCATCCCAACCTTGCTCATTGCCATCACTAGATATACTTTATCTTTTTCATATTTTTGGAATTAAAATATTTCCTCTCAATCTGGTCTGATTAAGTTTTACTTCGGTTGGTACAATTACTATTGCAACATTTAGGAAGACATGTACTTTCCTGTACTTAAACATACACAGGTTAGAGTAATTTAGACATTATATAAAAATCTATTTCAACATGGAAAAAAATATAGCCAAATTTGAAGGGCCTTATAGTATGCCATTCTATTCTAAATTAGATTAAATTTCATTTTTAATTGTGATAGAGATTTTTTAAATTTCACAGTAAGTGTTAACAAACTATCGAGCAAAAATCATCTACCCCTAATCATGCTTTCATTTATGCCTCCTATTAAGAAAACACTTAAATATTAAATTAAGAACCATAACCTTAAATTCCGAATCCTAAACCCTACACCCTAAAAAATACACTCTAGCCTAAATTCCTTATACCCTAACCTAACCTTAAGCCCTAACCCAAAACATTAAACCATAAACCTCTAATTTTATTGTGGAGGCGTAAATAGAGACATGATTAGAAGGTAGACCATTTCCACCCAAACTATCACATACATATATTTTGTAATTAATTAGGCCGTTTATATCTTCTTATATATTTTAAGATGACAAGTGTTACCGTTTTAATTTTACTATTAGTGTTTGTGGTCATGAAAAAATATTCTATTCGCGGTGGTATTTTTTCCCATAAGGGTCTAGTTTTTAGGGTTTTATATGTTAGTGATTAGGCTTTAGTGTTAGGGATTTAGTGTTTGTTGTTAGGTTTTAAGGTTTGAGAATAAATTTTATGTTTTAAAGTTTAGAGTTTATGGGTAGAATTTAGAGATTAGAGTTTAAGGGGCCTAAAAGGGACATGTGGCTTTAGTGCTACGGGATGCGGGGGTAGGTTGTTGGCACTGTTTGCTGGTCTATTGGGCATTATCGATTCAAACGAAGCTGAACTTACTGCGATTTGCTACGCTCTTGAGGCGTTTAACGGTTCGCAATGGCGTGCATGGCCTTGTGTTCTTGAATATGACTCGTTAGTAGCTCTTTCGTGGGTTATGAACACGGAGAGTAGACCTTGGAAATATGATTGGTTGCTTCGGAGGATTGATCGAGTATGTCGAGCTGTGAATTGCACTTTCCAACATGCGAATCGGGAAGCTAATGGGATTGCGGATATGCTAGCGAAGGGAGGAGTCGATCGGCGGGACTGGTTGCGTGTGGGATTTTAGTTGCCTCGTGGGAGACGAGCACTTGTGACCGGCTGCTGGGCAGGGGCTCGAGGGCAGCGAGGTGCATCTGGGCGTTAGGGGTGCTGTTTCGTGCGGGGTGCAGGGGTGGACAGCTTGTTCGCTGGGTTGCCATGGGAAGGGTGAGTATATGGTGTTTCTCTTCGATGGAGGGGTGTCGGGTATTTGGTTGAGTGTATTTTCGGGTCTTAGCGTGTATTTCTGGATCCAACTTGGGTACTCTTTTCCTCCATTTAGGTTTAGGGAGGTTTTTAACGAGGCCCAAGATTGGATGGTTTGTATGATTTGATCCCAATAAAATAAATGTTTAAGATTTAAAAGTTTTTGTAATATTAATGCCTACAATATGGCTACTATTTGTAACATTCATCCTTAAGGACATGTTTGGATCTCTCGTACCATTATGAATAGAAACAAAGGGAAGTAAAAGAAATCAATCTATTAATAAGAAAAAGGTGACCTTTGATAATTTTGAAAGAATTTATCTCTCCGTTACTCGTGTACAATCACTAGGATGTAAACCAGTTAAAAGCCTTCACATTCTCTGTAAAAATATCCTTCACAACTCTTTAAAGTATTATTTAACCAAAAATAAACATAAACGATAAGTAATTATTCTTTTATATTAATCGTTTAGTAGGTCAAATGACGAAGATTACTTTGATTTTTTTTGTTGTCATTTGTCCTAAATCTCTCAACACTATTTGTTATAGGACATGACAGGAAAATCAAAGAATTCGTCAAAAATAACTACAAATAAAAAAATATTAAAAGTTATAAAAACTAAACAAAATCAAAAAGCTATAAAATCATAATTTTTTAAAAAAATCAAAATTTATAAATATTTATAAATTATTAAAATTTAAACATTTTTGGTGGAAAAAGATTTCGATTGTCTTTCGTCAGTTTGATACTACCACTATTCTTTGAACATATTTTTGGTGCAATTAGCATTGCATCAGAGTAACAATGATTTTGCATGGACCTCCCATGTTTTAATAAAATTTCTTTATTTGATGATAAAAAGCAATGGTTTTGTGTTTCCTTCAAATAGTTAAAAGATGCTGGAATAAAGTCTGCACTAAATTAGTATTCATGAATATTATTTTGAATATCAAATTTTAACTTTTCAAATGTAATCGATATAACATGAAAAAATGGTGATTTGTAATGATGGATGACATGACCCTCTGCGGTGTCATCTTGTTTTTTTTTTATCGAAATCAAGATAAATTATATAAGATCATATAAGAAATATAGAAAGAAAGATACATACGTTTACAATGTGAGAAAAAGAAGGACTCGAAATCAAAATATTATATATTTTCAAAACTAAACCAGAACCAGAACCAAAATTAAAATTTGTTGTTTTAGAGGGATATACTTTAACGCTTTATTATTCGTGTATGGTCATTAGGAAACAAAACAGTTAAAAGGCCTTCAAATTCTCCGTAAAAATCTCCTTCAAAACTCTTTAAAGTTCGCTTTCACCAGAAACATCATAAGTAATAAATTATTATTCTTTTATATTAGTTGTTTAGAAGGTAAAAATGGCGAAGATTTCTTCTTGAATTTCGGGTTCGAGGTGGGACGAGTTTTTGAAAAGAAATGATTCAGGGCGGGGCGGTTTAAGACATAAATTCCCTACCCCGCCTGGATATATATTTTAGTTACACTTGATTTCTTTACATTCGTATAATTGTAGAGATACCTTTCAACACCTTCAAACTTGGCAAACTCTAGAGGAAGTTTCTATTTAGGAGGCCAATATTATCGGAGTCCATGTGTTACCTTGGGAATCGGCGTTGCCAGAAGCTATAACATTTCGTCCACGTGACCAAACCATAAAGACTGGTACTTAAAAATTGGGTCTATCTTTCTCAACCCATCCATGGGCTCTCACAGGGCCTAGCGCCATCCATTCACCAACAAAAACATAAATACTCATGCTTCCGATGAGACAGACTATTGAAAAAAAAACCAAAATGGGTCTGGGCAAGGCTAAATTTAGAGGGTTGTACCCCTATCATCTTCCTCTCATCTTCTCCACTATGACCATTATCTTGTGTGCGACTCTCCACCCCAAATCTACATAGGTAAACTGCATGAATCTGCACAACCACTTTGGTCCTCCTTCTCTACCTCCCTTGTTTGATGCCTCCTCATTTTAGCATCAACAATTGGTGCGGTGAGCGCGAAGTTCCTCCCGATCGAGATAACCAGTCACGGTGGCTCTCTTGGTGGCACTATAGTACACTAGATGTCTACAACGAACAATACTAATGGCCAAATCGATGGCGGCAATAGACCCTGAAAGCATCATAGTCACCATGCAAAGCTTCATTCCCAAATTTAAAACAAGAGAAAGTAAAAAATGGGATGAAAACTTCTCTCCACACACATCTGAGGGTTACTTTGAGGTGTCAAAGGGATGGCAACTTCTCGCTAGATCTACCGATGAAGGTTTGACATCCAATGAGGCTTCATAACTTTCTGGAAAAAGTTGGGCCTCACCTAAAGAGCCTATAGGTTCATCCCACCACCATTAGACGTTGTTACGATGGTCGTAATTAGAACACCTCGCATACCTCAGTCACCTGCAACCCATGCTACATATGCGAGGTAGATACCGGAAAGGCTCCAAACCCTGGAACCCCAATGACAGAAATCTCCAAACCACCTTAAAAAGGCAGAACCAGAGCAATAACTACATATGCTCCCACAAAAAACACTAGAAGTTACAATCTCTAGTTTTCTACGAAGTGGATACTCATTTTAAGGTATAATGAAGTCGGCTGGAGAAGCCATGAAGATCGACCCCACAAATGGCCAAGAACCTCTATAACACACGAGCCTAACATGTATAAGAAACGCTGCCAGCTCCAACCTTTTTCTTTTCATTTTGTTTTTTAATTCTGCATGTATCATCAATGTTTACCACATTAAGTGGTTTAGAACTCAAACATCTTTGGAGCAAATGTTAGTTAATGTAAATGTAAAATTCAAAGGATAAAGAGAAACCTCATCTGCTTAGTTTCTAGTGTGTGCATGGCGAAGGTGTTTTCAAGGTTTTACGATCTTCTAGAAAGAAGCTGAAGGGCATAACTCAATCCTTCCACAATGTCTCCACAACAAACCAACAAGTAATGGGAGTAGTCCATACTATTTAGAGCCACCTAGGTAGTTGATAAATACTTTAGGAGAGACTGTTGGACTTACTCTACAAATGAATAGTCGATTGATTAGCTGCTCAATAGATACCATATAAGTTGTTTTTGACAGATGATTGAATGGTGTAATTGTTATGTAGATGTGTGAATACATCATTTTGATGAATGATTGTTTCAACGAGTTTTTGGTTCATTATATGAATATGTGAAATTGTTAATGATTTCTGCCTTTCTGAATGCTCGTGTATGATTTCACATCTCCATTCTTTGACTTCATCCACTCAGTCAAGTAAATTATTCGATGCCACCGCCCATTCAATGCCTTTAGTATTGTGTTTTTATCCAAGGGCATCGAGATGCCTGCACTTCTATGTAACAACCTAATTTTTGAGTTTGTCATCCGGAGCTTGGTTTCGGGTTGAATATTTAATTCAAGTATTAAATTAAAGAAATAAGGTTTTGGAGGATTAATTTTTAAGTAAGTGATGGCCGTTTTGGATGATGATGATTTGAATTAAAGGTTGGAATATATTGTTATGTTTTGGATGAGGATGTTTTGAATTAAAGGTGGGAAAGAGAGGGAGAAAATCAAAATTTTAATTCGCTTCTCTCTCTCCCCATTTCACTCTCCTTTTCTCTTTCCCTTATATCTTTTACTCTTCAATCTTTAAACATCGATCTACCGAGATCCGTGTAACACCATGAATTTGGGTTTAGATATTAGCTAGTTTGGTTAGATGGTTCGAGTGAATTGGATTAGTTGATTTGAGATTGTTTCGGGGAGTAATTCGTAACAAAAGTTTTGATGCGGATAAAATTGTTGAAAATGATGGAAAATGTTTTATAAATATATTAAAGGTGTTGGTATGCTCAATTTGATAAAATGAAATTGGATTTATGGACATTTTGGTTCTAGTGACTAAAATGTAAAGTTTAAAAACTATTTTTGGTGACTACATCGAAAAAGGGTCAAAACTTAGAATCTTTAGGGAGCTATTAAACTACTTTTTTATCATACTTTTTCCTTAATTTTGGCTATTTTAAAATAGTTTTAAAATGATTAAAAAAGTGGATTTAATTTGGTTTTAGTTAATTGGATTTAATAAAACAAAAGTATTTTCTTACGTAACTACTTTTCCCTAAACCTTTTCTCTCAAATTCTCAGAAACCAAACTATCTTATTCTTCTCTAAAATCCAGAGGAATCAATCTTTTCATCTTGCTTTTGTTTTCAACAATGGATTCCTTTGATTCTACATCAAATCTTCTACATTAACTTTGGTGATTTCTCCAAATCAAGCCAATTAAGGAAAAAGTCTACATTTAAAGGTGATTTTTGTTTCTCTCCTCTAATAAAAAGTTCTTTATTGAAATTTCCAAGTTCTTCATCCTTTATAAGTGATTTTGAGACGTTTTGATGATTAAAACAAGATTTAATGATTTAATGTTGGTTTTATTAAAGAACTGAATGGTTGTTGAGTGGATCGAATGATCGATATAAACCAAGAGGGGAGGTGAATTGGGTTTTTAAACTTTTTGGAGTGGAATTGACGAATAAAAATTGGTAGACAAGGAATTTTAGAGCGGTTCAAGTTCCAATCGAACTCTACATCCACTACCTTAGCTTCACTAAGGATTTTCAATAATTACACTAATTGCTCTTCCCCTTTTCTAGGCTAAGGAGGTAACCGTTACAATTTCGATCAAATTTTCTACCCAAAATTTGACCCAATCCTCACACAATAGAAACAAAGAAGTTGTTGGCTAAAACAATTATCTCTCAATACACAATGTAGCCCAATTACAAGCACTCAATCCAATTGAAATGATAAGAATGAAAAATACATTTGGGGTTACAAGACAATAATGGGATTTAGGCACAAATGCTTGGATTTGATGTTTGGATGTTTGCTTTTGGATCAATAGTTGTTGCTGAAGATTTTAGAGGTCCCTTTTATACCTTCTCATTGAATTCTAGCCGTTGTGGTTGTTGCATTCATCAATAGAGCCGTTGTGATGTTATCTTCCCTCCATAAATGCAGTCTGCAACCAACCGTTTCGAAACGCCCGACCCTATTTCGAAACAGACCAAAATAGAAAGAGCCCTTGGGGTGCATTAAAGAGCCTGTATCGGAACGGGCTGAAGGTGTTTCGATACGCTAAGAGCCGTTTCGAAACTCGTTTCGAAACATTTTAGCTACTGTCAAGGCCTGTATCGAAACGACTTGAAATCGTTTCGATACGCCTTAACGACTTGTGTAAAAACGGTTAAAAACTTTCAACGGTCATATTTTTTAAATCTGACTTGAACACCGTTTCGAAACGTTGAATGTCGTTTTGATGCGGTGTCTCGATGTTCTTAAGCCGTTTCGAAACTCGTTTCGAAACAAGGGTTCACAGTTTCAAAACCGTTTCGATACACGTTCCGAAACACGAGTTCACAGTTTCAAAAGTGTTTCGAAACACCTTAGTCCGTTCCGAAACGGTGACTCGAAAAACACTGTTTTGGCTTCAAGAACACTTAGAAAAATTTTGACTATATAAGTTTTTAACTTAGGCATTTTCTTTTAAACATATAAAGAGGTTTGAGGACTTAAAAAATCATTTTTCACATTTTCAATTTAGTCCATAAGTTATTTAGTTATATCAAAATCAAATTATCGGTTTCACAATCTCCCCCTTTTTGATATAACAAAACCAAAGTTAGAATTTATAAGAGTTTTGAAAATTTTGAATACATTCTAACTCACCCTCAATTTAAGATGGGTTTTAAATTTTTAAAAGGATTTAAATCCAAGTTTTTAAAACTCAAAAACACTTAAAACGAATTTTGGCTCTTAGATACTTCTCCCCTTTTTGTTAGATCAAAAATAATAAACAAGGCTCAAAGAGAAAAAACAAGGTTAAAAGCAATGAGTAATAATCAATAAGAAACATAATATAAATTCATAGAATTCAAATATCCAAAACATAAATCTTAAACAATAAGTTCAAAGCTTAATCCCAAACAAAATAAGCAAAAGCATAAGTTCATAAAATATAAAGGAAATAAAGATGCAATCTTAGTCCTAATATGAATAGCTAATATGAGATGACATGAGAATCCTAAGCCTCGTCGTTGTCATCGTCCATGGAATCATCATCGTCCTTAGCTTGAGAGCGACAGAAATCCATCCATTGACCATAAAAGGTGGAGAAGGACATGTCCATAGATTGATGCTGGTTCTCAAGGGATGTGAGTCGATTCTCCATAGATTGTAATCGAGTATTTATGGTACCAAGATTCGCCTCCATAGTGTTGAACCACTCGGTAAGAAAGCCCATGAGAGCTTCATTGTTTGCAACCAGAGCTTTTGGTTGAGGGTCAACTTGAGGAGGAGGTGCTTCCCTATCAACACATTCCCACTGGCCATTGTTGATGTAATGAAATTCGGACTTGCGGAGAGAAGATTCACCAAGTTTTTGCTTGCGGGGTTCCGGAGAGTCATAAGTGCAATCAAGATTAAGCTCTCCAAAGATATATTAAAATAGTCCCATAAGTGAAGGACTTGAGCGCATCGGTTTCACGGAGCTTGACATTATTCACCATCTCGGTGAACATGATCTTGACAAGATTTGGGCGCTCTCCACGACGAAAACATTTAAGCCAAAAATAATCTACTTGACGAACGTGAGAGAATTTACCTCCGGAGGGGCGAATAAACCACAAGATCATCAAGTGGAGGAACCTATCGTGAGCATCCAAGGCAAGCACAGAACCGGTGTGAGAACCAAAATGAGTTTCATCCGCGATTCCTTCGTTCTTAAGACCAAAGGTAGTCTCTAAGTAAGGTATGTCAATGCCGATCTTCTTTCCCAAGATAAGAGACTCAATGCGAACAACTTCGGAGTCATCTTCATTGTTAAAGAGTTGGGCATTAGAGTAGAAGATAAGAATCATGTGCTCGTAGCCAATATCTGGGATACTCAAGAAACCAAAGAAGCCCCATTCTTGTAAATGGTGGAGATAACGGAAGAGAAAGCGCTTGGAGTCAAGAAACGACATGTCAACAACACGTTCACGACGAACGAAAATCTCCTTGACATATGTGAAACACTCCTTCATCGCGGGAGTCAGAGACTCTTAAGAAAAAGTTGAGTAAGGTTGGGACGGATAGCGGCTTTGTTTTAAGCTTCAGCCGATTGAGATGCCTTGCGTTTCTTGTTAGCGGGATCCATTGAAAAATTCCTAAAAACATAAAGCAAGCAATTTGTAACTAAAAAATCCTTAATTCAATCCAATGGTAAATCCCACTTAGGTTTAAAAACAAATTTTAAGAACATATATAAAAACAATTTGAAGAGAAAACAATTTTAAAAATAGTAAAAAAATACAAATGAAAAAACATATATTCAAATAAAAAAATTTAAGATTTTGAAAATTTTTCACAAGATTTGAAAAACCCAAGTATCAAAACACAAACTATACAAAAGTAAGGAAAAAGAAAAAGATGAAAATATACCTTGGTAGTAGCAAAAACGTTTCGAAACCCTTTGAAGGTGTTTCAAAACACCCTTCTCTCAGATGGAATTTTAAGGCACCCGTATCAAAACAGTTGGACCCGTTTCGATACACATGGGCCTGGAAGTGCAGATGGGGCTCTAAAAGTGCAAAAAAATGGATTTTATAAGTCCTAATTTTCATTAATGACATGAATGAGCAGGAAAAACATATGAAAACATAAACATACTCCCCCTAACTATAAGCATGGATGAAATTAGGAGTAAAAACACATAAACATGGCATTTTCAAGAGATCAAGCAATTTAAGCACAAAAAGGGTCCTAAAAGGTCAAGATAGGCTAGTTAGACCTAACTCTCTCCTAAGGGACCAAAAATGCTCTTTATCTAAAGACTTTGTAAAGATGTCCGCTAATTGGTTTAAGGTGTCAACATACTCTATAACAACATCTTCTTTAAGGATATGATCTCTAATGAAATGATGCCTTATTTCTATATGTTTGGTTATAGAGTGTTGGATGAGATTTTTTGTCAAACATATGGCACTAGTGTTATCACACTTTAGGGGTATGGTTTCAACTTTAATACCATAATCTAAGAGTTGTTGCTTCATCCAAAGGACTTGAGCACAACAACTCCCTAAGGATATGTACTCGGCTTCGGTGGTAGATAATGCTACACTATTTTGTTTCTTAGAGAGCCAAGATATGAGCATACTACCTAGGAATTTACAAGTTCCCGAAGTACTCTTCCTATCGATTTTACACCCCCCATAATCCGCATCCGAATAAGCATGAATGTTGAAGGTGGAATCTTTAGGGTACCAAAGACCTAAACAAGGAGTATCTCTAAGGTACCTAAAGATTCTCTTAACAGCTATAAGGTGAGACTCTCTAGGACTAGCTTGGAACCTAGCACACAAGCAAACACTAAATAAGATATCGGGTCTACTTGCGATAAGGTAAAGCAATGATCCAATCATAGAACGCTAAAGCTTAGAGTCAACACACTTACCTCCTTCATCCTTGTCAAGCTTTGTAGATGAGCTCATAGGTGTGGCTTGAGGCTTTGCATTCTCCAAGCCAAACTTCTTGAGCATATCCTTGATGTACTTTGCTTGATTGATGAAGGTGACATTCTTCCTTTGCTTGATTTGGAGTCCCAAAAAGAATGAAAGCTCCCTCATCATGCTCATCTCGAATTCACCTCGCATTAGCTTAGCAAACTCTTTGCAATGACATTCGTTAGTAGAACCAAAAATAATATCATCAACATAAATTTGTACTACTAAGATGTCATTTTTATACCTTTTTATGAAAAATGTAGTGTCCACCTTACCTTTTTCAAAACCCTTTTCAATTAAAAAGTTTGAAAGTCTTTCATACCAAGCTCTAGGAGCTTGTTTTAAACCATAAAGAGCTTTAGTAAGTTTGAAAACATGATTTGGAAATTTTGAGTCTTCAAAACCCGATGGTTGTTCCACATACACTTCCTCATTTATAAAACCATTTAAAAATGCGCTTTTAACATCCATTTGAAAAAGCTTGAAATCATGATAACATGCATATGCAAGCAACATCTTAATGGCTTCCCTTCTAGCTACGGGTGCATAGGTTTCATCAAAATCTATTCCCTCTTCTTGAGTGTAACCTTGTGCTACTAGTCTAGCTTTATTTCTCACAATGTTACCACTCTCATCTAGTTTGTTCCTAAAGACTCATTTAGTTCCTATAGTAGATTGATTACTAGGCCTATCAACTAATGTCCAAACATTACTTCTCTCAAAATGATTTAACTCTTCTTGCATAGCCATAATCCAAAAATCATCTTTTAATGCTTCTTTTATATTCTTAGGCTCTATGCATGAGATAAATGCAACATGGTTCATAAGTTTAAGAGAAGATCTAGCAGTTACCCCTTGGATGGATCACCCAAGATTTCACCATCTTTGACATAGTTGAACTCTCTTGGGTAGCTCACTTCCTTTTCCTCAATAGCCAAATCCTTCAAGGCTTCAAGAGGTGGATCTTGTGTATCCTCTTCTTTTGATGGAATCTCATCCTCCATTGAAGTTTGTCCTCCATCAAAGGCATTTATGATTCCTACATCATCATCATCACAAGAATCCTTCCTTGGAAGAAGGTTATCATCGAATACAACATGTATAGATTCTTCTACTACTAAAGTTCTCTTGTTAAATACACGATAGGCTTTAGAGGTTAAAGAATATCCTATGAAAATAGCTTCATCACTTTTTGCATCAAATTTACCTAAGTTGTCTTTTCCATTATTTAAAAAAAACACTTGCAACCAAATGGATGAAAATAGCTAATGTTAGGCTTTTTAGATTTTAAAATCTCATAAAGTGTTTTTCTTTAAAATTGGCCTAATCATTACTCGGTTTACATTGTCACAAGTGGTGTTTGTGGCTTCCACCCAAAAATATTTAGGTAAATTGTTTTCACAAAGCATTCTAGCCATTTCTTGTAAAGTTCTTTTTTTGCTCTCAACTACCCCATTTTGTTGAGGAGTTTGAGGAGCAAAAAAATTGTGGCTAATGCCATTTTCATTTAAAAACTCTTCAAACCCTAAATTTTGAAATTCGGTTCCATGATCACTTCTAATATGAGAAATTAAAAGTTCAAGATCATTTTGGGTTAGTTTTGAAAACGTGATGAATTTTTCTAAAGCCTCATCTTTAGTACTTAAAAATAGAACCCAAGTAAATCTAGAAAAATCATCAACAAGAACAAATGCATAAGATTTACCACCCAAGCTCATAGTCCTAATTGGCCCAAATAAATCCATATGGATAAGTTGTAAACACCTACTTGTAGAAACATCATTAATGGATTTAAAGGATGACTTATGTTGTTTACCCTTAGAGCATGCATCACAAATTTTATCGTTTCAGAACATAATCTTGGGTAAACCTCTAACTAGATCAAGGGAAACTAATTTTTTCTAAAACACTAATGCTAGCATGTCTTAGTTTCCTATGCCATAACTATGCATCATTTTCATTTTGAGCTACTAAACATGCATGTGATGTATGTATGTCATCTAGATGCACCATGTAAATGTTACCTATGCGATGACCTATGAGCGTAATGTTATTAGATTTAATGTCAACAATTTTGCATCCATTTTTATCAAATAAAACATTAAATCCTTTTATCACATAATTGGCTTATGTTCAACAAATTATGTTTAAGACCATCGACATACATGACATTTTCAATAAGAATGGTAGAGTGATTACCTATGGAGCCAATACCTTTAATGTGGCCTTTGGAGTTGTCACCAAATGTCACCACTCCTCCACTTTTTGGCTTTAAATCCATGAATCTACTCTTGTCTCCGGTCATATGCCTCGAGCATCTACTATCAAGGTACCATGAGTTTTGACTTTGTGCTTTGGCCTTGTAGCAATGCCCCCTGCAAACAAAGATATTAAACTTTTGTTTTTGGTACCCAAATCATTTTGGGTCCACGAGTGTTAGCTCCCAATAGCTTGGTTCCCTTAGGAATCCAAGGTGACATAGCAACAATATTATTAGATTTTACAAGTTCCTTAGGAACCCATACACTTCTAATCCTTTTTGTTCTATTATGTATAGGGAAGCTACTTTGTTTGTAGTTATTAGTCTCTCTCCTAGGTTGGATTGTTTTAGAAGATTCACCTTTTTCATGCTTCACGCTACCAACATATTTAAAAGACTCTTTCAGCTTGTTAAGCTCACCTAACACCTTTTGGTGTTCACTATTGCATTGAGAAAGAAGATTATTTAGGTCTACATTTTCATCTTGGAAAAACTTAAGTTCATCTTTCAAACCTAAAATCTTTTTCTCAAATTTTAAGTTAGCTTGAGAAAGTGAGTCATTTTTATCATTTAATTCCGAAATAATTTTCTTATTCCTAATGACCGACTCCTTGTATTTCTCAACTAACTCATCATAAACCTCTTGCAACTTATCATATGCATCATTTAATTCATCAAGTGTAAAATCAAAAGATGATGAGTTAGAGGTTACCATGGAGGAATCCTCCTCAAGTGCCATGAGGCAAAGGTTGGCCACTTCTTGTTCGTCATCCTTGGATGACTCCTCATCACTCCAAGTAACAAGCTTGGCTTTGAGCTTCTTCTTCTTCTCAAAGCCATTCTTCTTGAGTCGAGGGCACTCCGAACGAATGTGACCGGGCTTATTGCACTCGAAGCAAATGATTTGATCCCTCACTTCTTCTTTGTTTTTACCTTTGAAGTCCATCTTTCTTTCAATTTTCCTTCCTCAGTTGGACCTCATGAAACGTGAGAATCTTTTGGCTTTCATAGCCAATTCTTCTAACTCATCCTCCTCACTAGAGGTGCTCTCCTCAAGTAATGAAGCTTTGAGAGCCACTCCCATTTTCTTCTTCTTTTCCACCTCTAGCTTCTCTACTCTTTTCTCTTCCTTCTTCTCTTCTTCCCTTCCTTGCTTCATATAGATCCCTTCACCGCATTTGGTCGGGGCTAGCATACACAAAGGTGAAGAAAAAACTATTACGAGCTCCCGAAACCGAAACCAAACCATGAACAAATTGGCTTGATATCGCCACCAAGTCAAAAGATATTGTGTTTCGCCATAAAACCCAAATACCACCGGAGAAACATGTAGCCTCAACCGTGTAAGAATAACCAAAACCCGACCGATGAATAAATGAGTCAGCTTTTGCATCACTGATTCGCGGCTCCAAGACCACAAATATATCTGACTTCTTCAATCTAACAAATAATTTGAAATAACGATTAAACTCGGTGTCGAGAGCACCTTGAGCATTCCATGAAATAACCCTAACCATAATAACTAAGGAGTAAAAAAGAAGGAAGAAATCAAGCCTGCATCTCGGCCCCCTCTACCAAGTCAAATACTTTATTACTTTGCCATTGAACTTCACCCACAGTAACAACCGGTTGAGTCTTAGTGGTTGCACTCTCCACCACCTCATCAGCGTGTGTTGCATCACCTAGATTTGCCTTAGCTCGATCAAGTTCCTTTGTTAAAACCTCAACCAGTTCCGCCAAAGGAGGCTTAGAAGAACTGTGACCATCTTTCTTCTTAGATTTTACCCCTTTATGTGAAACTCCCTTGAGAGCAGCCATTGGTCTACTCGAATGCTTCAAGTTATTGCGGTATGACATCGGAAGAATTTTTCCATTTCTTTCTTTAAGGGCCGGTCGAGCAGGATGGTCTACTAGTTTTAACTGCGGTATGATTCTCCTTGTCCAAGGAGGAATTCACCGGATCTATCCACAATGTAGATGCAACTGACTTGGGGTTCACACTCGAAACAAACAATGGAGTATTAGAACGCTCCTCACTCCTCGCCTCCCTTAGTATTTTAGTCCCATGCAGCTCTTGTAACCCCCTAGACCTGCCTATGCGTTACGATGGATCCTAGGAAGTCACATTTGGGTCACGAGAGCGACCCACGGTAAAAATACACATAAAAACATTTCCTCTGAAAAACACATATTAAATTATAACGGTAACTTTTGTTGAAAATGCTCTTTCAAAAACTTATTTAAACATATAAAAGATATTTCAGAAAGTGCTTTACATACTCTATCATAAAACAATAATGATATACATGCCCACTAACTATGTCGGTACCGTACTCCAGAAGCAACACCGAGAGAACTCCGAACACTGATGTCAAACGTTATACCATGATATATTCCTTTAACCTACGATGGTAAACACAACGTGAGCTTGGAAAAGCTCAGTAATACAAAACTACCAAGAGATGCTATAAGCTCAAGCAGATATATGGTAGGCATAACATTTTCATGATGTTCCACGCGGTAACGGTCTTCATTTATTTTTCGATATTTTAGGGTAACGTTATACTTGAGAATAACAGTACTTGTTCTTTATTCATCATCGAGAATTAGACGGGAATTATAGGCTAATAATATACGGTGGTGGAATTAGAGAGTTCAGTTCCTAATGTGTTCCAACAGTGTAAGTAAAACATGTACAACAACAGTATAATATACATTTTCAGTTAAAAAAACATAAAGTTCAAGTAACAATACGGTACGGTTTAATCTTTTATCTACCCTCCAACCATACTCTCCAGGAAGCAGTTCCCCAAAACTGCGTCAAAGGCGTTAACCAGTGCCCATTGGGCATAGGTGCCATCCTAAGGGATTACCTTAGGAACGGTACGGTATGGTAGGTATTACCCTAGCCGAAGCATAGGAACCTGTAACGGTAAAGGAATTATCAGCTGGATCAGGGCTGAACCTACGGTCACTTCATATTCTATCCCAAGTACCCCAGTAACAATCTATGTAACGATTCGATTAATCAATAACTGTATTTTTAGTAATACATTATCCATATAGCATGTTGGTCATATCAGGTACATATGCATATATCAAAAATACAGTACGGTCATGTTTAATTATAAAACATGTCATGTTCATGTAAGTTCAAGTATTCTATCATGTGCACATAATCGGTATTATAACATGTAAATCAGTATGCAAAAACAGTCGTGTAGCACACATGGAACACACTAGGTGGAATAGTTTATTTCATTGGAGATACTTGACATTTACGGAAGAGAACATATTAACTTTTGACAAATTGAACGGATCTTTGAAACAAGGCCCCTATTAAAAGAGGGGTTTGTACTAACGATTCAAACTAGATAGCCCGGAGATGATACATCAAGATCTTGAGAGTTTAGGCATATCATGAGTGATTTAGCCATTTAAGCCTACTAGGGGCATTATAGTCATTTTATCATACACGACATTTTGGTAATTTATACCAACATGGCGTAAATAGTGGCTCAGAAATTCTATTTTTTCTCATCAAGTTTCCAACCAGACATTTGGGGGTTTCTACGTCAAGATCTTTCATGATATCAGATACATTCAGGGCTATTTTGATTACTTGGGCCAACGAGGGCATTTTGGTCATTTAATTATCATGGGTGATTTATAATTTAGCCCAATAATGATGAAATGACGATTTGCAATATTTAAGATTCCCAGAAGTTTATCGAGCCTCCAAAACCATTCGAACTAACATATTCCAACCTTGCAGTACTAACCAACGCTTCTGATGCATCCAATTGTACCGTATATCTGAACGCTTGCTTTCATATTTCACCACAATATTTTTTTCACGGAGTAGTCAAACTTATATTTTGTGTGGAGAAACTTCCAACCTTACATTAATATCAGGAGTGATTGACGTACGTAAGTCATGCTTCAACCCTTAAGGGCATTTCAGTCATTTCCAACTTTATTGGCATTTCCAGAATTTATCAAGGGCAATTTACTTATTTCAGTTAAAGGGGGTATTTCAGTCATTCAAGAGTTTCGGTACTTCCAATCACTTCATTCATTTCAGAACTCAAGGGTTTATCCATCCTTCTAGTTAATTTGTAAACCTCGATGTCCGAGGATACTTCAGCCCTTTTTAGTCAATACGATCATTCCTGATTAATTTAACCATAACAATATTTCCAATATTTTTAGTCATTACGATCAATTTAGTATTTTAAGCCACTTGCTTAATTCAGGGGTATGTATAGATTCCCCTAATTCTATAGTCGGAGATTCATTCCAAATCCAAGGAGACCTAACACCTTACAATCACGAAGGTTTAAATCCTGTTACCATGGCTTTCCAAATAGTTCGAGGTTTTCAAATAAATCAGGTTGTTTTACCATATCTAGCGTAGATTTCTAGATCGCTTCCAATTCCAAGGGTATTTAAGTCATTCTCATACCTTGAGGGCATTTTCGTAATTTCATGTCCAGGTATCTTTCACATTTAAACATTTCACACTAATGCTCGGAATTGGAGATTAGCTACCTCATTAATTACTTAATGAACTTAAGATACTTCAGATATATTAGCTTCCTCGTTCGAGCATTTCGGTCTTATCTAAGTTATCATACTCAATTTCATATTTAGTTTGACTTAAGTAGGGCTAACAGCACTCCTTATCATATTCATGCATGCATTAACAAATACCAACATGTTCTCAAAGCATACAAGAGGTAGTAGTGTATTACCTTTAATACTTGTTATATCGGTCGACCATTATACTCCGTTCGATCACTCTCGAACCTGAATGCGACGTCCTCTACATCCCGAATACAAGGAACTTCGAATACCTTCAATCGCACAAAATCCAATTTCAGTCCTAAATCACATTGCCCACAACTGATTATTAAAATACACAAGCAGACTCGAGTTCAAGGTCCAATTTGGAGGCTTTCGAATTAGAATTTCATGAAACGGGCTTCAAAATCAGACTCAGGACGTCGAAAAACATAAAATAGGACTTTTCTGGAATTTTGACTTTTTGGTCAAAGTCAACGGTCAACGCTGACGTCATGCTGACGTCACTGGTTGACCGGGTTGACTCAGTGAGTTGACTCACTAGGTTGACTCGGGCGAGTTAACTCACTGGGTCGGGTCAGACAACGGGTCGGGTCGGGTCGGTCAACGGGTCGGGTCGGGACAAACCGGTTCATGCGACTCGGTTCAAGACCAGACCGAGTCTGAGCCGGCCGGCTCCACAGCCACCATCCAAGGCGGCCGGAAATTGCCTTGGACGGCGCATGGGGCCCACGCGCGGCCCTAAACGGTCGAAAAACCTTCTAAAATGCAAAAACTTAACTCGAAAACACCCTAAACACCAGTTGAACCTCGATTTAAGCTAAAAATTTCGTTGGTTCTTACCCGATCGGAGGAAAACGGTGCAAAACGATGAGCTCCGGTGACGGTTCAAAATACGTTGGACGACCTAATTAACGGCTGGGTTTTGTTCGACTCAGTGCGGGTAGCTTCACGGCAGTGCCGGCACGACGAACGGACGCCGATCTACCACGGAAACGACGAACAGAGGTGGTGCGGTTTTTAGGGTTGCAGCCAAACATTGCGGTTGCTCTCCACGGTGCACGACGGGGAACGGGGGCGAGTGACGGTTGTGGTTCGATCGGGAAGGGGGCGGCGGTCACTCCGACGGTGGCGGTGCAATAACGGCGCGGCGGTGGTGAATGGACGGCAGTCGAAGTTTGGTTAGGGATGAGAGGAAAAATTGACGGGGGGGGGGGGGTTCTGCAGGTGTTTGGGAAATAATTGATCCCAATTATATCAGATTGATAATGGGGGCATGTAGGATTTTTTTATTATTTAATTATTATATTATTTTAGGATCTAAATAAAAATTAATTGGGGTGACTTATAACCAAGAGCTTCAATAGCTCAATTGGCTGGGCACCCAGCTGAACACACTTGAGGTTCTGGGTTCGATTCCCACAACTCTCACTTCTCTTTTTCTCTTTTCTCTTCTCTCTCTTCTCTCTCTTCTTTCTTCTTTTTTTTCCGCCAAAACTCAGGGTGTTACAGCTCTCCCCTATGGCCAGTTTGCTCCACGACATGTTTGCTTGATTCAACAGCCTCCGTAGTATAGTCCTTAACACCAGAGAGAGCGGAGCCACGACTCCTCAAAATTGTACCCACTGGAACAACAGGATTTTGAGCCATATGGTCATCACTAACTTGTTTAGCATTATCCGACAGTAATGCTGCAAAACGAAATGCCAGACGAAACATTCTTAGAATCTGATTTCGACAACCCTTTAACAGAGCTTTGGCGTTGAGCTTGAGGTTTCCTTTGTTTAGTATTATCTTGCACCCAAGGACCATAGAGTTCTTTGTCCCCTACTCCATTAGTCTGATGCACCATCTCACTCGGCTTAGGCAAATTGATGCCACATGCTTCCTTCGAATGGCCGTACTTCCCACAACCATAACAAATGAGAGGAAGGCCTTCATATTCAATTTGCTGTAGACGGCCGTCAATAATAATACTTGACATTAATGGTTTTCCCAAGTCCACAACCACCGCAAGTCGAGCAAAACGACCTCTATTTGCCTCACTAGTGTTGTAGTCTATCCGAACAACTTGCTTCAACACTCATGCAATATGGAAAAACAAAATTTTTGCATAATATCTATACGGTAAACCAGGGAGTCTTACCCAAACCATAATTCTCATTGGGTGATCCTCTGCCGTTGAAAACTTACGGCACCACGACTGCACAGTAAGGTATGATCCATAAACTACCCAAGGACCGCCATTCAAAACCTTGTCAAGGTTTTCCTTCAAGGCAAAACGAACTAAGTAGTAGTCATTATCTAAGTCTATTAGTCGCATCTCCCCGAAAGGCCTCCATAGTGACTCTATATGATTCAATAAAGCCTTAAAACCTATCGATCTCCCTAAGAGCCGCACCACCACCGATTGTTCAAGTTTCTTATCAATAGAACAATGTACCTTCTCTGAAAAGTTAATTGCAGGAATCGTGCCCTTAGTTGATAGTGTTACGTCCTCATCTAGAACAACAACATCCAAATCCTTAATGAAAGATTTGCGGGGAGTGGTTGTGGCAGCACCAGTCATTATGTCACGGAACGAGGGTCTCACAGCCTGCTTAATAACAATTCCCCAGTCACATAGGCATACAGCATCAGTAGGTTTACCGGCAACAGCAACCGGGTGAACAACTACAACACTTGCCTCTGCCATCGAAACATCAGTATGGCCGATCTCACATCCTCTAAGTTCCTTTGCCGAAGGCTGATCATTCAGGGCATCGGACAAAACTGGTCGCACAGGGATAACCGCAGTAGCCGCGAGAACAAGCTGATCATGATTGGCCTCTAAAGAAGAAACTGGAGTGGTCGTAGTTGCATCACCTAGATTTGCCTTAGCTCGATCAAGTTCCACTGTTAAAACCTCAACTAGTTCCACCAAAGGAGGCTTAGAAGAACTGTGACCATCTTTCTTCTTAGATTTTACCCCTTTACGTGAAACTCTCTTGAGAGCAGCCATTTGTCTACTCGAATGCTTCAAGTTGTTGCCCGAAATTGACATCGGAAGAATTCTGCCATTTCTTTCTTTAAGGGCCGGTCGAGCAGGATGGTCTACTAGTTTAACCGCAATATGATTCTCCTTGTCCAAGGAGGAATTCACTGGATCTATCCGCAATGTAGATGCAACTGACTTGGGGTTCACACTCGAAACAAGCAATTGAGCATTAGAATGCTCCTCACTCCTCGCCTCCCTTAGTATTTTAGTCCCATGTTGCTCTCCCCTATGGCCAGTTTGCTCCATGACATGTTTGCTTGATTCAACATCCTCCTTAGTATAGTCCTTAACACTAGAGAGAGCGGAGCAACGAATCCTCATAATTGTACCCACTAGAACAGCAGATTCTTGAGCCATATGGTCATCACTAACCTGCGTAGCATTATTCGACAGTAATGCTGCAAAACGAGAGCCAGGCGAAACATTCTTAAAATATGATTTCGGCAACCCTTTCATAGAGCTTTGGCGTTGAGCTTGAGGTTTCCATCGTTTAGTATTAGCTTGCATCCAAGGACCATAGAGTTCTTTGTCCCCTACTCCATTAGTCTGATGCACCATCTCACTCGGCTTAGGCAAACCGATGCCACATGCTTCCTTCGAATGGCCGTACTTCCCACAACCATAACAAATGAGAGGAAGACCTTCATATTCGATTTGCTGTTGACGGCCGTCAATAAGAATACTTGACATTAATGGTTTTCCCAAGTCCACAACCACCGCAAGTCGAGCAAAATGACCTCTATTTGCCTCACTAGTGTTGTAGTTTATCGGAACAACTTGCCCAAACACTCATGCAATATGGCAAAACAAGCTTTTTGTATAATATCTATACGATAAACCAAGGAGTCTTACCCAAACCATAATTCTCATTGGGTGATCCTCTGCCGTTGAAAACTCACGGCACCACGGCTGCACAGTAAGGTATGATCCATAAACTACCCAAGGACCGCCATTCAAAACCTTGTCAAGGTCTTCCTTCAGGGCAAAACGAACTAAGTAGTAGTCATTATCTAAGTCTATTAGTCGCATCTCCCCGGAATGCCTCCATAGTGACTCTATATGATTCAATAAAGCCTTAAAACCTATCGATCTCCCTAAGAGCCGCACCACCACCGATTGTTCAAGTTTCTTATCAATAGAACAATGTACCTTCTCTGAAAAGTTAATTGCAGGAATCGCGCCCTTAGTTGATAGTGTTACGTCCTCATCTAGAACAACAACATCCAAATCCTCAATGAAAGATTTGCGGGGAGTGATTGTCGCAGCACCAGTCATTATGTCACGGAACGAGGGTCTCACAACATGCTTAATAACAATTCCCCCGTCACTTTAGCATACACCATCAGTAGGGTTACCGGCAACAGAAACCGGGTGAACAACTGCAACAATCGCCTCTGCCATCGAAACATCAGTAGGGCCAGTCTCACACCTCTAAGTTCCTTTGCCGAAGGCTGATCATTCAGGGCATCAGACAAAACTGGTCGCACAGGGATAACCGCAGTAGCTGCGAGAACAAGCTGATCAGGATTGGCCTCTAAAGAAGAAACCAGAGTGGTCGTAGTTGCATTCGCCGGTACAGAGGGATCACCAGTATCAACATCCGATGGTCGTCCGTTAGGGTAGCCGATCGGATTAAGGGCACAGACTGAATTCGCACCCAAGACTTGCGCAGAACTAAAGGAAAACATTGATTCGAATTCGCATTATTTAGCTTCTATCTTTACGAATATTTAAAATGTAAAAGAATAAAATTGAAAATGAGAACGTAAACATGCCAATAAAAGAGTCAATCATAAAGCTTATAAACGAGCTTGTTTGTAAACATAAACGAACCAAACACACCTCTTCTCGTCTTCTTTTGTATATTAAACGAACATAAAAAATTTGTTCATACTCGTTTAATTAGCCTAAATGAACGTTATAAGAACAATTCACGAACAGTTCGTTGAACACTATGCTCATTTACAACCCAATGAATACATCAAAAAGCAACTTTCATATTGACTCAAGAATTTGGGAATGACATTGTACCAATAAGTTCAAGTGTAATCCAAAATTTGAAAAGAACAAGATCACTTGATGAGCCATAATTCTAACTGTGCAAACGACTAGTAGATCACCGTAATATGGATGTAAGTATTATAGCTTGAAAGAAAAGTCATCCCGGAAGAAAAGAATAAGAGGAACAGATCACTTATCAAGGCGCAAAATTTACAGTAATCAATGGGTAAAAAAGGTCACTGCAATAACCATATGAGCGAGAGCTCCATGCATTTCTGGAATCACATTTTAACAAAAACATTAAGACGTGAACGGCAGGATTCGAACCTGCGCGGGCAAAGCTCACATGATTTCTAGTCATGCCCGATAACCACTCCGGCACGTCCACCACTTCAACAATTGAGTTCTCATTTTAGTTACTTAATTTAGTAATTAATTTTTCTGGTTTTAGCAAAACTAATCGAAATATGTTTGGCAAATAGCGGATAGCTGATTGCATTAGTTGATTTGACTAGCGAATTTTATTAGTTGATTGTATAAAAGTATTTGGTAAAATTAACTGATATTTGATATAGCTATTTGATTATTTAAACAAGCAAAACGACATATAAGAACATGATTATATTCGATACTTGTTTAAATATTTTATTAGTTATCAATATTTTATATCTATTAATATTAATTAGATTATGAATTTTTTTTGAATATAACATTACTAAGCATATTTGAAGGATCTATATATTAATTTATATATATATTAGTACAATTCAATTAATTACTAAATTTAAATACAAATATAAATGTGTAAGAAAAAAGAAAAAAATATTAATTTACAAATGTCACGACGCAAATACGCGAGGGTGAATAATTAAAATAGAAAATGTTAAATTTAGGTTATTTGGAGATTTTTGATAAATTTTAAGGGTAAAAGGGTCTTTATAACTCTTAAGTTAAAACCTCTAATTTTAAAAAGCTCTTATTAGTAGCTTTTCAAAATTAGAAGTTTCATCTCAATCCACTTTTCACCAAATATCTAAATTAACAAATTTGACCAGTTAAACTTCAAATTTTAGCTCAAACTTCTAATTTTTGGCTCAAATTACTATTCATATAGACTTTGTTAGTAGTAACGTAGGTTTTTGAGGCCCCAATGGAGCCTAGTTACATGTCACCAATTTTAAATATTTAATAAGTTTTGGTCTAATTATAAATTAGCCCCTATAAAAATTAAATATGTAAATTAAAAAAAATAAGAATTTGTTAAATATTTAATCTCTTCCCAAAAGACATGTTTGAAAGGATGTGCAGCGCCACCGTTTATATATCTCAAGTCCTCCCTTTTTCTTTCGCTCTCGTGATTGGCCAATTGTCACGATTGTCCACCCTGCCTACCCACTCATGGGCGTTCGGCGTGAAATCAGGCAGTTAAAGGGTCGCTCCGATATCACTTGTTACGGGGCCATTACACTCTTCCCAAAAGACTTGTCTGATGGGATGTGCAACACCACCGTTTATATATCTCAAGACTTCCCTTTTCCTTTTCGATGTGGGATTAATGACCCCGCTTCTTCTCAGACGTGACAATATGGTGAACTAATGAAAGATGAGGTTGTGCCCTTAAATTTTTTGATATAATAATAATTTAAGTCTCTATGAATTAAAATATTATACAAATACTTAATAAGCTCTTGTAATTTTAAAATTTAATATTTGGCCCTTCTTAATGTTTGATCTTGGCTTTGTCCCCGAGCATAAGCAAAATACTTGTACTTGTAATCCACTCCGGTTTAGTTTCATAAAAAAATAAATTTGTTTCGATCATTGTCCCGTAGTGACTAGAGCTATTGAACTACTGAATGCAAGTGTTGTAATTATTCAGTAGAATAGCTCGAGAATTTAATAAAGCATTTCCAGTTTGTGTACTCGTAATCCACTCCTGGCCAGCTGCAACGAAAAGATAGATGGAAGAGCTTGACTTCCAAAGCAACTTGTTTAAAATTAGATTAAGAGATTAACCTGGATATTCCTAAAATATACCCCTTTCCAAAAGAGAGTGAATGGAGAAATTTTGTCACGAAAGTTGTGGATGTGTGGGACTACATGGAGGAAATGCAGGGTTAAGAAGAAGCCTAGTCTTTGAACTTTCAAGTCAATGGTGGATTAATTATAGGTTGGGGCGTGTAAAACCGGGTTCGGTTAACCTTTAGAAAATTATTTCGGATAACCGGTAAATTCAAGGTGCTTAATTCTCGACCCTAAACCTTAACCGATTGATCGGTTAACCGAAATATTCGGTTTGAGTAATGGTTTATTAACTTTCCTTATTAAAAATATCAAATCTTATAACATAGTGAAAAATAAGCTAGATTTTGAATTTTGAAATATTTGAAGAAGAAAAATATTAATGTATCAAACTGAGAATAGGAAATAATTAACAATAAAGGTTGAATTTTTTACATCCCAAATTAAAATAAATCAACTAATATTTCGGAAGGAAATATATTAAAAATTACCGCTATTTTTTCACTTTTTAAGACAATAAAAATATTTGGGGAAGAGAATAAATTAACAATGCTGCTAAAATTTTGCCAATATAATTGTATAAATATGCATATTATATATTATGCAGCTGGTCGGTTCGGTTATCCGCTTTTGTTCAAAACTACGAACCGTATCCAAACTGAAATAATATTTTTCTCCTAAAAAAACATGCCAAAACAAAATTTTTCGTTTCGGTTAACCATATTTTCGGATCAATTTTTTTAAATTTCGGATTATGTTTCAGTTTGTCAGGCTTTTTTTTGCACAACCCTAATTATAAAATCTTATCTATTTCCCTTAATGATGTGAAAATAGTTGTAACAATTATATGTTTTTTAACAAACAAGTCACTCAATAAATATATTGTTACAAATTGGTTACTCAACTAATATATTGTTACAAGCATATCACTTCGCTTACAAACATGTCATGTTTCTTTGATATAATAATATTTTAGTCTTAAAACTTATACACTCTATTTATTTTGTCTTAATTTGAAATAATTCAATAAACTTAATCATTCATTTTTAAAAATTCCATCAATTTAGTCTTTTTATGATATTGTCAAAGAAAAAAAATCTCATCAGATCAAATCAATAGTTCGATAGCTGCATTCTGCCATAAAACAACAAGTTATTGTTAAAATGTTATTATACCAGGAAAGTAATATATCATTTATGGATAAGAACAAAGGCAACTTAGGAGAATAAAAAAGATTAAAATATGAAATTTCAAATATTAAGACTTACATTTATTGAATTGTTTCGAATTATGATCAAATTGATAGATTGTACAAGTTTTGGGGATTAAAAATGTGATTATACCATGCTACATTAGAAGAAAAGTGACATGATCGTCACATATGTTAATTGAGTGACATGTGTGTAACAATTTTTTAATTGGATGACATGTTTGTAATAATTTTTTAATTGGGTGACATGTTTGTAACTTTTAGAAGAAAAATAGCACGTTTGTTACTACACCCATAGTTCAGTGACTTTGGATGTAGTTTACCATAGTTCATAAAGCGATCTAACTTTTTTTTGACAAATCCTAATTCTAATCCTACCTAGAGGAGAGAGAAAGGGGGTATGGATGGAGCTAGAATTTGAGGTTAGGGGTACACTTAAATATTTAAAAAGTGGGTGGGGGTTGTACAATTATTTTTTTTAAAATTCTACATTATAAAGTTAAAAAAGTTTTGAGTTGGGAAGCATCCCGAGCTCATGTTCGTCCGTCTCTGGAAGAAAAACTTTAGGGGAAGGAAGGGGTACTCTTAGTGGGTCTAGAACTCATAACCTATGAAAATATAATGAAACAAAGATAAACAGTTTGACCAACCAGCCAAATATGCTTGCTCTAAAGCGCTTTAACATTTGAAAAAAAAATGTGTTGTATGGATAAACTGAAAAAGGTGAGTTTTAATTGACAAAACTATTGTTGATTATTATGGTACTGACATTGTGGTGTGGTACATGATTTTCATGTGACGATCCACAGTGCTAAGATTTTGGTCAGTAATATTGATATGCCAATCTACTATAAATTATAATATGAAATTTGACTTAATTTTTTAAAAGTTTTAGGACATATATTTTTTTAAATTACAGTCTTATTTAAAATTTAAGAAAAAAATAAAAAATAAGAAATTTTTTAAAATTTAAAATATTAAAAATCATTAAACAAATTTTGAAATTAAACATTAAAAATAACTACAACTAAAAAACTATTAAAAGTTCCAAAAAAAAATAAAACAAAAGTTATAAAATCATAAATTTTAAATTATTAAAAAATTAAAATTTTAAAATATTTTTAAATTATTAAAATTTAAACATTTTTATTAAAAAAAATTCAGTTCTCTTCCGTCAGTATGAGTCTACCGTATAAAGTCATTAGGAAGCAAATCAGTAAAAAGGGCCTTCAAATTCTGCGTAAAATTTTCCTTCAAAACTCTTTAAAATTCGATTTCACCCAAAATCGTCATAAGAAATAAATTATTATTCTTTTATATTAGTTTATCAGAAGGTTAAAAAATGAGAAAAATTTCTTTGATTTTCGTATTGTCATTTGCTCTAGTTTTCTCAAAAGAATTTGTTGTAGGGCTTGACAAGAAAATCAAAGAATTGGTCAAAACTAAGTTAAGCTCTGCAGAAGATGCTACAAAGGAATCAAGTGCGTTAATAGATGGTGAAGAAATTTTCTCTGATGAGTTGAAAAATATTGGCACAGAAATCAAAGAAGCTTTTTAAAATATAGAAAACACTTTCAATGAAGAACTTGCTCCATCAGGGAAAGGTGATGGTGAAGCTCCTTCATCGGGCGACGATGAAGAACTTGCTCCTTCGTCAGGGGATGTTTATTCTCCTTCACCAGACGGTGGTCAAGAACTTGCTTTTTCGTCAGGGGATGGTGATGTTCTTTCACCAGACAATGGTGAAGAACTTGCTCCTACATTAGAAGACGGTGATAGTATTTCATCAGATGATGGTGACGATGAATAAGTTGTTCTTAGATATGCACTCTACTTGCATTGAAATTTTCATAAAGTACAAAAATTCATTCATTGAACAAGAAAGTCAATAAATCAACAACAAATTGATAATTTAATTAATTAATCGTTAATTAATTTAGAGTGGATTATTATATCAATATTATGAACTGCCACATTAACATTATAACAGTGAATGGTAATTCTTATTGGTCAAAGGTACAAGTTGATTTTTTTTCCTCTCATTTTGAGTCACGTTTGGTATAAAATAAGTTTAAGAACCCCGTTGACTTTTTTTAATTTAAAGATTTAGAGTATGTCAAAGGACAATTAACGACAAGAGAATCCAAAGCACACAGTTTTAAGGGTAAACTACGTTTCTTAACATTCAATTTTAGCTATTTTTTGTTTTGATTATTCAACTTTAAAAAAATTTAATGGTATTTGAGACCCACAAATTTTTGAAAAGAAACTGGCGTGTCCCCTGAATTTATTTTACACACAGTGTGATCTTGAAGTTAAGAAAATTAATTTGGCCCTTTGACTGGAACCCGATGTTGACCGTTACAGAGCTGACGAGTCAGTTCACGATGCTGACGTGACGGTCCACGATGAACATGTGGTTGTCCACTATGGATGATGACGTGATATATGGGTTAAATTATGCTTTTAGAAAAGTTCATGAGAATAATTGGGTTTTTATAAAGTTTAATGGCTTATTTAATTTATTTTAGAAAATTTTAAAATTATTTTCAATTTTAAACATACAAATGTTCAACAAAAAAGTTATAAAATAACTAAAAATAAAAATTAAATTACTAAAAAATCAAAAACACTGTTAAAATCTAAAAATAAAAATTTTAAAAATATAGCAAGTGTTATGAATATTTATTTATGTGGATGTCTATCATGATTAGAACTTTATCAAAGGAGTTTGATTTATTTATTATTAGGAATATTATCTCTATGAATTAGAGTTTAATGTATTATGTACTTCTTATGCCTATAAATAGATGATTCATTGAAGGCATTGTAGACAATTTTATATTTTTGAGAATAATACAAATCTCCCTCTTTCTCTCATCTCTTTGTTCTTCTTGTTCTTATTCTTGTTCTTCTTTATTTTATTCACAACACGTTATCAGCACGAGACTCTAATCAACTGAGGTCTTCATCGTTATAATTCAAAAGAAGTTACCGGGAAGAATTCGATTATAGAATAAACCAAAGGGCATTATGAGAAGATGTTTTGGTCATTTGCTACGTCTCCATTTTCCTCGAGAGGAAAACTAATATCGGTAAATTCTTATTTTATTTTTTTTATTCTTTAAATTATGATTTTAATGTGCGATAAATCATGGTGAATTTCAATCTATAAAAAGATTGTTATAAAGTCTATATTTGCTCGAAAGCAATTTTTCTTCTTTGTCGAAAAACTCGACCATAGACTTCTCCCAATTTCAAGTTACGAAAATTCTTCTTGATCCAAAAAGTTTTATGGGAGGCATTCCTTGAAGTGAATGCAAAGCATGATGTTTATTCCATGCAATTATCAATGATGGAGCATTCCCTGAAGTGAATGCAAGCATGATGTTTATTCCATGCAATTATTGAATCTATTTCATTCCTGAAGTGAATGCAAACATGGTAACTCATTATTCAATTAGAGACATAATTTCGATATAATCCAAGTATAATTGGCTGGACATCCCGTTTTGCGAGGCTACTGGTCTCAAAGGAGGTTTTTAAAGGACCTTGTGGACAGGTTTAACAATGCCGCGTACGAGGATTAAATATTTGTTCTCTGTGATAAGGATATGCGAAAAAGGTTTTAAAGGCCCACTAGCTCTACTCCATTCCCTGAAGTGAATGTGAGATTATATTATGGAAGGAATAAAAAAACACATTAAAAGTTGTGGTCGAGGTCGAGGCTATGAATATACACATGAAAAATATAGTCATTTTAAGAATACTTCTACCCGCTAGTAGCGAAGTTATAAGGATGACAAGAGTGATAAAGATCATTCTAAGGAAGTGAAATCCTTTTACCAATGTGATGTTATAAACCATTGGTTTCGTACTTGTCAAACGCCAAAGTATTATGGACTTTATCCATAATCATGAATGATAAATGAAATAAAATATAAACAAAATTTGTTTATGGCGAAAATAATTATGGCGTTATTGGTACAACTCAATTGGATATTGTTAATTTTCTCATAACCCTTGAAGGGAATAATTTACCATTTATTTTATTTCCCTTATAACCTCTAACAGGAATAATTGTTTTTTTAATGTTACTTCGTTTTATTTATTATTTATTTATGTTAGTTTGCTTTATGATTATTTATTTCACATATTATTTATTTACGTTTTATGTTAATTTATTATTTAAAGAATATGATTACTTCCGGAATAAAATATACAATGAATTGTGGCTATTTATGCCTAGAATTGTGGCTATTTATGCCTAGCAGATAATGCAAGTACTCATATTGTACTTAAGCATAAGAAATATTTTTCCCATTTAAATGCAAGGGGAAATATGAGTAGTATTTCTCAAAGTACTAAAATATCAATACTTCGGAAGAGCACCTGAAAGTTTATCTCTGATAGATAATCGGCTTGATATGATGTGCTATATTTTATATTTTTCATTCCTCGAAGTGAATGATACAAAGTACATATTTTCATTACCTGAAGTAAATGAAACAAAGCACATTTTGAAAGGTGCACAATTATGCATTTCTCGATTAAAATGCAATGGAATAATGTGAGTACTATATCTAGAAGTACTAATATCACAAAAGGCTCTGGTTGAGCAAATATGTTATTGTCAAATGCAACTTTATTCCATATTCACATTGTGTTATACTCGTCAAAGTCATAAAGAGAGCAATATGAGTTCGCAAACTATCCCTTTGGGAATTATAGATAACATACGTTATCAATTGGCATTCGAAATAAGCCAATATGGATATAAGTTTTGGTAGCCAAAAAGTCAATTGAGAGCTCTAGAAGAGCTATATATTGCTACCAAAAGATAATTTCAATTGAAAGCTCCGAAAGAGATAAATATATTCCTATTTAAAGGAATAATTTTGATGGTCGTACTAGACATGTACGAGTGGGATTGAATTACATGTTATGGTAAACAAGGAGTTTACAAATTCAGAGATATATACACACATATATATAGTTGACATGATCAGTTAGACCAACCTGATCAATAATGGTGCAGAAATTATTGAGATTTACATGGACATGTATTAAAAGAACCTGTAGTTCTTGTGGTGCTTATTCTCAAAGGAATGGATTAAATTCCACTTATTAAAGAACGTGAAGTTCTTGTGTTGCTTAAAGGAATTGATTAAATTGCACTTACTAAAAGAACATGAAGTTGTTGTGTTGTTTGTTCTCAAAGGATATAGATGATCCCACTTACCAAAAGAATTAGAACTTAAAGTTCTTGTACTGAAGTTAAGACTGTATGTCTTGCATATTTGAACGAAATATGGGCCCATATATCCACAAATGTGGAAAGTTTTATATGATTTTAGTAGATGCATCTACATTGTTTTATCGACTTACAACCAGAAGTTTGTGAGATTGATTCTAAAAAGATTCAGATTATGCAGTTAGACCATTCGTCTTGAAAAGCTAGTGCGTTTATATTTTAGGCTATATCAGTTGTTACAAAGCCTATTGATTATGAAAAATATAGTTTAGCATAATTTCAATTGGATGCCTCCTATTTAATAGCTAAACTATGAGAACAAAAGAGTTATTATTTATATGGTGTTTCCATATAGCAACACTTATACGCATCAAGCCAACGAGTTATAATAAACTCCCCGTTATGATTGGTTTTTGGTCAGAAACCATACATTTCCCATTTTATGATTTTTGAATGTGCGATATGAATTGCTCCACCACAACGCACAAAATGGGCAAATAAAAAAGGTTGAGAATATATATTGAGTACGAGTCTTCTTTTATGTTTAAATTCTTAAACATTAATTGGATAATCATTTATGACATGATTTTTCTCAACATCAGGGGGAGATAATAATCAGCTGGATAGAGGAAAATGAATTATCATTATCTAGGTCCTTGTATATGAACTAGAAGTTCATAAGATAATTCATGTTATTACATGTCAACTGTCAGACATATTTACTGACCCAATGAGAGTAATTAAGTCTCATATACCAGCTGAAAGGCTCTAAGTTTAAATTACATGTTAGAGCGAGAGAATGTAAATCATGCCTGAAGCATGATAGTTGAAATGGTTCCAATGATCAAAATTCTCGTAAATAGAAAGTAATATGAGATGATCATATATTGGAGGCGGGTGCTCCTGAAGAGACCCAAGACATAAAAAATAATAAAACTCTATAAGAGTTTCAGGTACCTGAAATAAAGATTGAAATCTTGAAGAGATCTCGATGAGTTATGTCATTACGAGAATGGAACCAGAAAATTGGAAAGTTGTCGACAACGATTTTACAAACAATTTTACATAAAATACTTCTATAGAAGTAAAGAAAGAAATCGAGGATCTTGTATAAAATCTATCCAGAAGTATAGATATTGAATTGGCCAATGTTGAAAGACGCTTTGAACTTCTAAAATAGAAGTATTTGGACCACCAGTCCAAACACCTAAAGGTGTAATGCAAGTGAGGCACAAATAAGTAGTCGTAAATACGACTTGAACTGTGATTTATGAAAAGTTTTAATTACTTCATGGTGGATGCAATTACTTTGGAAGTTTTGAAAATTTTACACGCGTCTAATTTTTTGTGGATCCATATTTATCCTTGAAGGATCTAAAATGCTATAAGCATTTGGAAATTTCTGAGGAAATTTATTTAGACATGTCTCATGAATATTTTGGCGCATTTGGTATAATCGCCTTAGTGAATACTAATTGAGAAAATACTATAAGAATGATCAGATTTTCTTATGTATTTTATAAAGGAGTTTGGATCAAGATCCATTATGATAATTTTAGAACTCCTAAAGAGCTTCAAATTGGAAACTCGTGAAGTACTTTCAATACAAGTACTTGAATATTGACATCAAGTTTATCTCGACCTGAAGATCGAGCATTTTTATATATTTCTTTTGTCTATGAACAGACATAAGCTGAAAGAATCTTAAAGAATATTCAATATGAATAGAGCATATCTATTGACTATCCCAATAGTTGTAAGATTGTTGGATGTGAATAAAGATAATTATATCTTTTCTTGGTCTTGAAGCACTATATATTAGTTGGTCAAGAAATATCTATGAATATACAAAGATCATTACATTTAGATCTTCAAACATTCATTGATGCCTCCTCAAATGTCGTAGAAATAATTGTTATGCACGAGGCAAGCCAAAAAATTGTGTTTGGCTAAGATTATTGACCCAACATATCCAAAAGATATGTGGATTTACTTTTACAAGATATGATAAAAGCTATCTTGTGTGAAGATAAAGCAAGATGTATATCTCAGTTTGAAAGTGGATACATCATGGAACATATTACTCCAAAGTTTCATCCCTCGCGATCTTTAGAAAAATGATATTCAAGATTAAATTATGAAGATTCAAAGATCTTCTGTGATGTTTTCATGAGGGGGAGTAAATACGCGTTGCACTTTTTTTCCCTTAACCGATGTTTTGTCCCAATGGGTTTTCCTGGTAAGATTTTTAATGAGGCAACAAGTTATGCGTATCAAAGATGTGTGTACTCTTTTTCCTTCACTAAAGAATTTTTTCCCACTGGGATTTTATCTTAGTAAGGTTTTAACGAGGCACATTATCTTCATAGACATCCAAGGGGGAGTGTTATGAATATTTATTTATGTGGATGTCTATCATGATTAGAACTTTATCAAAGGAGTTTGATTTATTTATTATTAGGAATATTATCTCTATGAATTAGAGTTTAATGTATTATGTACTTCTTATGCCTATAAATAGATGATTCATTGAAGGCATTGTAGACAATTCTATATTTTTGAGAATAATACAAATCTCCCTCTTTCTCTCATCTCTTTGTTCTTCTTGTTCTTATTCTTGTTCTTCTTTATTTTATTCACAACAGCAAGCTATAAAATGATAAATTATAAATTATTAAACTATAACTATTAAAAAAGTATTAAAAATTTGAAAATATTTATCGAAATCAAATAAGTAGTTCAATAGCTGCATTCTATCAAAAAACAACAAGTTATTGTTAAAATGTTATTATACTAGGAAAGTAATATATTATTTCCAGGATAAGAACAAGCAACTTAGGAGAATAATAAAGATTAAAATGATGAAATTTTAAATATTAAGAGTTACATTTATTGAAATGTTCCGAAATAGGATCAAATTGATGGACTATATAAGTTTTGGGTGACATGTGTGTGACAAATTTTCAATTGGATGACATGTTTGTAAGCAGAATGACATGTTTATAATAATTTTTAATTGAGTGACATGTTTGTGACTTTTAAAAGAAAAATAACATGTTTGTCACTAAACTCATAGTTAAGTGACTTTGGACGTAGTTTACCATAGTTCATAAAGCGCTCTAACTTTTGGATGATGTATGCAACTTGTGGAGTGGTTCCAGTGGTAAAGGATGATGTATTTCATCCAGGTGACTCGAGTTCGAGCACCATGTGTGCACGAAGTGTGTGTGTGTTATTAAAGGGTTAAAAAATTGAATAGAGACTACCTTGTAATTACACCAACATATTAAAAAAATTGTGTTGTATGAAGTCATTTTGCATCTAAGTTAGTTTTTAAACCGAAAAATGTGATTTTTTTAATCGATAAAAACTATTGTTAATTGTCATGGTGTTGACATTATAGTACACAATATTGATGTGATGATCCACAAGCGCCCTAATTTCAGCGCCATTGCATAGTATAATTATCAAAAAATTAAACATAAATTTAAAATTATAAAAATTAAAGTTGATAAATTATTAAAATTTGAACATTTTCAGTGGAAATTTTTTTTCGATTGTCTTCCATTAGTTTGATACTACCATTGTTATTTGAACATATCTTTGGTGGAATCAACATTGCATCAGAGTAACAGTGACTTTGCATGGACCTTTCTTGTTTTAATAAAATTCTTTTATTTGATGATAAAAAGCAACGACTTTTGTGTTTCCTTCAAATAGTCAAAAGATGGTGGAATAGAGTCTGCACCAAATTAGTATTCATGAATCTTATTTTGAATATCGAATTTTACCTTTTTAAATTTAATCGACATAACATGGAAAAAATGGTAGTTTGTAATGATGGACATGATGCTCTACGATGCCATCTTATTTTTATATCGAAATCAAGATAAATTATATAAGATCATATAAGAAATATAGAAAGAAAGATACATACATTTACAATGTTGAAAAAAACATTTGAAATCGTAATATTATATATTTTTAAAATTAAACCAAAACTAAAATTAAAATTTATTGTTATACACGGATATACTTTAACGCTTTGTTAATCATGTATGGTCATTCGTAAGCATGTAACATCCTAAACTTGGCTTAGGAGAAGTCAAGTTTAGGGTGTTTTATGTAGTCAACCAATACTAGTTTAAGGGTTAAACCTATCATTCACATGAACTAAGGACAATCCTTTTAGGTCAAACAAGCATGCGTATCACATAACAAACAAGCATTAATGTTACAAGCGAGCCTACCATATTCGGATTCTAAGAATAAGTTAGACAATCATTTAGGAACTTTACCATGAAATTCAAGATGTTACTCATTTTCATAATCTTTCCAAATGTAAAGTAATTATAAGACTTTAGTATGAATGTTACTAATCACTACTCATGTACACATACAATTGTAAGTGAACTACTTCTTTTCTATTCAATTATAACTAAGTCTCAACATCTCTAACAAGTTATTTACAACATCTAACTATACCAAGTTCAATATTTTCAATACATGAATTCGCTTCATGTAATCTATGGTGTAATATGGATGATTTGATTATTTAATCACATCGAACCATTCGAGCATAGCACTTCAAAATCTCATACTTTCTACATGACTATAAGTCTTAAGCTATCTAGGTTCGAACTTCTCATATACTTTATCTTAGTGATTCAAATTATTTTAAAACATGACTATCATCATTCATGATCATCGAATCATTCACATTCAAGCATCAAACATTCAACCACAAGCATCGAGCTTAATCAAACAACCCTACCTTGTATTACTTACAGGGTTTAGATTTAATATTTACATTCCTTAACAAAAGAAGCTAGGTGCTTAGCTATAAACTAAAGTGCCACCATCCTGAGAGTTGGAACAAAAGTAAGTACATACGTTTGGCAAAGCAAAGTGACTTGATTAAGCTCTCAAGGATGCCTTCCTTTTAAGATTCAACCTGTAATGTAGTGAAAGAAAAATACATAAGCCTATGCTTAGTGGGTGAGTTTAAAGTTTACAATTAAGTTTTAGTACGATATTATTTCTTTCAGTAATTAAAGATCACTAGAACATTATAGGATAGGAATAACAAGGTAAGATTTCTAGTCATAGCATTATACAAGTATTGTCATAATATTCATATCACGAATCCATATCAACAAAAAAACTCATAATGTCATTTTGACCGTTAGAAATCATCATATCATTACATCAAATAGATAATCTCTTAATCAATAGTACAATCGAATCTTATTAATCATGTTACCACATTCATTATTTTTAAGTTCAGTTTCTTATTATCATGAAAAATAGCCTTGAGAATCGATAGTCTAGTCTAGATACACGAGTCCCCAACCAACTGTCGCCCATAACATAAATGGTACTCGCAGTATCGGTCATACCCTGCTACTATCGCCAATTGACCATATACACATCCCTCTTACTGTCACCCATGAAGGACCATTGTCCCAACCATAGTCCACCCTGACACTGAGCTCTACAGACTCTATGTCATGCCAACTATATCTATGACTGACTCGAGACCAAGGCTTCATTAATCATTTTCATTTCATTAGGTGAGCTGAGCTTTTTGCAATTTACACAATAATGTGTCACTACCCTTGATCTTAAATAAGGTGTAATCATATTCATCTAGAGACTTATCTCATTCATTTCGATCAAAGGCCCTAGACCAAATCTAAGAATCAATCAATTATATCTTTTTCTCATTTCAAACATTAGTAATTCATATAACATAGCAATCAAACTTCTTCATAACATGGTTCATTCAATGTTCATTCTTTGTAAACATGTGATCATTCATAAGCATCTCAATATTAAGCATTTCATGATACCATATTTCAATCAATTGTCAACATGCTAGTAACTCAAATTCTTATATTTTAGGTATTTTTTAAGGAACTACTTACCTTGATCCCAAACTAGCATAGCATGTCATACACCAAGTAATTTCACAATAATCGACTAGAATGCAATGCTAAAAAAGGTTGTTATTCTTTGCGAGACTTTAAACATCACTCACAGTTATATTCCGAGCTAATCTTGATTACGGATTACGATCCTTTTTAGTCTTTCATCAGCCGACTCCTTCTTTATCCTAATTCATTCAAAAACAAATTCAGCAAGCACCACTATAGAACATTGGTTAAAATGTCAAGTACACAAATTATCTTACCAATGCAATGATTTCATGGTTTGGCCTAGCTCTAAGGTTGAATATACTTCAAAATGTCTACATAATTCATGGTAACCACTTCAACTATTAATCATAGATGCAATTCTACACCATCAATCACATAAATAACAATCAATCTAACTAAATTTCTTGCAGGTTGCCACAATTGCACATGCAAGGAAAGGAAGGGAAAGATATCATACCTTCCTCGAGTTCCAATTCAAGCAAAATAAATCTAGAACTTTAACAAACTTCTCTAACAATCGACAACTCTCAAACTCTCATTCTTACTCTTTGTTTCAATTGCCTAAGGAAGAAGATGACTCAAAGATGTTTATCTCCTTTTCTCTCTTTTTTAATTTTTAATTAGATTAATTCAAGACTTTCCCTCAACCTCACGGTGACATGTGTTATTTCCCTATTTGATATACATTTTAGCATGCATGCTTAATGTTTTAGAAACATCACTATTTGGTCCTTATGGAATCGACCACTTCCTTATCAATTTCCTCTAATTTAGTCACTAAATTGTTTCTAATTAATAAGATTAAAGTCATAGAAATTGGGACTTATCTTGCAACAATCGGTAACATTCAATTAGACCAAGTTTTAGGGCATTACAACTCCCTCCCCCTTAAAGAAATTCGTCCTCGAATTTACCTGATGGGAAAAGTTGTGGTTATTGTTCCTTTAAGGTTGCCTTGGGTTTCCATGTAGCCTCTTATACTTTATGATTTCTCCACGAGACTTTTACAAGTGGAATTGATTTTTTTACGAAACCTTCTAACTTCTCGATCAAGAATTTGAATCGGTTCTTCCTCAGAAGTCAAATCTTGGTTAAGTTCAACTTCTTCTGGTTCGAGAATATGGGAGGGATCTGAACGATATCTATGAATCATTGATACATGAAAAATATTGTGAATTTTAGCAAATTCATTCGGCAATGCTAAGCGATAAGCACCAAGACCTATCTTTTCGATGACTTCAAATGGTCCAATGTATCGAGGGCCGAACTTCCTTTTCTTCCCAAATCGAAACACCTTTCTCTACGAAGATACTTTCAAGAATACTTGGTCCCCTACTTCATATTAAATGTCCTTCCTTTTTGAGTCTGCATAAGCTTTTTGCCTATCAAATGCTTCTTTCAACCTCATATAAATGATCTGTACTTGATTCTTCGTTTCTCTGTGTAATTCGGGTGCCAAGGATTTGCTTTCTCCCAATTTCGACCAGCACAAAGGTGTTTTACATTTTCTTCCATACAAGGCTTCAAAAGAGGCCATCTTAATTGAGGCTTGATAGCTATTATTGTATGCGAATTCAGCTAATGGTAAGGAGTTTTCCTAGTTTTCCCCAACTCAATTACACAAGCTCTAAGCATGTCTTCCAGGTCTTGAATTACTCTCTCATATTGTCCATCTGTTTGAGGATGGAAGGCAGTGCTGAGGTTTAGTTTGGTCCCCAAAGCTTTCTGTAATGAATTCAAAAACCTAGATGCAAATCGAGGATCTCGATCAGAGATAATCGATATAGGGACACCATGTAATCTAATCACTTCCCTTATGTACAATTCGGCTAATTGGTCTAGACTCAAGTTCATTCGGAAAGGCAGAAAGTGTGCCGATTTAGAAAATTTATCAATGGTCACCCAAATTGCATCATTCTTCCTTGGTGATAAAGGCAATCCCGTTACAAAGTCCATAGTGATTCGTTCCCATTTCTATTGAGGCAATTCAATAGGCTGTAATAACCCTATAGATCTTTGTACATTTTGACAGATCTCGAATGGATAAAAAATGAGCTACTATGAGCTTCTTGCATCATTTCCTTTTTTAAATCTTTTTTATTAGTAACACATACTCTATTTCTGAAATAGAGCAAGCCATTAGGATTTAGAGAAAAATCTGAGTCAGATCCAAATTCAAGCTTAGATAAAACTTTCTGAAGTTCAGGGTCCGATTTCTAGAGTTCTCTGATTTCTGAAATCAGTTCTGATTGGATTTGGAGTTCGACTATTAGTCTTTGCTCTCTTTGTAACTTAAAATGAGCATTTATTGTAGTAGGGGCTGAAATAAGAATAATATTCAAGATGTTAGACTCCTAAATTTTGAATAGGGCTGAAATAGAACTACTAAATTTTCGGCCTTATTACCAATTTGATGTTTGCGACTGAGTGCATCAACCACCACATTTGCTTTCCCCAATGATAATCAATTACTAGATCGTAATCCTTGAGTAATTCCATCCACCTCCTTTGTCTAAGATTCAATTCCTTTTGGGTCAGAAGATATTTTAGGCTTTTATGATTGGTAAAAAAATAACATCTTTCTCCATATAAGTAGTGCCTCCAAATTTTCAAAGCAAACACAACTGCAGTTAATTCCAGATCGTGTGTTGGATAGTTCAACTCGTGCGGCTTCAATTGTCTGGAAGTATAAGCTACCACTTTATCATCTTGCATAAGAGCACATCCTAAATCGAGGTGGGAAGCATCGCTAAAAATGTAAAATCTTTTCTCGGTTCAGGTTGTATTAAAACAGGAGCTCAGGTAAGAACTTTTTTTAATTGATCGAAGATGTGTTGCTGATTTTCTGACCACACAAATGGTTCATCCTTCCTAAGAAGTTTTGTTAAGGGAGTAGCTAGCAATGAAAATCCCTTCACAAATCTTCGATAGTAACCAGCCAAACCGAGAAAGCTTATAACTTCACTTACATTCCTTGGAGGTCTCCAATCAATCAAAGATTGAATTTTCTTTGGATATACCTTTATTCCCTTAGCTGAAACTACATGGCCAAGGAAGGACACTTCAGATAGCCAGAATTCACACTTATCAAACTTGGCATAGTGTTCTTTATCCCGAAGTGTATGCAGCATGCCTCGTAGATGTTTCGAATGCTCTTCTTCATTTTTTGAATAGAATAGGATATTGTATATAAGGACCACCACAAACTTATCCAAATAAGGCTTGAAAACTCAATTTATAAGATCCATAAATGCCGCTGGAGCATTGGTTAGGCCAAAAGGCATTACTAGAAATTCATAGTGACTATACCGTGTTCGAAAAGCAGTTTTGGGGACATCGACTTCCTTGACTCTCATCTGGTAATACCCTGATCTAAGGTCAATCTTGGAAAAATATTGTATCATCCTTTTGTTGTTCGAACAAGTCATCAATTCTCGGTAATGGATATTTGTTCTTGATGGTAATCTGATTTAGCTTCCGGTAATCAATACAGAGCCTCATTGATCCATCTTTCTTCTTTACAAACAGGACTATGGCTCCCCAAGGAAAAGAACTTGGCCTTATGAATCCTTTGTCTTGTTGTTCTTGCAATTGAGTCTTTAATTCTTTGAGTTCAATCGGGGCCATACGGTAAGTGGTAATGGAAACCGGAGCTAAACCTAGAAGGACATCAATTCCAAACTCAACTTCTCTTGATGGAGGTAGTCCTGGTAATTCCTCAGGAAATACATCAGGGAATTCAGAAACAACCAAACATGAGTTTGTGCCAAAATCAAGTTTATCACATCCAATCGTAGCAGAAAAAATAGAGTTGGGTTTCTTATCGATCAAGACTGTGATTTTCTTACCTATACCACGGAGAAAAAGTCTTTTTTTAATAACAATCTCCCTAGGCCTGATGCATTCCTAGCCAATATAATCCCAAAATGAGATCAAATTCAAATAAGGGTAAGGCTAAAAGATCATCAGGGAAAGGAATGTTTTGGATAAACAAAGGGCGGTTTCTACATATTTGGTTCAATATCACCTTATCCCCCAGAGGATTAGTAGCAATTTGAATACAATTGGTGGGTTCAGGCTTCAAATTAAAATTTTCAACTAAAAAAGAACATATAAAGGAATGGGTTGAACCCGAATAAAAAAGAGCATAAATAGGGTGTACATCTAACTGAATGGTACCTGCAATTACATCAGAAGAGTCTTCCTATTTGCAACCTTGGACATGGTAGACTCAAGCAGGTGCTCTGCATTCAAACCTTTTCCCCTGTTCTTCCTAAAATTTCCAGATTGTGCTTGTTTAGGCCATTTTCCTCGAGGTGACTGGAGTTGATTCGAACTTTTGGTATTTGGAAATTGGGCCTATCTCTGCCAACTCATCCATAGGCTTCCATAGGGCCTAGCATCATCCAATCACCAACAGTAGTAAGGGGCTATAAATACCCATGCTCTCGATGAGATAGACTAAGTCAGGAAAACTACCACAATGCGTCTGGGTAAGGCTAAATTTAGAGGGTTGTACCCATCTCTTTCTCCTCTCGTCTTCTTAACACCGACCATCGTCTTGTATGTGATTCTCCACCCCAAATTTGCAAGGGGTGAACTGCTTGAATTTGCCACAACCACCTTGGTCCTTTGTCTCCACCTCCCTTGTTCGACGCCTCTTTATTTTGACATCAACAATTATATAATATATTATATATTATTTATATATTATTATTATTATTATTATTTATAGTATTATTTATTTCATAAAATAATTTGAATTAATCTCAAGTGTGGTTTGACATAAAATAATTTTATGTTGGTTCAGTTGTTAAAGCTTACCCCCCAAGTGCATATTATTTTTCCTCAAAAATTGATGTCATTTTGGGCTAAATTAGGCTTAAAACAACCACACCAAAATAAAGGTGTTTTGAGTTAAGGGTTCCATTAAGAGTTAACAATGTAGTGGCATAAACGAGTCAGAAAGTAAAGTTTTGTGTTAAATTTGAACATTTTTGAAATTCAGTAACATTTTTGAGTGAGTGGTGATAATTTAGTGGTATCCGATGTAGTTTACTCGAATATTTTTATGTAAATAATTTCTTATACGCATAATATTATCGGTGTGAAACAAACGTAGAAAAACAAAGAGTATGCAAACGCGAATAGCAAACTCAAATCTTCTCATAAAATCTTTAATGTTCTTCAAATCTAACAACATAGCCAAATCTTGAAGTGCTCACTGGAAGAACGCAGATAATTGAATTACTCCGACCAACAAAAAGAAAGAAAGCATACAATAATACATAAAAAAATATTAGGAAAAAAAAGGAAAATTAAAATTGGGAGGGTTGAGGAAATGGGGCGATCGGAGTGGCGATCGGAATATTTCCAAGGGAAATGGCGATCAGATCAGAACCAAAGGAGTGGACAATCGGAGCAGAATCGAGAGCGATCTCAATACCAGGTATGGACATTGTTTGTGATGAATCTCCCATTACAATTGCATTGGAAGGGTGTGTGGCAAGTGTTCGATAGACATGGGAGAGTGGTGGATGTCTTTATTCCCAACAAGAAATCAAGAGAAGGAAAAAGATTTGGTTTCGTGCGAATGGGATCCAAAATAGATGCGGACAGAGTTATTGAGAGGCTGAATGGGTTCAGATTGTATGGGTCTTGGATTAGGGTTTCGTATGCAAAAAGGGAGGCGAGATCAGAATATTGGAAAAAGAAACCGATGGAGAAGCAATCGAATTCACAGAAATCATTTGTGAAGGAAGTGAATTCCGCAAAGCAAAAGTCGGATACGGCACAGGAATTAGATGTGAACAAGGGGAAGAAAAATATGCACAGAGAGGATAGAAGTGTGGAAGGCGTGGTGGATGATGACAAAATGGAAATACTTGGTTGTTGTGCCGTTGGATTTTGTAAATCGCCATACAAAATTCGTGACCTTGCGTTGGAATTTCGGAGAGCAAAGCTGGATGGATTATCGATAATGAGAGTGGCGGGTTCGATGGTTTTGTTGATGTTTGAGAACGTCGATACTCGAGCGAGACTCCTAGCGAAACAGGCTTTTTCAGAATGGCTGGAAAATGTGATGCCATGGACTGAAACTTTGGGACTACCGAATAAAAGAGTTTGGTTATCCGCTAGTGGAATCCCTATACATGCTTGGTCCGAAGGTACGTGCAGGAATATCACTGAGTTATGGGGTGAATTCATTCAATTGGATGGGGATACGATTGCGTCGTCGTCGTTTGAACGATGTAGATTTCTAATTGAGACAGATTTTTTGGAATCAATAGACGAGGTGCTAACCTTGAATATTGGGGGCCAATCGTTTAGGGTACGTGTGATGGAGTCAGAGGAAATAATGGGAATCAAGTGTGATTGTTGCTGCGGGATGGAGGTGGTGTCTAGGGATGTATCGACGGACAAGGAGGGTGACTCGAGCGAGAGGCATTTGCATTGTGAAGGTGTAGATGACAGTGAACACAAGGAGGATGAATCATTTGTGTCGGATTCAATTTCCGGGGCTACTCCAACGGTGATGCATTATAATGAACTATGGAAGGAACAACAAGGCGGTCCGTTAGAATTTAAGGAGGCTTCGACTAAGGAGAATTCTGGGGTAGCAGATGAAGATATAGGGCTGGTCTCACGATATTCAGAGGATCAATTACAGATTGTGGGTGAGGAATACGCACGAGCCTTGAGCGAGGAGATCCATGATACACCGGTGGAGCTGGGAGATGATGAGCATCGACGGCAGCAAGGGATAAGATCGGAAATTGATAGAGTTGGAAAGGCAATAGTGGTTGAAAATAATGGGGAACTTAGAAGGGTGAGGAACCTATCAGAACTCTTATTAGATGAATTATCCCCTGAAAAAAGGATAGATGTTGAGAAAAAATTGGTGAAGAGGGGTAGAGGCCGGCCAAAAAAGAAGGTGACGATTCACAAGATTTTGCAAACATATCCCTCTCGGATTCTGATTTTGAAAATAGAAAGAGATCGATAATTAAGGAGGCGAGGGAGACATTAGCATTAGGGAAGTACATTGGCGCGGAGGCAATTGGCAACGAAGATCACATAGTCCAGGATTTGGCAAGGCTAATTGCGAATCGTGAGGTAAATCAATAGCAAAGAGAGATGCGGATGTTGTCGTGGAACATAAGGGGGTTGGGTTCGAGTGTGAAGCGGAGAGCAGTGAAAAATTTAGTTCGAAAACATCGTTGTGAATTGTTGATTCTACAGGAAACAAAAATGGAGGAGATTTTGGGTGACACGGTAGGTCGATTGTGGCCATCGGATGAGTATGAATTCGCTTATGCTCTAGCTAGGGGCAGATCCGGAGGTGTGATAGTGGTTTGGGATACGAAGCGGTTCAAGGCTGATTTGATACGAATTGGTGATCGCTATGTAATGGTGGAGGGTGAGTGGATCAACGAAGAATGGCATTGTGTCGTGATTGGTGTATACGCACCTTGTGTGGTTGCTGAACAAGGGGATTTGTGGTCCCGTTTGTCGGAGGTTTTGAAGAACAATTCAATCCCATGGTGTGTGGGAGGAGACTTTAATGAAGTGCTGCATCCGAATGAGAGGCGAGGTGGTGTCGTACGAACGAGGGGTATGATTTTGTTTAAGGAGTTTGTGAAATCGCACGCATTGCTGGATATATCGTTGCGGGGGAGATGTTTTACATGGTATGGTCCAGGTAAGCAATGCAGCCGGCTGGATAGGTTTTTGTTGTCCCTAGATTGGTTAGACAAATTCCAAGCGTTACAATTGAATGGTTTATCAAGGGGAGTGTCGGACCATGTGCCGCTGTTATTGGTTAGCGATCCCAGGGACAGTGGACCGAAGCCTTCCCGCTTTATGAATGCTTGGTTGTTATCGAAGGATGCGTTGGACAAAATGGGACATGAATGGGAGAGATTAGGATCTTCCGATGTGCGGTGAGGGAGCTTGAGTATTTCGGCAAAATTGAAAGGGATGAAATCTTATTTAAAGAGATGGAATGAACACTCATTTGGCAACATTGATGGTCGAATCAAAATATCGACTAGTAAATTGGATGCTATAGACGATATGGTAGAGAAGGATTCAGCTTCATGGGAGAACATAGAGGAACGATGGAAGCTTAATTCGAAGTTGTGGAGGCTATCGAAATTACGTGAGGTACATTGGCGACAAAAACCGAGAGGGGCATGGTTAAAGGATGGGGACCAAAATACGCATTTTTTCCACCGGGCTGCTAAGATACGCATGATGCGTAACTCGATTAGAGGAGCAATGTGGCATGGCCGTTGGGTAATGGAGCTGACGCAACTAAAATCGTATTTTTTAGTGAGTTTCGGAAGCATTTTCAGCGCATTGAGATAGCGGGTTCGATGGAAGCGATTATTGATTTTCCTTGCTTGAGTGAGTTGGATGCGTCATGCTTGGAAGTGGATTTCGCCGAAGCAGAAATTCAAACAGTAGTATGGAATTGTGAAGGCTCCAAAACACCAGGTCCGGATGGATTCACCTTTGAGTTTTATAAAAAGGGCTGGGCATTTTTAAAGAAGGATGTGATGAAATTTATAGCGGATTTTGTGCAAACGAGCAAATTGCCGTCGGGGATTAATTCCTCCTTTGTGGTATTAATTCCAAAAAAGGAGAATCCGTCAGTGGTTAGCGATTATAGACCTATTTGTCTCTTGAATTCGCTGTACAAAATTCTAGCTAAATGTCTAGCAAAAAGATTACAGGAGGTGTTGCCGAAGTTGATTAGCGATATGCAATCTGGTTTTGTAAGAGGTAGGCAGATTTTAGATGGAGTTCTATTGGCGAATGAAACAATTCATTCGATGCAACGAAGACGAGGTGATGAGGGGGGATTTATCTTAAAACTGGATTTTTCGAAAGCTTATGATTGCATTAAGTGGGAATGTCTAGATCATATTTTGTGTAAAATGGGGTTTGGTGAATTGTGGCGTAAGTGGGTGATGGAATGTGTCACTACAGCAAGATTGTCGATCCTTATAAATGGCTCACCGACGGGAGAATTTGAAATGCAGAGGGGTTACGACAGGGTGATCCGCTATCGCCCCTCTTATTTGTGATTGTGGCTGAACTTCTTCATCAATTTTTGAGTAATGCGAAGAGATTGGGAGTGTTTGATGGGGTTGTAGTAGCCGAGGGATGTGTTGTGTCACATTTTCAATTTGCGGATGACACAATCCTTTTTTTCCCAGCAAAGATTGAGTTTGCACGTGATTTGAAGCGTATTCTGACATGTTTCGAGTATACTACTGGTTTGAAAATTAATTTTGCTAAATCGCGGTTGTATGGAATAGGGGTGGACGATGGTTTGATGACGCGAACTGCTGCTGTGTTGGGGTGTGATCGTGATACGCTTCCTTTTGTTTACTTGGGACTGCCTTTGGGAGTCAATCCGCGCAGCATACAGATGTGGGATCCACTTATACAGCGTTTCAGAGATAGCTTGGCGGGGTGGAAACATGACACATTGTCCTTTGCGAGGAGGTTAGTGTTGATTAATTCCGTTTTGTCCGCTTTACCTCTTTATTATATGAGTTTGTTTATGGTGCCAAAGGGTGTATTAAACAAGATAGATCAGATACGCAGGAGATTTTTGTGGGGAGGTTCGGATACTAAAATGAAATTAAGTCGAGTGAGTTGGTCAATTGCTTGTCGACCTCGTCGGTTTGGGGGATTGGGAGTGGTGAATTTGCGCGTAAGAAATATTGCGCTTTTAGCGAAATGGCGATGGAGGTATGCGACGCAAGAGGATTCCCTTTGGAGGACAATTATAGATGCGAAGTATGGTTGTGATATTAGGAAGTGGTGGCCGAGAGAGGTGGGGTTGCAAAAAATGTCATTCGTTTGGCGTCAAATTGTTAATCTTAATGAAGCGAATGAGATGAATGGCTTGATGGGTAGAGAGGCTTTTATGTGGCAATTGGGGGATGGCGAAAAAATTATTTTTTGGCACGATGTGTGGTGTAGTTATAGGCCGTTGGCTGAGTTGTTCCCAAGATTGTATCGTCTTGTGGTTGAGAAAGAATTGACAGTGAAGAAGTACACGAAAGGAGGTAATTTTGAACATGAGGACTGGGATAAATTCTTTGTTCGATCATTGCGATTTTTAGAACTTAAGCAGCTTAAGGAGGTCCGTGCGCTATGCGGGAGCTTTCATCTTTTTCCATCTCAATGTGATCGTATAGTGTGGTTACATTCCACGACGGGGGAATTTTATGTTGCGAATTTGGCGAAATTGATGCAATCGTTTGGAATGGTAGTGAGTGATGAATTGAATATGCTTTGGAGATTGTTGATACCTCCGAAGGTGCAACATTTTTTATGGTTTGCGTGGCTGAATCGTTTACCAACGATGGAGATGTTGTGCACACAGGGGATGGGGTCTGCTGTGTATGGTGCCGGATGGGTGAAGAAACACTCGAGCACCTCCTGCTTCACTGCCCAGCGGCTTGGGCAGTTTGGACAACATTTTTTCGATGCTGGGGAACGGATATGGTACAGCCTTGGCGTGTGGAGAATTTACTGGAGATGTGTTTTGGATCCTTGTTTATGGGACATTTGCGTGATTGGTGGATGGCGGGGTGTGCAGCGACGTTTTGGTCTCTATGGTTAGCGCGTAACAATGCGTTGTTCAATAATATTCGGGCGTCAGCGGGGGAAATTATTTTCCTCATCAAGTTGAGGTCGATGTATTGGGTGCGGATGTTGAATAGTGAGTGTGTGATTTTGGAATCGGCTTGGTGGGATTCTCCTTTGAAGTGTATGATTAGTGGTCCGAGCAATGTCACACGGGGGAATTTACAATGGGAGAGGCCACCGGTGGGGGTATTTAAATTTAATGTCGATGGCTCGGCGCGAGGTAAACCGGGTAGAGCTGGTTGTGGGGGGCGTGCTAAGAGATGATTTTGGCTGTATTTTTGCATTATTTTCAGGTCCGATAGGGGTTGCGGATTCAAATGAAGCTGAGCTGCAAGCTATTTGTCACGCATTGGAGATGGTGGTTGGCTCAGGGTGGGAACAACGTCCGTTGGTGGTGGAATCGGACTCCACTACGGCCGTGGCTTGGGTCATGCATTTGGAGAAGCGACCGTGGAAGTTTTGGCGCTGGTTCCGGCGAATTGACGAAGCATGTGCGGCACTAAATGATGTATGTTTCCAACACGTGTTTAGAGAGGGGAATAGACTAGCGGATGTTTTGGCTAAAACTGGTGTTGATAGACCGAGTTGGTTTAAGCAATGTGCCTAGCGTGATGTATATTTTATAAATGGTGTTTGTACTGGATACACGCTCACGAGTACTCTTTTCCTCTGTAGGATTTAGAGAGGTTTTTAATGAGGCTTGTGAGCGTGTTGGTCATGTATGTTATCTTATTAATAAAACATGCATGTTGTCGATTAAAAAAAATATTATCGGTGTGAAAAAAATATTTGAAATCAAAATATTATATATTTTTTTATAATTGCACCAAAATTAAAAATAAAATTTGTTGTTATAAATGTATATATTTAAGGATGATAAAACTACTCGAAGCTAATTCGACACAATGTGTCTTGCTCCGTCCCATCCTGCCCAAGTTTTTTCTTCTTGAATTTCGGGTTCGAGGTGGGACGAGTTTTTGAAAAGAAATGATTCAGGGCGGGGCGGGTTTAAGACATAAATTCCCTACCCGGCCTCGATATATATTTTAGTTACACTTGATTTCTCTACATTCGTATAATTGTAGAGATACCTTTCAACACCTCCAAACTTGGCAAACTCTAGAGGAAGTTTCTATTTTGGAGGCCAATATTATCGGAGTCCATGTGTTACCTTGGGAATCGGTGCTGTCAGAAGCTATAACATTCCGTCCACGTGACCAAACCATAAAGGCTGGTTCTTAAAAATTGGGTCTATCTTTCTCAACCCATCCATGGGCTCTCACAGGGCCTAGCGTCATCCATTCACCAACAAAAACATAAATACTCATGCTCCCGATGAGACAGACTATTGAAAAAACAACCAAAATGGGTTTGAGCAAGGCTAAATTTAGAGGGTTGTATCCCTCTCATCTTTTCCACTATGACCATCATCTTGTGTGCGGCTCTCCACCCCAAATCAACATTGGTAAACTGCATGAATCTGCCACAACCACTTTGGTCCTCCTTCTCTACCTCCCTTGTTCGGTGCCTCCTCATTTTAGCATCAACAATTGGTGCGGTGAGCGCGAAGTTCCTCCCGATCGAGATAACCAGTCACGGTGGCTCTCTTGGCGGCACTCTAGTACACTAGATGTCTACAACGAACAATACTAATGGCCAAATCGATGGCGGCAATAGACCATGAAAGCATCATAGTCACCATGCAAAGCTTCATTCCCAAATTTCAAACAAGAGAAAGTAAAAAATAGGATGAAAACTTCTCTCCACACACATCTGAGGGTTACTTTGAGGTGTCAAAGAGATGGCAACTTCTCGCTAGATCTACCGGTGAAGGTTTGACATCCAATGAGGCTTCATAACTTTCTGGAAAAAGTTGGGCCTCACCTAAAGAGCCTATAGGTTCATCCCACCACCATTAGACGTTGTTACGGTGGTCGTAATTAGAACACCTCGCATACCTCAGTCACCTACAACCCATGCTACATATGCGAGGTAGATACCGGAAAGGTTCCAAACCCTGGAACCCCAATGACAGAAATCTCCAAACCACCTTAAAAAGGCAGAACCAGAGCAATAACTACATATGCTCCCACAAAGGACACTAGAAGTTACAATCTCTAGTTTTCTGAAGTGGATACTCATTTTAAGGTATAATGAAGTCGGCTGGAGAAGCCATGAAGATCGGCCCCGCAAATGGCCAAGAACCTCTATAACACACGAGCCTAACATGTATGAGAAACGCTGCCAGCTCCAACCTTTTTCTTTTCATTTTGTTTTTTAATTCTGCATGTATCATCAATGTTTACCACATTAAGTGGTTTAGAACTCAAACATCTTTGGAGCAAATGTTAGTTAATGTAAATGTAAAATTCAAAGGATAAAGAGAAACCTCATCTGCTTAGTTTCTAGTGTGTGCATGGCGAAGGTGTTTTCAAGGTTTTACGATCTTCTAGAAAGGAGCTGACGGGCATAACCCAATCCTTTCACAATGTCTCCACAACAAACCAACAAGTAATGGGAGTAGTCCATACTATTTAGAGCCACCTAGGTAGTTGATAAATACTTTAAGAGAGACTGTTGGACTTACTCTACAAATGAATAGTCGATTGATTAGCTGCTCAATAGATACCATATAAGTTGTTTTTGACAGATGATTGAATGGTGTAATTGTTATGTAGATGTGTGAATACATCATTTTGATGAATGATTGTTTCAACGAGTTTTTTGTTCAGTATATGAATATGTGAAATTGTTAATGATTTCTGCCTTTCTGAATGCTCGTGTATGATTTCACGTCTCCATTCTTTGACTTCATCCACTCAGTCAAGTAAATTATTCGATGCCACTGCCCATTCAATGCCTTTAGTATTGTGTTTTATCCAAGGGCATCGGGATGCCTGCACTTTTATGTAACGGCCTAATTTTTGGGTTCGTCATCCGGAGCTTGGTTTCGGGTCGAATATTTAATTCAAGTATTAAATTAAAGAAATGAGGTTTTTGAGGATTAATTTTTAAGTAAGTGATGGCCGTTTTGGATGATGATGATTTGAATTAAAGGTTGGAATATATTGTTATGTTTTGGATGATGATGTTTTGAATTAAAGGTGGGAAAGAGAGGGAGAAAATCAAAATTTTAATTCGCTTCTCTCTCTCCCCCTTTCACTCTCCTTTTCTCTTTCCCTTATATCTTTTACTCTTCAATCTTTAAACATCGATCTACCGAGATCCGTGTAACACCATGAATTTGGGTTTAGATGTTAGCTAGTTTGGTTAGATGGTTCGAGTGAATTGGATTAGTTGATTTGAGATTGTTTCTGGGAGTAATTCGTAACAAATGTTTTGATGCGGATAAAATTGTTGAAAATGATGGAAAATGTTTTATAAATATATTAAAGGTGTTGGTATGCTCAATTTGATAAAATGAAATTGGATTTATGGACATTTTGGTTCTAGTGACTAAAATGTAAAGTTTAAAAACTATTTTTGGTGACTACATCGAAAAAGGGTCAAAACTTAGAATCTTTAGGGAGCTATTAAACTACTTTTTTATCATACTTTTTCCTTAATTTTGGCTATTTTAAAATAGTTTTAAAATGATTAAAAAAGTGGATTTAATTTGGTTTTAGTTAATTGGATTTAATAAAACAAAAGTATTTTCTTACGTAACTACTTTTCCCTAAACCTTTTCTCTCAAATTCTCAGAAACCAAACTATCTTATTCTTCTCTAAAATCCAGAGGAATCAATCTTTTCATCTTGCTTTTGTTTTCAACAATGGATTCCTTTGATTCTACATCAAATCTTCTACATTAACTTTGGTGATTTCTCCAAATCAAGCCAATTAAGGAAGAAGTCTACATTTAAAGGTGATTTTTGTTTCTCTCCTCTAATAAAAAGTTCTTTATTGAAATTTCCAAGTTCTTCATCCTTTATAAGTGATTTTGAGACGTTTTGATGATTAAAACAAGATTTAATGATTTAATGTTGGTTTTATTAAAGAACTGAATGGTTGTTGAGTGGATCAAATGATCGATATAAACCAAGAGGGGAGGTGAATTGGGTTTTTAAACTTTTTGGAGTGGAATTAACAAATAAAAATTGGTAGACAAAGAATTTTAGAGCGGTTCAAGTTCCAATCGAACTCTACATCCACTACCTTAGCTTCACTAAGGATTTTCAAAAATTCCACTAATTGCTATTCCCCTTTTCTAGGCTAAGGAGGTAACCGTTACAATTTCGGTCAAATTTTCTACCCAAAATTTGACCCAATCCTCACACAATAGAAACAAAGAAGTTGTTGGCTAAAACAAGTATCTCTCAATACACAATGTAGCCCAATTACAAGCACTCAACCCAATTGAAATGATAAGAATGAAAAATACATTTGGGGTTACAAGACAATAATAGGATTTAGGCACAAATTATTGGATTTGATGTTTGGATGTTTGCTTTTGGATCAATAGTTGATGCTGAAGCTTTTAGTGGTCCCTTTTATACCTTCTCATTGAATTCTAGCCGTTGTGGTTGTTGCATTCATCAATAGAGCCGTTGGGATGTTATCTTCCTTCCATAAATGCAATCTGCAACCAACCGTTTTGAAACGCCCGACCCTGTTTCGAAACAGACCAAAATAGAAAGAGCCGTTGGGGTGCATTAAAGAGCCCGTATCGGAACGGACTGAAGGTGTTTCGATACGCTAAGAGTCGTTTCGAAACTCGTTTCGAAACATTTTAGCTACTGTCAAGGTCTGTATCGAAACGACTTGAAATCGTTTCGATATGCCTTAACGACTTGTGTAAAAACGGTTAAAAACTTTCAACGGTCATATTTTTTAAATCTGACTTGAACACCGTTTCGAAACGTTGGATGTCGTTTCGATACGGTGTCTCGATGTTCTTAAGCCGTTTCGAAACTCGTTTCGAAACAAGGGTTCACAGTTTCAAAACCGTTTCGATACACGTTCCGAAACACGAGTTCACAGTTTCAAAAGTGTTTCGAAACACCTTAGGCCGTTCCGAAACGGTGACTCGAAAAACACTGTTTTGGCTTCAAGAACACTTAGAAAATTTTTGACTATATAAGTTTTTAACTTAGACATTTTCTTTTAAACATATAAAGAGGTTTGAGGACTTAAAAATTCATTTTCACATTTTCAATTTAGTCCTTAAGTTCTTTAGTTATATCAAAAATCAAATTATCGGTTTCACAATCTTCCCCTTTTTTATAAACAAAACCAAAGTTAGAATTTATAAGAGTTTTGAAAATTTTGAATACATTCTAACTCCCCCTCAATTTAAGATGGGTTTTAAATTTTTAAAAGGATTTAAATCCAAGTTTTTAAAACTCAAAAACACTTAAAACAAATTTTGGCTCTTAGATACTTCTCCCCCTTTTTGTTAGATCAAAAATAATAAACAAGGCTCAAAGAGAAGAAACAAGGTTAAAAGCAATGAGTAATAATCAATAAGCAACATAATATAAATTCATAGAATTCAAATATCCAAAACATAAATCTTAAACAATAAGTTCAAAGCTTAATCCCAAACAAAATAAGCAAAAGCATAGGTTCATGTTGCGTGTAAAAGAGTCTATCGCAATTGTAGTGCAAGTGTACACGACGCAAGTAGTAAAGTGATACGAAGTATCGGATATCGTCTCCACAGGGATTGGGCTAATGACTTCACCTTATTTCACTGCACGAAAGTAAAGAAATAATTAAGAGTTGTCACCAGAATAATAGAGTAAACTTAAATAAAAGAGTAGAATTATCAAGATAGAGAGAATGGGCTGGTATTGAATTGCTCAGTAGTGCAGGTATTGAATTGCTTAGGATCTCCAGTTCTGTCGTCGTGCCCGTCGTCGACAGCACCTGTCGCGGCGGCTGTCCGTAGGCTGTCGCGGCAGCGAACACACCAACTCCGTACTTCAAGTTTGGCAAGAATCCCATATCTGCCTTGGCCTATCCCTAGGTCCAAGTCTGTCAATGATCACGTCTTTGATGATACCTCCCGGCGTGAATCGAAGGATGAACACCGATGTGTATGAATTCTTCTTTAGCCACTTAACCTTGCCCTATCCCTAGGCACAAGATAGTTCAACTATAAACTAGAGAACTTGCTCTTATTTCTTTCGTATACTTAACACTCTCGATGCTAAGTAAATAGATAACCTCACAATGCTCTCCCGATGCTCTTGCAAGATATTAAAACCAAAATAAGAGAACTTGAAGTTTATTTTATTGAACTTGGAAAATCCTAAAACAAAACAACCCTTGCAACTACTTTACAAAACAACCCGTGGCGCTAAGGGTTTTTTAGAACATGTCGGTGACGGGTAAACGGCAGAGGGGTTTAGGTTATCGGTTATGGGGTATTGGATGCCTCCTAGGTTAAATCTATGCCCTTATATAAGCTTTGGGCTCAAGTATTCTAAGTTAAAAAGGATTACAACTTTAATGAAAAGTAAGATTCTAATAAATGCTTAATCTCTAAAGATTCCTACTTTTCAGCCGCCTCCTTGTTTCATGGGAATTCCTCTCCTTGAGCTTTGGCTTGACATATCCTTTGATCCGGGGCTTGGAAAAATATTTGGCTTTCACACGACAGACGAGCAGATTTTTCTCTATCTATCGAGGTCCATTTTACTTTTCCTCTTCATAAGGCTGCTGTCACATTGCTGTCACGACAGGTCCATGGCAGCTTCGTCCTCCTCGTCTGCTTGTCCAGTTCAGCTCTTCTGCTTCTCTGTCCAGCGCATGCCTTCTTTGTCAACTATGGCAGCTACCTGCAAAATAAGCCATCTTTTAGTAGAATCCGTGCCTTTAGTGTATTTGTGATGTTTTACTGTAAACTAACCTAAATGCAATGCAATGATGCTTGAATGCAGCAGAAATATGGGTTAAAAAGGGTGTAAATAATAGAACTTTTACACACTCAACACACCCCCAAACTCAAGTTTTTTCTTGCCCTCAAGCAATTAAACCTAAAAGAAAAATGAAAATTTTTGTGTTGGCCTTCAAACGGTGAACTGTCCCTTACCCGTCACTCAATCTCTATGGCGGCAGCAACCTGTCGGAAAGGTTAGGATCTGTCCGGAATCTCCCTATAGCTCTCGTGCAGTGTGTGCATGCTTGTGAACAGTTATATGCTAAGACCCTCTTAGTTTCACTAAAATATTCAACTTTTTAACTCGACTTTTTATGCCAAAGTTTATTTTCTTGAAGACACATTTTCATGCTTCTTTTTCTTCTCTTTTCAAGCTAAATTTTTCTAGAGCCAGTTTCGGGCACCTCTAATTAGCTTCCTAGAGCCAGTTTCGGGCACCTCTAGGTTTTTGAATTTTCTTTTGCTAAACTTCTTTCCTAGAGCCAGTGTTAGGCACCTCTAGGGGCTATTCAAGTACTAAGCATCCTATTCTAGTTTGGCTAAAAGAAATCTAAGCAATATAACAGTCACAAAGGTGTTTAAATTTTTCAGAACTATAGAAAGGCTCTAAACTTCTCCTTAAACTGTCCTAAAGATGATGCCACGACAGAGCTGTCATGACAGGTAAGTTAACTTCACAGTTTTAAGCCAACAGTTTTGTATTTTCTGATTTTTTTTAAGAGAACTTGTTTAAAAAAAAAGACACAACAATTAATAAAAAGATGTACTTAAGACTCCATTAATGATGGAGGGTTGCCACCCCCAAACTCGAGGGTTGCATTACCCTCAATGCAAAATGATAGAAGAAAAACAAAAACATGAAGTACATCACAAAAGATATAAGCAGGCAGCAATAAAAGGAAATAAAAGACTTAAATTTTTCAATCGCTGTCCTTACTGCTGCTGTTGACACGGATCTGACTGCGGTGTCTGGGCTGTGGAGGAGGCTGGGCAGGTTCAGGGGCAGGTTGCTCCACGAGATGGACGTCGGAACTGCTGCCACTGTCCCAGGTGCTGTTGCTGGTGGTGCTAGCCTTGGGCATCAGCCTCCTGTCTGCCACGTGCTTCTGCCTCTTGACAGGTGTAAACTCTCTCTCCAAATTCCTCCTGATCAGAGGGCTGTCATCGGAGGCAGGTCTCTTTGTTCCTCTGGCAGAGGTTTCGGCCGTTGGACTACCTGCTGCCGTCGGGGCAGGTGATGGGGTGGAAGCAGTAGAGTGGGAATTTGGGGAGGTAGGTGGTGTGGGTGTGTGGACAGGGGAGGGGATGTGGAAATAATGGGCAGGAAAAGTAGGGAAATTAACATCGAGAAAATTTAAAGTGTTGGTAATAAAGTTTACCGTCGAGTTGGTGAAATCCCGGATGAAGGTCATCAATCCCATTTGTCTCTCTTCCACCCGTTGTATCGTAGCAAGGGTGTGGGTAGACTGGTCTGTCGGAGCGGTGGCGGCAGCAGGTTCAGGGGCAGGCTCCTCTGATGATTCTGCTGGGGAGCCGGCTGGGTTGAAGGAAGAGATAGGTGTAGCCACTACCAGCTCCATGAGGCTGTTGATGTTGTTGTCTGTCCAGCCTCTGCCCTTGATTAGTTTGTCGGAGGGCTCCTTAGGGACAGCTGCACAGCGGCATAGGGAAGTTATTGTGAACGGCAGGCAGAGGCGAGAGTCGGAGCGGAATGTGCAGTCTAGGATGCTGTCCCTCATATAGCGGCCCACATTGATAGGCCTGTTGTGCATGATTGAGTGAATGAGGGCAAGCCGCTGCTGGTTCACCGTCGTGTGGTGGGAGGACGGAATGATACGCTTTTTGATGAAAACGTTCCAGAGTTTGGCTTCCTGGAGTAGCTGCCCCCTTTTGACAGAATGGGGGTTCTTTTTGCTTGTGGTCCATGTTGTTCCTTCCTCTGTCACCTCCGCCATGACAGCACCATAGGCGGCAGCATCGAGGGTGTCTAGGAATTTCTAGTGGGCATCATCATCGAGGCCAAAGTAGAGGCCAAACATGTGGTTGATGCTGTCAGCTGTGAAGGGCACCTTTACTCCTCGAACGGTGACAGATGTTGCTGATCTGCTGTCGATAGCAGCATAGAACTCCCGGACTAATGTGTCGTTTAGTTCTGCCTGTTGTTCGGCGAATTGCTCCCATAGTTGAGCCGTGATTGTCTTTGTGATGAAAGGTCGGAGTCCCATGTTGGGTGCTTTTCTGATGTAAACGAAACCCCTTTCCTCCCATAACTCCTTTGTGGCGAAGGGCGTCGCTGCTGCTGAAGAAGAGGCTGAGTCAGCACTACGGCGGGTCTGTCTAGACGACATGTTAGTTGCAAGGGTTGTGAAATAGAGAAAGAAAATAAAAACTAGAGGAGAAAGCAAGGGAGAATAAGTAGAAGTGAGAAAAAATGAAAATGAAAACGGGGTTTTATAGCGGTCGAGGGTCTGCCCGTTTAATGCTGTAACGGCAGGCGGGAATAACGGGGCGACGGATGGGATTTAGCGTGTCTGACGCGTCTGACAAGCATTTATGCGTCTGTTACGTGTCTGTCACACGCTTCTGCGTCTGCCGTGACAGTCTGTTGACAGCCTGTCTTATCCGTCTGCGGCGGCAGCCGAAACGACAGGCTTCAATAAATGGGCTCTGTTGGGCTGATGGATGGATGGTGGGCTTGGGTCACTTCTCCTTTTCTTCTTGACTCCTTTATTTCTTAAAAACAGAAAATATAAAAACATTATTCGAATAACCTAATTTCCTAATAAATAATAACTAATAAATAATAAAAATAAAAATAAAATTTAGGTTAAATTAGGGATGCTTTGTGGGGCATCTCCTAAAGTAACCCCTTCATGTATTCCTAGGGCTTCAGTCCTCTGATAATGCTTGAGGCGCTGTCCATTGACTTTGAATTGGTGCCCGTCTTTTAATGATCGGATAGTGATGGCACCATGGGGAAAAACTTGTACCACTTGGAACGGGCCAGACCATCTAGATTTTAACTTCCCTGGGAAGAGTTTCAACCTAGAATTGAATAACAACACAAGCTGCCCTGGGCAGAATTGTCGTGGCAGCAACTTCTTGTCATGCCACTGCTTTGTTTTCTCCTTGTAGATCCTTGCATTGTTGTAGGCCATTGTCCGTATTTCCTCAATCTCGTTCAAATCTAACAACCTTTTCTGGCCTGCCTTGTCCAAGTCCATATTCACTGCCTTGATTGCCCAATATGCTTTGTGCTCGATCTCGACAGGCAAGTGACAGGTTTTTCCATAAATCAAACGGTATGGAGACATGCCTAATGGAGTTTTAAAAGCTGTCCTATATGCCCATAATTCATCATTCAGAAGTAAAGACCAATCTTTCCTAGTTGGCTTAACCATCTTTTCAAGAATGTTCTTCACTTCCCTATTGGATATCTCAGTTTGTCCATTGGTCTGTGGGTGGTATGTTGTCGCGATCCTGTTCCTGCGGCAGCTTAGCAGAGATGATTACGGGCAGTGTGTCATTGGAACCAAGATAAGCATATTTAAGCTGCCCTGGCAGGGGCTTTAGTTCTAAAGCAGGTGGTTCAACAATAGATGGCTTTTGGATTACATGGTTATCCGAAGTATAATTCAAGGGTTCGAATAACTTACCTGGACGATTGCCTAACCAGTTTACCTCCTCCTAATCTTCAGTATCAGATGTATCGGATTCAGAGGAGTTGCTGTCGTCGGTGCTGTCGTCGTTGCTGTCGTGACAGTCCTCCAGGTGGCTGCCGCGGTAGTGTCCAAATTTAGTATCGTGACAGCCCGACCTGATGCAGGGTTGATCAAGGGTAACTTCACTGATAGCCTTGCATTCCTCGTCTACATCAGCATCTTTCATTGCTTGGAGAACATTCAACTTAATCTCTTGATCGTTCACGCGCATGGTGAGTTCTCCTTTCTCCACATCAATCAATGATCTTCCTGTGGCTAAGAAGGGTCGCCCAAGGATGACTGGTGCGTTTTCGTCTGCCTCACAGTCTAAGATAAGAAAGTCAGCAGGAAAAATAAGCTTATCCACTCTTACCAGAATATCTTCAATTTTTCCTTCGGGATGAACGTAAGAGCGATCGGCCAGCTGCAGGGTCACTGTCGTGGGCCGCGCCTTTCCAATGCCTAATTTCTGAAAAACAGACTTGGGCATTAAATTAACACTAGAACCAAGATCACAAAGTGCCTTACCCACAAATTTATTTCCGATTACGCAAGGTATGATGAAACTCCCCGGATCCTTCTTTTTCTGGGGTGGCTGCCGATGAAGAATGCTCATGCAACCTTCTGTCATCTTTACCGTTTCAAATTCCCCAAGTTTAGATTTTTTCGACATAACATCCTTGAGAAATTTAGCATAACCGGGCATCTCCCTAACAGCATCTAACAACGGAATATTAATATGAACCTGCTTAAAAATATCATAAATCTTTTTAAGTTGAGATTCATGCTTAGCTTGTTGTATCCGTTGGGGAAAAGGTGGTGGAGGACGATAATCAGCAATACGCCCTTCCCACTGCATGCGAATCTGAGGACGGTAATCATCGTTTTTCTCCTCTATCGCTTCTGCTGTCGTGACAGGCTCTTCGGCAGCAGTCTGTTTGTCACCTGTCGGGGCAGCTTCCTCGGCAGGTTTATCCAAGGCAGGTTCCTTTTGTGTTTCAGCTTCTTTTTCCGGCCCTGGTAATTTCTTCCCACTCCTAGTAGTAATCGCCTTACATTGCTCATGTGGGGGTGGTCTAGCATTTTCAATATTGCTAGGGAATCCTCCATTCTGCCTCGGCTTAATATGTTGAGAAACCTGACCCATTTGTGTCTCTAGAGATTCCAAGGTAGCTTCATGATTTGTCATCCTCATCTCGGTTTTATCCATAAAGGTTTCCGTTTTCTTGACAAACTGATTCATATTATCCATATACGTACTGGTCTGAGACATAAATGTGGCCAGAGTTTGTTTCAATATACTGCTCGTAGCAGGTGGTGGCTACTGTTGCTGCTGCGGCGGCAGGTGTTGCGGCAGTTGCTGTCGCGTCAGCAATCTAGGTCCTCCCTGATTCTGATTATGTGCTTGCGGATTCAGGGCATTGTTAGGATTACTCCAGGAAAATTTGGGATCCTTCCTCCAATTAGGATTGTAATTGTTGGAATTATAGTTCGGCTTGTAATTTCCAACATATTTTCCCTCTTCTATTTGTATTGGGCACTCATCCCGACTATGATTTCCCTCACAGATGGTACAGACTTCCTCGACAGCAAATCCTTGTAATTCATCTTCATTCAATAATCGTTTCATTGCTTTAGTAAGGAATGCTACCTGTGATTTCATAGTGCTGTCGGCCTCATAGTCCTTGACAGCAAGTACCCGTTTACCCCCTCTTCTTGTCGTCGGAAACTGCTCCTCATTCTTGGCCAGATTTTTCAAAACTTGTAATGCCTCGTCTGGATCTTTATCCAATAATAATCCATTTGCTGCAGAATCAATTCGAATGCGAGTTTGTAAGTTAGCAGCATTATAGAACTTAGTTACCTGATTCCAGACGGGGAATCCATGCATTGGGCAGTTCAGTAAAAGAGTAGTAAATCTGTCCCAGGCCTCGTGCATCGGCTCGTCGTCTTCCTGTTGAAAAGTAGCGATTTCATTACGTAATCGCTCAGATAAATGCGAAAGATTAAAACGAGATAAGAATTCACGAGATAAATCTGCCCAAGTTACGATTGAACCCGGTGTAAGTTTATTCCACCAAGTTTTAGCTCTGTCCCTCAATGAATGAGGGAATAACCGAAGCCTTAGTATCTCCGGACTAACTCCTGGTAGTCTAAACGAACCACAGATCTCCTCGAACGTCTTGAGATGCTCCCTAGCATCTTCTGTCACAACACCACTAAACTGCCCGGCATTGTTGATCATACTAAACATGACAGGTTTAAGTTCGAAGTTGTCAACATCAATATCCGGCAGCGTGGTCTCCAGCTCTACATGATCGTTCAGCATGTAGTCACGACATGACCGTCGTCCATCTGCTGCGGGCGGGTCACCGACAGGCGGGTGGTTATCGCCAAGGGGTGGTATGCGACCGCCGGTAGGTTGGTTATGGCCCATCTTCTCTAGATGTTCCTCGAGGTATTCGTTTCTGTCTAAAAGTCGGCGAAGTTGTTTCTTAAGACTGAAGGAACGTTCGATTTCCGGATCTAATGGATATTCAGGATCTTCACCTCTTTTAGATCTGCGCATAAACAAGAAGACCTCGTGGAAAGCGAGAGTTGAAAGCACAGAAGAAAAATTAAAGAAAAATAAAAATTAAAAACGAAAACAAAAATAAAAATAAAAACGAAAAGTGCAATAAAAGAAAGATGTAGTTATGTTGCCAATCCCCGGCAACGACGCCAAAAACTTGTTGCGTGTAAAAGAGTCTATCGCAATTGTAGTGCAAGTGTACACGACGCAAGTAGTAAAGTGATACGAAGTATCGGATATCGTCTCCACAGGGATTGGGCTAATGACTTCACCTTATTTCACTGCACGAAAGTAAAGAAATAATTAAAAGTTGTCACCAGAATAATAGAGTAAACTTAAATAAAAGAGTAGAATTATCAAGATAGAGAGAATGGGCTGGTATTGAATTGCTCAGTAGTGCAGGTATTGAATTGCTTAGGATCTCCAGTTCTGTCGTCGTGCCCGTTGTCGACAGCACCTGTCGCGGCGGCTGTCCGTAGGCTGTCGCGGCAGCAAACACACCAACTCCGTACTTCAAGTTTGGCAAGAATCTCATATTTGCCTTGGCCTATCCCTAGGTCCAAGTCTGTCGATGATCACGTCTTTGATGATACCTCCCGGCGTGAATCGAAGGATGAACACCGATGTGTATGAATTCTTCTTTAGCCATTTAACCTTGCCCTATCCCTAGGCACAAGATAGTTCAACTATAAACTAGAGAACTTGCTCTTATTTCTTTCGTATACTTAACTCTCCCGATGCTAAGTAAATAGATAACCTCACAATGCTCTCCCGATGCTCTTGCAAGATATTAAAACCAAAATAAGAGAACTTGAAGTTTATTTTATTGAACTTGGAAAATCCTAAAACAAAACAACCCTTGCAACTACTTTACAAAACAACCCGTGGCCCTAAGGGGTTTTTAGAACATGTCGGTGACGGGTAAACGGCAGAGGGGTTTAGGTTATCGGTTATGGGGTATTGGATGCCTCCTAGGTTAAATCTATGCCCTTATATAAGCTTTGGGCTCAAGTATTCTAAGTTAACAAGGATTACAACTTTAATGAAAAGTAAGATTCTAATAAATGCTTAATCTCTAAGGATTCCTACTTTTCAGCCGCCTCCTTGTTTCATGGGAATTCCTCTCCTTGAGCTTTGGCTTGACATATCCTTTGATCCGGGGCATGGAAAAATATTTGGCTTTCACACGATAGACGAGCAGATTTTTCTCTATCTATCGAGGTCCATTTTACTTTTCCTCTTCATAAGGCTGCTGTCACCTTGCTGTCACGATAGGTCCATGGCAGCTTCGTCCTCCTCGTCTGCTTGTCCAGTTCAGCTCTTCTGCTTCTCTGTCCAGTGCCTGCCTTCTTTGTCAACTATGGCAGCTACCTGCAAAATAAGCCATCTTTTAGTAGAATCCGTGCCTTTAGTGTATTTGTGATGTTTTACTGTAAACTAACCTAAATGCAATGCAATGATGCTTGAATGCAGCAGAAATATGGGTTAAAAAGGGTGTAAATAATAGAACTTTTACACACTCAACAATTCATAAAATATAAAGGAAATAAAGATGCAATCTTAGTCCTAATATGAATAGCTAATATGAGATGACATGAGAATCCTAAGCCTCGTCGTTGTCATCGTCCATGGAATCATCATTGTCCTTAGCTTGAGAGCGACATAAATCCATCCATTGACCATAAAAGGTGGAGAAGGATATGTCGATAGATTGATGTTGGTTCTCAAGGGATGTGAGTCGATTCTCCATGGATTGTAATCGAGTATTTATTGTACCAAGATTCGCCTCCATAGTGTTGAACCACTCGGTAAGAAAGCCCATGAGAGCTTCATTGTTTGCAACCGGAGCTTGTGGTTGAGGGTCAACTTGAGGAGGAGGTGCTTCCCTATCAACACGTTCCCATTGGCCATTGTTGATGTAATGAAATTCGGACTTTCGGAGAGAGGATTCACCAAGTTTTTGCTTGCGGGGTTCCGGAGAGTCGTAAGTGCAATCAAGATTAAGCTCTCCAAAGATATATGAAAACAGTCCCATAAGTGAAGGACTTGAGCGCATCGGTTTCACGGAGCTTGACATTATTCACCATCTCGGTGAACATGATCTTGACAAGATTTGGGCGCTCTCCACGACGAAAACATTTAAGCCAAAAATAATCTACTTGACGAACGTGAGAAAATTTACCTCCGGAGGGGCGAATAAACCACAAGATTATCAAGTGGAGGAACCTATCGTGAGCATCCAAGGCAAGCACAGAACCGGTGTGAGAACCAAAATGAGTTTCATCCGCGATTCCTTCGTTCTTAAGACCAAAGGTAGTCTCTAAGTAAGGTATGTCAATGACGATCTTCTTTCCCAAGATAAGAGACTCAATGCGAACAACTTCGGAGTCATCTTCATTGTTAAAGAGTTGGGCATTAGAGTAGAAGATAAGAACCATGTGCTTGTAGCCAATATCTTGGATACTCAAGAAACCAAAGAAGCCCCATTCTTGTAAATGGTGGAGATAACGGAAGAGAAAGCGCTCGGAGTCAAGAAACGACATGTCAACAACACGTTCACGACGGACGACAATCTCCTTGACATATGTGAAACGCTCCTTCATCGCGGGAGTTCAGAGACTCTTAAGAAAAAGTTGAGTAAGGTTGGGACGGATAGCGACTTTGTTTGAAGCTTCAGCCGATTGAGATGCCTTGCGTTTCTTGTTAGCGGGATCCATTGAAAAATTCCTAAAAACATAAAGCAAGCAATGTGTAACTAAAAAATCCTTAATTCAATCCAATGGTAAATCCCACTTAGGTTTAAAAACAAATTTTAAGAACATATATAAAAACAATTTGAAGAGAAAACAATTTTAAAAAAAGTAAAAAAATACGAATGAAAAAACATATATTCAAATAAAAAAATTAAGATTTTGAAAAAATTTCACAAGATTTGAAAAACCCAAGTATCAAAACACAAACTATACAAAATTAAAATTTTCTAACCTAAGATTCGAACACAAAATTAAGGAAAAAGAAAAAGATGAAAATATACCTTAAATTGGGATTTTGGATGAATAGATGGAAATCCTTGCACAAAATTGTTGATGCTTGCTTAGACTTGTGTTTAGGAGTAAAAGCCCTCAAGATTTGGCGAAAAACAATGAGGTTTAGAGGGTTTTTATAGGAAAAAAATTGATTTAGGGTTTTTAGGGTTTGAGGGAATTTTAATTAAAGTGAAACTTTAACATTAAAAGGCATCTTTAAAGTTGTCCGCTAACCCGTTTCGGAACAAGTTTTGACCATTCCGAAACGCGGGCGCCGAAGGTTGACTGACGTTTCAAGTCCAGCTGACCGTTTCGATACGACTTTGACCGTATCGAATCCCACGTTGACTCGTATCGAAACACGTTTCGATACACCCCTTGGCAGTAGCAAAAACGTTTCGAAACCCTTTGAAGGTGTTTCGAAACACCCTTCTCTCAGATGGAATTTTTAAGGCACCCGTATCAAAACAGTTGGACCCGTTTCGATACACCTGGGCCTGGAAGTGCAGATGAGGCTCTAAAAGTGCAAAAAAATGGATTTTATAAGTCCTAATTTGCATTAATGACATGAATGAGCAGGAAAAACATATGCAAACATAAACATACTCCCCCTAATTATAAGCATTGATGAAATTAGGAGTAAAAACACATAAACATGGCATTTTCAAGAGATCAAGAAATTTAAGCACAAAAAGGGTCCTAAAAGGTCAAGATAGGCTAGTTAGACATAACTCTCTCCTAAGGGACCAAAAATGTTCTTTATCTAAAGGCTTTGTAAAGATGTCCGCTAATTAGTTTAAGGTGTCAACATACTCTATAACAACATCTTCTTTAAGGATATGATCTCTAATGAAATGATGCCTTATTTCTATATGTTTGGTTCTAGAGTGTTGGATGGGATTTTTTGTCAAACATATGGCACTAGTGTTATCACACTTTAGGGGTATGGTTTCAACTTTAATACCATAATCTAAGAGTTGTTGCTTCATCCAAAGGACTTGATCACAACAACTTCCTAACGATATGTACTCGGCTTCGGTGGTAGATAAGGCTACAATATTTTGTTTCTTAGAGAACCAAGATATGAGCATACTATCTAGGAATTGACAAGTTCCCGAAGTACTCTTCCTATCGATTTTACACCCCCCATAATCCGCATCCGAATAAGCATGAATGTTGAAGGCGGAGTCTCTAGGGTACCAAAGACCTAAACAAGGAGTATCTCTAAGGTACCTAAAGATTCTCTTAACGGCTATAAGATGAGACTCTCTAGGACTAGCTTGAAACCTAGCACACAAGCAAACACTAAACAAGATATCAGGTCTACTTGTGGTAAGGTAAAGCAATGATCCAATCATAGAACGCTAAAGCTTAGAGTCAACACATTCACCTCCTTCATCCTTGTCAAGCTTTGTAGATGAGCTCATAGGTGTGGCTTGAGGCTTTGCATTCTCCAAGCCAAACTTCTTGAGCATATCCTTGATGTACTTTGCTTGATTGATGAAGGTGTCATTCTTCCTTTGCTTGATTTGGAGTCCCAAAAAGAATGAAAGCTCCCCCATTATGCTCATCTCGAATTCACCTTGCATTAGCTTAGCAAACTCTTTGCAATGACATTCGTTAGTAGAACCAAAAATAATATCATCAACATAAATTTGTACTACTAAGATGTCATTTTTATACCTTTTTATGAAAAATGTAGTGTCCACCTTACCTTTTTCAAAACCCTTTTCAATTAAAAAGTTTGAAAGTCTTTCATACCAAGCTCTAGGAGCTTGTTTTAAACCATAAAGAGCTTTAGTAAGTTTGAAAACATGATTTGGAAATTTTGAGTCTTCAAAACCCGATGGTTGTTACACATACACTTCCTCATTTATAAAACCATTTAAAAATGCGCTTTTAACATCCATTTGAAAAAGCTTGAAATCATGATAACATGCATATGCAAGCAACATCCTAATGGCTTCCATTCTAGCTACGGGTGCATAGGTTTCATCAAAATCTATTCCCACTTCTTGAGTGTAACCTTGTGCTACTAATCTAGCTTTATTTCTCACAATGTTACCACTCTCATCTAGTTTGTTCCTAAAGACTCATTTAGTTCCTATAGTAGATTGATTACTAGGCCTATCAACTAATGTCCAAACATTACTTCTCTCAAATTGATTTAACTTTTCTTGCATAGCCATAATCCAAAAATCATCTTTTAATGCTTCTTTTATATTCTTAGGCTCTATGCATCAGATAAATGCAACATGGTTCATAAGTTTAAGAGAAGATCTAGCGGTTACCCCCTTGGATGGATCACCTAAGATTTCACCATCTTTGACATAGTTGAACTCCCTTGGGTAGCTCACTTCCTTTTCCTCAAGAGCCAAATCCTTCAAGGCTTTAAGAGGTGGATCTTGTGTATCCTCTTCTTTTGATGGAATCTCATCCTCCATTGAAGTTTGTCCTCCATCAAAGGCATTTATGATTCCTACATCATCATCATCACAAGAATCCTTCCTTGGAAGAAAGTTATCATCGAATACAACATGTATAGATTCTTCTACTACTAAAGTTCTCTTGCTAAATACGCGATAGGCTTTAGAGGTTAAAGAATATCCTATGAAAATAGCTTCATTTCTTTTTGCATCAAATTTACCTAAGTTGTCTTTTCCATTATTTAAAACAAAATACTTGCAACCAAATGGATGAAAATAGCTAATGTTAGGCTTTTTAGATTTTAAAATCTCATAAGGTGTTTTCTTTAAAATTGGCCTAATCATTACTCTGTTTACAATGTAGCAAGTGGTGTTTGTGGCTTCCGCCCAAAAATATTTAGGTAAATTGTTTTCACAAAGCATGGTTCTAGCCATTTTGTAAGTTATCCGAGAAGTGTTAGAGTTTGAGGGAGAGTGTAAGTTAGCCGAGAAGTGGTAGAGTTTTATTTAATCTATAATTAATGTTTATTCTCAAGTCAGTAGTTTAGATTTACTAGAAGTTTTATTTAAATTAGGGATAAATATTATTTAAATTAGAGATAAAAGTATAGTTTAACTATACTAAAACTTTGTAATTGCCTATTTAAAGGCTCACCTTACACACATTTGAATAATTAAGAATAATAAGAAAGTACAGAGAAACATATTGTTCTCTCTGGAAAATATCCTCTTCATCTTCTTCAAACAACAAATCTCTAACCACCTATCACACACAAACTACCATTATTCATTGAATCTCCGGCCACCATGGCCCCTTTCTCACATGGTATCAGAAGCCAACATCGATCTTGATGTCGTCACCACTGCTGCCATCTCTGATCTGATATTATTTTTCTTTTCATATGCACACTTTTTTTTCGCTGCTATCATTAGGCCACGCTCGTTCCTTGGCTTCTCCTTCGTTGGAATCTTACATCTCTGGTGAAATCTTACATCTCTGGTGAAATTTCTGCTCGTTTATTTTTGTTGTTTTGTCGAAAAGGTTATAGTTTAGCCTTAAAAAAACTATTTGGTTTTATCTTAGCCATCCGTCCTAAAAAAGATAGCAAAAAAGGTTTTAGTTTAGCCTTAAAGAAAAACTATATTATTTTTCAAGGAATTCTACATAAAAAATCCAAGCTGGGACTCTAGTACGTGTAACTACCAACTTGAGGGAGAGTGTAGATTCCATTGATCGTTATTGAATGGAAGCAGCTATTTAGTCCGTGGATGGCAGAAAAAGCTGGAAGACATCTCAGAAGAAGATGCAAAAACCAGAAAAAGATCATCACTGACAGAGGAAAGCTGGAAGACATCTAAGGGAGGTGCAAAACCAACAACTACAGCAAAATTGGTAGTCATCTCAAGAAAGATGCCGAAACCAGCAACATCAGCTGTAAATTTTCAACAATGACCGTGCAAAGAACAACATGATTATATCCTAGTTGTTCAACTCAATGGCTCCCGGAAAAGGGAGATTTTCTTTTTCTTTAAGAAACAACAGAAGAAATATGAGTAGGGCATCACATCCAAGATCCAAGCTGGTGCTCTACTACATTTGCTCACCAGCTTGAGGGGGAGTGTAAGTTATCCGAGAAGTGTTAGAGTTTGAGGGAGAGTGTAAGTTAGCCGAGAAGTGGTAGAGTTTTATTTAATCTATAATTAGAGTTTATTCTCAAGTCAGTAGTTTAGATTTACTAGAAGTATTATTTAAATTAGGGATAAATATTATTTAAATTAGATATAAAAGTATAGTTTAACTATACTAAAACTTTGTAATTGCCTATTTAAAGGCTCGCCTTACACACATTTGAATAATTAAGAATAATAAGAAAGTACATAGAAACATATTGTTCTCTCTGGAAAATATCCTCTTCATCTTCTTCAAACAACAAATCTCTAACCACCTATCACACACAAACTACCATTATTCATTGAATGTTCGGCCACCATGGCCCTTTTCTCACACATTTCTTGTAAAGTTTTTTTTTGCTCTCAACTACCCCATTTTGTTGAGGAGTTCGAGAAGCCAAAAAATTGTGGCTAATACCATTTTCATTTAAAAACTCTTCAAACCCTAAATTTTTAAATTCGATTCCATGATCACTTCTAATATGAGAAATTATAAGTTCAAGATCATTTTGGGTTAGTTTTGAAAACGTGATGAATTTTTCTAAAGCCTCATCTTTAGTACTTAAAAATAGAACCCAAGTAAATCTAGAAAAATCATCAACAAGAACAAATGCATAAGATTTACCACCCAAGCTCATAGTCCCAATTGGCCCAAATAAATCCATATGGATAAGTTGTAAACACCTACTTGTAGAAACTTCATTAATGGATTTAAAGGATGACTTATGTTGTTTACCCTTAGAGCATGCATCACAAATTTTATCGTTTCAGAACTTAATCTTGGGTAAACCTCTAACTAGATCAAGGGAAACTAATTTTTTCTAAAACACTAATGCTAGCATGTCCTAGTTTCCTATGCCATAACCATGCATCATTTTCATTTTGAGCTACTAAACATGCATGGGATGTATGTATGTCATCTAGATGCACCATGTAAATGTTACCTATGCGATGACCTATGAGCATAATGTTATTAGATTTAATGTCAACAATTTTGCATCCATTTTTATCAAATAAAACATTAAATCCTTTTATCACATAATTGGCTTATGTTAAACAAATTATGTTTAAGACCATCGACATACAAGACATTTTCAATAAGAATGGTAGAGTGATTACCTATGGAGCCAATACCTTTAATGTGGCCTTTGGAGTTGTCACCAAATGTCACCACTCCTCCACTTTTTGGCTTTAAATCCATGAATCTACTCTTGTCTCCGGTCATATGCCTCGAGCATCCACTATCAAGGTACCATGAGTTTTGACTTTGTGCTTTGGCCTTGTAGCAATGCCCCCTACAAACAAAGATATTAAACTTTTGTTTTTGGTACCCAAATCATTTTGGGTCCACGAGTGTTAGCTCCCAATAGCTTGGTTCCCTTAGGAATCCAAGGTGACATAGCAACAATATTATTAGATTTTACAAGTTCCTTAGGAAACCCATACACTTCTAATCCTTTTTGTTCTATTATGTATAGGGAAGCTACTTTGTTTGTAGTTATTAGTCTTTCTCCTAGGTTGGTTTGTTTTAGAAGATTCACCTTTTTCATGCTTCACACTACCAACATATTTAAAAGACTCTTTAAGCTTGTTACGCTCACCTAACACCTTTTGGTGTTCACTATTGCATTGAAAAAGAAGATTATTTAGGTCTACATTTTCATCTTGGAAAAACTTAAGTTCATCTTTCAAACCTAAAATCTTTTTCTCAAATTTTAAGTTAGCTTGAGAAAGTGAGTCATTTTTATCATTTAATTCCGAAATAATTTTCTTATTCCTAATGACCGACTCCTTGTATTTCTCAACTAACTCATCATAAACCTCTTGCAACTCATCATATGCATCATTTAATTCATCAAATGTAAAATCAAAAGATGATGAGTTAGAGGTTACCATGGAGGAATCCTCCTCAAGTGCCATGAGGCAAAGGTTGGCCACTTCTTGTTCGTCATCCTCGGATGACTCCTCATCACTTCAAGTAGCAAGCTTGGCTTTGAGCTTCTTCTTCTTCTCAAAGCCCTTCTTCTTGAGTTGAGGGCACTCCGAACGAATGTGATCGGGCTTATTGCACTAGAAGCAAATGATTTGATCTCTCACTTCTTCTTTGTTTTTACCTTTGAAGTCCATCTTTCTTTCAATTTTCCTCCCTCGGTTGGACCTCATGAAACGTGAGAATCTTTTGGCTATCATAGCCAATTCTTCTAACTTATCCTCCTCACTAGAGGTGCTCTCATCAAGTAATGAAGCTTTGAGAGCCACTCCCATTTTCTTCTTCTTTTCCACCTCTAGCTTCTCTACTCTTTTCTCTTCCTTCTTCTTCTCTTCTTCCCTTCCTTGCTTCATATAGATCCCTTCACCGCATTTGGTCGGGGCTAGCATACACAAAGGTGAAGAAAAAACTATTACGAGCTCCCGAAACCGAAACCAAACCATGAACAAATTTGCTTGATATCGCCACCACGTCAATAGATATTGTGTTTCGCCATAAAACCCAAATACCACCGGAGAAACATGTAGCCTCAACCGTGTAAGAATAACCAAAACCCGACCGATGAATAAATGAGTCAGCTTTTGCATCACTGATTCGCGGCTCCAAGACCACAAATATATCTGACTTCTTCAATCTAACAAACAAATTGAAATAACGATTAAACTCGGTGTCGAGAGCACCTTGAGCATTCCATGAAATAACCCTAACCATAATAACTAAGGAGTGAAAAAGAGGGGAGAAATCAAGCCTGCATCTCGGCCCCCTCTACCGAGTCAAATACTGTATTACTTTGCCATTGAACTTCACCCACAGTAACAACCGGTTGAGTCTTAGTGGTTGCCCTCTCCACCACCTCATCAGCGTGTGTTGCATCACCTAGATTTTCCTTAGCTCGATCAAGTTCCACTGTTAAAACCTCAACCAGTTCCGCCAAAGGAGGCTTAGAAGAACTGTGGCCATCTTTCTTCTTAGATTTTACCCCTTTATGTGAAACTCCCTTGAGAGCAGCCATTGGTCTACTTGAATGCTTCAAGTTATTGCGGTATGACATCGGAAGAATTTTTCGATTTCTTTCTTTAAGGGTCGGTCGAGCAAGATGGTCTACTAGTTTAACTGCGGTATGATTCTCCTTGTCCAAGGAGGAATTCACTGGATCTATCCGCAATGTAGATGCAACTGACTTGGGGTTCACACTCGAAACAAACAATGGAGTATTAGAACGCTCTTCACTCCTCTCCTCCCTTAGTATTTTAGTCCCATGCAGCTCTCCCCTATGGCCAGTTTGCTCCACGACATGTTTGCTTGATTCAACAGCCTCCTTAGTATAGTCCTTAACACAAGAGAGAGCGAAGCCACGACTCCTCATAATTGTACCCACTGGAACAACAGATTTTTGAGCCATATGGTCATCACTTACCTGCGTAGCATTATCCGACAGTAATGCTGCAAAACGAGATGCCAGACGAAACATTCTTAGACTCTGATTTCGACAACCCTTTAACAGAGCTTTGGCGTTGAGCTTGAGGTTTCCTTCGTTTAGTATTATCTTGCATCCAAGGACCATAGAGTTCTTTGTCCCCTACTCCATTAGTCTGATGCACCATCTCACTCGGCTTAGGCAAATCGATGCCACATGCTTCCTTCGAATGGCCGTACTTCCCACAACCATAACAAATGAGAGGAAGACCTTCATATTCAATTTGCTGTAGACGGCCGTCAATAAAAATACTTGACATTAATGGTTTTCCCAAGTCCACAACCACCGCAAGTCGAGCAAAACGACCTCTATTTGCCACACTAGTGTTGTAGTCTATCCGAACAACTTGCTTCAACACTCATGCAATATGGAAAAACAAACTTTTTACATAATATCTATACGGTAAACCAGGGAGTCTTACCCAAACCATAATTCTCATTGGGTGATCCTCTTCCGTTGAAAACTCACGGCACCACGACTGCACAGTAAGGTATGATCCATAAACTACCCAAGGACCGCCATTCAAAACCTTGTCAAGGTTTTCCTTTAGGGCAAAATGAACTAAGTAGTAGTCATTATCTAAGTCTATTAGTCGCATCTCCCCGGAAGGCCTCCTTAGTGACTATATATGATTCAATAAAGCCTTAAAACGTATCGATCTCCCTAAGAGCCGCACCACCACCGATTGTTCAAGTTTCTTATCAATAGAACAATGTACCTTCTCTGAAAAGTTAATTGCAGGAATCGTGCCCTTAGTTGATAGTGTTACGTCCTCATCTAGAACAACAACATCCAAATCCTCAATGAAAGGTTTGCGGGGAGTGGTTGTGGCAGCACCAGTCATTATGTCATGAAACGAGGGTCTCATAGCCTGCTTAATAACAATTCCCCCATCACATAGGCATACAGCATCAGTAGGTTTACCGGCAACAGCAACCAGGTGAACAACTGCAACATTCGCCTCTACCATCGAAACATCAGTATGGCCGGTCTCACATCCTCTAAGTTCCTTTGCCGAAGGGTGATCATTCAGGGCATCGGACAAAACTGGTCGCACAGGGATAACCACAGTAGCCGCGAGAACAAGCTGATCATGATTGGCCTCTAAAGAAGAAACTGGAGTGGTCGTAGTTGCATTCGCCGGCACAGAGGGATCACGTAGTTGCATACGTGAGGGTGAATAATTAAAATAGAAAATGTTAAATTTAGGTTATTTGGAGATTTTTGATAATTTTTAAGGGTAAAAGGGTCTTTATAACTCTTAAGTTAAAACCTCTAATTTTAAAAAGCTCCTATTAGTAGCTTTTCAAAATTAGAAGTTTCATCTCAATCCACTCTTCACCAAATATCTAAATTAACAAATGTGACCAGTTAAACCTCAAATTTTAGCTCAAACTTCTAATTTTTGGCTCAAATTACTATTCATATAGACTTTGTTAGTAGTATAGCGTAAGCAAGGACGTAGGTTTTTGAGGCCCCAATGGAGCCTAGTTACATGTCACCAATTTTAAATATTTAATAAGTTTTGGTCTAATTATAAATTAGCCCCTATAAAAAGTAAATATGTAAATTAAAAAAAAATAAGAGTTTGTTAAATATTTAATCTCTTCCCAAAAGACATGTTTGAAAGGATGTACAGCACCACCGTTTATATATCTCAAATCCTTAATTTTTCTTTCGCTCTCGTGATTGACCAATTGTCACGATTGTCCACCATGCCTACCCACTCATGGGCGCTCGGCGTGAAATCAGGCAGTTAAAGGGTCGCTCCGATATCAATTGTTACAGGGCCATTACACTCTTCCCAAAAGACTTGTCTGATGGGATGTGCAACACCACCGTTTATATATCCCAAGACTTCCCTTTTCCTTTTCGATGTGGGATTAATGACCCCGCTTTTTCTCAGACGTGACAATATGGTGAACTAATGAAAGATGAGGTTGTGCCCTTAAATTTTTTGATCTAATAATAATTTAAGTCTCTATAAATTAAAATATTATACAAATACTTAATAAGCTCTTGTAATTTTAAAATTTAATATTTGGCCCCTCCTAATGTTTGATCTTGGCTTTGTCCCCGAGCATAAGCAAAATACTTGTACTTGTAATCCACTCCGGTTTAGTTTCATAAAAAAATAAATTCGTTTCGATCATTGTCCCGTAGTGACTAGAGCTATTGAACTACTGAATGCAAGTGTTGTAATTCTTCAGTAGAATAGCTCGAGAATTTAATAAAGCATTTCCAGTTTGTGTACTCGTAATCCACTCCTGGCCAGCTGCAACGAAAAGATAGATGGAAGAGCTTGACTTCCAAAGCAACTTGTTTAAAATTAGATTAAGAGATTAACCTCGATATTCCTAAAATTTACCCCTTTCCAAAAGAGAGTGAATGGAGAAATTTTGTCACGAAAGTTGTGGATGTGTGGGACTACATGGAGGAAATGCAGGGTTAAGAAGAAGCCTAGTCTTTGAACTTTCAAGTCAATGGTGGATTAATTATAGGTTGGGGCGTGAAAAACCGGGTTCGGTTAACCTTTAGAAATTATTTCGGATAACCGGTAAATTCAAGGTGCTTAATTCTCGACCCTAAATCTTAACCGATTGATCGGTTAACCGAAATATTCGGTTTGAGTAATGGTTTATTAACTTTCCTTATTAAAAATATCAAATCTTATAACATAGTGAAAAAAAAGCTAAATTTTGAATTTTGAAATATTTGAAAAAGAAAAATATTAATGTATCAAACTGAGAATAGGAAATAATTAACAATTAAGGTTGAATTTTTTACATCCCAAATTAAAATAAATCAACTAATATTTCGGAAGGAAATATATTAAAAATTACCGCTATTTTTTCACTTTTTAAGACAATAAAAATATTTGGGGAAGAGAATAAATTAACAATGCTGCTAAAATTTTGCCAATATAATTGTATAAATATGCATATTATATATTATGCAGCTGGTCGGTTCGGTTATCCGCTTTTGTTCAAAACTACGAACCGTATCCAAACTGAAATAATATTTTTCTCCTAAAAAAATGCCGAAACAAAATTTTTCGTTTCGGCTAACCATATTTTCAGATCAATTTTTTCAAATTTCGGATTATGTTTCAGTTTGTCAGGTTTTTTTTTGCACAACCCTAATTATAAAATCTTATCTATTTCCCTTAATGATGTGAAAATAGTTGTAACAATTATATGTTTTTTAACAAACAAGTCACTCAATAAATATATTGTTACAAATTGGTTACTCAACTAATATATTGTTACAAGCATATCACTTCGCTTACAAACATGTCATGTTTCTTTGATATAATAATATTTTAGTCTTAAAACTTATACACTCTATTTATTTTGTCTTAATTTGAAATAATTCAATAAACTTAATCATTCATATTTAAAAATTCCATCAATTTAGTCTTTTTATGATATTGTCAAAGAAAAAAAATCTCATCAGATCAAATCAATAGTTCGATAGCTGCATTCTGCCATAAAACAACAAGTTATTGTTAAAATGTTATTATACCAGGAAAGTAATATATCATTTATGGGATAAGAACAAAGGCAACTTAGGAGAATAAAAAAGATTAAAATATGAAATTTCAAATATTAAGACTTACATTTATTGAATTGTTTCGAATTATGATCAAATTGATAGATTGTACAAGTTTTGGGGATTAAAAATGTGATTATACCATGCTACATTAGAAGAAAAGTGACATGATCGTCACATATGTTAATTGAGTGACATGTGTGTAACAATTTTTTAATTGGATGACATGTTTGTAATAATTTTTTAATTGGGTGACATGTTTGTAACTTTTAGAAGAAAGATAGCACGTTTGTTACTACACCCATAGTTCAGTGACTTTGGATGTAGTTTACCATAGTTCATAAAGCGATCTAACTTTTTTTTGACAAATCCTAATTCTAATCCTACCTAGAGGAGAGGGAAAGGGGGTATGGATGGAACTAGAATTTGAGGTTAGGAGTACACTTAAATATTTAAAAAGTGGGTGGGGGTTGTACAATTATTTTTTTAAAATTCTACATTATAAAGTTAAAAAAGTTTTGAGTTGGGAAGCATCTCGAGCTCATGTTCGTCCGTCTCTGGAAGAAAAACTTTAGGGAAAGGAAGGGGTACTCTTAGTGGGTCTAGAACTCATAACCTATGAAAATATAATGAAACAAAGATAAACAGTTTGACCAACCAGCCAAATATGCTTGCTCTAAAGCGCTTTAACATTTGAAAAAAAAATGTGTTGTATGGATAAACTGAAAAAGGTGAGTTTTAATTGACAAAACTATTGTTGATTATTATGGTACTGACATTGTGGTGTGGTACATGATGTTCATGTGACGATCCACAGTGCTAAGATTTTGGTCAATAATATTGATATGCTAATCTACTATAAATTATAATATGAAATTTGACTTAATTTTTTTAAAGTTTTAGGACATATATTTTTTTTAAATTACAGTCTTATTTAAACTTTAAGAAAAAAATAAAAAATAAGAAATTATTTAAAATTTAAAATATTAAAAATCATTAAACAAATTTTGAAATTAAACATTAAAAATAACTACAACTAAAAAACTATTAAAAGTTCCAAAAAAATAAAACAAAAGTTATAAAATCATAAATTTTAAAATATTAAAATATTAAAATATTTTTAAATTATTAAAATTTAAACATTTTCATTAAAAAAAATTTCAGTTCTCTTCCGTCAGTATGCGTCTACCGTATAAAGTCATTAGGAAGCAAATCAGTAAAAGGGGCCTTCAAATTCTGCGTAAAATTTTCCTTCAAAACTCTTTAAAATTCGATTTCACCCAAAATCATCATAAGCAATAAATTATTATTCTTTTATATTAGTTTTTCCGAAGGTTAAAAAATGACAAAAATTTCTTTGATTTTCGTATTGTCATTTGCTCTAGTTTTCTCAAAAGAATTTGTTATAGGGCTTGACAAGAAAATCAAAGAATTGGTCAAAACTAAGTTAAGCTTTGCAGAAGATGCTACAAAGGAATCAAGTGCGTTAATAGATGGTGAAGAAATTTTCTCTAATGAGTTGAAAAAGATTGGCACAGAAATCAAAGAAGCTTTTAAAAATATAGAAAACACTTTCAATGAAGAACTTGCTCCATCAGGGAAACGTGATGGTGAAGCTCTTTCATCGGGCGACGATGAATAAGTTGTTCCTAGATATGCACTCTACTTGCATTGAAATTTTCATAAAGTACAAAAATTCATTCATTGAACAAGAAAGTCAATAAATCAACAACAAATTGATAATTTAATTAATTAGCCGTTAATTAATTTAGAGTGGATTATTATATCAATACTATGAACTGCCACATTAACACTAACAGTGAATGATAATTCTTATTGGTCAAAGGTACAAGTTAATTTTTTTCCTCTCATTTTGAGTCACGTTTGGTATAAAATAAGTTTAAGAACCCCGTTGACTTTTTTTAATTTAAAGATTTAGAGCATGTCAAAGGACAATTAACGACAAGAGAATCCAAAGCACATAGTTTTAAGGGTAAACTACGTTTCTTAACATTCAATTTTAGTTGTTTTTTTGTTTTGATTATTCAACTTTAAAAAAATTTAATGGTATTTGAGACCCACAATTTTTTGAAAAGAAACTGGCGTGTCCCCTGAATTTATTTTACACACAGTGTGATCTTGAAGTTAAGAAAATTAATTTGGCCCTTTGACTGAAACCCGATGTTGACCGTTACAAAGCTGACGAGTTAGTTCACGATGCTGACGTGACGGTCCACGATGAACATGTGGTTGTCCACTATGGATGATGACGTGATATATGGGTTAAATTGTGCTTTTAGAAAAGTTCATGAGAATAATTGGGTTTTTATAAAGTTTAACGGCTTATTTAATTTATTTTAGAAAATTTTAAAATTATTTTCAATTTTAAACTTACAAATGTTCAACAAAAAAGTTATAAAATAACTAAAAATAAAAATTAAATTACTGAAAAATCAAAAACACTGTTAAAATCTAAAAATAAAAATTTTAAAAATATAACAAGCTATAAAATGATAAATTATAAATTATTAAACTATAACTATTAAAAAAGTATTAAAAATTTGAAAATATTTATCGAAATCAAATCAGTAGTTCAATAGCTGCATTCTATCAAAAAACAACAAGTTATTGTTAAAATGTTATTATACTAGAAAAGTAATATATCATTTCCAGGATAAGAACAAGCAACTTAGGAGAATAATAAAGATTAAAATGATGAAATTTTAAATATTAAGAGTTACATTTATTGAAATGTTCCGAAATAGGATCAAATTGATGGACTATATAAGTTTTGGGTGACATGTGTGTGACAATTTTTTAATTGGATGACATGTTTGTAAGCAGAATGACATGTTTATAATAATTTTTAATTGAGTGACATGTTTGTGACTTTTAAAAGAAAAATAACATGTTTGTCACTAAACTCATAGTTAAGTGACTTTGGACGTAGTTTACCATAGTTCATAAAGCGCTCTAACTTTTGGATGATGTATGCAACTTGTGGAGTGGTTCCAGTGGTAAAGGATGATGTATTTCATCCAGGTGACTCGAGTTCGAGCACCATGTGTGCACGAAGTGTGTGTGTGTTATTAAAGGGTTAAAAAATTGAATAGAGACTACCTTGTAATTACACCAGCATATTAAAAAAATTGTGTTGTATGAAGTCATTTTGCATCTAGTTTAGTTTTTAAACCGAAAAATGTGATTTTTTAATCGATAAAAACTATTGTTGATTGTCATGGTGTTGACATTATAGTACACAATATTGATGTGATGATCCACAAGCGCCCTAATTTCAGCGCCATTGCATAGTATAATTATCAAAAAATTAAACATAAATTTTAAATTATAAAAATTAAAGTTTATAAATTATTAAAATTTGAACATTTTCGGTGGAAATTTTTTTCGATTGTCTTCCACTAGTTTGATACTACCATTGTTATTTGAACATATTTTTGGTGGAATCAACATTGCATCAGAGTAACAATGACTTTGCATGGACCTTTCTTGTTTTAATAAAATTCCTTTATTTGATGATAAAAAGCAATGACTTTTGTGTTTCCTTCAAATAGTCAAAAGATGGTGGAATAGAGTCTGCACCAAATTAGTATTCATGAATCTTATTTTGAATATCGAATTTTACCTTTTTAAATTTAATCGACATAACATGGGAAAAATGGTAGTTTGTAAGGATGGACATGATGCTCTACGATGCCATCTTATTTTTATATCGAAATCAAGATAAATTATATAAGATCGTATAAGAAATATAGAAAGAAAGATACATACATTTACAATGTTGAAAAAAACATTTGAAATCGTAATATTATATATTTTTAAAATTAATCCAAAACTAAAATTAAAATTTATTGTTATACACAAATATACTTTAACGCTTTGTTAATCATGTATGGTCATTAGTAAGCATGTAACATCCTAAACTGGGCTTAGGAGAAGTCAAGTTTAGGGTGTTTTATGTAGTCAACCAATACTAGTTTAAGGGTTAAACCTATCATTCACATGAACTAAGGACAATCCTTTTAGGTCAAACAAGCATGCGTATCACATAACAAACAAGCATTAATGTTACAAGCAAAGAATGAGCCTACCATATTCGGATTCTAAGAATAAGTAAGACAATCATTTAGGAACTTTACCATGAAATTCAAGATTTTACTCATTTTCATAATCTTTCCAATTGTAAAGTAATTATAAGACTTTAGTATGAATGTTACTAATCACTACTCATGTACACATACAATTGTAAGTGAACTACTTCTTTTCTATTCAATTATAACTAAGTCTCAACATCTCTAACAAGTTATTTACAACATCTAACTATACCAAGTTCAATATTTTCAATACATGAATTCGCTTCATGTAATCTATGGTGTAATATGTATGATTTGATTATTTAATCACATCGAACCATTCAAGCATAGCACTTCAAAATCTCACACTTTCTACATGACTATAAGTCTTAAGCTATCTAGGTTCGAACTTCTCATATACTTTATCTTAGTGATTCAAATTATTTTAAAACATGACTATCATCATTCATGATCATCAAATCATTCACATTCAAGCATCAAACATTCAACCACAAGCATCGAGCTTAATCAAACAACCCTACCTTGTATTACTTACTGGGTTTGGATTTAATATTTACATTCCTTAACAAAAGAAGCTAGGTGCTTAGCTATAAACTAAAGTGCCACCATCCTAAGAGTTGGAACAAAAGTAAGTACATACGTTTGGCAAAGCAAAGTGACTTGATTAAGCTCTCAAGGATGCCTTCCTTTTAAGATTCAACATGTAATGTAGTGAAAGAAAAATACATAAGCCTATGCTTAGTGGGTGAGTTTAAAGTTTACAATTAAGTTTTAGTACGGTATTATTTCTTTCAGTAATTAAAGTTCACTAGAACATTATAGGATAGGAATAACAAGGTAAGATTTCTAGTCATAGCATTATACAAGTATTGTCATAATATTCATATCACGAATCCATATCAACAAAACAACTCATAATGTCATTTTGACCGTTAGAAATCATCATATCATTACATCAAATAGATAATCTCTTAATCAATAGTACAATCGAATCTTATTAATCATGTTACCACATTCATTATTTTTAAGTTCAGTTTCTTATTATCATGAAAAATAGCCTTGAGAATCGATAGTCTAGTCTAGATACACGAGTCCCCAACCAACTGTCGCCCATAACATAAATGGTACTCGCAGTATCGGTCATACCCTGCTACTATCGCCAATTGACCATATACACATCCCTCCTATTGTCACCCATGAAGGACCATTGTCCCAACCATAGTCCACCCTGACACTGAGCTCTACAAACTCTATGGCATGCCAACTATATCTATGACTGACTCGAGACCAAGGCTTCATTAATCATTTTCATTTCATTAGGTGAGCTGAGCCCTTTGCAATTTACACAATAATGTGTCACTACCCTTGATCTTAAATAAGGCATAATCATATTCATCTAGAGACTTATCTCATTCATTTCGATCAAAGGCCCTAGACCAAATCTAAGAATCAATCAATTATATCTTTTTCTCATTTCAAACATTAGTAATTCATATAACATAGCAATCAAACTTCTTCATAACATGATTCATTCAATGTTCATTCTTTGTAAACATGTGATCATTCATAAGCATCTCAATATTAAGCATTTCATGATACCATATTTCAATCAATTGTCAACATGCTAGTAACTCAAATTCTTATATTTCAGGTATTTTTTAAGGAACTACTTACCTTGATGCCAAACTAGCATAGCATGTCATACACCAAGTAATTTCACAATAATCGACTAGAATGCAATGCTAAAAAAGGTTTTTATTCTTTCCGAGACTTTAAACATCACTCACAGTTATATTCTGAGCTAATCTTGATTACGGATTACGATCCTTTTTAGTCTTTCATCAGCCGACTCCTTCTTTATCCTAATTCATCCAAAAACAAATTCAGCAAGCACCACTATAGAACATTGGTTAAAATGTCAAGTACACAAATTATCTTACCAATGCAATGATTTCATGGTTTGGCCTAGCTCTAAGGTTGAATATACATCAAAATGTCTACTTAATTCATGGTAACCACTTCAACTATTAATCATAGATGCAATTCTACACCATCAATCACATAAATAACAACCAATCTAACTAAATTTCTTGCAGGTTGCCACAATTGCACATGCAAGAAAAGGAAGGGAAAGATATCATACCTTCCTCGAGTTCCAATTCAAGCAAAATAAATCTAGAACTTTAACAAACTTCTCTAACAATCGACAACTCTCAAACTCTCATTCTTATTCTTTGTTTCAGTTGCCTAAGGAATAAGATGACTCAAAGATGTTTATCTCTTTTTCTCTCTCTTTTTTAATTTTTAATTAGATTAATTCAAGCCTTTCCCTCAACCTCACGGTGACATGTGTCATGTCTCTCTTTGATATACATTTTAGCATGCATGCTTAATGTTTTAGAAACATCACTATTTGGTCCTTATAGAATTGACCACTTCCTTATCAATTTCCTCTAATTTAGTCACTAAATTGTTTCTAATTAATAAGATTAAAGTCATAGAAATTGGGACTTATCTTACAACAATCGGTAACATTCAATTAGACCAAGTTTTAGGGCATTACAACTCCCTCCCCCTTAAAGAAATTCATCCTCGAATTTACATGATGGGAAAAGTTGTGGTTATTGTTCCTTTAAGGTTGCCTTGGGTTTCCATGTAGCATCTTATACTTTATGATTTCTCCACGAGACTTTTACAAGTGGAATTGATTTTTTACGAAACCTTCTAACTTCTCGATCAAGAATTTGAATCGGTTCTTCCTCAGAAGTCAAATCTTGGTTAAGTTCAACTTCTTCTGGTTCGAGAATATGGGAGGGATCTGAACGATATCTATGAATCATTGATACATGAAAAATATTGTGAATTTTAGCAAATTCACTCGGCAATGCTAAGCGATAAGCAACAAGACCTATCTTTTCGATGACTTCAAATGGTCCAATGTATCGAGGGCCGAGCTTCCTTTTCTTCCCAAATCGAAACACCTTTCTCTACGAAGATACTTTCAAGAATACTTGGTCCCCTACTTCATATTAAATGTCCCTCCTTTTTGAGTCTGCATAAGCTTATTGCCTATCAAATGCTTCTTTCAACCTCATATAAATGATCTATACTTGATTCTCCGTTTCTCTGTGTAATTCGGGTACCTAGGATTTGCTTTCTCCTAATTCCGACCAGCATAAAGGTGTTTTACATTTTCTTCCCTACAAGGCTTCAAAAGGGGGCCATCTTAATTGAGGCTTGATAGCTATTATTGTATGCGAATTCAGCTAATGGTAAGGAGTTTTCCTAGTTTTCCCCAACTCAATTACACAAGCTCTGAGCATGTCTTCCAGATCTTGAATTACTCTCTCATATTGTTTATCTGTTTGAGGATGGAAGGCAATGCTGAGGTTTAGTTTGGTCCCCAAAGCTTTCTGTAATGAATTCAAAAACCTAGATGCAAATCGAGGATCTCGATCAGAGATAATGGATATAGGGACACCATGTAATCTAATCACTTCCCTTATGTACAATTCGGCTAATTGGTCTAGACTCAAGTTCATTCGGAAAGGCAGAAAGTGTGCCGATTTAGAAAATTTATCAACGGTCACCCAAATTGCATCATTCTTCCTTGGTGATAAAGGCAATCCTGTTACAAAGTCCATAGAGATTCGTTCCCATTTCTATTGAGGCAATTCAATAGACTGTAACAACCCTATAGATCTCTGTACATTTTGACAGATCTCAGGTGGATAAAAATGAGCTACTATGAGCTTATTGCATCATTTCCCTTTTTAAATCTTTTTCATTAGGAACACATACTCTATTTCTGAAATAGAGCAAGCCATTAGGATTTAGAGAAAAATATGAGTCAGATCCAAATTCAAGCTTAGATAAAACTTTCTGAAGTTCAGGGTCCGATTTCTAGAGTTCTCTGATTTCTGAAATCAGCTCTGATTGGATTTGGAGTTCGACTATTAGTCTTTGCTCTCTTTGTAACTTAAAATGAGCATTCATTGCAGTAGGGGCTGAAATAAGAATAATATTCGAGATGTTAGACTCCTAAATTTCGAATAGAGCTGAAATAGAACTACTAAATTTTATGCCTTATTACCAATTTGATGTTTGCGACTGAGTGCATCAGCCACCACATTTGCTTTCCCCAGGTGATAATCAATTACTAGATCGTAATCCTTGAGTAATTCCATCCACCTCCTTTGTCTAAGATTCAATTCCTTTTGGGTCAGAAGATATTTTAGGCTTTTATGATTGGTAAAAAATAACATCTTTCTCCATATAAGTAGTGCCTCCAAATTTTCAAAGCAAACACAACTGCAGTTAATTCCAGATCGTGTGTTGGATAGTTCAACTCGTGCGGCTTCAATTGTCTGGAAGTATAAGCTACCACTTTATCATCTTGCATAAGAACACATCCTAAATCGAGGTGGGAAGCATCACTAAAAATGTAAAATCTTTTCTCGGTTTAGGTTGTATTAAAACACGAGCTCAGGTAAGAATTTTTTTTAATTGATCGAAGATGTGTTGCTGATTTTCTGACCACACAAATGGTTCATCCTTCCTAAGAAGTTTTGTTAAGGGAGTAGCTAGCAATGAAAATCCCTTCACAAATCTTCGATAGTAACCAGCCAAACCCAGAAAGCTTATAACTCCACTTACATTCCTTGGAGGTCTCCAATCGATCAAAGATTGAATTTTCTTTGGATATACCTTTATTCCCTTAGCTGAAACTACATGGCCAAGGAAGGACACTTTAGATAGCCAGAATTCACACTTATCAAACTTGGCATAGAGTTCCTTATCCCGAAGTGTATGCAGCATGCCTCGTAGATGTTTCGAATGCTCTTCTTCATTTTTTGAATAGACTTGTAACAGCCTTAATTTAATAAAAAAAAGTGACGATAATGAAAAAAGAAAAAAAAAGGATGGCAGTATGAGGTTTTGAACATGTGACCTTTGGTTATTTGGGATTACATCTTAACCAATTAAGCCAAGGATGCTCTTAGTTATAGTTTGTACCCACTTATTTTTAAGTGGTTCTTGAAATATAAAATAATAATAATCTTAAAAATATCTCAACCACCCCTCTTTATGGCACATTTATTGGGTCTACCTACCCCCCCAAAAAGAAAAGATACTGACCTTATCTCTAGACTATTCATCTTTTTCACAAACCCTCTCCGGTCGTCGCTCCGCCTTGCCCTACCGCCGCGTCGTGTGTGCCACCGCCGGCACAAATAGAATCTCCGTTCAACCCCGACCTCAATCTTGCCATCCACTCGCACAGACCAACCACCATTCATCGGGAATCACGGTCGAAAGCCTCGATGGAAACTTTTCCTCTATTATTCGAGCTTTCCCTCACCATCCGACATCGTGACCCAAATCGGAGGTCATCGTCGTCCTCAGGGGGTGAACCGAGCAGAACCCATACCGCCAAGTGTCGATCAGCCACCGTATTGACCGTCGTCGGAGCCACGTTAACCTGTTCGGTTTACTTCCGATTTGGTATTCATGTGTCTTCGTATCCGAGGAGTAAAGGACGTTGAATTCTGGTTCAAGTTTGATCGAATGGAGTACCACGGTCGACCTTTATAGCAAGGATTCAAGGTAATACACTGCTACCTCTTGTATGCCTTGTGAAATGTTAGTATTCGGTTAATGCATGCACACATATGATGATGAGTACCGTTAATTCTGCTTAAGTCTAACCGGATATGAAAATGTACGACGTTATAGATAAGTTTGGAATAATCGAATGAGAAAGATGATAAATCAATGAATCTGGAATCCACAAGATAATTAATGAGTCGATCAATATCCAAACCTGATTAATAATGTTAATTTGTGAAACGATAGAAATATTGGAGTATATAATTACGAAAATTCCCTCGAGGTGAAAATGACAGAAATACCCCTGATAATGAAAGTGGTGCTGAAACCTACACTTAATATTGTTATTATCGATCATTACCAACTACTACCGATTACTATTGTCACTACCTAGATCGTTACTGAGGGATTTGGGATAGAGTATGAAGTCACCGTAGGTTCAGCCCTGATCAAGCTGGTAATTCCTTACCGTTTCAGGTTCCTATGCTTCGGCTAGGGTAATTCCTTACCGTACCTAAGGTATCCCCTTAGGCTGGCACCTACGCCCAATGGGCCTAGGTTAATTCCCGTTATAGTTGCAGTTTCAGGGAACTGCATACCGGAGTTTGGTTGGAGGGTAGAAAGAAAATCTAAAATGAACCTTATCGCTAACATTATATAACCGTGCAATAATGTGCACCACACCGTTACTTATTATGTGTTAACTTTGCACTGTTGGAACACACATTAAGCCCCTGATTCAACTATCGTAATCCATATCTTGTCTAACTCTTTAGTCTATATGTTCCTAGCATGACACTCAGTGATTGAATAAAGAACAATTATATTATCTTCATGCATACCGCTTTATTGGAATATCTGATCGTATCTTTGTAGCCTATTGTTGCCCGAAACATCATGATAGTGTTATGCCTACCATATACCTACATGTTACTTATAGAATCCATTGGTAGTTCTGTATTACTGAGTTTTCTGAAGCTCACGTTGTTTTTACGGTCACAGGTTAAAAAGAAATCTAACATGGCTCGATGACAGACATCAGTGTTTGGTGTTCCCTCGGTGTTGATTTTGGAGTACGGTACTGACATAGTTAGTGGGCATGCATGTCACTATTGTTTCTTGACAGTGTCCGTAAAATATTTTCTGAAATTTTTGTTATATGTTTAAATAAGTTCTTGAAAGAGTATTTTCAAAAAAAGTGACCGTTATAATTTAATATGTTTTTTAGGAAATGTAACACCCGGGTTTAGGGGTTAGGTGAAAATAATATTTTAATATTATTTGGGCTCGTGTTTATAATTAAAATGATCCTTTAAAATTTCGGGTTTCAAAATAAATATTTGAAATGGGACCAAATTGATTAAATTGCAAGTTGAAGAGTTTTTTTAAAGAACAAGGGAATGGCCATTCATTAATGGCCTTTTGGTAATTTACCCATCTTCTAATTTAAATTCCCCTTTATACAAAATAAAACACCCTTTTTACTATTCATTCTCTTCTTCAAAGAGAAATCAACGGGTTTGAAGAGCACTCCTCACAAAATCATTATTCCATCTCATTTCTCATCCATTTCAACTCCATTTTGAAAGGTAATAACGTTTTTGACTTCTCCTCAACTCCCTCTCTTTAAAAGTACCATTTATTTTCATTTTCATGGAAGTTTTGGAAAATAGAGTTTTGAAAGATTTTGATTAAAAATGGAAACTTTATGTTGATAAACTTAGTGTTTTGATTTTATATGGTTAGTTATGATGTATAGAAGTCAAATGGTACAATATATGTGAATTTTGAATGATTTTGAGCAATTTTCGGATTTGGGTAAAAATGGGGTTTTTGGAGGGTTTTGGGTGAGTTTTGGGGGTTGGTTTAGGTGGAATTTGATAGGCTTTTGACAGTACTATGGTTAGGGGTTGAATTGGGATCATTTGTGGGTGCAATGAGTATTGGAAACATGGATTTTGGAGATGGTTTTGGAGCTGCCCGAGTTTGCTAGAAATGGGATTTGTTCATAGCTTGCAACATTGTAAATTGAATTTGAATTGTGTTCCGGGTTGGTCTTTTGATGTTGGGCTGATTTGGAATTGTTTGAAATGTGTTTGAGGTTGTTTAGAAGCAGGAAATTGTGTTGGAGAAGCTTCGGGAAGAAATCCGGGATTGTGAGAGTGGTTGCTTGCTTGGCTTGGAGCTTGGAAGCTTAGGTGAGTGGTTAAACGTTTTAAGTGATTTTTAAATGGTTGGTTCGAGTATGTGGACTAGGTTGGGCTTGGTAGACCCACCTAAAGTTAGGATTAGGGTGGTAGCCTAATCTTAAACTTGATCTAGAGCCTTTGGATGAACTTATATATATGGATGTGTATGCCTCGTATGACTTGTGATATGATTGCTATTGTATATTGTGTTATACAAGTGAGATGAGGCATGATTTGTAATGCTTATGGCATGCATGGTAATGGTTCATGATTGTGATCATGGTGAGTACGTGCTAAGCACGGAATTGATTGAAATGAGTAATGTGGAATGAGTTAAATGTTGGCACTAGTATGCTTGAGTACAAATGATCGATCATTAGGATGTTAGTGTGTACACATGAGTCAAAAGTCGCGCGTGGCCTTGGTGGCGTTGAGTCACCAAGGAGGAGTACGGGTTCGCCCGGAAATTGTATTTATATTAGTCGATGATGAGTAGAATCCCATCGACGGGGCGGGAGGAAGAGTGGAATCCCCTCCGTGAGACCAGTGATGAGTGTAATCCCACCGTGAGGTAAAGTGGTTGTTGGATGTGAGTTCCAACGTGTTTATCCGCGTATTCAGGTTATAGCTAGGTGCCAATATTAATTGATATGTGTATCAATGTGTTGTGAATTATGATCCTTATTTGGATGTTTATATGTGACTACATGTGTTGTGGAATAGAGCTTTTGAGCATGACATTTATTTGGATATTGATCATGCATCTTAACTTGTGCTCTTGAGGATTCTTGGTAATTATGTATTTTTGCCTTGGCTAAGATCGTGCTCGGACCCTACATTGTCGAGGTTTGTTTTTAAAGAGCTTACCCTCACTAAGCTTTATTGCTTACGCTCTCTCTTTGTTCGACAATGCAGATCCTTAGTTTGTGGGTTGCTAGGAGCAAGAAGGGGGCCTCCAAGTGTGCTTGTGGTGCTTGTTTAGCTATCAAGTATGAACTTTTAAATTGAGATGTAATGGTCAAGCAATGGGGCATGTAAACTCATTATGATGTTTTTAGTTTACGTTGTGGTTGATGTTGCTTATGAGCATGTTAGACTCCTTGTATGTGCTTGCTATTTGGCTTGAGATGTATGTCTTGCTTGAAACCATGTTGGTATTTTGCTATCTTAAATTTGTCTAAGTGTTGGCCTTGTGAATGCTTGCTCCTTTTATGGTATGTATGAATGCATGACTTGTGATGTCTTGCCTTGGTGTTTAGACTCATCTTAATAATGTTAAAGCATGCTAATATAGTTGGGTTGCCTTAGGTTTAATTGCTAAAGTGTTGTAGGGTGTTTTGGGGCACCCTTGTGCCTTAAAACAACCAAAAGGGAGTCTGCAGACAGGGGCGTATCGAAACGGGCCACCCTGTTTCGATACGGTCCCTTTGCATTTGGCCAGCCGTTTCGAAACGGGTATGGGCTGTTTCGGTACGTTTTTGCTACTGGAATTTTGAGAAATTGACGAGATATAGGTGTACCGAAACGGGTCTTTGGTGTTTCGAAACGGTCAAATCTCGTTGACCACGAGATGTTGACCGTTAGGGTCGTTTCGATACGGGTCACCCCTGTTTCGAAACGGTCTCCCTATGGTTGACCCTGGCCTGTGGACTAAGTCAAGGCGTATCGAAACACCCTAAGGGCGTTTCGATACGGCCTGCTGTAAAGGGCTAAAATGAGCTGTTTGTTGTATCATTTTGGTTGGTCGATGTTCAATTGTTTGTATTTTCCGCTGTTGTGCTTTACAAAGGATTTAATTATGCCTATAGACAAGATAAAGTTAAAAGGAAATTTTCTGGGTCGTTAACCGAGGGGGAACCTTAACGGGTTTCGCTTCGGTTTTCCCCATGTGGCCCACTCGGACCGGTCATCCGACCAGACCGGGACAAGGGGGTTACAGGAAATGTTTTATGAGGAATTTTACGGTGGGTCGCTCTTGTGACCCTAATGTGACTTCCTAGGATCCGCGAAACGCATAGGCGGGTCTAGGGGGTTACATTTAGTGGTATCAGAGCTTAGAGTTGCGTCTTTCTGGGTAGATCGGCCGATCGTCTGTCATAGGGTGTCTGGTCTGTGCATGCCCCTTGATCATAACCGTACTCCTCAGTGCCGAGACTCTGATGTCGAATCCTTTCCTGTAATAAGTGTACCTAATCATTCTGTCCATAATAGCTCAATCTGTACCGGCAAGGAATGTACGTAACATTCGTTTGTGAGCTGAATTAAATTGATGGATTTGAATCTGCATAAAGAACCTAAGATCGTTTATGCATGTGGAATTGAAGATATGAATCATATTAAGAATAAATGTTTGATCATATGTGGTAACCGATATAAGATCACATGTAAGGTAGCTCGGTGATAGTGATTGTATTTGAGAATATCCTGATGAAAATTTGATTAAAGTATTATGAATTTGAAAGAAAGATGTCTGTGAACGTGGCGTGAGCGTAAATTCTTTAGTAATTAGCTATACTTGAAAGGAACGATTGTCTGAAAATTAAGCTAAAGGTAAGTAGTATTTGTTGAAAACTTTGCTTATGTTCGATCGGCTTGAAGAAATACTTTCTCATTCCTTTGAAAATGTGGCATGGTGTATCCCTGACTAAAATTCGATGTTGCACCCTGGGTTTGAAAGGCCTTATTGGAAGCCTCGAGTACTCGTCTAGATTTCAGGTACAGTTTTTGTCTGTAAATTGATGTTCGACCTAGTAGAGTAATTCAAATTCTAGAGAAGATACTTCAAGGTCGCATGATTAACTTATGTGGCAGTTGAAAGGGTTTCTTATCCCTGACTGAGACCATTTAAAGTAACAATTATGAGAAAAGGGTTTATTTGACACCGTATGAAGTTTGTTATGGGTTTGAATATTGTATGATAATTAGTTGGTCCAAAATGTATGATGGGATGACTTTGGGTCCAAAGATATCCCGAATGTCTGAGGACACTACCAGATTGATCTGTGACCGTCTAAGATCCCCGAGAAACAAGGATACTCTAATGGATAAGTTTCAGTACAAGAATGGACAAAAGAGTAGTTTCTGTAATTCTCTGATCCATGATAAATTTCGAGGACGAAATTTCTTTTTGGGGGGGAGAGTTGTAACACCCTTAATTTAATAAAAAAAATAAAGTAATGATAATGAAAAAAGAAAAAAGAAAAAAAAGGATGGAAGCCATGAGGTTTTGAACCTGTGACCTTTGGCTATTTGGGCTTATGTCTTAACCAATTAAGCCAGGGATGCTCTTAGTTATAGGTTGTACCCACTTATTTTTAAGTGGTTCTTGAAATATAAAATAATAATAATCTTAAAAATATCTCAACCCCTCCTCTTTATGGCACATTTATTGGGTCTATCTACCCCCCAAAAAGAAAAGATACTGACCTTATCTCTAGACTATTCATCTTCTTCACAAACCCTCTCCGGTCGTCACTCCGCCTTGCCCTACCGCCGCGTCGTGTGTGCCACCGCCGGCACAAATCGAATCTCCGTTCAACCCCGACCTCAATCTTACCGTCCACTCGCACAGACCAGCTACCATTCATCGAGAATCACGGTCGAAAGCCTCGATGGAAACTTTTCCTTTGTTATTCGAGCTTTCCGTCACCGTCCGGCATCGTGACCCAAATCGGAGGTCATCGTCGTCCTCAGGGGGCGAACCGAGCAGAACCCGTACCGCCAAGCGTCGATCAGCCGCCGTATTGACCGTCGTCGGAGCCACGTTAACCCGTTCGGATTACTTCCGATTTGGTATTCATGTGTCTTCGTATCCGAGGAGTAAAGGACGTTGAATTCGGGTTCGAGTTTGATCGAATGGAGGACCACGGTCGACCTTTATAGCAAGGATTCAAGGTAATACACTGCTACCTCTTGTATGCCTTGTGAAATGTTAGTATTCGGTTAATGCATGTACACATATGATGATGAGTACCGTTAATTCTGCTTAAGTCTAACCGGATATGAAAATGTACGACGTTATAGATAAGTTTTGAATAATCGAATGAGAAAGATGATAAATCAAAGAATCTGGAATCCAATAGATAATTAATGAGTCGATCAATCTCCAAACCCGATTAATAATGTTAATTTGTCAAACGACAGAAATATTGGAGTATATAATTACGAAAATGCCCTCGAGGTGAAAATGATAGAAATACCCCTGATAATGAAAGTGGTGCTGAAACCTACACTAAATCCGGTAAAACAATTGATTCATCTAAAAGTCTCGAATTACTCAGAGAGATACGATAATAAGACTTAATCATTCAAGAAAGATAAGCACTCGGATTTAGCGTAAATCCTGAATAAACCTATAAAGATAAACTTGTGGTGGAAACTCTTTATATGTTCGGATCAATTAAAGTATCAGAAGCTACATAATTGCTATTAATCGCTGAATCGAGTAAAAGAATTGAAAATGCCGATACAATAGAGTCATCAAATGACCAAAATGTGCTTGGGCATTGGAATTTCTAAATTAACAGAGATGATGGGTCTATCCTCGTGTTTTGGAAATAATGGATGGTTGGAAAATAGTCGAAAGGACCGAAATAACCGAAAGAATTGAAAATACCGACATGTTCGAATTGGCTAAAAGAGACTAAGATGCCACCGAGCACCCAAAACTACCGAATTAACCATATGGCGAGATATAAACTAGTGATTATGATGATTAAGTGGTTCAAAAGGTGATAAGCTCTCAAATGTGACACTTTTTAATTGCTATTTTCCAAGTTTTTAGGATTTCTTGCTACCTAATCCATTTCATTCTGCTATATTTTATGCAAGGGACCTAATTTTGGAAAACAGCAGCAAAAGAGGGCATTTATGCAGTCTTTTTATTATTCTGGTCATGACTGGCATCGTGGGCACGACACTGGGCACGACGTGTCTGACGTGGCAGTTGCGTGGCGACTTCTAGAAGCTTCTGGAACGTTCTGAGAGATCTTATCAGCTTATCCGTTTAGATTTCCTGCATTTAAATTTCAAAACATTTGAATTGTCTTATCTTTACTTTATTATTTTAAATTTTCATATCTCTTATCCTTGTAATCTAAGCCTATAAATACCAACCTTTGGTGAAGGCTTAAGATCATCTCTTAGCTTTGAGTATTTTTATTTCTACCTTTGTAAATATTTTCTAGCTTTAATTCAAGTTCTTTTCCTTTATTTTCCTTGTTCCATTTATTTTATGCTATTTAATTACTATTTTAAAAACTAAGTTAAGTATGATAATTAATATCATGCTTAGCTAAATTTCTTGAGCCAAGAGCTAGCCAAATCAATTCTAATCGTGAGAATTGAACATTGCCTAAATTCCTTCGGGAATACATTTTTATCTTTCTGTTTAGATAGTTTGGCAATCGGCCTTACTAATGTTTTTAATCGTTTTTCAAATCAAAAAGGGCTCGTTGGTCTGGAATCGTTTAAAGACATAGTTGGGAGGAAGGATCGGCCTGTGGCAATTTCGACTACCTGTGAACACTTTTAGCGGCGGTCCGCTAAGGAAAGATAAAATCAAAAGCGATTCTTTTTAAGACAATTTCTGAGTCGGGCTTTTCCTGCTTTCAAAACTAAATACTTTAACGGCGATAGACGTGGTTAATTTGTTTAAGAATCAACCTTCGAAGATAGTCTTGGGAGGATTGGTTACTCGAGAGAGAAGCAAGTTGTGACGGGTTGGGCCTCGCAGACTGTAACCGACATGATCCCCGGAGTAAAAATCTATTTCAATGATCGAAGGAATTAACAAGGCTAGCTCGAGGCTAATTTGCATATTTGGTTTTTCCAATTATTTTCTTTAATTCTTGCATCTTATATTATTACTACACTCAAAATCAGATCACCCCCTTTTTATTTCCTTGTTTTTACAAATATTCCTGGGAATTCAAATCCGACAAAATTCAAGTCAAGAATACTGACTAATCTCCCTGTGGATCGACCCTCTTTCCCTATAACTACTTAATTTCCTTATTTTATTATTTGTTGAAAGATGTTAATTTATTTATTTATCTTGACGGGTTAAACGACGACTTGTCAAAATTGGCGCCGTTGCCGGGGAGATTTACTTTCGGCACTTTTGACTGAGTTTGTTTTTTTTTTACCAGGAAAAACCCACTTTTAAAGAACCAAAAATTTAGCAAAGGTCGTCGAGCTAAACGACGTTAAACAAAGCGCTAAATGGGAGGTAACCCATTGGTTTATTTTTCGTTAATTTTTGCTTTCTTTTTAATAATTTAATTTATGTTTCATTTTTCATTTTCTTTCTTTTTTATTGCCTTAATAATTTTCTTTTCCCTATGCAGGATTCTTTTCGCAAACAACAATGGCAAGCATAACCTCAGCTGAAGTGCACCGTTTTATTATTGCGGTGCATTTTAGCACACTCAATGAACGGTGCACGATAGCCCAAGCCCTTTTCCCTTAGCACTCGTCCAATTTTTCCCTTTCCCCCCTCCTTTATTTCTTTCTTCCCGAAAACCATCAAATCCCTAAAAACACAACACACCCAGCCGCAAACTCACTCAGCTACAGTTCACCATGTCCCGCACCTCCACCACGCCGCGGTGGTCGACGACGGCAAGCCCCCAGCCCCCGAACGAGAATCCCACCCCTACGGCTTCCACCGCTCCTCCGCCTCCTTCCCCAACCGTTAACCGTCGTTCACGTCTCTCCAACAGCACCACCGAACCAAGCTCCAGACGTCGTCCACCACCCCCACGATCACCATCACCGTCATTCCACTCTATGCCAACGGTGGACTCAATTTCATCACTCACGGGGAGTATCTTTTACCCTTATTTGTTCCTCATTTTCTTTATTTTTATTTTGAATTGGGGCAATTCATTTAAGTGAGGGGAGGGTAAATTAGCACTTGTCTGCTTGTTTCATAATATGTTTTGATTTTGATTAAACCTTGAGATGAATTTTTTTTTGTTCTTGCCATTACATGTTGTCCAGCATGTTGTACTTGTTCTTGTGCTTATGTATGATTGAATTATAGCATTTTCTATAATCAAAGGATATGGGTAATCTGCAGTTTGACATCTCTTTTAATTTCTCTTAATTGTTTTAATTAGATTTCTCGCCTAGCTTAATCAAACTTAGCCTAATTTTGTGAGACTTTGAGCCTTGAGCATGCATCCTATACTTTATGCTCGTTTTTCCTTGCTTGAGAGTGTCCTCTTGAATTTAGGAATCTAGAACTTGTGGCTTGTATGCGATTTGAGACTACACTAGAATGAGGTGCTTTAAGATGATTTAGGCATTAGGATTTAGCCATTTTCTCTTTTTCATATAAAAAAACCTACCTTTTTCTCATCGCTTAGTGAACCCTCTTGAAGCCTTATATCCCATTTTTTGGCTTAACCCTGAACCAAACTTTTTGATTGATCAAAAGCTAGAAATTGTATTGCTAGACAAATAAGAGGGCTGCAATTCGAATAAAGGGCAGAATTTTTCCGAAAAAAAAAGGAAAAAAAAACAAACAGAATTAAAGGAAACAATTGCTTCGAAAAAAAAAGAAAAAAAAAGAGAATAAACAGTTTCGAAAAGCTGAAAAGAAAAAGAAAAAATTTTGGTTTGCTTGCCCACTCTTAAGCTTCTCTTTTGTCTTCACTGTTTATTATATCTTGCATTGATCATCTTCCTTTGTTTATTTTTCTTTCCATTTTTTTTACCCTTTTCTAAACCCACATTACACCTTGAATAAAAGACCTAATGATTTTTGCACCTCGATTCTAATAAGTAGTGAAGAATTGAACTTGTTACAAGCCTATGGAAATCTTTGTTCATGCATGACTTGGAGTGTTTCTATTTCACATTTACCTTTAAAACACTTTGAGTGCTCTTGAGTGTATCTTGGTGAGGATTAAGACTAGGTTAGGATTTGATTAATGCTTGATAGGTAATTGGAAGAGATAAGGGTTGTTCTTTGGTTGCATCCATTTGGTTTGATTATGTTTCTTTCATGATACTCCTTTTGCGCTCGAACTCTTATGATTATGTTTGATGCTTGTAATGGCTTGAGAAATGCAATCTTTGGTTTATGTTTTTTTTTCGGACATACTTGAGGACAAGTATGAGACAAGTGACGGGGAATTTGATGAGTTCTCAAATGTGATATATTTCATGTGCTACTTTTCTAGTTATTAGGACTTCTTGCTGCTTAATACATGTTGTTTTTGTTATATATTGTGCAGTGATCTAATTCTGGAAATAGCAGTGAAAAGGGGACATTTCTGCAGTTTTTATTATTATTCTGTCATGACTAGCATCATGGGCACGATACCACGCACGACGCGTCTGACGTGGCAGTGACGTGGTAGCTTCTAGAAGATTCTGGAACGTTCTGAGAGATCTTATCAGCTTATCCGTTTAGATTTCCTGCATTTAAATTTCAAAACATTTGAATTGTTTTATCTTTTGTTTATTATTTTGAATTATCTCATCACCTTATTTTTATAAATCTAAGCCTATAAATACCACCCCTTGGTAAAGGCTTAGATCATCAATCATTTTAGTGATCATCTTCTAGCTTTTGAGTTTTTTTATCTTTGTAAACATTTTCTAGTTTTAATTAAAAGTTCTTCTTTTTCTTTATTTTCTTTGTTTCGTTTATTTTATGTTATTTAATTATTTTTCCAAAACCAAGTTAAGCATGATAATCAATATCATGCTTAGCTAAATCTTTTAAGCCAAGAACCAGCCAAGTTAATTCGATTCGTGAGAATTGAATTTGCTTAAATTCTTTTGGGAAATCATTTTTATCTTTCTGCTTAGATAGTTTTGCAATTGGCCTTACTAAAGGTTTTTAACCGTTTTTCAAATCAAAAAGAGCTCGTTGGTCTGGAATCGTTTAAAAACATAGTTGGCAGGAAGGATCGGCCTGTGGCAAATTTCGACTTCTTGTGAACACTCTTAGCGGCGGTCCGCTAAGGAAAGATAAAATCAGAAGCGATTCTATTTTAGACAATTTCTGAGTCGGGTTTTTTTTGCTTTTATTCTAAATACTTTAACGGCGATAGACGTGGTTGATTTATTTAAGAACCATCTTTCGAAGATATACTTGGGAGGATTGGTTACTTGAGAGAGAAACAAGTTACGACGGGTTGGGCCTCGTAGACTGTAACCGACATGATCCCCGAAATAAAAATCCATTTCAGTGATCGAAAGAATTGAAGGAGCTGGTTCGAGGCTATTTCACATACTTGGTTTTCCTTATTTTTAATTCTTGCATTTTATTTTATTACTTCACTCAAAATCAGATCACCCCCTTTTTTATTTCCATGTTTTTACAGATATTCCTGGGAATTCAATCCGACAAATTCAAGTCAAGAATCACGATTAATCTCCCTTTGGATCGACCCTCTTTCCCTATAACTACTTAATTTCATTATTTTATTATTTGTCGAAAGAGGTTAATTTATTTATTTATTTTTGACCGGTTAAAACGACGACTTGTCAGTTTAGGGTCGAGAATTAAGCACCTTGAATTTACCGGTTATCCGAAATAATTTTCTAAAGGTTAACCGAACCCGGTTTTACACGCCCCAACCTATAATTAATCCACCATTGACTTGAAAGTTCAAAGACTAGGCTTCTTCTTAACCCTGCATTTCCTCCATGTAGTCCCACACATCCACAACTTTCGTGACAAAATTTCTCCATTCACTCTCTTTTGGAAAGGGGTATATTTTAGGAATATCCAGGTTAATCTCTTAATCTAATTTTAAACAAGTTGCTTTGGAAGTCAAGCTCTTCCATCTATCTTTTCGTTGCAGCTGGCCAGGAGTGGATTACGAGTACACAAACTGGAAATGCTTTATTAAATTCTCGAGCTATTCTACTGAATAATTACAACACTTGCATTCAGTAGTTCAATAGCTCTAGTCACTACGGGACAATGATCGAAACAAATTTATTTTTTTATGAAACTAAACCGGAGTGGATTACAAGTACAAGTATTTTGCTTATGCTCGGGGACAAAGCCAAGATCAAACATTAAGAAGGGCCAAATATTAAATTTTAAAATTACAAGAGCTTATTAAGTATTTGTATAATATTTTAATTCATAGAGACTTAAATTATTATTATATCAAAAAATTTAAGGGCACAACCTCATCTTTCATTAGTTCACCATATTGTCACGTCTGAGAAGAAGCGGGGTCATTAATCCCACATCGAAAAGGAAAAGGGAAGTCTTGAGATATATAAACGGTGGTGTTGCACATCCCATCAGACAAGTCTTTTGGGAAGAGTGTAATGGCCCCGTAACAAGTGATATCGGAGCGACCCTTTAACTGCCTGATTTCACGCCGAACGCCCATGAGTGGGTAGGCAGGGTGGACAATCGTGACAATTGGCCAATCACGAGAGCGAAAGAAAAAGGGAGGACTTGAGATATATAAACGGTGGCGCTGCACATCCTTTCAAACATGTCTTTTGGGAAGAGATTAAATATTTAACAAATTCTTATTTTTTTTAATTTACATATTTACTTTTTATAGGGGCTAATTTATAATTAGACCAAAACTTATTAAATATTTAAAATTGGTGACATGTAACTAGGCTCCATTGGGGCCTCAAAAACCTACGTTACTACTAACAAAGTCTATATGAATAGTAATTTGAGCCAAAAATTAGAAGTTTGAGCTAAAATTTGAAGTTTAACTGGTCAAATTTGTTAATTTAGATATTTGGTGAAAAGTGGATTGAGATGAAACTTCTAATTTTGAAAAGCTACTAATAAGAGCTTTTTAAAATTAGAGGTTTTAACTTAAGAGTTATAAAGACCCTTTTACCCTTAAAATTTATCAAAAATCTCCAAATAACCTAAATTTAACATTTTCTATTTTAATTATTCACCCTCGCGTATTTGCGTCGTGACATTTGTAAATTAATATTTTTTTTCTTTTTTCTTACACATTTATATTTGTATTTAAATTTAATAATTAATTGAATTGTACTAATATATATATATAAATTAATATATAGATCCTTCAAATATGCTTAGTAATGTTATATTAAAAAAATTCATAATCTAATTAATATTAATAGATATAAAATATTGATAACTAATAAAATATTTAAACAAGTATCGAATATAATCTTGTTCTTATATGTCGTTTTGCTTGTTTAAATAATCAAATAGCTATATCAAATATCAGTTAATTTTACCAAATACTTTTATACAATCAACTAATAAAATTCGCTAGTCAAATCAACTAATGCAATCAGCTATCCGCTATTTGCCAAACATATTTCGATTAGTTTTGCTAAAACCAGAAAAATTAATTACTAAATTAAGTAACTAAAATGAGAACTCAATTGTTGAAGTGGTGGACGTGCCGGAGTGGTTATCGGGCATGACTAGAAATCATGTGGGCTTTGCCCGCGCAGGTTCGAATCCTGCCGTTCACTTTTTAATGTTTTTGTTAAAATGTGATTCCAGAAATGCATGGAGCTCTCGCTCATATGGTTATTGCAGTGACCTTTTTTACCCATTGATTACTGTAAATTTTGCGCCTTGATAAGTGATCTGTTCCTCTTATTCTTTTCTTCCGGGATGACTTTTCTTTCAAGCTATAATACTTACATCCATATTACGGTGATCTACTAGTCGTTTGCACAGTTAGAATTATGGCTCATCAAGTGATCTTGTTCTTTTCAAATTTTGGATTACACTTGAACTTATTGGTACAATGTCATTCCCAAATTCTTGAGTCAATATGAAAGTTGCTTTTTGATGTATTCATTGGGTTGTAAATGAGCATAGTGTTCAACGAACTGTTCGTGAATTGTTCTTATAACGTTCATTTAGGCTAATTAAACGAGTATGAACAAAATTTTTATGTTCGTTTAATATACAAAAGAAGACGAGAAGAGGTGTGTTTGGTTCGTTTATGTTTACAAACAAGCTCGTTTATAAGCTTTATGATTGACTCTTTTATTGGCATGTTTACGTTCTCATTTTCAATTTTATTCTTTTACATTTTAAATATTCGTAAAGATAGAAGCTAAATAATGCGAATTCGAATCAATGTTTTCCTTTAGTTCTGCGCAAGTCTTGGGTGCGAATTCAGTCTGTGCCCTTAATCCGATCGGCTACCCTAACGGACGACCATCGGATGTTGATACTGGAGATCCCTCTGTACCGGCGAATGCAACTACGACCACTCTGGTTTCTTCTTTAGAGGCCAATCCTGATCAGCTTGTTCTCGCAGCTACTGCGGTTATCCCTGTGCGACCAGTTTTGTCTGATGCCCTGAATGATCAGCCTTCGGCAAAGGAACTTAGAGGTGTGAGACTGGCCCTACTGATTTTTCGATGGCAGAGGCGATTGTTGCAGTTGTTCACCCGGTTTCTGTTGCCGGTAACCCTACTGATGGTGTATGCTAAAGTGACGGGGGAATTGTTATTAAGCATGTTGTGAGACCCTCGTTCCGTGACATAATGACTGGTGCTGCGACAATCACTCCCCGCAAATCTTTCATTGAGGATTTGGATGTTGTTGTTCTAGATGAGGACGTAACACTATCAACTAAGGGCGCGATTCCTGCAATTAACTTTTCAGAGAAGGTACATTGTTCTATTGATAAGAAACCTGAACAATCGGTGGTGGTGCGGCTCTTAGGGAGATCGATAGGTTTTAAGGCTTTATTGAATCATATAGAGTCACTATGGAGGCATTCCGAGGAGATGCGACTAATAGACTTAGATAATGACTACTACTTAGTTCGTTTTGCCCTGAAGGAAGACCTTGACAAGGTTTTGAATGGCGGTCCTTGGGTAGTTTATGGATCATACCTTACTGTGCAGCCGTGGTGCCGTGAGTTTTCAACAGCAGAGGATCACCCAATGAGAATTATGGTTTGGGTAAGACTCCTTGGTTTATCGTATAGATATTATACAAAAAGCTTGTTTTGCCATATTGCATGAGTGTTTGGGCAAGTTGTTCCGATAAACTACAACACTAGTGAGGCAAATAGAGGTCATTTTGCTCGACTTGCGGTGGTTGTGGACTTGGGAAAACCATTAATGTCAAGTATTCTTATTGACAGCCGTCAACAGCAAATCGAATATGAAGGTCTTCCTCTCATTTGTTATGGTTGTGGGAAGTACGGCCATTCGAAGGAAGCATGTGGCATCGGTTTGCCTAAGCCGAGTGAGATGGTGCATCAGACTAATGGAGTAGAGGACAAAGAACTCTATGGTCCTTGGATGCAAGCTAATACTAAACGATGGAAACCTCAAGCTCAACGCCAAAGCTCTATGAAAGGGTTGCCGAAATCATATTCTAAGAATGTTTCGCCTGGCTCTCGTTTTGCAGCATTACTGTCGAATAATGCTACGCAGGTTAGTGATGACCATATGGCTCAAGAATCTGCTGTTCCAGTGGGTACAATTATGAGGATTCGTTGCTCCGCTCTCTCTAGTGTTAAGGACTATACTAAGGAGGATGTTGAATCAAGCAAACATGTCATGGAGCAAACTGGCCATAGGGGAGAGCAACAAGGGACTAAAATACTAAGGGAGGCGAGGAGTGAGGAGCATTCTAATGCTCAATTGCTTGTTTCGAGTGTGAACCCCAAGTCAGTTGCATCTACATTGCGGATAGATCCAGTGAATTCCTCCTTGGACAAGGAGAATCATACCGCGGTTAAACTAGTAGACCATCCTGCTCGACCGGCCCTTAAAGAAAGAAATGGCAGAATTCTTCCGATGTCAATTTCGGGCAACAACTTGAAGCATTCGAGTAGACAAATGGCTGCTCTCAAGAGAGTTTCACGTAAAGGGGTAAAATCTAAGAAGAAAGATGGTCACAGTTCTTCTAAGCCTCCTTTGGTGGAACTAGTTGAGGTTTTAACAGTGGAACTTGATCGAGCTAAGGCAAATCTAGGTGATGCAACACACGTTGATGAGGTGGTGGAGAGTGCAATCACTAATACTCAATCGGTTGTTACTGTGGGTGAAGTTCAATGGCAAAGTAATACAGTATTTGACTCGGCAGAGGGGGCCGAGATGCAGGCTTGATTTCTCCCATCTTTTTCACTCCTTAGTTATTATGGTTAGGGTTATTTTATGGAATGCTCAAGGTGCTCTCGACACCAAGTTTAATCATTATTTCAAATTGTTTGTTAGATTGAAGAAGCCGAATATATTTGTGGTCTTGGAGCCGCGAATCAGTGGTGCAAAAGCTGACTCATTTATTCGTCGGTCGGGTTTTTGTTATTCTTACACGGTTGAGGCTACATGTTTCTCCGGTGGTATTTGGGTTTTATGGCGAAACACAATATCTTTTGATGTGGTGGCGATATCAAGCCAGTTTGTTCATGGTTTGGTTTCAGTTTCGGGAGCTCATAATAGTTTTTTCTTCACCTTTGCGTATGCTAGCCCCGACCAAAGACGACGGAGGGGTCTATAAGAACAACTTCTAGCTCTTAAACCGGTCAGTGGATGGTCTTGGGCCTTAGGTGGTGATCTGAATGTTATTGGAAGCTTCTCAGAATGTGATGGGGGTTCGCAACGCCGTGGTGGGGTTTGTTCTCTATTCACGGATTTTGTTTTTACATTCGGGCTTCTTGATATGGGCTTTCATGGACCTTCGTTCACGTGGAAAAGGGGTGACCTCTCGCAAAGGTTGGATCGTTTTCTATGTAACACAGAGTGGTATAGTACATTTCCTAACTCGGAAGTTTTTTCACCTACAATGATTGGGGTCTGATCATTTCCCCATCCTACTTGATATAAGTCTTTGTGGTAACAGTTTCTCTCCTCGACCTTTATGATACTTGACTGCATAGAATGATCATGATTAATTTCAACCTTTTTAGAGAATCTGTGGAATACAGATCTTCCTATGCATGAGAATGTTATTAATTTCCAGCATGAAGGTAAGGTGTGGAATGATACTATTTTCGGTCATATTGGTAAGAGGAAAACACTTCTCATGGCTCGGATTAAAGGTGTTGAGAAGGCGCGAGATAATTCTGATTCTTCATTCCTGTCAAACCTTGAGGATGAGCTAAAACATGAATTAAATCAAGTCCTTAAGTAGGAGGAAAGTATGTGGCATCAAAAGTCAAGGGTAGAGTGGATTGTTGATGGGGACCGAAACACCTCTTATAATCATCGAAGTACCATGATCTGCAGGAATCGAAATAATATCCGTGTGCTTCAGCTTGATGATGGTTCTTGGTGTGAGAATTTGAGCACTTCAAAATACGTGCAAGTGAATTCTTTCAAGCTTTGTACACAAGTGAACCAAGGAATGATGTCTTACCCGTGGCCTTAAATGATTTTCACTAATTTAATCCTATTGAATTCCGGTCGCTCTCCTTACCAATTACACGTAAGGAAGTGAGGAATATGGTCTTCGATATGGCGCCTCTTAAGGCTCTAGGTTGAGATGGCTTACCGGTTTGTTTCTTCCAAAAGAATTGGGCAATAATTGGTGAGTCTATCTATCGCATGATCCAGAATTTCTTTGTCGATGGTATTTTGGAGAGTTGGGTCAACAAGACATTATTGATTCTAATTCCTAAGGTGAGCAATCCAATCTCGATTAAGCAATTCAGGCCGATAAGCTTATGTGTCGTTTGCTACAAGTTCATCTCGAAGATTATCGTTGACCGTATTAAGCCCTTTTTACCCATGTGGATTGATAAAACACAAGCAAGCTTCGTTCCAGGAAGAAACATATCTGATAATATAATTTTGGCACAAGAAGTTAATCACACAATGTCGCATAAAAAGGGGCGTAAAGGATGGGTGGCAGTTAAGGTAGATCTCGAGAAGGCGTATGATAGGATTGAATGGATATTTCTGGAAGAGACTTTGATCCTTACCGATATGCCTTCGTACTTTATTAATCTTATAATGAATTGTGTGCAATCAGTCTCGACACAGGTTGTGTGGAATGGTGAATTATCGGTGGAATTTCATTCAACAAGGGGAATTAGGCAAGGTGATCCACTGTCACCCTACTTGTTTGTCCTATGCATGGAAAGGTTGTCTCAAGCCATTTCCAGGTCAGTTATGAATGGGTTGTGGAAACCAGTTCAGCTATCCAAAGAGGGTCCTGGTTTATCCCACCTTTTTCGTCGACGACCTCATCTTGTTTACCGAGGCCTCTTGGGATCAAATGTTGGTGATGAAACACGTTTTGGATGATTTTTGTAACATTTCAGGTCATCGGGTGAGTTCATCCAAGACGCAAGTTTTGTTCTCGACGAACGTAGATATTAACATGCAATTGGGAGTGAATCAAATTTTGGGTTTTGAGGTAGTGAAGGATTTGGGCAAGTATTTGGGCGTTCCACTGCTTCATTCTAGAGTGGATAAGTCGACTTATGATTATTTGATTGATAATTTGCGCCAACGACTACCTGGATGGGCTGCTCAGTCTCTTACTTTAGCATGAAGGATAACTCTAGCTAAATCTGTATTGCAGTCTATTCCAGTTTATGCCATGCAATCGTGTTGGCTGCCAAAAAAGACTTACGAAGAACTGGAAAAAATAATTCACCAATTTGTATGGGGTGGCTCAGATGGGAAAATGGTATTGCATTGGTGCGATGGGATGAGGTCCAAAATCCTATAACTGATGGTGGTCTTGGAATACGAGATCTTCACCAGCACAACAAGGCGTTCCTTATGAAAATTGGCTTCCAATTAGCCTCAGATGATAACAAATTATGGGTGCAAGTGTTGAGACACAAGTATAAATGGAATATAATTTTACCTATAGACTTACGAGGTAATCTTTGCTCGCGCCTTTGGAGAGGGTTACGAAATGTATAGGTTGATATATATCGGAGCATTGTTTGGAATATTTGTGATGGTTCTCGTGTGGAGTTTTTGAATGACAATTGGTTAAATATCGAAGTTCTTTTGTTTGAGTTTTGTAACATGACAGAATCTCCCGGCTCGACCAAAGTAAGTGAGTTTGTTACTGTAAGGGGAAGTTGGGATTGGGATCGTTTAAAGCAGATTCTTCTGGAACATATTTTGCATCTTATAGTTGCGATTCCGCCCCCGGATCCGATGTTGGGCTCTGATTCTATAGGTTGGAAATGGGAGGAGTCGCGTTCTTTTTCCACTCGTTCTGCTTATGAAGCTTTAGGGAGGAGGGAGCCGTGTGATCCTTCACTGAAATGGTCGTACATTTGGTCCCTTCCGGTGCCACAAAGGGTTCGTGTCTTTATATGGCTTGCGATGCGTGAAGGTCTTCTCACGAACGCTGAAAGAGTGAGACGCCATATATCGGCCGAGGGCACTTGTGGCATTTGTAAAGCTGATATGGAAACTGTGAGCCATGTCCTGCGCGATTGTCCAGCATCATAGCGTGTTTGGCTGGCGTTGATCTATCGTTGCTCCATACCTTTGTTCATGGTTGAACCGTTGCAGTAGTGGCTCAGTAACAATTTGATTTCAACAACCATGAATGAAGTATAGGGTGTTAATTGGCCTTTGTTATTTTCAGTTGTGTGTTGGTTATTATGGAAGAGAAGATGTAGTATAATCTTAGATCCAACGTATGTTGAAAGGGTAGATTTTGCTCTTTACTGTGTTAATTTGGCCAAGGAGTTTGAAGCCGCAAGAGAGGTGCAGCCGAAACCGGCCCCAAAAATTGATCTGTCGAGCTGGGAGTGCCCAAGCGAGGGATGGGTTAAGCTAAATACAGATGGCGCGGTTAATGTTACCATCAGATCAACATCGATCGGTGGCGTGCTTCGAGATAAAGATGGTAGCTGGCTCTAAAATTTTGTCGCAATATTGGTAGTTGCTCCGTATTATTGGCTGAGTTATGGGCGTGTTTTGAAGGTCTCCAACATGCATGGAATCTTGGGTTTCGACAAGTTGTGTTAGAATCTGATAATTTAAAGGCTACTCGCATAATTATTGGTACATCTTCTTCGTCATAGACTCATGCCCTTGTCTCAAAAATCCTTGATTTACTGAAGTTTCTGTGGCTCGTGAAAGTTCGTCATATCCACCGTCAATGTAATAGAGTTGCCGATTGTATGGTTAGGTCGAGTTGCACCACGTGAGGGATGGTCATTTACAGATTCACCTGTAGAAGTTGTTTCAGCTTTACTGCTTGACTTGGGTAGTTAAAATCCAGAATGTTGTTTCTGTATTAGCGCAAAAAAAAAAAGATATAAGCTAAATTAAACATAAGGTGAACTTTAGAGTTAAAACTGTGAAGCCTAAGGAGCTTAAGGACTAGTGTTGTAATTTCACCAGTTTGGCTATAAACAAACATGTTTGCGAACATTACATGAACATGTTCGCAAAAGTTAAACGAACATGTTCACGAACGCGAACATGGGCGAATCCAGGAATTTAAGTTTGGTGGTTCACCTATTTACCTTATTTAGAGGTTTAAGGCTTTGAATCCCTCCACACAATCAATTTAACTACAACAGACTAAATAAGCATAAAAATTCATTTTGTTAAAGAAATCTTTCTACTTGAAAAAAGAATTAAAAATAATAGCAATCCTCAATTGATAAAAGTGACAAGAAAGTTGGATTGATAAAAGTATGAGTAGATAAATTTGAGATCAACTATTTTTTTCTTGTCGAATAGAACGTCTAAAGAGATAATTGTGATATTGTAAAAGTTCTTCCGAGTTTCAAAGGCAAAGGTTATCAAAAGTTCGAGCATTAGAGGATTGACTCAAATGTAATTTTTGTAGCAATAATTTTTTTTAAGTATGAAGGGTGACCCAAATGTAACATTGCCCATAATTGAGTGACCAAAATTTAACCTTACCCATATTTGAGTGATTTAAATGTAACGTTATCCATATTTCAGTGACTCAAGTGTAACTTTTAAAAATTGAATGACCCAAATATAACATTATCCATAATTAAGTGACCTCCGTTGTAGTTTACCCCAAAAATTAATGGTGGGTCACGTGACAAAATAGTGAAAATGTGTTTGATATCTAACTTTTCAAAATAGAAATAAAAAATAATTATTAAATAATTAAAATAAATATAGTTAGACAAATGTTAGTGTAATAATAATAATAAATAAATAAATAAGGAAAAGTTAACTCTGCTCTTTGTGGCACGTTTTTCCCTCTGCTCTTTGTGGCACGACTCTTTTTCTTCTTTTTCTTGTTTTACTCTTCTTGTCCAGTACAAGTGTCAGTCATGGGTGATGTGGAAGACAATCTGGCGAATCTTACGATTCATGGGGTGAGGATGATGTCCTTCCTGTAGATCTGAATGAAGTGGTTGTAGAGCCTGTTTATGATCTGTGTTTCGTGGGTACCTTCTTGACGTCGAGTGTTATTCAATTTTCCAGCCATGAGGAATACTTTGCCCAATGTGTGGCGACCGGTGGAGGGGGTTGCCATCTCAGATTTGCGCGAAGGCCGCTATCTTTTATGTTTGTTCCATCCTCTTGATGCGGAAAGAATAGAGAGTGGGGGCCATGGAATTTCAATTCTCACTTGTTGGCTCTCCATCGCCTACAAGTCGAGGAAGACCCGATTACAGTCCCAGTAAATTTTGTTGATTTTTAGGTGTTGGTTAAGAATGTTCCATATGGATTTATATCAAAAAAGATTGCAAAAGCTTTGGGGGATTTCATTGGAACGTTTCTCGAGTATGATTCAGGGGTTATCTCGTTGCGATATAAGCGTACGATGTGTATTCGTGTCCGGCTAAACATATCTCATCCTTTGAAACGGAGGGAAAAACTTTTACTTCCTAATGGTGCAGAGCATTATGTCTATTTTTAGTATGAAAAATTGACTTTTTTTCCATTTTTTGTGGCAAATTAGGACATGGGGAGAACTTCTGCCCAATTCGTTTTACGCAGGATACTTCCTCACTGGTTCGGGAATGGGATTCTTCTTTGAGGGCGCCGACGCGCCGGTCTTCAAAATCCGGTAGTAGATGGTTGAGGTACGTGGAACCAGTTGAAAGCCTGTCAAAATCTGTTTTGAATTATGGTAATAATAGAGATGGATCAAAGAGGATTGTTAGCAATCCCACGATCAGTGCTAACCTGATTTCTGCTCATAAAGTAGCAGGGATTTCTCACAGAAATAACTATTGGGCCAGTTGGGGTGTAACGTCTACCAAGGTTGATGTGGGCTCAAGTGGGGTAGACCCAGCAAATAATCTGGCTGGTCGGATGGTTCTTAAGGAGGAAGAGTCTCCTATAGAACAGAGCGAAGGTCTTAAATGTCCACGTAATCAAGTTTTCCCACCAGAAGTTTTCTATGCTGAGGACTCGAATGGTGTTTCTTTTCTATCATCGGTTGTCTTGTCTACTCAGCCTCGTCGGGCATCATGAAACTCCTAAGCGGGAATGTCCGAGGTTTGGGGAAACCTCGGGCAGTTGGAGGTCTCAGGCAGAAATTGCAAGATGTAAGTGCGGATATGGTTTTCTTTATTGAAACGAAATTACATAGTTCAAAAATGGCTAAAGTTCGTAGTAGGTGTGGTTTTACGAATGGTCTTGATGTCAGTTTCAATAGGCGGAGTGGAGGTTTGTCGTTTGGTTGGAAAGATTCTTGTGTGGTTTCATTGTGAAGTTATTATGATAGACATATTGATGTGATGATCGAGGATGACTCTGGCGGTGTTAAATGGAGATACACAGGTTTCTATGGTGCTCATGAGGAGCAGAGACGAGCTGCGTCGTGGAACTTATTGCGCTCTTTGAATGACTCGTCGGGTACCCCTTGGCTTGTTATTGGGGATTTCAAATAGATCATTTTAGCTTCCGAGAAGAGTGGGGGCTGGTTCGAAATGTGTGACAAATGGAAGCCTTCCGTCAGGTTTTGGAGGATTGTGATTTAGATGATTTGGGATATTCGGGTCCTTAGTTCACCTGAGGGAAAGGAAGAACTTCCAGAAATAATATACGTGAAAGATTGGATAAGGAAGTCGCTAATTAAGAATGGTGGAGTCTTTTTCCTCGGTTTCGATTACAGCACATCTCTCACTCAATGTTCGATCATTGCCCATTACTCGTAACCTCAGTATGCCATCTAGATCAAGGAAAGCATGGCATTTTAAGTTTGAATCAGCATGGTTGTTAGAAGACTCGTGTGAAGCAACGGTAAAGAACTTATGGGATAATTCGAAGGGAGATTTTTTGTCCCGATTGTGGGACACATGTCGGGGCTTGGAAGATTGGTTTAGGGGCATTTGCAAATCTAAGAAAATTACTGTAAAGGAACTTCAGGAAAGGCTGGCCAAGTTAAATGAATTGCCTCTTACAGAGGAAGTGTTGGGAGATATACTCGATGCTAAATTGGCTCTGAATTTTGAGTTAGATAAAGAAGAATTATATTGGGAGCAGCGCGCCCGCACAAATTGGCTACAACACGGGGATCGCAACACTACGTTCTTCCACCGTGTTGCGTCACAAAATAAGAAACGAAATCATATTCCTAGATTGCACGACGAGAATGGTAATTTTCATCAAACTGATGTTGATATGTTGAATGTTGCTAAGGATTATTTTCTTCAACTATTTTCCTCCTCTGGTTCAGCTGATCCTAGTTGGATTCTGGACGGGGTTCGTGAGTCAATTTCTGCAAAAATGAACAGCAGATTAATGTGTGATTTTACTGATGATGAAGTTTGGCAAGCTGTTAAATCAATGAGTCCTTTAAAGGCAGCAGGGGAAGATGGTTTGGGGCACTTTTTTACCAAAGATTTTGGCAAATTCTTGGTCAAGATGTAGCTGCCTACTGTATTTCGGTACTGAAAGGGGAGAGCTCAGTTTCGGATATTAACCATACTCGCATCGCTCTTATCCTAAAGGTTGAAGAGGCAAGGAGTATGGCTAAATTCAGACCTATAAGTTTTTGTAATGTACTTTACAAAATAGTGTCTAAATGCATTGTCAATAGGCTTCAAAGTATTATCTCTTGTTGCATAGATGAAGCACAAAGCGCGTTTGTGCCAGGACGCTTAATTACGGACAAAAATTTGGCAGCTTATGAATTGACACACTTTATGAGTTCCAAAAAGCTAAGAAAGAAAGGATTTTATGCTCTGAATTTGGATATGAGTAAAGCATATGATAGGGTGGAATGGAGTTTTCTTGATGCTATCATGACCAAGATGGGCTTTGTTCGGGATTGGATTGATATTATAATGAGATGTATTTCTTCGGTGTCTTATTCAGTGATGTTGAATGGCGTAGTTGGTGACACTTTTACTCCATCTCGCGGTTTGCGCCAAGGGGATCCTTTGAGTCCCTATCTGTTTCTATTTTGTAGTGAGGGTCTTTCGGCGTTACTTCGTCAAGCAACAATTTCTGACCCCATAGTTGGAATTCGGATTTCGAGGGGTGCTCCTAGAGTCTCTCATTTGTTCTTTGCGAACGACAGTCTGCTTTTTGGTGAGGCTGCTGCTAGGAGTGCATCTACTTTTAAAAATATTCTGAAGATTTTTTCGGATTGTTCGGGCTAGATGATTAATTTGGACAAGTCTGGATGTTTCTTTAGCTCGAACGTGATTGACGAGAATATTCTGGATGTTCGACGTGTGCATGGCATTTCTGCATCTTTTAATCCAGACAAGTATCTCAATCATTCTTTATTAGTTGGGAGAAATAGGAGAAAAGCTTTTTCTCATTTGCGGGATAAGTTTGCTTCTTGTATAACATCTTGGTGTGCTCAGGTGTTATCTCAGGGGGGAATTAATTTTCATAAAGGTTGTTCTTCAACCTATTCTCATGTATGCAATGAGTTGCTTCTTGTTGCCAAAGACGCTTTGTTTTGATTTGGAGGCAATTATCGCAAGATTTTGGTGGCAAGACTCCCAAGATCATCGGGGTATTCATTGGTGTAGTTTGAAGGACATGTGTATTCTTAAAGAGGACGGTGGGTTAGGCATTAGAGACCTTGCAAAGTTTAATATTGCGCTCTTAGCAAAGCAGGGATGGCATCTTATCCACAATCTATCATCCTTAGTAGCACATTTATATCGAGCCAAGTATTATCCCTCCTCTGATTTTCTCCATGCTCGACTTGGCTCAAATACGTCTCTTACTTGGAGGAGCATTTGGAGTGCACGTGGTCTTTTAGAAATGGGTTTGAGATGGAAGATTGGGAATGGGCTAACGATATCTATTTGGGATGATTGTTGGCTCCCCACTCAGGATCCGGTTAAAATAACCAGTCCAGGTCGAGAGGGTTTCATGTTGGTTTCTGACTTGGTGGATCCTTCCTCAAAACAGTGGAAGGTGGAGCTAATTGAACAAATTTTCCCCTGTAGAAGCTAGCCTCATTTTGAGCATTCCGCTTCCAAATGTTCAATTGCCCGACACTCGTGTTTGGAGTGGCGAACACTCCGAGATATATTCCGTTCGGAGTGGCTATCGACAGCTTCTTGGCACCACTATTTAGTGGACTTTTGAAAAAAATATTTAACGTAAGCTTTGGCAAGTTGACTGCCCACTGAAAGTTATTATTCAGTGCTGGAAGTTTATAAAGAATTATGTGCCTACCAAAGTTAACTTGTGTATCAAAAGAGTTACTAATGATCCATTGTGCCAACGATGCTCACGAGAGAACGAAGATGATATGCATGTTATGAGTGCTTGCTGCTATGATACAGAAGTTTGGTCCCTTATGGATTTTCCTACTATGTCAAGCATTCAGTCTGATATGATTCATGATTTCCCTTATTGGCTTCATGAACTACTTGAGCTTTATGGTAAGCCACGATATGAGGATATTTTCCTAACCATTTGGGCTTTGTGGTATGCACGAAATAAATTTGTTTTTGAAGGCAATCAACAGAATCCAAGGGAATTAGCTAGTTTTGTGAGAAGTTATAGTTTGGAGATGGGTTCCTTACCGAATCGCCTGAATCCTAGACCTCATGAGCTCGCCCAACACTGGTTGCCTCCGCCAAACTTGTTCGGCAAGGAGAATTATGATGTAAGCTTTCATCAAAGGGAGCGTCTAGCTAGTTTAGGGTTGTTATCCGGGATGAAGAGGGGCAGATATTGGGTGCGCAGTCATCCTTGTCGAAGAATGTCCCTTCTATTTTCATGGCATAAGCTCTTGCGGCAAAATCGGGAATCCTTCTTGCTCTAGACCTGGGATTTCGAAGAGTCGTTTTAAAAGGGGATTCCCTTTCTATTAAAAAGAAATTATCAGATGAAATGGAGGACTTATCTGAGGTTAGTGTCATCATATTGGATTCCAAGTATCTTATGAGAAGATTTGAAGCATCGAGTTGTTCCTTTGCTCCCCGGGAAAGAAATAGGGTTGCGCATGAGTTGGCTCGTTTGCGATTTTCTCTTTCGACGGATCTGGTCTGGGTTGAAGCGGCGCCGCCTGGTATTGAGGAGATAGCGGCTGAGGACCATCGCTGCTTGAATCCCCCCCTAATTGTGTGGTTGGTCGTTTGTTTATTTGGCTACGTTTCGGATTCCCTAAGCTTTGTATCGTTTCTTAGCCTTCATCTTCCCCTGTTGTTTGATTGTTCTTTCAATGATGTCTGGTTTTTTGGGTTGAGTTCTCCCGCCGGTCTAGCTTCTGTTCCTTTACTTTCCCTTTCTGTGTTTTTCGATGTTGTCGGTTCATGTGGGTTTGATGTCGTGTCCCATTTGTACTTTGCCTTTCTTTATGTTTAATAATAAAAGCTACTTGGCGTTTAAAGTAAAAAAAATAATAATAAATAAATAAAATATGAGTAAATAAACTAATATTGTAAAAATTGACATTAAAAGGATTCACACCCGATTTAAATGAAGTTGAAATTAAAAAAAAAAAACACATTGTTTTCATATTTTTCAATTTCTTGAAACATTTTCAATGAAAGCATATGTTTTTAAATTTTCACTTATTTTTATTTTTTAAAAATATTTTCTATTTTTTCAACCAAACACGTTTTCTTTACTGTTTTTCATTCTCTACGAAAATAAAAATGAAAAAGAACTTCTACCGGTAAGAATTAACAATATAAAAAAACAATAGAACAAGGGAAATGAAAGATACAATGGTTGCACTCACAGCTCATTAAAAGTTATCCCCCTTTTACTTTTTTTAAATGAATTGTGTTGTTTAGTTTTGGTTTTAACGATGGCATCTGTAGTGTTTGGTAGTTGGGGGGATTGTTTTTGTAACCCCTTAGACCCGCATATGCGTTACAATGGATCCTAGGAAGTCACATTAGGGTCACAAGAGTGACCCACAAAAAAATACACATAAAAACATTTTTATTTCCTCAAAACACTTATTAAACTGTAAAATCAACTTATGTTTAAAATACTATTTCAAAAAATCATTTAAACACATAACAAGAATTTCAGAAAGTGCTTTACAGACTCTATCATAAAACGATATGTGACATACATGACATACATGCCCACTAACAATACAGTATCGTACTCCAGAGGTAACGCCGAGGGAACTCCGAACACTGATGTCAAATATTATGCCATGATATATTCTTTTAACATGCGATAGTAAAAATAACGTGAGCTTGGAAAAGCTCAGTAATACAGAACTACCAAAAGATGCTATAAGCTCATGCAGATATATGGTAGGCATAACATTTTCATGATGTTCCAAGCAGTGACAGTCCTCTTTTCCTTTCTATTATTTCAGGGTAACGTTATACTTGAGATTAATGGTACTTGTTCTTTATTCAATCATCGAGTAACAAACGGGAATTATACAAGTTGATAGTTTACGGAGATGAAAACAACGAGTTTAAAGTCTAGTGTGTCCCAAATAGTGCATATCAAATAGGCATAAATAAATACCAATCATATCATGAGAACACATAACAGTTTAATCCAAATGTTCAAGTACATACAAGGGTTTACTAGTAGCTACCCTCCAACCTTAGACCAATATGCAGTCCCCCAGAACTGCATCCATAAGGACTTACCCTAGGCCCGATGGGCATAGGTGCCACCTAAGGGGCTGCCTTAGGTCCATAAGGATTTACCCGTGCTAAAGCATCAGTATCTACTCAAGGGGAGACCTTGAGTCCATAAGGATTTACCAGCTGGATCAGGGCCGTACCGACAGAGACTTCATAATATAACCCAACAGTATACCCCATATAGTAATCAGTGTTCAGATTTTAGACATGAGTAACAGAATACATGTGACAGACATTCTATTCAGAGTATCATAAACGAAAGATTCATGCTTTTGACAGATAAATGGGCATACCATTGAGCAGAGCAGACATTTTCATCATTCATCATGCAAACAGATTGTACCATCACAAGTCAAGCTAACAGATCATACTATCAAGTTCATCAGACAGTCAGACAATACCATCACAGATCAAGTAATCATATAACAAGTATACAAATTGAGCAGACATGCATCAAGTAGGCAGAGAATGTCATCATATATCAAGTTCATCATTTCATCTCATTTTCCAACATGGTGATGCAATCTCAATAACAATTGAAATGTTCATCAAACATAATATTATTCATGATTAAATCATTATACCATCCATTCAACAGAATACATCGCACATGGAACACACTAGGTGGGACAGATCGTTTCTTGGAGATACTTGGCATTTACGGAATGGGACACATTAAACTTTTGACAATTTGAACGGATTTCTGAAACGTGGCCCCTATTAAAAAGGGTTCATACTAATGGTTTAACCTAGATATTCAGGAGGTGATACATCAAGATCTTTGAGAGTTTAGACGCAACATGAGATATTTAGTCATTTAAGCCTACAAGGGTGTTATGGTCATTTTATCATATATGGACATTTTGGTAATTTATACCAACAGAGCATAAACAATCGCTCAGGAAATTCTATTTGCAAATCAGGCTTCCAATCAGGCATTCAGAGATTTCTATGTCAAGATCTTTCACGACATCGGATACATTCAGGGTTATCTTAATTACTTTGGCCAACGAGGGCATTTTAGTCTTTTAATTATAAGGGGTGATTTTTGTAATTTAGCCCACTAATATAAAATGACGATTTACAATATTTAACATATATTTGAACATTTGCCTTCATAATTCACCACAAGACTTGCCACAGAGTAGTCGAACTTATATTTTGTGCGAATAACTTCCAACCTTATATTAATATCATGAGTGATTAATATACATGAGTGTACTTCCTAACACTTAGAGGTACTTTAGCCCTTAAAGTCCATTGACACAAATAGTTCATGGGAGAAAATTGAGTTATTTGGGCCCTGGAGGCTTGACCGGGAGAACTGGTCTGATTAGAAATCCCAGAATTTCATCAAATGCATAACTGCATATTTAACTCAAAAAGGCTTTTCGGTCATTTTGGAAATTTGGATAAATCCACCACTTCTGTCAAATTTTACTATTTAGCACCTCCATCGTTTACGTACTCGGTAGAGATTAAGTTGTTTTGATCTTTTCGGCCCTTAAGAACGGTCTACTCATTTTAGAACTTAAGGGTAAAATTGTCATTCTGATTAATTAAGAATTTCGGTGCTCGAAGGCATTACAGTCTTTTTGGTCATTACGATCATTCCAATTAATTCATCCATTATTGTCGTAAGGATCAGCTCAAGAATACAACGATAATTCAAGTAAATTCACCTTCATGTGTTATACAGAGCTCGGGAGGAAAATCCAATTTTCTTTTAGTATCACACGCATTTGAATAATGATGTCGAAGTCTTTTCCAATAGAATATACATCTTAAGTGGGTGATTTTTCAATCAATTTGAATGCAGATTTCGGGTCACTTCCTTTATTAGGGGCAGTTTTGTCATTTTTATACCTCAAGAGTATTTCTGAAATCTCATATCCAATATCATTTACTCAATATTATGGGCATTGAATCTTAGACATCATTGATCGAGTTGCAGATTTAACTGTATTATTTATTACTATTAACTTTCGATACTTCTGGTCTATTAGTATTTTTATTCGATTATTTTGGTTTTAATAATTTTCATACTTATTTCTCGCATCTAAATCGGCTTAAGCAGAGTTTACAAAACACTTCATCATAAGCATGCATACGTTAACCGGATATCGACATGTACATAAAGCATACAAGGGGTAGTAGTGTATTACCTTAACTCCGAGCTACATCAGTCGATTCATGATACGACATTCGAATACCCTCAAATCCGAATTCGACATTCCTCAGCATCGTGCATCAAAGGAACCGAGAATACCTTCAATTACACAAATTTCAAGATCAGACCTCATTCACAAAGCTCTACATCAATTAATTAAATACATAAGCACTCTCGGGTTCAAAGTCAGATTCGGAGGCCTTCAAGTTAGAATTTTTCGAAATGGGCTTCAAAATCGAACTCAAGACGTCGAAAAACATAAAATAGGAGTTTTCAAAAAATGTTGACTTTTCGGTCAACGGTCAAAGTCAACGCTAACGTCAGCAGGTCAACGGGTCAGAGTCAACGCAAATCAAGTTCCCGTTACTTTTGAAAAATATTCAATATGATTTAAAAAAGGGGGGATTTAAAAAATTAATTCGATTTGGGTTTTGGAAAGAAAATATTTTAAAAAATCTTTTTCTCGATTTGGAGTCGCCACCGGCCACTATGGTAGGCCAGACACCGTAAAAACCAGAGATTCTTTTGAAAGGGTTCGGGAGTTGGTTACGTGTGGGGAAGGGTTAGCACCCCCATCACGCCCGGAAATCGGTACCAAAACAATTGTTGCTTTTAATTTGATGGAAATTATCTGAATTTAAAAAGACTTTAATTAGGAGTTCTTGATTGAAAATCGGACTTTAATCGTACGAGCTTTTTCAAATTGGTGGTTCCGAATTAATTCGTCGTTTAATTAAAAAGGATGACGGTACACCGGACCAAAGACTAAACCGACATCATATAAGACTAACTGCCGTGTTAGTTTAGGGTTCGGATCCCGTACGTCACCTTTATGCATGATGCAAGCAATTAAAGGATGATGCTATGGTCTTGTTCGTTTTAATTACGGATTTACCTTTAGACGATTCGAATTAATCCGCATATTCGCGGGACATCCAATAAGTTAGGCTAGTCGACCCGAATACGCGAATTAATAGGTATCTCCGTTTTATAATTAAAAATGAATTAATATACAAATTAAAATGCTAAAAGTCACATGAATGACAATAAAAATGCATGTCACAAAATGCAAATTCAAACGACATTAAAAAGCATATAACAAATATATTCGAATGGCATGTAAACTAGTTAAAAACACACATAAAAAACAAGCATGCAAAACATATATTCTATACAAGAAGATAAAATGCATGAGTAACAAATAAACTTAATAAAATGCTAAATGAATAAAAAGGCAAACTGGAAGGGATCAAGACTGTAATAAACCCATTTTTAAAAAACTGATAAGAATGCAAAGTGGGACCCAATTAAAAGAAAATAAAAAGCCACAGGGACCAGGACGGGAATTAACCCATCCGAAAGCCAATCGACGTGAAAATGGTGGCAGAATTGAAAAACCTTTAAAAGTCAGAGGGACCTGGGATGGGGTTTGAAAACGCGGAAGCCCTCCCCGCGCAATTAAAGTGACGCGGAGGGGCTTATAATGCTATTGGACCAATTTAAAACCGAGAAAACCTTATAAAAAACGAACTTAAAACATTTTTGCCTCTTTTGAAAAACCCTAAAAGGCTGAGAAGCCTTCGTTTTCTCTCTACCGAAACCTAGCCGCCGTCACCCACTCCGGTCGCCGCTGCCGGCACCGGAGCAAAAACCCTTTCCCTTTTTTTGAAACCAAAACGGAGACCAAAAACCCCTTTTTTTTCTCTTTTCAAAATCGAAAACAGAGAGCTGAAAACCCCTTTTGATGTTAGCCTTCTCCGACTCACCACGCACGACCTCAAAGAGGTCGAAGGGATTGTCGTCGAAGAGGAAAAGGATGGGGAAATCAGAACGGCGAAGGTAAAAAAGATGAAACCCAAATCTATTTTTTTTATATATTTTTGCTTTCGATTCGACTGAAATGAAAAATAAGAGGGGAATACCTCTGAATATCTGACTTGCTTGTATTGATATGAAGACTGTGATTACAATGTTTCTCTGAAGTTTTTCGAATCCTCCTATTACAATTTTTCTCTCTAAGAAAATCCTCTTCTGATTTACATTGCATGCGGGTATTTATAGCCCGAAAATTACTCTTTTTCTCTTTTTCTTATTTACATATATTGCTGGAAATTGTTGTGATTTGTTGCTGATGATTTTGGTTGTATTCATGTGTTGCAATTTGTTTGTCGCCTCTGCCATCTCTGAAATTTGGTTGCATTTGTGCCTCTGATTTCTGTTGCCTTGTGCGTTTTGGCTCTGACATTTGTATTTTGTTGTTTCCATGCACTGCTGGAGGAGGGGACCAGCGAGGCACGGGACGTGGACCGTTGCATGCCGTTGATGGGATCCGGACGGGCTCGGGGAACTCGAAGAGGCCGTCGGTGAGAGTTGAAACAACGCGCGTGAAGAAGCTGGGGAGCCGCGCTTGCGGCGTGTGGGGTTCTGGAATCTTCTCCGGCTCGATCTCAGCCATCTGATGCGCTCCCGATCCAATGGTCCTGAGGGGTGCGGCGCTGGGGCAAGAGGAGGCCAGCTAGGGTTTTCATTCCCTGGTGTAATCCGGACCGTTAGATCTAGATCGGATCTGACGGTGGAGAGGGGGTGGCGGCTGCACAAACATAAGGAGGGCATCAGATTAGGGTTTCATTTAGGGCTAGATTATTTGGGCCCCAAACAGGCCTTGTATATTTATTTATTTTGGGGTTTTTCAAAATGTAATGGACTTTAAATTAAATAAAATATGGGCTTTTATTATATAATGAGCTTTATTTATATTTTGTTTTCAGGTTAGATAATAATAATAGTAATAATAATAATAATAATAACGATAATATAATAGATAAATAATTTATAAATAATAATAAGAAACAATACTAATAATAATGGATAATACTAGGTGGTAATAGTAATAAAAATTAGATAGGATAAATATAATAGATAGTAGTAAATAATATAGTAACATAGTAATATACTGTTTTTTGTTTTTCTTCCTTTTTTTTCCTTTTTTTAGTTTTTAATTTTTACCAAATACATAAATATAAAGCCCATTACTAAAAAGAAAAGAAAACGAGTTCGACACCCCGGATAAAATAGGTGATTACACGCTGACGTCAGTAGGTCAATGCTTACGTCAGCAGTCAACTGATAAGGGTCAACTGAGTTGACTCAGGCTGACTCGGACGAGTTGACTCGGCTAACTCGGACGAGTTGACTCGGCTGACTCTGACGAGTTGACTCGGTTCAGGTTTTCGGATCGGGCAGACGGGCCGGGTTAACGGGTCGGGTTGGATAGATTCAGGTCGGATATGGGTTCGAGTCGGGTACAGGTTGACCGAAATTAACCCGGTACTCACCATGGGTTTTTGGTCCCCGGACGGATGCCGCAAAAGTCGCTGGAGGCTCTTTTCGTGCCAAAACTATCGAAAAACGAAGATCATCAACACCACATTTCCACAATGGCAAACGAATGTCAAAATTTGGTCGGAACCACCAAATTTTACTTGAAATGCGCAAAGAAGGCAACCAGACAAGCGTAGCTCCGATGAGGCTTCCATCAATGTCGGATGGGCGATCAAACATATGGGTTTTGCTCGCCTTGGGACAAGGAGTTCGACAGTGGCCTTGGCGTGGTGAGCAGACGCCAGACGGTGACGAAATCACCGGAAAAGAAGGTTGCACTTAGGGTTTCTGTCGAACTTTTGAACCATGCCTCGCGACGGATGGCGGCGCTAACGCGCGAGTGGGACGGTGGGCTAGGAGCGGGGTCTGACGGCGAGCGCAAATGAGGCGGCGGTGCACGCCACGAACGACCGGAGAAGGAGATCGGAGTGGCATTCGATTTAGGTAGCTAAAAAGTTTTGGGGAGGAGTTTTAGATCTAGAAAGTTCTCTTCATACTCGAAATGAGCAGACATGTGGGTAGATGAACGGTTCCATTTTTTATTTTCAGAATATCTAAATGAATAACTTAAGAGGAAATTACGGTAGGCTACAACCAGAAGTTACCTTAGCTCAAATGGCTAGGTCACGTGTTTCCCACTCAAAGGGTCATGGGTTCAAAACCCCCAAATTGCAAACACTTTTATTTTTATCATTCATTTTCTTTTTCTTTTTTTTAACTTTTGGGGTGTTACAACTCTCTCCCCCTTAAAAGAAATTTCGTCCTTGAAATTTATCAGTTGGAGAAATGTAAAAACCGTTATTTCATCCTTTCTTGTACTGAAACTTATACATTAGAGTATCCTTGTTTCTCGAGGCTCTCAAACGGTCACAAGTCAATCTGATAGTTCTCTCAAACACTTAGACCAACTTGGCCAAAAACCAAGTCGTCTTACACTCAGACCAACTTATTTGAATACGATATTCTAAACCATACCAAACTTCATACGGTGCCAAGTGAAACTTGTCTTATCTCTTTTATTATAACCAGTCTCTGACAAGAATAAGAGACATTTCGTACTACCACAGAAGTCAATCATACAACCCAAAGGTATATCTTCTAGAATCCGAATTACTCTTTCAGGTTGTACATCAGTTTACAAACGATGAACTTTAACTGTAATTCAAACAAGTACCTAAAGCCTCTTGTAAGGCTTTCTAGAATCAAGATGTAAACATCAAATTCCAGTAAAAAAAAAAAGATATGTAATGGTCTACCATGCCTCGAATTTCAAGGAAAAGTATTTCTTTATGTCGACCAAACATAATCAAGGTCTTAAACGAATATCACTTACCTTCACAATAATATTTAGACAACCATCTCTTTTTTTTTTAATCGTGCAACAGAGTCACCACGAAATTTACATTTTCGACACATTCGCGAACATCTTTCTTTTAAATTCATAATACCTTTATCAATTTTTTCATCAGAATATTCTCAAACACAATCATTATCACCGAGCTACTTTACATGTAGTCTTATATCGGTTACTTCATATGATCAAACATTTATTCTTAACCTGATTCAGATCTTTGATTTCACAAGCATAAACCATCTCAGGTTCTTTATCCAGATTTAGATCAATTAAGTTAATCAAAACTCACAAACAAATGTTACAGACATCCCTTGCCAGAACGATTCGAGCTACAACGAACAGAAAGCTTAGATTCATTTATTTCAGAAAAAGAATTCGACATCAGAGTCTCGACTCGGTGGCGTACGGTCAGGATCTAGGGGCATGTAGAGACCAGACACCCTATGACAGACGATCGGCCGATCTACCCAGAAAGACGCAACTTTATGCTCTAATACCACTAAATGTAACTCCTTAGACCCGCCTATGCTTTACAATGGATCCTAGGAAGTCACATTAGGGTCACAAGAGCGACCCACAAAAAAATACACATAAAAATATTTTTATTTCATCAAAACACTTATTAAACTGTAAAATCAACTTCTGTTTAAAATACTATTTCAGAAAATCATTTAAACACATAGCAAGAATTTCAGAAAGTGCTTTACAGACTATCATAAAACGATACGTGACATACATGACATACATGCCCACTAACTATACAGTACCGTACTCCAGAGGTAACGCCGAGGGAACTCCGAACACTGATGTCAAATATTATTCCATGCTATATTCTTTTAACCTGCGATAGTAAAAATAACGTGAGCTTAGAAAAGCTCAGTAATACAGAACTACCAAAAGATGCTATAAGCTCATGCAGATATATGGTAGGCATAACATTTTCATGATGTTCCAAGCAGTGACAGTCCTCTTTTCCTTTCTGTTATTTCAGGGTAACGTTATACTTGAGATTAACGGTACTTGTTCTTTATCCAAGCAGTGACAGTCCCCCAGAACTGCATCCATAAGGACTTACCCTACGCCCGATGGGCATAGGTGCCACCTAAGGGATTGCCTTAGGTCCATAAGGATTTACCCGTGCTAAAGCATCGGTACCTACTCAAGGGGAAACCTTGAGTCCATAAGGATTTACCAGTTGGATCAGGGCTGTACCGACAGAGACTTCATAATATAACCCAACAGAATACCCCAAATAGTAATCAGTGTTCAGATTTCAGACATGTGTAACAGAATACATGTGACAGACATTCTATTCAGAGTATCAGAAATGAAAGATTCATGCTTTTGACATATAAATGGGCATACCATTGAGCAGAGCATACATTTTCATCATTCATCATGCAAACGGATTGTACCATCACAAGTCAAGCTAACATATCATACTATCAAGTTCATCAGACAGTCAGACAATACCATCACATATCAAGCAATCACATAACAAGTATACAGATTGAGCAGACATACATCAAGTAGGCAGAGAATGTCATCATACTATCCAGTTCATGATACAACTTTTAAATACCCTCGAATCTGAATTCGACATTCCTCAGCATCGTGCATCCAAGGAATCGAGAATACCTTCAATTACACAAATTTCAAGATCAGACCTCATTCACAAAGCTCTTAATCAATTAATTAAGTACATAAGCACTCTCGAGTTCAAGGTCAGATTCGGAGACCTTTAGGTTAGAATTTTTCAAAACAGGCTTCAAAATCGGACTCAGGACGTCGAAAAACATAAAATAGGAGTTTTCAGAAAATGTTGACTTTTCGGTCAACGGTCAAAGTCAACGCTGACGTCAGCAGGTCAGAGTCAACCCTGACGTCAGTAGTCAACTGATAAGGGTCAACTGAGTTGACTCGGCTGACTCGGACAAGTTGACTCGGCTAACTCGGACGAGTTGACTCGGCTTACTCGGATGAGTTGACTCGGTTTAGGTTTTCGGATCGGGCAGACGGGTCGTGTTGGATCGATTCCGGTCGGATATGGGTTCGGGTTGGGTACGGGTTGATCGAAATTAACTCGGTACTCACCATGGATTTTTGGTCGCCGTACGGCCGCCATAAAAGTCGCCGAAGGCTCTTTTCGTGCCAAAACTGTCGAAAAACATAGATCATCAACACCACATTTCCACAATGGCAAACAAATGTCAAAAGTTGGTCGGAACCACCAATTTTTACCTGAAATGCGCAAAGAAGGCAACTGGACAAGCGTAGCTCCGATGAGGCTTTCGTCGACGTCGGATGGGCGATCAAACATAGGGGTTTTTCTCGCCTTGGGACAAGGAGTTCGACGGTGGCCTTGGCGTGGCGAGCGAACGCCGGGATGTGACGAAATCACCAGAAAAGAAGGTTGCACTTAGGGTTTCTGTCGAACTTTTGAACCATGCCTCGCGACGGATGGCGGCGCTAACGCGCGAGTGGGATAGTGGGCTAGGAGCGGGGTCCGACGGCGAGCGCAAAGGAGGCGGCGGTGCACGCCACGAACGACCGGAGAAGGAGATCGGAGTGGCGTTCGATTTAGGTAGTTGAAAAGTTTTGGGGAGGAGTTTTAGATCTAGAAAGTTCTCTCCATACTCGAAATGAGCAAACATGTGGGTAGATGAACGGTTCCATTTTTTTATTTTCAGAATATCTAAACGAATAACTTAAGAGGAAATTACGGTAGGCTACAACCAGAAGTTACCTTAGCTCAAATGGCTAGGTCACGTGTTTCCCACTCAAAGGGTTATGGGTTCAAAACCCCCAAATTGCAAACACTTTTATTTTTATCATTCATTTTCTTTTTCTTTTTTTTTTACTTTTGGGGTGTTACAGTTTTAAAGGGAAAGAACTGGACCCAGAGCTTGAGAGGTGTCGAAGAACTGATCGGGAAAAATGGTGATGCTCGAAACAAGCTTACACTGATTCACTATACTGTGATAGGAAAATGCACAGAGGCAAAAACCATTCAAGAAAGCCTGTGGAACCCGAACCTATTGCTAGTGGCCGATTGAAAAATATTTTTAAGAGTGGGCACACATGAAATCTCAAATTTTTAGGGTAGGTACAAAATATAAATTTTGAAAATCTAAGGACTAACTCATAAAATTAATTGAAGTAATGTGTGAAGTTTAGAAAGTTTAGGGTGGCCCATGCCCATTCTAGGATGCACTTGCATCCGCCACTACCTAGTGTCCACACCTTAAAGGACCGCCATGAACTTGGTTACCCTCGTTAACAGTCTCAGTTATGGAAGGATAAAACTCAACTCGACTCGAAAAAACTGAAATATTTGACTCGACTCAAGGTAAAAAAAAAAGCGACTCGTTGACTTGACTCGTAATTTTATAAACTCGACTCGAAAAAATTTCAAATAAAATTTGAGTTATGAAATAGAAATTCAAATAACTTAAAATTTTTAGTAATTAGTTGATCAATTTTCATATTCGAGTTGAGTCTATCAATTCTGCATGATAGATTATGTATATCACATATAAAAATATGAAGAAATATATATGTATATCGTATATGCATATAGAAAGCCGTTAAAATTAGAATCAATATGTGCACCACTCAACCCTAAGTATATTGTCAAGGGGCTAGGTTCTGACTCGTTAACCTGTGCGGTCTTAGTCGTCGATCTTAAGTCGAGGACTAAGTCAGCCTTCGAATATCTAAGCTAGAGCGCTTAAAACTTGACACGATGGAAGCTTTGTGGGAAAAGTGATGATGGCTTGGCAAGGCAAGAAAGCTTAGGCAAGACAAAGTGAAGAGAAAATGTAAACTCTTAATACTCAAAGAATGTGGAATGTGGAATGATTTACAAAGGGTGGAGGAAAGCTCTATTTATAGCATTGGCCCTCTCGATCTAACGGTCTCTAATGATTCGATCCAAGGGCTATGGATGAATCCTATATCCTATAAATAGCAACACTCTCATATAAACAAAGTTGTCTAAGATACAATGGTTATGACATCATAGATTTGTTGGCAAGGAAGACTTTCCCCAAGTTGGCTCCATGGTGGATAACTTTCCTTGTGTGTTGGTCAATAGATGACAACTCAACAAGGGTCTTGGTCTCTTGGGCGGATTGGGCTTGGCATGGCCCGATTCTTGTGTCCAAAAACCCCTCTTTAGCATGATTGGTGCTAAATCGGGCCCTAGGGGTGTGGGCAACTTGGATGGGCTTCCCCTAGGCCTCTCTGTGTGCACGTCGGTGTTGTCTCAGCCTCCTTGGTGTGCATGTCGAGTGCAGGCTTGAGCTCCATGGCTTGGGCAACATGGAGGGTGCTTGGCAAGGCCCATTCGGGTGCGTGCAGCGTGCCCCCTCGAGTCCTACTCTCTTGGGCAGCACATGGGGTGCTTGACTTGGCCCCATGGTGCGCTGGAAGCGCCTGGACTTGGCTCTCTCGGATACGGACACCACATAGGGTGTTGTGCATGGCCCCTTGGTGTGTGGTGTTGGCAACTACTCGGTTCCCTCGGTCGGGTGAAGGACGTGGTGCGCTAAGGAAAGCACCTATGGGTGCGGCTTGCTCGGTCGTGGGAAGTTGGTCCGTGATAATATGCATATAGAAATATATATGTGCGCCGTAAACTCGACTAGATTAAAAAAATCAATAAAATTTGAATCATAAAATATAACTTACAAACTCGAATAACTCGAAAAAATTTTACTCGACTCGGTCGAACGCCCAGTCCTAGTCTCAGCTCCAATTTGATTGGTGTAAATTTAATTTTTAGATAAGAAATTGTTTATTTGATGTATTTTTTTAGTTATTTAAGCTTTTAAAACAAGAGTCCTACCTTATTTTAAAAAGTTAATTTCATCTTCTTTCTTAACCTTGTTCACTGAGGCTTTAATAATGATTTTGGATATTGAACCTTATTTGTTGTTTTCAAGTTTTCTTTAAATTCTTTTTTCATATAAATGATATTCCAAATGAAATAATTGAAAAACAACACTATTGTAAAAATTTATTAATACACCATAAATTAAAAAATAGTTTGAACAACCCACTCTCTTCTTACCAGCAGGAACAGCAGCAAGTAGGGATGTAAAAACAGGTCAACAGTTGGGTTTCAGGTCGGGCTCTGTCAGGTCGGGTCAAATCGGTTACAGGTCATTTCGGGTCATTTTTTGTTTTGACTCGATTCGGGTCGGGTTCGGGTTCATTTCGGGTCGGGTTCATTTCGGGTCGGGTTCATTTCGGGTCGGGTTCATTTCGGGTCGGGTTCATTTCAGGTCGGTTCATTTCAGGTCGGGTCAAAACGGTTAATTGACAGGTTGATTTCAGGTCGGTTTCGTTTCAGGTCGGGTTCATTTTAGGTCGGTTTCGTTTCAGGTCGGGTTCATTTCAGGTCGGTTTCGTTTCAGGTCGGGTTCATTTCAGGTCGGGTTCGTTTCAGGTCGGTTTCGTTTCAGGTCGGGTTCGTTTCAGGTCGGTTTCGTTTCAGGTCGGGTTCATTTCAGGTCGGTTTCGTTTCAGGTCGGGTTCATTTCAAGTCGGGTTCCTTCGGGTTTATGGTTTATTCTGTTATGTGTATTATATATATTGACGGATTATGATTTTTATTTTTATGGTTTAGGGATTATGGTTTAGGGTTTAGGGTTATGTGATTACGTATATGTGATATATATATATAGTTGGTACTATTGGATTTATTTTAAGGGTTTAGGGTTTATGGTTTGGGGTTTGGGGTTTGGGGTTTATGGATCTTAAATTAATACAAACATACCTACATTAATTATATATATTGATGGATTATGGTTTTCAGGGTTTAGGGTTTACTAATCTTAAATTAATACAAACATGTCTACATTAATTATATATATATATTGATGGATTATGGTTTTTAGGGTTTGGGGTTTAGGGTTTAGGGTTTAGGGTTTACTGATCTTAAATTAATAGAAACATGCCTACATTAATTATATATATATTGATGGATTATGGTTTTTAGGGTTTAGGGGTTATGGTTTAGGGTTTAATGATCTTAAATTAAAACAAACATGCCTACATTAATTATATATATATATTGATGGATTATGGTTTTTAGGGTTTAGGGTTTAGGGTTTAAGGGTTTAGTGTTTAGGGTTTAGTAATCTTAAATTAATGCAAACATGCCTACATTAATTATATATATTGATGGATTATGGTTTTTAGGGTTTAGGGTTTAGGGTTTAGGTTTTAATGATCTTAAATTAATACAAACATGCCTACATTAATTATATATATATATATATATTGATGGATTATGGTTTTTAGGGTTTAGGGTTTAAGGGTTTAGTGTTTAGGGTTTAGTAATCTTAAATTAATGCAAACATCCCTACATTAATTATATATATTGATGGATTATGGTTTTTAGGGTTTAGGGTTTAGGGTTTAATGATCTTAAATTAATACAAACATGCCTACATTAATTATATATATATATTGATGGATTATGGTTTTTAGGGTTTAAGGTTTAGGGTTTAAGGGTTTAGTGTTTAGGGTTTAGTGATCTTAAATTAATACAAACATGCCTACATTAATTATATATATATTGATGAATTTTGGTTTTTAGGTTTAGGGTTTAGGGTTTATTGATCTTAAATTAATACAAACATACCTACATGTATTATATATATATTGATGGATTATGGTTTTTAGGGTTTAGGGTTTAGGGTTTGCCACAAATTATGTTCTTCTTCTCCCCATTAGCTGGATCCAGTTGGCACACTGATGTCAGCTCTACATCATCTCAGTCAACTACTATAAATAGGAGAGAGAGTATTGTCAGATTTTAATGACCATATTAATAATATACCATAAATATTAATAATAAAATAAGTAAGTAATAAATAACAAGATAGAGAGAAAAAAGGTATTTTGGGAATTTTACCGGCCATGTGAATTGCTCGGGCACCGAACCGACATTGTTGTAGAGTCAGAATGTATAAAAAAATAATTATATAGCATTAATTTATTCTTATAATAAAAAATTTAAGTCATCTTATTTTAATTAAGAATATAGATTTAATTTAATAATTTTTACTCATTTAACTTAAATTTTATTAAGTATAAAATTTTAAATTAATAATGGTTATTCATTCCACTTAAGTTAATTAAGTATAATAGTTTATCTTTAAAGTTATTTTAAAATAATAGTCAAGTTAATTAGAAATACAATTTATTAATACTTAAAATTATTATTAATTCAATTTATCTTTTAATTGAAGTTAAGTTAATTAATTTATTAATACTTGAAATTATTATTAATTTTAAAAATTTTCAATACTTGACATTATTTTATATTCATTAAATATAACTTCTTTAAATGTCAGATAATTATCATTATTAGCAAATCAAATAATAGTATTAGTTCAGGTTAATATCAGTTCAGGTCAATATCAGTTCAGGTCAATAACAGTTCAGGTCAATATCAGTTCAGGTCAAGAACAGTTCAGGTCAATAACAGTTCAGGTTCAAAACAGGTCGGGTTCAAAACAGGTCGGGTTCATTTCAGGTCGGGTTCATTTCAGGTCGGGTCCAAACAGGTCGGGTTAAATCGGTTATCTGGCAGGTTAGTCTCGGGTTCGGGTTCGTTTCGGTCGGGTGCAGGTCGGGTTCGGTTACTACAGTAACAGGTCAAATTCGGGTTCGGGTTCACTTCGGTCGGGTGCAGTTCGGGTTCGGTTTCTACAGTTACAGGTCAAATTCGGGTTCGGGTTTATTTCGGTCGGGTGCAGGTCGGGTTCGGTCTTTGAATTCTAGGGTTAAATCAGGTTATGACTCGATCGGGTTTCAGGCAGGTTACCAGGTCGGGTCAGTTTTTCACACCCCTAGCAGCAAGTAACTTAAATAATAAGCTAATTTTTTTATTTCCCTCTAAGGATCCTCATATCAAACAGTAAATGCCTCTAGCTTTTTTATTTCCTTCCCCTGTTGAGGGCATATATATTTTGATAACGAGGAGAGTTAAGATATCCATGCATTGTTAATATTATTTATAATATTATATTATTTTTATTTAATAAATTTTGAAATATTATAAAATAATCTTAAATTAAATTATAAAAATTAAAAAATAGAGGTCAATTCAAATTAAATAAAAAAATTAAAGATTAAACTGAATAAAAATAAAACTTAGTAAACTTAAGATGTAATTTACACTCTTCTATTAAAGTCAACCAAAATTCTTTATTAAAAATGTCAAACGGCACATTCTGATTGGCTGTATTTTTTTTCTTAATTGACGTTACAAAAATAGGTTAATAGAAGTAACAATTTAAAGTTTAAGGGATAAAAAAATTAGAGAGAGACTCTGTACAAAATGTATACTTTATGGGTCAATGGTGCCATTAAAACAAAGTTAATTTACGGTAACATTTATATGATATTTTTCATTAATGTTATTATCAAATTTATTTACCATACTAATAATAAATTCGGAGACATTATATTGAAGATTTAGCTCATTATTCAAAAAAAAAAGAAAAAGAAAAGTCAAATACCACATGCAGAGCAGCCTAGAAGAGGAGGAGAGGAAGGGATAGTTACATAATGATCATTTATGGGTTGGGATGAAGAACAACTCTGCTAGGGATTTTATCAAACACTTGGCAGGCAACAATTTTTCATGTTCCTCGAGTAGTGAAGGGGTTCTTTAAAGCTGGGTTGGTACCAATTTTGGCAACTCCATTAATCTCATCTTCAACGGTGATTGATCTACCATTGCCTGTGATGGGCAGTTCCTGCAGGCCATTGCTTTTCTCATCTGTTTCAGAGTTTTTCCCATCTTTGTTTTTTCCCCACACCACTGTGTAAAGCCCTGTCACTATGATAATCGCTCCAAGAATGCTGAAATATATATATATATATATATATATATATATTACTTTTGGTGTCAATAATATATTTTTCAAAATATTGAAGATCAAGTTGTTTGCACTTTGCACCATACCTTCCGAGGTGAATTTTTTCTGCTAAAATAATGGCTCCTAGTACAGCAGTGATGATCATACATAGAGGACTGAAAGATGTTACGAAAACCGGCCCTCGTTGCCTGATCACGACTCCTTGCACGTAATACGCGATCCCGGAGCAAAATACCCCCTAATCAATCACAAATTCGATATTAGAAGTGTTGAAATACTTGTGTTTCATGTGCATGATCAAGGCTGCAGCACTTACAGAGTACGTTGCAGCTAGAAGCCTTGAGTCCCAACCGATTTTCCACGCATTTAGGTCACGGACCATGATGAGTGACACAACTGCATCTTCAATCATCCCCACGAAACATATCATTGCTGTAAGAGACAGCTCTGCAGGGTACTTCTTCAATGTGAAGGACTGAACCAGAAACCATAACCAAATGTTAGATCAAACATATATAATGTAGTTTCAATCAACTTTTGTTTCGACGGTTGGTAAGTTTCGGGCTCACTTGCAAAATAAAGAAGCCTGACCAGCTGCAGATGCTTCCAATAAGAAATATTGTGCCGGTAACCCAGTGTTTATCCGCATATTCATTGGCAGTTCCATGGTGGATGGCTCCCCCCGACTTGATGAAGTCAATAATGGGACCTTTGTATAAAGTCATCACCATTGCTCCTATGATTGTGATTACTGTTCCAATGATCTTTGCCACACTTCTTATCTTCTTCACATTCACCTTCTCCAACCTGAATTCGACGTAGTTATCGTGTATTAAAGACCAGTAAATTCCCTCGATCTCTATGAGCAATGGCAATATGGCATGGTTTTAACTCACCTGAAAATTATTGCCAATATGAATGTAACAGCAGGAAGCATGTTGACAAAAGCTGATGTATAGGTTGCTGTTGTTAACTTCAGTCCCAGATAATACAAGTTTTGGTCAAGCACTGGCCTGTAACATCCAATCAACAAGGTTTAACATCCATAATACATATATGTATATGTGTATGTGCATGCATACAAATGGAAATGTGTTTATAGAGCATTACTCAAGGAAACCAAGAGCTACAATCCTGAGGAAGATAGGGAGGGTCATCTTTGGCCTTATTTTCCTGCATAAGAAAATGCAGAACAGAGTTTAAATCGCGGCCACAAACTCGATCGCAACTGCGATTTTAAATATGTAAAGGAGAGGAGAAGGAGGAACCTTTCGAGAACAAAGGCAAAGGGTGCAATGACAATGGTGGCGACGACATGCCTATACGTTGCGAGGATGTAATTGCTCATGCCACGCTTTAGACAAACCATGGAGACTATGTACATCCCTGCATATCCAAACTGCAGGGAGACCATTGCAAGGTATGGTTTCACTTTGTTGAACACATTACACAAAGCTGCACATGGAGATTGGTCTCCCATTGATTCCCTCTATTATCTTTCTCTTCTCTACTTTGCTCTTAGGCTTGCCAACTTCACCAATGAGAAATGGCCCTTCTTATAGGCAAGAGAATGCTTGAGGAAGCAAGTGAAACCAAGTTCGAATTTTAATATCTGTAATTATTTTTAAATTCGGGTTTCGGTATCTGTAATCTTAGTTAATGTAGATTCCCTTATCCATTAAGCAAATATGTTTATGTGGATCTATATTAATATGATGATTGCCTTTTATTTTATTTCATTTGGTGGGAAGTGCGGATTTGATTCATTGACCACCAAATGATGTTTTAGGCTAAGTGCGTATGTTGCATGCAAAAGTTATTTGCCATTTTAAAACCATTTGTTTTTTTCCCCTTTCTTTCTCATTTTTATTTATTCATGATTTGCTCTTCTTAAGATTATTTAGCATTATAAATCAGTGTTTGAGTCTTATATTATCTGCCTCTTTTTTATGTGAGTACACTAGTTTTATTAAAACATAAAAAATTTAAAAATACAATGAGAGCTTACAACTCGGGTAAACAAACTTAATTCGGACATATTTTTAAAAACGTGAAAATTAGCGCCCTTGGATCATAAACAGAATCATACAAAGAAAGGGTAAAACCCTAACTCAAAGACTCGAAATAAAATAGATACAAAAATCACCAATGCTCGACGATAAAAGGTAAATAACCAACAACAAACGGCATTAAATGCGTATTACAATAACAAGACATGTTGAGTGTTGACAACAAAAAGATCAACAAAATAATTAAAGAGCGCCATCTTTGATCAATCGTGGCGACGTTAAATTCACCCCTGATAAAAAATCAAAGAAAAAAGCGAGCAAATAAAAAAATAAAAGTGTGCAATAAAAAGATACGTACCAAAAGATAGAGAAAAAGCATGTCACAATGAACACTTGGAAAAGAATAGAAAAAGTTGTAAAGGCAGAAATTTCATACAAAATAATAACTTATGTTCAAACTTGATTTAATATTGACTAATTTATTTTAAGGTCGAACTCAGAAAATTATTTAAAAGTGTTATTTTTTTAAACAAATTAAATATATAAAAATTTAAATAATTTTAGGATGTCATCCGACCACCCACATAATCAAGTGACTCTATCTCTGGGCTAATTGGATAGTAAATAACTCGAATCTTGATCAGATCTACTAATATTATCAAATTAATACCTAAAATTTTATATTTCTCAGACTAGCACCATTACAGTGAACTCGTCGTGAAAAGCACGGTAAGTTTAAATAAAATATTATTTTTCTCAAATTTTTTTGAAATTCGCCGTAGAACCACGACAAGTTCTAAAAATTTTCAATTCTTTTTCGTGTTTTAACTTAATTAATCACATTTACGGATGATTAGTAAATTCTAATTGGAACTCGTCGTGTATGCAGGGCGAGTTTTAATTAAATTTTTTAAAATCAAACTTTTGTTACTAAAGAACGAAAATAAAAAATAAACTCGCCTAGCATAAATGGCAAGTTTAAACTCGTTAAAACATGAAAAAAAATTAAATTTTTTTGGAATTTGTTGTGATTCTACAGCAAGTTTAAAAAAATTTAAAAAAATATTTTTTTATTTAAACTCGTCGTGCTTTTACGGCGAGTTCACAATAATAGTACTAGTGCGAAAAATATAAAATTTTAGGCCCTATATTAATAAAAAAAAAAAATAGGACCTAATGGTCCTAGAAATGTCTTTAAGCCATTTTGGAGTAACCATTTGTTGAATCTGTTTCACAAATTGCCCAAAATTTGGTCATGTCTTATCTATCAATTCCAATGTTAAAAAAGGAAAATGATATTCTCCCTTACTAAAAGAACTGGAAAATGATATCCCCCCTTACTAAATGATATTTTTCATTTGCGGGATTGTTATGATCCTTGAATTGATTGATGTGATTTGTTTGTGGTGTATGCAGTTTCGATAAAAGTGTTGAGTGATCTAATAATTAGTTTGAATAGCCATGAGTATAAATTCGACTCAACTTAAAAAAAATTAATTTTTTTATTCAATTTGTGGTAAAAAATTTGACTCGTTTTGACTCGACTTGAAATTTTATAAACTCGATTCGAAAAAAATTTAAATAAAGTTTGAGCTGTAAAATAGAAATTCGAATAACTTGAACAACTCAAAATTTTTAATAATTAGTGGATTTATTTTTAAGTTCGAGTTGAGTCTCTCAATTTTTCATGCTATATATAACCAAAATAAAAAAAATATAAGAAAAAATAAATGTCACATATGAAAAAATATAGATATATATATATATTACATGATTAGAGAAAGTCGTTTAAATTGAAATCAAACAAGACTATAACATGATAAATAATTACAATTAGATTTATATAGAAACTCGAAAACTCGACTCAAATTTTATACACTCGACTCGAATCAAAAAAATTTCAAATAAAGTTTAAGTTGTAAAATAAGACGCATCAACTCGAATAAATTAAATTTTTTAAATTCGACTCAACTCAATCAAATGCTCACCACTAAGTTTGAATTCTGAAGTTATGATTGAGATAAATGAGGGTAAAATAAAGGGCGGATTTTGATAATGACTTTGAGGGATCCAACTATAAAATTAAAATAATTTTAAAAAATTTGAGAGTCATTAAAATAATTTTTTAATATTTTTTTAGAGATACAAGAGAAATTTTTAAAATTCTGAAGAATCACAAAACATTTTTTTCCAAAAAAAAAATCCATAGGGGATCGACTTCTGGATCTAATTATTTAATTGTACAAATGTAAGGACTTATTAAATATATACTCAAATAATTAAGAATAACACTTAATATATTTGATATTTAAACTTATAGGAATTATCGTCGTTTGACCAAAAACAATTAGTGTAACACCCGTGTTCTGGGCCTAGGAGTTAGTCGGGTATTAGTTCGAGTTAAATAAAACTAAATTAAAACAATTCAATTTCAAATAATGGTCTAAATGAGTTTTATTAGGTTGGGAAGGACCTATGGGGCTATTTACCCAAATTTTAAATAAAGGAAGACCACTTTATGGTAAAGTTATCTTCCTCCCCCATTCTTCCTCCTTTTCCCATTTTGAAAACCCCCCCACCATTTCTAAAACCTCCCAAGCTTGAAATTACTATTCCATCAATTTTAACACCCAATTTCCACACCATTTTAAGAGGTAATTGTATTTTCTTAACCTCCTCCCCTTCCTCTACTTGCTTATTGTCTTAAATTTCAAGAATGTGGGTTTTGAAAAATTAGGGTTTATGATGAAAATTGGGTTTTAATGGGGTTTTTCATTTGGTCTTAAGAAATTGTGTTGGGGTTTTTGTTAATCATGCTAAAGTATACAACATATATGAATTTGGTCAATTTTGGATGAATTTTCGTATGGGGTCTTTAGGGCCAATTTTAGGGTTTGAAAAATTGGGTTTTTGTGAGGATTTGTGTGGGAATTGAAGGGCTGATAGTCTAGTTATGTTAGGAGGGTGATTTGGGATGTTTTGGAAGTCCTTTGGATGTTTGAAATTGGGTATTTCAGCCCTTGGTTGTGGGAGTCCGAAAATTGGATTTTTGGGATGCTATGTGATTGCGAATTTGTGGAAATTGAGTTGTGTTTTGCGATGTGGATTGATGATTGAATTAGCATTGATTTGGGAAGTGATGAATGTATTTTGTTTGGCTAGAAACAAGAGGAACCGCGGAAGGAGCTTTGGGACCGAATCCGGGTGCGTAGGAGGATTGTTCGATTTTGCTAAGGAAGGACGGTGAGTGGTCTAAACTTGTTTTCAAGATTGGTTCGAACATGAGTAGTGTGTGGGTGCAAGTGTGCTTGGTAGGCCACTTCCTTTTAATCCAAGTAGTTAACTTAGTCTAATTGCCTTGAATGCTATGTGTTTGATGGCTATGCTCAAATGCTTGTGATAGATGATGCATGTATATGTATATCATGTTGTGGACATATGTGTTGAGCATGAATGTGTTGATGATATGTGGTTGGTGATACATGTTGTGGTTATAATAATTGGCACTAAAAATTACCGGTTGTAAATGATCGATCATTAGGATAGTGTGCACACAAATTGAGTCAAAACGTACGTGGCCTTGATGGCGTTAAGTCATCAAGGAGGAGTACGGTGATGTAGCATTCCACCGGAAGCTTATTATATTTCTACAGGATGATGAGTGGAATCCCATCCGTAGGGCATGTGGCGATGAGTGGAATCCCGCACATGCAAGGTCCGGTGATGAGTGGAATCCCACCGAGGTAAAGTGTTGTTAAGGTTTTAATCCGCACAATCGGGGTAATTAAAGTGGCCAATTAAACTTGTTCATGTATTGTGATATATGATGGTGTTATGTAATTGAGGCATATGGTATTGTTGCATGATAATCTATATTGATGTTTAAATCTTGCTAGGATTGAGGGACCATATTTGCCACTTGAAAGACTAGCTAGGTCTACTTGGTTATGCAATGCTTGATATGTGTGAGATTAGGATCACATGTTTGAACCCTGCATTGTTGTTGTTTTTCGTTTTAGAGCACCCTCACTAAGCTTATAGCTTACGCTCTCAATGTTCAACAATGCAGATCGTTAGCGTGGTGTTAGCTCGAGGCAAGGCAAGAAGGGCATCCAAGTTTGTAGCTCAAGTATGGTTATCGATTTTGTAATAGCTAGCAATGTGGCAAAGGTCTTGTATGAGCTTGTATGACTCATTTGATTGATGACGTTGAGTTTGATTATGGTTTGTAAGCATGCAATACTTTGATGAATGTTGGTGTGTTTAATAGTATGCTCTAGGATGCTTTAGGTTGTCTTATGCTGGGTGCAAACCTCTTTGAATGACTTGTGGCCTTAAGATCCTTTTGAGTCTTTATGTATGCTTAACATTGCCTATTTTGCTCCTTGAATCAAATGCTATGTAAGAAAGCTTGAATTCATGTTTGATTGATACCTATGGCTTAAATATGTGTGCTTGCATGTTGGTATACGCTTAGGTGAGTCGAGGAATGCATTTAGAGTCGGTTTGGGGTCGTTTTAGTTGAGTTTGAGGAGTTGCAGTGCAGGGGGTATCGATACCCCTGGTAAGGGTATCGATACTCTCTTGCCCAAATGCCTCAGATTTTGCCTAGGGTATCGATACCCTTAGGGTATCGATACCGTCCAAAGTTTCTGTAATCTGGGTTTGGGGAGTTAGATAGGAGCGTATCGATACGAGGTCCTGAGTATCGATACGGGTCAATCTGTTGACCAAGGAAGGTTGACCGAGGAAGAGGGTATCGATACCCCTGGTAAGGGTATCGATACGGCCTTCTCGGGTTGACTTCCTGGGTTGACCTAGAAGGAGGGTATCGATACCCCTGATTAGGGTATCGATACTGTCTGCCTTATAAGCTAAAAATTGACTGTTTTTGCGTGGTTGCGATTCGAATGTGTTTTTCCCTTGAACATTTTCCGCTGTTGTGAATCACATAGGACTTAACATTCATCTAGGCAAGATAAAAAAAGAATAGGGTTGCTAACCGGGGGGGGGATCCTTTGGGTTTCGCTCCGGTTTTCCCCGTGTGGCCCACTCGGACCGGTCATCCGACCAGACCGGGATGAGGGGGTTACATTTGTTGGTATCAGAGCCTGAGGTTACCGAGACCTCGGGCAGGTAAGTGAGGTAAGATTTATGCGTTAAATGCTTGTGTTGTCCGATGCATGAATTGCCATGAATCCTTGATGCTTGATTGATCGTATGATGTTTTGAATGCATGAATGGTTGTGTCTCGTGTGAGTGTGTGCCCATTGCTACTACTACTTAATTTAAAAAGGATTTTTGGAAGAGGAATACTTGAGCACTATTGGACCCTTGCTTTGGCTAACGTAATCCTATTGTTTCTTGTTGTAGTTTATACCTTGCTAGTTGAACCATGAGACCACGTGGGAGGCCTAGGATGGTTCGACCGGAACCACGGGCAGAGGGTCCGAGAGTTGAGCCAGTTGTGAGAGTTGAGGCTCAAGTGGGAGAGCCAGTGGTTGGAGTTGGAGCTCCTCCACCACCTCCACCACCACCACCTCCTCCACCGGGAGTGGGAGGCGAGGCTGAGCCCAGAGGAATGGGACCACAAGGAGGCCAAGGTGGCCAAGGATCGGCCGGGATTGACTTAGCTCCGTTAGTTCAGGCAATAGCCGGGGCATTCCAGGCGGCAGTAGCTGGAGGTCAGGCAGCTCATCATCAGGGTGAGGGCACCGGATTGCCATTAGAGAGACTTCGGGGCCTTGGGGCCGAAGAGTTTAGAGGTGCTACTCCGGAGAGGTCAGAAATGTGGTTTGAGAAGACCGTCCGTATTCTTGCTCAGATGGGGTGCACTGGTGATCGTAAGTTGGGTTGTGTTGAGTCCTTGCTACAGGGTGATGCCTACACCTGGTGGGTCACCGTTACTTCGGGGATGGATGAGACCGAAATCACTTGGGGGTTCTTTGAGACAGCTTTCCGGAAGAAGTATCTGGGTCCGCGATACCTCGATGAGAGGAAGAGAGAGTTTATGGCACTGCTTCAGGGGAGTATGTCCGTGACTGAGTATGAGATCCGATTTGTCAGACTGAGTCAGTATGCACCCGAGCTTGTACCTACTGAGGTGGAGCGTTGTAACCGCTTCCGATACGGGCTGAATGAGGAGATCAAGACTTATACTCTAGCTTCTGATTACTTTGATTTTGATGTCTTGGTCTCGAGGGCCAAGGACTTGGAGCACAGTTTGAGTTTGACCAGGCGGTCAGGTGGATCTAGTTCAGGTAAGAGGTCCAACAACTTTGATAGAGGAGATGCCAAGAGGCATCGGGACAACCGGCATCAGTTTGATCATAGGCGTGGTGGCGGTAACCACGGTAGGGGCCATCAGGGTCAGAGAACTGGTGGGAAGTTGCCCACATGTACTACTTGCGGGAGGAACCACACCGGTGAGTGTTGGGGGAACTACCATTCTTGTTGGAGTTGTGGTGCTAGAGACCACGTTAGGCGTGACTGTCCACATCAGGTGGGACAGGCACCAGCTCAGGCTCCTGCTAGAGCCAATGACTTTCAGAGAGGCCGCGGGCGCGGTAGAGGTAACTTCCAGCCAAGGAACGATGGTCAGAGGAACATAGCTCATGTTGTTGCAGTCCAGCCGGAGGGCGGAGGACAGGCTAGGGTTTACGCTCAGCGCGGGGAGCAGCATGACACCGATGTGATCGCAGGTAACTTCTCGATACAGTCCTTGGGTTTGCTTTCTTTGATTGACTCTGGGTCTACACATTCCTACATATTGAGTGAGCATGCACAGTCTTTGAATTTGCCTTGTGAGTTGTTAGAGGTAGGAGTTAGTGTTACTAGTTCTTTTGGGGACACGGTAGTGGTTAGGAAGATGTACCGAAGGTGTCCGTTGATGGTTCAGGGACATGTGTTTCCAGTGGATATGATGGAGCTTCCCTTCTATGGTTTTGATGTGATTCTGGGTATGGATTGGCTCACGGAGCATAGAGCTAGGATAGATTTTGAAACTAAGCGGATTTCTTTGAAGCTCACAGATGATTATGAGATTGTTGTGGTGGGTGAGAATATGAAGTTCTTGTCCAATGTGGTTTCAGTGTTAGAGGCTAAGAGGTTAGTTGAGTTGGGGTGTGAAGCATACTTAGCGTATGTGATGAACCCTAACATGAGTGAGGTTAGACCTCAAGACATCCGGACAGTATGTGATTTTCCTAGCGTGTTTCCGGAAGAATTGCCAGGGTTACCACCGGACAGAGAGGTAGAGTTCAGCATTGAGACTTATTCTGATTCGGCTCCTGTTTCGATTGCTCCGTATCGTATGGCACCGAAAGAATTGAAAGAGTTGAAGACTCAGTTGCAAGAATTGACAGATAGAGGTTTTATTAGGCCTAGTTCTTCACCTTGGGGTGCACCAGTGTTGTTTGTGAAGAAGAAAGATGGAAGTATGAGAATGTGCATAGACTACAGACGGTTGAATCAGTTGACAGTGAAGAACAAATATCCGTTGCCTAGAATTGATGACTTATTTGATCAGTTGAGGGGAGCATCAGTCTTTTCGAAGATTGATTTGAGATCAGGTTACTACCAGCTAAAGGTTAGAGAGGTCGATGTACCGAAGACAACCTTTAGGACTAGGTATGGACACTATGAGTTTTTAGTCATGCCATTTGGATTGACTAATGCACCGGCAGCTTTCATGGACATGATGAATAGGATTTTTCATCAGTATCTAGATCAGTTTGTAGTTGTGTTTATCGATGACATCTTGGTGTACTCGCGAACTGAAGAAGACCATGACCGACATTTGAGACTTGTTTTGAAGACTTTGCTAGATCATCAGTTGTATGCGAAGCTCAGCAAGTGTGAATTCTGGATTCGCGAGGTAGTCTTCTTAGGACATGTAGTGTCAGCTGAAGGCATTAGAGTTGATCCGAAGAAGATTGAAGCCATTGTTGAATGGAAGCAACCGAAGTCAGTGACAGAAGTACGTAGCTTCCTAGGCTTAGCCGGATACTATAGGAGGTTTGTAGAGGGTTTCTCTAAGCTAGCCGCTCCATTGACACAGTTACTTCAGAAGAGTGTTCAGTTTGAGTGGACAGATGCAAGACAGAGAGCCTTTGAAAAATTGAAAGAAGCTTTGACCCAAGCACCGATCTTGATTCAGCCTGAGTCCGGGAAGGACTATGTGATTTATAGTGATGCCTCGTACGTAGGGTTAGGATGTGTTCTGATGCAAGACCGAAGAGTGGTGGCTTATGCCTCAAGACAGTTGAAGACTCATGAGCGCAACTATCCGACCCATGATATAGAGTTAGCGGCAGTTGTGTTTGCTTTGAAGATTTGGAGGCACTATTTGTATGGTGAGAAATGCACAGTATACACCGACCACAAGAGTCTGAAGTACATTATGACTCAGCGAGATTTGAATCTCAGACAGCGTAGATGGTTAGAGTTGCTAAAGGACTATGATCTTACTATTGAGTACCATCCGGGTAAGGCCAATGTAGTGGCCGATGCATTGAGTAGGAAGGTGGCCGTGGACTTGAGAGCCATGTTTGCTAGATTGAGTTTGTCCGGGGATGGTGTCTTGGTAGCCGAACTTTAGGTTAGACCTACTCTAGGTCAGTTGATTCGAGAGAAACAGCTATTAGATAGATCTTTGGCACCTCACGTGCAAGATATAGCCGAAGGTAGATCTTCAGACTACAGTTTCAGTTCCGATGGGGTCTTGTGTTTCAAGGACAGAATAGTTGTGCCTGAAGATAGTGATTTGAGACGTACGATCTTGACTGAAGCCCACAGTAGTCCGTTTGCTATGCATCCAGGAAGTACGAAGATGTACCGTGATTTGAAGAATGTGTACTTTTGGGTTGGCTTGAAGAGAGATGTAGCCGACTTTGTGAGTAAGTGCCTAGTGTGTCAGAGAGTGAAGGCGGAACATCAGGTTCCCTCAGGGTTGTTGCAGCCGTTGAGAATTCCGGAATGGAAATGGGAGAACATCACCATGGATTTTGTTTCGGGTTTGCCTTTGACTCCTACGAAGAAGAACTCAGTTTGGGTGATAGTAGATCGTTTTACGAAGTGTGCTCACTTCTTGGCAGTCAACACTACTTACACCTTAGATAGATTGGCCGATTTGTACATTGGTGAGATTGTGAGGCTTCATGGTGTGCCAAAGTCCATTGTATCAGATAGAGATCCGCGGTTTACTTCTAGATTTTGGGAGTGTCTGCATACAACTTTGGGTACCCGTTTGAACTTCAGCACTTCTTATCATCCTCAGTCAGATGGTCAGTCAGAGAGGGTTATTCAGATCTTAGAGGATATGCTGCGTTGTTGTATCATAGACTTTCAGGGTACTTGGGAGAAGCATTTGCCTCTAGTAGAGTTTGCGTACAATAACAGCTTTCAGTCGAGCATTCAGATGGCTCCGTATGAGGCCTTGTATGGCCGGAAGTGTAGGACTCCGGTGTGTTGGTCCGAGGTAGGACAGAAACTGTTACCTATGCCGGATTTGCTCAAGGGGACAACCGACAAGGTAAAATTGATTTGTGATCGTTTGAAGGCTGCTTCGGATAGGCAGAAGTCCTATGCCGATTTGAAGAGAAAGGAAGTTGAATTCTCAGTGGGTGAGAAGGTACTCTTGAAAGTGTCTCCGTGGAAGAAAGTGATGAGGTTTGGCCGAAAAGGGAAATTGAGTCCGAGGTACATAGGACCGTATGAGATTGTGAAGAGGGTTGGTCCCGTTGCTTATCAGTTGCGTTTGCCATCCGAGCTTGAGAAGATACATGATGTATTCCATGTGTCGATGCTTCGCAAGTATAGGTCCGATCCATCACATGTTATGCCCGTAGAAGAAATTGAATTGAATCCGGATTTGACTTATGAAGAAGAGCCAGTGGAGATCTTAGCTTCTGACAGTAAAGTGTTGAGGGGTAGATCTATTGAGTTAGTAAAGGTACGGTGGCAACGTAGAGGTGTGGACGAGGCCACTTGGGAGCGGAAGGAGGATATGGAAAAGCAGTTTCCGTATCTCTTTCAGTCAGGTAATTTCGGGGACGAAATTTCCTTAAGTAGGGGAGAGTTGTAACACCCGTGTTCTGGGCCTAGGAGTTAGTCGGGTATTAGTTCGAGTTAAATAAAACTAAATTAAAACAATTCAATTTCAAATAATGGTCTAAATGAGTTTTATTAGGTTGGGAAGGACCTATGGGGCTATTTACCCAAATTTTAAATAAAGGAAGACCACTTTATGGTAAAGTTATCTTCCTCCCCCATTCTTCCTCCTTTTCCCATTTTGAAAACCCCCCCACCATTTCTAAAACCTCCCAAGCTTGAAATTACTATTCCATCAATTTTAACACCCAATTTCCACACCATTTTAAGAGGTAATTGTATTTTCTTAACCTCCTCCCCTTCCTCTACTTGCTTATTGTCTTAAATTTCAAGAATGTGGGTTTTGAAAAATTAGGGTTTATGATGAAAATTGGGTTTTAATGGGGGTTTTCATTTGGTCTTAAGAAATTGTGTTGGGGTTTTTGTTAATCATGCTAAAGTATACAACATATATGAATTTGGTCAATTTTGGATGAATTTTCGTATGGGGTCTTTAGGGCCAATTTTAGGGTTTGAAAAATTGGGTTTTTGTGAGGATTTGTGTGGGAATTGAAGGGCTGATAGTCTAGTTATGTTAGGAGGGTGATTTGGGATGTTTTGGAAGTCCTTTGGATGTTTGAAATTGGGTATTTCAGCCCTTGGTTGTGGGAGTCCGAAAATTGGATTTTTGGGATGCTATGTGATTGGGAATTTGTGGAAATTGAGTTGTGTTTTGCGATGTGGATTGATGATTGAATTAGCATTGATTTGGGAAGTGATGAATGTATTTTGTTTGGCTAGAAACAAGAGGAACCGCGGAAGGAGCTTTGGGACCGAATCCGGGTGCGTAGGAGGATTGTTCGATTTTGCTAAGGAAGGACGGTGAGTGGTCTAAACTTGTTTTCAAGATTGGTTCGAACATGAGTAGTGTGTGGGTGCAAGTGTGCTTGGTAGGCCACTTCCTTTTAATCCAAGTAGTTAACTTAGTCTAATTGCCTTGAATGCTATGTGTTTGATGGCTATGCTCAAATGCTTGTGATAGATGATGCATGTATATGTATATCATGTTGTGGACATATGTGTTGAGCATGAATGTGTTGATGATATGTGGTTGGTGATACATGTTGTGGTTATAATAATTGGCACTAAAAATTACCGGTTGTAAATGATCGATCATTAGGATAGTGTGCACACAAATTGAGTCAAAACGTACGTGGCCTTGATGGCGTTAAGTCATCAAGGAGGAGTGCGGTGATGTAGCATTCCACCGGAAGCTTATTATATTTCTACGGGATGATGAGTGGAATCCCATCCGTAGGGCATGTGGCGATGAGTGGAATCCCGCACATGCAAGGTCCGGTGATGAGTGGAATCCCACCGAGGTAAAGTGTTGTTAAGGTTTTAATCCGCACAATCGGGGTAATTAAAGTGGCCAATTAAACTTGTTCATGTATTGTGATATATGATGGTGTTATGTAATTGAGGCATATGGTATTGTTGCATGATAATCTATATTGATGTTTAAATCTTGCTAGGATTGAGGGACCATATTTGCCACTTGAAAGACTAGCTAGGTCTACTTGGTTATGCAATGCTTGATATGTGTGAGATTAGGATCACATGTTTGAACCCTGCATTGTTGTTGTTTTTCGTTTTAGAGCACCCTCACTAAGCTTATAGCTTACGCTCTCAATGTTCAACAATGCAGATCGTTAGCGTGGTGTTAGCTCGAGGCAAGGCAAGAAGGGCATCCAAGTTTGTAGCTCAAGTATGGTTATCGATTTTGTAATAGCTAGCAATGTGGCAAAGGTCTTGTATGAGCTTGTATGACTCATTTGATTGATGACGTTGAGTTTGATTATGGTTTGTAAGCATGCAATACTTTGATGAATGTTGGTGTGTTTAATAGTATCCTCTAGGATGCTTTAGGTTGTCTTATGCTGGGTGCAAACCTCTTTGAATGACTTGTGGCCTTAAGATCCTTTTGAGTCTTTATGTATGCTTAACATTGCCTATTTTGCTCCTTGAATCAAATGCTATGTAAGAAAGCTTGAATTCATGTTTGATTGATACCTATGGCTTAAATATGTGTGCTTGCATGTTGGTATACGCTTAGGTGAGTCGAGGAATGCATTTAGAGTCGGTTTGGGGTCGTTTTAGTTGAGTTTGAGGAGTTGTAGTGCAGGGGGTATCGATACCCCTGGTAAGGGTATCGATACTCTCTTGCCCAAATGCCTCAGATTTTGCCTAGGGTATCGATACCCTTAGGGTATCGATACCGTCCAAAGTTTCTGTAATCTGGGTTTGGGGAGTTAGATAGGAGCGTATCGATACGAGGTCCCGAGTATCGATACGGGTCAATCTGTTGACCAAGGAAGGTTGACCGAGGAAGAGGGTATCGATACCCCTGGTAAGGGTATCGATACGGCCTTCTCGGGTTGACTTCCTGGGTTGACCTAGAAGGAGGGTATCGATACCCCTGATTAGGGTATCGATACTGTTTGCCTTATAAGCTAAAAATTGACTGTTTTTGCGTGGTTGCGATTCGAATGTGTTTTTCCCTTGAACGTTTTCCGCTGTTGTGAATCACATAGGACTTAACATTCATCTAGGCAAGATAAAAAAAAATAGGGTTGCTAACCGGGGGGGATCCTTTGGGTTTCGCTCCGGTTTTCCCCGTGTGGCCCACTCGGACCGGTCATCCGACCAGACCGGGATGAGGGGTTACAATTAGGGACATTTTGCCACTCCCACACTCTATTTAGTTCTTTCATTGATGTCCCTATGTTATAATACAAATTGTATTTGGGTCCTTATACTTCTAAAATGATAATAGTGAGTCGAAGAAAAATAATGACAGGCTAAATTTTTTTTTTGTTATCTAGAAATGAAAATTTGTTAACTTTATAAATGGATTTGAAAGATGAGAATTTTGCATTCTTGTATTTTTATCTTACTAAAACTTTTCTTTATCTTGTAAAATCTTTAACGAAATCTAATTCTTCAAAGAAAATTTATAAGAGTAAAAAATAACTTAATTTTTATAAAAAACTGAAGAAAAAAAAATCGAAATTGGGTAGGAAGCTTCAATTTTTTTTTTAACTACAGTGATTTATAAACTCTTATACAAGTTTTGATACTCAAGGTTATAACGATCATATTTTTAAAAATTAGGTTAAAATACCTAAATCACCACTCAACTTTTTTCTTAGACTTATTTTGGTCACTGAACTTTCAAAACGATCAATTTACTTACTATATTTTACCTTTTGACCTATTTTGGTCACTTTAAATTATTTTATTAATATTTTAATATGACTTGGCATATTTTATTATTATTAAATATAAAAATTAATTTTAAATAAAAAATTATATTTTATTATTATTAAATAAAAAATAAAATTCCCTCAACACTCAAAACCTCAAACCACTTTCACTCTTATTGGCCACCTACCCCTTCACCAGCGTTATCCTCACCAGCCACCCACCCCTCACCGGCTACTCACTTCTTCGCCAGCGTTACCTTCACCGGCCACCCACTCTTTCGTCGATATCATTTACACACCCCTTTGCTCTCTTCTTAATAAGTTGACAGGTTTAAGTCTTCCTTCAACTAGCTAAATATCAATCGCAAACACATATTCATAACAATTTGGTATTAAAGACAACAATCTTCAGTAATGAAACAAACAATGGTCGACAAAGTGATGAGTAAACATATGTAAAAAGCTCGATCATCTACAAACAAAGATTCACACAAATGTTTGATCAAACATTGCAGCACATTGGGTTTTGATTTCAGGTGAGGATGACGTCGGTGAAAGGTGGGTGGCCGGTGAGATAACACTTGAGGTAGACGTGAGTAAAACTCGACTCGAAAAAACTGAAATTTTTTACTCGACTCGAGGCAGAAAAACTCAACTCGAAAAAAATTCAAATAAAGTTTGAGTTGTAAAATGGAAATTTGAATAACTCAGACAACTCGAAATTTTTAGTAATTAGTGGATTTATTTTTATGTTCGAGTCGAGTCCCTCAAATTTTCTTGCTACATATATACCAAAATAAATAAAAAAATATGAAAAAAATAAATGTCACATATGAAAAAATATGGAGAAATATATATGCATATCTTATATGGTTAGAAAAAATCGTTTACATTAAAATCAAACTGGACTATAACATGATAAATAATTACAATTAAATTTGTATAGGAACTCGAAAACTCGAATCGAAAAAATTCAAATAAAATTTGAGTTGTAATATATGACGTGTCAACTCGAATAACTCAAAATTTTTTGACTCGACTCAATCAAATATTCACCCCTAGCCTAAGGCTTTGAGTGTTGGGGGCTTTTATTTTTTATTTAATAATAATAAAATTTAATTTTTTAATTAATTTTTATATTTTAATAATAATAAAATATTCCAAATCATATCAAAATATTAATAAAATAATTCAAAGTGATAAAAATAGGTCAAAAGTAAAGTTTAGTGAGTAAATTGACCGTTTTAAAAATTCAGTGACCAAAATAGGTCTGATAACAAAGTTGAGTGATGATTTAAGTATTTTACCCTGAAAATTGTTGTATGAGTTTCGATACTCAATCAATAGTTTTGATACTTAAAGTGCAAGAGGTCATTAAAAGTGGGAAACCAATCCTTACAATGACTCTTTACTCGAGAAATATCAAGAAAGCAAGAGTCAAATTTTCATCTTGTGTTTCATTTTTTATATTATCGTCTTGTTTAATTCTCAAACACTTGTGAACTCTCTTGTATTCTTTTCAACTGTTTGTTATCGAGTTAGTAACTGCAAACAGCCATGCAAGGTTTGTTCTTGTTTGCTTATTTATAATTTTCTTTCAAGTCGATTTTTAAAGATTGAGTATAAATTTCAAAAAATTTGTCTAAGGTTAAATCTTGTTATTAAAAGTCGAAAAATATAATTAATTTAAAATTTCTTAGTTGAAAAAGTTAAGGCAGTGGAACAGATACTTGAGGTCGAACTATTCTAAATTTTGTGTCTATTACCTGTATTTCTTCTCTACTTTCATTAAATTTTAAAAATTCAATTCACTCCTCTACACTTTTTAGATTAATTATTTGAGCTAATACATACAAGCGTGGGACAATTAAATATGAATGTGGACGTGGAATACCGTGAAGGAATGTGGGTACAACTTAAATTTTCATTTTCATTTAATTGAACATAAGGACAAGATCTCAAATGCCATTGTTTATTGTTTAGTATTCAATGAACTGAATCAAAGTTTGTGTAATTACTCTGAATTAATGATTTTATATTATATATTAAATCGAAATCAATGTATAATTTTAATATTTTTATGTATGTTTTATTATTCGCATTTAAAAATTTAAAATGTCCCACTCAATAATATCATTTTTTATTACCACTACACCGTTTTGCTTATTACATTATTAAAGAAAGGGTAGATATAGGACGAAAACTCCTGAAAATGTTTTCTTTCATAATGGATGAATTGTTTTCTTCTTTAAGTAATGGGTGCTTTATTTTTTTTTTTAAAATAGCTTTAATAATTGGGGATTAGGTAGGGTGATGGACCCGGTTTTGCCCCCATAATATACTTCATTTTATTTCTTTTAGGTCCATTATATTTGATTTGCTTTTGAATGAGATATGGAGACTAATCATATTCCATTATTAGCATTTTTATGTGGCATTCAGTGCGGATTACGACCCAAGGGATTATATTGTTATTTTAGTTTATAAAATAATGTTTCTATACAAAACTTTTTATGGATTTAAGATAAAATTGACTAAAAATATTTAACCCAACAAGTATCTCAGTGAAAAAACAGATGATATTCATCTTAAAAGAACGTGTTCAAATCGCTTTGTCTACATGTTGTATGCGCATTGTTAAAGAGTTAAGAGTATTTATGAACAAATACTACTTTGTAATCACTTCTTTTAAATTATTTAAAAAAATTGACTAAGAATATCGTATTGTAATCTCAAATATAATTTATCGTAACCTCGAATATATTTAACTTTAACAAGCGAAAAAGCAAATTGCAAACCATCGGTTCCTTCACAAAATTATTAAATTTTAGGCATAAAAAAATAAGAAGTAACATGTTTATTCAGGGAGAAATCAACGATAAAAAAATAATGATATTGTTTGTCAATTAACGGATAGTTGATAGCGGATTACATTAGCTGATAGCATTAGTTGATTTGACTAACGGATTGTATTAGTTGATTGTATAAAGCATTTGGCAAAATTAACTGATAGTTTATAGTTGTTTAATTATTTGAACAATCAAAATGACGTATAAAGACATAATTATATTCAATACTTGTTTGAATAATTTATTAGTTATTAATATATTTTATCTATTAATATTAGTTAGATTATAATAATTAAATTCCTTAATATCATTACTTTTTTTTATAAGAAGTCGGTTGATATTATTGAATATTAAAAGCAGTTACAAAACAAAAAGGGAAAAAACCCAAAAGCCAAAGAAAAAACAAAAGGCAAAGGTAAACGGAGAAGATGGAACAACCGACAGCTCTTTTACAGATTGAGCAGATTCAGATGAAACCACCGTGTGGAAGAATCAGAAATTGGGGATAACCAAGTAATTGAAAAATAAACCCCAAGGTAGAAGATTGAATCACCCAGCAGACTAAGGGGGATCGAGGAGATGGCGGTCTTGGTCGGCGAGGAAAACGACGATATCAGGCGCGTCCTCCACCCACGATCGGTCACCAAGGTGGCGGAGACCCTCCGACGCGAGTGCATGTGCAGGTTTGTTACCACTTCGACCGGTGAAGGTAAAACGACACGAGGTAAAGTTCGAAGCTAAAATTTTCACATCCCTAACAATCGAACCGATGTTAGATAAATCTTGAGTCGTTGAATTGAGCTTTGTAAACACCGATTTGTTGTCCGTTTCAGCCGTAACATCGCGAAGGCCTAGGTCTTGGGCAAATTGCAAGCCCTGTAGAACCGCCGTAGCTTCGGCTCGAAACACGAAGGTAATGTTTGTATTTACCCGATAGGCAGACCCAATTATGAACCCTTCACTATCTCGAACAATTATCTCTGAGCTAGATTGGCATCCAGAACCGTCGTAACTTGCATCGATATTGATTTTGTAGGTCAACGGGGCAGGGGCAATCCAAAGGTCGTCACCGTGGCGCCGAGGATGATGAAGAGAAGCAGCCACCACATCAAGCTCCTGACAATAGCTGATGATAAAGGTAACAACCTCTTTGAAAGTTTGTACAATACCCTCATACAGTAACTTATTACGGGAATTTCATAGAGCCCAAATGATTATCACAATCCTTCGATGCATGTTTTGGTTATTAGCTTGAAATAAACTCAATAACCAGTCTTCTAAGTTTGCTTGTAACTGCCTAGATGATAGGTTAAAACCCAATTGATGCCAAATTTCCAAAGCAAAAAAATAGTCCCTGGTAACGTGGAGAGAAGTTTTCGCGACCAGATGACATCGTGGACATCTGGGATCATTTAAACCCCGTTTAAGTACTAGATTTTGCATTGTAGGAACATAATTGCGTACCATTCTCCAGCTTGAAATTCTTATTTATGAAGGGCAAGGTGCCTTCCAAATATAGTTATAAACACTGGACTGTAAGGGAGCATTAGTAGTAGTATCAAGTAGCAACTTGTTGCCACTTCTGACAGAGTAGATACCCGTTCCTTCCCCTTTCCATTTCAAAACATCTTGCCGCGGGAAAACTGGCAAGGGAATTTTAAGAATGCACTCAGCCTCTTCAAGGGAAAAAGTAGATTGTATAATAACCGAATTCCACCTTTGTTCACCCGATATCATTAGATTAGAGACCAAGTCGACACCATTGACCCTAGGTGAAGTTACCTTACGGGAAGGTAGTAATTGTAACCAAAAATCATTCCAGATGGAAACGTTGTTTCCATCACCTATCGACCACCCCATACCCAACTCCAAAAGACCCCTCGAACTCCAAATGCTACGCCAAATCAGTGAGGGGGAAGAACCAATAGAAGCCTGAAGGAAAGACCCAGTAGGATAATATTTTGCTCTAAGAAAGCGGGCAACAAGAGAATTAGGATTAAGCAGAAGACGCCAACCCTGTTTTGCCAAAAGTGCAATATTGAATTTTCCAAAGTCTCAAAAACCCATACCTCCCTCAGTTTTAAGCTTGCATAGATCTGACCAAGAGCACCAGTGAATCCCCTTATTTGCATTAGATTTTTGCCACCAATAGCGGGCAACGATAGCTTGTAGATCCTTACAAAAAGAGTTCGGCAAGAGGGAACATGTCATGGCGAAAATTGGTATTGCCTGAAGGATGGACTTAATGAAGATCTCCTTCCCACCTGGTGATAAATACTTCGAGCCCCAAATATTGGCCTGAGTACCAACCCTGTCTTTTAGATACCGAAAAGCCAGCCCCTTGTTACGGCCCACTATAGCTGGTAAGCCCAAATACTTTTCTGGGTTGTCAACTTCTTGCACACCTAGGATTCGTCGAACATCAACTCTATTATCTGGGATTACATTAGAGCTGAAAAATATGTTGGACTTGTCATAATTAACAATTTGGCCAGAACACTCCCCATAGTACTATAAAATAGATCTCAAAGTAGCAGCATTCGCAGCGAGAGCTTCCCCAAAAATCATGCAGTCATCTGCAAAAAACAAGTGATTAATTAAGGGTGCCCCACGAACAATTCTAGCACTCTTCAGGGAACCAGATGCTAAATCAGTTCGAAGTAGAGAAAAGAGACCCTCTGCACATTTGAGAAATAGATATGGACTAAGGGGATCCCCTTGACGAAGCCCTCTGGTAGGGAGAAAGTAGTCACTAGGGTATCCATTTACCACAACAGAATAAGAAACGGATTCAACCAAACCCATAACTAACTCAATCCAAGCCTCACAAAAGCCCATTTGTTGTAAAACACGTCGTAAAAAAACTCCACTCCACTCTATCGTAAGCTTTGCTCATGTCAAGCTTCAGAGCAAACGAACCCCTACGACCAGTACGTTTTCGCTTGTAAGAGTGAAGAATCTCATAAGCAGTGATGATATTGTCGGTGATGAGACGCCCAGGAATAAAGGCACTTTGTGCTTCATCAATACATGATCCTAAAACCAATTTGAATTTGTTTGCAACCATCTTTGAAATAATCTTAAATAAGACGTTGCATAACGAGATCGGTCAGAAATGAGACATAGAACGGGCTGAAGTAATTTTAGGAATCAAAACTATATGTGTATTGTTAATATCAGCTACAGAAAGGTTACCTTGAATAATATTGATACAAAAATCTGCTATGTCTGAGCCAATAATTCCCCAAAACTTTTGGTGAAAAACAGCCCCCAGACCATCAGCACCCGAAGCTTTCAAGGGACCCATTGAGTTCAAAGCAGCAAAAACATCATCGTTAGTGAATTCAGACATGAGTAACTGATTTATCGAGGGGTCAATACAATTGCTAATGCCACTTAAAATATCTGAGGGGTCAGCTGTGTTGACGGACGTGAAAAGATTGGAAAAATACTCAACAGCAATGTTCCGAACCTCATCCATATCATCATGAAAAGTCCCATCGTCTGTAACAAGGCCATCGATACGATTCCTCCTCCGTCTTTGACTCGCGTAACGGTGAAAAAAACTAGTATTGCGATCCCCATTTCAGAGCCAATTTGCACGCGCCCGTTGCTCCCAATAAATCTCTTCCCTATCAAGATGGAGATTCAACTCCAGTTTTGAGTCAATGAGCTCACCAAGAGTCTCATCCGAGACTTGTTGTTTCCCCAAAAAACTCAATCCGCTGTCGCAAATCGTGAACACTAATTTTCCTTTCCCGTTTTATTTTGCGAAACCATCGATCAAGACCATGACTAACCTGGAGTAGCCGATCCGGAACAGAACTAGAAGATGATCCCCATAACTGCCGGACTTCGTCTTCACACGAACTTTCAAGTAACTATGACGCCTCGAAACGGAAGTGCCAAATTCGTTTATCCATTCCTATAGTACAATGTGTATCTAACAAAATCGGGCAATGGTCAGAGAAAGAATGGGCCAAGTGGTCGATTCTAAAATTTGGGAAACAATCCTCCCAAGACTAGGGTGCAACAACCCAATCAAGCATGGCTCTAATATTATTTTCTACAGTTCTCCCCCACTCCCAAGTGTACCAATTACCATTAAAACCCATATCTGTAAGGGAACAATCGCTTAGAGCATCACTGAAATTTTGCATTTGCCAATCATTGCGCAGGAGACCCCCTTTCTTCTCATCCAAACTAAGGATCTCATTAAAGTAACCTAAGACACACCATGGAATTTGTGGGAAGTCATTCAATTGTCTAAGTAACTGCCAAGAGCGAGCTCTATTACTAACCTTAGGAGCACCATAAAAGCCAGTCAGACGCCAATCGCGAGAAAGAGAATCATCAGAAATAAGCAAATCCACATGGTGAGTAGAAAAATACCTAAGTGAAACCCGTACATCATCCTTCCAACCAATAGGGAGCCCACAACTCCTACCATTAGAGCTAATATCAAGCCCATTCGGGAATCCACAAACTCTTCAGACACGCTCCATTTTAGACGCTTGAAGCTTGGTTTCAATTAAAAATACCACAGAGTGACGAAAATCACGCATTGTAGCGTGAAAACGATGAATGGTTCGGGTCATCCCTAGGCCCCGAACGTTCCAACATATAATTTTCATTGTGAGCGGATGACCCCATAGTTGAGGCCTGCCGATAATAAAGTGTTGTCACCTGCGGAATCTATTTTATCAGAAACTGCAAGAGGGACTTGCTGCACTCTAGCCCGCTTTGTGGACTCCACAAAATCAGAAGAGCTGTCTTCATCAGGTAAGCCCATGACGATATCAAACCCAGCATTAAGGCTCAAAGCACTAGAGCCCGCAACAGTATCCACATTGGAAGTCAACGAGGAAATATTTTCCTTATTAGTCACAACAAAATAACAGGTATCACTTTCCTTAAACTGCATCGGATGATGTCGCAAATTATGCCCAGATTTGAGCTCTCCCAGAGAGATTCGATCCGTACTCTCTTGATTTGGTTGATTAAATAATGGTGGATTCGCAGTAGGCCTAATTACCTCTTTGTAATTATTAAGTGCCAAAATCACGGCAGGAAATCTGGGTCGTTCCATACCTTTCTCAATTAACCATCGACATGGGGTTGGTGTTGCCCGTCTAGATGGTGCCCGGAGTGAAATGTCCCACCCTGGAACAAGATCCATTCCACCTTCAGTGAATCGAAGCGGGCAAAAGCTCTCCCCGTGACCCATAATACCACAGAGAAAACAGAAAAGGGTTAACTTTTCATACTCGAAGCGAACGTAATGGGACTGACCATTCGCAAGTAATAGCTTTTTCCTCCTTTTCAACGGTTTTCGAATATCTACCCGTGTTCGGATCTTCATAATACACTTGTACCCCAACGCAGTGGCTTTTGAATCATATAACAAGAAAGATCCAATGAAGTTTCCTAGTACCTCTGCAACTTTCTCAGATAAAAAACCCAGAGGAACTTCATGAACATAGATCCAAAAATCAACAAAATGTAAAGGAACCGTAAACGGATTGTAACACCCGTGTCTAGGGCCTAGGAGGTAGCCGGGTTGTTGTTCGAGTCAAATAAAGTCTAATTAAAATAAACCAATCTTGAATAATGACCTATTTGAATTTAAATAAAGAGGGAGGGACCAAAGTTGTGATTTACCCCATTTAAAATAAAGGAAGACAACTTTTCCATAAAAGTTGTCATCTTCCTCCTTTATTCCTCTTTACCAATTTCAAAACCCCCTCTCCAACTTCAAACTCTCTTAAAACCCTAGTCACTATTCCATTGGTTTGGCTAATCAATTTCATCATCAAATCAAGAGGTAAACATATTTTCTTAACCTCCCCTCTATTCTCTACTCACCTATTGTTTTAGATTTCAAAAATAATGAGTTTTGGGAATTAAGGTTCTTATGGAAAATTGGGGATTTGATGGGGCTTTTCAATTTATTTTGAGAAATTGTTTTGGGGTTATGCTTAATCATGATGAAACTTACAACATATATTAATTTGGTTAAATTTAGATGAATTTTCGTAGTGGGTCTTTAGGGCAAATTTTAGGGTATTAGAATTTGGGTTTTTGAGAGGTTTAATGTTGGAATTGAAGGGCTGATGGTTTACCTATGTTAGGAGGGTGTTTTGGGATGTTTTGGAAGCCATTTGGGGTGCTTGGAATTGGGTATTTCAGTCCTTGGTTGTGAGAGTCCGAAAATTGGGTTTTTGGAGATGTTATGTGGTTTGGAAAATTGTGGAAATGGGTTGTGAGTTGCCAAGTGGATTGATGATTGAATTAGCATTGGGTTGAGAAGTAATGTATGTGTTTTGTTTGATTAGAATCAAGTTCGGGCATCGGTGGAACATCAGAAGAGAATCCGGGAAATTGAAGGTTGTGCTTGCTTGGTCTTTGGGCTTGGAAGCTTAGGTGAGTGGTTAATTGTTTTAAACGGTTTTAAATTGGTTGGTTCGAGTATATGGACTAGGTTGGGCTTGGTAGACCCACCTAGAGTTAGGATTAGGGTCGTAGCCTAATCCTAAACTTGATCTAGAGCCCTTGGTTGAACTCACTTTATGGTTGTGTATGTCTTGCATGAATTTCGATATGAACGTCTATGTATATTGCTTTATACATGTGAAATGAGATTGGACTTATGATGCTTGAGACATGCATAATGATGGTTGTTGTTGAGTATGTGCTAAGCACAAGGTTTATGAAATGAGTATTGTGATGTGGGTAAATATTGGCACTAGTAAACTTGGATACAAATGATCGATCATTAGGATGTTAGTGTGTACACATGAGTCTAAAGTCGCGCGTGGCCTTGGTGGCGTTGAGTCACCAAGGAGGAGTACGGGTTCGCCCGGAATTGTAATTGAATATAGTCGGTGATGAGTGGAATCCCATCGATGGGGCGTGAGGATGAGTGGAATCCCCTCCGCGAGACCGGTGATGAGTGGAATCCCACCGAGGTAATGTGGTTGTTGGATTTGAGTTTCCAACATGTTTATCCGCGTATTCAGGTCTTAACTAGGTGCCAATGTTGATTGATATATGTATCAATGTGTTGGAATATATGAGCTGTTTGGATGTTTAAATGTGATTACATGTATGGTAGTGTTGAGCTCATGATTATGGCATATATGTGATATATTGCTCATGCATCTATATCTTGTGGACTCTTGGTTTATGTAAGTTGCCTTGGCTAGATCGTGCTCGGACCCTGCAATGTTGAGGTTTGTTTTTAGAGCTTGCCCTCACTAAGCATCATTGCTTACGCTCTCTTTGTTCAACATTGCAGATCCTTAGTTCGTGGGTTGCTCGGGCAAGTGGAGGGCCTCCAAGTGTGATTGTGACTTGAGTTCATCAAGTATGGGTTTTAGTATTTAAACATGTAATGGTTGAGCAATGGGACATGTATGATTTTGTTGGATTGTTGTTGGTTGATAGGAGCATGTGTAGACTCCTATATATATGTTGCTTTTGCATGGTTGTGTTGCCATGATGAATGTTAACTCATGCCTATTTGCTTGCTTGAATGTTAGCCTATGCCTTAAGAGTTTTTACATGTGTTTGAATGTTGTTTGGAATTAATGCATGTTGTGGATTGTTGTTTTAGTATTAGACATGTCCAAACCTTGTTAAAGCATGTTAGTAATGTTGTTGTATCTTGGGTTTAAATGCTTGGCTGTTGTATGGTGTTTTGGAGATGTTTTGGGGCATCCTTGTGCCTCAAAACAGCCCAGAAAAGTCTGCAGACAGGGGGTGTTTCGGAACGGGTCCCCGTGTTCCGAAACGGCCCCTGTGTAAATGGCCTGCCGTTTCGAAACGGATGAGGGTCGTTCTGGAACGTTTTCGCTACTGGAATTTTGAGAAATTGGCGAGATGAAGCCGTTCCGAAACGGGCCTTTGAAGTTCCGAAACGGTCAAATCTCGTTGACCACGAGATATTGACCGTCAAGGTCGTTTCGATACGGGTCTCCCCTGTTTCGGAACGGTCACCTTGTGGTTGACCCAGGCCCGTTGACTAGGTCAAGGCGTTTCGGAACACCCTATAGGTGTTTCGAAATGGCCTGCTGTAATGAAGTAAAATGGATTGTTTACCCTTTTTGTTGGTCGGTGAACGTTCCGTTGCTTGTATCTTCCGCTGTTGTGCTCCACATAGGAATTAAATATGCATCTAGATAAGACTAAAGTTAAAAGAAATTTTCTGGGTCGTTAACCGAGGGGAAACCTTAACGGGTTTCGCTTCGGTTTTCCCCGTGTGGCCCACTCGGACCGGTCATCCGACCAGACCGGGACGAGGGGGTTACACTTGATGGTATCAGAGCCTAAGGTTACCGAGACCTTTGGCAGGTAAGTGAGGTAAGTTTAAGTTTTAAGTTGAATTGCACGGTGTTTGCTTGTTCTGCAAGAATGGTTGCTTATGTGACAAGTATGCTGATTGTTTTACTTTTAAGCATGTGTGTGTGGGTCCCATTGCTACTATTACATTGGAAAAATGATTTTTAAGTGAGGAAACATACTTGGACACTTGGAAGCCTTGCCTTGCTAACCCAACTTGTGTGTTGTTGTTGTGGTTGTAGTTATTTATTTGAGAGAGCAATGTTTAGACCGAGAGGTAGACCGAGGTTGGTTCGTCAGGAACCACGAGTTGCGGCTCCTGTTGAGCCGGTAGTTGGTGCGGGAGCTCACATAGAGGGACCGGGGGCCGCGGGAGTTGGCGCTCCTCCACCACCACCACCACCTCCACCTGGAGCTGGAGGAGAGGGACCTCAAGGTGGCCAAGGTGGCCAAGGTCCAGCTGGGGTTGATATGACTCCGCTAGTGCAAGCGATAGCGGGAGCGTTTCAGGCCGCAGTTGCGGGAGCTCAGGCTGCAGTTCAGCCTAGGTGTGATGATGCTAGTTTACCTTTGGAGAGGCTCCGTAGCTTGGGAGCCGAGGAGTTTAGAGGATCTACTCCGGAGAGGTCGGAGTTATGGTTGGAGAAGATAGTTCGTATCTTGGCTCAGATGGGTTGTGCGGGCGCACGTAGATTGGGTTGTGTGATCTCACTGCTTCAGGGTGATGCCTACACCTGGTGGGTCACCATTACTGCCGGGGTTCCAGAGGCCGAGATAGACTGGGATTTCTTTGAGTTTGCTTTCAGAAAGAGGTACTTGGGACCGAGGTACTTGGATGAGAAGAAGCGAGAGTTTATGGCTCTTACTTAGGGGGATGCTTCTGTGACTGATTATGAGATCCGCTTTGTTCGCTTGAGTCAGTATGCCCCAGAGTTGGTTCCCACTGAAATGGAACGCTGCAACCGATTCCGATACGGATTGAATGAAGAGGTTAAGAGGTACACGTTGGCTTCTGACTACTCCGACTTTGATGTGTTGGTCGCGAGGGCCAAGGATTTAGAGCATAGTTTGGGTTCAGCCAAACGAGCTGGTGGTTCTGGTTCTGGAAAGAGGCATAACCACTTTGATGGTAGAGATGCTAAGAGACACAAGGGTGACTGACATCAGTTTGATCAGAGACGTGGCGGTGGCCACCATGGTAGGGGCCATCAGGGCCATAGAGGAGGAGGGCGCTTGCCCGAGTGTGCACAGTGTGGGAGACAGCACACTGGAGAGTGCTGGGGTAACTTTCATGCTTGTTGGAACTGTGGTTCGAGGGACCACTTTAGGAGGGACTTTCCACGTCAGGCAGCACAGGCACCGAATATTGCTCAGGCTCCTGCGAGGGGTAATGATTTTCAGAGAGGCCGTGGGCGCGGTCGTGGCTACTTCCAGCCGAGGGCTGATGCACCTAGGGTAGATGCTCAGAGGAACCTTGCACATGTTGTGGCTGTGCAGCCAGAGGCGGGAGGACCAACGAGGGTCTATGCTCAAAGAGAGGCCGGGAACGACACCGATGTGATAGCAGGTAATTTCGAGTTACAGTCTATGTCCTTGCTTTCTTTGGTTGATTCGGGTTCTACGCATTCCTACATTTTGAGTAATCATGCACAGAAGTTAGATATTCCTGTTGAGATCTTAGATGTAGGTATGCATGTTACTAGTTCTTTTGGTGAGACAGTTGTGGTTAGACGTATGTATAGGAGGTGTCCACTGAAGATTCAGGGTCATGTGTTCTCAGTTGATATGATGGAACTTCCTTTCTACAGTTTTGATATTATTTTGGGTATGGATTGGTTGGTTGAGCATCGGGCTAGTGTGGATTTTGAGACAAAGAGAATTTCCTTGAAGCTTTCTGATGACTACGAGGTAGTGGTAGTGGGCGAGAACATTAAGTTCTTGTCTAATGTGGTGTCAGCTTTAGAGGCTCATAGGTTGATGGACTCTGGATGTGGGGCCTATTTAGCTTATGTTATGAATCCGAATATGAGTGAAGCTAGACCGAAAGATATCAGAACAGTGTGTGACTTTCCAGATGTGTTTCCTGAAGAGTTGCCGGGTTTGCCTCCTGACAGAGATGTTGAGTTTGTGATTGAGACAGTTTCGGGATCTAATCCAGTTTCGATAGCTCCGTATCGTATGACTCCGAAAGAGTTGAAAGAATTGAAGAGTCAGTTGCAAGAATTATTAGACCGTGGTTTCATTAGGCCTAGTAGTTCTCCGTGGGGTGCTCTAGTGTTGTTTGTGAAAAAGAAAGATGGTAGCATGCCCATGTGTATTGACTATAGACAGCTGAATCAGTTGACCGTGAAGAACAAGTATCCGTTGCCTCGTATAGATGATTTGTTTGATCAGTTGAGGGGTGCTTCAGTATTCTCGAAGATAGATTTGAGATCCGGATACTATTAGTTGAAGGTGAAAGAGTGTGATGTTCCGAAGACAGCTTTTAGGACTAGATATGGTCACTATGAGTTTCTTGTGATGCCATTTGGGCTCACGAATGCACCAGCAGCATTCATGGACATGATGAACAGAATTTTCAGAGACTATTTAGACCGATTTGTGGTTGTCTTCATTGATGATATACTTGTGTACTCGAAGACAGAAGAAGAGCATGATGAGCACTTGAGATTTGTTTTACAGAGGTTGTTGAGCAATCAGTTGTATGCGAAGCTTAGCGAGTGTGAGTTCTGGATTCGAGAGGTTGTATTTCTTGGCCATGTTGTTTCGGCCGAAGGCATCCGAGTTGATCCATCGAAGATTGAGGCTATTGTTGAGTGGAAACAACCTAAGTCCGTGACCGAGATTAGGAGTTTCCTAGGATTAGCTGGTTACTATAGGAGGTTTGTTGATGGCTTCTCTAGAGTAGCTGCTCCCGTGACTAAGTTGTTGCAAAAGGGAGTCAAGTTTGAATGGTCAGATGCAAGACAAAAGGCCTTTGAGAAGTTGAAGGAAGCTTTAACAAATGCTCCACTGTTAGTACAGCTTGTTTCAGGTAAGGAGTTTGTGATTTACAGTGATGCTTCCTACGTAGGCTTAGGATGTGTTTTGATGCAAGATAGGAGAGTTGTTGCTTATGCTTCTAGACAGTTGAAGATTCATGAGAAGAACTATCCTACTCATGACATAGAGCTAGCCGCAGTTGTGTTTGCATTGAAGATTTGGCGTCACTACTTGTATGGTGAGAAGTGTGTTGTTTACACCGATCACAAGAGCTTGAAGTACTTGATGACACAGAAAGAGTTGAATTTGAGACAGAGGAGATGGCTAGAGTTGTTAAAAGATTATGATTTGACTATTGAGTACCATCCGGGTAAAGCAAACGTAGTAGCCGATGCTTTGAGTAGAAAAGTGGCCGTTGAGCTGAGAGCTATGTTTGCTAGATTGAGTGTGTCCGATGACGGTGGTTTGATCACCGAGTTGCAAGTGAAGCCTTCTTTGATTCAGTTGATTAGAGAGAAACAATTGCAAGATGCGAGCTTAGTTCCTCATGTTCAAGATATAGCCGAAGGAAGACCGACTGAGTATAGTTTCAGTGGTGAGAGCTTGTTGTGCTTTAGAGATAGAATTGTGGTACCGGAAGATGTTGAGTTGAGACGTCAGATTTTGAACGAAGCGCATTCGAGTCCCTTTTCTATGCATCCGGGTAGTACCAAGATGTACCGAGATTTGAAGAATGATTACTTCTGGGTGGGGTTGAAGAGAGATGTAGCCGAGTATGTGAGCCGTTGCATGGTTTGTCAGAGAGTGAAGGCAGAACATCAGGTTCCTTCAGGTTTGCTACAGCCTTTGAAGATTCCGGAATGGAAATGGGAGAGAATCACCATGGATTTTGTATCGGGGTTGCCTTTGTCTCCTTCGAAGAAGAATTCAGTTTGGGTGATTGTTGATAGGTTCACTAAGTGTGCTCACTTCTTAGCAGTGAACACTACGGATTCCTTAGATAAGTTGGCAAACTTGTACATTCGTGAGATTGTGAGACTTCATGGAGTTCCAAAGTCTATAGTTTCAGATAGGGATCCTAGATTTACTTCGAGGTTCTGAAGTTGTTTGCATAGTGCTTTGGGTAGTCGTCTGCATTTCAGCACATCTTATCATCCGCAGTCCGATGGGCAGTCAAAGCGAGTGATATAGATTCTAGAGGATATGCTTCGTTGTTGTGTGATTGATTTCCAGGGTTCTTGGGAGAAGCACTTACCGTTGGTTGAGTTTGCTTACAACAACAGTTATCAGTCTAGTATTCAGATGGCTCCTTATGAGGCTTTGTATGGTAGACGGTGTAGAACTCCGATTTGTTGGGCTGAGACAGGTCAGAGGTTGTTACCTATGCCAGACTTGCTTAAGGGAACCACAGAAAAGGTGAAGTTGATTTGTGACCGTTTAAAAGCGGCTTCGGATCGTCAGAAGTCTTATGCGGATTTGAAGAGGAAAGAGATTGAGTACACAGTGGGTGAGAAAGTGTTTCTGAAAGTATCTCCGTGGAAGAAGGTAATGAGATTTGGCCGGAAAGGCAAGTTGAGTCCGAGGTTCATTGGTCCGTATGAGATATGTGAGCGGATTGGGCCCGTAGCTTATCGTTTGAGGTTACCTTCCGAGTTAGAAAAGATCCATGATGTCTTTCATGTATCTATGCTTAGGAGATATAGATCAGACCCTTCTCATGTGATGCCCGTTGAGGAGATAGAGTTGAATCCGGATTTGTCCTATAATGAAGAGCCCGTTGAGATACTTGCTTCGGATAGCAAGGTGTTGCGTGGAAAGACCATAGAGTTGGTCAAGGTGTTGTGGAGGCATAGAGGTGTGGAAGAGGCCACGTGGGAGAGGAAAGTGGATATGGTTGAGCAGTTTCCGTATCTGTTTCCACCAGGTAATTTCGGGGACGAAATTCCTTAAGTGGGGGAGAGTTGTAACACCCGTGTCTAGGGCCTAGGAGGTAGCCGGGTTGTTGTTCGAGTCAAATAAAGTCTAATTAAAATAAACCAATCTTGAATAATGACCTATTTGAATTTAAATAAAGAGGGAGGGACCAAAGTTGTGATTTACCCCATTTAAAATAAAGGAAGACAACTTTTCCATAAAAGTTGTCATCTTCCTCCTCTATTCCTCTTTACCAATTTCAAAACCCCCTCTCCAACTTCAAACTCTCTTAAAACCCTAGTCACTATTCCATTGGTTTGGTTAATCAATTTCATCATCAAATCAAGAGGTAAACATATTTTCTTAACCTCCCCTCTATTCTCTACTCACCTATTGTTTTAGATTTCAAAAATAATGAGTTTTGGGAATTAGGGTTCTTATGGAAAATTGGGGATTTGATGGGGCTTTTCAATTTATTTTGAGAAATTGTTTTGGGGTTATGCTTAATCATGATGAAACTTACAACATATATTAATTTGGTTAATTTTAGATGAATCTTCGTAGTGGGTCTTTAGGGCAAATTTTAGGGTATTAGAATTTGGGTTTTTGAGAGGTTTAATGTTGGAATTGAAGGGCTGATGGTTTACCTATGTTAGGAGGGTGTTTTGGGATGTTTTGGAAGCCATTTGGGTGCTTGGAATTGGGTATTTCAGTCCTTGGTTGTGGGAGTCCGAAAATTGGGTTTTTGGAGATGTTATGTGGTTTGGAAAATTGTGGAAATGGGTTGTGAGTTGCAAAGTGGATTGATGATTGAATTAGAATTGGGTTGAGAAGTAATGTATGTGTTTTGTTTGATTAGAATCAAGTTCGGGCATCGGTGGAACATCGGAAGAGAATCCGGGAAATTGAAGGTTGTGCTTGCTTGGTCTTTGGGCTTGGAAGCTTAGGTGAGTGGTTAATTGTTTTAAACGGTTTTAAATTGGTTGGTTCGAGTATATGGACTAGGTTGGGCTTGGTAGACCCACCTAGAGTTAGGATTAGGGTGGTAGCCTAATCCTAAACTTGATCTAGAGCCCTTGGTTGAACTCACTTTATGGTTGTGTATGTCTTGCATGAATTTTGATATGAACGTCTATGTATATTGCTTTATACATGTGAAATGAGATTGGACTTATGATGCTTGAGACATGCATAATGATGGTTGTTGTTGAGTATGTGCTAAGCACAAGGTTTATGAAATGAGTATTGTGATGTGGGTAAATATTGGCACTAGTAAACTTGGATACAAATGATCGATCATTAGGATGTTAGTGTGTACACATGAGTCTAAAGTCGCGCGTGGCCTTGGTGGCGTTGAGTCACCAAGGAGGAGTACGGGTTTGCCCGGAATTGTAATTGAATATAGTCGGTGATGAATGGAATCCCATCGACGGGGCGTGAGGATGAGTGGAATCCCCTCCGCGAGACCGATGATGAGTGGAATCCCACCGAGGTAATGTGGTTGTTGGATTTGAGTTTCCAACATGTTTATCCGCGTATTCGGGTCTTAACTAGGTGCCAATGTTGATTGATATGTGTATCAGTGTGTTGGAATATATGAGTTGTTTGGATGTTTAAATGTGATTACATGTATGGTAGTGTTGAGCTCATGATTATGGCATATATGTGATATATTGCTCATGCATCTATATCTTGTGGACTCTTGGTTTATGTAAGTTGCCTTGGCTAGATCGTGCTCGGACCCTGCAATGTTGAGGTTTGTTTTTAGAGCTTGCCCTCACTAAGCATCATTGCTTACGCTCTCTTTGTTCAACATTGCAGATCCTTAGTTCGTGGGTTGCTCGGGCAAGTGGAGGGCCTCCAAGTGTGATTGTGACTTGAGTTCATCAAGTATGGGTTTTAGTATTTAAACATGTAATGGTTGAGCAATGGGACATGTATGATTTTGTTGGATAGTTGTTGGTTGATAGGAGCATGTGTAGACTCCTATATATATGTTGCTTTTGCATGGTTGTGTTGCCATGATGAATGTTAACTCATGCCTATTTGCTTGCTTGAATGTTAGCCTATGCCTTAAGAGTTTTTACATGTGTTTGAATGTTGTTTAGAATGAATGCATATTGTGGATTGTTGTTTTAGTATTATACATGTCCAAACCTTGTTAAAGCATGTTAGTAATGTTGTTGTATCTTGGGTTTAAATGCTTGGCTGTTGTATGGTTGTTTGGAGATGTTTTGGGGCATCCTTGTGCCTCAAAACAGCCCAGAAAAGTCTGCAGACAGGGGGTGTTTCGGAACGGGTCCCCGTGTTCCGAAACGACCCCTGTGTAAATGGCCTGCCGTTTCGAAACGGATGAGGGTCGTTCCGGAACGTTTTCGCTACTGGAATTTTGAGAAATTGGCGAGATGAAGCCGTTCCGAAACGGGCCTTTGAAGTTCCGAAACGGTCAAATCTCGTTGACCACGAGATATTGACCGTCAAGGTCGTTCCAATACGGGTCTCCCCTGTTTCGGAACGGTCACCTTGTGGTTGACGCAGGCCCGTTGACTAGGTCAAGGCGTTTCGGAACACCCTATAGGTGTTTCGAAACAGCCTGCTGTAATGAAGTAAAATGGACTGTTTACCCTTTTTGTTGGTCGGTGAACGTTTCGTTGCTTGTATCTTTCGCTGTTGTGCTCCACATAGGAATTAAATATGCATCTAGATAAGACTAAAGTTAAAAGAAATTTTCTGGGTCGTTAACCGAGGGGAAACCTTAACGGGTTTCGCTTCGGTTTTCCCCGTGTGGCCCACTCGGACCGGTCATCCGACCAGACCGGGACGAGGGGGTTACACGGATCCTCTCCTTCCTTCAGTCGATGAAGGACCAACAGATGGCTATTAAAAGTCCATGGGCCTCCACTTTCGATCTGATCCACATCTAGAACATGATAGAGTCGGAACAAGAACCTTCCATCCCCTAAATCCGAAATTGAAATGCCTCCCGGGGGTGCCATACAGTGGCCAAAGTAGACTTCATTGACGGGAAGTTAATAATACTGGAAGTGAGAAAAGAACCCACAAAACAGAATTCAAAGGATGATTGAGCGTCAGCTTCCTCCAAATCAATTTGAAGACCTTCATCCTCTCCATCGCCGATGGACAAAGTAGCCAACTCACCCTCCACATTACCCATGGGGCCAGAATCAACACAAGAGAACAACAAGACTGTACCGGAGAAGAGACGAGATGAAGAAAAACGTAGGGAAAGCCTAGAAAGAAAAAAAGGAAAACGTGCTACGAGAGCAGAGAAAAATTATGATATTCTTAATATCATTAATAAGCATATGTGAATGATGTACATATTAATTTCTTATTTGTGAAATTATTTTTTAATATAATGTTAATAATTATTAAATATAGATGTATACATTAATTTATTAATTATGAAATTATATTTTGAATATACTTTTATTAACTATTAAACTTAGATGTATGTATATATATTAATTTCTTATTTATGAAATTATATTTTCAATTTTATTAGTTATTTAAATGTATGTTATTTAGAGAATTTTTTTGTAATTATCAAGGACAAAAAAAGTCTTTACAATTCTTGTATTCAATCCTCTAACTCAAAAAGCTCATTTTAATAGGTTTTTTCTTCAGATTTACAGGTTTCATCTCAATCCGCTATTGCAATATACTATTTACCAAATATTTATATTAATAAATTTAACTACTTAAACTTCTAATTTCAACTCAAAAAAGTATTTACCAAACAGAGTGGATAAGATTTTTCGAGGAAACAATCAAAATGTTCAAGCGTGGGGTTTTTCTTGTTGTCTTTTCACAAATATTTTGTCTCACAATTTCTTGAAACATTATTCACTGGTATCAGTGGTTCGACTACGATAGTCTTCATTCTAGACTCGTCTATTTACAAGTGTGGCATGTGACACTTACAGCGCCTCGAAATTTGAGGGCCTCACACTTTGAAAAAATCTACTAACTCAAAAAAATATTTTCCCTATGATACGCACGCGTGAAGAAAACTCAGTAAAAAAATCATTCTAATTCCTACATCAATTCTCTCGCGTCATCAATTCTTTGTTCCCTACATCAATCAAGAAAACTCTTGATATCTCTCCTTTATCAATTCTCATGGCAAGACTCAACAAAAAAAATTCTTCTAATTGTTCTCTTATTATCTCAAGAATTCAATTGTAACCAATTTTTCTTAAAATAACCACCAATATATGGTGTTTAACGGACAAAAAAAATATTATTTATGTCCATGCTAGTTTCAATCTTCTTCAACTACTCTAGATTCAACTACTAATTAGTGATATTCATCGTTTAAAAGCCGAAAAAGAAAGTTCATACTACAATTTTTAATTAGTGTTTTGAAGGTTGAATTTCTAACTCTAGAATTTGAAGATTTTGAGAGTTCGAAGGTTGTTTCTTATCCAATTCGGTGGTCTTGTTAAATATAGTGCTTCTTCTTCTTCTTTTATTTTTTTATTGGGGATATAAGTTATTCTTTTTATCTTTTAGTATCATAAATTTATCAGTATTCTCATATAAGTTCCACTTTTTATTGTCTTAGTTTCATATGTTTGGAATTTTTTATTTTGTAAGAGTCGTAATATTATAAATTTTGATATTTTACAATTTCGCCTTATTTTATATATTTTAGGGGGCTCATTTTAAAAAGTAACACAAGGCCTCCACAACTTTTTGGAACGAGACTGCTTCATTCACGAAAAAGATTTGAAGGATAATTTTTTTAGGCTTATATATCATATTAGTACCTAAAGTATACCAACCTTTTTTATTTTAGTACCTAAAATATTTTTTGGTCAAAATAAGTACCTAAAGTATACGTTTTGGTTAAATTAGGTACCTAAAGTATATTTTTTGGTCAAAATAGGTACATAAAGTATTTTTTTCGTCAGAGTAAGTACCTAAAGTATTTTTGGTCAAAATAAGTACCCAGGTATATTTCTCGTTAAAATAGACAGATAATGTATTTTTTAATTAGGGTAATTATTCTATACACAAGCACTTGTGGAAACTTTTTTACACAAGCGGCTTATTTTTAGGGGTTAGGAATCCGTTTAGGGTTTAAAGTTTATGGGTTTAAGTGTAGTAGTTTTGAATTTAGGGGTTGTTGATAGAATTCTGGGTTTAGGGTTAAAATTTAGGGTTTATAGGTCACAAATATTTTGTCTCACAATTTCTTGAAACATTATTCACTGGTATCGGTGGTTCGACTACGATAGTCTTCATTCTAGACCCGTCTATTTACAAGTGTGGCATGTGACACTTACCGCGCCTCCAAATTTGAGGGCCTCACACTTTGAAAAAAATCTACTAACTCAAAAAAATATTTTCCCTATGATACGCACGCGTGAAGAAAACTCAGTAAAAAATTCATTCTAATTTCTACATCAATTCTCTCTCGTCATCAATTCTTTGTTCCCTACATCAATCAAGAAAACTCTTGACATCTCTCCTTTATCAATTCTCATGGCAAGACTCAACAAAAAAAAATTCTTCTAATTGTTCTCTTATTATCTCAAGAATTCAATTGTAACCAATTCTTCTTAAAATAACCACCAATATATGGTGTTTAATGGACAAAAAAATATTATTTATGTCCATGCTTGTTTCAATCTTCTTCAACTACTCTAGATTCAACTACTAATTAGTGGTATTCATCGTTTAAAAGCCGAAAAAGAAAGTTCATACTACAATTTTTAATTAGTGTTTTGAAGATTGAATTTCTAATTGCAGAATTTGAAGATTTTGAGAGTTCGAATGTTGTTTCTTATCCAATTCGGTGGTCTTGTTAAATGTAGTGCTTCTTCTTCTTCTTCTTTTATTTTTTTATTGGGGATATAAGTTATTCTTTTTATCTTTTAGTATCATAAATTTATCAGTATTCTCATATAAGTTCCACTTTTTATTGTCTTAGTTTCATATGTTTGTAATTTTTTATTTTGTAAGAGTCGTAATATTATAAATTTTGATATTTTATAATTTCGCCTTATTTTATATATTTTAGGGGGTTCATTTTAAAAAGTAACACATGGCCTCCACAACTTTTTGGAACGGGACTGCTTCATTCACGAAAAAGATTTGAAGGATAAATTTTTTAGGCTTATATATCATATTAGTACCTAAAGTATACCAACCTTTTCATTTTAGTACCTAAAGTATTTTTTAGTCAAAACAAGTACCTAAAGTATATGTTTTGGTTAAATTAGGTACCTAAAGTATATTTTTTGGTCAAAATAGGTACATAAAGTATTTTTTTCGTCATAGTAAGTACCTAAAGTATTTTTGGTCAAAATAACCCATGTATATTTCTCGTTAAAATAGACAGATAATGTATTTTTTAATTAGGGTAATTATTCTATACACAAGCACTTGTGGAAACTTTTTTACACAAGCGGCTTATTTTTAGGGGTTAGGAATCCGTTTAGGGTTTAAAGTTTATGGGTTTAAGTGTAGTAGTTTTGAATTTAGGGGTTGTTGATAGAATTCTGGGTTTAGGGTTAAAATTTAGGGTTTATAGGTCACAAATATTTTGTCTCACAATTTCTTGAAACATTATTCACTGGTATCGGTGGTTCGACTACGATAGTCTTCATTCTAGACTCGTCTATTTACAAGTGTGGCATGTGACACTTACAGCGCCTCCAAATTTGAGGGCCTCACACTTTGAAAAAATCTACTAACTCAAAAAAATATTTTCCCTATGATACGCACGCGTGAAGAAAACTCAGTAAAAAAATCATTCTAATTCCTACATCAATTCTCTCGCGTCGTCAATTCTTTGTTCCCTACATCAATCAAGAAAACTCTTGACATCTCTCCTTTATCAATTCTCATGGCAAGACTCAACAAAAAAAATTCTTCTAATTGTTCTCTTATTATCTCAAGAATTCAATTGTAACCAATTCTTCTTAAAATAACCACCAATATATGGTGTTTAATGGACAAAAAAATATTATTTATGTCCATGCTAGTTTCAATCTTCTTCAACTACTCTAGATTCAACTACTAATTAGTGGTATTCATCGTTTAAAAGCCGAAAAAGAAAGTTCATACTACAATTTTTAATTAGTGTTTTGAAGATTGAATTTCTAATTGGAGAATTTGAAGATTTTGAGAGTTCGAATGTTGTTTCTTATCCAATTCGGTGGTCTTGTTAAATGTAGTGCTTCTTCTTCTTCTTTTATTTTTTTATTGGGGATATAAGTTATTCTTTTTATCTTTTAGTATCATAAATTTATCAGTATTCTCATATAAGTTCCACTTTTTATTGTCTTAGTTTCATATGTTTGGAATTTTTTATTTTGTAAGAGTCGTAATATTATAAATTTTGATATTTTATAATTTCGCCTTATTTTATATATTTTAGGGGGTTCATTTTAAAAAGTAACACATGGCCTCCACAACTTTTTGGAACAGGACTGCTTCATTCACGAAAAAGATTTGAAGGATAAATTTTTTAGGCTTATATATCATATTAGTACCTAAAGTATACCAACTTTTTCATTTTAGTACCTAAAGTATTTTTTAGTCAAAACAAGTACCTAAAGTATATGTTTTGGTTAAATTAGGTACCTAAAGTATATTTTTTGGTCAAAATAGGTACCTAAAGTATTTTTTTTGTCAGAGTAAGTACCTAAAGTATTTTTGGTCAAAATAAGTACCCAAGTACATTTCTCGTTAAAATAGACAGATAATGTATTTTTTTTAATTAGGGTAATTATTCTATACACAAGCACTTGTGGAAACTTTTTTACACAAGCGGCTTAGTTTTAGGGGTTAGGGACTCCGTTTAGGGTTTAAAGTTTATGGGTTTAATTGTAGTAGTTTTGAATTTAGGGGTTGTTGATAGAATTTTGGGTTTAGGGTTAAAATTTAGGGTTTATAGGTCAAAACCTAAATCCCTACCCATATTACCTTAAATCCTAACCCTAAATCTTAAGTGCTAAACACAAATCCTAAATTCTAACAATGAAGCCTAAATTCTAAACCCCTACACTAAAACCCTAAACTCTAAACCCTAAACTAAAACCCTATACCTTATAATTGAGTGGCTTATGGAAACAAAAAGTTTATAACCCAGTGTATAGTATAATAATCCTTTTAATTAATGTCACGTCACAATTTATAGGAACATGTATAAAAAATTATGTATATTTTAAGTACCTATTTTGACCTAAAAATACTTTAGATACCTATTTTGAATAAAAAATATACTATAGATACTTACTTTTACGAAAAACACCCTAGGTACCTATTTTGACCAAAAATTATACTTTAGGTACCTAATTTAACCAAAAAGTATACTTTAGGTACTTATTTTGACCAAAAAATACTTTAGGTACCAAAATAAAAAAGTTGGTATACTTTAGGGACGACAATGGATCGAATTTAGATCGAATTCTATAAAGCCCAAATCCTACCCGATTAATAATCAGACGTTCAGACCGATCCAAGTCCGAATACACCAAGTTTGATCCGAGTAGAATATCCATAATCCGATTAGCTTTTTATTTTCTAAAATGACAGCTCAAACAAATGTATTTGAAAACGTAATAAATATTTTTTTCTCAAACAAATGATTTTTAAAGTAACAGTTCAAACAAATCTTTTCTAAAGTAGAAACTCCAAGTCTCTAAGTTCGAGTAAAATTAAAATAATAGCTTAAATACTATAACCCAAGATGAAATGAATTAAAAACGCAACCAACATGTACATAAGCAAAATTTGAGTAATATAATCCCCTAAATTTCCAAGAGCTCCTTGATGTCCTTAGACTCAGTTTATCTACTCTCATTAATTTAATTACAAGTTGTTCGATTTAAATACACAGGTCTTCCAAAAGCAAGAAGGCAGAAGTTGGGCAGTAAACACATCCATATTAGATTTGGTTTAAGCCCTTATCTAGCACGGTTCTATACACAACTCCTTATTTTTTTTTGTTCAAAATACACAACTCCTTATTAACTAGTGATAATGTTTTCCGAAGGAAAATGCCTTGGTAACTATAATAGAGTATGGGTAAAAATCGTCTCCTCCTAATCATGTTTCTTTTTATGCTCCGCACTAAAAATCACTTAAAATTTAAATTCTAAACCCTAACCTTAATTTTTACATCCTAAACCCTACACCCTACACCCTAAAAAATACACCCTACCCCTAATTTTTTAAACCATAACTACAACCTCTAAACTTAAACCATAAACTCTAAACCCTAAACCCACTATATTAAAGTGGAGCATAGAATGGAGCAAGATAAAGGGACAAACGATTTCCATCCAACAGAGTAAAGTAAAATTAATGAAAATGAGAAACCAATAGAAAGAAGAGATAGCTTTTAGGACATGATCTACTAACTTTACAAATATTGAAGTTCACATGATTCAGATTCAAATATAGATCGGACCTTAATAGAGTTCATATCCAACATATATGTTATTAGGATTCGAACCTTTTTATATATTCAGATTTAAACTTTTTTCAATTAAATTTAGATTTTTTTTTCTTGGGACCGAATCCAAACAAAATTGTCATCCCAATTAAAAATAGAGATTTTGAAAGATTAAAAACTTGCTTAAACATTTAACACGCTTTATAAGTTGGTATTATTGTTGTATAATTATTTTATGTAAGGTTTAATATTTTTTGATACCACAAAAGTCGAGATATATATTGATATCTGAATTTTAAATTTATTGAATGTAATTTAAAAAAAATAGTGACGAACTAAATTTTGGATTAATTTTTAAATTTTTATGACATATCTTATTAAAGCAAATAAATTATTTATAAAATTAAAAAAATCTTAAACAAGTAAATTATTAAAATGGTAGAGTAAAATTTTTATACACGTATTGTGTTAAAAATACATAAATATACATATTTACTCTTTCTAAATTAAAATTTAAATCTTACTTTAAAATAATCTCTAACTCCTAAAACAAATAGAGTTGTGTAACCTAAAAACTATACAACTTGTGTATTGAATAATTTTCCTCAGAAAGTATATGATACTTTAATTATAAGGCTAAATTACAAAATAAGTACTAAAACTATGTCTCTTTTTTGTAATAGGTGTCTAAAGTATTTTTTGACTGAAATAAGTACCTAAATTTTTTTTTTGGCTTGTTTTAAAGTCAATTAAAACACCTACTTTGGCACTATTTCAATCAAAATAAAACTTTAGGCACCTATTTCAGCACAAAAAAAAATACTTTAAGCACCTATTGTAAAAAAACATAATTTAAGTACTTATTTATAGTTAAACCTAATTATAATTTACAAGATTTTCAACTTAAAATATGTACACAGTTGAGGATAAGAACCTATATAATTCCTCATTAATAAAAATTAATATTGTCGAGAAAAAAAACTTAAAATATGTACTAATGATTAGAAAGAAATAGAAACCCACCCACAATTTAGAAGTTTATAAAACATAATGGAGGAACAGGATGATCCATAGATTTATCAGAATTGCTTATAAAAAAAAACATTGAAGAATTCTGTCGTTTTAGTTGAAAGCAAAAAACGCAATTCAAAGTGGGAAAACGCTTTATCTTGTGAGGTGTGATGTCAGAGTGGTTTCTTTAGAATGAAAAAGAAAGAGATGGTGGATATCCAAGACAGAGCTGCTGTCCGTTTGCAATGGGAAGGAAGGTATTAAGCAACACACGCTACGGACACGAACCGATACGTATTGGAAACACGACACGTTGTTCGGACTGATAAGATCAAGAAAAAAATGCTATGTCAATAGTGAAGATTGAAGAAGGTCAAGTCCCGATCAAGTATACGTGGCCAACATGAATCTTGGTTTCCACGTATTTGATCTATTATCAAAAGATAACATACGATGTTATCTATTAATTAGTTGAATAATTAAAGACACTTATTGTTCATGTTATCCTATTTTGTATAGGTTAGAATTTTAGTATTTATTTTAAAAATATATTATCTCTCTACTTAATAAGAAACAAATTATTTTTTTTCTACAAGTTACAAACATATTTCTCAATTAAAAAATTATTACATGCAAATTCTGACCGTTAAATGTTAGATGAATAGTGACATGACATAATATAATAACATTTTTAGTCTTTAAAATTTATATATTCTATTAATTTGGTCTTAATTCGAGACAATTCAATAAATTTAACTCTTATATTTAAAAACTCTATCAATTTAATATTTATTTTCCTCTTAAATTATTTTTTATTCTCCTAAAAATGTTATATTACTTTCATGGTATAATAACAATTTAATAATATCTTATTGTTGTTTTATGATAGAACGCAACTATCCAGTTGTTGCTTAGATATGAAGAACTTGGTTTGACAGTATTGCAAATGACTAAATCGATGAAATTTTAAATATATATGGTTGGATTTATTGAATTATTTCAAACAATTGATAGAATGTATACGTTTGAAGGACTAAATTGTTATTGCACCAAGGCCACATTAAACGTTTTTTTCAAATTTAATGGCCAGTAACATGTTTATAACAATTTTTAAGCTGAATAACATATTTATAATTTTTTAAAAGAAAAAAGTGACTTATTTATCGTCAAACAATTAATTGAATAACATGAGGTACATTTTATCAGTCTCTCAATTATGGTCTCTTTACATAAAAAAAATGTTTTTTAATGGAAATTATACCAAAAAAGTTCATATAAATAACTTTAGTAAAATCTTATAAAGGCAAGGCATTGGTATAATAGTAGAAGCTTTCAACTACTTGGAAAGGATACATGGATTTGTCAAAGGATGCATGGTGGGGCAATGAGATCAGTCAAGTAGGCTTCGCTTTCTCAATCCAATCAATTGCAAGAATTGTAACCTAATGTGAAGTGATTAGTAATATCCATTAATCATTTCCTTTTAATAGACTTTCTTATAAAAAGATTGCAATGAAAGTAACAATCCTTTTATCAACCGATTGTCCAAGTGGTAACAGCTTGGTATCACTTAAAGCATGTCTCGAGTTTAAGGCCTTATATAGGTAGAAAATTTCCGCTAAGACACTTCCTCATCAAAATTAAGTGTACGACGCGAATCGATACAGATTAGTCAAGACAAAGCTCCGGAAAATCGAGAGTGCAACCAAAAAAAATAAAATAAACAAGCTTCTATCACTTATATCGACTTCAAATAAAAACATATACTTGATTCATACTTTTCTAAATTGCATGCACAAATATATAGATATAAAATATAATTTTTGCAATGACCTCTTAATATTTTTAAAATATAAATAATTATATTTTTTGTTTGGCCACCGGTATTTAACCATTCACTAACTAATCAATATCGAGTACTGCATAAATCTATTATGATGGCGACCCTACCGATCTAATTTATAAAATTTATGTTTGATTTTGATATAAAAATTTATTTAATAACCAAATTGTAAAAGTAAATAATTTTTTAAGTACTCAAAAGTATAAGAAAATGACAATAATTTTGAACTAAAATTTGTTTCTAAGTCAAAAATTTAAACCCCAAGTATTTTCCTAAGCGTTTACACTCAAACTAACCAAAAACGCCCTTGTGTATCGATACACCCTTAGGTGTTTCGATACGAGTTTTAGCTATTGAAATTTTAATTGCCAAAGCATACTGATACGGTTGTACCCGTATCGATATGGCCTTCATCTAGGTTTGAGATTTTGGTTAAGTGTATTGAAACGGTCTTACCCGTTTCGCTACGGGGTCTTAAGATTTTCAAATATTTACATTTAATGATATTATCATTGCCTTATCAGTTATTGGAATCACCGAACTTCAAAAGTTGGTTTACCCGTACCGATACTCCCCTAGGCGTACCGATGCAATCCTCACTTGACTTTTGAGACAGATTACAGTGAGCAAAATCTGTACCGATACGACCTTTATCGTATCGATACTCCCCTATTTTTACACTATGATCGTTTTGATACGCCTCTTCGCGTATTGATACGCTATTGCACAACAGATCTTTCTTCTTTTGACAAGTATCGACACGGGTGTTCATGTACCGATACGCCTGCTCACCAAATAACATTTATTGTAGGAAAAGTGGCCTCCAACGGCTCTTGATGAATTCAACCACCCAAACAACTAGAAATCCATGAATGGGTATAAAACAAGTCTCCAATGCTACAACAACTATTGAACAATCCAAAAGCAATCAAGCAAAAATCTAACCACTTTGAGCTTTTAGAGTCAAATTCTTGTACCCAACTTGTGTAATCTCAATTGGAATCCTTTGTTTCAAGTTTGGGGTTTGTGAGAACTTGTATTTGGGCAAACATATCACCTTTGAGAGGAATTTTTAGTTTGCTATCAACTTCTTGTAAAAAGAGTGAACCTTGATCAAGCTTTGGGTACAAAGCTTTGATCGATTGTAATGGTTGCCTCCTTAGCCTAGAAAAGGGGAAGAATTTTTTAGTGAATTGGTTGAAATCTTTAGTGGGGAGGTAAGGTAATGGATGTAGAGCTTGTTAGAAGCTTGAACCACTATAAATCATTATGTCTTCAATTTTTCATTTTCCAATTGTCCCCCTTCAAAATTTTAATTAACAATTCACACCCTCTTGGCCTTCCACCATTGATTGATTATCTCAACAATTGGTATCAGAGTTACACTCATTGGAAGAATTAACACTCTCTTGAGTCAATTCTAGCTAAGATACATCAATCTACATTCAAAGCCAAGGCATCTACTTTTGGCCTCAACTTGTACGAGTCACAATCTACCAACAAACCACCATTCTTTAATGCCGAAAACTATCCATATTCGAAGAATCAGATAAGGCTATTCATCAAATCCAACGATTACCTTCTTTGGAATGTAATCAAAGATGGACCATCTATCCCGATGAAGCAAGAAGGAGAAAAGCAAGTTTCCAAGGCCAAGCAAGAAATGACCAATGAAGAAAGAAGGAAATTGCAAGTCAATGACAAGGCCTTGCACATGCTCTTTTGTGCACTTGGACCGGATGAGTACTCAAATATGTCTTTGTGTACAAGTGCAAAGAAGGTGTATGACAAGCTCGAGACCGCCTATGAAGGCGTCAACGATGTACATGAGACCAAGATTTGACTCCTCAACTTGAGCTATGGGAATTTCAAGATGGAGCCCGATGAGAACGTCACCAAGATGTTCGATCACTTCACCGTCACCGTCAATGGTCTCAAAGGCTTCAGAGAAATCATCCTCGAAGACATGCTTGTTCAGAAGCTCATCTACTCTCTTCCCGAGTCATGTAATGGGAAGAAGACCGCCATCATCGAGGCAACTGATTTGAAGACATTGAAGCTCGATGCTCTTATGGGTTCTCTCCTTACTCATGGGATCATTAAGTAAGGAAGAGAATAAAACAGAATAGAAGAAATTAGAGAAGAATGAAGTAGAGAAGAAGAAACTCAAAATGGCTCTCAAAGCTTTTCTTAAGGAAAGTGATTCGAGTGAGGATGATGATGAAGAATGGCTATGCTAGCCAAAAGGTTCACAAGGTTCATGAAGTCTAATAGAGGAAGAAAGTTCCATCGAAGAGGAGACTTCAAAAACAAGAACAAGGAGGAGGATAATAATCAACTTATATGCTTTGAGTGCAAGAAGCTCAAGACTCATGTTGCTACTTGGAGTAGTAAGGAATCATTTGATGAAGAGGAGCAAGAAGTGGCCAATCTTTGCCTTATGGCTCTGGAAGAAGATCCTAAAGTAACCTCTAACTCATCATTTTTTATTTCACTTTTGATGAGCTTCAAGAAGCTTATGATGAGTTGCAAGAGGTGTATGATAAATTGATAGAAAAGTATAAGGAATCAATTTTGAAGAACAATAAAATTATTTTAGATTTGAAAAATCAAAACGATTCCTTATCTAAAACCAATTCGGGGCTTGAAAAGAAGGTTTTGGATTTACAAGAAAATCAAAAATATTTTGAAAAGGAAAATATTGATTTAAGCAATCTTCTTTCCAAGTTTCATGATCACCACCACAAGGAGGTGAGTGATCTCAAAGCTTCTTTGAACAGAGTTGGAAAATCTAGTTTTGAGAAAGGTGAATCTTCAAAACCCAACTATGTAAAAAGAAATTTTGGTAACCACAAACAAAGAGGCTTTCAAAGGCCATCTAGAGGTAAAATGATTAAGAGTGTTTGGGTTCCTAAGGAACTAACTGCTTCTAATGATACTCATGCTATTACTTCTTGGATTCCCAAGGGAACCAAGATTTTGACAGTTAATACTCATGGACCCAAAATGATTTAGGTACCGAAAATCAAGACTTAATCTTTGTTTGTAGAGGGAGCATTGCTACAAGGCCAAAACTACATGTGCAAACTCATGGTATCTTGATAGTGGATGCTCAAGACACATGACCGATGACAAGAGTCGGTTCTTGGAACTAAGACCAAGCAAAAAGTGGAGGAGTAGTGACGTTTGGTGACAACTCCAAAAGACCACGTTGAAGGAATTGGTTCCATTGGTAATCACTCTTTTATTCTTATAGATAATGTTTTGTATGTCAATAGTCTAAAACATAATCTTTTGAGCATTTGTCAATTATGTGATAAAGGTTTCAATGTTCTTTTTTATTCAAATGGTTTCAAAATTTTAAACATTGAAACAAACAAAATAGTGCTAATTGGTTATCGTATAGGAAACATTTACATGGTGCAATTAGATGACATTCATATTTCAAATGCATGTTTTGTTGCAAAAGATGAACATGACTCATGGTTATGGCATAGAAAACTAGGGCGTGCAAGCATGAGTGTTTTAGAAAAAATTGGTTTCAAAAGATCTAATAAGAGGTTTGACTAAAATAAAGTTTTCTCTTGATAAAATTTGTGATGCTTGTGCAAAAGGCAAACATAAAGAGTTTCTTTTAAACCTATTAATGATGTTTCTACTAGTAGAGTTTTACAATTGATCCACATTGATCTTTTTGGTCCTATTAGAACTATGAGCTTGGGTGGAAAATCATATGCATTTGTTTTAGTAGATGATTACTCTAGATACACTTGGGTTCTATTTTTAAGTACCAAGGATGGGGCTTTAGAAAAATTCATCACATTTTAAAAAATCACTCAAAATGATCTTGGTCAATCCATTTGTCACATTATAAGTGACCATGGTACCTAATTTCAAAATCTAGGTTTTAAGGATTTTTGCAATTCAAATGGTATAAGCCATAATTTTTCTGCTCCTCGCACTCCTCAACAAAATGGGGTTGTTGAGAGGAAAAATCGAACTTTAGAAGAAATGGCTAGAACCATGCTTTGTGAAAGCTATTTGCCAAAGTATTTTTGGGCGGAAGCCACTAATACGGCTTGTTATATTGTAAATCAAGTAATGATTAGACCGATTTTAAAGAAAACACCTTATGAGATTTGAAAATCTCAAAAGCCTAACATTAGATATTTTCATCCATTTGCTTGCAAATGTTTTGTTTTAAATAATGGAAAAGACAATTTAGGCAAATTTGATGCTAAAAGTGATGAAGCTATTTTCTTAGGTTATTTTTTAAAACTCTAAAGACTATTGTGTATTTAATAAAAGAACTTTGGTTATTGGAGAGTTTATACATGTAGTTTTCGATGATAACCCCCTTCCGAGGAAGGATTCTTGTGATGATGATGATAACATTAGATATTTTCATCCATTTGCTTGCAAATGTTTTGTTTTAAATAATAGAAAAGACAATTTAGGCGAATTTGATGCTAAAAGTGATGAAGTTATTTTCTCAGGCTATTTTTTAAAACTCTAAAGACTATTGTGTATTTAATAAAAGAACTTTGGTTATTGGAGAGTTTATACATGTAGTTTTCGATGATAACCCCCTTCCGAGAAAGGATTCTTGTGATGATGATGATGTAGGAATTTTTGAAGCCAATGATGGTGGGCAATCATCAAAGGTAGATGAAGTTCCTTCAAAAGAAGAAGAAACACAAGATCCACCTCTTGAAGCCTTGAAGGACATGACTTTAGAGGAAAAGGAAGTGAGCTACCCAAAGTGAGTTCAACTATGTCAAAGGTGGTGAGATTTTGGGTGATCCATCTAAAGGGATTTTACTAAGTTGATGCAAGGTGAATTTGAGATGAGCATGATGAGGGGGCTCTCATTCTTCTTGGGACTCCAAATTAAACATAGAAAGAATGTCATCTTCATCAATCAAGCTAAGTACATCAAGGACATGCTCAAGAAGTTTGGCTTGGAGAATGTGAAAACTTCAAGCTACACCAATGAGCTCTTCTATAAAGCTTGACAAAGATGAAGGAGGTAAGCATGTTGATTTAAAGCTTTATCACTCTATGATTGGATCTTTACTTTATCTTACAGCAAGTAGACCGAATATTATGTTTAGTGTTTGCTTGTGTGCTAGATTTCAAGCTAGTCCTAGAGAATCACACCTTATAACCATTAAGAGAATCTTTAGATACCTTAGAGACATACCTTGTTTAGGCCTTTGGTATCTTAGAGATTCCTCCTTTGATTTTCATTCTTATTCAAATGCAGATTATGAAGGTTGTAAGATAGATAGAAAAAACACCTCAGATACTTGTCAATTCCTAGGTAGTATGCTCGTATCATGGTTTTCTAAGAAGAAAAATAGTGTAGCATTATCTACCACCGAAGCAGAATACATGATGTTTACATATGTTTAGCTCATACATGATGTTTACATATCATCTTCATGCATTTCGATTCGAGTAAAATCGAATTTTTGAGCTCTTTGCTGCCAAAATTTACATTTCTGGCGCAGGCGTATCGATACGGATCACCGCGTATCGATACGAGGTTGATGAACAAGCCTCCGTACAGGCAAGCTTGTACCGGTACGAGTCGAGGATCAGTATGGCATAAAAACCGTACCGGTATGCGGTTTCGATACACCACCTATGCGTATCAGTACGCGTTGCCACTAGACAATTTAAATAGCATTGAAAGAGGTTTTTCAACTTTATATCAAACACCCTTTTTCTCTCAAACCCTAGATTCATTTTTGGGTATAAAAACCTCACAAATCCCTCTTGTTTTTCACACAATTCTTCATAACTTTCTAGGGCTTTTGGGTTTCTCATCAAACCCTAGCAAAATCATCAAGTTTGGTGCATCATCATCTTCTCATTCATCTATAATCCTCAATCAAGGTATAAACATTATTATTTTTTTAATTTCGTTCTTAATTATATACTGTTTTTATCCAAAATATTATATTTAGTATATATATATATATAACATGTTTTTCAAAGATTTTGTAAAAATAAAATTCAAAACTGAAATTTTTTTGTTCGAATATAAAATTATATTGTGTATGTTTCAACGTTGTTTTTCAATTTCTATTTTACCAAAAATTATTTTTATACGTGTATATGTTTTAAAATTATACTATATAGTTTTTTACAATACCTTAATCATTGGATTGGTTATTGGATTGAATGTGTTGATTTATGCATACATTGTGTTTTTGGTTTGATTTTGATTTCAGGTTGTTATAATGAGTCCTAAGAAAAGGCAAAGAAAAGAGTTGGGTCAATCTTCAAATCCCAATCCCGAAAACAATGGTACAAAACCAAATCTCAACCATATCTTTCAACATTGTTTTAATGAACCCGATTTTCCAAATACCATGAATCGCTTTAAACATTACCAAAGCTTTAAAATCCGCCGTGAGAGAATTGTTTCAATAACTTTCTTGTCTTCCGAACAGTTTTAATTTCAATATCTTAAGTTGATGGTTCAATGGAAATTCACGCCTTTTTAAGTATACCAAGGATTTTATACTGAAACTTTGTCCTTATTTTTTACTCCAATGCCCAGTATATTTATAATGAAGGAAAAACCGAAGTAGTTGCTATTCAATCTTACCTTGTGGGAAAAACTCTTCAAATTGATTCGTCAATTTTAGAAAACTTTTTGGGTTTTGAGGATGTGGGAATTGGTGACGAAAACTCTTTGGGATATGTTCTTGGTGGCTCCGTAATCGTGTTTGATGCTCATAATTGCATCCTTTACTTTCTTACATTTGGTGGTTTCGCCCATCCGGTAGAAAATTCTCAACGATCTGGCAAGTTGATGATTTTTAGATTCGTTGCTTTTGTGAGGGTAAGCATCCAAACCTTGCTCAAATCATGTTTGCAGAGATCGTCTATCTTGTTCAGCATCACCATACTACTCTTGTTTCATCCTTCACTTATGGCACCACCTTAAGCTCTTATGATGTTGAGCCTCCCACTGATCCGATCGACGAGTGTTCTCTCAACCTTGCTAAGTTTTCCTACTATAATGGAGAATGGATCCGTGTTGCGGATCTACCTCAAGGCGCTCAACCCGATCCAGTTGAGGCTCCTCAAGCGGTTCCAGTTCAAGAAGCTTTGGTTGCCCCACCTTCCTTTGATGCCCATATGACCTATCTTGATGGGAAGTTTCAAGGCTTGGGCACTAGTATTTCTTCTTTGGACACTACCATGACCTATGGTTTTGCCACCATCGAGACTCGATTCACATCCTTGAAGGAATGAGTCACATCCCTTGAAAACCGTCAAAATTCAATGGATATGTCTCTTATGGCTTTTCATGAAGAGTGGCGTCAATTTCATGGAACCAATGTCAACAATGAAAATGAAGATGAAGACGATGAAGACGCTCCTTAGGCATCTTGTATATCATATCATGTCATTTTAGGATTAGTTTTATGCACCTATGTTATGTGGTTTTTAACTCGTATGCTTTGATTATTTCCTTTATGTTTTTAACATTTAAGTTGGATTGATTATGTTGCTTTGAATTATGCTTTGAATTTTAATGAATATCTATGTTGCTTTAATTTGTGCTTGGAGTACCTTTAATTTTTCATATTTTCCCTTATTTATATCCTATTGATTTTGATCTAACAAAAAGAATGAGAAGTTTGTAGAGTTAAATTTTTTAAAATTTCTAAAGTTAAGAGCCTTTTAATCTTTAAGTAAGGGGGTATTTTTCAAAACTACTTAAAAATTTACTTTGGTTTTGTTATATAAAAAATGAGAGATTGTAAAACATATGCTTGATTTTGATATAACAAATTATTTAAGGACCAAATTGTAAAAGTAAATAAATTTTTAAGAACTCAAAAGTCTCACAAAATGACAAGGATTTTGAACTAAAATTTGTTTCTAAGTCAAAAACTTAGACCCCAAGTATTTTCCTAAGTGTTTACACTCAAACTAACCAAAAACGCCTAGGCGTACCGATACACCCTTAGGTGCTTCGATACGAGTTTTAGCTACTGGAATTTTAATCGCCAAAGCATACCAATACGGTTGTACCCGTATCGATATGGCCTTCATCTAGGTTTGAGATTTTGGTTAAGTGTATCAATACGGTCTTACCCGTTTCGATACGGGGTCTTAAAATTTTCAAATCTTTGCATTTAATGATATTACATTTGCCTCGTCAGTTATTGGAATCACCAAACTTCAAAGTTGGTTTACCCGTACCGGTAATCCCTAGGCGTATCAATGCAATTCTCACTTGACTTTTGAGACATATTCTAGTGAGCAAAATCCGTACTGATACAACCTTTATCGTATCGATACACCCTTGTTTTTACACTATGATCGTTTCGGTACGCCCCTTCGAGTATCAATACGCTATTGCACAATGTCTCTTTCTTTTTTTGACAGGTACCGATACGAGTGTTCGTGTACCGATATCCCTGCTCACCAAACAACATTTATTACGGGAAAAATGGCCTCCAACGGCTCTGTTGATGACTTCAACTACCCAAACGGCTAGAAATCCATGAAGGGGTATAAAAATAAGTCTCCAATGCTACAACAACTATTGAACAAGCCAAAAACAATCAAGCAAAATTCCAACCACTTTGAGCTTGCATTTGGGTAAACATATCACAATTGAGTGGAATTTTTAGTTTGCTATCAACTTCTTGTAAAAAGAGTGAACATTGATCAAGCTTTGGTTAAAAAGCTTTAATCGATTGTAACAATTGCCTCTTTAGCCTAGAAAAATAGAAAAATCCTTTAGTGAATTGGTTGAAATCTTTAGAAGGGAGCTAAGGTAGTGGATGTAGAGCTTGTTTGAAGCTTGAACCACTATAAATTATTGTTTTTTCAATTTTTCATTTTCCAATTGCCTCCGTTCAAAATTTTAATTGCCAGTTCACCCATTCTCTTGGCCTTTCACTATTGATGATTATCTCAACACAATTGTTCTGTCAGAACTTGAACCCCAACCTTGTTTAAGGGATCTAGTATCTCATCCCACTAGACTAACTAGTTGTTGGTTGTTGGTGAATAAAATGATAACACATGATTAAAAATGATATTAAGTAAATTTTATTTTAATTTTTTAATAATATATTATCATATGATTTACTGACAACACGTAAAATTTTATACGGAAAATATATCACATATAAATCCTTAATGAATGCATATGTGTGACACGAATCACATATATTTAGTGTACTTATGACAAACCCAACCGTGCACCATAGAAAGGCAGGGGTTGAATATCAATATTATAACAACCCAATTGGCCAATTGCATGGATTGCTTGGGGGTCTTTGATACAATGGATGGGTCAAAAGTTTGTAAAAAAGCGGATTGAATACAACAACAGTAAAGAAACCATGATTGATGGAATTCCTCACCATTTCCCCCTAAAGTGACATCTTTTTGTTTGCAATGGAATTGATAATTTAAAAGAATTTTAAAATTAATTGTATGTGTATTTAGATTAAAAATCAATATTTGTGAGGTATATTAATTGGTTAAGTGATAAAAATGTTCATATTGTCTTATTTTGTGTGAGTTTAAAATTTAATATTTAACTTATAATATGATACCTCTCTACATAATAATAAAAAAATAGATATTGGTGATCGCGGCGGCTCTTCACGTTTCAGATAGCTTTTTTGTGTGATTTTTCTGAAATTTTAGATTGTAGACCGAAGAATGAGTTAGATAATTTTGGTGGCGGGGTTCGAATCAATAGGATGTTTTTATAGATATTTGTTTAAAGTTTTGCGTCAAGTTAAAAAATATTATTTTTTTGCTAACACACATCATCATTACCAGGATAATGAATTAAGGCTTCAATAATTAAATTGTAATAAATTGGTTGTAACACTCGGGTTTGGGGTCGGGTGAAAATAATGTTTTAATATTATTTCGGGTTCGATTTTGCAATTTAAATAATAAAATATTTTTATAGGTCTCGGGCCTCGGTTTATGATTAAATAATATTATATATTATTTGGATCTTGTGTCTTTCTTTATTTTCAAAATAAACATTTTATGATTGGACTAATTTGAAATGAAACTAAAATTTCTTGGATTTGAAAGTAAGGGAGAGTTGCCATCTCATTAATGGCAAAGTTGTAATATTGAGAGATTTTTAAAATGGCCCAATAAATTAAAACAAAAACAAAACTCCATTTCACCATCTTCTTCCCCCTTTCTTTCTTTTAGACGTGAACTCCCCCCCTTCTCCCATTTTGCTTTCCATCAAATCTTGCCTTCATTTTTGGAGCTCTTGCAAAGGTAACAACAAATTCTTTTTGTCCTCAACTTCCTCTATCTTCCCATACCTTTAGTTTTTATTGAAAATCATTATTTAAAGTTTTGTGTTTTTGGGTTTTTGAAGAGAAAGATGCAAACTTTACCATCCATTGCTTGAGCTTTTGATTTCTTGTTAATATATAAGTTAATATTAACCCAAGAGGTCCAATATATGTAAATTTTAAAGTGTTTTATAAGAATTCCCGAATTTGAGTTTTGGTGGGGTTTTAGGAAGGTTTTTAGTTGAGTTTTGGGTGTGGTTTGTGTTGGAAATTGAGGGTTGATGTTAGGGTAATGGTTGGGGGTTGTTTTGGAAGCATTTGGAAGTGTTAAATGTGTTGAAATCACAAGTTTTGGACTGTTTTTCATGGCTGCTCGGGTTTGGTGTTTTTGGGGATTGTTCATGGCTTGAATTCATGTGTTTATTGCTTGATTAGTGTTCCGGGTTGTTACATTATTGTGTGGACTGATTTGAGGCTATTTTGGTTGTGTTGAGGTGATTAGAAGCGAGATTATGTGTTGGTGAAGCCTTGGGAACAAATCCAGAAACTTGAAGGTGTTTCTTGCTTGGTATTTGAGCTTGGAGGTGGAGGTGAGTGGTTACTATTTCTAAATGGCTTTCAAATATTGGTTCAAACATGTGAACCTAGGATGGGCTTGGTAAACCCACCTAGAGTTGGGATTAGGGTGGTAGCCTAATCCCAAACTTTAGTTAGAGACCTTGGTTGATCTTTAAAGTGTTGATTTATGCCTCATGTTTAATTATGTTTATGGTGGTTATGTATATGTTGTTATACATGTATGTTGAGGCATGGCTTGATGCATTGTTATCTGCATGTTGATGATAATTATGATGGAGATATACATATGTATGAAATATGATGTGATATTTGTGTTAATGATATACATGTGGTGTTGACATGTGAAATGATGTTATGAGGTGGTTGCATGATCCGAGGATCATGGTGAGTACATGCTAGGCATGGAAATGTGGTTTGTGCATGACGGTAAGTTATGGTGAGTACGTGCTAAGCACGTAAGTGTTATGAAATGATATTGTGAATGATTGATGAAATGTGTAGTATTGGCACTAGTATGCTTGGGTACAAATGATCGATCATTAGGATGTTTAGTGTGCACACGTGAGTCAAATGCGTGCGTGGTCCTGATGATGGTAGTCATCAAGATGGAGTACGGGTTCGCCCGGAAATCTTCTTATATATATTAGTCGATGATGAGTGGAATCCCATCGACGGGCGTGAGGATGAGTGGAATCCCCTTCGCATGAAATGAGGCGTGAGGATGAGTGGAATCCCCTCCGCATGAACGGTGATGAGTGTAATCCCACCGTCAGGTAATGGTTGTGTTGTTGGATGTGAGTTCCAACGGTTATCCGCGTATTCGAGTCATAGCTAGGTGCCAATACGGATTGTGGATTATGTTGCTCATATGTTGGTTATATGTGTTTCCTTTTGTTGAGGTTATGGACTTGTTGAGCATGACATGATTTTGATAATATGGTCATGCATCATGATTATTTTGGCTCTTGCGGATCGGAGGTAAGATCATGCATTTTATCGTGGTTGTTGCTCGTGCTTGGACCCTGCATTGTCGAAGGTTTGTTTTATGAGCTTACCCTCACTAAGCTTTTATGCTTACGCTCCCTTTTTGTTCGACAATGCAGATCAGTAGCTTGTGGGTGGCAAAGGCAAGGAAAGGTCTCCAAGTGTTGCTTATGGTTAGCTCAAGTATGAATTTTTAAATTGTAGATTGTAATAGTCAAGCAATGGGATAGATGTTGCGATTTGAGTTTTGAAGTATGTTGATGTTGGTATCATTTAAGAGCATGTTAGACTCTTCTTTATCATGTTGTTGGTTCGACTTTTGGATGCCATGTTTGGATTGTAAATCACATTAAGCTTGCCTATCTTAAATGCTTAAGTGCATGTCCTTGTGAAGCATGAACTTTAAGTTTTATGTATGAAGCATGAGTTGGATGTTGTTGATTCTTTAATGGATGGTTCTTGTATGCTTGTGGTGTGTTGAACATGTTGGTATATGTTGGTTTTGCCTTAGGGTTTATGTTAGTGTGTTGTGTGGGGTCTTAGTGGTGTTTTTGGGACATCCTTGTGCCATAACCCAGCTAAAACCAGTTTGCAGACAGAGGGTCTTTCGAAACGGGCTACCCTGTTTCGATACGGTCCCTTTGTTTTTGGCCGGGCGTTTCGAAACGCGTAGAGGTCGTTTCGATACATTTTCACCACTGGAATTCTGAGAAAATGCCGAGATGAAGGTGTTCCGAAACGGGTCTAAGAGTTTCGAAACGGTCAAAATCTCATTGACCACGAGAAGTTGACCGTTGGGGTCGTTTCGATACGAGTCACCCCTGTTTCGAAACGGTCTCATCAGGTTGACCTTGGCCTATTGACTAAGTCAAGGCGTATCGAAACACCCTAAGGGCGTTTCGATACGGCCTGCTGTAAAGGACTAAAATGGGTTTTTTAAAGTGTTATTTTGGATGGTCGTTGTTATTGTATGTGTTTCCGCTGTCGTGTTTCACATAGGGAGTTAATGATGCCATTAGACAAGATAAAGTTAAAAGAAATTTTCTAGGGTTGCTAACCGAGGTGGGACCTTAACGGGTTTCACATCGGTTTTCCCCGTGTAGCCTATTTGAACCGGTCAGCCGACCAGACCGAGGCGAGGGGGTTACATTTGTTGGTATTAGAGCCTAAGGTTTCCGAGACCTTGGGCAGGTAAGTGAGGTAAATTGAGTTTTATGTATTGAAATGCATGGTGTTTGTTTGCCATGTAAGCATGTTGCTTGTTATTCAAGTATGTTGTGATGTGTGATTGTTTGATTGTGAATGTATGTTGTTGATCGTACGCGTATGTTGCTTGAAGTATGTTTAGTAGAGTCTCATTGCTTCTATTACATTGAAAAAAGGATGTTTAAGTGAGGGAAATCATACTTGAGCCACTTGGACCTTTCCTTTGCTAACTCAATTTGTATGTTAAATTGTTGATTGATTTATTGCTTTTAGTAAGTTTGAGGCCAATGTGTGGGCCGTGAATCGATAAGTGGAAGTTGTGGTTTCTGAAAATGTGGATGATGTTGATGAAGTTCTTTGCTGTAGTTAGGGGAGTATGGTTGTACCGGAGCTGGGGTACCATTGGTTTGTTTGAGTCAGGATGTATGTGGGTTGATTCTCGTTGGTGAAGGACGATGTGATCATTTCTGGTATTAGTTGGTAAAAAGAAGCGAAGACCTTTGAGTGAAGTTCAGAGTGGTATCGATGTTATAGTAGATAAGCCCTTGGTACAATTTTGAGTTTGTTTCCTCTAGTTGATTCTGAGTCTGTACTTCTGTATGTTGTTAGCCCGCATGCAAAGTCTGAAGTTGCCCGGTGAAGTGTTAGAGGTAGGTACGAGTACCTTAGTTCTTTTAGCGAGATCAAGGTAAAGGTCTCATGTGAATAATCTGAAACTCAGAAATGTTAGTTGGTGATCGATGGAGTTCGGCCTATGGTTTTAATACAAGACAGTCGGTCAGTATCCGTGAGTGAGAGTCAATTTGTGTGTTTGGGCCAGTGTGCGTCTGAGTTGTTTTCCAGCATGGTTGTTTGTGTGTGATCAGAACTGCATTTTTGAAGTTTCGAAAAGCTCTAAGAACAGTCTAGAAGAGTCAGATTTTGTTGAAGAACCAGCTTGAAAACAAGAGGACCGAAGACTAGCAGCTGTGTACATGTGAAGTTGCAAAAATTCGTCGGATACATCCTTTGTGTGAGCATGTAAGGAAGCTAGATATCTCTGTCGAGATCTTAGACGTAGGGACACATGTGACTAGACCTTTTGGTAAGATAGTGGTGGTCAGAAAAATGTACAGAAGATGTTTGTTGATGGTTCAGGGTTACGTGATTCTAGTAGATATGAAGTAATTGTCTTTTTACGGTTTCGAGGTAGCAGTTGGTGTGGTTCGGCTCATAGAACACAAAGCTAGGGTATACGTGAGACAAAGGGAGAGTTTCCTTGAAGTTGCGAATTTCTGTGAGACTGTAGTGTTAGGTGAGGACGTGAACTTCTTATTGAATGTTGATCCAGCTTTAGAGGTTAAAGATTGATTGAGTTTAGTTGACAGGCTTGCCTAGAAGATGTGATGGATTTGACTATTGAATGAAGATTAGACCGCATAATGTTAGAATAGGTTGTGTTTATCCTAAAAGTGTTTGGAAGAATTGCTCAGTTTGTCTTTTGATAGGGAAGAAGAGTTTGTTATTGATGCCGTCACTGAGTTTGCTTCTGTTTTGATTGTTCTGTATCTTATGACTCCCGAAAGAATTGAGAGTGTTGAAGAATCAATTACGAGATTTGTTAGACCTTAGATTCATTAGGCCTAGTGCATCATCTTAGAGTTTGACAGTGTAATTTGTGAAGGAGAGAGAAGACAATACGAGAATGTGTTTAGAATTCAGGCAGTTGAAACAGTTGACAATAAGTAGTTAGTATCTGTTTCCCAGCATCAGTGATTTGTTGATCAGGTAGGGTGTGCCCCAGTCTTTTTGAAGATTAAATTGAGGTCCGATTACTACCAGTTGAATGTGAGAGAAGTTGAAGTACCGAAGATAGCTTTCGAGGCAAGATGTGATCGCTTTGAGTTCTGAGTTATGCCGCTTTGTTTGACTAGTGTACTAGTTACTTTTATAGAGATGTTGAGAAAAATATTTCCTGAGCTCCTTGATCAGTTTGTAGTATTTCCCATAGATGATATGTGGGTATATTCAAGTACCGGAGAAGACCATGACAAGCTTTGAAGTTAGTGTTGTAGAACCTATTAGAGAATCAGTTGAATGCCGAGTTGAGCAAATGTGAACTCCGAGTTAAGAAGGATGTTTTCCTAGGACAGGTAGATTAGCCGAATGTATTAGAGTAAATCCCAAGTAGGCAGAAGAAGAGGTGAGTTGGAAGAGATCGAAGACAGTGACAAATATCTATAGTTCCTAGGCCTAGCGATGTTACTATCGGAAGTTTGTAAATAGTCTTTCGAAGATAGCTGCTCCTTTGACAGATTGCCACAGAAGAATGTTCAGTCTGTGTGGTTAGATGCGAGACGATGAGCCCTTGAGAAACCGAAAGAAACTTTGAAGAGAACTTCGGCCTTGATTTAGCTTATATCAGAGAAAGAATTTGTGAACTATTGTGATGCGTTACATGTAGGGTTAGGTTGTGTGCTTATGCAAGACAGAAGAATTGTGGCCTATTCATCGAGATAGTTGAAAGATCGAGAGAAGAGTTATCCGACACTAGACTTAGAGTTAATTACAGATGAAATTGCTTCGAAGATTTAGAGACAAAGTTTGTATAGTAAGAGATGCACATTGTATGTACATATCATCAGAGCTTGGAAATATTAGACGACTTAGAAATGGTTGAAACTTGAACATCATGAGTTATTAGAATTGCTTGAAGACCGTAATCTCAAGATTGATTACCATCCGAAGAGAGTTAACGTAGTAACTGATGTTTCGAGTTATATTTAGTGTTAGATTAGTAGTTGAGTTGCAAGCTGTATTTTATCGGATTCAGTTTACCGAATGATAGTCGTTCTGTGGCCGAGTTTCGGGTTAAACCTACATTGAGTCAGAATGCTTGAAGAGACATAGCGGAAGAAAGACCTTCAGAATACAGTTTCAGAGATGATAGAGTTCTGCATTTCAGAGACAAAATTGTTGTACCGATTGACATAGTGTTTTGAGACGTATTGTGTTGGTCGAAGCATACAACAGTTCATTTGTATTGCATCTGAGTAGTATGAAGACGTATTGTGGGTTGAAGATGAGTACTTCTAGATTGAGTTGATGAATAATATGGTTCAGTATGAGAGTAAGTGTGTAAATTGCCAGCGTGTCAAGACCGAGCATCAGTCTTCTTTTAGTTTGTTACATCCGTGGAAGGTTCTTAATGAAAGTGAGTAATAGAGATCCGAAATTTCAACTAGATTATTTTGAAGATGTCTGCATAGTGTTTGGTTACCTGTTGAAGTTAGATGGTCAGTCAGAGAGAGTTATCGGTCAAGTTTTCAAACAGTGTTGTATGAGTAGTGAATCGGGCTAGTTCTGTTGTTTATTTGTTGCGGTTTCCACCAGAATTAGAAAGGGGTTGTGATGTGTCCTGTGTATCTGTGATTCGAAAGTGTGAGTCAGATCTGTACCGTGCTAAGTTGTTGAAGAGATTGGGTTGAGTTTTAAATTGACATGCCTTGAAGGAACCAGTTGAGAACTAAGCATTAGATAGTTGTTGTTGCGTGGTAAGTCTACCGAGTTGGTTAGTATGTTGTGGTGAGAAGGTAAGTGTGAAGGAGTAGATTTCGTGGTATTTTCATGTCCGATAAATTTCGGGGACGAAATTTCCTTAAGTGGGGGAGAGTTGTAACACCCGGGTTTGGGGGTCGGGTGAAAATAATGTTTTAATATTATTTCGGGTTCGGTTTTGCAATTTAAATAATAAAATATTTTTATGGGCCTCGGGCCTCGGTTTATGATTAAATAATATTATATATTATTTGGCCCTTGTGTCTTTCTTTATTTTCAAAATAAACATTTTATGATTAGACTAATTTGAAATGAAACTAAAATTTCTTGGATTTGAAAGTAAGGGAGAGTTTCCATCTCATTAATGGCAAAGTTGTAATATTGAGAGATTTTTGAAATGGCCCAATAAATTAAAACAAAAACAAAACCCCATTTCACCATCTTCTTCCCCGTTTCTTTCTTTTAGACGTGAACTCTCCCTTCTCCCATTTTGCTTTCCATCAAATCTTGCCTTCATTTTTGGAGCTCTAGCAAAGGTAACAACAAATTGTTTTTGTCCTCAACTTCCTCTATCTTCCCATACCTTTAGCTTTCATTGAAAATTATTATTTAAAGTTTTGGGTTTTTGGGTTTTTGAAGAGAAAGATGCAAACTTTACCATCCATTGCTTGAGCTTTTGATTTCTTGTTAATATATAAGTTAATATTAACCCAAGAGGTCCAATATATGTAAATATTAAAGTGTTTTATAAGGATTCCCGAATTTGGGTTTTGGTGGGGTTTTAGGAAGGTTTTTAGTTGAGTTTTGGGTGTGGTTTGTGTTGAAAATTGAGGATTGATGTTAGGGTAATGGTTGGGGGTTGTTTTGGAAGCTATTGGAAGTGTTAAATGTGTTGAAATCACAAGTTTTGTACTGTTTTTCATGGCTGCTCGGGTTTGGTGTTTTTGGGGATTGTTCATGGCTTGAATTCTTGTGTTTATTGCTTGATTAGTGTTCCAGGTTGTTATATTGTTGTGTGGACCGATTTGAGGCTATTTTGGTTGTGTTGAGGTGATTAGAAGCGAGATTATGTGTTGGTGAAGCCTTGGGAACAAATCCGGAAACTTGAAGGTGTTGCTTGCTTGGTATTTGAGCTTCGAGGTGGAGGTGAGTGGTTACTATTTCTAAATGGCTTTCAAATATTGGTTCAAGCATGTGAACCTAGGATGGGCTTGGTAAACCCACCTAGAGTTGGGATTAGGGTGGTAGCCTAATCCCTAAGGGCGTTTCGATACGGCCTGCTGTAAAGTACTAAAATGGGTTGTTTTAAAGTGTTATTTTTGGATGGTCGTTGTTATTTTTTGTGTTTCCGCTGTCGTGTTTCACATAGGGAGTTAATGATGTCTATAGACAAGATAAAGTTAAAACAATTTTTCTAGGGTTGCTAACCGAGGTGAGACCTTAACGGGTTTCATATCGGTTTTCCCCGTGTAGCCTACTCGAACCGGTCAGCCGACCAGACCGGGGCGAGGGGGTTACATTGGTAATGTAAATGATCGGAATTTAAAACCGAAAAGTTCAGCAATAAAAATAAGAAGAAAAAAACACAAACAAAAGTGACACGGTGATAGTTTACTCATTAATGTTTAAGGTAAAATACACATATGGGTTAACTACTGGAATAAGCATTTATGTTTTTCCTCAGTACAGAGTTGGTCACCGATTTTGAAAAACGACCAGTAAGGTCACTTACGTTTCCGGGGCGTAAACTTTTGGTCACCCAGTCGTTTGTTGCCGTTAAACACTGACAGATTGCTGACCTAGCAACGAAAAATAAGGGTAAATTACTGCAATGGCCATTAAATTTTATCTCATGTACATTTTTGCTCCCAGTTTTAAAAAATAAACATTATAGTCCCTAATAAAAAATGTTTCTTTATAATTTCACCCTTAAATTTTTAAAAATATATTTTTCAACCCTAAAACTTTACAATCAATTAGTACAATAATATTATAAATGCTTAGATGAAAAATAGGTGCCCAAAGTATACCCTTTTTAAACTTAGGTGCCCAAATTGCTCCTATTTAATAACTAAACTTTCTAATTGCTCTTATTTTTTCACTCTAAATTATTATTATTATTATTATTATTATTATTATTATTATTATTATTATTATAACATGTCATGTCATTTTTTATTATTTTTAAATTTTAAATAATTTTTTATTATTGTTAAATTTAAATATTTTAAAAAATATTAGTTTTTAAAATAATTTAGGTGTCTAAAGTATTTTTTTTTTATCAAAATTGGTGCCCAAAGTTTCTATAGGTACAATTTTAGGTGCCAGTTGTTAAATGGGTGTTAAAAAATTGTTAATCAATCGGTGCTTGACACGTGGCATTAATTTTATTTTTTAAATTATTTTAATGGAAAATACTCATAATTTTTAAATTATTATAAAATCTCAAAATTTTACAAGCTTCACAAAACAATCCTTAAATCCCTAAAAATTCCCAAACTTTCGTCGTCGACTGCCGCCGCTTCCGCCGCCAGTTGTCGTCGCTGACCGCACCCACTTGGTCGCTGGGCCAAGGCGACAATTTTCCCTAACACGGCGTCGCCGGAAACGCCCAACGGTGTGCAGCCGAACGTCAAACGCGAACGCCAAATTCGTGTTTGGCGTTTAACTGCACGTTGTCGGGCGGACGATGCTGTGTTGAGAAAATTGATCGCCTTGGTCTAGCGACCAAGTGGGTGCGTTCAGCATTGACAACTGGCGGCGAAAGTTTGAGATTTTTTGGGATTTAGAGAATGTTTTGTGAAGCTTGTTAAAATTTGAGATTTTATAATAATTTGAAAGTTCTAAGTGTTTTCCATTAAAAATTAATAAAATTAATGTCACGTGTCAAGTATCGACTTGTTCACAATTTTTCTAACACTCATTTAACAGACGGACACCTAAAATTGTAATATGGTAAATTTGGGCACCTATTTTTACAGAAAAAATACTTTAAACACCTAAATTATTTTTAAAAAGTAATATTTAAAAAATATATATTTTAAAATTAATAATAATAAAAATGATTTTATTTTATTTTAAAATTATTTTTAATTTAAAAATAATAAAAAATGACATGTCATGTTACAATAATATTAAAAACAATCTAGAGTGAAAAAAAATAGGAGCAATTTGATAGTTTAGTTATTAAATTGGAGCAATTTGAGCACCTAAATTTAAAAAGGGTATACTTTGGGCACCTATTTTTCATTTAAGCCTTTATAATATTATTATATTAATTGATTGTAAAGTTTTAAGGTTGAAAAATTAATTTTTAAAAATTCAAGGGTGAAATTGTAAAGAAACATTTTCATTAGTGACTATAATGTTTATTTTTTAAAATTGGGGAGCAAAATGTACATGAGATAAATTTTAATTTCCATTGCAATAATTTACCCTTATTTTTCGTTGCCAGGTCAGCAATCCCTCAGTGTTTAACAACAACAAACGGCTGAGTGACCAAAAGTTTACGCCCCGAAAACGTAAGTGACCTTACTGGTCGTTTTTCAAAATCGGTGACTAACTCTGTACTGGGGGAAACATAAATGACTATTCCAGTAATTAACCGTACACATATTACTCAATTATGTATTTGATTACAACGGGCCACTTTTTTTAAAAAAAAGTTGCAATTTGGTAAGTTAAATAAATTTTATTACAAACATGTCACTTGTCCTTAAAATTGAAACAAATGTCTAACATGTTTTGATATAATAATAGTTTTAGTTATAAAATTTGTGCATTTTATTAATGTGGTCATAATTTAAAATAATTCAATAGATTTAACTCTTTACATTCAAAATTTTCATTAATAAAGTAATTGTATCTACTACAAGACGATATTAGAGTCATAATGAGTATTTCATTAGTCCGTCAACTATCTAATGGTGGAGTGATTGTGTCTGTCAAGTTATCTCATCTGTCAATGATTGAGCTGATGGACAGTAGCAAAGAATGCAACAAGTGGTTTAAGGGTGTATCATGATGTTGCAATGTAGATTTTTTTTAATATAAAGAGTTAAACTTATTGAATTGTTCTGAATTAGGACCAAATCGATAAACTATATAAGTTTTGAGTAGTAAAACGTGTATTATACTCAATTATGTTTCAATTTTAATAAAGAAATTACGTGTTTGTGATAAAAATTTATTTGAATAACAAGATTGTAACTTTTAAAGAAAGAATAATTGTTGTGAATAAAATAAAGAAGAACAAGAAGAACAAAGAGATGAAAGGAAGAGGGAGATTTGTATTATTCTCAAAATATAGAATTGTATACAATGCCTTCAATGAATCATCTATTTATAGGCATAAGAAGAACATAATACATTAAACTCTAATTCATAGAGATAATATTCCTAATAATAAATAAATCAAACTCTTTTGATAAAGTTCTAATCATGATAGACATCCACATAAATAAATATTCATAACACTCCCCCTTGGAAGTCTATGAAGATAATGTGCCTCGTTAAAACCTTACTAAGATAAAAACCCAGTGGGAAAAAATTCTTTAGTGAAGGAAAAAGAGTACACACATCTTTGATACGCATAACTTGTTGTCTCATTAAAAACCTTACCAGGAAAACCCATTGGGACAAAACCTCGGTTAATGGAAAAAGAGTGCAACGCGTATTTACTCCCCCTCATGAAAACATCACAGAAGATCTTTGAATCTTCATAATTTAATCTTGAATATCATTTTTCTAAAGATCGCGAGGGATGAAACTTTGGAGTAATATGTTCCATGATGTATCAACTTTCAAACTGATATACACATCTTGCTTTATCTTCACACAAGATAGCTTTTTTCATATCTTGTAAAAGTAAATCCACATATCTTTTGGATATGTTGGTTCAATAATCTTAGCCAAACACATTTTTGGCTTGCCTCATGCATAACAATTATTTCTACGACATTTGAGGAGGCATCAACGGATGTTTGAAGATCTAAATGTAATGATCTTTGTATATTCATAGATATTTCTTGACCAACTAATATATAGTGCTTCAAGACCATGAAAAGATATAATTATCTTTATTCACATCCAACAATCTTACAACTATTGTGATACTCAATAGATATGCTCTATTCATATTGAATCTTCTTTAAGATTCTTTCAGCTTATGTCTATTCATAGACAAGATAAATATATAAAAATGTTCGATCTTCAGGTCGAGATAAACTTGATGTTAAGATTCAAGTACTTGTATTGAAAGTACTTCATGAGTTTCCAATTTGAAGCTCTTTAGGAGTTCTAAAATTATCATAATGGATCTTGATCCAAACTCCTTTATAAAATACATAAGAAAATCTGATCATTCTTATAGTATTTTCTCAATTAGTATTCACTAAGGCGATTATATCAAATGCGCCAAAAATATTCATGAGACATGTCTAAATAAATTTCCTCAGAAATTTCTAAATGCTTATAGCATTTTAGATCCTTCAAGGATAAATATGGATCCACAAATAATTAGACGCATGTAAAATTTTCAAAACTGCCAAAGTAATTGCATCCACCATGAAGTAATTAAAACTTTTCATAAATCATAGTTCTAGTCGTATTTGCGACTACTTATTTGTGCCTCACTTGCATTACACCTTTAGGTGTTTGGACTGCTTGTCCAAATACTTCTACTTTAGAAGTTCAAAGCGTCTTTCAAGATTGGCCAATTCAATATCTATACTTCTGGATAGATTTTATACAAGATCCTCGATTTCTTTCTTTACTTCTATGGAAGTATTTTATGTAAAATTGTTTGTAAAATCGTTGTCGACAACTTTCTAATTTTCTGGTTCCATTCTCGTAATGACATAACTCATCGAGATCTCTTCAAGATTTCAATCTTTATTTCAGGTACCTGAAACTCTTATAGAGTTTTATTATTTGTTATGTCTTGGGTCTCTTCAGGAGCACCCGCCTCCAATATATGACCATCTCATATTACTTTCTATTTACGAGAATTTTGATCATTGGAATCATTTCAACTATCATGCTTCAGGCATGATTTACATTCTCTCGCTCTAACATGTAATTTAAACTTAGAGCATTTCAGCTGGTATATGAGACTTAATTACTCTTATTGGGTCAGTAAATATGTCTGGCAGTTGACATGTAATAACATGAATTATCTTATGAACTTCTAGTTCATATACGAGGATCTAGATAATGATAATTCATTTTCCTCTATCTAGCTGATTATTATCTCCCCTGATGTTGAGAAAAATCATGTCATAAATGATTCTCCAATTAATGTTTAAGAATTTAAACATAAAAGGAGACTCGTACTCAATATATATTCTCAACCCTTTTTATTTACCCATTTTGTGCGTTGTGGTGGAGCAATTCATATCGCACATTCAAAAATCATAAAATGGGAAATGTATGGTTTCTGACCAAAAACCAATCGTAACGGGGAGTTTATTATAACTTGTTGGCTTGATGCGTATAAGTGTTGCTATATGGAAACACCATATAAATAATAATTCTTTTGTTCTCATAGTTTAGCTATTAAATAGGAGGCATCCAATTGAAATTTTACTAAACTATATTTTTCATAATCAATAGGCTTTGTAACAACTGATATAGCCTAAAACATAAACCCACTAGCTTTTCAAGAAGAATAGTCTAACTGTATATTCTGAATCTTTTTAAAATCAATCTCACAAACTTTTGGTTGTAAGTCGATAAAACAATGTAGATGCATCTACTAAAATCATATAAAACTTTCCACATTTATGGATATATGGGCCCATATTTCGTTCAGATATGCAAGACATACAGTCTCAACTTCAATACAAGAACTTTAAGTTCTAATTCTTTTGGTAAGTGGAATCATCTATATCCTTTGAGAACAAACAACACAAGAACTTCAAGTTCTTTTAGTAAGTGGAATTTAATCAATTCCTTTAAGCAACAAGAACTTCACGTTCTTTAATAAGTGGAATTTAATCCATTCCTTTGAGAATAAGCACCATAAGAACTATAGGTTCTTTTAATACATGTGCATGTAAATCTCAATAATTTCTGCACCATTGATCAGAATGGTCTAACCGATCATGCCAACTGTATATATGTGTGTATATATCTCTGAATTTGTAAACTCCTTGTTTACCATAACATGTAATTCAATCTCACTCGTACATGTCTAGTATGGCCATCAAAATTGTTCCTTTAAATAGGAATATATTTAGCTCTTTCGTAGCTTTCAATTGAAATTATCTTTTGGTAGCAATATATAGCTCTTCTAGAGCTTTCAACTGACTTTTTGGCTACCAGAATTTATATCCATATTGGCTTATTTCAAATGCCCACTGATAACATATGTTATTTATAATTCCCAAAGGGATAGTTTGCGAACTCATATTGCTCTCTTTATGACTTTGACGAGTATAACGCACTTTGAATATGGAATAAAGTTCCATTTGACAATAACATATTTGCTCAACCAGAGCCTTTTGTGATATTAGTACTTCCGGATATAATACTCACATTATTCCCTTGCATTTTAATCGAGAAATGCATAATTGTGCACCTTTCAAAATGTGCTTTGTTTCATTTACTTCAGGTAATGAAAATATGTACTTTGTATCATTCACTTCGAGGAATGAAAAATATAAAATATAGCACATCATATCAAGTCGATTATCTATCAAAGATAAACTTTCAAGTGCTCTTCCGAAGTATTGATATTTTAGTACTTTCAGAAATACTACTCATATTTCCCCTTGCATTTAAATGGGAAAAATATTTCTTATGCTTAAGTACAATATGAGTACTTGCATTATCTGCTAGGCATAAATAGCCACAATTCTAGGCATAAATAGCCACAATTCATTGTATATTTTATTTCGGAAGTAATCATATTCTTCAAATAATAAATTAACATAAAATGTAAATAAATAATATGTGAAATAAATAAAGATAAAGGAAACTAACATAAATAAATAACAAATAAAACGAATTAACATTAAAAAATAAATAAATAAATAAAAACAATTATTCCTGTTAGAGGTTATAAGGGAAATAAAATAAATGGTAAATTATTCTCTTCAAGGGTTATGAGAAAATTAACAATATCCAATTGAGTTGGACCAATAACGCCATAATTATTTTCGCCATAAACAAAATTTGTTTATATTTTATTTCATTTATCATTCATGATTATGGATAAAGTCCATAATACTTTGGCGTTTGACAAGTATGAAATCAATGGTTTATAACATCACATTGGTAAAAGGATTTCACTTCCTTAGAATGATCCTTATCACTCTTGTCATCCTTATAACTTCGCTACCAACGGGTAGAAGTATTCTTAAAATGACTATATTTTTCATGTATATTCATAGTCTCGACCACGACCACAACTTTTAATGTGATTTTTTATTCCTTCCATAATATAATCTCACATTCACTTCAGGGAATGGAGTAGAGCCAGTGGGCCTTTAAAACCTTTTTCACATATCCTTATCACAGAGAACAAAGATTTAATCCTCGTACGCGGCATTGTTAAACCTGTCCACAAGGTCCTTTAAAAACCTCCTTTGAGACCAGTAGCCTCGCAGAACGGGATGTCCAGCCAATTATACTTAGATTATATCGAAATTATGTCTCTAATTGAATAATGATTTACCATGTTTGCATTCACTTCAGAGAATGAAACAGATCCAATAATTGCATGGAATAAACATCATGCTTGCATTCACTTCAGGAAATGCCCCATCATTGATAATTGCATGGAATAAACATCATGCTTTCATTCACTTCAGGGAATGCCCCATCATTGATAATCGCATGGAATAAACATCATGCTTTGCATTCACTTCAAAGAATGCCTTCCATAAAACTTTTTGGATCAAGACGAATTTTCATAACTTGAAATTGGGAGAAGTCTATGGTCGAGTTTTTCGACGAAGAAGAAATATTGCTTTCAAGCAAATATAGACTTTATAATAATCTTCTTGTAAATCCAAAATCATCATGATTTATCGCACTTTAAAATTGTATTCTAAAGATAAAAATAAAATAGAGTTTACCGATATTGAATTTCGTCTCAAAGACAATGATGACGTAGCAAATGAACCAAAGCATCTTCTCATAATCTTTTTTACACCATGTCTCTTTCCAACTCATTTGAATACATGTAAAACTCAAAACACGGTAAAAAGCATCGACTTTTATCAATAGAATAAAAAAATTATTTCAAACTAGATCAAAAAGTATAAAAGTAGTCATAGATCAAGTTGAATAAACATAAATATAATTGATGTGATCAAATTATAAATAACCATAGTTAAAATCAAGCGACATTTTGATGAATATATAAACACATCAAAGTAACGTATTCCTTTTTCCTTTGATTCACATACAAAGTAATTGATACAAATAATAAAGTTGTTTTATATCTCGAATTTATTCATATAAATTACCATAATAATAATAATGATAAAACAAATATATAACAATCACATGACAACACAATCCTTGAATTGAATCAATTATAAATTAGAATGGAATAATAAAAACTTTGAATAAAACTAATATACTGTGAAATAAAATGTTCCAACTTGTGCGCCCAATATCATTTAGCCGAGATCCTTGAGGGCTTTAATTTGGTTTGCTTTATCAATCCATCTAATGAAGTACGACGATAATTTTAATTTTCGTTAATTCAAGAGTTACTTCAAGTATGAATAAAATAATAATAAATTAAAATAATAACCAAATAATAGATATGAATATACTAACTTTTGGAGAATGATTAATCAATCATTGTATTAGTATATAAATAAGTAAAACATACCATACTTTCCAAGGTAAGCTGAATATATGATAGATGTAGTCACCAATATCAAATTGAAATTCTTTTCGAGAACCACCAACAATAATCACAGTAATTGAGCGAGCGAGATCGTGCTCATAACGTGTTGTGAATAAAATAAAGAAGAACAAGAAGAACGAAGAGATGAAAGGAAGAGGGAGATTTGTATTATTCTCAAAATATAGAATTGTATACAATGCCTTCAATGAATCATCTATTTATAGGCATAAGAAGTACATAATACATTAAACTCTAATTCATAGAGATAATATTCCTAATAATAAATAAATCAAACTCTTTTGATAAAGTTCTAATCATGATAGACATCCACATAAATAAATATTTATAACAATAATTTATTTATAGCCGAACACATTATTAAGTGATTTGAAGTATATTTTACTCTAATATTTGTACCTATGTCATATAAGGCCAAGGTCTAATGCGAAAGTAGGGCCAAGGTCTAATGCAAAACTAGGCCCAAAAGTCTTAATGCTTGGAATTACCCGTTGTTCCGTTTCCATCTTTAAAGGACTTGGGCTGCATTACACAATCAAGAGTATATGTGAACAAAACTCGATTCGATTCGAAAAATTCAATTTTTTTTGACTCGACTCGAAATTTCATAAACTCAATTTGAAAAAATTTCAAATAAAGTTTGAGTTGTAAAATGAAAATTCAAATAATTCAAATTTTTTTAGTTGAGTCTATCAATTTTTATATATTAGTTAATAGATTTTTAAGTTCGACTAGACTCTAACCAATTTGAATTTCATAAACTAGCTCAAAAAAATTAAATAAAGTTTGAGTCGTAAATAAGACTCGTAAACTCGACTAACTCGAAATTTTTTAATTCGACTCGATTGAACGCTCACCCCTATGCAAGAGGTGTATTACTTTCAATAGAAATTTATTTTATATATCTTATACCACACAACTTTATTTTAGACCAGATATAATTAGTTTCACCATCTTGATCTTGCTTATTTATATAACCATAAAATTCAGTTTTTAAAATATGTGTTTTATTCAAATAGAAAAGAAAATTGAATTTCATAATTTAAATTAGGAGTGCTTATCGAGCGAGTCGATCGCGAGTTGGGCAGTGCTCGACTCGTGCTCGTTAAAATTTTATTGCTCAACTCGAATCGTTGCTCGTTAAGCTCGTTAAAATTGTGCTCGACTCGTGCTCGTTAAAAAGACTTTGTTGCTCAATTCGACTCATTGCTCGTTAAGCTTCGTTGTTCGTTGAGTTCACTAAAAAAATTAACTTATTTTTTTTAACTAAAAGTAAAATTTAATAATACTATATGAGGCTTAATACTAACATAAATTAACAAATTTAACAAAAAAAATATCAAAATAGTCTATAAAACATGTTGCGACCGTTTTTTTTAAACCGTTTATGAAAAAAATAGCTTGACGATTAGGGTTTTGGAAATCAGAGTTTCATATTTTAATTTGATCTTGAAATTAGGAGTTTTTTTCATTTTTAATCAAATTTTCTTTATTTTCTTTAAAAATTGTTTTGGAGTCGCCACCGGTCACTTTGGTAGACCAGACACCATAAAAACGGACCAAAGATTCTTTTAATAAAATTCGGGTTTGGGAGTCGGTTACGTGTAGGGAAGGGTTAGCACCCCCTACAAACACTCATTATAGGTACCTCATTAATTCCACGTGGCATTTTGGCATTTCGAACATTAATCTGAATCTAATTAAATCTTTTAATTGTAAAACGGATTCCATTTCGAATGAGAGTATCCTTTTGTAAGAAAATACATTTTGGACGAATATAAGTCTTGAAACGTCCAAATACATTAGGACACTTCAATTTATATTTAAAATGTATCCCAACACAAAAGGTTTAATGCATGTTCAATTATTGTCTTGTCATTTTTAAGTCAAAACCTAATTAGGGCTCCATTGATTTAATTAATTTAAAAACTATGAAATTATCAAGCTTAAGGTTTATGAGATAACACCCAAATAATAGGGCACTATCCATATTTGGCCCTAAATTAATAATATTCTTATTTTTAATGTTACAAACTAGTTATTCCATATCTTAATTTAATTTTATTAAAGCTAATTAGGCGTGATTACATGTTTCTAAGTTTAAATGGTATACTAAATAGTTAACTAGAATACCATTTTGATTAACATCTCAATACATTGAGACACTAACCAAATTAGTAGACCTGGCAAACATGACTCGAGACCCCAAAACCGAACTGATTTACCCGAACCGAACCCGAAACCGAACAAAACATGCTTACCTAAAATTTGACTAGAAAATCGAAACTGAACCGAAAATGAACTGATTATTAGTTGAACCGAAATGGAGCCGAACCGAATGGACTCGAATCGAAGACAACCCGAAATAAATAAAAGATATTAATAAAAATAAAAAAGATCAGATATGATCAATCGTACAACTCACCAAAAAGTCAAATATATTGGCTTTATAAAGCCATATAAAGGGTGTAAAAAAACTGACCAACCTAAAAACTTGATTAAAACCGACCGATCTCCCATCAACTAGAAATTGACCCGAACTAATTCGAACCGAACAGAACCAAAAATTAACGGAACTGAAAATCAACCGACACGAAAATCAACCGAACTGGAACCGATCCGAACCCGAGTCAAACCAAATTAGGGTATTGAATTTGTTATTTAGCATCCATTAATTTTTCTACAATTTCTCCCTATTCAATTATTTAATTAAGGAACATATACTAAAGGCTTCAATTAACACAATTAAGTGATTAAATCTTCCTAATCATACATACTATATGCTTAATTAAAAATCATGCAACCATATAAATAAATTAAATTTGAGCAATTGAATTATTTAAAACCGTAAATGACTAAATTGAAAAGAATTAAACTTAGAAAAAAGCTAATAAGAACAAAATTGAATTGCATTCAAACTAGGGGAGTCATATTACAAGGATTTAAGGACCAAATTGAGAGGAAAGCAAAATTTGACGGCCAAACACTAAAGCTCAGCAAAGAAGGGCGCATATCTTAGAGTTCGACCCAACTCAGATTGTGCGGGTCAAGTCAACCCGGCACCAAAACGGTGTTGTTTCACTCGGGCTATATAAAGCCTCAATCCGAGTTTAACTTATCCATTTTGTGCGAGCCCTCTCTCTCTCTCTTCTCGTCGAACTCTCTCTCTCTATCTCTCTTTAATAACACCAAAATGCCCATAAACTTAAGCCCAAACGGATCGAAACCCCATTTTTCATCCAAAGTTCATCTCAAGTTTATTCATTTCCCGTGTTAAGTCCACATAAACCCTAAAACCCACATATTTTCCGTGCTTGAAGATCAAAATCCCAAAAAACTCAAGAACACCATACGAACTCTTCCCTTTTAAGCCATCTGATCCTTGGCCATCATCCTAACCTTTTTCGATTTGTTTCCCGGCCGCCTAAGGCGACGCCGGTAACCGGTTGTCATCTCCGGTCATCTCTTTCCTTTTTCTGATCACCCGCAATTTTCTGATCATCTTCTTCGATGAACCCTGTACTTTATGGTCATCTTCTCCGATGAAACCTGTACTTTCCGATCATCTTCTATGATGAACCTAGTAACTCCAGTCATCATTTCCTACCTAACCTACAACTTTGACCGCCGTGCTCTGCTGCTGGAGCGATTTTCAGCCACCGTCTACCGCCGCACCGAACCTAAAACTTATATTTTTCTTGATTTTCACTCTTAAATCCTAATCTAGTCCCGGATTCGTTAGAATCGACCCTCTTCGCCCAATCCTAGACTATCTACCCAAAAATATAAACCCTAAAACTACCATTTCGACTCCGCTAGAAGCTCCAAAGCTTCTCAAATTCTGATCAAAGCCTCGCAAATCTCAGATAAGCTTCGAATCTCACTTTGATTTTCCTAGATCTAGGTTTTAGGCTTTTAGGTTATTGTTTTTTAAGGTTTAAAGACTCAAGCCTAACTTTTTTATGTTATTGTTGGAGGAAAGTAAAAGAGAAGATCGAAATATACCTTATGGTATGTTCAACGTACTTTGGCGACCTTCACGGCGAGCAATTCCGACGACCGTTCACCTCTGGTAAGCCTCTTCAACTCCCCCTCTATCTCTCTCTTCAATTATGTCTGGTAATGATTGCACAATTATTGTCTAATTAATTTTCTCTCTATTTATAGCTAGCGAGCGACCGACGTCAGCGTAGAGTTGGAATTCGTGTGAAAAAGTTTGAACCAATGGCAGATACCATGTGGCCATTTTGGCGGGAATATTAAAATTTGGATCAAATGTGTATTTTTTTTGGGTATAAAGTTGATAAAAGATTTGGCTCTGTATTTTTAAATGGGTCTTGTATGCAAATGTGGTGTAAATAGACATTTATTAATGGCTTTGGGACTTTTGGATTGTTTTAGATTTATTTATTTTGGGATTTGAATTATACATGTATACTCGAACAAAATATGGGTATTACAGCTGCCCCTCTTTGCTCATTGTTGTGGAACAGAAATATGGCAAAGACTGAAAAGACACGAATTTTGTCCGAACCATCCACTCATGGAATCTTGAAGATGTTCTTCTCATTATAAAATTCTTCAATCTTTCTTCATCTCTTTCTTTAGCTAAGGATGAACTCTTCTCATTAAAAATTCTTCCTTTGCTGATCGAACTCTTTTTCTTTGCTGGACAAATTCTTCTCATTAGGAATTTTGTCTTTGTCAAAGCATACTTTTGTCATTAGGAATCCTTCTTTGCGGGTGAACTCTTCTCATTAGGAGTTCATCTTTGCTGGCGAACTCTTCTCATTAGGAGTTCTTCTTTGCTAGGGCGGACTTTTCTTATTAGGAATCCTTCTTTGCTGGGCGAACTCTTCTCATTAGGAGTTCTATTTTTCTATCTACTTCTCGTCAAAACAATGAAAATATGAGGGTTTGAATGACCCTAATTTCCTACATGATGCATGAACCATGACTTGTTGATATTCATCAGTTGGCTTATGCCCTCTTAGGACCTTTTTTATGCTTCTTTTCTAATTCCCATCTCATGTACAGAATCGGCCGTCACAATCTCCTTTGTGCGTTTTTGGCCCTTTGCTCTAAAGCGCCCTTTTGGGTTTTCACTTTAGGTTGCTTTTCTCAAAGTGCCCTTTCGGGTTTTCACTTTGATTTTTTTTCAAAGGCGCCTTTGCAGGTTTTCACCTCGATTTTCTCTTTTCTTTTTATTCTCCATTTTTCTTCTTTTTTTCTTCTTTCTTCTTTTTTCTTTTTTTTTTGATAGAGAATAAAGGAAAGGTATTATAGCTGACGAAATCTTGACCTAGCCAATCATATGTCACCTTGTTTAGGCAACATTGCAAATACTCAATCCTTCAATGTTAAAGTTTTGCCAAACCAAGAGCCTTTACAAAATGATGGTTCTCTACAGTAGAACATCGGGATACAAACATTCTTCTTCATTTTCAAACTCCATAAACTATCCCAACTGGGATGCTGATTCTAAGGAATATGATAATGTGTTGACATCTCATCATGAACACAAAGATAAAAATCATTGTTCTTCGGGTGACAGACTTTGTTGACATCTTTGTAGTATGTCTCCAAGTTCACACCATATTGTCGTGTACACTCTTCTTCAATGTCCCAGGGTGATAAGGTTCACTTGCACTTTAAAAACATAGTAATACCAGGAAATTATCTGCTTTTATACATTATATTATCCATTTTATGATGCTTTGGAATAAAAAGAAAGCTCGAGAGTGAATTCATGGATTTTATTGAAGCTTATTATTGAGAAATTGAATAGAAGAAGAAGAATTTTGTTCACAGTTGTATTTACTAACTTGAGATTTACATAGCTACCATACCCAGGTTATATACACGTACAGGGAAAACCCTAGCTGGCTATGTAACCAACTAATCGATCTAACAACTTTCTTAACAACTCTCATTTACACAGTTAACAGCTCTCTCATTTAAAGGTTTAACATTTCCCCTACTTGTTCCATCTTCCTGGCAAATTTGACTGAACGTAACCACATTCAACTGTTGTCGAAACAGATCAAAGTATGAAATGGTGAGAGCCTTGGTGAACCCATCAGTTGTTTGGTGAGACGCTGGAACACAGTTCACGCGAATAGAATTGTCAGCAACCTTCTTCCGGACAAAATACACGTCGAGATCTACGTGTTTCAACTTAGAGTGAAAAACTGGATTCATACTCAGAGAAACGACACTGGTACTATCGCTCTAAACCACAAGAACATCCCTTTGCTTGACTCCCATGTCTGTAAGCAAAGATTTGAGCCACGTAACCTCTGACACAGTATCAGCAATGCTCTTGTACTCAGCGTCCATTGTTGACCTGGACACACCTTTTTGCTTCCGAGAGCTCCAAGTAATAATGTTGTTGCCAAGGTAGACACAACACCCTGAGGTAGAACGCCTGTCGTCTGGACTGCTGCCCCAGTCTGCATCTGAGAAGGCAACTAAGCTAGCATCAACTTCTGAGGGTTGAAACAGAAGTCCATAATGAGAAGTGCCATTCAGATACCGAAGGATGCGTTTGACAGCAACAAGATGCTCTTCACACGGGTTATGCATATATTGGGCAACACGATGTACACTGAACATTATATCAGGTCTCGTATGACACAAATAAAGCAATGCACCCACAATGCTTCTATAGCCTGTGGCATCAAAAGAGGACTTCCTGCATTCTCACCGAGTCTGGATGTGGGAAGCATAGGAGTGGAGACTGAATTAGCTTTGTCCATGTTGGTTCTCTCAAGCAGTTCTTGAACATACTTGTGCTGACTCAAGAAGAGACATCCATTTGCACGTTGCACCTCAATTCTCAAGAAGTAGCCAAGCTGCCCTAAGTCTTTTAATGAAAACTCATGGCCAAGTGAGGTGATGACTTCAGAAAGGAACACATCAGATCCTCCTGTGACAATAATGTCATCGACATACACAAGGACATAGGTGAACACCCCTGAAATATCATGGAGAAAAAGGGATGAATCAGCACTAGACCTTCGAAAACCAATCTTTAATAGAAAGTCCTTTAGCTTCGTGTACCAGCTCCTAGGTGCCTGTCTCATGCTATAAAGGGCATGTTCGAGCTTGCATACCAATTGAGTACCATCACTTACCACTGTTTTGAACCTAGGAGGCTGACACATGTACACATCCTCACTTAGATCACCGTTGAGGAAGGCATTGTTAATATCAACTTTCCTCAGAGACCAGTTTCTTGATACAACCAGAGCTAAGACCACATTGACAGTGGTGGGCTTGATAACAGGGCTGAAGGTGTCATGAAAGTCCTGGCCAGGGGTTTGATTGAAGCCTTTAGCCACTAGTCTCGCCTTGTACCGAGCAATAGAACCATCAGCATTCTTCTTGATTCGAAAAATCCACTTACAACCAACCAATGTACGTCCTACAGGCATGGCAACAAGCTTCCAGGTTTCATTTTTTTTCAAGTACTTCATATTCAGCAAGTATGGCCTCTTTCCATTTTGGATGGGTAAGTGCCTGGTGAATTGTGGAAGGGACAGCTTCTTCAAGGGAAGCTATATAGATTTTAGGTTTGAACACACCTGCTTTGCTACGTGTTGTCATAGGATGTACATTAGGAAGATCAACAGGCACCACATGACTGTCAGGAAGTGTATCAGAAGTACATGTTGGCATAAAAGTGCCATCAACAAGTTCAAGCAATTGATCATTGTCAACATGAAACTCACAAGGGTTACTCTGACCATTGTCTTGCACATTTCCTGACGAGGGAGAGACTTGAGAGCCACCGTGACCAGGCTCACTAACATTCCCTGAGAACTGAGACATAGAGGGAGAGACATCATACTGAACGGTTTCATTCTCATGCAAGGCAGGGAAAACCCTAGCAGGTTCATTATTACCTTGCTCCAGCAAAATGGGAGAAGAAGAAGGACGTTGTGATGGATCATTAGGGGTAGCAGCTGCACCTGTTGCTGAAGAAACATGATCACAACCTTGTCTTTGCTCCACATGCAATTGACTCCCTGAGGTAGCAGGTGAACTATATGACACTGCACTGCCCGAGGGTGACAAGTTCCTGAAAATTTGATCAACACCAGGAACCAGTGGTATTTTATGTACCCAAAAAGACTGTGGAGTGGGGATAGATGAACCAGAACTGCTCTGACCAACAAATGAAAATGTAAACTCATTGAATACGACATTTCTGGACACAAACACTTTGCCATTGGAGTCGACACAGTGATATCCTTTGTGCATGGGGCTATAACCCAAGAAGGTACAAGGACGGGATCGAAAATCAAGCTTGTGTACGTTGAATGGCCTCAAGTGAGGAAAACACCTGCACCCAAACACACATAGCATGTCATATCGAGGTTTTGTACCATGCAACCTTTCAAAGAGTGAAGAACCACTCAGAACTTTTGTAGGAAGTCTGTTAATTAGAAATACAGCAGTGACAACTGCATAACTCCAAAAACGTAAAGGAAGAGACGTTTGAGTAAGTAGAGTCAAGGCTAGCTCGATGATATGCATGTGCTTCCTCTCCAACACTCCATTCTGTTGAGATGTATGTGGACATGTGACACGGTGCACAATACCATGTTGTGCCAACAAAGAAGAAAAGCTGCAAAATTCACCCAGTCACTTTGGACATTTTTAATATCTTTATCGAATTGAGTTTTAATCATCTTTTGAAACGACTGAAAAACAACAATGGTCTGAGACTTTGCTTTCAGCAGATAAATCCAGCAATGTCGAGAAAAGGCATCAACAAAGGACACATAATAAACGAAACCCTGAGAAGAGACTTGAGCTGGTCCCTATAAATCAGTAAAAACAAGTTCGAAAGGTGTTGTGTATGTTGTAGTAGAATTAGGAAAGGGAAGACAGTGACTTTTGCCCATTTGACAAGCTACACATAATGGCAATGTTTTATTAATAGAGGAATCAACAGATACATCACACTCTTTACAAACTGACATTAGTGTGTCAAAGGCTGGATGACCAAGCCTTCGATGCCACAGATTGAAGGTGTTATAGACTTGGTTGCACTGGAAACCTCAGCAACATGAAGAGCTGGAGCAGAACCAAATCGATACAGACCACCAACTTCATCACCTTGAAGAATGACCTCCTTTATGATTTCATCTCGCACAAGACATGAACGAGCATGGAACTCCAAGAAAACATTATTGTCACTAGCAAGCTTAGACATAGATATTAGATTTTTAGTGACTTTAGGTACATGTAACACATTCTTTAAGGATAAAGACATTGAGGATGAAGAAAGGAAAAAATGTTCGACTTTAGAGATAGGCAATGTTGAGCCATTTCCAACAAGTAACTTACCATGTCCAGTGTAATCCGAGCTGGTACCTACATTGGTGGCATCAAGTGTAACATGGTGTGAAGCACTAGAATCAACAAACCATTGGGTATCATTAAGACTTGCAACATGGGCATGGGCATTGGTGTCATCTTGAGCACTACGATCTGCACCACGAGATGTGACACCAGGGAAGTTTTCATCGAACCTGTGCTAGCACCTGTCCACTAGGTGCCCAACCTTACCACATAGCTGACATTGGGGCTTCATATTCGACTTGTAATTCATACGACCACGTTCCTGTTGCCCCATGGAAGCATGATAGGGCCTGTAAGGTGCTCGATTGTTGTTTTGGGCATCTTCTTGAAGAGGACTGGGAACATGAGCCACATTGGCTAAAGGTGTGACATCGGAGAACTAATTGAAATTGAGTATATGAGTCTCAACATCCATTAAAACTGAAATGGCTGCATCCAGAGAGAACAGAGATTGACTAGTTGTTATCACAACAATGAAGGGTTGGTACTTGGCAGGAAGACCTTTTAGAATCGAAGCCACCTTTTCAAGATCGGAGATGGGACTTCCGCAAGAAGCCATCATATTGCATACTTCTTTGATCTGAGCAATACACGCTCTCATGCTAAGATCTCCTTTGTGAATTGACCTAAGCTTTTAGTGCAGACTCATGGCAGTAGTCGTTGATCGACTTGAGAAGTACGTGACCACCGTCGTCCAGATTTCAACGGTCATTTCAGTGCCAACAAACTCGGACAAAAGGTGAGGGCTTATCATGGAAAGAATCCAAGACGCCAGGGTACTGTCTTGAGCAACAAAACCTCATATGCTTCATTCTCGATCTTTTCGCCTTGCTCATTGGTGATTTCAGCCGGAGGAGCCTTCAACGCACCAGTCAATAGCTTCTCAAGGCGGTGGCTGTGAATGGCTAACAACACTTGCTGTTTCCAGAGAAGGAAGTTTGTTTCATCAAGAACGACACAGATCCTCTTGTTGGTGAAGACTTTGCCAGAGCCGGAAGAGCTACCAGCTACGTCAGAGACGAGAACATAAGAGCTGCCCGAGTTTGTCATTGAAAAATTTCAAGAAACGAAAAACGAACAACAAGAACAATGAAAAATATGACTATGCGGAAGCAAGAAACCAGAATTTCCCAGCGATTGATACCATGTTGAGAAATGGAATAGAAGAAGAAGAATTTTGTTCACAGTTGTATTTACTAACTTGAGATTTACATAGCTACCATACCCAGGTTATATACACGTACAGGGAAAACCCTAGCTGGCTATGTAACCAACTAATCGATCTAACAACTTTCCTAGCAACTCTCATTTACAAAGTTAACAGCTCTCTAACAACTCTCTCATTTACAGGTTTAACACTTATAAGTCGAAATACAACAAGATTTGAAATAGTCATGGCAAACTGAAACAAAAAAAAATCAAGAAACAAGGTTAGATCTCCAAGCATCCAAGGTATGAAGGATACAACCACCCCATCAACCAGATATAGAGCTAAACTTTCATTCATGTCCAACAGTCCTCAAACGTTACCGGGATGCTTATAGATGTGAAATTATTCCAAAATACCAGGTGTCTTAGAGATTTTTCCTGCCGAATGCCTAACCTCATTTTTCTGAGCCACCCTTTACGTGTTTTCAACTCAGATCCTTCATTGGTTTCAAGGCGCCCTCTACGGATTTTCACCTTAAACCCCCTTTTATTTTCACCATCTCTTTTTTTGACATATCTAAGGTACTCTTTTTGGGTTTTCACCATAGATATTTTCATTTTGTGAAACGCCCTTTCAGGTTTTCACTCCATTTTTTCTTCTTTTTTTTCTTTTTTCATTCTCTTTTTGAATTCTTCAAGCATAATACTTGTAATCACTAATTTTGTCCAGACATTGGACCCCTTTAAGTTTGTGCTGATATAGGGATTATGTTGGGTTGTTATGTGATTTAAGTATAAAAAATAATAAAAAAATAGAAAAGTAAAAAGAAAGAAAAAAACGAAAAAGAGAGAAATATTTATTGATTTCAAGAAACCCCTAAACATTACTAATATATTATCTTATTATAGTTATAACAATTATATCTTATCATTATTATTTATCATGTATATACATTCATTACATATTTGTTTTTGTTATTATCACTTATTATATTATTATCATTTATTATGTGTTAGTATTATCATTTGTATATTATTACTATTAGTAATTATTATTGCTATGTTTGTTACTCTTATCTTTATTGCTATTACATATTGCTATTGTTATTTATTTTTATTATTACTATCATATTATTATTATTTAGTATTATTATTATTATCAACACATAAATAAATAAGCTCATATGTAAATAAACAATAGACCATCCCATGCATAATATAAAACCCATTTACACATTTATTTAAAATAAAAAAATAATTACAATTAGCCCAATAAAAAGCCCAACACTAATCAAACTAAAACCCTAACACCTAACTTGTTTCCTGCGCAGCCGCCCCATAGCCGTCAGATTGGGTTCAAGATCTGACGGTCGAAATTGGATCTTGGACAAAACCCTAGAGAGCACCCTTCAAGCCTCTCGCGCCGCCTTTGTCTAAGCCGTTAGATCGGAGTCCATCCAACGGCTATGGTCGACACGCTGAAGCTTTTGGAGAAATGAACGCCCTCACGCGTCGTCCACTCAGCTCCCCACGCGCGCCTCTTTCGATTCCCGACGAGACTGACCAAGTTCTCCCGACGCGCCCACGCCATCTGCCACCGCTGGCCCTTTGTCTCCCCACCGATTTGGAAATGCCAACCTTGCAAAGCTGGAAAAGCAAGTGCCAGATTACCCAAAAATTCGAACAAAGAAAAAAAACAAACAAAAATAATTAAAGCAAGCATGGCAACAGAAACCTCAGAGACCGATCGGGAAAACCCGACATGCAGACAAAAAACACATAATAACAAAGACCGTAAGTGTCAAAAAAAAAGAGACAACAATCATAATAAATTGCAAGAAAAAAAAGCACCATGGCAGAGAAAAAAGTCAGCGAAGCAAATACAAACAAGGGGCATGCAACATGATCAAGGTTTTTTTTTTCCTTTTTTCAGTTTCTTTTTTCACTACTTGTAACCTCAGTATAAAAGAAAAAAACTGAGGAAACTAAAGAAAAAAATAGTGAGCATCGGGCAAGAGAAGTCAAAGAGAGTTTGTAAACAAAATAACCATTCGGATTCCAAAAAGAAATCAATAAAAAAGAGAAAAAAAAGACCAGAGGTATTTTTTCTTAAAAAACCATAGCATGCATAAAAAATAGGGGTTTTGATGATACCTTCGTCGTCGGTCTGTCGTACTGATCTCCTTCCTTTGCATCGACCCCCATCGACGATGATCCCCGCCGGGTGAGTCATTGGTTTGGGTTGATACGATGAAAAAGGGGGTTCCTTTTTTTAGGTAAATAGGGGTCGGGTTTTGGATTTCGTCTCATCTAGGTTTATTGTTGGTTGGTTGCGCTCTGTTTGTTTGTATACTTATCGTACTTTTTATGAATGTTTGTTTATGTCATTTATATTATCGCATACCATGTCATTTGCTTCATATATCTCGCTTATTTCTCCCTTTTATCGTATGATTCTATGTCTCGCTTGTGTATTTATTCTTATAAGTTGCATTTCGAATTATATGATATAATGTGAATGTCTTTTTATTCGGGAATGAACGAGGCCAGTACCAGCCATAGTGGTGGTGGTTCGGACGTTCCTTCTCGAATTTTAAGGCTTTTAAAATGTACTCAATCGTATAACCAAATTTCGATACGAATCGTCTCTTTAACTCGCAAAATTTAATATTAATTAAGCGGTAATGTTCTTTGTTTCAATTTTGGGCATGTTGGGGGAGCTCATCCTTCCCCGCGTGTAACCGACTCTCGAATTCGTTCAAATCTCTGGTTTTGTTTTCCGGTGTCCGGTCTACCTTTTAAAATGGCTGGTGGTGATTCAAATTTAAATCAATTTTCTTTAAAAATTATTTTGAATTAAAATCCGATTCTTCTAAGTGACACCAGAGTAAAGGGGTAGCAATACCTCGGTATTTTCTAAAATTAGTCGCAACAATACTTCTTGACTTAATCAGAGTTCACTGGCTTATGCAACTCTATGTCGTCCATTTCAGCCAAAATTAATGCTCCTCCAGAAAAGGCCTTTTTAACAACATATGGTCCTTCCCAGTTAGGCATCCATTTTCCACGGTCATCTCGATGTATTTGCAAGACCTTTTTCAACACAAGATCTCTCTCTCATAATTATCTTGGGAGCACCTTTTTATCATATGCGCGCATCATTCTTTTCTGGTACATTTGACTATGACAAATTGCCTTCAACCTCTTTTCCTCAATAAGATTCAACTGGTCAAATCAAACTCGTAACCATTCTACATCATCTAACTTCACTTCAAACAAAACACAAAGAGATGGAATTTCAACCTCAATAGGAAGTACCGTTTTTGTCCCGTAGACCAAAGTGTAAGGTGTTGCTCTAGTTGAGGTTCGTATTGAAGTTTGATATGCAAACAATGCAAAGGGTAGTTTCTCGTGCCAATCTTTGTAAGTTTCTGTTGTCTTTGATATAATTTTCTTGATGTTCTTGTTGGCTGCCTCCACTGTCTTATTCATCTTAGGGCAATAAGTCACAGAATCATGATGAATAATTTTGACTTGCTCACATACTTTTGTTATCGCTTTATTGTTGAAATTGGTGACATTATCTATGACGATCCTTTCTGGCAAACCATACCAACAAATTATCTCTTTCTTCAAGAACTTGCAAATTGTTGTTCTTGTGATGTTGGCATAAGAAGCTACTTCTACCCATTTGGTAAAATTGTCTATGGCCACAAGAATGAAACAGTGTTCATTAGAAGCTTTAGGGTGGATCTGCCCAATAACATCCATACCTAGACAGCAAAAGGCCATGGCGAATTCATTGCATGAAGAGGTACTGGTGGAGAATTAATCTTGTCAGCATATATCTTACACTTATGACACTTCTTGGAATATTCAATACAATCTCCTTCCATGGTTGTCCAATAATAGCTGTATCTCATGATTTTCTTGGCTATCGAGAATCCAATAGCATGTGTTCCACATATTATGTCATGCACTTCTTCCATGATGTTCTTTGCTTTATTGGCATTGACACATCTTAACAGGATCTGATCTTTTCCCCTTTTATAAAGGTGAGTACGTATCCTGAAGCCATCCTTCTAATAGTTCTTTTTTCATTGTCATTTGCCTCAGGGGAGAAGTCCGATACTTTAGATATTGCAGAATGTCATAATACCAGGGATGCTTATCGACTTCTTCTTCTATGCTACAACAGTGAGTATATGTTTCATAACTTTGCATTCGAATCAGCATCATGTCTCTTGGTTTTTTTGTTAGGAATACCGAAGCCATTGTAGCTAAGGCAACCGCCATTTGGTTGTCTTCCTTGGGGATATATGTAAAAGTAATTTCTTCAAATTCTTTCATTAGCTCCAAGATCAATTTTCGGTACTCGATCAATTTTATATCCTTTGTGTCCCATTCTCCACGAAGTTGGTAGATCACCAACGTTGAATCCTTGTATACTTTCAAGATTTCTATTTTCCTTTCAATAGCAGCTCGCATGCCCATAACACAAGCTTCATATTCTGCCATATTATTGGTACAAAAAAAAATCTAACTTGGTCGTGAACGGGTAGTGTATATTATTTGGAGAAATCAACACCGCTCCAATTCCTCGTCCAAGGGCATTAGCTGCTCCATCAAAATATAATTTCCAAGTTTCATCATCTGGGATCCCATTTTCTAATGTGGAGACATTCATCACATCCTCATATGGGAAATCAAAGTTCAGGGGCTCATAATCTTTCGATGCTCGACTAGCTAAGAAGTCTACTATGGCACTTCCTTTTATTGCCTTTTGGCTCACAAATACAATATCAAATTCTAACAACAACATTTTCCAACGTGCCAACCTTCCAGTCAATGCCGGAACTTCCATCATAAATTTCAATGGATCTAGGCGGGAAATTAGCCATGTAGTGTGGTACAACATATACTGTCTGAGCCTACGAGTTACCCAGACCAAAGCACAACATAAATTTTGGATTGACGGGTACCGTACTTCACATTCGGTGAACTTTTTGATCAGATAATAGATAGCTCTTTCCTTCTTTCATGTATCATCATGTTGCCCTAACACACATCCTATTCAGTTCTCACAAATCGTCAAGTAAATGATCAGCAGTCTGCTGGGAATTGGTGCGACTAATATTAGAGCATTCATCAAATATTTCTTGATTTTATCAAATGTCTCTTGGCACTCTTCATTCCATTCTCCAGGGTTATTCTTTTTAAGCAGCTTAAATATTGGATCACATTTATCGGTCAATTGTGAAATGAACCGAGAAACATAATTCAACCTGCCAAGGAATCCATGGACTTCTTTCTGCGAGTTGGGTGGTGGAAAATTTTGAATGGCCTTCACCTTAAGTGGATCTATTTCGATTTCTTTTCTGCTGACCAAAAAACCCAGGAGTTTTCCGGATGTTACTCCAAAAGTACACTTGTTGGGATTGAGTTTTAACTGGTATTTCCTCAATCTTAAGAGCAACTTCCTCAAATTTTGAATATGCTCCTCCTCGGTATGGGATTTAGCAATCATATCATCCACGTACACCTCAACTTCTTTGTGCATCATGTCATGGAACAAGGTAACCATTGCTCGTTGATAAGTTGCCCCATCATTCTTCAATCCAAAAGGCATCACTTTGTAGCAATATGTACCCCATAAAGTTATGAATGTTGTTTTTACCATGTCCTCCGTAGTCATCTTTATCTAATTGTACCCCGAGAAACCATCCATGAAAGAAAATGATGAATGCCCCGACGTGTTTTCAACCAAGATATCTATGTGTGGTAAAGGAAAATTATCCTTCGAACTAGCTTTATTGAGATCTCTGTAGTTCACACACATGCGTACCTTTCCATCTTTCTTCGGCAGAGGACTATATTGGCCAGCCACTATGGATACTGCGATACTGCAAGAAAACCAACATCAATCTGCTTTTGTGCCTCATCATTTATCTTTAATACCATTTCCGGTCCCAATCTTCTAAGCTTCTGCTGAACCGATTTACATTCTGGCCTTATGTGTAACTTGTGTACCACTATGTCAGTATTCAATCATGGCATGTCTTGATAAGACCAAGCGAAGACATCTTTGAACTCTCGTAACAGATCAATCAGCTTTTGCTTCTCCTTTAATGAGAATGTTTTTCCTATTTTTTCCTCTCTTCTAATTTTATCTGTCCCCAAGTTGAGAACTTCCAACTCTTCCTTATAAGGTAAAATCTGTTTGTCTTCTTTTCCACCAACCTTAGTAATTATTCAGGGATTTCACATTCTGTTTCATCCTCGACTTCATTGACTTCCACTAAACACAATGGTTGTTTAGAACCTACTCCAGGATTAGGTATAGGATCATTCATGCAGTCGATAATTGGAGACCTGCAAAGGGAATAATAATATATTTTGGAAAGGATGCGAAAAAAATAAAGAAACATGTTTGCCATTTGTGAATCAGCATGAAAAGCATCTTTATTAAAATGGATAGGTATAACGGCCCTTTATAGACAATCCCTTATACTTGCGGGCAAAAGTATAAGGTGGTTCTTGACGTTTACTCTGTTTTATTCTTAGCTACAAGAAGAAGGTCTTTGACGGCCCAGTTTTTTCAACATCTCGCTTTGGAGACATGGGCGGATCTATTTCAAAAATTCTGCATGTCGAACTCCCTCGAAAATTCTTCCAATGAAAAGTCCATCCAAATTATTACCTAAAATTTCTCTTCATGTAGCTTTGCGGTCTCTCGATTGAACTCCTCCAGCTATTTCTCAACATTTGCAAACCCGAGACTTGAAAACCTTCTTCATGTCAAAGGATGTTACCAGTCTAGAAGAAGTTTCAGTCCTAGTAAACGAGCCTTCCTTTGTTCCTTTCTTTTCTTCAATTCCCTCAGCCAGTCTGGATATTTGGAGTGAACCCTAGCTTGAAATGGTTCTTCTTTATGATGATAGGCATCGGATGTAAGTGTCCTTGCAAGTGTTTCCCAGGTTCTTTTCTCGTCTTCACACCCCTTCTTAGTGTTTCTTGCACAGTCATTTTAGTGCAATTTGATAACCTTGGTCGCGGGAATGGCGTGCCTTCAGCAACAAAGGTAACATTTACAAACTCCAAGGCCCGGAAAGAACACTCAATGGTGTTTTCATCTGCTTGGATGTGCGAGATGTTAGTGGTTATTAAGGCAATAATGTCTTCCACTGCACCGACACTGACCAACTTCCGTTCTATAACAAATTTGAGCTTCTGGTGTAAGCACGATGGGACTGCTCCAGCTGAATGAATCCAGGGTCTTCCCAACAAACAGTTGTATGTAGGCTTAATGTCCATTACCACAAAATCTATATTGTAAATTGTCGGCCCAATCAACAATGGTACTTCAATCTTTCCCAACACATCTTGTGTTGTTCCATCAAAGGCCCTTACAGTATTTTGGTATGTCTTCATGTGAGAGTCATCAATGGGAAACCTTTTTAGAGTTTCCATTGGCATAATATTCAGCGCCGATCCGTTATCAATTAGGACTCCTAGTAACACATACCCTTTACAATGTGTGGTAATGTTCAAAGCCTTCACCGAATCCATCCCATTTTCGATAATTTCATCATCAATGAATGTAATATAGTTGTCAGCAGTGATATGATTCACGATTCTGTCTAATTTGTCCACATATATATCATTTGGTACAAATGTCTGGTTTAGCACCCTCAACAAAGCATTATGGTGCCGTTCAGAGCTCAACAGCAACTCCAAGACAGAAATCTTTGCTTGTTGTCTCTTTAACTGCTCCACTATGTTGTATTCATTGTGTTTGAAAAACCTCAAAAATTCTTGTGCATGTTCTACTGTTACCGGCTCGTTTATCTTTGGAGCAGGATCCTCTCCAAAAATCTTTTTTGGTGTTATAGCAGCCTTCCCTTTAATCTTCTCCGCTTCTTTAAGTAATTCTGGAGAAGAATATCATCTACCACTTTAGGTAAAGTGTCCCACTTCATTTATTGCCCCTGTATCAGGCTTCTTATTGTAACCCCCTTAACCCGGCCCAGACAATTGAACCGAATTAAGAAGTTTACACGGGGAAAACCAAAGTCAACCCGAAAGTCAACCTTGATTAACGACCCTTTTTTTTCTTTTTAATCTTGTCTAGATGCATATTAACCCTAGATATGTTCACAAGATCAGCATACATAAAGATCATTTCAATCAGAGAACATTCAGGGACTCAAATGCACAAATTAAGGAATTAGGGACCAAATTGTAAATTATGAGAATTACAGGGACTTAACCCAATCAAAAGTTACCAATATGAAATTAGTCATGTTTCATGCTTCTCTGCCAAATTTCAGCTCAAACGGACATCTCAAACTCATCCAATTGCAAAATCAAGATTTAGGACCAAAACGCAAAGGTTTCAAAACATTTAACCAACAATTTCAGTGCCCAACGGTCGAGTGTTTCAAAATAGGGAAGACCCGTTCCGAAACGCGGGACCGATCCGAAACTGGTACCGAAACAGGGCCTGACAGAGGCCAACCGTTCCGGAACAGTTCCTTCCGTTTCGGAACGCCCAGGCCATTTCAGGCCCCCGTTCTGATATAGTAGCACCTGTTCCGAAACAGGCTGCCCAGATTGCAGAAAAATTGCTGGTTTAACACACGATTGACCCATCAAACATGCTCCAAAGGCAACCAAATCATACCAGCATGTCATTCAACATACAAGGAACATAATTGCATCAAAATCTAGATACAAGACCACCCCTAGGTGCACCAACTCATTCAACATATCCAACACTCAAACATGCTTTTTAAAACAAGAAGCATAACATATTGACTTAAGCATAAGATGATTCAAACGTTGCAAGCGTTAAACCACATAGTTCAAAACCATAAACCAATCTTGTCCAACATACACACACTCATTAAACATCTACATAAGAGATTCTTCCCCCATTGCCTTTATCATCTATAGCTATTAACCGAGACATACATCTCAAGTGGAGTTCTCCTTGAATCCCTTGCTTCTTGCTGTTCCAACTTCAAATATCTGCATTGATGGACAAAAAGGAGCGTAAGCACATAATGCTTAGTGAGGAATGCTCAAAACCAAAACACCATCAATGCAGCGAGTCATAAAACCTCTTTTAAAAGCAACACAATTCGATAAACCAAAGCAATGTTTGAAAACCCTTTTTAACAACATGCTTTAAATCATGCATTGCTCAAACATGAAAACCAACCCTTAGCTTAGAAAAGCTAAGTAATTCACTTCAAAGCACAACCTTGCAAAACCATCAATTTAACCATTCCATGCATGAATATCATATGCAAAGTTAAATACAAGATCCTTGGAAAACACTTCCACTTCACATCATACTTCTCATACATTGAAAATCATTTCAAAGCAAGAAACCTTTAATAACCACTTACTCATTCAATCTATCTCATGCATTAAACAAATGCAACATATGAACCACAAAATCAATATTTGCATTACATGCCTTTAAAAACAAGTCTTCGCAAGACTTCAATGCACTTAAGAGATTTCATGCACACATGCACCATTCTCAATAGAAAATAAACACTTGTTCAAGCTAACAAGTAATACATGGATTCTTGGTACATTACACACTTCTCATGCAACCATGCATCATTTCAAGCATCTCATGTTTCATTACACTCAAGAACATTATATTGGCTTCCAAGTGATAAACCATATCCACTTTTCAACTCAACATCCAATCGGATACGCGGATCACAAGCGTTGTCCATACGCTTCATACACACTACCAATCTCAAGGTCCCCAAATGGAACTTTAACCACCATTTTGACCTTACCATACACAAGGTCCTCATATGGAATTTTAACCACCATATGACCTTAACATTCACAAGGTCCTCATATGGAATTTTAACCACCATATGACCTTAACATTCACAAGGTCCTCATATGGAATTTTAACCACCATATGACCTTAACATCACCCATTGGTAGTTGTATAAAATCACTAACGAGATCCGGGACATACTACACAAGATCCACACATGGACTTTACACCACCATTGTGATCTTAACAAGCACAAGGTCCTCAAATGGAATTTCAACCACCATTATGACCTTTGCTTACACAAGGTCCTCAAATGGAATTTTAACCACCATTATGACCTTAACACAAGACCCACCCATGGAATTTTAACCACCATGGTGTTCTTAACCATCTCGTTAGTGTACTTGGATGGAGTTACCGGTTCAATCACAACCACTCCACATCCAAGGCGACTTTATTCACGGTGCACCCAATCCTATAGCCGGCTAACTATATCCGATTTAAGTAACCAAGAACCACTTACATCACTTGCCAATATAACCATCTTACCACATTAATCCATTGATTTACAAGCATAACCAAAATGCAAAAACCACCATTTACCATCATTAATCCACTGTTTTTGAAGCATTACACAAAGCCATTAAACAACATGCAACACTATGCATAAATTCCACAATTCCAATGTACAAAACCAAGGATCTCTTACCTTGAGCATCCTTCACACATGGCTTTCAAAACCAGCATTAAACCATGCTAAAATATGCTTTCAAAATAGAATTTAAAACATGCAAATCACATGCATTGCATCCAACAATCACAAGTGCTTCAAAAACCATTTCATAACACAATCAAGAGAGAAATTCCATTTACTTACTCTTGAGCTTAGCTAAGTTGTTTAGACTTAAACTAAGCTCCCAAAACCTTCAAACCTATGTTTTAAAAGCTGAAAACCCAACTTCACTCACCGATACACAAAACAAGGCTAGCCAACAAGCCTTCCAAGCATCCGAAACCTTCCACACCACCTCTAATGCTCACGGATCAATCTCCCATGTTTCAAGCACACAATAACAGAGGATTAATGCATCATTATGCATTAAAAACATCAGCCACACAACTCAACACGCTGCTCCTTGCAAAAACAACAATTCGGCTACCAAACACAACCGAAATCACCTCCAAACACTTCCAAAACTTAACCCAGCCAAGATCCATCACTTCTAACCATTTATAAACATCAATTAACATTCAAAATGATTCCAAACACGTCCTTATACCTCCAGCTATAACAGATCATCAAGATCACTCCAAAAACCAACAAAAAAACTCAAGCAAAACTTAGGAAAATTAACCTATTCGGGATTGCATTGATTAAACCTCCACTTCTCATCAATTTAACATTCATTAAACATCAAAAAGACACCTCAAAACCATGCCCAATCAGATCATACGAAAATTCATCAAAATCAACCAAATCTTGCATTTTAAAGCCAAGATCAAGAATACCTTTGCAAAACCTTTAACAAAACACAATTCAAGGATTGAGAACTTGGGAATTTCAGTAAATAACTGAGGGTTTAGAGGAGAAGGACGTTCTTACCTCCAAACTTGAGTTTTCTCCCTTTTTGGAACCAAATTCTTGAAAATCCACTTAGCAAATGCAAAGGTTTTATTTAAAAGATGATTCAAGATCAAAAGAGGATTGAAATGAGTTATTTAGGTGACAAAATCAGAGGGAAAAGCTCTGGAGAAAAGGTGTTTGGTTTGAGAGAAAAGATGAGAGAAAATGAAAATGGAAGATTTGAGAGAAAAGTTAGTTATGGCCAAATTATCTTCCCTCCACTTTTCTTTTATTTAAAAACCATAAATTAATCATTTAATACTTTAGAAAAATCTGGAGAAACTCCCATTGGGTAAATAGCTCCTTAAAGATTCAAAGTTTCAATCCTTTTTAAAACAGTCACATAGTTTTGAAAAATTACATTTTGGTCACTAACCCAAAATGTCACTCTTCCAAACCTCATTTTGTAAAATTGATTTCACCTTTCTCTTATCTATAATAAAAGAGGATTTTAAGACATTTTTCCATATTTTTAAAGCAACCCGAACTAGGCTTTCCTAACAATCACCTTTTATATTTGAACTGCAACCCGACCGGTCCGGTCCAAACCCAAAACTTCTAAGCCCAAAATTGGGGGTGTTACAACTCTCCCCCTCTTAGGAAATTTCGTCCTCGAAATTTCAACTGGCGAAAAGAGAACAACCAACCTTCTCAAAGCAACACACAAGGCAACACAGGAGACTTAACCACCACTGAACACTCTCCTCACAAAACCTCGCCCAAACTCAACACCACCACAAAATATTCACGAATTCCAGAACACTACAACGTTAACCACACCTCAACCTTTCACACTTCCGGACTGCACATAGCCCCAACAACAACCCGAAGAACCTCCAACCCTTTTGCAGCATACACCACCTTAACTCATAACTCCCAAAACTTGTTCACACAGTGACACCAACCAAAACCAGTTCAGCCACCATGTAACCCACAACCTTCACTGCTTCCCAAAAACCCCTTGCACAGATACTCAATCTCTTCCAAAGGTTACCGCAACAAGCAAGAATTCTTAAGCATCAACTGCTTGCTCAAACTTCTCAACGCATTGTTGGCACTACTTCACATCCACCACTACCCTCACCACAACAACTCACCAGGACTACTCACCCAATATCCAAAAATCACATCACCAAAACCCCAACCTTGACTCCGCCAGCCGTTCCATACACCACCAGCTGACCTCAACAGGAACTTACTTAATCACAACCAGCCAACCACTTCTCACAAGAACTCGCCCATCCAACAATGGCCTTTGATCTTACATTGCCTTTCCACTTCAAGCTTTAACCACAACTCTAGCGTTACCAGGACACCGCACAACCTACACTTACATATTTAGGTTACGAAACTTCTATTCTCCCGGGCTAACCCTTTTCTACAACCCACAACACACATCTTCTCAACTCTTCGAAGGTTACTACGAACCCTCACCTACAAAAACAACCCTTCTACAACTACATCAATGCCAAGTTACCTCAGCACTTTGGCACACATCCACTAACCTGCAACATCACTTAACTTCAAGGAACCACCACTTCTACTGGCTATACTCATAAAGTGCCAAACACTTTCCTTCTACCAACATGCTATAGCGCACTCCTTACTACCAACAGCTCGCTTAATACCCTTCATTACTTCTAACATTCTCCTAGCACCAACACAACCTTTAAACCCATCATCCAACCTATACTATCACAACACTAACGGACCCGACTAGCTATTAGCGAGTGTGAACGTTCGTATGCATGGTCACCAATATGCCCTATCAATGCCTGATGTACATGTATGCAAAACCTCTAATGTCATGTCACATGTATGCATGGACGAGAACATATATAATATAGCATATAACAAATGATTTTAACTGTGCATGTATGTTGGTTCACACCCACCAATAACATCCTCAGAATCCGTCTAAGAACAACCTCCTACCTTACTTTCAACTTATCTAACTCCATCATCCTAGCAACCCATTATCCACAAAATACTCACTAATGCCCTCTTCACACTAAAGTTGTTTCCAAAACAACAACAACTACTACCCCAACATGCTAGCAACGAGACCATACCCACTACGCAAGGAAAGACCAAACTGAAACAAAACTAAGATAACTAAGCAGGGGTTACTTAACAAGGTTACCTGAAAACACATCACCACCCCGGAGCTTCAACAGACGAGCTCTCTTCTTCGCAGAACCATCATTCTCCAGCCGCACCACTGTAGCATCAGCTAACACCCTAAGGCCATCACCATCTCCTTGCGGTAAAGAATCCTGACTACCCCGAGCCAACTTCAAACAATTACGTCTCATATGTCCAACAGACCCACAATTCCAGCAGATTCCACTTCCCAAACTCTTCACAACTTTCTGCTCCTCCTGCCACTTCCGAACTTTGTCTCGGCCGTGCCCACGACCCTTCAGAGACCCTTCTGCTACCACTGAAGCTGATCTCACCACTTGAGGACAATTTCGCTTCACATGCTCTTTAGAACCACAGTTCCAACAAACACCTACGCCCTAACAACCTCCAACATGGCGCCTTCCACAACGGTCACACACCGGTAACTGAGCTTCCACTCCTTGATCATGTAGCACTTGCCCTACATTTGCACTACCACCCTGACTTCGATTCAAGCAAAAGCTTCTATCACGTAGCCTCTTACGCTGACCGCTCCGGAGGTCAGTACTCGCAACTCTCTTGCTTAAACTTTTTTCACCTTCATAAACTGAAACCACACCCTCACGTTGCTTAACCCTTGGGAATTCCTCTCCAAGGTACCTTTCATAAAAAGCAGACACAAAGAAGTCCCAATCTATATCGTGGATGTGCGATGCCACCGCCACAGACGTCCACCAGGCACAAGCGTCCTCCAACATCAATGAGACAACACTTCCCAGCATACAGGTATAGTCACAACCTTCCTGATCCAAAATCAGAATCACACTGGCCAACCAGGCCTCGAACGTCTCAGGTGTCGAGCCATGATACTCCACAACTCCCAAATCATGTAAACGTTGTTTCGTCAAACCCGCACATCCCACAACCGGCACGTCTACAGACCTTACTTTTGCCACAGCCTGAGATGTTCCCAACTCCTCTTGAACAATAGGTGATGAACTCTTCATCACAGAACCAGCTTCTTCCTCCTGCCTCACTACCTCAACTCCAGGCACAGAAGACTGAGACGAAACACCTCCATTAAAAGGTGAATTCCACGCCTTAACAACCTGCTCTAAAGCAGCCACCATCTCACCCAACTGCCATTCTTTCATCGATTTCACCATGCTATTAACAGCAAACAATCATAACAAAACAAACAAATCAATTAGACCAGCTTTAAGCAAGGATTCAAACTCCAACTCCAAAATAATACAATAGCTATAATAATAAGGCAATGGGTATCCCGAATTCTCCCCTTTTACATGACATAACAGTCAACAAAACATGGACATCACAACATCAAGCATAACAAACAACATATTCGATCATGCTTTCATCAAACAACATCCACTCGCAACAGCATAGCATCATCAATATCATACCCATTACACTTCCATTATTCATAAAATCAACTCACAATAACAGCACAACATCAGCACAAATTCACATCAGCTCAATGAAGATTCATAACCAAAAAGCATGTTAAAAACATCAACAATTCGCTCAAAAACACGCATTCCAACCGGCTTTCAACCACACATCAGAATAACCATCAAACACATATTACAACAATTAACCGTTTTCCCCAAGCATTCGCAACTCAGCTCTGATACCACCAAATGTAACCCCCTTAACCCGGCCCAGACGGTTGAACCGAATTAAGAAGTTTACACGGGGAAAACCAAAGTCAACCCGAAAGTCAACCTTGATTAACGACCCTTTTTTTTCTTTTTAATCTTGTCTAGATGCATATTAACCCTAGATATGTTCACAAGATCAGCATACATAAAGACCATTTCAATCAGAGAACATTCAGGGACTCAAATGCACAAATTAAGGAATTAGGGACCAAATTGTAAATTCTGAGAATTACAGGGACTTAACCCAATTAAAAGTTACCAATATGAAATTAGTCATGTTTCATGCTTCTCTGCCAAATTTCAGCTCAAACGGACATCTCAAACTCATCCAATTGCAAAATCAAGATTTAGGACCAAAACGCAAAGGTTTCAAAACATTTAACCAACAATTTCAGTGCCCAACGGTCGAGTGTTTCGGAACAGGGAAGACCCGTTCCGAAACGCGGGACCGTTCTGAAACTGGTACCGAAATAGGGCTGGCAGAGGCCAAACCGTTCCGGAACAGTTCCTTCCGTTTCGGAACGCCCAGGCCATTTCAGGCCCCCGTTCCGATACGGTAGCACCTGTTCCGAAACAGGCTGCCCAGATTGCAGAAAAATTTGTTGGTTTAACACACGATTGACCCATCAAACATGCTCCAAAGGCAACCAAATCATACCAGCATGTCATTCAACATACAAGGAACATAATTGCATCAAAATCTAGATACAAGACCACCCCTAGGTGCACCAACTTATTCAACATATCCAACACTCAAACATGCTTTTTAAAACAAGAAGCATAACATATTGACTTAAGCATAAGATGATTCAAACGTTGCAAGCGTTAAACCACATAGTTCAAAACCATAAACCAATCTTGTCCAACATACACAAACTCATTAAACATCTACATAAGAGATACTTCCCCCATTGCCTTTATTATCTATAGCTATTAACCGAGACATACATCTCAAGTGGAGTTCTCCTTGAATCCCTTGCTTCTTGCTGTTCCAACTTCAAATATCTGCATTGATGGACAAAAAGGAGCGTAAGCACATAATGCTTAGTGAGGAATGCTCAAAACCAAAACACCATCAATGCAGCGAGTCATAAAACCTCTTTTAAAAGCAACACAATTCGATAAACCAAAGCAATGTTTGAAAACCCTTTTTAACAACATGCTTTAAATCATGCATTGCTCAAACATGAAAACCAACCCTTAGCTTAGAAAAGCTAAGTAATTCACTTCAAAGCGCAACCTTGCAAAACCATCAATTTAACCATTCCATGCATGAATATCATATGCAAAGTTAAATACAAGATCCTTGGAAAGCACTTCCACTTCACATCATACTTCTCATACATTGAAAATCATTTCAAAGCAAGAAACCTTTAATAACCACTTACTCATTCAATCTATCTCATGCATTAAACAAATGCAACATATGAACCACAAAATCAATATTTGCATTACATGCCTTTAAAAACAAGTCTTCGCAAGACTTCAATGCACTTAAGAGATTTCATGCACACATGCACCATTCTCAATAGAAAATAAACACTTGTTCAAGCTAACAAGTAATACATGCATTCTTGGTACATTACACACTTCTCATGCAACCATGCATCATTTCAAGCATCTCATGTTTCATTACACTCAAGAACATTATATTGGCTTCCAAGTGATAAACCATATCCACTTTTCAACTCAACATCCAATCGGATACGCGGATCACAAGCGTTGTCCATACGCTTCATACACACTACCAATCTCAAGGTCCCCAAATGGAATTTTAACCACCATTTTGACCTTACCATACACAAGGTCCTCATATGGAATTTTAACCACCATATGACCTTAACATTCACAAGGTCCTCATATGGAATTTTAACCACCATATGACCTTAACATTCACAAGGTCCTCATATGGAATTTTAACCACCATATGACCTTAACATCACCCATTGGTAGTTGTATAACATCACTAACGAGATCCGGGACATACTACACAAGATCCACACATGGACTTTACACCACCATTGTGATCTTAACAAGCACAAGGTCCTCAAATGGAATTTCAACCACCATTATGACCTTTGCTTACACAAGATCCTCAAATGGAATTTTAACCACCATTATGACCTTAACACAAGACCCACCCATGGAATTTTAACCACCATGGTGTTCTTAACCATCTCGTTAGTGTACTTGGATGGAGTTACCGGTTCAATCACAACCACTCCACATCCAAGGCGACTTTATTCACAGTGCACCCAATCCTATAGCCAACTAACTATATCCGATTTAAGTAACCAAGAACCACTTACATCACTTGCCAATATAACCATCTTACCACATTAATCCATTGATTTACAAGCATAACCAAAATGCAAAAACCACCATTTACCATCATTAATCCACTGTTTTTGAAGCATTACACAAAGCCATTAAACAACATGCAACACTATGCATAAATTCCACAATTCCAATGTACAAAACCAAGGATCTCTTACCTTGAGCATCCTTCACACATGGCTTTCAAAACCAGCATTAAACCATGCTAAAATATGCTTTCAAAACAGAATTTAAAACATGCAAATCACATGCATTGCATCCAACAATCACAAGTGCTTTAAAAACCATTTCATAACACAACCAAGAGAGAAATTCCATTTACTTACTCTTGAGCTTAGCTAAGTTGTTTAGACTTGAACTAAGCTCCCAAAACCTTCAAACCTTGGTTTTAAAAGCTGAAAACCCAAGTTCGCTCACCGATACACAAAACAAGGCTAGCCAACAAACCTTCCAAGCATCTGAAACCTTCCACACCACCTCTAATGCCCACGGATCAATCTCCCCTGTTTCAAGCACGCAATAACATAGGATTAATGCATCATTATGCATTAAAAACACCAGCCACACAACTCAACACGCTGCTCCTTGCAAAAACAACAATTCGGCTACCAAACACAACCGAAATCACCTCCAAACACTTCCAAAACTCAACCCAGCCAAGATCCATCACTTCTAACCATTTATAAACATCAATTAACATTCAAAATGATTCCAAATACGTCCTTATACCTCCAGCTATAACAGAACATCAAGATCACTCCAAAAACCAACAAAAAAAACTCAAGCAAAATTTAGGAAAATTAACCTATTCGGGATTGCATTGATTAAACCTCCACTTCTCATCAATTTAACATTCATTAAACATCAAAAAGAAACCTCAAAACCATGCCCAATCAGATCATACGAAAATTCATCAAAATCAACCAAATATGGCATTTTAAAGCCAAGATCAAGAATACCTTTGCAAAACCTTTAACAAAACACAATTCAAGGATTGAGAACTTGGGAATTTCAGTAAAGAACTGATAGTTTAGAGGAGAAGGACGTTCTTACCTCCAAACTTGAGTTTTCTCCCTTTTTGGAACCAAAATCTTGAAAATCCACTTAGCAAATGCAAAGGTTTTATTGAAAAGATGACTGAAGATCAAAAGAGGATTGAAATGAGTTATTCAGGTGACAAAATCAGAGGGAAAAGCTCTGGAGAAAAGGTGTTTGGTTTGAGAGAAAAGATAAGAGAAAATGAAAATGGAAGATTTGAGAGAAAAGTTAGTTATGGCCAAAATATCTTCCCTCCACTTTTTTTTTATTTAAAAACCATAAATTAATCATTTAATACTTTAGAAAAATCTGGAGAAACTCCCATTGGATAAATAGCTCCTTAAAGATTCAAAGTTTCAATCCTTTTTAAAACAGTCACACAGTTTTCAAAAATTACATTTTGGTCACTAACCCAAAATGTCACTCTTCCAAACCTCATTTTGTAAAATTGATTTCACCTTTCTCTTATATATAATAAAAGAGGATTTTAAGACATTTTTCCATATTTTTAATGCAACTCGAACTAGGCTTTCCTAACAATCACCTTTTATATTCGAACCGCAACCCGACCGGTCCGGTCCAAACCCAAAACTTCTAAGCCCAAAATTGGGGTGTTACAACTCTCCCCCTCTTAGGAAATTTCGTCATCGAAATTTCAACTGGCGAAAAGAGAACAACCAACCTTCTCAAAGCAACACACAAGGCAACACATGAGACTTAACCACCACTGAACACTCTCCTCACAAAACCTCACCCAAACTCAACACCCCCACAAAATATTCACGAATTCCAGAACACTACAACGTTAACCACACCTCAACCTTTCACAGTTCCGGACTGCACATAGCCCCAACAACAACCTGAAGAACCTCCAACCCTTTTGCAGCATACACCACCTTAACTCATAACTCCCAAAACTTGTTCACACAGTGACACCAACCAAAACCAGTTCAGCCACCATGTAACCCACAACCTTCATTGCTTCCCAAAAACCCATTGCACAACTGCTCAACCTCTTCCAAAGGTTACCACAACAAGCAAGAATTCTTAAGCATCAATTGCTTGCTCAAACTTCTCAACGCATTGTTGGCACTACTCACCCAATATCCAAAAATCACATCACCAAAACCCCAACCTTGACTCCGCCAGCCGTTCCATACACCACCAGCTGACCTCAACAAGAACTTACTTAATCACAACCAGCCAACCACTTCTCACAAGAACTCGCCCATCCAACAATGGCCTTTGATCTTACATTGCCTTTCCACTTCAAGCTTTAACCACAACACTAGCGTTACCAGGACACCGCCCAACCTACACTTACATATTTAGGTTACGAAACTTCTATTCTCCCGGGCTAACCCTTTTCTACAACCCACAACACACATCTTCTCAACTCTTCGAAGGTTACTACGAACCCTCACCTACAAAAACAACCCTTCTACAACTACATCAATGCCAAGTTACCTCAGCACTTTGGCACACATCCACTAACCTGCAACATCACTTAACTTCAAGGAACCACCACTTCTACTGACTATACTTATAAAGCGCCAAACACTTTCCTTCTACCAACATGCTATACCGCACTCCCTACTACCAACAGCTCGCTTAATACCCTCCATTACTTCTAACATTCTCCTAGCACCAACACAACCTCTAAACCCATCATCCAACCTATACTATCACAACACTAACGGACCCGACTAGCTATTAGCGAGTGTGAATGTTCGTATGCATGGTCACCAATATGCCCTATCAATGCCTGATGTACATGTATGCAAAACCTCTAATGTCATGTCACATGTATGCATGGACCAGTACATATATAATATAGCATATAACAAATGATTTTAACTGTGCATGTATGTCGGTTCACACCCACCAATAACATCCTCAGAATCCGTCTAAGAACAACCTCCTACCTTACTTTCAAGTTATCTAACTCCATCATCCTAGCAACCCATTATCCACAAAATACTCACTATTGCCCTCTTCACACTAAAGTTGTTTCCAAAACAACAACAACTACTACCCCAACATGCTAGCAACGAGACCATACGCACTACGCATGGAAAGACCAAACTGAAACCAAACTAAGATAACTAAGCAAGGGTTACTTAACAAGGTTACCTGAAAACACATCACCACCCCGGAGCTTCAACAGACGAGCTCTTTTCTTCGCAGAACCATCATTCTCCAGCCGCACCGCTGCAGCATCAGCTAACACCCTAAGGCCATCACCATCTCCTTGCGGTAAAGAACCCTGACTACCCCGAGCCAACTTCAAACAATTACGTCTCATATGTCCAACAGACCCACAATTCCAGCAGATTCCACTTCCCAAACTCTTCACAACTTTCTGCTCTTCCTGCCACTTCCGAACTTTGTCTCGGCCGTGCCCACGACCCTTCAGAGACCCTTCTGCTACCACTGAAGCTGATCTCACCACTTGAGGACAATTTCGCTTCACATGCTCTTTAGAACCACAGTTCCAACAAACACCTGCGCCCCAACAACCTCCAACATGGCGCCTTCCACAACGGTCACACACCGGTAACTGAGCTTCCACTCCTTGATCATGTAGCACTTGCCCTACAATTGCACTACCACCCTGACTTTGATTCAAGCAAAACCTTCTATCACGTAGCCTCTTACGCTGACCGCTCCGGAGGTTAGTACTCGTAACTCTCATGCTTAAACTTTTCTCACCTTCATAAACTGAAACCACACCCTCACGTTGCTTAACCCTTGGGAATTCCTCTCCAAGGTACCTTTTACATGACATAACAGTCAACAAAACATGGACATCACAACATCAAGCATAACAAACAACATATTCGATCATGCTTTCATCAAACAACATCCACTCGCAACAGCATAGCATCATCAATATCATACCCATTACACTTCCATTATTCATAAAATCAGCTCACAATAACAGCACAACATCAGCACAAATTCACATCAGCTCAATGAAGATTCATAACCAAAAAGCATGTTAAAAACATCAACAATTCGCTCAAAAACACGCATTCCAACCGGCTTTCAACCACACATCAGAATAACCATCAAACACATATTACAACAATTAACTGTTTTCCCCAAGCATTCGCAACTCAGCTCTGATACCACCAAATGTAACCCCCTTAACCCGGCCCAGACGGTTGAACCGAATTAAGAAGTTTACACGGGGAAAACCAAAGTCAACCCGAAAGTCAACCTTGATTAACGACCCTTTTTTTCTTTTTAATCTTGTCTAGATGCATATTAACCCTAGATATGTTCACGAGATCAGCATACATAAAGATCATTTCAATCAGAGAACATTCAGGGACTCAAATGCACAAATTAAGGAATTAGGGACCAAATTGTAAATTCTGAGAATTACAGGGACTTAACCCAATTAAAAGTTACCAATATGAAATTAGTCATGTTTCATGCTTCTCTACCAAATTTCAGCTCAAATGGACATCTCAAACTCATCCAATTGCAAAATCAAGATTTAGGACCAAAACGCAAAGGTTTCAAAATATTTAACCAACAATTTCAGTGCCCAACGGTCGAGTGTTTCGGAACAGGGAAGACCCGTTCCGAAACGTGGGACCATTCCGAAACTGGTACCGAAACAGGGCCTGGCAGAGGCCAAACCGTTCCGGAACAGTTCCTTCCGTTTCGGAACGCCCAGGCCATTTCAGGCCCCCGTTCCGATACGGTAGCACCTGTTCCGAAACAGGCTGCCCAGATTGCAGAAAAATTGCTGGTTTAACACACGATTGACCCATCAAACATGCTCCAAAGGCAACCAAATCATACCAGCATGTCATTCAACATACAAGGAACATAATTGCATCAAAATCTAGATACAAGACCACCCCTAGGTGCACCAACTCATTCAACATATCCAACACTCAAACATGCTTTTTAAAACAAGAAGCATAACATATTGACTTAAGCATAAGATGATTCAAACGTTGCAAGCGTTAAACCACATAGTTCAAAACCATAAACCAATCTTGTCCAACATACACACACTCATTAAACATCTACATAAGAGATTCTTCCCCCATTGCCTTTATCATCTATAGCTATTAACCGAGACATACATCTCAAGTGGAGTTCTCCTTGAATCCCTTGCTTCTTGCTGTTCCAACTTCAAATATCTGCATTGATGGACAAAAAGGAGCGTAAGCACATAATGCTTAGTGAGGAATGCTCAAAACCAAAACACCATCAATGCAGCGAGTCATAAAACCTCTTTTAAAAGCAACACAATTCGATAAACCAAAGCAATGTTTGAAAACCCTTTTTAACAACATGCTTTAAATCATGCATTGCTCAAACATGAAAACCAACCCTTAGCTTAGAAAAGCTAAGTAATTCACTTCAAAGCACAACCTTGCAAAACCATCAATTTAACCATTCCATGCATGAATATCATATGCAAAGTTAAATACAAGATCCTTGGAAAACACTTCCACTTCACATCATACTTCTCATACATTGAAAATCATTTCAAAGCAAGAAACCTTTAATAACCACTTACTCATTCAATCTATCTCATGCATTAAACAAATGCAACATATGAACCACAAAATCAATATTTGCATTACATGCCTTTAAAAACAAGTCTTCGCAAGACTTCAATGCACTTAAGAGGTTTCATGCACACATGCACCATTCTCAATAGATAATAAACACTTGTTCAAGCTAACAAGTAATACATGCATTCTTGGTACATTACACACTTCTCATGCAACCATGCATCATTTCAAGCATCTCATGTTTCATTACACTCAAGAACATTATATTGGCTTCCAAGTGATAAACCATATCCACTTTTCAACTCAACATCCAATCGGATACGCGGATCACAAGCGTTGTCCATACGCTTCATACACACTACCAATCTCAAGGTCCCCAAATGGAATTTTAACCACCATTTTGACCTTACCATACACAAGGTCCTCATATGGAATTTTAACCACCATATGACCTTAACATTCACAAGGTCCTCATATAGAATTTTAACCACCATATGGCCTTAACATTCACAAGGTCCTCATATGGAATTTTAACCACCATATGACCTTAACATCACCCATTGGTAGTTGTATAACATCACTAACGAGATCCGGGACATACTACACAAGATCCACACATGGACTTTACACCACCATTGTGATCTTAACAAGCACAAGGTCCTCAAATGGAATTTCAACCACCATTATGACCTTTGCTTACACAAGGTCCTCAAATGGAATTTTAACCACCATTATGACCTTAACACAAGACCCACCCATGGAATTTTAACCACCATGGTGTTCTTAACCATCTCGTTAGTGTACTTGGATGGAGTTACCGGTTCAATCACAACCACTCCACATCCAAGGCGACTTTATTCACGGTGCACCCAATCCTATAGCCGACTAACTATATCCGATTTAAGTAACCAAGAACCACTTACATCACTTGCCAATATAACCATCTTACCACATTAATCCATTGATTTACAAGTATAACCAAAATGCAAAAACCACCATTTACCATCATTAATCCACTGTTTTTGAAGCATTACACAAAGCCATTAAACAACATGCAACACTATGCATAAATTCCACAATTCCAATGTACAAAACCAAGGATCTCTTACCTTGAGCATCCTTCACACATGGCTTTCAAAACCAGCATTAAACCATGCTAAAATATGCTTTCAAAACAGAATTTAAAACATGCAAATCACATGCATTTCATCCAACAATCACAAGTGCTTTAAAAACCATTTCATAACACAACTAAGAGAGAAATTCCATTTACTTACTCTTGAGCTTAGCTAAGTTGTTTAGACTTAAACTAAGCTCCCAAAACCTTCAAACCTTGGTTTTAAAAGCTGAAAACCCAACTTCGCTCACCGATACACAAAACAAGGCTAGCCAACAAGCCTTCCAAGCATCCGAAACCTTCCACACCACCTCTAATGCTCACGGATCAATCTCCCCTGTTTCAAGCACACAATAACAGAGGATTAATGCATCATTATGCATTAAAAACACCAGCCACACAACTCAACACGCTGCTCCTTGCAAAAACAACAATTCGGCTACCAAACACAACCGAAATCACCTCCAAACACTTCCAAAACTTAACCCAGCCAAGATCCATCACTTCTAACCATTTATAAACATCAATTAACATTCAAAATGATTCCAAACACGTCCTTATACCTCCAGCTATAACAGATCATCAAGATCACTCCAAAAACCAACAAAAAAACTCAAGCAAAACTTAGGAAAATTAACCTATTCGGGATTGCATTGATTAAACCTCCACTTCTCATCAATTTAACATTCATTAAACATAAAAAAGACACCTCAAAACCATGCCCAATCAGATCATACGAAAATTCATCAAAATCAACTAAATCTTGCATTTTAAAGCCAAGATCAAGAATACCTTTGCAAAACCTTTAACAAAACACAATTCAAGGATTGAGAACTTGGGAATTTCAGTAAAGAACTGATAGTTTAGAGGAGAAGGACGTTCTTACCTCCAAACTTGAGTTTTCTCCCTTTTTGGAACCAAATTCTTGAAAATCCACTTAGCAAATGCAAAGGTTTTATTGAAAAATGATTGAAGATCAAAAGAGGATTGAAATGAGTTATTTAGGTGACAAAATCATAGGGAAAAGCTCTGGAGAAAAGGTGTTTGGTTTGAGAGAAAAGATGAGAGAAAATGAAAATGGAAGATTTGAGAGAAAAGTTAGTTATGGCCAAAATATCTTCCCTCCACTTTTCTTTTATTTAAAAACCATAAATTAATCATTTTTAAAACAGTCACATAGTTTTCAAAAATTACATTTTGGTCACTAACCCAAAATGTCACTCTTCCAAACCTCATTTTGTTAAATTGATTTCACCTTTCTCTTATATATAATAAAAGAGGATTTTAAGACATTTTTCCATATTTTTAATGCAACCCGAACTAGGCTTTCCTAACAATCACCTTTTATATTCGAACCGCAACCCGACTGGTCCGGTCCAAACCCAAAACTTCTAAGCCAAAAATTGGGGTGTTACACTTATCCTTCTTTTCCTCTAACTCATCTTTTTTTTCATCATTTAACTTTGTTTCTTCTTGTGGCTTCTCTTTTCATGGTATGGTCACATTGACTGTATAATTCCAGGGAATTGCATTGGTACTTTTGAAAGCAAACAATGCAGAAGTCGATATCACAACCTTTGGGGTTACTGCCAGTTTCACACTTGTAAACTTTGGTTTAACAGAGACAACCAAGGGCTTATGGAGACCGTATTTAACTCCGGAACACTCAGTGGTGCACACCTCAACTTCTTTCCTCATTCTTGCTTTCTCAAAGAATTCAATTTCTTTGTTATCCATCATTTTCTGAATCAAGTCCCTGAACTCTTGACAATACTAAATCTCGTGACCACATTCTTGATGATACTCACAATACACCTCAGATTGTATCTCCATTTCCACTTTCATGCCCATTTCAATCATCCTGACATTGTAAAATTGTTCAAACACCTATTTCAGCAGAGATCTAATTTCTAAGACACCAGTCTTCAACCATTTTGCTTCATCATCCTCTTTTATAGCATTCACCCCTCACCCACCATGACTCGGCAAAGGGTTCGCTGCAATGCTTGGTTCGTCAAACTTTAAGATCCTAGTGTTGATAAGATTTTGTACCAATTTCTTGAATGACGTGCATGTCTCAATCGAATGCCCTGATATCCCAACATGAAATTCATAATGGGCATCAGATTTGTACCATAGAGGGTAAGGAGGATGCAAGGGAGTCAAATGATATGGCCTGACCAAAACTGCTTCGTGCAACTGGGGATACAATTCGGCATATGTCATCGGAATGGGTGTAAAATTCATCTTGTCATTTCTCGGCCCACGGGAGTCTTTCTTGTTTGAATTCTGTGGATTTCTTGCTGCAGTTCCGGGTGAGGTAATGGTCATATTCTTTGGAGCCTCATATGACTTTATTGTTCACTTCACTATCCTTCCTTTTATAATTCCTCCAAGAGCTCTCTCCACTCTCAATCGGACCACTTTTGATCGCAGCTTCTATCAATTCTCCAGTCATCATAATATAGCAAAACTTTGAGTAGCATTACTGATCAGCCTCTCGAAAAGTGGCCATCTCAGAGTTTGAACAAACATGTGGGCAACCTCATTTTCCATCAGTGGAGGTTGTACTTGAGCTGCGACATCTCTCCATCTTTGAGCATATTGCCAGAGCGTTTCATCATTTTTCTGCTCCATGCCTTGCAGCATAACTTGGGTAGGGACCATTTATGTCAAATGTTTGTAATTCTCTACAAAGCCCCCTAAAAGATCCTTCCACGATTGAATGTTCACACGGCTCAACTGTGTGTACCATCGGGCCGCTAAACCAATTAAGCTATCTTGGAAGCAGTGTGTCAACAACTTCTTATCCTTCAAGTGGGCAGCCATTTTCCGGCAGTACATTGTGAGGTGGGCCTTTGGACAAGTAGTCTTGTCATACTTTTCAAAATCTGGGGCCTTAAATTTCGGAGGCAGTATCAAATTAGTCACTAAACTCATTTCAGCCAGCGCCTGGCCCCACCTCATTTGCTTTCTATAACACTAGCAAGCGGTCTTCCAAGGCTTTACAGCATTCCTCATACTTCCTTTCAATTTTAGCACGAATCTTTTCTATCTCATTCAAAGTATTTAGATCGGGGACTTCTTCGCCACTTCCAAAATTTGCCCCAACATGCACTGGGTGACTGGGCGTTGCCCCTGCCAAGTTGATGTGGACCTTCTTTACGGGAGGAGGTTTTTAGGCTGCATACTGATGTGAGATGTAGTTTCAGCTTGATCATTCATGTCGTTTGAAACACCTTCGGACACTTTAGCTTTTCTAGACTCCTTTGGTCCTAACAGGGCAATCAACTGACCGATAATCTCTGCTTGTGTCTGGGCGAAATGGTCTTTGATAGATTGCTCCATTCTATCAAATCGATTATGTGTCTCCATCCGATCATTCTCTAGACTGGCAATTCATCTTCAACAACTATGGCTTTAGAGCGCGGGGGAGTTTTGTATGAATGTGGTATGATTACGGCTTAAAAGGAAACTGCCATTAAATCTTTCTTTATTAAATTCCTTATTTTGCAATGTATATTACGAAGTTTTAAATGCGTGGATGCATAAATGTATGCATGAAAAAAAAGGCATCGAATTTTAGGAACTAGTCTTTTGGAAACATCCATTTGTATGAAAGTTCAAATACAAAGAAAAGACAAATTTCCAACAGGAAACCGCTAGCTTTAATTCCTAAGTTGACCAGCTCGTGTAGCAAGCGAGTGATAACTTTTCCATGCTCCTGCTCGATGTTGGGTTGCTCCAACAAAATTGTAGCTTGCCTTGAATATCTGGATGTCCGAGGCAACATTCATGACCTATTTCTTGAAACTCACAAATTCATCATTCTGTCTTTGAACAATACAACGTGCCACTTCGTACTTGTCTTTCCATGCTCCACTTTCTACAATCAGCGCTCTTTCATAACCTCCAAGCTTCCCCTTCAGATCTTGTACAACACTCTCTAGCTCTGTTACCTTTTTTCGTAGCTCTTCTTTCTCCATTTCCAACTGTACTTTGCCCTCGTTGTGGTACTTTGTGATTAGTTGCTCTAGTTGTGTTACTTGACTTGTTATATCGAAATTCCTAACTTGTTCCTCTTCCAGCTTTTTTTTCCGCTTTATTGCTTGATTCTTTGCTTGACCTAGACTTCTTTTCATACATCCTTTTATAATCGTCTCTGTCCTTGGTCATTGCATCCAGTTTTTCGACAAGCTCTTCATTACTTTGCTTGTTCCTTCCTTTTGCTTTGCCTTATAATCATTGTGCAACTCCTTCAGATCACGAAAAATCTTCTTGTTTTGTTCCATCGGCTCTTTTTCCTTTCCCTCATGCATTTTTACCTCCAGCTTTACCATAGTCAGTTCTTCGATGAGATCACTGATTCCCTTTTCGTACTTCTTCAAATCCAACTCACGATCATGCTTGAGTTTCTCTAAAGTCAAGGGTGCTTCCTTAGTAGTCTGAGTGGAGGAACTAGCATATATCGACCTTTTTTGGAATGTGTTGTCGTTGATCCTTTGCGTTCTCCATTTATTGTATCTCGCCATCACTCCCGAGTCTTGATATGGTTGGACCCTTCTCAGCTTTTCCAATTGCTCTTGCAATCTGAATTACTATCCCCTTGTGGACATTCATCTTGTGTGCCTACTCGAACTTTTCCATTTCTGCAGTAGCTAGTATAAACTGTCTTGAGCCAAATTGTCTAGATACTAGCAACGAGCAGTAAACCATTCCTCCCCAAATTCCCGACAGTGGGACCCAACTCCACACCAATATAAGAAAGTTGTTCCTCTATTCAACCTTGGAGCCTTCCATACCACATCAGTATCTTTCAAGTCTTTGAAGTATTCTTCCAGTGTTTTTCACTCTTTTCTTCTAAAGGACATCTAGCTATGTGTTCTCCAATCGGTGAATATTTGTCAAGATACCTGGTTCTTCTGTAAGAGGTGTTCCACCTGTGACCTCTAAACCAGATTTCAAGTAGTTGTGTGCATCCCTAAAACCTTCCTTCTCATGATCTCTTGTAAGCAATCAACGATCTGTAAGTTTCTGCCAGGATAGCAGGCACTGGGTTGACTCCTTTCTCTAGTCGCTCAAATATTCCTACAGTTGATGGGTCAATATGCCTCGTAGTCCTTCGAAATAAGACAAACCCATAGATACACAAGGCAAAAAGGCCTCTCATCCTAACCGGCTCATCATTACTTGCCAATATCAGTTCTTTAAGGCTTCTCTAATTGATTCATTGTTTATCTTCATTTTGATCTATGATGTCATTATTTGTCATTTTTCTGTCCAACCACTCTTTTGTTTTTCCTGTTAATGATATTAATTTATTGATGAAGCTTGAATTATTAACGGGTCTGGTATAAACCTTATAACTTTTAATTCTTGGAAAGTTAACCAGTATCTCATATTCCTCCAGTGTTGGTGTCATATCTACTTGTCCGAAGGTGAAACAATTGTATGTTAGGTTCCAAAAGTGTGTCGTGGCTCTAAGAAACTCTTGATCAACCTTTACACTTAATAGCAAGGATATGTCTCCAAAATCCTTCTTAAATTGCTCCTTCATTTCATTATCCCACTGATCCCACATGTAACGCCCTCGTCCCAGCCTAGCCGACAGACCCGGACCAAACGGGTTACACGGGGAAAACCAAAGCGAAACCCGCTAAGGCCTAACTCCGATTAGAAACCCTATTTTTTCTTTAACTATCTTGTCTAAATGCTTTATTGACCCTACATGAGATAAGCAAACTGCAGAAAAGCAACCACCAATTCGATTCAAGCAAAACTGACAATTAAGATAACCATTTTCAGATTTTTCAACATGTTGTATCGGTACGCTAAAGGACCGTATCGATACGCCTGTACTTGGTCAACACCCCAAGTCAAACCTAGGGAAACCGTATCGATACCCACAAGTTAAGTATCGATACGCCCTCAACGGTCAACTTCCCTTGGTCAACTACGAAGATCGTACCGATACTCTTGGGACCCGTACTGATACACCAAAATCTCGTCAATTTCTCAAATTTTCAGAGAGCATTTTGGGTATTGATACGCCCCCGCGTACCGGTACGCCTTGCCAAAAACAAGGGACCGTATCGATACCGCCCTTGAGCGTATCGATACGCCATGCCCTGCAAGACTGGTTTTAGCTGTCAAAAACACAAGGGACTTAACACAAAGGCATTTAACAAACATTTAAGCAACATATAATCATACATAAGATTCAAGGCAAGCAAGAAACATTCATTTAAGTCACTCCAACACAAAACAAAGCTCAAATCATCAACCAAGGTATAACGTCCAACCAAACATGCTTAACATCCAACAAAAGAGTCAAAGACCATAACAAAACATGCTTCAACACTTAAACATGTCAACAACATTAGTAAAAAATATGACTTAAGAGTTTGAACACCAACTCCATACAAAAGCCTAATATTCCCATTGTCTAAGCATTATTACAAAACATAAACCATACTTTGAGCTTAGCAAGAACTCCAAGAATCCCTTTCTTTCCCACCCGCCTCCCGGAACCTCTAACGATCTACATTGATGGAAAAAGAGAGCGTAAGTTTAAAGCTTAGTGAGCGGAGCTCTAAGCACAACAACAATGCAGTTTAAACAAATATTTTAGTTTGGAAAACGAAACCATTTAGGTAAGAGATGAAATAAATGCAAACATAGACCAAACATGATTTGCACATGCGCAACCATTTCCCGGTGGGACTACACATCACCGTTCACAACAACTAGTAGTTTTCTGATGGGACTACACATCACCGTACTCTTCTACTAGTTAGTACCGGTGGGACTACACATCACCGTATACAACAACCAACCATCACGTGAGGCTTGACATCAACAACGACTACACAACAACATTAAAACGGAGAGTAAAGGCAATCCACGTTTCACACAACAACACAATCAATTGCACACACCAACACTTGACGAAACAAGGCAAATTAGCAAACTTACACTTGGGCTTAGGTTATCCCTTAAGGCCCCACCCAAACCCCCAAGAAACCACTTTGATATCATTTAAAACTTTAAAACATTTTCACTCACCGATTGAGCCCAACGAAAGCCGAAACACCGTTCTCAAGCCCTCGTATCACTCGGTATCGCGTCCAAAGTACCCGAACTCGTTTCCCCTATTTCTTATCAACCAAAAACAAAGTATTACTCCCCTACTCTTCTATAAATTCACTGTCAAACATCAGTTCACAAATCCACAATATTCTCTCAACGATTCAAAGCCGAAATCCATCAAAATACCATTCAAACTCGTTCTTAAGCAAAGCCTGGCAATAACCCATCAAATTAAACATCCCAAACACACCGAAATCATCTAAAAACATCCCCTAACATCAAAGGAACCACCAGCCACGTTTTCAACCTAAAACCAAGCCAAAAACTCAACCTTTTCAACCTAAAAATCCCATTTTTACACCCATTTCAGGTTTCCCACTATTAGTCACCATTTTAACATTTTTAAAACACTAAAGCATGATTAAAAACACCCTTAACTTGACATTAAAATACCCACACGAAAATCCCATAGAAAAAACCCATTTCCCCAACCAAACACCACATTAAAATTGCATTTTTTATGGATTTAAGGGAAAGGTTTTGATGAGAACAACTGAAATAAGTAAAAATCATGATGAGGAATAAATTACCTTGAGAAACCTTGCTTGGTTGAAGTATAAATATCAATGGAATAGTGAAATGAGTTTATGAGAGGGTTTTGGTGAAAAGGGAGATATTTTTTTGAAGAAGATAGCTTTTCTCTCAAACTTTTCTTTTCTTTCTTTATTTCATTTAACAAATTCCCATCTTCAAATTTCATTAATGGCATTTTTGTAAATAATGGCAATTTTTATAAAATCATGATTTTAATCTAAATTTAACCTGAAACTAATCCTAGATCAAAACCGATAAACTCTCAGGCCCTAAGCCGGAGCGTTACAACTCTCCCCCACTTAAGGAATTTCGTCCCCGAAATTACTTGACGGAAAAAGATACGGAAATTGTTTCTCCATGTCTTCCTTTCTCTCCCAAGTAGCCTCTTCCACACCTCGGTGTCTCCACAAAACCTTGACTAACTCAATTGACCTCCCACGCAACACTTTCTTGTACGTAGCAAGAATCTCAATCGACTCTTCATCATATGACAAGTCAGGGTTCAACTCAATCTCTTCCACTGGCATTACATGAGATGGATTTGACCTATACTTCTGAAGCATCGAAACGTGGAACACATCATGAATCTTCTCTAACTCTGTCGGCAGTCTCAATCTATACGCAACGGGACCGATCCTCTCCACTACCTCGTAAGGTCTAATGAATCTCGGACTCAACTTACCTTTCCTACCAAACCTCATCACCTTTTTCCAAGGTGAGACTATCAAGAACACCTTTTCGCCCACGACATACTCTAACTCTTTTCTCTTCAAATCGGCATAGGATTTCTGTCGGTCTGAAGCTGCCTTCAAGCGATCACAGATCAGTTTTACCTTCTCGGTAGTGCCCTTAAGCAAATCGGGCATAGGTACAAGCATCTGTCCGGCCTCGGCCCAACAAATAGGTGTTCTACACCTCCTACCATACAGAGCCTCATACGGTGCCATCTAAATACTAGCCTGATAACTATTGTTGTACGCAAACTCTACTAACGGTAGGTGTTTCTCCCAAGAACCCTGAAAATCGATGATGCAACACCTCAACATGTCCTCCAATACCTGAATAACCCTCTCTGATTGACCATCTGACTACGGATGATACGAAGTGCTGAAGTTCAACCAAGTACCCAAGGCACGATGCAAACTCTCCCAAAATCTAGCTATAAACCTCGGATCTCGGTATGATACAATCGATTTTGGTACCCCATGAAATCACACTATCTCACTGATGTACAGATCGACCAACTTATCTAAGGTGTAGGTAGTATGAACTGGTATGAAATGGGCACACTTAGTGAATCTATCGACTATCACCCACATTGAATTCTTCTTCGAATGAGTCAACTGTAAACTTGACACAAAGTCCATGGTGATACGTTCCCACTTCCATTCCGGAATCTTCAACGGTTGTAACAAACCTGAAGGAAACTTATGCTCAACTTTAACTCGCTGACACACCATATACTTACTCACAAACTCAGCCATATCCTTCTTCAACCCAACCCAGTAGTACTCTTCTTTTAATCCACGGTACATCTTCGTACTACCCGGATGCATAACAAAATGACTGTTATGTGCTTCATTCAAGATAGTACGCCTTAACTATGAATCTTCCAGAACTACTATCCTATCTTTGAAACATAGGATCCCGTTCTCACCAAAACCGAAATTTGTGGGTCTACCCTCGGCTATATCTTGCACGTGAGGTGCCAAAGACTCGTCTTGCAACTATTTCTCTCAATCAACTGATCCAACAAAGGTTTAACTTGTAACTCGGCTATCAAACCGCCATCATTTGACACTCTCAACCTCGCAAACATAGCTCGCAACTCAACTGCCACTTTTCTACTCAAAGCATCGGCCACTACGTTTGCCTTACCCGGATGGTATTCTATCGTAAGGTCATAATCTTTAAGAAGCTCTAACCACATATGATGTCTAAGGTTCAACTCTCTCTGAGTTATCAAGTATTTCAAACTCTTGTGGTCGGTATAAACGGTGCACTTCTCACCATAGAGGTGATGTCTCCAAATCTTCAAAGTAAACACTATTGCGGCTAACTATATATCGTGAGTGGGGTAATTCTTCTCGTGAACCTTCAACTGTCTCAAAGCGTAAGCTACAACCTTACCCTCTTGCATAAGCACACAACCTAAACCCACATACGATGCATCACTATAAATCACAAACTCTTTCCCTGGTTCAGGCTGAATCAAAATAGGAGCTTCGGTCAAAGCTCTCTTCAACTTTTTAAACGCTTGTTGTCTTGCATCTGATCACTCATACGGAACATTCTTCTGAAGCAATTTAGTCAAGGGTGCCGCAATCTTCGAAAATCCTTCGACAAATCTTCGATAATACCCCGCCAAGCCTAGGAAACTACGGATTTCTGTCATTGACTTCGGTTGTTTCCAACTCACTATGGCCTTTATCTTATTGGGATCCACACTAATGCCATGGGTCGAGATCACATGACCTAGGAAGACTACCTCCTTAGTCCAAAACTCGCATTTACTCAACTTGGCATACAATTGATTCTCAAGCAAAGTCTGAAGCACTAGCCGCAAATGCTCATCATGCTCTTCTTCGGTCCTAGAGTACACTAGGATATCATCTATGAACACTACCAAGAACCTATCCAAAAACTCGTGGAACACTCGGTTCATCATATCCATAAATGCAGTTGTGGCATTAGTAGAACCAAAAGGCATTACCAAGAACTCATAGTGCCCATAACGTGTACGAAGAGTTGTCTTCGGTATGTCCACATCTTTCACCTTCAACTGATAGTAACCGAATCTCATATCAATCTTCGAAAACACTGAAGCACCTCTCAACTGATCAAGCAAATCATCTATCTGAGGCAAATGGTACTTGTTCTTCATCGTTACCTTGTTCAACTGCCTATAGTCTATACACATCCTCATATTGCCATCCTTTTTCTTCACAAACAAGACCGGAGCACCCCACGGAGAAATACTAGGCCTAATGAAACCTCTATCTAACAATTCCTAAAGTTGTGTCTTCAACTCTTTCGATGTCAATCTATACAGAGCAATAGACACGGGTGTAGAATCAGAATATGTCTCAATAGCAAACTCAACTTCCCTATTTGGAGGCAAACCCGGTAACTCTTCCAGAAAAACACTCGGAAAATCACAAGCTGTTATGATGTCTTGCGGTCTAACCTCACTCATATTTGGATTCATCACATAAGCCAAGTATGCCTAACAACCCGAATCCATCAATCTCTGAGCTTCTAAAGCCTAAAATTTTCAAAAGCCTAAAATCCAACAAAACCTTAAACACTAAACTACAAACCTTAAACCCTAAAATTTATAAATAATTTAGGGTTTGGAGTTTAAGGTTTTGTTGGAATTTAGACTTTTTGAAAATTTCGGGGTTTAGAAAATTAGTCTTATATTTTTATAATAATATATTTATCTATTTATCTATTTAATATTATTTATAATATAAAAAAAATATTTATATATTTATTATTTATATATTAATATATTTCTAATATAAATATATTAGAAATAATATATTTATATATTATTTATTTATTTATTATTTATATATTAATATATTTATATTAGAAATAATATATTTATATTATTTATATGATAAACTGCAGTTTAGAATATATACTATTTGTGCTGGAAATAAAACAAAGATGCTAAGTTGGCTTAGTGGTCAAGATGATGCCTTTGATTCCAAAGGTTATTGGTTTGAATCTCATTGTTTGCATAATTTTTCATATTTTCCTCTAGCAAAATGACACTGTTTTAGGTAATTTAGTATCAAAATAGCGGCACCAAAATGACGTCGTTTTGGTCTGGCGTCCAAGTCATCACGACGTTAGAAAGTTAACTTCGCGGTGGTATAAACAAATCAAAAATAAAGTTTAATGGTAAATTTGGACCAATTTGAAGTTCAGTGATAAAAACGAGTCACCCTCTATAATTCAGTTGTACCTGACATAGTTTACCCTTTATTTTTTAAAATATAGATCTAGTAGTTTAGTATCCATATAATTTGATAATATCTTTAACAGTTGTTTCATGACTGAAAATTTTTATGACTTGTAAATCTTCAGAGCTACTACTGCTTTTTGTAGTAACATAATTTAACATATAATAATAATAATTAAATAAAGCAAATAAAATTTTATGTTTTACATAAAGTTGTTTTATTAGTTTTAAGTATTCTATTTTTTATCTTTTGTTTTATAAAATTTATCTTTCCAATGCTTTATAAATTTTTTATAGAAACGAAAATCATATTTTTGTAAAGTACTGTATATTTTTTAGATTTTTTTCTTACTAACAGTAGATGTTATGTTAAAGAAATTGTTTTTTTTATCCGATAAAATTAATATTGTATTACTATTACCATAATATAGAAGTCCAGAATCTGTATTTTTCTAATTTAGAAGAAACCACTACTTGTTCTAACATATTACTATTATCATATAAAAAATATTAGACTCATTATTTAAATCCAACTCAATTACCTCTCTTATGTTACTAATTAATTGTTTTACTTTACTAATTTGTTATACAACTTACTAAAATTTACATATGTATGATCTACTAAACTATTCAAACATTTATTAATAGTCAAAATACTATTTTTATTCTTAGAGTCTATATAAGCAAGATATATAAAATCGTCTGCTATATGTAAATACACTAGCTTACACTCAAAAGACAAAGCAATAGTTAAGCAGCATAATATATATATATATATATATATTATGAGTTTTAAGAAAATAAAAACAAAGTTTTAGAATGAAAATAAGAGAATGGAGACTTACAAAATATTATGATATTATTAATCCAAAAACATTACACTAAGCACTCTGATACCAATACTTATATAAAAGTAATATTTTAATTTAAAGAATATAAAAAATATTTTTTTTACATATTTTTATAGATACATGAACTACAACACATAACTATAGAAGAAATATTATACCTATAAAAAAATGACAATCATTGAGAAACTCTATCAAACCTATAAGAATAAACGGTAATTAAACAATAATTAAATATAAAGCCAGAAGTGTACCTATATACACATTAATGGTGTTAGGTTTGTAGTACCTAAATACTATACTTTCGAGATATGTATGAAGATATATTATTAGACTAATTCTATATGTAGTCATTTTCTATAGATGGAGATATAATAATTTTATCTGTGAAAAAATATACATCGATAATAGCTCTTTTAATAAAAGAAATCATAAATTTATATGTGAGAAAGTTTTTAAACCTCTAAGAGAGGTACAAATTAAACAAGTAGATATTAATCATTGGTTATATAAAATATTAGAAAATAATTTTAGTATAGAATCATTAAAATTATAGGAAAAAGTCTGAGATATTTTTCTATAGGCCGACTAATTGAGATGGCTTACTTTTCTATGCCTAGAAGGGGTAAACAAACACGATAGATGTAAGATTTTCTGTCGGTGATGTGAATTTTTATAATTAAAAAATTATATAAAAATTTAAAAAATTTAAAGGCATAAAATTAGAATATCAATATAAAATATAAAAAAAATTATAGTTATAAAATTTACGGGGTGAAATTGCCCCTAAGATCCCTCGGTCCATCAATTCCTAATGAATTTGTACAAATGACCCTAATAAGGATACTAAAAGGCTGAGAGATTATGTTCTTTCCACCTCTGGAATTTCGTATATGTATGTATTGCCTTCAAATTCTCCAAAACAATTTTTCATGCTCAGAATTTAATCAAACACTTGGAAGGCAACAATTTTTCATGTTCCTCGAGTGGTGAAGGAGTTCTTTGAAGCTGGAACAGTAACAATTTTGGCAATTCCATTAATCCCATTTTCAACGGTGATTGGGAGTTCTTCCAGGGCATTGCTTTTCTCATCTGTTTCAGAGTCGTTCCCATCTTTGCTTTTGCCCCACACCACTGTGTAAAGGCCTGTCACTATGATAATTGCTCCAAGAATGCTGAAATTATATATATATATATATATATATTACTTTTGGTGTCAATAATATATTTTTCAAAATATTGAAGATTTTTGCACTTTGCGCCATACCTTCCAAGGTGGATTTTTTCTGCTAAAATAATGGCTCCTAGTACAGCAGTGATGATCATACATAGAGGACTGAAAGATGTTACGAAAACAGGCCCTCGTTGCCTGATCGCGACTCCTTGCAGATAATACGCGATCCCGGAGCAAAATGTCCCCTAATCAATCACAAAATTGATATTAGAAGTGTAAAATACTATTGTTTTATGTGCATGATCATGACTGCCAAGCAAAAAGAATATGTTGGGGACAGTTACAGAGTACGCTGCACCGAGCAGCCTCGAGTCCCAACCGACTTTCCACGCACTTAGGTCACGAACCATGATGAGTGACACGCCTGCACCTTCAACCATCCCCATGAAACATATCATTGCTGTGAGAGAGAGCTCTGCAGGGTACTGCTTCAATGTGAAGGACTGAACAGAGGCCATAACCAAATGTTAGATCAAACAGAAGTAGTTTCCTGTTCCATTAACTTTTGTTGTTTTATTCAACGGTTAACCGGATTCGGACTTACTTGCAAAATAAAGAAGCTTGACCAGCAACAGGTGCTTCCAAGAAGCAGTATTGTGCCAGTAATCCAGTTTTTATCGGCGGATTCGGCGGTGGTTCCATGGTGGATAGCTCCCCCCGACTTGATGAAGTCGATAACGGGGCCTTTGTATAAAGTCATCACCATTGCTCCTATGACTGTGATTGCTGTTCCAGTGATCTTTGCCACACTTCTTATCTTCTTCACATCCACCTTTTCTAACCTGGATTCGACATAGTCATTGCGTGTTGAACACCGAAAAATTCGTTTAATCTCATTGTTGAAACATAACATGTTGAAAAATTCCTTTAATCTCACCTGAAAATCATTGCCAATACGAATGTAACAGCAGGAAGCATGTTGAGAAAAGCTGTTGAATATGTTGCTGTTGTTAACTTCATTCCCAGATAATATATGTTTTGGTCAAGCACTGGCCTGTAACATCCAAGAAAATATATGCACATAAATATGAGTATGTATGCAATTATGCATTTATTTGCATATAGTTGCAAATGGTAGGGAATTCAAAGCATTACTCAATGAAACCAAGAGCTACAATCCTGAGGAAGATAGGCAGGGTCATTTTTGGCCTTATTTTCCTGCATAAAACAATGCACAAGGTAGTTTAAATAGCGTCAACGAGGCAACGTAACAGTCCTGATTCTGCAGTTCCGACTCTCATTGCCGGGACTGCAGCTGTGATTTAAATGAGTGAGGGAGTAGGAGAAACCTTTCGAGAACAAAGGCAAAGGGTGCAATGACGATGGTGGCGACGACATGTCGATAAGTGGCGAGGATGAAATTGCTCATGCCGTGCTTCAAACATACCATGGAGAGAATGTACATCCCTGCATATCCAAACTGCAGGGAAACCATTGCAAGGTATAGTTTCACTTTGCCCAACACATTGCACAAAGCTGCACATAGAAATTGGCCTCCCATTGTTTCTTTCTTGTATTCTCCACTTTTCTCTTAGGCTGCCAACTTCATGAACGAGAGATGGCCCTTCTTATAGGAAAGAAAATGCCGAGACAAGCAAAACGAAATGAAACCCGAGACACATTTAAAGTTCGAATTTCAATATCTGTATTTGTTTAGTGTATAGTAAATCCATTTTATTTTGGCACTTTATGATGTATATCACCCACCAAATTAAATGATTCATTTCCTGCAATGCTGGTTATAGCTCATGCTCTTTAACTTTGCAGACCCCACACTCTTAAATTTATTCATTCATACTCACAATACGAAGATTTCTTTCAATTATTTCCCCGTTTCTACACTTCGCATGACATTCAGACTTTGTTTTGAGTGCTATGATCTCATCTTGTGGCTGACGATCATTTAAATGTAGGCTTAAAAAGAAGTAATTTTATCCCTATAATATTTTCGAATCAACAATGTTGATCCCTTTTTAATTGCATCAATTTAACTTTCATATTCTTCCAAATTCAGTAATGTTGCCCTCTCTTTTCAATTTCATCAATTTATCTCTAAACCTTTTGAATTATATCAATCTCATCTATATAAAGTTGTTAAATTTTATGAATGTAACCTTTATTTACTTCCACGTCAGGCGTTATCGTCAATTATCTTGCCAAGTCGGCGATGACGAATTAGTTTTGATGATATGATAATACGAATGAAGAGTTTTAAAACTAAGTGTTTATTTTTGAAATTACAAATTTTAAACAAAAATCTACGTCAATCGTATTGTCATGTCATCAAACTGGACTCATCGTCATCTTATTGCAGGACATTGATTTGTTAAAGAAAATTACATATGGACATGCTAATTCAGACGTTGATAACTATTTAACGACAAAGTATTTTACATGGCAAAGGACAACGGATAATACTGATTTTACTAATCAATTACAGTTAAAGGGTGAGGTTGATATAATTCATGAGGTTGAGGGCTAAATTGATCAAATTAAAGTGAGTAACAATCGAAAAACTACATAAACTAACTTGATGTAATTAAAAATGGACAACAATCAGTGCTGGTTTGAGATTATTATAAGAACAAAATCACCCCTTAAACCTTGTATTTAAGACGCATACCAAAGCGTCCATCATATCATTATCATTTGGGAATGAATTAGCAATTAATCCACGAGACACAACTTGGCTAGTTCTCCCTTCATCGCAAGGCAGTGTTCATGGCCTGAGACAGAAGCTACTTAAATTCGAAAAATGTGGGGTTGTGAATTGTTCAAATACCAAGGGCTGGTAGACATCAAACGTCGGGAACTCTCACGCATTAATCATCGTCTTATCTGAACTCTTGCATTACCTGGATCCGAATGCATCTATATTATATTATATGGAGAAGGACATTTCCCTATGATGGAAGCTGGGAATTGTGTCAGATTGTTTGGATTTGACCCATAAAGTGTTGCTACACGTTGGCCTTCATTCTGTGGCTGCTTTTTCCCCATTCGGTAAGCTCAAGCCATTTGAGTTCATAATTATTGGCATGCAGATAAAGACATTAGACAGATGCGTTTAATTATTGCTTCTGTGGTGGCCTTAATTACTGCATGTGTTTGAGTAAATTAAACAACAACAAATTAATCTCTTTGAAGTTTGGTATCACTTTAAGTAGTTCTTGAATTCGAAGTTTTGAATATGTAAAAAAAAATCGTTGAGAGATTTGCCCACTAAAATTATATATGTGACGTGAGTCGATTTGAATTAGTCAAAACAAAATGCTGAAAATTGAGAGGTCAATCAAATAGAAGAGAACAAATCTCAATGCTTAGAGTCTTGATTCATTTTACATAAGATTATAATTTTTTTGTTGAGTAAAACCAACAATATATAATTTATTGGTTGACTAATTTGGATTGGATACTATAGTGATATTTATTAAGGTTATTTTTTGATATAATATGTGTAAAAAATTATAAATTTTTTTATATTTAAACTAAACAATCTAAAATTTAAATCTAAACAACAATGGAACTCAACTTAATTTGTTGGAGACAATTAAAAAATAAATTTATTAAAAGACATTTAAAGAATTTAAACTTACGATGAAATATATATATATATATATATATATATATATATATATATATATATATATTCCTAAGTACTTTTTAATAATATTTTTGGGAGGGAGCGGGCCCCATCAATCCGTCTTAAAATTATGTATAATCAATGATATTTAATTTATTGACGGTAATGCAAAGATCGGCTAATTTAGGGTAAAACCCCTTTTTAATAATTATATAGAGTTTTGGCTCCCTCTAACAAATATTTGGGAAAATGATTCCCAAACTTGCCACATCATTAAACATCGTGTTTTTGGGAAGCGAGGCTTGACATCGCGTTCTGCAGAGCGCGAGGTCTGTCTACGTGGCCTCGTTGTTTGAATTAACAGTTTTTCAGAAAGTCGCGCTGTGCAGAACGCGAGGTCCCCGAGAATTTGAAAGGGCGGATGAATATATCGCACAAACCTCGCAATCTGCAGAACGCGAGTTCTGTGCAAATCTGGGTTGAAAAACTAGGGAAAACAAAGGTGGGTAGGCCTGTTCGAGCCCAATTTCGGGCTTGTAAATCGTATATTTTTAGCGAACATCGAGTTTGGGTTCGTAGTACTGGAAATTCTCTATCGTATGACACCAACACGATCAATTTCCGTCCATTATAAACTGGCTTAAAGTGGCTTCCAAAACCGTATGCTATGATCCTTTTTGAATGAAATTGCCTTTGAAGAACAATTGATAATTTCAGTTTAGTAATCGCATAAAAAGTAATAAAAACTGAAATTAAATAAACATTTAAAAGTTTAATTATAATAGATAAACAAAATTAAAATATGGTATTAAAAAAACAATGTCTGGAATAAAAATATTAGAAACATAAGTACATATCCATTAAAAAAGACTAATGATGTCTATGTCCACCCGTTCCGTAGTCGGGTGGACGACGATCTCGATCTGGATTCCTCTGAACAAGCTGTGCTGGGCCCTGGTCCGCATCATTATCATCATCGTCTGCGATACGCAGACCTCTACTAGGCCCAGGCGGGGAATAAAACAAGCTACCCGACGGCGTTTGCTCCACAATGCTATAGTCAAACTGAGATGCCAACGGTGGAATATCGATCAGCGGAAGACCACTCGTCGGCATATGGGGACGGTAAGCATCGGAGAAGCCGAACTCGGGTGGAGGCCTCATCTGCTGGAAAGTCAAAGGACCGCTAAAATGTTGAAATGTTGTGGCAGAACATGAGGCCCCTGCAGTGTTAGTTTGCGGTCTCGGACCGTGCTGCCTCGACTAGCTCTGGCTCTGGCTCTGGCTCGGTCAACGTGTGGGGCGTGGGCGGTTTGGGGGAGTCTGGGGAAGCTCTTGCTCGCGCTCCTCGTCAGTAATGATATGCTTCTTCCCATTGACCTCATACCACCGAAAGTAATCGAAATTGACCGAATCGACCCAATCTAAAATGGGTCAGAGAATGCGTGGGCGACAGGCAAATCGATCATCCCAAATCTGTATCCAGTCTGCGTGGTAAAGGGCCCAGTCAATCTCTGTCTTCCCCTGGCGCGTCAGAAGGTGGAATGCGTCCAAATTTGGTGGATTGACGATCAAAATATTTTGGACGTACCCAAACTGTCGGAGAACTCGATCCGTAGGATGCCACATGAGAATTTCATAGTTGATAAGCGGCACTATGGAAAGTCATACGTGCTGATGACGCAGAATCTCGGGTGGAGTAATCTGCTGAACATCCTCTGAAGCGTAGGGCCTCCACACGAACTAAAAAAATGATAACGTTTCTAACGGTTATATGAAATATTATTGGGAAAAAAAGTATGAAAAATTCAAATTAATTTTCGAATTACCTAATCCTGCCTCAACTTATCCAAAACAAGCATGTACTGTGTTTGGTTTTTCGGCAGGCCCTGGTGGGTCAGTGTTTCACTCCACCTATCAGTAATGGAAAATAAAAATAATTCGTTAAATAAAATAATTTAAAATAAAATAAATATAATAAATTAAATAGTACCTCCAAAGAAGGAGAAATAAATAGGGGGCGGGTTGTCTAGGCTGCGGTCTTAAAAAAGGCATCCGAAACCAAGCCCAAGACTGAAGGAGTAAACAACATCCTTCAATTGCTGCTCTAGAATGGTCGACGTTTCTGCAGAGCTCTCTAAAAAGAAACGCCAAGACAGATGCTCCCCAACATTTTCCTTTAGCTTTATCGAAATCAAAAGATGATTAAGCCACATCACGTGCACCTTGGTGCGGGATTTGTCTGGCATTAATATCCCGCCATTAATGCGCAAGATGTGGGCATGTGCAAACCGCTGTGAAAATAATAAATAAATAAAAAAATTTAATAGTAAAGAAAAACAAGAAATATGGATATTAAAAAATATATTTAATAAAGACATCTTAATTTTCAAATAAATATTTGTCTGGCATTAATATTTAATAAATGAAATATATTAAAAATATATAAAATAGTGAAAAATATGAAGAAGAAAAATACCTAAAGTGTAACTTCATCCGCATTGGGGGGTTTCAAATTCAGCCTCCAAATAAGATAAGGCTATTTTCCCACCGTCCCACGCATCCTCTAGGGGCTCCACTCCCATTTGTTCAGCAAATATAGTTGGCCAATGCCCCAACGCTACACCCGTAATAACGAATGTCGTCTGTAGGCAACCCCAGATGATAGGCAACATCCTCCAGCGTTATTGTTGCCTCGCCTATCGGGAAATGAAAAGTGTGTGTCTCTAACCTCAACCGTTCTATTAGCGCGCTAATCAACGATGGGTTATGTTAGAGCTAAAACTCATCAGCCACGTCACCTTGCATAGCTAGCGTGAATTTGTTATTCTGTTTGAGTTGGTTTAGTCTGTTGTGTTTAGCTTATAGGTTTGGGTCGTTTGTATAAATTTGGGGGTCTGAGCCCATTAGTGGATATGGGCTTGTATTTCAGTTTTTGAGAGAATTATAATAAAATAAGTAGACCAATTCTTTTCAATTAGGGCTCTATGTCGTTTTTCCCTTTTCCTCTCCTCACGTCATTTCTATGTTCATCGTCAATCACCGACGTTTGTCTTCTTCACCGGAGTCCGGTCAACATGGTATCAGAGCCACGTCGGTCAGCTTCGTCGGAGTTCCACTAAATATTTTGTTCATCTACGACATCAACACTCGAGGTTTATTTTTCTTTCTGATTCTCTTCGAATTTTTTAAGCTCATCTGTTCAGCAGCCATGGTGAATGTGGTTGAGGTTTTTGGTGATGCTTCCGACGGCACCTACGGAGACGATTCGACCTCACAGACGTTCTCTAACAAACGTATTAGCATTTGTTTCGATGACACGAACTATTTACTCTGGATGCAACAGGTTCTCCTCACAATTCGATGTCTCGGCTTAGAGGAGTTCATCGATTCAGATACTTCAAAGCTAGTTAAGATCGTTGAACGTGCAAATGAAGAATGAATTGTTAATCTAGTTTATACCAGGTTCGTGAAGCAAGATAACTCCCTGGCATCGTGGTTTAATCGACTGTCAGCTCCACTGTTCTTCCTCAATTAGTTGGAGCCGAAACCACAACCGAAATCTGGAATGTCATTGCTGGCCTCTATTCAAAAATGTCTACAACAAAAATCATGCATCTTCACTGTCAGTTGCGGTCAATGAAAAAAGGTACGCTCAGGATGCGTGAATACACAGTGAAAATAAAGGAAATCTGTGATTTGCTAGCCTTGTCGGGTAACAAGGTTTCCGATATGGAACATGTTGCAACAATTTTGAACGGTTTACCGTCTGAATATACTTCTTTCGTTACTGTCATTACTACGAGTCAAGTGCCTTATACGCTAGATGGTGTAATCTCGATTCTTGTTGATGCTGAGTCGCGACTGCTTGTTGAATCTGTCAAAATTCCGATCGGTATAAATTTTACTCAAGTGCAAAAAGAGGATTATCAAGGGAGGCAAATGTATTCTCAGCCGAAAGAGGATTATCAAGGGAGGCAAATGTATTCTAAGTCGTATGGCAGTCAAGAACGTGCTAGAGGTTCACGTACTGGTTCTTTCCGTGGTGGAAGGTTTGGTAGGCGCTCATCGAGACGGCAACAATGCCAAATTTGTGGAAATGGGACATATGGTTGATGCTTGTGGGCATCGATTTGATGAGAGTTACAGAGGAGTCACACACACACATCAGTCTCACCAAACTGCCGAGCCATACGCCAACGCATACCATTGTCAAGGAGACTCTTTTGATCAGTCCTACAAGCCATTTGTGGATGGTTCTGCGGTGAAAGCTGATGCAGCAGACGCACCACAACAAGGAGAGACAGTGCAGGTGAATTCTTTAACCGCTTCCTCTGCTGGTTTCGGATCAATTTGGTGGTATCCCGATTCCGAAGCGACTCACCATGTCACTCACTGTAAGTCTTCTATGACTTCAATTGAAAGTTACAAGGGTTATGGTAAAGTGCATCTCGGTGATAACACTACCATTAATATTGAGAACATTGGCCAGTCTTTTATAAGTGCATCTAATCGGAATCTCATTGTTGACAAGTTGTTACATGTACCACATATTTCACGCAACCTTTTATCAGTGTCTAAATTTGCTGCTGATAATGGTGTTTATTTTGAGTTTCGTTCTAATGATTGCTGCGTGAATGATGAAAGGACAGGGGATGTGTTGTTGCAAGGAATTCAAGAGGGAGGACTTATATTCTTTTCCGGTTCATGTTTCGCCTCCACATGTTTCTGTTCTTCACACAGTTGCAAATAAAGATAGTGCAGCTTATTGGCTTTGGCACAAAAGACTTGGACATCCCTCATCCGATGTGGTCATCTCTGCTTTAGATAGGAAGTTTTCTTTTGATAAAAACGTGGTATGTTCAGCTTGTCAAATGGGGATATCCCATGCTTTACCTTTTAAGCATTCATCTACTGCTTACAGTAATCCTTTTGATCTTGTGGAAATGGATGTTTAGGGACCAGCCCCTATTCCTTCAGCTGGTTTCAAGTATTACGTCTCTTTTGTTGATCTTTGTACTCGTAATTGTTGGACTTATCTGCTTAGAAATAAAGGTAAAGTCTACACTGATTTTGATGCCTTTGTTGCACTAGTTCAAACTTAGTTCTCTTCAGTTGTCAAGGCTGTCCAAACTGATGGCGGAGGTGAGTTTCGTGCTCTTGCATCAAAATTAAGCTCCATGAGAATTCAGCACCGTGTTACCTGCCCACACATATCTCAACAGAACGGAGGTGTTGAGCGGAAACATAGGCAGATCATCGAGAGATCATTATGCCTTCTTGCTCAATCCTTCGTGCCTTTGAAGTTCTGGTCTTACGCAGTTTCAAGTGCAACGTACATTATTGTAGAACTAATGTTTTGATATAATAATTGAAAAATATTTTAGACTGATTTAAAAAGTATTTAAAACATTTCCAAAGTCCAAACAACTTGAAATTATGTTTAGGGAAGTTTTTAAAAGGGTTTTATATGTTTTTCAAAGCTAAACTTCACAAAACTGTCCAGGCGTTTTGAAACACCTTAGGGCGTTTCGATACGAGAATTCCAATAGCAAAAACGTTTTGATACTCGTATCGAAATGGACATTCCCTAGATGAGATTTTTGCCCAGCGTTTCGAAACAGTCTATGCCGTTTCGATACGCCTACGTGACATTGACCACAACGGTCATAAACCCCAACGATTATTTCCCAACTAACTTTTAAATGCAGGTCGTTTCGATACGGGGACAGGCGTTTCGAAACGGACTAAAGCGTTTCGATACGGGTCCACGTCAGACTGCAACAGCTCTTTCTACTTAAAGGGTGTTTCGAAACGGGTTCGAGCGTTTCGAAACAGAGAGCTGTAGAACTGCATTTATGGTGGGAATTAAAGTCCTCAACGGCTCCAATTCAATCCCAACGGCTATAAACTCATCAAAAAGTATAAAGGGGACCTCCAAGCATCAAGTAAAGGCTAATGCTCATATTGTCAAACAACAAATGATCAAAGATTGTCTTAGAGCTTAAATTGTTATTTATTGTATAGACAAACACTAGTGAGCCAAAATTGTCAAATTTGCTTAAGTGTTTTAGGTTTTGGGTGAGTGCTAAATTGTGCAAACAAATACCTATTAGAGGGATTTAAGTTTGCTTACTGTTTCTCTTTGTAAGAGAGGGTTTCAATCAAGGCTTTGGGTAGAAAGCTTGATTGTGTATAAGGGTTACCTCCTAAGCCTAGAAAAGGGGACGAATCAATAGTGGATTGATTGAAATCCTTAGTGGGGAGCTAAGGTAGTGGATGTAGACCTTGGTTGGAAGGTTGAACCACTATAAATCTTTGTGTCACATTTCATTTTAGCTTCCACAACCCTTCCACCCAAAAATCCACCTCTCCACCACTTGGTGAGCCACATCGGTTGAATGAATCGAGCCCCACACAACTCAACAATTGGTATCAGAGCTTGGCTCAATCGAAGAGGATTCACATCCTATTGAGAAGATCCGGCAAGCTCGATCACTATTTCTTCAACCGGCTCAAATGACACAATCAATCGACAAACTGTCTTTCTTTGACGGAACCCACTATGCCCATTGGAAGACAAAGATGAAGCTCTTCATCAAGTCTAGAGACTACAAGCTATGAGATATAGTTGAAGATGGTCTGTTCGTGCCTTAAAGAAGCAAAGCGGAGTGGAGTGCCGACGATCGCAAGAAGATGGAGCTTAATTGCAAAGCCTTGCACATCTTGTTTTGTGCTTTTGGCCCAACCATCTATGAAAAGATGTCTTCTTGTGAGAGTGCCAAGGAGGTTTGGGACAAGCTTGAAGTCACATACGAGAGGACCGATGAAGTCAAGGAGACCAAGATTGGGCTCCTAACCTTAGAGTTTGAGAACTTCAAAATGGATCCGGAAGAGAACATCGAGAAGATGTTTGATGGGTTCTCCACGATCACCAATGGTCTCAAAGGCTATGGAGAAGCCATCCCGGAGCAAAAGCTTGTCCGAAAGCTCACCTACTCACTTCCCGAGTCTTGGGACTCAAAGAGGACCGCCATCATCGAAGCCAGAAATTTGAAGACCTTGAAGCTTGATGAACTCATGGAGTCACTCCTTACTCATCAAATCATGAAGAAGAATAAAGAAGATGAGAAGAAGAGGGAAGAAATTAGAGCTATGGGAGAGAAGAAAATCAAAGTGCTTGTCATCAATGCAAGTGCCATGGCTCTCAAATCCTCTACTTGCCATCATGCCTACTCAAGTGAAAAGAAGGATGAAGATGAAGAGATAGTTCATCTCTTCAAGAAGTGTGCCCCGTTCATGAAGAAAGCCTTGAGAGAGCTTGAACGCGATTCCAAGAAAAAGAAGAGGGCAAGCACTTCAAGCCATAAGAAGAAGGCACATGTGGCTACTTGGAGTGATGAGGACTCCACCGACGATGAACAAGCCAACCTTTGCCTTATGGCTATCGAAGAAGATTCAAGGGTAACTTCTAATTCAACTACTTCATGTTCTTACTCGTTTGATGAATTACAAGATGCCTATGATGATTTGGTTTTAGAGTTTAAAAATCACATTTTGAAAAACAATAAATTGATTTCAAAGTTAAAAATTCAAAATGATTTGATTTCTAAAACCAAACTTGAACTTGAAGCAAAACTCGAAGAGTTTGAATTAAAATGTTTTGATTTACAAAATTGCTTCAAAAAGTTCAAGAAGAAAATGATTTCATTTCCAAAGAGCTTGAAAAGAAAAACAATGTTGGAAAATCAAATTTTTATGTATGACAATCTAGTGCCCCTAGATTTGTAAAAGGAAAATGTTTTAGAAGTGTTTGGCTCCCAAAAGGACTAACCACTGCAATTAAAAATGATGACATTGAAAAATGGATTCCTAAGGGGACTAAAATTTGTGCTACTAATGTTCATTGATCCAAAGCAATTTGGATACCAAAAATTACTTGATTGTCTTTTGTTAGGTGTGATGGAGATGTTCAACAAGTCAAACATTGAGGGGGAGCTCCATGCACACAAGGAAGAACACTTGAAGAAGGAAGGCTTCACATCCTCCCTTGGGTTCAAGTGTTGGTAAAAACCTAGTTGTTTTTGCATTTATTTGTTTTAATTTTTATTTAATTCAACTAGATGATCATATATGTTGGACTAACATTTTTAATGATGCTTTGAGTAAGCGGGAGCCATTTTAAAACCAAATTCTTATTTTTGTCAATTTTTACATCTATTGTTATTTTGAACTTAATGTTTTAAATTCTTTTTGATATAACAAAATGGGGGAGAAATGGTTTGAAATTTTGAATTTTCAAATGAATAAGGGGGAGCTTTATTTGATTTCATATCTTCAATCTCTTATTCACATTTTTAAAGTTAAAAACAGAGAATCCCAAACAATTTTTCAAGTGAGTTTTATTATATCAAAAAGGGGGAGATTGTAGAACTAATGTTTTGACATAATAATTGAAAAATATTTTGGACTGATTTAAAAAGTATTTAAAACATTTCCAAAGTCCAAACAACTTGAAATTATGTTTAGGGAAGTTTTTAAAAGGGTTTTACATGTTTTTTCAAAGCTAAACTTCACAAAAATGTCTAGGCGTTTCGAAACACCTTAGGACGTTTCGATACGGGAATTCCAGTAGCAAAAACATTTCGATACTCGTTTCGAAACGGGCATTCACTGGATGAGATTTTTTCCCAACGTTTCGAAACGGACTATGTCGTTTCGATACGCCTACGTGGCATTGACCACAACAATCATAAACCCTAATAGCTCTTTCCCAACTAACTTTTAAATGCATGTCGTTTCGATACGGGGACAGGCGTTTCGAAACGGGTGTTTCGAAACGGACTAAAGTGTTTCAATACGGGTCCACGTCAGACTGCAACAGCTTTTTCTACTTAAAGGGTGTTTCGAAATGGGTTCGAGCGTTTCGAAATGGAGAGCTGCATAACTGCATTTATGGTGGGAATTAAAGTCCTCAACGGCTCCAATTCAATCCCAACGGCTATAAACTCATAAAGGAGTATAAAAGGGACCTCCAAGCATCAAGTAAAGGCTAATGCTCATATTGTCAAACAACAAATGATCAAAGATTGTCTTAGAGCTTAAATTTTCATTTATTGTATAGACAAACACTAGTGAGCCAAAATTGTCAAATTTTCTCAAGTGTTTTAGGTTTTTGGTGAGTGCTAAATTCTGCAAACAAATACCTATTAGATGGATTTAAGTTTGCTTACCGTTTCTCTTTGTAAGAGAGGGTTTCAATCAAGGCTTTGGGTAGAAAGCTTGATTGTGTATAAGGGTTACCTCATAAGCCTAGAAAAGGGGACGAATCAATAGTGAATTGATTGAAATCCTTAGTGGGGAGCTAAGGTAGTGGATGTAGACCTTTGTTAGAAGGTTGAACCACTATAAATCTTTGTGTCACATTTCATTTTAGCTTCCACAACCCTTCCACCAAAAAATCCACCTCTCCATCACTTGGTGAGCCACATCTATTGAACGAATCGAGCCCCACACAACTCAACAATTATCAATCGCTTACCTACACGTGTCCTTGGCAATCAATCTCCACAAGAGAAGCTAACTGGTCGAAAGCCTAATTATGACTTCTTCAAGGTATTTGGTTGCTATTGCTTTCCACATCTACGACCGTACAATCGACATAAATTAGATTTTCACTCCCGACAATGTATGTTTCTCGGTTACTCACCGAAGTACCAAGGCTACCAATGTCTTGACTCAAATGGTCGAATCTTTATTAGCCGACATGTCAAGTTTGACGAGACTATTTTTCCATTTGCTGCAAGTTCTCCTTCTCTTGAAACACGTTTATCCTCATCTTTCGAATCAGAATCTGTTGTTGTACTTCTAGTTCCAACTGAGTCTCCTAGAGCTGATCCAATTTTGCAAGATGAAGCTATATAACATGTGTCAATCGATGAGGGCAGGGCAGTCACACCTGAAGTACCAACAGTTTCATTTGATACATGTCAATCAGCATTTGATACACATCAAGTAGCTTCTCGAGCAATTTCTTCTTCACCTTTGGAGGTACATACTTCAGCCCCTTCATCCTCTAATCGTGTGGAATCACGCTTATCTCGGCCAGCAATGAACATTTTTATACTGGTTTCCTTTCTCCAAACAATACGGATGTCCTTGATAATCAAGTTGTAAGTCTTGAAGAAGTTCAACTTGATAGTGAAGTAGTTGTTCATGATCATGATGAAGTTTTTGAAGAAGTACAAGTTGCAAGTGAGTTGCTTGCTCCTCTTGAAACAGTGGCTACAGCTCCAAGCACGAATTTGATGGGAAATACATATCCAATGCTAACTCGTAGCAAGTAGGGTATTTTTAAACCCAAGATTCTCTTGGTTAATTGTGATGAGACACCACAGAATATTCATGAAGCTTTGCAACATGAGCAGTGGAGAAATGCAGTTTTGGATGAATACACGGCTTTAATATCTAATGGTACATGGACATTAGTTGATGCACCAGCAGAACGTAAAGCGATTGGCTGCAAATGGTTGTTCAAAATCAAGCGAAATGTTGATGGCTCGGTGAATAGATACAAAGCCCGGTTTGTTGCAAAAGGGCACTCTCAGATTCTAAGGCATGATTTTACTGATACATTTAGCCCTGTGGTGAAATCGCTCACTATCAATGTTCTGATTTCCTTGGATGTGGCAAATCGATGGGTAATACATCAAGTTGATATTAATAATGCCTTTTTAAAAGGCAATCTACACGAGGAGGTGTATATGGTTCAACCTCACGATTTTGAGCAATATAATTCAAATGGAGTTCCTCTCGTTTGTAAGTTGGTAAAGGCTTTATATGGTCTTCGACAAGCACCTCGGAGTTGGTTTCTCAAACTCAAGGGTTTTCTCTTCTCCCTTAATTTCAAGTGCTCACTGGCTGATAATTCTCTGTTCAAGTATAAGGATGAAAATGTTATCATCTATATCATTGTTCACGTTGATGACATTCTAATCTCAGGGAATTCAGAAGCTCGTATTCAACTCGTGAAACAACAACTGCATGATCAGTTTTCTTTGAAGGATCTTGGTGCTCTTGATTATTTTCTTGGGATTGAAGCTCTAACAAGCACAGAAGGGATTTTTCTTACACAACGCAAGTATATATCAGATTTGTTACAACGGACTCGGATGGATTCAGCAAAGGCTGTTGACACACCCATGATCGTGTCACCTAAACTGAGTAAATTCGTTGGGGAGGCTCTTGAAGATATTACACAATTTCGCAGCATCATCGATGCGCTGCTCTATATATGTCATACTCGTCCGGATATATCGTATGATGTTAACAAGGTGTCTCAATACATGCAAAGTCCAACGGTGTCGCACTAGTGTGCAGTGAAGCGTATCCTACGCTACCTTAAGGGTACCCTTGACTTTGGTGTGTGGTTTCCAGCACTGCAGTGCACTATCCCCAATTTAGTTGCTTTTTCAGATGCCGATTGGGGCAGTGATGAAAATGACAGGCGTTCTATATCTGGACATTGTGTATTTTATGGTGAATATCTGCTGTCATGGAGTTCTAGGAAACAACGATCGGTGTCTCGATCTACTGCCGAAGCAGAGTATCGAAGCTTGGCTGATGCTTTGTCTGAGCTCATGTGGGTAGGGAATTTATTAAATGGCATGGACGTCCCACTACATGATCTGCCTAAAGTATGGTGCGATAATACTAGCGCTATCGCCATGGCTGCCAATCCTGTGATGCATGCTAAAACAAAGCATGTGGATTTGGACCTTCATTTTGTTCGAGAAAGAGTGCTAAGTAATGTTTTGCAGATTGGTTATGTTCCCGCTGAGTTTCAAGTTGCATATTTGTTTACCAAGCCCTTGCCAGCATAGAATTTTTTGGTGTTTCGACGAAAGTTGAATGTGCTCTCCTTGTCTGATCTTGAAGAAAGAAAAAGTGGGGTGAATGTTAGAGCTAACACTCATCAGCCACGTCACCCTACATAGCTGGCGTGAATTTGTTATTTTGTTTGAGTTGGTTTAGTCTGTTGTGTTTAGTTGATAGGTTTGGGTCGTTTGTATAAATTGGGGGGTCTGAGCCCATTAGTGGATATGGGCTTGTATTTCATTTTTGAGAGAATTTTATTAAAAGAAGTAGACCAATTCTTTTCAATTAGGGCTCTCTGTCGTTTTCCCTTTCCCTCTCCTCACGTCATTTATGTGTTCATCATCGATCACCGACGTTTGTCTTCTTCACCGGAGTTCGGTCAACAGGTTACACTTCACCTCCGCTAAGATCCCCGCTACGTGGCCAAAACTAGCTCGCTCAATCCACCTCACAACAGCGGGATCATGTGCATTGTTGATATGGTTAAGGTAACAAGTTAATCGACGTTTGTATCCCTTCAAAAATAAAAATAAAAAATTGTTGGCAAAATGCATGTAAAATAAAAAAATAAAAAAATAATACCTCTTGCGTTGATCTGAAATAGTGACAGCATTGATTCGCGTAGTTGCGTAGTAAGCCCGCCATTGTATCGAATGAAAATTAGGTAAGTCTAATGCAAAAAACAAAAGAACTCACGTTCTGTGGTTGATATGGGGTAGGGCCACCAATTTATAGAAGAGCTCGCGTTCTTTTAGAAGCGATGTTAATGAACCTCGCGTTCTGCGAAACGCGATATTCCAAAGACCTCGCGTTTCACAAGACGTGAGGTTCATTGAAAAGACGCGTCACGGAATAGACGCGTGAACTGAACGGGCAGAAGTGACCTCGCATTCTGCAGAACGTGAGTTTCCAAAGAACTCGCTTTCTACAGGACGCGAGGTCGTGGGTTTTAAAAAAAAAGACTTCTAAGGCGGGAAAGTCATTTAATATCCTATTAATTATGTATATATTTATTATTATTATTATTATTATTATTATTATTATTATTATTGTTATTAAATAAATAAATAAATAAATAATGTTATAATAAATTTATTAGCAACAATAATACTAATTTATATTACAATTAAAATATTTTTATAAATATAGTGTAAATAAATAATGTTATAAATATTATTATTTATTAAAAATAATAATATTTTTTACAATTGAACGAATTTGAGAATTTCATAACAATTGAATTTATAAAATCGTAGTTACACCGAACCCGACATTTCTTAAAAGATCCTCAAATTGTTCTGACGGTGATTATCGTCAAGGTGGAATTCTTGATGATATTTGTTTGGAATGACAAGCAACCTGGCCTTTCAGCGTATTATGGGGTACCGTAAAACTCTGTATTTAACTTTTGGTGAAACCCATGCATGCCTTCCAAATTCTCAGATTCTCGAATATTGCGATTTGTTGATGTCGATCAAGAACAATGAAAAAATTACGCATAATAAACCCAAGAGGACGTATATATGCAACTACAAATAACAACATATCGCAATATTCGGGAAATTAGTTTGAAAATAAATTTCTCAAATACGTGATATGTTGCCATTAGTAGCTGCAATCGAAAATTGCTGACATGGATATGGTGACGTTTATATGCAACTACAAATAACAACATATCGCAATATTCGGGAAATTAGTTTAAAAATAAACTTCTTAGATACGCGATATGTTGTTATTAGTAGTTGCGATCGAAAATTGTTAAAATTGATGGGTGGGTGGTCCTTGCCTCCCCAAGAGTTGGCTATTTATAGATGGAGGTGGATATGCTGACGTGGCAAAATCGCGTTTTGTAGGACGTGAGGTATTTTGAAACTCGCGTTATATAGAACAAGAGTTCATTGTGACATCAAATTTTTGTCAAAATCGCTTTATTCAGAAAGCGAGGTTGGTCTATATATTTGCACACCGATGGATTTTCGTAACCAGTGAAGTTGTTTCATGATTTCATGTTATGTTGCATTTTTGAAGTTGGAGTTCTTATGTATTTTCTGTCCGTTCATGATAGTTGGAGTTCTGTCCTGATTTTGTGTTCCGCTGGGTTCAGACCCCCACATGATACGTTGATTGAAGAATACTTACCGACATATCGTAATATCCAGGAGCTTGTGGGCGGTTGCCATTTACCGCCAAGAAGTACCTCGAAAGTTTCCATTAAAACTTTCGAGGCACTTCTTGGCGACTCTTTTCTAAAGTTCGCAGCTTGCCCTCACCATCTACAAAAGGTCTATAGTAAAAGAAGCGAGTGCGGATTTAGATCGACCATATTGCCGATGCAGCCCTATTTTGCGAATGTGGCTGGTGCTGATTATAGTTGTTAATGTGGATCAAAGCTGCTACCATTTCAGAAGAAATCTGATTATCGCGCTCTGCTTCTTTCACTCGGGACTTTTTGCAGATAATGTATCGACCAATTGACATGCAGATACAACCCTATTTCGCTAAGGAAGACTTGTTGAAAGTTTTGTTAAATGAAAGTTTGTCCTTCGAATTATCTATAGGAAGACTTGTTGAATTTTTGTTAAATGAAATGCGAATTAAATGTTTCATTCGAATTAAATTTACTTATGTGGCGTTTTTCCTTTACTATAAATACCGAACAATTCCACCATCATTTACTCATTCATGTTTCTCCCAAAACCACACAACGCAAATATTTTCTCCTCTTATGACAAAATTTCACGCAACATTTTATTTTCTCGGTACTTATTTCGAATCAACAATCACATGGAAAATGTCACTTAAAGATTTGTTAAAGTTGACATCAAGCTAAATTAGTAAACGCGTTAAATGACTCGAACGGAACGAATGTTGCAACCTCGCGTTAAATGATTCGAAAAAATTACATTACTAGTCTCCAATTGTCTGAAATATTCAAACATGTACTCAATTATTCAAACATAACACGTGTATACAGTATGAGTATTATTAACTCTGGCGGAATTTTAGCCTTGAGTAAAAGTGACCTCGCGTTCTATAGAACGCGTAGTCTCAAGGATCTCGCGTTATACAGAATGCGAGGTCACTGTGATTTCTGTGGATATCGCTTCATTCAGAAAGCGAGGTTGATCTATATATTTGCATGCCGATGGATTTTTTCGTAACCAGTGGAGTTGTTTCATGATTTCGTGTTTTGCTTGGTTTTTGAAGTTGGAGTTTTTATGTATTTTCTGTTCCCTCATAATAGTTGGAGTCCTATCATGATTTTGTGTTTCGCTGGGTTCAGACCCCCGCATGTTACGTTGATTAAAGAATACTTACAGGTATATCGCAATATTCGAGAGCGTGTGGCCGTCTGCCATTTGTCGCCAAGAAGTGCCTAGAAAGTTTTCATTTAAACTTTTCTAGAAACTCTTGGGGACTCTTTTGTAAAGTTCGCCGCTTGCCCTAACCATCTTGGAGACACTTGGGGACTCTTTTCTAAAGTCCAGAGTGAAAGAAGCAAGGGCGGATTCATATCGACCATGTTGCACAGGCACCCCTATTTTGGTAATGCGGCCAGTGCCGATTACATTTGCCCATCGGACCTTTTGCATATATTGTATCGACTTTTTGTAGATATTGTATCGATATTGTATCGACTTGTTTCAATTTACTTATTGAATAATACTTGTTGAAAGTTTTGTTAAATGAAATGCGAATTAAATTTTTCATTCAAATTAAATTTACTTATGTGGTGTTTTTCCTTTACTATAAATACCCATCAATTCCACCATCATTTACTCACTCCTATTTATCCCTAAACACCCAACGCTAATCTTTGCTCCTCTTATGGAAAAATTTCAGGCAACATTTTATTTTCTCGATACTTATTTTGAATCAACAATCACCAGCAAAATGTCACTCAAAGATTTAATACAGTTAACATCAAGCGAGGTTAGTAAACGCACCGACAAACAAATTTCTTCCTTGGAATGTCGAATCCCAACACCGTCAGCAAACGAAACGCACTACGTTCTGAAGCTTACGAACGAAACAAACGTTCGTAACATGTATGACCAGCTCAATTCGTTGGAGCTAAATACGTCGATTTAAATGTTAAGTTTGATGAGGTCAACGCCGACGAAGGTAGTACGTCTGCACCCGTACAACCTACTCCGACCAATGAACAAGCTTCGTCTTTATCGGATGTTGATGCGGCTGCCGACGAGCTGTAACTTTTTATGTACAGGTGTAGACAAAGAAAACAACAGTTGATTGAAGAACTAAACTTAAGTTCAGACGTGTCCACTAACTACGATGATTCGGATTAACAATAAACTTCTGAAATCATCTTCGAATTATGTTATATGGCGTCTTTTTCCATCTTTTATTAATGTTCAAGGGACCACGTGTTATGTAGAACTTGTATTCAATTATATTATCTCAACATGTTCCATTTAACGTTAAATGACTCGAACAAATTACATTACTAGACTCCAATTGTCTCAATTATTCAAACATGTAATCAATTATTCAAACAGAAAACGAGTACACGGTACGGGTATTATTAATTATGACGGAATCTCTGTCTCAATAGATATAAAAGGACCTCGCGTTATGTAGAACGCGTGTTTCAAAAGAACTCGCGTTGTACAGAACGCGAGGTCATGGAATCTCAGGGATATCGCGTAATGTATAACGCGAGTTTCTCAAAGCTGACTCCCAGTACAATAATTTCCCTTACACACCCGGATTCTCTGGGATTTCTTGTGCCAATAATAAGTCATAAGTGTCCCATTATATGAAGCAGAACCATAAACTATAAATATATGTTTTAATTGCCAAAACAAGTCCTCAAAATTTTTCAAGTATTAAAAATTCACAAGTCTTTGACAAAATATTCAAATGGCGAGACGAGGAGGAGTTACTATTCTAGTTTACTTCAATGGGCAGATATTCAATGATCCCGAACTCGGCGTCATTTTTCAGTGCGAAGATCCAGTAACGCTAAAGATTCCGAGGAGATTATCGTACAAGAAGTTGGTTAAGGAACTAGAGAGCAATGTCCCGCATCTCGAAAACCACCATTTGTCCAACGTGAAGTATCAGGTGCCAATATCTATAGCTCCTTTAACGTACTCTGTATGCAGCATTGCGGACACTGTTAATGTGGAGTTGATGCTGGCTACCCACTTCGGGTATTCATTGGGCAGGCCCCTAGAGCTGTATGCATCATTTTCAGAGTCTAATCCTGCTATCGAAATACCAAGCTGGGGTCGGGCGAATTTAGACTTCGATCCGAATGCCAACGTTAATAGCCCGGCCACAAGTCTAGGACATGATTTTAACCTACTGTGCCAAGACAACGAGTTTGGTGCATCGTCATCTGCTGTGCCAAGACATTCGTGCGTAGCTAGTATCGGGTTCGACTTGAACCAACCCCCATACAATGAATTTGATACACCAACAAATGCAACGTACAATCCATATAATCCGTATAGTTTTGGAGGGGAGGGAGCGTCGTCTACTTACGTTACGCACGACCATGAAGCATCATATAGCCGACACTCAACGTATGTCCCTGTCATAGAGTATGTCCAACCATCTATAGGGAGACATTCTTCTTTTGGATGGGAGGGAGCGTCATCTTCTTACGCTACGTACGACCATGAAACATTCAACCCCTTCAATGATTCCTCATATGGACGACACTCAACGTATGTCCCTAGCACGGAATACGTTCAACCATCTATGGGGAGACATTCTTCTTATGGTGCTCTTGATTTTGGTCTTGGAAATGCGGTTTGTAAGCGATCTCGTAAGAGGTCTTGCGATCGTCGACCACCATCCTTGCCTCCAAGGGTAGCGATTAACGAAGCTGTACTATGCCAGCTTCCGGAGGATGCTTCTGACGAAGAACCAATTAGAGAACCCGGCTCCGACGGCGACGAGAAGGGGCCATTCTATGATGAACCAGAAGACTTGACAGTTCCACCAGAAGACTTGACCGTTCCACCACCATATTTCGAAGAACAACCGGCAGCCACCAACTTTCTTGTATCAGCAACACCTATTTCTATGTACCAGCCACCATCCCACTTCACAACGGTTGATATGGATGTCATGGACGTCCCTGAATTTTCACAAGACCAAACAATAGACGGCAAACTCAACTGTTCTAATGGTGAACTGAGAATTGGTATGATGTTCTTGACAAAAGAAATTGTGGTGGCCACAGTTAAGCAGTACAACATTCGTCAGGCTGTTGAGACGAAAATGAAGATAACCCAAGTGAAATACTACAAGGCGCACTGCACCCAAAAGGATCACAGTTGTATATGGAAAATCCGTATATCACAATTGAAGAGGGCAGGCGACCATTGGAAAATAACAAAACTTGAAGGGGGCGCATACATTTACCGTTGCTAGCCTAAGCCAGGATCACAAGAACCTCAATGCAAAGTACCTCGCCGACATATTTATGCCACTGGTGAAAGCAAATCCCAAAGTGTCGGTCCCCACATGTCAGGCTGCAGCTAAAGGTGTCACCGGCTACCGTTCTGGATATTACAAAGCATGGTATGCAAAGAAGCGGGTCATAGAAGAACTGTTTGGCTGATGTGAGGATTCTTACAAAGAGTTGCGCCCGTGGCTAAATCTGCTGCAGAAACACGTCCCCAAAATGGTTGTCAAACTTGATACGGTTCCGGCATACGAAAATGATTGTGTCGTTCGAGGTGTTTGTCAATTTCACCGGTTATTTTGGACTTTCCCCCAGTGCATCAACGCATTCAATCACTCCAAATCGATGCTCCAAATCGATGGCACATGGTTGTACGAAAGATATACACAGACCCTACTTCTAGCTATTGCACAGGACGACAATCGAAAATGCATTCATGTTGCATTCGCAATCGTCCAGAATGAGGATTTGGAGTCTTGGATGTTCTTCCTTCGGAACCTACAAAAATATGTCCTTGATCTTGTAATACGGGCAAGGGAATGAGGGGTATGTGTATTGGGTGAGTATTGGCACAACGCTCTTGTGGGCGCTAGAACATTTGGGTGAGTATTGGCAGCCTTCATACATTACCACCGTTTTTGCTTGCGGCACATAGCCGCAAACTACCTGCAACAATTCAAGAACCGTGATGAACGTAAACTTGTGCTCACAATGGGTACGTCCTTTATGTCATTTTCATTTACTATATTACTTGCTGCTCGCTTTCATTTACGACCTTTTTGCATGTGTTGTTCGCCCATAACTATTCAACTGTCATCCCTTAGGCAACTCGCACTACAAACAAGAGGTGGAGGAGGTGCTCGAGAAACTGAGAGCGGGAAACAAAGATGGCGCAGAATACCTTGAAAAAATCCCGAGGGAAAAATGGCTTCAATCGTATGACGAGGGTAAACGATATGGTCACTTGACAACGAACTTGGTTGAGGCAGTGAACTCATCACTGAAGGGAGTGCAGCAGTTGCCTATTACTTCCATTGTCAAAGCGACATACTATCGTTTGGCTACCCTATTTGCAACCTTAGGAAGGCAAGCAACTGAGTACATGGCATGTGGACATATAGTCCATCCGGATTTCCGCACAAAACTGCAAACTCAATTGCAACAATCTAGACAGATGACTGCAACTCTCTTCTCGCGAGAAGGACACAAGTTTCGTATTTCAGAATTTTCCAAGCGGTTGGAAGGCATTCAGCACAACGCGTACGTGGTAGATTTGAGGGCAAGAACCTGCGAGTGTGGAATATTCCAAACATTCAAATACCCGTGCGCACACGCCATTGCTACTTGCGCAAACCAACGGATAAAATACATGCAACTACTTGATCTGGTATACTTACTCAAAACGGTGTTTAAGGTTTACGAAAAAGAGTTTTCTCCAATCGGAAATGAGGTTGAATTCGAATGTCGGGGACACTGAACCGACCATACGCCCAGATCCAGCACTACTAAGAGACAAAGGACGTCTACGGTCTACACGAATACACTGTGTCGAGGATATGGTCGAACATCGAGAAAAAACCAGACAAAAGAAACATTGTAGTGTATGTAAAAATCCTGGACACACAAGGACTAAGTGTCCTAATCGCTCAGCCCTTCGTCTTAATTAATTCTTTGTAATTTGTTTATGCGAGTTCGCCCATAACTATCGATCAATAAAATTAGTCTAATTCATTTTATAAAGTAGGTCATCTTATATTTTCAATCATTCAAAAAAATATGTTAGGATAGCGTTTTCGAAGCGAATTTAAGTCAGTGTAGAATGGACGGAAATTGACCGTGTTGGTGTCATACGATAGAGAATTTCCAGTACTTAGACCCCAAACTCGATGTTAGCTAAAAATTTACAATTTATACGTGTTGGTGTCATATGATAGAGAATTTCCAGTACTACGACCCCAAACTCGATGTTCGCTAAAAATATACGATTTACAAGCCCAAAATTGGGCTCGAACAGGCCTACCCACCTTTGTTTTTCCTATATTTTCAACCCAAATTTTCACAGAATGCGAGGTTTGTGCGTTATATTCAGCCGCCCTTTCAAATTCTTGGGGACCTCGCGTTCTGCACAACGCGACTTTCTAAAAAACCGTTAAGTCAAACAATGAGGCCACGTAAACAGACCTCGCAGTCTGCAGAACGCGATATCAAGCCTCTCTTCCCACAGAACGCGAGGTTTAACGACATGGCAAGTTTGGGGGTCATTTTCCCAAATATTTGTTAGAGGGAGCCAAAACTCTATATAATTATTAAAAATGGGTTTTACCCCAAATTAGCCGCAAAGATCCTTATTCATTATGGACGATACTCCTTAGGGGTGCTTATCGAGCGAGTAAATCGCGAGTTAAGTAGTGCTCGACTCGTACTTGACTCGTTGCTCGTTAAGCTCGATAAATTTTGCTCGACTTGTACTCGTTAAAAAATCTCGTTGATCGACTCAACTTGTTAAGATCTACAAAATTTTTACCGTATTTTTTTCTTAAATATAAGTAAAATCTAGTGAGACTATTAGAGCTTAATATAAACATGAAAATTCAAAAAAAAATGTGAGGTCTAGGGAGATAAATAAACGAACATATCATAACCGAATTAGAGATGAAGTTGATATTTGAGTGTAAGAATCTTTTTATTTTCTCAACAATTTTCGATGAACAACAAAGGCGAGAACGTCTTAGAAATTTTAGGATTTTAACTTTAACTCGTATCGAGCGTTGACTGAATTTTAGCCAAGTCGAGCTTGAATTGTTTGCGAGTTGCTCAACTCAAGCGTCCCTAATTCTCGTAACCGAATTTGTTTAATTCAGGACCAGGATTCGAAAAAGCGGTTGCCCTCCCCCTACATCTTTCTCTCATCTCTGTTATCGATTCGATTGTTAGAGCTTGACTGCAGATGCGTGTTAGATCGAGTCGGGATAACATACACGATTACCAGGGAGCGAAGTCACATGACATACATGATAAATTACTAGAATTTGAATCAAGTGCTTCACAATTTACATCCCAAATAAATGTTTTTGAACCGAGTTCCGTTAGCAAGAACAGCTGCATGTAAATCGTGAAGGCTAAAGAATGCAGCATCGATTCGACCTTGATTCAACTGCTGAAAATAAAATTAAAAAAAAAAATCAAAAGAGGATTTTCGGCATGTAAATGGTTTCATGATCAAGCCAAATTGACATAAACTACATTGAACAAGTAGAAATCAACTTTCATTACCAGGTGAACTGATTCTGTCGGTTTGATTACTTCTCTGATGCCCTCCATGGACAGGACATAGATTACTAGCCAGCTGCCTAAGCCTCCAATACCGTCCGCGATCTCCGGAAGAAACCTCGGGTTCGGAGAAATCGCCGTTACTAGATTCTTCACTACTGCTACTAACAGGCAACTCCTGGCGACAAACAGGGCAAGAATTGTGAAGCCTTAACCAAGGAACAATGCAGTCATTGTGGTATATATGTTTACAAGGCAGCTCCCTTGCTTTGCCCCCGACAACGAATTCCTCCTTACAAACCGGACATTCCGAATCGTTCCTCAAATGCATTTTGGTGATCTTTATAGATGGAATTGCGTTGATTGTCCACTCCGGAGCGGGAAGTACTCCCGGACGGTCATTTTGTGTTATTTGATCGATCAACTCTTCGAGTCCTGGTCCAGAAAAGAAGTTTCTGGGATCAGGACTAGGGCGTGCTTGTTGCAAACTAGGTTCAGCTACGCCCGGACCCGGACCCAAAGGACCTGCTGGTCTAACGATTGTCCAAGTCCTAGGACGATGTAGAGCTTCAGGCTCTTGCTCTCGGTTTTCACTTCCATCGTAACTACGGCTGCGACGCCTTCGAAGACACTCTGGGGGATTGTTTACGGATTCGGCATCAGGTGAATCGTTTCGACGCCTTAGCAAAGGCCAGCCTAGAGGCTCTTGATTACCAGAACGACCGCGATTGAATATCCGGATGGGAGGATCCATGATAAGAGAGAGTGCTTCGAACAGACGAGCTTCAGGGGAAGGATCAAAAGCGGTGAAATCGACAACCATTCTAGGCCGGCTGATTTCCATCTCGCAAATGAACTGCCCGTAACATCGAGGGCAGATGATCTCCGAAGGGTTCGTAGAGACAATCCTGACCGATTGATGACAATGGTAGCACCAGTAAAGGTTGTAGTTCCTCCCTGGGGCTGTTCCATTGGTGACACTGACCCTTGCTCTAGGTTGGGTTTCAGACATATTCTCAGACTCCATCTGATTCTTGTGTTTTTGTTTGTTTGTTTTGATATTGTATTTGGTTAAGAAAATCGTTATATTAGAACACAACATATACGTATCTATGAACCAACATTAGCAGAAAGGTATGGCTTCTTCGATTGAAGAAAGCAATTCTCTTTTCTGGGTTGTTGTTATTATATTCACACTGTTGTCGTTCATTCAAAGGAAAGAATGAAAAGTTTTTGTGCAAAGGGATTTTGTTTCATGAAGATGTTTATACCCTTTGTTCTTATGGAAGCGAATATCAATACTAAAAAAATAAAATTATAAGCATTAAGTCTTAAACTTTAACTTTAAATTCTAGATTATAAACTCTTATACCTTTAATTTCCTAAACATTAAACTTATTTTTTAAGATGGAGAATGAAAAAGGGACAGATGGTTTGGACTCGAAACAATAGGTGTGTTTCGATTGTTATTCTTAAATATTTTTCCGTATGATATAATAATAAAAATATACACCAATCGAATACTTATATATGGGGAATATATTCGAACCCAATAAGTATTCCAGTGGAAAAGTTGATGATATTCATTTTAGGAGACACGAGTTCAAATTGTTTTGTCCACAAAGTGTATGTGTATTGTTAAAGGGTTAAATTTATGTCTGAACATATACTATTTTGTAATCACCTTAAGATTATTAGGTCAAATTTAAGGTTTTAGGGTTAGTTCAAAGATTTGGTCTAAGATTTAGAGTTTTAAGGTTACACACTTTAATTTTAATTTTTAAAGTGAAATTAGACTTTTTTTTCTCATCGTTAGTGAATGAAATAATAACACACATACATATATAATATATATATATACGAAAATATAAATTTAAAATTATTAATTAAGTTTAATTTATTTTTAAATGTAATGGTAAAAAATAGATATAATGTCGAGAAATACCCCTAATGTTTGATTGAATAATTATTTTAACCCCTATTCTTTTTTTGAAGCAATTTAGCTTTTAACGTTTCATTTTAGGTCAAAATGTCTCCTCCGCGGATGAAAACTATTAGTCAACTGACGATATATGACTTGAAATGACGTTAAAAACCTACATGGCAATGCAAGCCGCAATAGCAATGTCATATAAACAAATATGATGACTTTACAAAATGACACGACTCGAAAAATAATTTTAAAGTTTTGTATGAAATATAAAATATTTTTTTTCTTCTGACGTGTCATTCTGTCAAATAATTTCAAGCTGTTTATCGTCAGTTGACTAACAATTTTTATTCGTAGAGGGGCTATTTTGACCAAAAATAAAATCTTGACAGTTAAATTGCTTCAAAAAAGAATATGAGCTAAAGTGACTATTCAGTGAAACGTTAAGAGATTTTTTGAGATTATACCTTAAAAAAAATAGGGAAAACAAAACAGTTACCAAAATAAAAAAATAATTTAAAACATTAAAAATCTTGTATTAAGTAGTATGGGATGTACATATTGGTATAAGTCAGCATTGACCAAAACATACAGAAAAACGAAACTTAAACTATTTGATACAAATTTAAGATGATATGACTGACACGAGTGATATCGGTACATACTGAATACCATAATTCTCACACTTATCTCAAAGAAAAATATTTTAGAACAGCTTCATGAATTTTATATTAAATTAAAAATTGCAAGTAAAAAAGTATATAGTTAGGAACATAATCTATATTCATGAAAGAACACTCGTCTTATTCCATTATCATCGGTTCACAGATATCACATTGTCACATAGAATGCGTAGAATGAAATTACTGAAAATCAGTTCCCATTACCAGACCTCTGATGCCTTCCATGGAAAGGGCATAGATTACCAGGCAGGAGGCTAAGCCCCCCACGTCGTCCGCGATCTCCGGAAGAAGCCTCGGCTTCGGAGGGATTATCATTTCTGCTAACGGACAACTCTTGGCGACAAACAGGGCAAGAATTGTGAAGCCTTAACCAAGGAACAATGCAGTCGTTGTGGTATATATGTTTACAAGGCAGCTCCCTTGCTTCGCCCCCGATAACGAATTCCTCCTTACAAACAGGACATTCCGAATTGTTCCTCAAATGCAGTTCGGTGATTTTCACAGCTGGAATCGTGTTGATTGTTGACTCTGGAGCTCGGGGTACTCCGGGGCGGTCATTTTGTGTTATTTGATCGATCAAATCGTCGAGTCCCGGTCCGAAAAAGAAGTTTCTTGGATCAAGACCAGGGTGTGCAGGGTTTGCACGTTGCAGACTTGATTCAGCTGTGACTGGACTTGGAGAACCAACATGTCTAACGACAATCCAAGACCTGGGATGATGAAGAACTTCAGGTTCTTGGCCTCTGTTTTCATTTCCATCATAACTACCGGTTCGAAACCTTCGAAGATGCTCAGGGGGGTTGTTTACAGATTCAGCATCAAGTAAATTGTTTCGACGCCCAAGAAAAGGCCAACCTAAAGGTTCCTGGTTAACAAAACGACCACGATTGAATATCCGGATTGGAGGATCCATGATAAGAGAGAGTGCTTCGAACAGACGAGCTTCAGGGGAAGTATCGAAAGCGGAGAAATCAACAACCACTCTAGGTCTGCTGATTTCCATCTCGCAAACGAACTGCCCAAAACATCGAGGGCAGATGATCTCCGAAGGATTCGTAGAGGCAATCCTGACAGATTGATGACACTGGTAGCACCAGTAAAGCTTGCAGTGCCTCACTGGGGCCAAACCTTCGGTGCCATGGACCCTCGCTCGATGTTGGTTTCGAGACATATTCACTGTCTGGTTTTTTAGATTATTTTTCTGTAAATACTGAATTTGGTTAAGAAATCATTATATTAGAAAACAATATAAAAGTATCCATGAACCAAGATTAGCAGAAAAGCATGACTTTCTTTGGTTGAATAAAGCAATTCTCTTTTCTGGGTAAGGTTGTATATATGTTCACACTGTTATCGTCCGTGCAAAGTAAAGGATGAGAAAGTTTTTGTGCAGAGGAATTTTGTTTTCTGAAGATTTCATGCCCTTTTTCTTACAGAAGTTTTGCATTTTCTTAAGAAATGACATCATAAATCCGGGATTCAAATCTTGACGTTTGCGACCACATTCAATCCCTCAAGATATTGCCGAAGGTATCACTCAAATTTCGATTCAGTACAAGTAATTAAACACAAACTACTGCATATTCATCCATGAATAGTCACTCGGTTAACACCTACATTGAATTCTATTATTCAAGTTAAAGAATCCAGATTCATTTTGGAGGATAACAACGTATCTTGGTGTGAAAAACCGAAATCTATATTCTCGTGACATACCTTAGCCAGAAAATCTAGTTCCGCATATTTTAATCACTTTTTCTTCAGCTTCTCCTTCATCCTCTCAACCGCGGACATCAAAGTTTCTTCATCCTTGCAGAAGGTAAATCTCACCAAGTTCTTACCATCTTCAGGGTTCAAGTAAAATACACTTGTCGGAATTGCCACGACTCCGACTTCCTTGATCAAATACTCGCAAAACGCAATATCGTTCTCCAAACCGAAAGGGGTGTGATCCACAACAACAAAGTATGTTCCGCTCGATGGGAACACCTTAAACCCAACATCTTTCAACCCCTGTACCAGAATTGCCTTCTTTTTCATATAATCTCTCTTTAGCTCCTCAAAGTAGGAATCAGGGGCACAGAGAGCGACTGTAGCTGCCCACTGCATTGGAGTGGAAGTGGCAAAAGTAAGGAACGAGTGCGCTTGCCGCACTCCCCAAGTCAAGTGTGGAGGAGCTATTGCCCACCCGATTTTCCACCCTGTTAGGGAGAATGTCTTCCCCAAGGAGTTCATTGTCACTGTTCGCTCGTACATTCCAGGAAGAGATGCCAGAGAAATGTGATCCATTTCGAAAGCCAATTTATCATAAACTTCGTCTGTAAAAACCAACACATCGTTCTCAATGCACAATGATGCAATGGTATTAAGTTCCTCACGAGTAAACATCTTCCCAGTGGGATTATGTGGAGTGTTTATAAGAATAGCACGGGTGTTCTTTGAGATAGCGGACTTAAGCTCATCAATAGGAACAGCAAAATCCGGAGGGCGCAACGTGATGCATTTTATTTTGGCACCAGCCATAGATAACGTCGCTTCGTAAGAATCATAGAATGGAGCAAAGAGGATCACCTCATCACCTGGATTAATCAAGCCTAACATGGTTGCAGCAATAGCTTCGGTGCACCCAGAGGTAACTGTAACTTCCTTCTCAGGGTCAATCACAAGTCCAGTATCCTTCTTGAAACGGGCAGCTATGGCATTGTTGAAGTCTGGAACTCCGTATCCTCGAGCATATTGGTTTTTCCCGTCTTTAATGGCTTGAATTGCCGCTTCTTTCACAAAATCAGGACCATCAAAGTTGGGGAACCCTTGCCCGAGGTTAATTGCTCCATGCTTGATTGCAAGCATACTCATCTGAGTAAAAATTGTAGTTTTGAACTTCTCCAGTCGCTTCGCAACCTGAGAAAACATACTAGATTACCAGACAGAATATGTATATAAACAGATAAACCCTACAACCTAAACTCTAAACTAAAACCTTAAACCCCTAAATAACCCCGCTTGTGGAAACTTTGTTTTCCACCGCCAGTGTATAGTATAATAATACTACACTCACTCAAATTCAAACTCAATAAAATCTGGAATCTCTAAATCAAATGATGATAGATTGAAGCCAGGAAACAGTTGTATTCCCTATGTTTTACCATATTAGGGTCTAGCTTAGCACTTTTGTAGGGAGGAAAAACTTGAGCTAACATAGTTCGGATTGGGAAAACATTTTCGAAAAGTAGGATGAAAATATATGTTTAAGAACTTTTACATATTAATCATTGCGGCGAAGAAGTGAAAAATTTGAATGTCAAAAAAGATAAAGTTTAAAATAAAAAAAGTTTCAAAATCAGCTCTGAGAACCCAAAGACTCCATTCTTTGGCTTCTCTGTTTGAATTGGTAGACCATGATTTTAATCAGAAAAGCCAAAATTTTCTATCCACTTAGTATCACATTCGCGGTTAAGCAGCACAGCTTTTAAGCCGAAATTTTGTGCTATCTGCAATGCTAAATGGGGCTTAAGAGGTGTGTGAATCACGAATTAATACTTCCATAGATCTCTGATGTTAAATCTAAAAAAGGCATTGCAACAAAAATCTCATTTCCTACTAAATTTCAGAAATTAGATATTTACAATCGGTTTTCGAGTAGCATTTCCATGTGAGATTGCAAGAACAACATGAGATAGTTCTCCAATTAGTTACACCACTAACCATTTCCTGGAAATCCTAAGATAAAATCTCATACAATGTAATCAATTTGCAAAGTTTAGAAGATCCAAACCAAGAAATTTAGATACTCTCTAGTCTCTACACGGACTTCATTATAAAATTTCAACAAAGAACATGCAAAACCAGTAGAGAAAAACAAAATATCACCCAAAAAAACACAAACTAAGATCATACAAAACAATAAATGAAAAGTCCCCAAGAAAGAAATGGGTCTCTAGTGGTCACCTGAACTGGTTGCTGTGTGATTTGGGGAGTCCCATCGGGAGTAGAAACAGGGTTTTTCTGGGTGGAAACGGAAGAGATGGTGGCCATGAACGATGGGTAATTGCTGATTCTCCTGCTACACCTGAAGAAAGGGGAATCAGAAGAAGACTTTTGAAAATGCTTTGAGAAATTAGAGAAAAATGTTGTTGGTGTTGGGGATTTAAAGCAAAGTGGTCTAAGCATCTCGAACTGTGACCAGGTACATTCAGCAGCCTGCATCGAAGATTAGGTATGGATTCTTTTGAATTTGACGCCCTTTCTTTTACGGAAGTTTGGAGTCAGGAGAAAGCTTGAACGAGTTTTTTTTTCGTGAAATAAGTGAGACATGAAAAAAAAAAAATTAAGAAAAATGCAGATCACATAATTGTGGACCAGATGATTCCGACAAATAATAATAATATATGAAAAATAACAAATATTTATTTAAATGTCACCCAAAAATTTATTTAGGAAAATAATAATAATAATAATAATATGAACCGCATTTTCTCTGTCTTTTGACATGCTGTTATTCTGCTTCTTAGTACGGTTATTTTGTTTGATTTGTGCTTTGGCCCTGCTTGTTATGGAATCTGCAATTAAAAAGAATTTAGGAGAATTAACAATTGAAGAAGATGAAGATTCTGAAATTCAAGTGGATCCTAATTTATTAGAGCAAGGAATGTCATTTGAAAACTGTTTTGTTGGGCAGTTTCTTACTTCTTTAGTAATTCACTTTCAGTCGATGAGAACAACACTTTCAAATGTGTAGAGGCCCTTGGGTGGAGTGTCGATATCTGAAATTGGGGAAAATCGATACATGTTTCGATTTTATCACACTGTGGATATGGATAGAGTGGAGGCAAATGGACCATGAAATTTTAACTCTCATCTCTTGATCCTACATCGGCTTAAACCTTGTGAAGTTCCTTTAATTGTCCCTCTTCATATAGTTCCGTTTTGGGTGTTGGTGAATGATGTACCCCCTAGTTGTATGTCGGAAGGGGTGGCTCGACAATTGGGTAATTTTGTAGGCTCCTTTTTAGATTATGATTTAGCCAAAGCATCGGTTGGGTATAAAGGAATTATGCGTATTCGTGTTGCTGTGGACATCCGCAAATCATTGAAACGGCGAAAGAAAATGGCAATTCGTGGAGGAAAAGGTATTTATGTACGATTTGAATATGAGAAACTGTCACTATTTTGTTTTATTTGCGGAAAAATGGGGCATGGTGAAAGCTTTTGTCCTGTACGTTTGATAATGGATAGTGTGGATATCGTTTTTGGTTGGGATTTAAGTTTTAGAGCCCCAACAAGGAGGATGTCGGCTGCTCCGACGAGTAAGTGGTTGAGGGAGGAAAATTCAATTGTGAAATCAAGCACAGTTCTTAACCCTGCAGTTCATTGTGATATGAGGGATACAAGTACTGCTTTACATGGTGTTGGAAAAAATGTAACTAGTCCTAAGTTTGTTGGGTCATAGAGTTTAAATGTGGGGCTACAGCAGAAGGCAAGTGGATCGGGTGTTGATTCATTTGTTACAGATCAGATTGCAATTGGTGTTCAAGGGGGCTATGACATAATCATGGCCCAACAAGATGAAGAGACTCTAGATCAAATTCCAGATAGATATAAAAGAATGCAAACTTCTATCAACACTTCAAGAGTTTCACTTGTTGATTCGAATGAAGCCCCAATTACTGAATTGGCAGGCCACGCGGAGCGGGCCAGTCGGACCCAATGAAACTCTTAAGCTGGAACGTCCGCGGCTTGGGGAAGTCACGGACGACTCGACGCCTCAGGAGTTACCTGCGGGATGTCAACCCCTCGGTTATTTTCTTAATCGAGACTAAGTTAGAAAGTAGTAAAATGTTGAAGTTATGAAGGTATTGTGGGTTTAATAATGGTATTGATGTTAGTGCTAGGGTAGAAGTGGAGGTTTATCACTTGGATGGAAGGTGAATTGCACTGTTACGTTACGATCTTTTTCTGATAGACATATTGATGTTATTTTTACTGAAGACATGGATGGCTTTACTTGGAGATGCACAGGATTTTATAGAGCTCCTGAAGAACAAAATCATGAGAATTCTTGGATTTTATTACAGCAATTAAATGATATTGGAGACTTACCTTGGCTGGTCATAGATGACTTTAATGAGTTGATGTTTGCTACGGAAAAAAGTGGGGAGCGTTTACGAAATCAGCGTCAAATGGATAGTTTTGTACGGGTTCTTAATGATTGCTCGTTAGAAGATATTAGTTATTTGGGGCCATGGTTCATATGGGAAAAACGAAAGTTTGAAGCTACTAACATTCGTGAGAGGCTTGATCGGGGTGTGGGTAATTCAACATGGTGGAGTTTATTTCCACACTTTAACTTATGCCATATGTCTCACTCCTTCTCTGACCATTGTCTGTTGTTACTTAACACCGATAACAGACAACGTTATTCAAATCTTGTTTCCCATTTTCGATATGAAGCGTCTTGGTTACTTGAGGAATCGTGTGATGATGAAGTGAAACGTTTATGGAGAATTTCTACTGGATGAGTCCCTGCTCGGCTTCAGCAACTAAATCATGGACTGGAATTGTGGTTTAGAAGAATCAGAAAAGAAAAGAATATTACAATGGCTAATTTGCGTCATAAGCTATCACATCTTAATGCTTCTTACTCGACTGATAAGGCATTAGGTGAAATCACTGATGTGTAATTAGCAATTAATCTAGAAGCTGATCGGGAGGAATTATATTGGGAGCAACGGGCGAGAGCTAATTGGTTAAGGGCTGGAGATAAAAATACAAGGTTCTTTCATCGACATGCTTCTCGTCGAAAACAAAAAAATCGAATTCATTCGCTCTCGGACGAAAACAACAATATGATTGATGGTGATGATGATATCCTTCGGGTGGCAACATATTATTTTCAAGATATTTTCAGTTCAACTGCAACTGCCAATCCTTCTGAGATTCTGCAGAGTATTGATACTTGTGTTTCTGCAGAAATGAACTATGAGTTATTGAAGAATTTCACCATGGAGGAGGTTCACCAAGCAGTTCAGTCGATGGGACCCCTAAAAGCTTCATGTGAGGATGGTCTGGGTGCTATATTCTACCAGCGTTTTTGGCATATTGTTGGTAGTGATGTTGCTGATTTTTGCATATCGATGATTCATGGAGATCAGTCTTTTCAGCCAATTAACCAGACGCACATTGTACTAATTCCAAAGGTATCCGATGCAAAGGTTATGTCTCAATTTCGACCGATAGCTTTGTGTAATGTCTTATACAAGATCATTTCAAAAATGTTGGCTACATGAATGCAAGCAATTCTACAATTGTGCATAGATGAAGCTCAAAGTGCATTCCTACCTGGACGATTATTCTCCGATAACATTATTCAGGCATATGAAATTCTTCATTCCTTGAAGAATAAAAGGGTTGGTCGTCGTGGAACTTTTGCTCTAAAATTATATATGAGTAAAGCCTATGATAGGGTGGAATTGAATTTTTTGGAACAAATGCTACAAAAAATGGGTTTTGCAGGAAAATGGATTGAGAATTTGATGTGATGCATTACTTCAGTGCCTTATTCTGTAATAGCAAATGATCGTATTGGTCGTATTTTTCAACCGAGCCGAGCAATTCAACAAGGGGACCCAATCAACCCTTATCTTTTTCTAATTTGTAGTGAGGGGTTGTCTGCATTATTGCAAACTGCTTCCCAACAACATTCAATGGTGGGGGTTCGCATCAATCGGAGAGCACCTTTCATCTCTCACTTGTTATTTGTAGATGATAGTATAGTGTTTGGGGAGGCGACACCACAAGGGGCGATGTGTCTACAAAATGTATTGGCAACTTATTCACATTGTTCTGGGCAGTTGGTTAATTTTGACAAATCCAGCCTCTTTTTCAGTGCTAATGTTATTGATAGTAATCGTCAAGATGTTTGTAGGATTCTTGGTGTCACAATTCAAGGGAATCTAGAGAAGTATCTTGGTTTACCATCAGTTATAGGACGTAACAAGAAACTATCTCTTGTATATCTTAAAGATCGATGTCGACAGAAAGTTCAGAGTTGGAACGTTCAACCATTGTCTATGGGAGGTAAGGAGGTATTTATAAAGGCAGTCCTACAATCGATTCCTGTATTTGCAATGTCATGTTTCTTATTTCCAAAGAGTTTTTGTAAGGAATTATAAGCAATCTTTGCTCGATTTTGGTGGCAAAAATCGAGTGACAAGAGGGTATTCATTGGTGCACTTGGGAGAATTTGTGTCAAGTAAAGGATGAAGGTGGTATGGGCTTTCGAGACATGTGCAAATTTAATGTTGCACTTTTGGTAAAGCAAGGCTGGAGGATTGTTCAGAATCCAAGTTCTTTGGTGGCAAGATTACTAAGATCGTACTTCTCTAGTCAGGACTTCATGCATGCATTATTGGGATCTAATCCTTCTTATATTTGGAAAAGTATATGGAGTTCTCGAGGGCTTTTAGATATGGGTTGTAAGTGGTCGGTTGAATATGGATATTCCATTAATATATGGAATGATTTTTGGTTGCCAGGATATCCACAGAGGAAGATTTCTTCCCCAAACATCCAAGGCTTATCTAGAGTCTCGGACCTAATCTCCACTACAGGATTGCAGTGGAATGAAGAACTAATTTCTTCATGTTTTTCTATTGAAGATGCTACTGCTATCTTGTCTATAAGACTTCTTACTATTTATGTCATAGACAAAGTGTACTGGGTTGGAGAGCTTTCGGGACAATACTCAGTTCGCAGTGCATATAAACTGCTTATTTCAAGGGGAGTAATGGATAATACTCTGTCATCTATGTACAGAACGATTTGGAATGCTTCATGTCCAGCTAAAGCTAAGATCTTAGTTTGGAAATTTACATGAAATTACATCCCAACAATGCAGAACTTATACATTAAGCATATCAATTAGTCCCCAAAATGCCCACGATGTCAAAGCCAAGAGGAAGATAATGCTCATGCTAGTTCCATATGTGGATTTAATGTGCAAGTTTGGCAGATGCTTGGTTATTCTTAGCCTACTCAGGAATCGCATTATCAGTTTCAATATTGGTTAATACGGATGTTAACTAAGTATACAGATCATAGACAAACAGAAATAATTATTGTATTATGGGCTATCTGGCTTGCAAGGAATAAGTTAGTGAATGAGAGTGTTACCCAATCGGTTATTGAAGTGGTGACTTTCATCAGGGGTTACGTTGCTGAACTTCGGTCGATCTCTACTGGGCTCACACATCCAAATGTCCGCGTCAACACACACTGGTTACCTCCTCATGCATCACAAATGAAAGTTAATGTTGATGCCTGCTTTTTATCGAATGAAGCAAAATCAGTATTAAGGATCGTAATTAGAGAATTTAAAGGGCATATTATTGGAGCGGCTTACCGAATCAATTTTAACATTGTTTCTGCCTTTGAGGCAGAAGCCCTTGCGGTGATACAGGGGTTTTGTTTTGCAGAAGAGATTGGATGTTCAGAGATTCTTGTTGAAGGGGATTCAAAATCAGTAATCAAAAAATTGAATGAGAGAATCACTGACCTATCGTCGATTCGACTCCTCATGGTTGATGCGAAAGAGATCTCTGGCAGTTTTCAGAGCTGTCGTTTCTTGTTCACTGGCTGCCAAGGGAACTCGACGGCGCATGCAATGGCTCTAGAGGGTCGATCGGCTGTCGTGGATGGTTTTTGGATAGAAGAGGCACCGTTATCAGTACAGTCGGCGACGGATGTAGACCGACGGTGGCTAGATCCACCGTAATCGTGTGATTACTATTAGGGCTTTATTGTGCAAGCCTAATTTCTTCTCGATTCAAGCTCCAACAAGCACCCTATGTTGTTTAATCGAGGGAATCGAATCATCTGAGCTTTCTTCTTTGTTTTTTTTCCTTTTGCGTAGATGGTGTTTTTTAGTTTTTGAAGGATTTGTTTTCATTTCTTTAGTATTTTAGTTGTGTCTGTTGTTTTTGTCTTTAGATTGTTGTGTCTGTTGGTTTTTAGACACGTGTTCTGTATTATTTTTTATCTTTTAATAAATGACTCATCTGGTACCATTTTCAAAAAGAAAAATAATTTATTTTAAATTATTTATAAATTGGCTAAACTACGTAAATAGTCTTTGATTACATTGTGTTTTTTGTTAAAATTTTCAAATACAAGTAGAATTAAAATAATCATTCTACTTAAAAAATAACGAAATCATTGATGTCACTAAAAAATTACTAGTTTGTCAATTAATCGAATTAGCATAATAATAATTCAATTCTCAAAATTTTAACTTTATTATATTTTTTTTATTAATCAAAGGGAAAAGAAATACTATAGCGAGCCTCGTTAAAAACCTCCCTAACCTAGGTGGAGGAAAAGAGTACTCACCATAGCATTACATCGTATCAATAACAAAACATAAAGACATAATCCTAACCCGACACGGGTAACTCATCATGCAATAAATCCAACACCACATCTGGCGGATAGTCAAAATACGTCGTCTCATAACCCGACCAAGGTCCTAACTTAGCCAAAACATCCGCAACACGGTTAGCCTCCCGAAAGACATGATGAAAATCACAACTTCGAAACCGACGAGTCAAAGCGCGGATCGAACTCACCAAGGAAGGCTCGCCCCGCCTATTGTTACCATTGCGCAACATCCGAATTACCTCCAGGCAATCCGATTCTACAGTTACATCTTCAATATTACAATGAAGGGCGTAAACCAAACCTTCATGGACCGCCCAACATTCCGCTTCGATTGCACTGCACCAACCGATAAACTTCGTAAAGCCCCCGCCCCTTGTGCATGTACCGTCTCGGAGGACCCCTCCACAAGACGCCAAACTTGTGCCTTTATTACAGGCGCCATCTATATTAAGTTTCCAGCCTGAATGAATCGGAGGCAGCCATCGCCGCTGTTGCTGCCGGCTAGACTCCTCCACAGTACCCTGCAGTGGTCGATTAGTTAGAAGAGCACGCATCACCTCCTGCACCAGCCTCTTACTTCGTGCAATGATCTCCTCCTCCCCGTAGGCTCGTTGTTGAACACAGCCTGGTTGCGCGCAAGCCAGATGTTCCACACAACGGCACCAAACAGCAAGTCTCATTGGTCTACTCCTCCCCATACAGCAGCTGCAGTCTGCAAGTTGAAGGTGATCCATTCAAACACCGACCCCCTGTAGAACAACCCCCATTGCGCAGGCGGCACCAAGCTCCTCCAAACCAGTTTCGCCGTCAAGCAGTGGAGTAGAAGGTGGTCGACATCTTCGTCACACGCCTCACACAGTAAACACGCGGCCGAATTCGCCATATGCCTCCGAACATGCTCACCATTAGTCAAAATCCTGCCCTTACATACCAACCAAAGAAAACATTTTATCTGCTGCGGTCCTTGAAATCTTTGCAACAAACTCCATAACACTTCACTGTTTGAAACGTTGCGCGGCTGGGTTGTGGCGTACGCGAATTTCACCGTAAATCGCATATCATCATTCCAACACCACCCCAGCATGTCCACGACACCGCCACTGGTTGGAGCTCGAATGGCCATAACATGGTCAATGACAGCCGGGGCAAAGCAATGTTGAAACTGCCCAACATCCCACTGCCCACTATTCGTACACATTGCCGTTAGAGGAATAAAATCTGCCGGAATGAGACTCGGATCCGTAGCAACCAACTCAAGCGGACCAATCCCACGGACCCAATGGTCGCGCCAAAAATCAATGCACTCACCATTACCAACTCGCCAAAAAACACCCGCTCTAACCTCTTGCCAAATCGCCGACACTCCTTGCCATAAATGAGAACAATTACTTCGAATAATAGACATCGGCATAATCTCAACGCACTTGTAATTAGCACGCAAGAAGCGTACCCAAAGCTGCCTCCGTTTATCAATCAAATTGAACCCAATTTTCATTAGGAACGCATCATTCTGCTCTTTCAGTTTTTTAAAACCCAAACTGCCTAGCTCAACCGGTTTGCAAAGCTCATCCCAATTTACCAAATGAACACTCCGCTTATCAGCACAACTCCCCCAAATAAAATTACGAATTAACCTCTCAATTTCCTTATATACACCTATAGGAATCCTAGTTGATTGCATAGCATAATACGGAATAGCTGACAAGACTGCCTTTGCAAGCGTTATCTGTCCCGCAAACGATAGATACCTAGCTTTCCATCATGACAGCCGATCGCGTACCTTCTGAATTAAATATAGGTAAGTTACTCGAGTAACCCGTCTATGTAGCATCGGAACTCCTAGGTAACGACCAAGGTCTGAAACCTCAGAAAAACCCACCATCGTACTCAAAGAATGACGAATCTCCCTCGAAACATTCTTTGAGAAAAAAATACTAGACTTGTGCACATTCACTTTGAGACCCAAAAACTTACAAAAGTCAATCAAAACCTCCCAAATCTCATCCAACTGCTCCATTGAGGCCTCTGCAAAAAAACACCATATCATCCACAAACATTAGATGAGAGATAACTGGGCTGGCCGAGATGTACAAAAACCCTTCCACTGACCCGCTGCCACTCTCTGATTTATCGCCTGACTTAGTCGCTCCATACATAGCACAAATAAATACGGTGAAATAGGGTCACCTTGCCGGATACCTTGCGAAGGCATGAAGGAATCAGTTAAAGAGCTGTTCCAACTAATATGAGTCAAAATACTAGAAACACATTTTAAAATGGCTAAAGGGGTACTTTTGCCCCTGAGTTCGACCCAAAAATGCAATTTCGCCCCTCGTCAAAAAGTGCATTCAATGTGGCCCTCTAGTCCATGAAATCGATCAAATTGGACTTTTGACCGACGTTGACCGTTATGGTGCTGACGTGGCAGTTAACGGTGATGACGTGGCAGTCCATGATGCTGACGTGGTGGTCAACGATGCTGACGTGGCAATACACGTGGGATGATGACGTGGCAGTAGGGACTGAATTGATTATTTTAACCGAATTCAAGGGCATAATTGATTTTTTTTCCTGAGTTTAGGGGCATAATTAAAAGTTCGATAACTTATTTAATCTTTAAGCTAAAAAAATAAAAACTATTAATATTTAAATATTCATAAAATATTAAAAAAATAAAAACACCATAATGAATTTAATATAAGTAAAAACATTAAAGTTATAAATATAAAAAATTAAAAAATATTTATAAACCATTAGAGAATCTTTCGATTGTTTCTCGTTATGCTACGCGTACTAATGTTCCTTGAACATATTTTCAATTGAGACATCATTGTATTAAAGTATTAATAAAGCCAAAATTCTCTTTCATTTCTGTACATCAAATATTAATGAGCATCGATTTGATGTAAAAAAGCGAAAAAAATTGAAATCTATTGTTACTCTAGTACAATGTTGATTCTACTAAAAAAATCTAACGAGTAGTAATACTCAAAATGACGAAGTCGAATTTTTTTTTCAATAAAAGTGTTTACTTTTTAAATAATTTATATAAAAAAATTATTAAGTTTTTAGATTAAATTTAATCTTTTTTTAATTCATAATATATTTTAATTTTTTATATAATTTTTATTTTTAGTAACTTTTAGAATATTTTATTTATTTTTATTAACTTTATGAATTTTTATAAAATAAATTGAAGAATATTTTGATCTTCTGTGAGAGTCTTCACTTTGTTTTTTTTAATTATTCTCACTTAATAAATATATTTATCTAGTTTTAATATTTTAAAATTTTAATAATTTCATAAATTCTTATTTTTCAACTTAAATATTAAATAAGTTATAGAACTTTTAATTAAAATCAATTATGCCCCTAAACTCAGGAAAAAAAATCAATTATGCCCTCGAATTCAGTTAAAATAATCAATTCAGCCCCTCATGCCACGTCATCATCCCACGTGTACTGCCACGTCAGCATCATTGACCGCTACATCAGCATCATGGATTACCACATCATCACCGTTAACTGCCACGTCAGCACTATAACGGTTAACGTCGGTCAAAGGGTCAATTTGATCGATTTCATGAACTGGAGGGCCACATTGAGTGTACTTTTCGGCGAGGGGCGAAATTGTATTTTTGGGTCGAACTCAGGGGCAAAAGTACCCCTTTAGCCTTTTAAAATCAACTCATGTATATCATCCGGGATACCAACATCTCTCAAAGTGTCATCGATAAAAGCCCACTCCAGTCTATCATAAGCTTTCTCTAAATCAATTTTCAATGCCATCCACCCACGCTTCCCTATTTTCCGATTTATAGAGTGAACAATTTCCTGGGTGATAATAATATTGTCAGAGATAGCACGCCCAGGGACAAAACTAGTTTGGCTTTCTGAGATCCAATCTGATAGGTACGGCTTGATCCGATTAACCACCACCTTAGTTATGGCTTTGTAGATAACAGTGCAAAGACTAATAGGCCTGAACTGGCTCATCGTCTAAGGAGATGTCACCTTAGGAATTAGAACCATAATAGTTCTATTAATTTCTATCGGAAACGGCTCCCCCAAAAAAATACTCCGTACACAACGACATACGCTATCCCCCACAACATCCCAATTACGCTGATAAAACGCCGCATGTAGTCCATCAATACCCGGGGCCTTCCATAGATCCATATCAAAAATCGCTGCCTTAATCTCCTCATTCGTAATCGTCCCGCCTAAAGCCCTCAATGCGTCATCGCTCAATCTGGGAAACAGGCCACGAATCCGGTATTGTCCCTGACAATTCGGATCTGCGGTAAACAGCCGCCCGTAAAACTCAATTGCTTCCTCTCGCAAGGACCTCTGATCCGTATTCCACCGTCCATTACTTGATTTCAAGCCCGCGATCAAATTAGCTCTACGGCGTGCCATTGTCGATGCATGGAAATACCGAGTATTTTTATCCCCTGATAAGATCCATTGACTACGGGATTTTTGACACCACATAGACTCCTCATGCTCAAGGATAACATCAAGCTCAGTCCCCAACTTACTTCTTAGTTCAACCAAAAACTCCGATTGCGATCGTTGCAACGATTTCTCAATACCCCCGAGTCTCGCCAAAATTCGCTTCTTCTTTTTCCCTATATGACCAAACACATCGACGTTCCACTGTTTAACTGCATCTTGAAAATTCTGAGCGTTAACAACCACCGAGGACGAATCATCCCAAGAAGACTCAAGACACGCCCGAAACCCAGGATGATCCTGCCAAGCCGCCAAGAACCGAAAAGGCCGCTCCGAATTAGGGGACGGAGCACCATTCGGTTTAAGAAGAAGAGGGCAATGGTCACTACCAAGTCGATCCAAATGGACCACAATTGACATCAGATAATCCACAAACAAAGCACTATTAGCCAAACATCGATCCAACCATTGATATAAGTTGCCCCTACACCAAGTAAACTCATCCCCTTTATAATCAATCTCCGTCAACTCTGTACTGTCAAGAAAGTTCTGAAAAAGGGAACTAATCCCTAAAGCCTCACTCGAACCACCACATCTCTCCTCCTTACGAAGAATTGCATTGAAGTCACCTCCAAATACCCAGGGGACATCAACCCCAGGACTAAGCCGATTCAAACTATCCCACAAATGTCGTCTAACACAAACATTAGGACTAGCATAAACCACAGTAAAAAAATAACCAATGATTCAAGCTAACCTCACGAACTTTTCCATGCACAAACTGATTACACACAAAAAGAACCGTAACCTCCAAACCATCCCGCCACAAAAGCCAAACGCCACCACTGAAACCACGCGTCTCCAGACGGAAAGAATTCGGATACCCAAAACTTCGAATTACCCTATCAGCTTCACCATAACTCACATGTGGCTCAAACAACGCCACCATCTGCGAATTATTAGCTCGTACAAAATTTCTGAAATGCCGTCGGAACTCCGCACTTCCCGCGCCCTGTGTATTCCAAAACATAATATTCATCATAATAATTAAAAACCAAAGAAAAGAAACCTTACTGAGAAGGCGGAAGATTTTCCTTCCCCGCATCCACACCCTGTCCAACATCCTTTTCCTTGTCAAAACACATCACTTGATTCCGCACACACTTATCCACAATCATGTCTTGTGATTGCCTCGTATCCTGCAAATTATCAAGCTTCGTAGAGAGCGACGAAACCCATTCCGTTAGCACAAGACGCGGTGGTATTCGTGATTCTGATTTCTTAGAAACTTTCAAACTCTTCCGTTGCACGACTGATAGAGTGCTCCCGCCTTTACCCGAGCTTGCTCCATTGAGAAACCGTGAGGTTGATTTAAAATCACTCCTCCCCTCCTTAATCGATATAGCCCTGTGAGAACCCGACACAATCCTAGGTGTATATAGAGTTGCTTGCGAGTCAACACCTATCACTGACGGTACGAAAACCACCGCATGATCCCCCATGCTAACCGATGTAACCTGGTCAACGACACCATGCATCACCGCCTGCTGTCTCTTATCCGAAGCCCCTACGTCTGTCTCCTCCAAAGCAATTCCTTTCCCTTTGTTCCCACCGCTTACAATGCACTTCGCCTCAACCAAATTAGAACACACCCCTCTAGAACTAGCTGGCTCTTTAGACCTTGAATTCCGCGCCACATTCCCATGTGTGTAAACCCGACAATTACCCTTAGAGGAAACCCCATCACCAAGCCCCAGTTTATAGTGCGTGTTTCTCTCCTTAACACCTGGTTGGGCAATGCCATGCACGTCCAACACACGTTGTTGCACATGCCCCCCCTTATCGCCAGCCATATTACCTTCCTCCTCACGCAAGTCTTGTAACACCCCAAATCGAGACCCGCCTCGATCATACCGACCTCCACCATCTCTATTACCATTCACCCGGGATGCTCATCGACGATTCCTCTCCACTATCATCCAAGGGCAAAACAACTCTTCCCTCGATATCTCAACCTTAGAGGACACTTGCGAGCCATTACTATCCGGACGCGGCACTCCGTCCGTCACACCATCATCAAGCTCACTCACACAAAATTCTGCGGAATGTCCATATTTACCACACTTGAAGCAAATCAAGTTGAGTCCCACATATTCAAGCTTCTGGTGTAACCCCCTCGTCCTGGTCTGGTCGAATGACCGGTCCGAGTGGGCCACACGGGGAAAACCGAAGCGAAACCCGTTAAGGTTCCTCCTCGGTTAACGACCTAGAAAATTTCTTTTGACTTTATCTTGTCTATAGGAATTATTAAATCCTATGTGAAGCACGACAACGGAAACACAAACAATCCAACATCGACCAACCAAGACAACACTTTAAACAACTCATTTTAACCCTTTACAGCAGGCCGTATCGAAACGCCCTTGGGGTGTTTCGATACGCCTTGACTTAGTCAAGAGGCCAGGGTCAACCTGATGAGAACGTTCCGAAACGGGAGTGACCCATATCAAAACGACCCCAACGGTCAACATCATGTGGTCAACGAGATTTAACCGTTTCGAAACATTATAGACCCGTTTCGGAAAAACTTCTTCTCACCAATTTCTCAAAATTTCAGTAGCAAAAGTGTACCGAAACGGCCCTTACCCGTTTCGAAACGCTCGGTCAAAAACAAAGGGACCGTATCGAAATAGGGTAACCCGTTTCGAAATGCCGCTTGTCTGCAGACTGGTTTTTTCTGGTTTAAGGCACAAGGGTGCCCTTAAACCCCACCAAAACCTCCAACGACACACTAACAAATAATCTTAAGGCAAACCAACATACAAGCATGCTTGAACATCATAAATACAAGACTAAACACCAAGGCACAACATCACAAGCCATACATCCATACATGTCATTATAGATATTAAGCTTTAACATTTCCAACACTTAGGCAATTTGAGATAGCAAAAATACTAACATGGTCACAAGCATAGCATACATCCCAAAAGCCGATTTAACAAGAATAAACGAGGAGTCTAACAGGCTCCTAAACAACATCAACAACAACATACTTCAAAAGCATCACAATACGATTACATGTCTCATTGCTTGACCATTACATCTTAATTTAAAAGTTCATACTTGGTAGCTAAACAAGCACCACAAGCACACTTGGAGGCCCCCTTCTTGCTCCTAGCAACCCACGAACTAAGGATCTGCATTGTCGAACAAAGAGAGAGCGTAAGCAATAATGCTTAGTGAGGGTAAGCTCTTTAAAAACAAACCTCGATAATGCAGGGTCCAAGCACGATCTTAGCCAAGGTAAAAGCATAATTACCAAGAATCCTCAAGAGCCACAAGTTAAAGATGCATGAACAATATTCAAATATATGCCATGCTCAACAAGCTTTAATTCACAACATATGTAAACACATATAAGCATCCAAGTAGAAATCACATTCTACAACACATTGCTATACATATCAATCAATATTGGCACCTATCTATGACCCGAATACGAGGATAAACATGTTGGAAGTCACATCCAACAACCACTTTACCTCACGGTGGGATTACACTCATCACCGGTCTCGCGGAAGGGATTCCACTCATGCTCACGCCCCGTCGATGGGATTCCACTCATCATCGACTATATATAAATACAATTTCCGGGCGAACCCGTACTCCTCCTTGGTGACTCAACGCCACCAAGGCCACACGCGACTTTAGACTCATGTGTGCACACTAACATCCTAATGATTGATCATTTGTACTCAAGCATAGTAGTGCCAACATTTAACTCATTCCACATTATTCATTTCAATCAATTCCGTGCTTAGCACGTACTCACCATGACCACAATCATGAACCATTTCCATGCATGCCATAAGCATTACAAATCATGTCTCATCTCATATGTATAACACAATATACATAAGCAATCATATCACAAATCACACGAGGCTTAAACATCCAAATATAAGTTCATCCAATGGCTCTAGATCAAGTTTAGGATTAGGCTACCACCCTAATCCTAACTCTAGGTGGGTCTACCAAGCTCGACCTAGTCCACATACTCGAACCAACCATTTAAAAACCACTTAAAACGTTTAACCACTCACCTAAGCTTCCAAGCTCCAAGCCAAGCAAGCAACCACCCTCAAGTTTCCGGATTTCCTCTTGATGCTTCACCGACCCAAGTTCTTGCTTCTAAACAACCTCAATTACAATGTTGCAAGCCATGAACAAACCTCATATCTTGCAATCTCGGACAGCCCCAAAACCTCATCCAAAATCCATGTTTCCAACACCCATTGTACCCACCAATGATCCCAAATCAACCCCTACCTATAGTACTACCAATAGCCTATCAATTTCCACTTAAAACAACCCCAAAAACTCACCCAAAACCCTTCAAAAAATCCATTTATACCCAAATTTGGGAATTTGCTTAAAACCATTCAAAATTCACATATGTGGTACCATTTAACTTCTATACTTCATAACTAACCATATTAAATCAAAATATTAATTGTAGCTACACAAAGGCACCATTTTTAATCAAATCTTTTGAAATTCCCATTTTCAAAACTTCAATGAAAATGAAAACAAATGGTACTTTTAAAGAGAGGGAGTTGAGGAGAAGTAAAAAACGGTGTTACCTTTCAAAAATGAGTTGAAATGGATTAGCTTTTTGATGGAATAGTGAAAGAGGAGGGAGAGCTCTATTCCACGTTATATTTGGTTGAAGGAGAAGATGAATAGTGAAAAAATAATAGGAAAGAGGGTTTAAAATTAAAAGATGGGCAAATTACCAAAAGGCCATTAATGAATGGCTATCTTCTTTCTTCTTTAAAAACTCTCCACTTTACAATTCCTTCAATTTGGTCCAATTTCAAATATTTATTTTTGAAACCCGAAACTTAAAAGATTATTTTAATTATAAAACTGAGCCTAAATAATATTAAAATATTATTTTCACCTAACCCCTAAACCCGGGTGTTACAACTCTCCCCCACTTAAGGAATTTCGTCCTCGAAATTACCTGACGAAAACAAATACGGAAACTACTGAACCATATCCGCTTTCCTCTCCCACGTTGCCTCTTCCACACCTCTATGTCTCCACAACACCTTGACCAACTCTATGGTCTTACCACGCAACACCTTGCTATCAGAAGCATGTATCTCAACAGGCTCTTCATTGTAAGACAAATTCGGATTCAATTCTATCTCCTCAACGGGCATAACATGAGAAGGATCTGACCTATATCTCCTAAGCATCGACACATGAAAGACATCATGGATCTTCTCTAACTCAAAAGGTAACCGCAAACGGTAAGCTACAGGCCCAATCCGCTCAACTATCTCATACGGACCAATGAACCTCAGACTCAACTTGCCCTTCCGGCCAAATCTCATTACCTTCTTCCACTGAGATACTTTCAGAAACACTTTCTCACCCATGGAGTACTCAATCTCTTTCCTTTTCAAATCCGCATAAGACTTCTGACGATCAGAAGCTGCTTTCAAACGATCACAAATCAACTTCACCTTATCGGTAGTCCTCTTAAGCAAATCCGGCATAGGTAACATTCTCTGACCTGTTTCAGCCCAACAAATCGGAGTCCTACATCGTCTACCATACAAAGCTTCATAAGGAGCCATCTGAATACTAGACTGATAACTGTTGTTGTAAGCAAACTCAACTAACGGTAAGTGCTTCTCCCAAGAACCCTGGAAGTCAATCACACAACAACGAAGCATATCCTCAAAGATCTGTATCACTCGCTCTGACTGCCCATCAGACTGCGGATGATAAGACGTACTGAAATGCAAACGGCTACCTAGAGCACTATGCAAGCAACCCCAGAACCTCGAAGTAAATCTAGGATCTCTATCTGAAACAATAGACTTCCGAACTCCATGAAGTCTCACAATCTAACGGATGTACAAGTTTGCCAACTTGTCTAAGGAATCTGTAGTGTTCACTGCTAAGAAGTGAGCACACTTAGTTAACCTATCAACAATTACCCAAACAGAATTCTTCTTCGAAGGAGACAAAGGAAACCCCGACACAAAATCCATGGTGATCCTCTCCCATTTCCATTCCGGAATCTTCAAAGGCTGTAACAAACCTGAAGGAACCTGATGTTCTGCCTTCACTCTCTGAAAAACCATACAACGACTCACATACTCGGTTACATCTTTCTTCAAACCAACCCAAAAGTAATCATTTTTCAAATCATGATACATCTTGGTACTACCTGGATGCATAGAAAAGGGACTCGAATGTGCTTCACTCAGAATCTGACGTCTCAACTCAACATCTTTTGGTACAACAATTCTATCTCTAAAGCACAACAAGCTCTCACCACTGAAATTATACTCGGTCGGTCTTCCTTCGGCTATGTCCTGAACATGAGGGACTAAAGTCACATCTTGCAACTGCTTCTCTCTAATCAACTGAATCAAGGAAGGCTTCACTTGCAACTCGGTGATCAACCCACCATCATCGGATACACTCAATCTAGCAAACATAGCTCTCAACTCAACGACCACTTTTCTACTCAAAGCATCGGCTACTACATTCGCTTTACCCGGATGGTACTCAATGGTCAAATCATAATCTTTTAGCAACTTTAGCCATCTTCTCTGTCTCAAGTTCAACTCTTTCTGTGTCATCAAGTACTTCAAGCTCTTGTGATCAGTGTAAACTATACACTTCTCACCATACAGGTAATGACGCCAAATCTTCAATGCAAAAACAACCGCGACTAACTCTATATCATGAGTAGGATAGTTCTTCTCATGAATCTTCAACTGTCTAGAAGCATAAGCAACAACTCTTCTTTCTTGCATCAAAACACATCCTAAACCTATGTAGGAATCATCACTGTAAATCACAAACTCCTTACCTGAAACAAGTTGCACTAACACTGGAGCATTTGTCAAAGCTTCATTCAATTTCTCAAAGGCCTTCTGTCTTGCATCTAACCATTCAAACTTAACTCCTTTTTGCAACAATTTAGTCAAAGGAGCAGCTACTCTAGAGAAACCATCAACAAATCTCCTATAGTAACCGACTAATCCTAGGAAACTCCTAATCTCGGCCACAGACTTAGGTTGTTTCCAATCAACAATAGCCTCAATCTTCGATGGATCAACACAGATACCTTCGGGCGAAGCAACATGGCCAAGAAACACAACCTCGCGAATCCAAAACTCACATTTACTAAGCTTTGCATACAGCTGATTGCTAAACAATCTCTGTAAAACAAACCTCAAGTGCTCATCATGCTCTTCTTCGGTCTTCGAGTACACAAGTATGTCATCAATGAAAACAACTACAAAACGGTCTAGATAGTCTCTAAAAATTCTGTTCATCGTGTCCACGAATGTTGCAGGTGCATTCGTGAGCCTGAACGACATCACAAGAAACTCATAGTGACCATATCTAGTCCTAAAAGCTGTCTTCGGAACATCACACTCTTTCACCTTCAACTGGTAGTACCCGGATCTAAAATCTATTTTCGAGAACACTGAAGCACCTCTCAACTGATCAAACAAATCATCTATGCGAGGCAACAGATACTTGTTCTTCACGGTCATCTGATTCAACTGTCTATAGTCAATACACATGCGCATACTACCATATTTCTTTTTCACAAACAACACGGGAGCACCCCAAGGAGAACTACTAGGCCTAATGAAACCACTGTCTAATAATTCTTGCAACTAACTCTTCAATTCTTTCAACTCTTTCGGAGCCATAAAATACGGAGCTATCGAAACTGGATTAGACCCTGAAACAGTCTCAATCACAAACTCAACATCTATGTCAGGAGGTAAACCTGGCAACTCTTCAGGAAACACATCCGGAAAGTCACACACTGTTCTGATATCTTTCGGTCTAGCTTCACTCATATTCGGATTCATAACATAAGCTAAGTAAGCCCCACATCCGGAGTCCATCAACCTATGAGCCTCTAAAGCTGACACCACATTAGACAAGAACTTAATGTTCTCGACTACCACTACTACCTCGTAGTCATCAGAAACCTTCAAGGAAATTCTCTTCGTCTTAAAATCCACACTAGCTCGGTGCTCAACTAACCAGTCCATACCCAAAATAATATCAAAGCCATAGAAAGGAAGTTCCATCATATCAACAGAGAACACATGACCCTGAATCTTCAGTGGACATCTCCTATACATACGTCTAACCACAATTGTCTCACCAAAAGAACTAGTTACATGCATACCTACATCTAAGATCTCAACAGGTATATCTAACTTCTGTACATGCTCACTCAAAATGTAGGAATGTGTAGAACCCGAATCAACCAAAGAAAACAAAGACATAGATTGTAACTCAAAATTACATGCTATCACATCAGTGTCATTCCCGGCCTCTCTCTGAGCATAGACTCTCGCTGGTCCTCCTGCCTCTGGCTGCACTGCCACAACATGAGCAAGGTTATTCTGAGCATCTACCCTAGGTGCATCAGCCCTAGGCTGGAAGTAGCCACGACCGCGCCCACGGCCTCTCTGAAAATCATTCGCTCTCGCAGGAGCCTGAGTAATGTTCGGTGCCTGTGCCGCCTGATGCGGACAATCCCTCCTAAAGTGGTCCCTCGAACCACAGTTCCAACAAGAATGAAAGTTACCCTAACACTCACCAGTGTGTTGTCTCCCACAACGTGTGCACTCGGGCAAACGCCATCCTCCTCTATGGCCCTGATGACCCCTACCATGATGGCCACCGCCACGTCTATGGTCAAAATGATGTCTGCCACTTCTATGCCTCTTGGCATCTCTACTGTCAAAGTGGTTATGCCTCTTACCAGAACTAGAACCACCAGATCGTTTGGCCAAACCCAAACTGTGCTCTAAGTCCTTGGCCCTCGCAACCAATACATCAAAGTCTGAGTAGTCAGAAGCTAACGTGTACCTCTTGATCTCCTCGCTCAACCCATAGCAGAAACGGTTACATCGTTCCACTTCAGTAGGAACCAACTTTGGAGCGTACTGACTCAAGCAAACAAAACGGATCTCATAGTCTGTCACAGAAGCATCTCCCTGAGTAAGGGCCATAAACTCTCGCTTATTCTCATCTAAATACCTCGGTCCCAAGTACCTCTTCCTGAAAGCGGACTCAAAGAAATCCTAACCAATCTATGCCTTTGGAACCCTAGTAGTAATGATGACCCACTAGGTGTAGGCATCACCCTAAAGTAAGGAAATCACACAGCCCAATCTACGTGCGCCCACACAATCCATCTGAGCTAAGATACGAACTGTCTTCTCAAACCATAACTCCGACCTCTCCGGAGTAGATCCTCTGAACTCTTCGACCCCCAAGCTACGAAGCCTCTCTAAAGGTAGACTAGCATCGTCACACCTAGGCTGAGCTGCAGCCTGAGCTCCCGCAACTACGGCCTGAAATGCTCCCGCTATTGCTTGCACTAGCGGAGTCATATCGATTCCGGCCGGACCTTGGCCACCTTGTGGTTCCTCTCCTTCAGCTCCATCCTCGCCTCCAACTCCATGCGGAGGAGGTGGTGGTGGTGGAGGAGCTCCAATTCCTGCGGCCACCGACCCTTCTAAATGAGCCTCCACACCAATTACCGACTCAACAGGAGCCGCAACACGTGGTTCCTGACGAACCACTCTCGGCCTACCCCTCGGCCTAGACATCGCTCTCAAACGATAACTACAACCACAATAACAAAATATACAAGATCGGGTTAGCAAGGCAAGGCTTCCAAGTGCTCAAGTATGTTTCCCTCACTTAAAATTCTTTTCCGATGTAATAGTAGCAATGGGACTCTCAGACAACATGCTTTTAAACAAAACAATCAACATACTTGTCACACAAACAATCATACTTACAAAGCAAGCAAACACCGTACATATCAATTCAAACTTAAACTTACCTCACTTACCTGCTCAAGGTCTCGGTAACCTTAGGCTCTGATACCAACAAGTGTAACCCCCTCGTCCCGGTCTGGTCGAATGACCGGTCCGAGTGGGCCACATGGGAAAAACCGAAGCGAAACCCGTTAAGGTTCCTCCTCGGTTAACAACCCATAAAATTTCTTTTGACTTTATCTTGTATATAGGCATTATTAAATCCTGTGTGAAGCACGACAGCGGAAACACAAACAATCCAACATCGACCAACCAAGACAACACTTTAAACAACTCATTTTAACCCTTTACAGCAGGCCGTATCGAAACGCCCTTGGGGAGTTTCGATACGCCTTGACTTAGTCAAAAGGCCAGGGTCAACATGATGAGACCGTTCCGAAACGGGGGTGACCCGTATCGAAACGACCCCAATGGTCAACATCTCGTGGTCAACGAGATGTTGACCGTTTCGAAACATTATAGACTCGTTTCGGAACACCTTCTTCTCACCAATTTCTCAAAATTTCAGTAGCAAAAGTGTACCGAAACGGCCCCTACCCGTTTCGAAACGCTCGGTCAAAAACAAAGGGACCGTATCGAAACAGGGTAACCCGTTTCGAAAGGCCCCCTGTCTGCAGACTGTTTTTTGCTGGTTTAAGGCACAAAGGTACCCTTAAACCCCACCAAAACCTCCAATGACACACTAACAAATAATCTTAAGGCAAACCAACATACAAGCATGCTTGAACATCATAAATACAAGACTAAACACCAAGGCACAACATCACAAGCCATACATCCATACATGTCATTATAGATATTAAGCTTTAACATTTCCAACACTTAGGCAATTTTAGATAGCAAAAATACTAACATGGTCACAAGCATAGCATACATCCCAAAAGCCGATTTAACAAGAATAAACGAGGAGTCTAACATGCTCCTAAACAACATCAACAACAACATACTTCAAAAGCATCACAATACGATTACATGTCCCATTGCTTGACCATTACATCTTAATTTAAAAGTTCATTCTTGGTAGCTAAACAAGCACCACAAGCACACTTGGAGGCCCCCTTCTTGCTCCTAGCAACCCACGAACTAAGGATCTGCATTGTCGAACAAAGAGAGAGCGTAAGCAATAAAGCTTAGTGAGGGTAAGCTCTTTAAAAACAAACCTCGACAATGCAGGGTCCAAGCACGATCTTAGCCAAGGTAAAAGCATAATTACCAAGAATCCTCAAGAGCCACAAGTTAAAGATGTATGAACAATATTCAAATATATGCCATACTCAACAAGCTTTAATTCACAACATATGTAAACACATATAAGCATCCAAGTAGAAATCACATTCCACAACACATTGATATACATATCAATCAATATTGGCACCTAGCTATGACCCGAATACACGGATAAACCCGTTGGAAGTCACATCCAACAACCACTTTACCTCACGGTGGGATTACACTCATCACCGGTCTCGCGGAGGGGATTCCACTCATTCTCACACCCCGTCGATGGGATTCCACTCATCATCGACTATATATAAATACAATTTCTGGGCGAACCCGTACTCCTCCTTGGTGATTCAACGCCACCAAGGCCACACGCGACTTTAGATCTTGTGTGCACACTAACATCCTAATGATCGATCATTTGTACTCAAGCATACTAGTGCCAACATTTAACTCATTCCACATTATTCATTTCAATCAATTCCGTGCTTAGCACATACTCACCATGACTACAATCATGAACCATTTCCATACATGCCATAAGCATTACAAATCATGCCTCATCTCACATGTATAACACAATATGCATAAGCAATCATATCACAAATCATACGAGGCTTAAACATCCAAATATAAGTTCATCCAATGACTCTAGATCAAGTTTAGGATTAGGCTACCACCCTAATCCTAACTCTAGGTGGGTCTAGCAAGCCCGACCTAGTCCACATACTCAAACCAATCATTTTAAAACCACTTAAAACGTTTAACCACTCACTTAAGCTTCCAAGCTCCAAGCCAAGCAAGCAACCACCCTCAAGTTTCCGGATTTCCTCTCGATGCTTCACCGACCCAAGTTCTTGCTTCTAAACAACCTCAATACAATTCAAACAATCTCAAATCAGCCCAACATCAAAATACCATCCCGGAACACAATTCAAACACAAATTACAATGTTGCAAGCCATGAACAAACCCCATATCTTTCAATCTCAGACAGCCCCAAAACCACATCCAAAATCCATGTTTCCAACACCCATTGTACCCACAAATGATCCCAAATCAACCCCTATCCATAGTACTACCAATAGCCTATCAATTTCCACTTAAAACAACCCCCAAAACTCACCCAAAACCCTCCAAAACCCCATTTATACCCAAATTCGGGAATTTGCTTAAAACCATTCAAAATTCACATATGTGGTACCATTTAACTTCTATACTTCATAACTAACCATATTAAATCAAAATATTAAGTTTAGCTACACAAAGGCACCATTTTTAATCAAATCTTTTGAAATCCCCATTTTCAAAATTTCAATGAAAATGAAAACAAATGGTACTTTTAAAGAGTGGGAGTTGAGGAGAAGTCAAAAACGGTGTTACCTTTCAAAAATGAGTTGAAATGGATAAGCTTTTTGATGGAATAGTGAAAGAGGAGGGAGAGCTCTATTCCACGTTATATTTGATTGAATGAGAAGATGAATAGTGAAAAGATTATAGGAAAGGGGGTTTAAAAGTAAAAGATGGGCAAATTACCAAAAGGCCATTAATGAATGGCTATCTTCTTTCTTCTTTAAAAACTCTCCACTTTACAATCCCTTCAATTTGGTCCAATTTCAAATATTTATTTTTGAAACCCGAAACTTAAAAGATTATTTTAATTATAAAAACGAGCCCAAATAATATTAAAATATTATTTTCACCTAACCCCTAAACCCGGGTGTTACAACTCTCCCCCACTTAAGGAATTTCGTCCCCGAAATTACCTGATGGAAACAAATACGGAAACTGTTCAACCATATCCGCTTTCCTCTCCCACGTGGCCTCTTCCACACCTCTATGTCTCCACAACACCTTGACCAACTCTATGGTATGTAACATTGTAAAAATAAAACTCAAATATCCCAAACACCCAAACTCTCAAACGTCACTTTCACTGGCCATCGTTCCCTCTGCCGCTTCTACCGCCGATGGTGCCATCGCCCACCCACGACCCTTTCACTCCACCCCACCCAAGACAGTTGGACGCTTTACTTGCCTCCGGTCATGCCTTAAGATCAACTCTCTGTTTACCATTCCAATAACGACCGAAACTACCTTAAACTTTCTAGTTTCAGAGATAACACGACGTCGTTAACCTGAAAACTTTCCTCTTAGGTTTGGTGGTATGTAACATGTTTTTCCTTCATTAGTTGTTTTCTAATATCAAATTTAGCAGCAAATATTCAAAGAAAACAATTTGCACATATGCTTTATACCTTGAAAATCTATTGCAAACGTCAAGGATTATGTGGTTTTTTCTAAGTTAAAATCCAAGCAGTTTAAATAAAGACGAAGAACAAGAGAAGAAAGTATCGTTGCTTATAAATAACCATATGCTTATAGAGATAATTTTTTTGGGGAATTTGATCGAACAGATTTCGAGAATGCCCAATTCTTCACATTCCGACGACAACTTATTGGTGGAAGAGGTTGTGGGGTTGGTGGGCGGGTATTATTTGTCATCGATCAACGAGGTTTCAATTCGAGTCGGCGAGTTCAAAGAGAGACTGAGTTGTCTGAGCTTTTTTGACTCAGTTGAGTTGGTTCTTGCTTTGAAGAGATTGGAAGATTGTAAAGAGATATTGTCAACACTTTTGCAGATGAAAAACATGTTGTTTGAAACAGTTTGGCATTCGATAAGTGAAGCAAAGGATTAGATCGAGAATGATGAAGTGTACGGAGGAGAAGGAAGGTTGTTGAGTACGAGGAGCAGCAAGAACAAGGTTAGCGAGTCATCTCGATATGGCGGCGGGCGATGGTGCCGTCGGCGACAGAGGCGGTGGCTAGTGAGAGTGATACCAGTGAGGGTTTGAGAGTTTGGGTGTTTAAAATATTTGGGTTTTATTTTTGTAATTTTGTATTTAATAATAAATATAATATAATTTATTTTTATTTATTTTTTATATTAATAAAATAATTCAAAATGATCAAAATAGGTCAGAAAGTAAAATTCAGTGAGTAAATTGATCTTTTTGAAAGTTCAGTGACCAAAACAGGTCACGGAGCAAAGTTGGGTGATGATTTAAGTATTTTACCCTTCTTTTTTAAACAATTTAACCTTTAACATTTTATTTTCAGTCAAAATCGTCTCTGTGAATGAAAATTGTTAGTTAACTGACAATAAACAACTTGAAATGACTTGACAGGATGACACTTAAGAAGAAAAAATATTTTATATTTTATACAATTTTATAAAACTAATTTTCGACTGATGTGTCATTCTGTAAAGTCAACATATTTGTCTATATAATATCGATATCGCGATGTGTACTGTTATGTATGTTTGTCGCGTCATTTGTTGTCAGTTGACTACCATTTTCATTTACATAAAAATTATTTTAACTCAAAATAAAATGTTAAAAGTTAAATTATTTAAAAATAAGAACAAAATTAATTATTCAATCGTACATTTAAGAACTTTTTCTGATATTATACCTTTAGCCCCTATCTTCATCATCCAATATCGTATAATTTTCATCATCCTTATTTTCCCCATCATTACTACTACCACTGTCACAACCTCTAGCACTTTTTTTTAATCAAAACAACCTGGTCATCACTCATCATCAATAATTATGAATAATTGTTATTTGAAGAACACTTTTTAATTTTAACTAAAACAGTATTTGTTAAATTTTTTTTATAGAAATTTCCTTAAAATGAAACTTGCTAAAAATTTCTCCAATGAAGTTTTAAAAAATAAATTTTAATTAGTTATAAATTTTCAAACAAAAATTCCCCCAACCTTGTTCACTGTTTGAATAAATATTTTATATGGTTGTAAATAAATAGAGCGTTCGACGAATTATTTGTGAACTGTTCGTATAATATTCGTTTAGTAAATTTATTAATAAACGAATATGAACAGAATAAATTTCCATGTGCTTAATTGAAATCTTCTTTAAAAGAGTCATAGTTACTCACACTATTTACATGTGTTTGATTGAATTCTTCTTTTTAACACTAACAACACTGGCTACGAATATGAACAGAATAAATTTCCATGTGCTTAATTGAAATCTTCTTTAAAAGAGTCATAGTTACTCACACTATTTACATGTGTTTATTGAATTCTTCTTTTTAACACTAACAACACTGGCTAAAAATCGCATTGCATCAATATTTTAAAGTTTTACTATAAAATAAGTAATTAAACTATATTATTTTTTGTTTTTGTTAGATAAAATGGTTAAATTTAAAATAAATGTGACAAAATTAAAATTAATTAAAATAATGAAATTACAGAGATAAACGGAAATAATATTGATATAACCGAAAAAGGGTTGACTGACGCCTGTACGAACAATCTCGAGCCTTTGACTATCACCAGAAAACACTATGCAAATTTTGAAGAGAGAAAAACGATTTTTGATTATGTTTTAAAACTAAAAACTGCTCATGTATTTATAGAGGAAAATTAGGGCAAACATAAAAAAATATTGTACCGATCATGCCCCTAATCGGATGACATGAGTGTGCTGCAAGCATTTAATTCGAATTTATCTCTTAATTTTTAAGATAATCTGCTACCCAAAAAAGAAAAAAATTAATTCAAATGTGGTAAAATATTCATAAACTCAAATAGTTCAAAAAACAAAACACAATTTCATCTCAAGTCATTTAATGATTATAAGTAGAGTAAGTGTATATAAACACTTCCTAATCTATTTATCCTATCAACGTGGGATTGAGTGTTTTCGTTTCTTTTTCTTACTTTGCAACCTCCTAACTTTGATCATCAATTTCTCATTCATTACTCAACCATTTTGAACATATGAGATACCGTTGTAAAGATCTCATAAAGTAGAATAAGTGTCTGTTGAATCTTTATTCGAATCTCTATCTTTACTTATTAGAAATATGGCTCAAAGTTTTCATTTTCTCATATTTTCTCAACAGTTTTAAGTGTTTCAAACTTGTTTTAGTTAAAGAAGATGTCAAACGTTTTATTTTGCAACTATTTTTAGGTCTTCTATTAAAAAAATATTACTCTTTATTGATGAGTTTCTTCAAATTTTGATTTTATTTCTTCAAGCTCTGATTCTAAGATTTGTGATTTTAATTTCACTTTTTTGCATAGATAATTTTTTATAATCAAAGTGTTTTTTAGAGTTTAATTTTTTTATTTTCGTAAAAAATTATAATGAAGAATCATTGATCGAAATCAATGCACCATAAATAAACGAGAGAGTTCTCAAAATCCAAGTATTTTGAGACTTAAAATTGTTTGAATTTTCAAAACGAACTAATTTTCGAATTTTTTTACTTGGTATTTTTGTTTGTTTTCTTAAGAAACCTAAAGGTAAAAAAGAAGATAATTGAAAGCCACGTGTTAGACATTCATTGAGGGGGAAAAATTGACGTGAGACATGAAAATAGGTACAAAACAAAAGGTTAAACACATACTCTAAGAAAAAAAAAATTTAAACACCTAAAACAAAACAAAAAAATTACAATCTACGTACTTATTTATAATAAAGCCTAATTTTAATAACAAATTATTTCCCCTCCACCTATAGTTCTGAAATAAATTTTTATAAATATAATTTTTTTGGATAATTACATTGTAAATGTGATCTAATTTAATTCAAATTATTATGTTTTATATTAATATTTAAGGGTAATTGTTCTATACACAAGCGCTTGTGGAAACTTTTTTACACAAGCGCCTTAGTTTTAGGGGTTAGAGACTTCGTTTAGGGTTTAAAATTTAGGGGTATAAGTGTAGTAGTTTTGAATTTAGGAATTGTTGATAGAATTTTGGGTTTAGGGTTAAAATTTAGGGTTTATAGGTTAAAACCTAAATCCCCACCCATATTACCCTAAAACTAAACCCTAACCCTAAACCCTAAATTCTAACCCTAATTCCTAAATTCTAAACATGAACTCTAAATTCTAAACCTTTACACTAAAACCCCTAAACTCTAAACCCTAAACACTAACCCTAAACCCTATAATTGAGGTGCTTGTGGAAATAAAAACTTTCCACCGCCAGTGTATAGGATATTAATCCAATATTTAAATATATATATATATATATATTAAATACAAAATATTTATAAAAAATGGGCACATGAAAAAGTGAATTAGTTATATAAAACTCAACTTTTGGAAAATACGTTTATGAAAAAGTATATCGAATCAAACGAAGACACGTGTATATTAATGACGTCGATTAAAACTATATATATATATATCGCTATAAATAAATTTCCCTCGTTTGGGGAGAGAGTTAGAAGACGCTGGAATTCTTCTCATGGCCTACGTCGAGGGAGGTTTGGATCTTTTCTCTCTTCTCTTGTTCTCAATTTCTCTTCTTTTGGTAATTTTCAATTTATGATTTCTGTTATGAGTTATTTTTTAAATTTATAATTTGGTTCCAGATCGTTTGCCAGCGATTACTATTTTATTCTTATGATTTATGGGTCTTTTTCTGTGTTGAAATTTAATATTGTTTGAACCCTAATTGGTTATGGGAAAAGAAAATCAATATGATGATTTATGGATCTGTACTTCTTGTGGGATGATGGAAGTTGAAGTTTTAGTTGTGTAATTCGGTGACGTTTTTATGAGAATTGTTCAATCTCGGAACAATCTTCGATTTTTGGACTTATTTTGCATATGAATTCGACTGTGTTATTCTCTTTATGCGGCTATGGAGATTTCAGCTAGCATTGACCCTAGTTTGGTCTTCAGGGGCTGGCTGGCAATGGAGTTGCCCCCCTTGTTTGGTAAAATTATTCTTTTGGTCCCTAAAATTGTAAAACTTTTAGCTGATAAAATGGTAAAATTTCCATTTGACCCCCTAGTTCGGTAAAAGTGGTCTTGTGGTCCCAAAGTTGTCAAGTTGTTAGTTAATAAAATGGAAAATAGCTCTTTTCTTATCTTGAAAGGTTACAATTCAATCTCAGCCCCATAGTGAAAAATTCCTGGCTTCGCCCCTGTTGGCCTTGCCGTAGGGTTCTATAATTCCATGTTCCTCATACTTGGGTGTATGTATCCGAGATGGGTATAGTTAGATTTTTATAAGTTTCTCCATGTTTTTTAAGGATCCTTGGAGGTCATATTCTGTTAGTTCTTGGAAATGAAAAGTCCAAGCATCATATTCGGAATTGTGGTAGATTCCGGTGAAAGTCCCCCGTCTGTCAACATTTAAAACAGTTTCTTTTTTTTTTGACAAAAATATTTAGAACAGTTTAAATAGTAATTTGGAATCCATTTGACATTATGGTTGCTGTTTAGTAGATCTTTGAATCATAGATATTAACCGAATCACAATGCACTCATTACAGTATTCATTGGTGCTTTTCATCTGAATAAATCCATTTCATCCCCCCCCCCCCCCCCCCCCCCCCAAGAAATCTATGTTTTTTTTTTTGCAAAATTCCTCTGTTTGAAATTTCTACCATTTTGCGTTCTTTTGGATTTGTAGAGCCTGTTTTACTAATCTCTCCATAATTTGTATGATTTCTCTGCTCTAGTTGGTGGTATCTGCTAAAGCTCTGTTGTAGTGTTATTTTGAAGACAATTGTTTCCTATTTTCTAATGCCATGTAGTCTTTGTGAGAGTGTGTGTATGCAATTGAAAAGCGGATTTATGTAGTTGTGTCTATTATGTTTCCTGATTTCATTGATTGACAACATTGTCAGTAAATTTTTTTCAGAACTTTTCCATAGAGTTTATGGCCAACAACAAATACTTGACATTCTTAGCTGTATAGTTTTTCGAAGATATGTTGCAACATATTGCCTTTTTCTGACAAAATTGGCTTGTTTCATCGGTTTGGCCTATCGCAATCTTGTCTTCTATATTCATGTTGTGTAAAACATTTATTCATGTATGCTTGTTTAGGTGTCGTGAAATCAAAGAGATCAATATGGCGACTAAGAACCATTACCGATTTCTTCTGGGTAATTATCAATATAATCGGAGTGTTTTTCTCAACAATGTTCTCGGTAGGTTCTCTCATTTTCTTCCTTTGTCACTGGTCAATGCTAGGATTCCTTTTTGTTGGTTTAACGGCATCAATCAATCGGTAACTTGAATGCTGGATGTGCATCAGATGGAAAAGTCAGATGCCTATAGAAAAGGCTTTGGTTCAAGCAAGAAATGGGATGGTGGTGGTCCAGGAGGACCTGGTAGTGGACCGTATGGTGGTGGCGGTGGCCCTCGCCGACCACCACGTGGACTAGACAATGTTCGAGGAATTGATCACAGTAAGTGCTTTGCCTAACTGCCAGCAAACTTCCCAATTATCCGTTTTTTTTTTCTTTCAATTTGTCAGCTAAATTAAGATTTCATTTTCCTCTGCTATATTTTCAGGTTCCCTTCCTGCTTGCGGTTCTTGCTGTGGTGGCTAATTGTGGCAAATTTGGTGTGCAAGCATTGCTGTATCTGAAGTCTCTTATTTTTATTTAAGAATTTTATAAGATGTATTTAAGAAAGATGTCAAGTGTCATTTGATTGCCTGTAAAACAGAGAGCTTTATCACCTCTATAAACCCTTTTTTGTTCAACCCTAAAATCATAAATTTTAAATCCCAACTAAGATGCATGGCAAAAATTCCCCTTATTTTAATTTCAGATTATCACTATTTTGTTAAGAAACTAGACATTGAAAAGGAGAGTATTTGGAATTAGGAACCTGAATAAATTGCAGCACTGGATTTAGGAAAAGAATCAACGCAGCCTTCAAACAATGGTTAATGAAATGCCTTCCAATTTTAACTCTCCCTCTGCACGTATCCTTCTTCATCCCCAAAATCTCCCATTTCCTTTAAATCTCTGCTTCAAATCACTCGGTTCAGTTTCATAATCCATTCTCAGAGGGGAAAAAAACTAGCAGATATGAATCATTGGGTTTCACCTCTTCTGTTGGTAATGCTTTTTGTTGGTAATGCTTAAGGTGTTACAAAGGCAAAAGCCTATATCCCACATTGGTTGGGAAAAAGGCTTGTGAAGAATATTTATACCCATGTTTTCTCTTTCCCTTTTTGAGTGGAAAAGAACAAGAGATATTCTTGCGCAGTTATGAAGAGCTGTTACTGCAATTGTTGCAGCAGATTAATACTGCAGTTATACATATATAAACCACGACACAGTTTCGGTTCATCTAGGTTTATTCTGTTTTTATTATTTCATAGTCAGTGCTAATCAGACCGTTTTGCAGTCATTTACACCAACAATTTAGAAACAAATCTCTCTCCGATCCTGCAAAATGATTTCCTCGTCTGCACTACTTAGCAAGCTTATCCCAGACCTCTCCAAGCTTGATGTGTTGGATGGTAGCAATTGTCGAAGGTGGTCCCAACGCATTCTAATTTTCTTCGAGCAGTTGGACCTTGGCTACGTGATGCTCACCGAACCACCATTCGTGGTTGCCACTACTGTTGTTGTCCCTGTCGACAACCAAGGGCAGAAAGATGCTGCCACCGATGCTTTTGCTGCCGCCACCTTTGCCAAGTATGAGAAGGACAATAAGACGGTTCGTGGCCATCTCCTAAGTCACATGTCCAACAAATTGTTTGACATATACCTTAAGGAGAGGAGTGCAAAGGTGATATGGGATTCGTTGGATACAAAGTATTGTACCGATGACGCGAGGATCAAAAAATACGTCGTTGGCGAGTGGTTGAAATTCCAGATGACCGACAACAAGCCCATCATGGACCAGGTCCAAGACTACGAGAATCTTGTCTTGGATATCATCGCGGAAGGTATGTAGATGTGTGAGGTTCTGCAAGCAAATGTCCTGATCGAAAAGTTGCCAAAGTCCTGGTCCGATTATCGCAACTCCCTCAAGCACAAGAAAAGGGACATACCACTTCAAGAGCTGATCAGTCACATAAAAATCGAAGAGGCCAACTGTTTGAAAGATAAGGTTACTAATAACTTTAGTCACTTATCTTTGAAATCTAATCTAGTTGAGTCTAGTGGTGCTTCAGGGTCCAAAAAGCCATTTAAGAAAGGCCCCAGAACAAAAAGCCCAAACCACAGAAGACTACCAACTTCAAGAATCCGGTCAAGGCCAAGCCAGACGCGAAAATCATGAAGTGTTACATGTGCGGGCAAGCTGGTCACAAGGCGTACCAATGTCAGCATCGTTTGGACCGCCAGAACGAGACCAGACCACACATGCATGTAACGGAGGACATGGATGATGATGTCATTGTTGCGGTAGTTTCGGAGGTCAACCTTGCAGAGAAGAACACCGAGTGGGTTGTGGACACCAGAGCTTCTCGACATTTCTGCGCAAGGAAGGAGTTCTTCACCGATTTCGAGGACATGAAAAATGGTGAACGTCTGTACATGGGAAACTCCAGCAGCTCTCAAGTGATGGGCAAATGCAAGGTTTTACTCAAGCTGACTTCCGATAAAACTTTGGCCCTTAACAATGTCCTATATGTGCCTGCCCTGCGTAGAAATCTGATCAGTGGTGGCCTCTTATATAAGGTAGGCATTAAGTTACTTTTTGAGGCAAATAAACTTGTACTTTCCCGTAATGGTGATTATGCCGGGAAAGGTTTTTTAAGTGAAGGTTTATTTGTCATAGAAACTCAACTTAATGAGAATAAAACTATCACTTCTGCTTATATTGTTGAGTCTGTTGATATGTGGCATGCTAGATTAGGACACATAAATATTCAATCTTTAAAGAAAATGATGAGTATGAATATTCTGCCTAAACTAGACATAACAAACTATAATAAATGTGAAGTTCGTGTAGAAGCTAAGCATGCTAAACCTACCTTTAAAACTGTTTCTAAAAAAAGACAGAACTGTTAGAATTTATACATACTGATCTAGCAGACTTTAGAAACACTGAAAGTAAAGGAGGAAAACACTACTACATAACTTTTGTAGATGATTACTCTAGATATACAAAAGTTTATCTCCTAAGAACTAAAGATGAAGCTGAAAACTTCTTTCTTATTTATAAGGCAGAAGTTGAAAATCAGTTAGATAGGAGAATAAAATGTGTTAGGTCTGATATAGGTGGTGAATATGGATCTAATTTTCTAAAAGAGGTTTGTGAGACGAATGACATAATACATGAAACTTTAACCCCTTATTTTCCTCAACAGAACGGTATAGCCGAGAGGAAAAACATAACTTTAAAAGAGATGATGAACTCATTGTTGATAAGTTCTGGGTTGTCCGACAACATGTGGGGGGAAGCCATTCTATCGGCTAATCACATTTTAAAACCGAATACCTTATAAGAAAATTGATTCTACCCCATACGAATTATGGAAAGGTGTGAAACCAATATTTTAATTTTGATATAACTAAAAACCTAAGGACTAAATTGAAAATGTCAAAACGAATTTTTAAGTCCTCAAAACATCCCCATATGATTTTAAGATTATGCCAAAGTTAAAAACAAATTTTTCAAATATTTTTCTAAGTGTTTAAAGCCGAAACAGTGATTTTCATGTCCCTGTTTCGAAACGGCCTAAGGCATTTCGAAACGTTTTTATCACTGCCAACCCCTGTTCTGAAACGCGTATCGAAACAGCTTTAGAACATTTGAACCCGTATCGAAACAGCTTCATGCGTTTCGAAACTGTTCTTCATTTTTTATTTGAAAACTATAACGGTTGTAATATTTTTTAACTAAATTTTCAAAGATTAATAGGGTGTTTCGAAATGGGCTCAATCAGTTTCGAAACGACCCTTTACAGTAGCAAAACTGTTTCGAAACGAGTCCATGTGTTTCGAAATGGTTCTTCATTCTGATTTGAAAATATGACCGTTGTAAAGGTTTTAACTGATTTTTTAGAATTGATTAGGGTGTTTCGAAATGGGCTTAGGCTGTTTCGAAACGACCCTTTCCAGTGGCAAAAGTGTTTCGAAACGGCTTTAACACGTTTCGAAACGGGCTCTTAAATACACCCAACGACTCTTTCTATTTTAGTCTGTTCCGAAACAGGTACCCCGCGTTTCGAAACGGGTTGTTGCAGACTGCATTTATGGAGGTGAGATAACATCCCCAACGACTCTATTGATGAGTGCAACAACCACAACGGCTAGAAATCAATGAAAATGTATAAAAAGGACCTCTAAAAGCTCCAGCAACAACTATTGATCCTAAAGCAAATATCCATACATCAAATCCAAGCATTTGTGCAAAAATCCCATATTGTCTAAAAACCCCAATTGTAATTTTCATTCTTATCTTGTTCAATTGGGTTAAGTGCTTGTAATTGGGCTACAAATTGTATTCAGAGATACTATCTTAGCCATCAAATTCTTTGTTACCTTTGTGTGAGGATTGGGTTAAATTTTGGGTAGAAAATTTAACCGAAAATTGTAAGGGTTGCTTCCTTAGCCTAGAAAAGGGGAAGAGCAATTAGTGGAATTGTTGCAAATCCTTAGTGAAGCTAAGGTAGTGGATGTAGAGTTCATTTGGAACTTGAACCACTCTAAAATTCCTTGTCAATCTTTTTATTTTGCAATTTCCACCACACAAACATTAAAAATCCAATTCACCCCCCTCTTGGTTCATATCGATCTTTCGATCCACTCAACAATTGGTATCAGAGCCTACCTCTTTGAGGATTAACAACCACAAGAGGAGTTCCTTGGAAGAGTGTGATCATCAAATATCAAGAGATGGCTTCAACCTCTGGTTCGGGCATGTATGAGTCTCAATCCACTACAAAACCTCCATTCTTTAATGGTGATAACTATTCTTTTTGGAAGAATAGAATGCGTCTCTTCATCAAGTCAAATGACTACTTAGTGTGTGATGTCATTGAAGATGACCCTTATATTCCATTGAAGCAAAATGGTGAAGGCAATATGGTCTTGAAGAAAAAGATGGAGATGAGTGAAGAAGAAAGGAAAAAGATTCAAGTAAATGACAAATCTCTCCACATGCTCTTTTGTTCATTCGGTCCGGATATCTATTCTAAGGTTTCATCCATCGAGAGTGCCAGAGAAGTGTGGGACACTATTGAGACTACCTACGAGGGCACCAACGATGTTAAAGAAACTAAGATTGGAATTCTCAATCTTAGTTATGAGAATTTCAAGATGGAGCCCGATAAAACAATGTCCAAGATGTTTGATCGGTTCTCCACTATTGTCAATGGGCTCAAGGGTTTTGGAGAAATCATACCGAAAGACAAGCTTGTCCGGAAGCTACTCTATTCACTTCCCGAATCTTGGGATGGGAAGAGAACCGCTATCATTGAAGCTAAGAATTTGAAAACTTTAAAGCTTGATGAGCTTGTGGGTTCTCTTCTTACTCATAAGATCATGAAGCAAGGAAGAGAAGAAGAGAAGAAGAAAAAAGAGAAAAGAGTAGAGAAGCTTGAGGTTGAGAAGAAGATGGGAATAGCTCTCAAAGCTTCACTACATGAAGAGAGCTCTTCTAGTGAGGAGGATGAACTAGAAGAATTGGCTATGATAGCCAAACGATTCTCACATTTTATGAGGTCCAACCGGGGAAGAAAAATCCAAAGAAAGATGGACTTCAAAAGCAAGAATAAAGAAGAAGCAAAGGATGCAATCATTTGCTTTGAGTGCAAACAACCCAACCACATACGTTCGGAGTGCCCTCAACTCAAGAAGAAGGGCTTTGAGAAGAAGAAGAAGATCAAAGCCAAGCTTGCTACTTGGAGTGATAAGGAGTCATCGGAGGATGACGAACAAGAAGTGGCTAACCTTTGCCTCATGGCACTTGAGGAAGATTCCTCTATGGTAACCTCTAACTCATCTACTTTAGATTTTACATATGATGAATTGAATGATGCATATGATGGGTTACAAGAGGTCTATGATGAATTAGTTGAGAAATATAAAGAGTCGGTCATTAGAAACAAGAAAATTATTTTAGAACTAAATGAGAAAAATGACTCTCTCACTCAAGCTAATTCAAAATTTGAGAAAAAGATATTAGGGTTAAAAGATGAACTAAAATTCTTTCAAGATGAAAATGTTGACCTAATAATCTTTTGTCTCAATGTAATAGTGAACACCAAAAGGTGTTGGATGAGCTAAATGAGCTCAAAAAGTCCTTTAAAAATGTTGGTAGTGTCAAGCATGAAATAGGTGAATCCTCAAGAACAAACCAACCTAAGAAAAGGACTAACTACTACAAACAAGGTAGCCTTCCTAGACATAGTAGAGCTAAAAGAATTAGAAGTGTATGAGTTCCTAAGGAACTTGTAAAATCTAATAATGTTATTGCTATGTCATCTTGGATTCCTAAGGGAACCAAGGTTTTGGGAGCTAACACTCGTGGACCCAAAATGATTTGGGTACCAAAAACAAAAGCTTAATATCGTTGTTTGTAGGGGAGGCATTGCTACAAGGCCAAAGCACAAAGTCAAAACTCATGGTACCTTGATAGTGGATGCTCAAGGCATATGACCGGAGACAAGAGTAGATTCATGGATCTAAAGCCAAAAAGTGGAGGAGTAGTGACATTTGGTGACAACTCCAAAGGCCACATTAAAGGTATTGGCTCCATAGGTAATCACTCTACTATTCTCATTGAAAATGTCTTGTATGTCGATGGTCTTAAACACAATTTATTGAGCATAAGTGAATTGTGTGATAAAGGATTTAATGTTTTATTTGATAAAAATGGATGCAAAATTGTAGACATTAAATCTAATAATATTATGCTCATAGGTCATCGCATATGGAACATATACATGGTGCATCTAGATGACATTCATACATCTCATGCATGCTTAGTTGCATAAAATGAAAATGATGCATGGTTGTGGCATAGGAAACTAGGACATGCTAGCATAAGTGTTTTAGAAAAACTAGTCTCCCTTAATCTAGTTAGATGTTTACCCAAAATAAAATTTTCAAATGATAAAATTTGTGATGCATGCTCTAAGGGTAAACAACATAAGTCTTCTTTTAAATCCATTAATGACGTTTTCACTAGTAGATGTTTACAACTTATCCATATGGATTTATTTGGGCCAATTAGGACTATGAGCTTGGGTGGTAAGTCTTATGCTTTTGTACTTGTTGATGATTTTTCTAGATTTACTTGGGTTCTATTTTTAAGTACTAAAGATGAGGCTTTGGAAAAATTCATCACATTTTCAAAACTAACCCAAAATGATCTTGAACTTAAAATTTCACATATTAGAAGTGATCATGGAACCGAGTTTCAAAATTTAGGGTTTGAAGAATTTTTGAATGAAAATGGTATTAGCCACAATTTTTTGGCTCCTCGAACTCCTCAACAAAATGGGGTAGTTGAGAGGAAAAATAGAACTTTACAAGAAATGGCTAGAACTATACTTTGTGAAAACAATTTACCTAAATATTTTTGGGCAGAAGCCACAAACACCGCTTGCTATATTGTAAATCGAGTAATGATTAGGCCAATTTTAAAGAAAACACCTTATGAGATTTTAAAATCTAAAAAGCCCAACATTAGCTATTTTCACCCTTTTGGTTGCAAGTGTTTTGTTTTAAATAATGGAAAAGACAACTTAGGTAAATTTGATGCAAAAATTGATGAAGTTATTTTCATAGGTTACTCTTTAACCTCTAAAGCCTATCGAGTATTTAACAAAAGAACTTTAGTAGTAGAAGAATCTATCCATGTTGTATTCGATGATAACCTCCTTCCTAGGAAGGATTCTTGTGATGATGATGATGTAAGAATCATAAATGCCTTTGATGGAGGTCAAACTTCAAAGGAGGATGAGATTCCAACAAAAGAAGAGGACACACAAGATCCACCTCTTGAAGCCTTGAAGGACTTGGCTCTTGAGGAAAAGGAAGTGAGCTACCCAAGGGAGTTGAACTATGTCAAAGATGGTGAAATCTTGGGTGATCCATCCAAGGGGGTAACCACTCGATCTTCTCTTAGATTAATGAATCATGTTGCATTTATCTCATGCATAGAGCCTAAGAATATTAAAGAAGCATTGAAAGATGACTTTTGGATTATGGCTATGCAAGAAAAGTTAAATCAATTTGAGAGAAGTAATGTTTGGACATTAGTTGATATGCCTAGTAATCAATCTACCATAGGAACTAAATGGGTCTTTAGGAACAAGCTAGATGAGAGTGGTAACATTGTAAGGAATAAAGCTAGACTAGTAGCACAAGGTTACACTCAAGAAGAGGGAATAGATTTTGATGAAATCTATGCACCCGTAGCTAGAATGGAAGCCATTAGGATGTTGCTTGCATATGCATGTTATCATAATTTCAAGCCTTTTCAAATGGATGTTAAAAGCGCATTTTTAAATGGTTTTATAAATGAAGAAGTGTATGTGGAACAACCACCGGGTTTTGAAGACCCAAAATTTCCAAATCATGTTTTCAAACTCACCAAAGCTCTTTATGGTTTAAAACAAGCTCCTAAAGTTTGGTATGAAAGACTTTCAAACTTTTTAATTGAAAAAGGATTTGAAAAAGGTAAGGTGGATACTACACTTTTTATAAAAATGTATAAAAATGACATCTTAGTAGTTCAAATTTATGTTGATGATATTATTTTTGGTTCTACTAATGAATGTCATTGTCAAGAGTTTGCTAAGTTAATGCAAGGTGAATTCAAGATGAGCATGATGGGGGAGCTCTCATTCTTTTTGGGACTCCAAATCAAGCAAAAGAAGGATGGCACCTTCATCAATCAAGCAAAATACACAAAGCTTGACAAAGATGAAGGAGGTAAGTGTGTTGACTCTAAGCTTTATCGTTCTATGATTGGATCATTGCTTTACCTTACCGCAGGTAGACCAGATATCTTGTTTAGTGTTTGCTTGTGTGCTAGGTTTCAAGCTAGTCCTAGAGAGTCTCACTTTATAGCCGTTAAGAGAATCTTTAGGTACCTTAGAGATACTCCTTGTTTAGGTCTTTGGTACCCTAGAGACTCTACCTTTAACCTTCATACTTATTCGGATGCGGATTATGGGGGTTGCAAAATCGATAGGAAAAGTACTTCGGGAACTTGTCAATTCCTAGGTAGTATGCTCATATCTTGGTTCTCTAAGAAACAAAATAGTGTAGCCTTATCTACCACCAAAGCCGAGTACATATCCTTAGGGAGTTGTTGTGCTCAAGTCTTTTGGATGAAGCAACAACTCTTAGATTATGGAATTAAAGTTGAAACCATACCCCTAAAATGTGACAACACTAGTGCAATATGTTTAACAAAAAATCCCATCCAACACTCTAGAACCAAACACATAGAAATAAGGCATCATTTCATTAGAGATCATGTCTTTAAGGAAGATGTAGTTATAGAGTATGTAGACACCTTAAATCAATTAGCGGACATATTTACAAAACCTTTAGACAAAGAGCGTTTTTGGTCCCTTAGGAGAGAGTTAGGTCTAGCTAGCCTATCTTGACCTTTTAGGACCTCTTTTGTGCTTAAATTTGCTTGATCTTGTGAAATGCCATGTTTATGTGTTTAGACTCCTAATTTCATCCATGCTTATAGCTAGGGGGAGTATGTTTATGTTTGCATATGTTTTGCCTGCTCATTCATGTCATTTATGCATGTTAGGCCTAAGAAAAAAATCATCTTTCTGCACTTTTAGAGCCTCATCTGCACTTCCAGGCCTAGGTGTATCAAAACGGGTGAACCTGTTTCGATACGGGTACCTTAAATTCATATCTGAGAGAAGGGCGTTTCGAAACGCCTCCAAAGGGTTTCGAAACGTTTTTGCTACTGCCAATGGGTGTATCGAAACGTGTTTCGATACAGGTCAAACGAGGCTTCGATACGGTCAACACCGTATCGAAACGGTCAGCTGACGGTCTCAAAAAGGTCAAACCCTAGTGCTCTCGTTTCGAAACGGTCTAGACCGTTTCGAAACGGTATCACGGATAGCATTATTTAAGGCTTTTAATGTTAAAATCCACTTTTACATCAAACTCTTAAAAACCCTAAACCGACTTTCTCCCTATAAATACCCTATAAACATCTTTGTTTTTCATCAAATCTTGAGGGGTTTTACTCTAAAACTCAAGTCTAAGCAAGTTTCATCAACATTGTGCAATGATTTTCATCAAATCATCCAAAATCCCAAATTAAGGTATTTTTTCCCTTTTTCTTTTTCTTTCAATTTATGTTTGAATCTTAGGTTAGAAAATTTTATTTTTGTATAAATCATATGTTTTCATGTTTGGGTTTTCCATATCTTGTAAATTTTTTTTCAAAATCTCAAATTTTTTTATTCGAATATAAAATTTTTCAATCGTATTTTTTTACTATTTTTTTAATTTTTCTTTGTTTTAATTTTTTTTAAAACCTCATTGGGATTTATTATTGGATTGAATTTAAAAATCAATGCATACACCTAATTTTAAAACATGCTTGCTTAATGTTTTTAAATGTCAGATCAAGCTAACAAAAAGCGTAAGGCCGTTCAAACCGGTGATTCGAGCATTCGTCCAAATCTAGCTCTGCTTTTTCAGAAATCCCTTCGAACTACCGAGATGCGAGCTCGCTTCACATATGTCAAGGATTTCGAAGTTTGTCGTGAACGTGTCATTGATCTTGATTACCTCAACTCCGAGCGATTCCTATTTCGTTACCTCGAGCGTTTAAGTGAATGGGATCTTCTTCCTCTGTTGAGCATCCCAGATATTCGCTACAAACATATGGTACTCATCTTTTACTCTAATTCTCGTCTTATTCATGACGAAACCAAGACTGAGGTTGTAGGAATTGAATCTTTCTTGTTAGGGAAAAAGTTTACTGTTAATATTGCTCTCTTGGAGTCCACCTTTTCCCTTAAAGATATAGGTCTTGAGGATGAACGTCACTTCAGTACTTTCACCGGTCCGACACTTACCTTGGATGCGCACGACCGTTTTCTTCACTTGATGGTATCATGGTTCCTTCGCCCTTCCGGAGGTAAATACTCTCATATCCGTCAAGTTGATCACTTTTGGCTTGAATGTTTCCGTAGAGGTGAGCGCCATAATGTTGCCAAGATTATTTTTGCCGAGATGGTCAATAATGTTAGGGTAAACTACATAAATGACCACCATATTATTGCAAAAGTCGCGATTTGACCACCTTACTTTTTTTTGAAGCAATTATACCATCATACTATTAAATTGAGTGCAATTTGACCACTAGCCGTTAAAGGTTAATGGCAGGGTGATGTGCCAGTTAAAAAAATAAGGGTATAATTACACATTTGGTCCTTACTACTTATACATTTTTTAAATTTAATCCTAATTTTAATTTAATAAAATAAATTAATTATTTAATTAGGTGGTGACACGTGTCACTACCTTATTGGAGGAATTTAATTATATATATTTAATTAAATAAATTTATTTTCATCCTCCAATTAGGTGGTGACACGTGTCACCACCTAATTAAAGGAAGGAATAGAAAAAAACCACAAATACAGGTAAGGGGGATTGAACCTGCGTCCCATAGCAACCTAGACAATTGGCTTACCACCAGACCAAATCATGCATCGTGATATGTTTACTGCCATATATTATATCTAAATAAACATCAAAAATTAAAAAACTCCATCTTCCTCATCAGCAACATTTTCCATTGCCTTCTCCAAATCCCCAGAAACAAGATTCATCCATACTTGAAGAAATAATTGCTGCAAGAAATAGAATCCTACAAGTTTGCTTTACTTTATGTAACGAGGCTAAATCTTTTTCAATCATCGCCAGCACTAACATTAGAAATCCTATGAAAATTTTGTTTGCTTTACTCGAAGTCAATTCAAGTCCATCCTCCCAATGTACCAGTCCTTATAAAACCTATCTGCCCTATCAAAACCCTAACAACCGTATTCATATGCTTAATCCATAGAAGTGCTTCTTTCACCATAACATCAACAAGCATACCATTTTTCGTCGGCTGCATCTTTTTTTCGTCATTTCAATCCAACAAAGCCTCAACTCATCCCATTTTTGAGCTCCCCATCGCTCAAAGCACGATATTATAATGAATCACATTTGGCTCAAAGTCTTTCAACGACTCGAATAACTCTCTCGCAGTTACTCTGTTCTTTTGGATTCAAATTCTCACAAGCTGAAGAAAGGGTTTTCTCGAAACCATTATCAGATTCCAAAGACCTGAGAATCCAAGGCAAAACGCCTCCGTACCTTTTCTTTTTAACATTAATTGAACTTCTAGCAGGCGAAAACAGGGTTCTAGAGTGACACTGTAGCCTCGTTACAGAAAGTAAAGCAAACTTGTATATATATACGTGTAGGATTTCTGTGAAACCAAACAAAATTTTCATAGGATTTCTAATGTTAGTGCTGGCGATGATTGAAAAAGATTTAGCCTCGTTACAGAAAGTAAAGCAAACTTGTAGGATTCTATTTCTTGCAGCAATTATTTCTTCAAGTATGGATGAATCTTGTTTCTGGGGATTTGGAGAAGGCAATGGAAAATGTTGCTGATGAGGAAGATGGAGTTTTTTAGTTTTTGATGTTTATTTAGATATAATATATGGCAGTAAACATATCATGATGTATCATTTGGTCTGGTGGTAAGCCAATTGTCTAGGTTGCTATGGGACGCAGGTTCAATCTCCCTTACCAAATAATTAATTTATTTTATTAAATTAAAATTAGGATTAAATTTAAAAAATGTATAAGTAGTAAGGACCAAATGTGTAATTATACCCTTATTTTTTTAACTGACACATCACCCTGCCGTTAACCTTTAACGGCTAGTGGTCAAATTGCACCCAATTTAATAGTATGATGGTATAATTGCTTCAAAAAAAAGTAAGGTGGTCAAATCGCGACTTTTGCAATAATATGGTGGTCATTTATGTAGTTTACCCATAATGTTAAGCTTATTGACACCAATGAGTTGAAATCTTTTACTTATGGCACAATCTTGAGCTACATCTTTAGTCACATCGGTCTCGATTGCACCTACGACTCCCCGGAACCTCGCAAGTGCAAGATTAATGAGTCCTCTCTACGCAAATCTGGGTTTTGATATGTGAATGATGTGTGGGAGCGAGTTGATAGAGAAGCTCTTCTTCATCCCGTTGCTCCTCCACCGCAAGTTCAAGTTGGAAACAATGAAGCCCTTACGGCTCTCATTACCGAGTGGTTCAATGCTTTAGATTCTCGCATTGCTTCGGGTTTTGATGTCATGGACACTCGCTTGAAAAATGTCGAGGATCACCTCCTAAATCTTGAGACTTCCCATTCAAACTTGGATTTGTCCTTCTCTACTCTCTATGGGCAATGGACGAAGTTTCACCGTTCTCAAGTCAAGAGCGATGATGAGACTTCCGATGATGATGGTGATGACGAGGTCTATAACTTTTATATCATATCATATCATATTATTTATGCATTTTAGGTTTAAGATTGCATCTTTATGTTTCATTATGTTTTAGGAACCTATGCTTTTGATCTTTTGTTTGGGATTATATTTTAAACTTCATGGTGATTTATGTTTTTGGATATTTTAATTTTATGAATTTATATTATTGTTGCTTATTGGTTAATGCTTATTGGTATTAATCCTTTGTCTTCTCTATGAGCCTTATTTATTCTTTTTGATCTAACAAAAAGGGGGAGAATAAATTTAAGAGCCACAAACTAAAATTCGTTTTAAATGTTCAAAAGTTTTTTTAAGCCACAAACTAAAATTCATTTTAAATGTTCAAAAGGTTTTTTTAAGTTTTAAAACTTGGATTTCAAAGTTAAACATTTTTAAAACTTTAAAAACCTATCTTAAATTAAGGGGGAGTTAGAATATTTTCAAATATTTTAAAACTCTTAAAAATTCTAACTTTGGTTTTGTTATATCAAAAAGGGGATATTGTGAAACCAATATTTTAATTTTGATATAACTAAAAACCTAATGACTAAATTGAAAATGTCAAAACGAATTTTTAAGTCCTCAAAACATCCCCATATGATTTTAAGATTGTGCCAAAGTTAAAAACAAAATTTTCAAATATTTTTCTAAGTGTTTAAAGCCGAAACAGTGATTTTCAAGTCCCTGTTTCGAAACGGCCTAAGGCATTTCGAAACGTTTTCATCACTGCCAACCACTGTTCCGAAACGCGTATCGAAACGGCTTTAGAACTCTTGAACCCGTATCAAAACAACTTCATGCGTTTCGAATCTGCTCTTCATTTTTTATTTGAAAACTATAACGGTTGTAATATTTTTTAACTAAATTTTCAAAGATTAATAGGGTGTTTCGAAATGGGCTCAATCAGTTTCGAAACGACCCTTTACAGTAGCAAAACTGTTTCGAAACGAGTCCATGTGTTTCGAAACGGTTCTTCATTCTGATTTGAAAATATGACCGTTGTAAAGGTTTTTAACTGATTTTTTAGAATCGGTTAGGGTGTTTCGAAACGGGCTTAGGTTGTTTCGAAACGACCCTTTCCAGCGGCAAAAGTGTTTCGAAACGGCTTTAACACGTTTCGAAACGGGCTCTTAAATGCACCCAACGACTCTTTCTATTTTAGTCCGTTCCGAAACAGGTACCCCACGTTTCGAAATGGGTTGTTGCAGACTGCATTTATGGAGGTGAGATAACATCCCCAACGGATCTATTGATGAGTGCAACAACCACAACGGCTAGAAATCAATGAGAAGGTATAAAAAGGACCTCTAAAAGCTCCGGAAACAACTATTGATCCTAAAGAAAATATCCATACATCAAATCCAAGCATTTGTGCAAAAATCCCATATTGTCTAGAAACCCCAATTGTAATTTTCATTCTTATCTTGTTCAATTGGGTTGAGTGCTTGTAATTAGGCTACAAATTGTATTCAGAGATACTATCTTAGCCATCAAATTCTTTGTTACCTTTGTGTGAGGATTGGGTTAAATTTTGGGTAGAAAATTTAACCGAAAATTGTAAGGGTTGCCTCCTTAGCCTAGAAATGGGGAAGAGCAATTAGTGGAATTGTTGCAAATCCTTAGTGAAGCTAAGGTAGTGGATGTAGAGTTCATTTGGAACTTGAACCACTCTAAAATTCCTTGTCAATCTTTTTATTTTGCAATTTCCACCACACAAACTTTAAAAATCCAATTCACCCCCTCTTGGTTCATATCGATCTTTCGATCCACTCAACAAAAGGGTATGCCCCAAATTTACAATACCTGAAAGTGTGGGGGCGTCTGACCAAAGTGGGGTTGCCAGACTTTAAGAAGTCCACCATTGGACCTAAGACCGTTGATGCTGTGTTTATAGGCTATGCTTCTAACAGTGCCGCATATAGATTCATGACTTTACAAGATTCTTCTATTTGTGAATCTAGGGATGTTGTTTTCTTTAAAGATATCTTTCCTCTCAAGAAACCTAGATTAAGTGTTGAAACACAAATAGAAAACTTGCCATCCACTACTTCTAATATGTCTTCTAGGTCTTCTCAAGAGATTGAATTTGAGCCTAGAAGAAGTAAGAGACAAAGAGTTGAAACCTCTTTTGGACCATACTTCATAATTTCCTTTATTTCTGAGATAAATGATTTAGGCACCCTTTTTGATCCTATAGCTCAAGTTTATTTGTTATATGAGGATCCTAAAACTTACGAAGAAGTTATACGATATATTGATGCTAGTTTATGGAAAAGCGCTATAAAAGATGAACTAGAATCAATAATGTCTAATCATACTTGGGAAATAATTGACTTGCCTATAGGATTTAAAACCATCAGTAGTAAATGGGTCTTTCGAAAGAAACTTAGACCAGATGGTTCTATCCAGAGGTATAAGGCAAGGCTAGTAGTCAAAGGGTTCACTCAAAGATTTGGTCAAGACTTCTTTGATACTTATTCTCCCGTCACTAAAATGTCAATGATTCGTGCATTGTTTGCACTAGCCTCCATTCACAAGTTGCAAGTACATCAAATGGATGTAAAGACTGCATTTTTGAATGAGGATCTAGATGAAGAGATCTATATGGAGCAACCTCTTGGCTTCGAGGCGCCTGGTATGGAAGGTAAAGTTTGTAGACTTAAAAAGTCACTTTATGGCCTGAAGCAAGCTTCTAAACAGTGGTATGAGAAATTTCATAAAACTATACTTAGTTTTGGTATTGTTGTGAATGGTTCGGATGTATGCGTGTATTCGAGGATGTTTGGTACTGATTGTGTCATCATAAGCTTGTATGTTGACGACATGTTGTTTTTCAGTACTAACATTGAGTCCATTAACAAAACAAAGAGTTTCTTGTCCACTAAGTTTGAGATGACTGACTTGAGAGAATTCGATGTAATCTTAGGAGTCAAAGTAACCAAAACTGAAAAGAGATTTTGTTTAAGTTAGACACACTATATCGAGAAAGTGTTAAAGAAATTTGACAGTTATGATGTCATCCTTGTTCGAACTCCTTATGACTCTAGCATACATCTCTTTAAGAATAAAGGAAGTAGTGTTTCTCAAACAGAATATGCCAAAATAATTGGTAGTCTGATGTTCTTAATGAACTATACTCGGCCAGATATTGCCTATGTTGTAAGCAGACTTAGTAGATATACTCACAACCCTAGTGGTGAGCACTGGGTTGCTCTTAGACGCTTACTTAAGTACCTTAAGGGTACGATGGACTGGAGACTTGAGTTTGTTGGCTTTCCTGCTACTTTAGAAGGATATTGTGATGCCAACTGGGTCTCTGATAGTGATGAAGTAAGCTCTACGAGTGGGTATGTTTTTACTTTGGGAGGAGCAGCAATTTCTTGGAAGTCTTCAAAAAAGGCTTGTATTGCTCGCTCTACTATGGAGTCAGAGTTTATAGCTCTTGACTTAGCTGGGCAAGAAGCTGAGTGGCTAAGGAGTTTGTTAGCCGATATTCCGTTGTGGGGAAGTCCGACTCCTCCTGTTTCCTTGTTGTGTGATTCACAAGCTGCGATTTGTGTTGCCAAGAGTCAAGTTTACAATGGTAAAAAGAGGCACATTCGCATAAGACATGAATTTGTTAGACACTTAAGAAGGAATGTAGTACTCTTTTTAGAGTATGTGAAGTCGGAAAGAAACCTAGCAGATCCGCTTACCAAAGGGTTAAGTCAGAAGTTGGTCCTAGATTCGTCGAGGGGGATGGGTTTAAAGCCCATTGGTTGAGGAATTCATAGTGGATACCCAACTTAGTTATCTAAGTTCAATGTGGTCAAACGAAACCATGGAAAGGACTCATAGTGTACATTTCTCACTACCTATCCCTATGACGAATAATGTACATGCCTAGGTTGAGTACTATTACTCTTAATAAATTCATAGCCCATGTTTTGGGTGGTCTTTGTGAGAAAGACTTGATGAATTTACCAAATCATGGTTGAATACTTATTCTTAATAAGTTCATAACACAAATTTGAATGTGTTGTCCTATTGAGAAGGACAAGATGAACTTACTGCCAGAAAAAGGTCGAGTTTCAAGAAACTCTTAATGAATTCAAAGTTTGAATGGTCTTATTAAGAAGAACATTTTGAATTCATAGATAATGAGGTTGAATATTTATTCCTAATGATTTCTATCTCAAGATTGGGTGGTTCATTTTTAAATGAACTTGAAGAAATCACCATATCTCTAAGAGGTTGAGCCATTATAAATGGTTCTTAATTATTTCATAACCCGATTTCGGGGTGGTTTATATCGAGATAAACTTGATGAAATAACCTATGTAAGTGAGAAGGATTAACCACCTTCTGTGAAAAATATTGGGCCGTTTTTCTAATACACTTACTAGAATCCTGAGGTAAGATGGACAAATATACACTTGTGTATATATATCTTACACACCGAGAACTTCGGTGGATGAAGGAGTTAGTTGTGTGTTATGAGTTTACCCCTATCTTAGAAAGTTCAAGACTAGTTTCACTTATCTAAGAGAATGACCGCTCATCATCACTATGTACTAGTTCAAGATACGTTCACTAGTGCTTAAGCAACTAATACCGCTATTGCTCTTCTGAGAAGGTTTGTGTTTGAGATACAGATGAATTCTTTCGCATTAGTGGGGGAATGTTAGTAATGCTTAAGGTGTTACAAAGGCAAAAACCTATATCCCACATTGGTTGGGAAAAAGGCTTGTGAAGGGTATTTATACCCATGTTTCTCCCCTCCCTTGTTGAGTGAGAAAGAACAATGGACATCCTCACGCGCCGCCGTCCGGCCGGCTCGGCTCGAGCTCGGGTAACACGTGTCTTCGACACATCCGCGCGCGGGTATTATCTTTTTGGAGAAAATTCGTAAGGAATTTTCTTAAGAACAAAAGATCATGTGAAAGAATTTTTCTACTTATTTATAGGCTTTGAAAAACTGTTCGAATTCGGAATTTATTTTTTTCAATTAAATTCGAATCTGAACGTTTTGATCTAGTACTATTTTGTTCGAATATAAACATCCTATTTATTCGAACTTATTCGAATATAAACGGTCTATTCTAGTGTTGAATTTAGACTGTTTTTCCAGTCAAATTCATGTGCTGTTACTGGATGATTATTGCAGGTTTAATATGTTGTTATGGAGAGTTGTTACTGCAGCTGTTACAACAGATTAATACTGCAATTATACATATATAAATTTGTATTAATATGGACAGTGTAATGACGTTTCTGTCCATACAAATCAACCTATAAATATAGGTCCTTCATGCAATATTAGCATGCAACAAACACACAACAAACATTCTAAAAAAGCTCTCTGCTTTCCTCCATCGCCTGAAGTAGCAGTATCGTCGTTGTTCACTCCGGAGTCGAGTGTACGATTCTTGGAGCATCCGTGTTCACCTCGGGGGACATTCTGCCTGCGAAGCGACTATACTGTTCGGGGCAGATTTGTTTCTAAGGTAGTGGCCAACATACCACGACATGGTTCCAGTTCATCTAGTTTTATTCTGTTTTTATTATTTCCTAGTCAGTGCTAATCAGACCGTTTTGCAGTCATTTACACCAACACTTTCATCTAATAACTCGAATTCAGTTGATTCATACAATCATCCGTTGTAACAATCTCAAGTAATCAAACTCAATTTCTATTGAATAATCAAAGAATTACAATAGAGAAAAAAAAGGAAACGGGGAATTGAGATATGGAGAAGAAGAAGAAGAAATGGGAGAAGGAAGGTAGTCGCATGCAGGGTGTTCGCGGTTAACTAAAATACTATAACGGTTAAACTATAAGTTTTGTTCTTAGTGCAAAAGTTATATGTTCTTAATGTAATTAGAGGGAAAATACATAGAGAATGTGCCTAAAAATACATAAAAAATTAGGGACTCATTCTTAATTGTTAACCAACGGTTAACCGTAAACACCCCTAGGCACGCAGCCAATGTTTTACAAAATATCAGATATCCTTTTCCCTAGAGACTCATGACTTATTTATATTAATAATAATACCGTCTATTTAATTTAAAAGCCAACTGTTTCCCAAGAATATAGGGTCTCTTCCTGCTCACAATAACAACCGTATATGCATCAGTTCTTTCCTTTCCATCAGTTAGGCGAAGCATGAAAAGGTTAGGCATCGCACGAACGCTTGCCATGTACTCAATTGGTTGTATTTGAGTCCATCTTCCCCAAGACCAATGGAATCATAAAGCATAACATAGATAACTCTTGCTTCACACAAGGTAAAATTTTTAATGGCAGTTCTCAAGTAATCAATGAAAACAAAGAATGCAGTACGATAAGGAACCAGGCTTGAACGGTGAAGAGTAATGTCATTGCAGATAGCTCCCATTCCATACTTTCTAACACCAAAACTGACATTGATTGCACAATGGGGCTGCCATTATTACAACATCAAATGATGACCACTTTGATTTCAATGTAAGTTTGTCTTTGAAAAGATTTTTGCTCAACACATTAGCAAGACAACTTTTTCTTGAGGCATCACTATTGATGTCACCACCACATTCAATACAAAATTCAGGATCATCCATTTTATCATATTCATCACGATCAATGTTAATTACACCTAGAGCAGGGAAATTCTTACCACGCTTTGAACCACTATAACCTTGCAGAATACCTTGTAAATCTTCCTCCACAGATTCATGAGAGTCCATGATGATAACATTCTCAAATTTCCTTTTCACCTTGCAGCTTTTCAGTAGGTTATTCCTTGTTCCTTTTCCTTTCAATACTTTTAATTCCTTTTTCACACTAGTTGGAGTTGACCCAGCTTTAACCGCAACTACCTTTGCCGAGACTAACATCAAGAATTCGTGAGTTGCCACTAGGGGTGTAAACGAGCCGAGTCGAGCTCGAGTAGTACAAAGCTCGGCTCGTTAAAGTTTCAAGTCGAGTTCGAGCTTTAGTAATTTCTAACGACCTTGAGAAATCTGAGCTCGACTCGGCTCGTTTAGAACTCGAGTCGAGTTCGGGCTTGATTCGAGCCCAATCGAGTCAAGTGTTGGCTGATCTTTGACCGTATTGGACTCGAGTAACTCTTCATCTGTCACATCTTATTTAAAGTCTTACGAAGAAAAAACTTTGATACACAAGTTGTGTAAACTCAATCTTGCTAATTTTAGGGTTTAGGGTGTTAGTGTAGGGTTTAATACTTATGTTTAGCATTTATATTTAGGGTTTTAAGTTTAAGAATTTAGATTTTAAATTATAAATTATAAAAAATAAAAAAATTAGTATATTATATTTTTAAGTAGCTCGTGAGCTTTCCGAGTCGGGTATCAAGTAGCTCGGCTCGACTCGTCAAGAACTCGAGTCGATTTTGAGCTCGAGTTGAGCTTTGACCAAACTTTGACCGAGTCTAACTCGAGTAACTCGCGATCTGTCTAGTCTCATTTACCAAAAACATTGTCATGTGTCATCTTTATTTTCAATACACAAGAGAAAAGTATAAACTACTACAACAGTGAATAATCCCCTCATCAAGCTTTTGCTTGACTTGATATTCAATTACTTCATTTTGGCAACATGGATATTGGCAAGGCTTCACAATTTTCAATTCTCCCCCGGATCAAATTTAATGCTATGGTAAGTCTCTCCCACAACAGACCATCCTCCTAATTCTTGTAACTTGTGAGCTGAAACTTGACCAACAAACTTTTCATCAAAAGTATTGGCACCAACTTCCTCAGTTTTATCATACATCAATAACAAGTGAAGGCCCGTACACTTATGACAAAAATGTATTTTTCATACTGGTAACAGCACGATCCATTTTCTCTTTGCTTATGAGGTTCGACCACTGTTATGTGTCGAGAGGTCAATAGATTTGTAAGGCTTTGTTCCCCATGTTTCACAGAGTTGAACACCAATTTATTGGTAGTGGGCAATAATGTTCCGATCTCGTCAGAGCTTGCGTGAATCACTGCTCTGTCATTTTGAAAATCATGTCTCACATTGCAATGAGTCGGTTGGTTGACAATTTCGGTGTCAATTCATCGAACACCTGGTGAACCTCTGTGATTGAGTCATCTTGCTTAGCCCCAGCTGCACTCATCCCGTCATAAGTAGTGGTTACCGTAGTCGCTAGTCCCAACTTTGACGATATAACAGCCAATTGATGTTCTATATCATGAAGCTTTTGTTTGTTTGTTTCCTACAATAGTGTTCTCAAGCTTAACTGCACGATTCTGCAAATCCAGTCCCTTGTTTTGATATGAGATCGTTTACAAGCACTCAACCCAATTGAATAAATAATATTGGAAATATAAGGTTCTACAATTGGGATTTACAAAAAAATATGGGATTTTAGCACAATAACTTGAATTTGATGTTTGAATCTTTCTTTTTGGATCAATAGTTGTTGTTGGTGCTTTTAGAAGTCTATTTTATACATTCTCATTGAATTCTAGCCGTTGGGTTGTTGCCTTCATTATTATAGCCGTTGGGATGTTATCTTTCCTCCATAAATGCAGTCTGCAACTACCCGTTCTGAAACTCTCAACCCTGTTTCGAAACAGACTAAAATAGAAATAGTCGTTGAGGTGTAATAAATAGGCCGTACCGAAATGGACATGATCGTTTCGACACGCTAAGAGCATGTTCCGAAACATTCTGAAGCCCGTTTTGAAACAATTTGCCACTGTCAAAACCTGTATCGAAACGGCTTAGAAGCGTTTCGATACGCTTTAACTATATCTTAAAAATTAGTTAAAAAGTTCAACGGTCATATTTTAAAACCAAGATTGAAATTCTTTTCGAAACGTTTGAGGTCGTTTCGACAATGCTGTATCAAAACGGTTCAAATCGTTCCGTTGTTCTTCATCCGTTTCGAAACACAAAGACATGTTTTGATACACCCATATCGAAAGGGGAAAGCTAGTTCTGAAACATAGGTTAACAGTTTCAAAACGTTCCGAAACGCCTAAAGAGTGTTCCGAAACGGTGACTCGAAAATCACTGTTTTGACTTGGTAAATACTTAGAGAAATTTGAGTAAGCTTAAGTTTTGACTTCGACAATTTTCTTTGAACACATAGAGAGTTTTTGAGGACTTAAAAATTCATTTTCTCCTTTTCAATTTATTCCTTAAATCCTTTGTTATATCAAAATCAATTCATTAGTTTTACAATCTTCCCCTTTTTGATATAACAAAACCAAGTTTGAATTTATAAGAATTTTGAAATCTTGAAGACGTTCTAACTCCCCCTCAATGTAAGATGAGATTTAAAGTTTTGAAGAGATTTAAAATTCAAGTGTTTGAAACTCAAAACCAACTAAAAAAATTGGCTCTTATATTACTTCTCCCCCTTTTTGTTAGATCAAAAAGAATAATAATCAAGGCTAATCATGAGAAGAAACAAGGTTATAAGCAATAAACCAAACACCATAATATCGATATCATTAAGTTCAAGAAACAAATCATCAAACACAAATACTTAAAGCATTAGAGTTTAAGCTCAATCCCAAAGAAAATAATCAAAACATAGGTCTTTAAAACATAAAAGATTGATAGGTGCAAACTTTAATCCTAATATGATATGTAATATAAATCCTAAGCCTTGTCATCATCGCCACCACCTTCATCAAGAGAATCATCATTGTCTTTATCTTGAGCACGACGATAGTTCCTCCAATCACCATAGAATGTGGAGAAAGATAAATCCATAGATGATTGTTGATTCTCAAGAGAAGAGACACGTTCCTCCAAAGATTGCATGCGAGTGTTGAGAGTACCAAAACCCGAAGCCATGTTTGTATCGATCGAGTTGAGTCGCTCGGTAAGGAAAGCCATAAGTGCCTCATTGTTAGGAGCCGGAGCTTGAGGTGGAGGCTCAACTTGAGGTGCCAGAGCTCGCCTATTAACACGAACCCATTGGCCAAGAGTATAGGGAAACCCGGACTTGATAAGAGAAGATTCACCAATCTTTTGCTTGCGGGGTTCCGGAGAATCATAAGAACAATCAAAATTGAGGGTACCAAAGACATAGCTTAAAACAGCCCCATAAGTGAAGGATGTAAGTGCATCGGTCTTGCGAATCTTCACTTGATGGACCATCTCAGCAAACATGATTTTGACCAAGTTCGGGCGTTGTGCTTTGAGAAAACACTCTAACCAAAAATAATCAACTTGACGAACGTGAGCAAACTAACCTCCTGAAGGGCGGATGAACCAAGAGATCATCAAATGGAGGAACTGGTCATGAGCATCCAATGTGAGAACGGATCCGGTGTGAGCACCAAAGTGGTTCTCATCCTCAATGCCTTCATCTTTGAGCCCAAGAGCTTTCTCTAAAACGAGTATATCAATAGTGAACTTCCTGCCCAAAAGGTACGACTCAATGCCAATCACCTCGATATGATCTTCATTATCAATAAGAACGACATTGGAGTAGAATAGCAGGACCATATGCTTATAGCCAAAGTCTGAAATGCTCAAAAAGGCTAATAAGCTCCATTCTCGCAAGAGAGCTAGATAGCAGAATTCAAAGCGCTCAGAGTCAAGGAGCGTGATATCTACAACTCGCTCTCGGCGAACGACTAAATCTTTGATGATTTTGAAACAATCCTTAGTCTCTTGATTCCTAAGATTCTTTTGAAAAAGGAGGGTAAGGTTAGGACAGATGTTTGCTTGGGTTGAACCTTCACCCGTTTAAGTCTTGCGTTTCTTGTTAACGTTTTCCATGAAATTCCTAAAAAGCACAAAGCAATCAAAAAGAATTTAAATGTATGCATTTAAATCCTTAATTCAATCCAATGAAAAATCCCATTAAGGTTTTAAAAAGAAACACTTTAAAAATGTATATACATATAACAAATTTTTTAAAGAAGAAACAACTTTTGAAAAACAGTAAAAAAATACGAGTGAAAACAAATATATTCGAATCAAAAATTGAAGATTTTGAATTTTTTTTACAAGTTTTGAAGAACCCAAGTTGCAAAACATATAATTTATAAAAAATTAATATTTTCTAACCTAAGACACGAATAAAATTAAAGGAAAAAGAAAAGGATGAAAAATACCTCAAAAAGGGATTTTTTGGGTGAATGAATGGAAGAAATTGCACCAAGTTGTTGAAGCTTACTTAGACTTTAGTTTGTGAGTAAAAGCCTTCAAGATTTGATGAAAAACAATGAGGTTTAGAAGGGTTTTATAGAGAAAATTCGGGTTTAGGGTTTTTAGGAATTTTAATTAAAAGTAAACTTTAGCAATTAAAGCCCTTAAAAAGCTGTTCAGATACGCGTTTCGAAATAGGCACGACCATTTCAAAACAGGCGTATCGAAATGTTGACTGACGTTTCGAATCCTGTTGATCGTTCCGATACGGCTTTGACCGTATCGAATCCCACGTGATAACTCGTATCGAAACGCTTTTGGGTCGTTTCGATACATGTCTTAGCAGAGGCAAAATGTTTCGAAACCCTTTTAGGCGTTTCGAAACACCCTGGTCACAAAACATTCTTTTAAGGCAGTCGTATCGAAACAAATTGACCAATTTTGGTACGCCTGGGCCTGAAGGTGCAGATGAGGCTCTAAATTGCAGAAAAAAATGAATTCTAGTAAGTCACATATACAGAAATGCTATGTATGAGCAAGAGAAACATGTAAAAACATAAACATACTCCCCTTAACTATAAGCATGGATGAAATTAGGATTAAAAACACATAAGCATGGCATTATGCAAGAAATCAAGCAATTTAAGCACAAAAAGGTCCTAAAAGGTCAAGATAGGCTAGTTAGACCTAACTCTCTCCTAAGGGACCAAAAATGCTCATTATCTAGAGGTTTTGTAAAGATGTCTGCTAATTGATTTAAGGTGTCTATGAACTCTAAAACAACACCTTCATTAAGAACATGATTTCTAATGAAATGATGCCTTATTTCTATGTGTTTGGTTCTAGAGTGTTAGATGAGATTTTTGGTTAGACATATAGCACGAGTGTTGTCACACTTAAGGGGTATGGTTTCAAATTTAACTCCATAATCTAAGAGTTGTTGCTTCATCCAAAGGACTTGAGCACAAAAAATTTCTAAGGATATGTACTCGGCTTCGGTGGTAGATAGAGCTACACTATTTTGTTTCTTAGAGAACCAAGATATGAGCATACTACCTAAAAATTGGAAAGTGCCAAAAGTACTTTTTCTATCTATTTTGCAACCCCCATAACCTGCATTCGAATAAGCATGAAGGTTAAAGGTTGAGTCTCTAGGGTACCAAATACCTAAACAAGGAGTATCTCTAAGGTACCTAAAGATCTTTTTAACGGCTATAAGGTGAGACTCTTTAGGATTAGCTTGAAACCTAGCACACAAGCAAACACTAAACAATATATCCAATCTACTTACGCTAAGGTAAAGCAATGATCCAATCATAGAGCGATAAAGCTTAGAGTCAACACACTTACCTCCTTCATCTTTGTCAAGTTTTGTAGATGAGCTCATAGGTGTGGCTTGAGGCTTTGCATTCTCCAAGCCAAACTTCTTGAGCATATCTTTCACGTACTTTGCTTGATTTATGAAGGTGCCATCCTTTCTTTGTTTAATTTGGGGTCCCAAGAAGAATGAGAGCTCCCCCATCATGCTCATCTCGAATTCAACTTGAATTAACTTAGCAAACTCTTTGCAATGACATTCATTAGTAGATCCAAAGATAATATCATCAACATATATTTGTACTACTAAAATGTCATTTTTATATCTTTTTATGAAAAGTGTAGTGTCCACCTTGCCTTTTTCAAAACCTTTTTCAATTAAAAAGTTTGAAAGCCTTTCATACCAAGCTCTAGGAGCTGGTTTTAAACCATAAAGTGCTTTGGTTAGCTTAAAAATATGATTTGGAAGTTTTGAATACTTAAAACCCGTTGGTTGTTCCACATACACTTCTTCATTTATAAAATGTAACAACCGAGTTTGGGGGTCGGGTGAAAATAATATTAAAATAATGTTTCGGGTTTCAGTTTTATAATTAAAATAATAAAATAATATTTTGGGCATCGGGTTTCAAAACAAATATTTTCTATGTTGGACTTAATTTTATTTAAGCTCAATTTTATGGATTTTGGAAATTTGAGATAGCCATCTCATTAATGGCATTATTGTAATTACAAGCCTTTGAAAAATAAAACCTCTTTTTATTAAAAGACCACTTTAAACTCATCTTCTTCCCTAACCCATTCTCCATTTCAACGTGAAAACCCCTCCCCTTCAAGATCACTATTCCATAATCTTCCTTGCTCATTGTTGAAGATTTTTCAAAGATAAAACCATTTTTTACTTGTCCTCCTTTCCCTCTACAAGCTAGTGCAATTAGTTTTCATAAAGCTCATTATTTTTGTATTTTGAGGTTTTGAGATTTTTGATTAAAAATGTCATCTTTACTATCTTTAACTTAAGATTTTGATTTGTTAATGTTATATGAGTTGTTTACTATCTATAAGGTCTAACATAGTTAATTTTTACATGGTTTTATGGTGTTTCCCGAAATTGGGTTTTAGAAAGGTTTTTGAAGGGTTTTAGGTTGAGTTTTGGGGGTGTTAAATGTGGAAATTTGATGGCTGATGGTTAGGTTATATGTAAGGGTTGTTTTGGAGGCTTTTGGGAGTAATTTAAGTGTTGAAATCATTGGTTTTAGGTTGTGCTTAGGGGCTGCTCGGGAATGAGGAATTTGGGATTTGTCTTTAGTTGAAATCATGTGTTTTGTGCTTGGTTTGTGTTCCAGATTGACTACATTGAATTGTGGACTGATTTGTGGTTATTTTAATTGTGTTGGTAGGGTTAGAAGCAAGGAATTTAGTTGGTGAAGCTTCGAGGACGAATTCGGAGAATTTGGAGACTTGAGATTGGTTTTCGGCTTTCATTTGGGTAGCAACGGTGAGTAGAAATGTCAAATTTTGATTTGTTTTCAAAATGGAACTCTTGGGGGTTTGGGTGGGACCTAGAGGGTTCACCTAAACCCGAGTGTAAGTTTCTACTCCTACATCTTTGGTATGTGTTGATGAATGGTTATATGTTGTGGTATCATGTGCATATCGAGTTGTTTTACATCGTTGTTGTTGTGTAGTCATGTAGAAGTCGAGCCTCACGTGATGGTTGTCTTAACTACGATGATGAGTGGTCCCACCTATAATGACTAGTAGTAGAGTAAGGTGATGAGTGGTCTCATCGGAAAACTACTAGTCGAACGGTGATGTGTGGTCCCACCGTGTGTATGTTGGTTGTGCATGTGCAAGCCATGTGTAGTCTTGTTGTGATAATCATTCGTGTATTCATTAATTTATTGTCAATTATGAGAAGTGTTTTGAAAATTGTATGCTTGTTGAGTTATAGATCTTCTCTCACTAAGCTAGTTAGCTTACGTTCTTCTTTATTTCCAACATGCAGATCGTTAGAGTTCGAGAGGCAAATGGGCAAGGGAGGAGCTTTTGGAGTTCTCAAAGTAGCTCAAGTATGATTTACGTATTTGTAATAATGCCTAGACGACGGGGGTGTAGACTTGTAGGAGTTGGTGTCAAACTCCTTAGTTGATTTTGTGTTTAGATGAGCATGTTAAATTGTTGATTTTATGTTGGCCATGTGTATGCCTTTATGTTGTGGATTGTAGACCATATTACTTGATGCATATTTGCCTTGTGGTTGAAGACTTGTACTCTTTCCATGAATGCTATGTGTGTTTGTCTAAAGCATGAAATCTTATAAATGCTTTAAATGTCTCTTCATGGTAAATGTATGATTCCTTGATTGTATGCTCCTTATTCGTTTTGAATGACATGTATGCTGCCCCTTGGGTGTGGGATGTTGTATGTATGATTGCGTGTGGCTAGGTGAGTCTTAATTTGCATCTAGGGTCGAGTCTTGTTGCGTTTTGCTGCAATTTTGAGTGTTGCAGTGCATGGCGTATCAGTACGCCCAAGGGTCGTATCGATATGGTCCTACACTTTGGGGCTCAGTTTAAGCCTAGCGTACTGATACACGAGAGTGTGTCAATACGCCAAAGCCTCTCTGGAAATTTGAGAATTTGATGAGATTTTGGCGTATCGGTACGAGTCTAGTGTGTATCGGTACGGTCTTGTATCGTTGACCGTGAGAAGTTGACTAGTAAGGGCGTATCGGTACGATCTTGTATCATTGACCGTGAGAAGTTGACTAGTAAGGGCGTATCAGTACGGTCAACCAGTGTACCGATACGATCTCCCTACGTTGACTATGGGTTGTTGACCTAGTCAAGGCGTATCAATACCCTCTTCAAGAGTATCGATACGGCCTACTGAATAAACTAAAATGGACTCTTGTAAATTGTTTTCTTGATTTTTCGTGTCACTTGATGTCCTTCCGTTGTCATGTCACGCATAGGATATATGAATGCCTTTATACAAGATAATAATTAAAATAATTTTTCTAGGGTTGCTAACCGAGGTGGGGCCTTAACTGGTTTCATTTCGATTTTCCCCGTGTAGCCTATTCGGACCGGCCAGTCGTCTAGACCGGGACAAGGGGGTTACATTTGGTGGTATCAAAGCCTGAGGTTTCCGAAACCTCGGGTAGGTAAGTGAGGTAAGTTTGGGTTGTTATGTGTTGCTATGCCTCGATGAGTGTTTTTACCATGTATTGTATGAATGTTGCTTGGTAGTACGGTGTTTGAAAGCATGCTTCAATGGTCTTTTCTGGTTGGGTTAAGGGCTAGTCAAATGTCCCCATCGTTAGGTGTTGTTGTCAAAAAGGAAAATTGTTTTAGTTTAACGAGCTTGAGAACCGGAGTCCCTTCCCTTTTTCTAACCTAACGTTTCCTTGTTTGTTGTGTGTTTGTTGTTTTAGATCTTGTTTTGCTATGGTGAGACCAAGGGGGCGACCTATAGCGGGTGACTAGGCACCCGGAGGTGAGCCTTCTGCTCCCGGTGGTAATGGAGTGGGTGGTGAAGGTGATGTGCTTCAGGCTGGTGCTCAAGTCGGAGGTGATGGTAATGGGCCTCAGGCCGGTGCTAATGTTGGGGGTGTTGGGGCTCAGGCATGTCAGGTTTCGTGACTTGGGAGCAGTTGAGTTTCGCGGGTTGACTCCCGAGGGTTCGAAGGGGTGGCTTGAGAGTACTACTCGCATCTTGGGTCAGATGGAGTGTTCAGACGCCCGTAAGTTGGGTTGCATTCTCTCCTTGCTCCAGGGGGACGCTTATACTTGGTGGACCACTGTTACTTCGGGGATGGCCGAAGCGGATATCACATGGGAGTTCTTCAAAAATGCTTTCAAGAGGAAGTGTCTTGGAGTTCGGTACTTGGATGAAAATAAGAGAGAGTTTATGGCCTTGGTTCATAGTAATAGGACCGTGACTGAGTACGAGGTTCAGTTTGTGAGATTGAGCCAGTATGCACCTGGGTTGGTCCCCAATGAGAGGGAGTGGTGTGAGCGCTTTTGATATGGGTTGACTAGATATGTGAAGACCTACATGCTTGCCTCTGACTACACTAAGTTCGATGTTTTGGTCTCTAGGGAAAAGGATATTGAGCAAAACTTAGGCTCTAGTCCACGTGCTAGTGGGTCTGATTCCGGAAAAAGACATGCGAACAAGGATAGAGATCATGCCAAGAGGCATAGGGATAGGAGGTACCAGCCCGATTCGAGCCATAGGGGTGGTAACTATGATCAGGGCCATCAGGGCCAAGGAGCTGTTATGCACACACCAGAGTGCAATAGGTGTGGGAGACGCCACCATGGCGAGTGTGCGGGTACCTATGGGCCGTGTTGGAACTGTGGATCTCGAGACCATATGAGGCGTAACTGTCCACACCCGGATAGGGGCGGACCGGCTCCAACTAGGGGCTTTGAGCATTAGAGAGGCCGTGGGCGCGGTCGTGGAAAATTTCATCCAAGGAATGAGGGTCAGAGGAACTTGGTTCATGTAGTAGCAGTCCAGCTCGAGGGAGGAGGACCGACTAGGGTGTACGCTCAATGAGAGGTTGGGAATGACACTGATGTCATTGCAGGTAATTTCTCATTATAGTCTTTGAGTTTGCTTTCTTTGATAGATTCGGGGTCAACACATTCGTATATTTTGGGTGAGCACACAAGGTCGTTAGTGTTACCATGTGATTGGCTAGAGATATGTGTAAATGTTACTAGCTCTTTTGGTGATACAATGGTAGTTAGGAAGGTGTATAGGAGGTGTCCCTTGATGGTTCAGGGCCACGTATTTCCAGTTGATATGATGGAGTTACCTTTCTATGGTTTTGATGTGATTTTGGGCATGGATTGGCTTGTAGAGCATAGAGCTAGGGTTGACTTTGAGACCAAGAGAGTCTCCTTGAGGCTTACCGATGACTTTGAGATTGTGGTAGCTGGTGAGAACGTTAGGTTCTTGTCCAATGTTGTTTTGGCTTTGGAAGCTCAGAAGTTGTTGAGTTCGGGGTGTCAGGCTTACTTGGCTAATGTAATGAATCCGAATATGAGTGAGGTGAGACCTTAGGACATCAGAACAATATGTGATTTTCCGAGTGTTTTTTCGAAAGAGTTACCGAGTTTGCCTCCAGACAGAGCAGTTGAGTTTGCTATTGAGACGTATTCTAATTTTGCACCAGTGTCGATTGCTCCGTATAGAATGGCATCGAAAGAGTTGAAAGAGTTGAAGACACAGCTTCAGGAGTTGACTGATAGAGGCTTCATTAGGCCTAGTATTTCTCCGTGGGGTGCTCTGGTCTTGTTTGTGAAAAAGAAAGATGGTAGCATGAGGATGTGCATAGATTATAGGCAGTTGAATAAGGTGACAGTGAAGAACAAATCCTTTGCCTAGGATAGATGACTTGCTAAACCAGTTGAGAGGTGCTTCTGTGTTTTCAAAGATTTACTTGAGGTCTGGGTACTATCAATTGAAGGTAAAGGATGTGGACATACCGAAGACGACCTTTCGTACACGTTATGGGCATTATGAGTTTTTGGTGATGCCTTTTGGGTTGACTAACGCTCCGGCAGCCTTCATGGATATGATGAACCGTGTGTTTCATGAGTTCTTGGACAGGTTTGTGGTGGTGTTCATAGACGACATCTTAGTATACTTTAGTACCGAAGAGGAGCATGATAAGCATTTGCGGTTAGTACTTCAGACCCTACTAGAGAATCAGTTGTATGCCAAGCTAAGCAAATGTGAGTTTTGGATTAGGGAGGTAGTCTTCCTAGGTCACGTGATCTCGACTAGTGGGATTATTGTGGATCCCAAGAAGATAGAAGCTATAATGAGTTGGAAACAACTGAAGTCAGTGACAGAAATCTGCAGTTTCTTAGGTTTGGTGGGGTACTATAGAAGGTTTGTTGAGGGGTTTTCTAGGATAGCGACTCCTCTGACTAAGTTGCTACAGAAGAATGTTCCGTACGAGTGGTCAGATGCAAGACAAGAAGCGTTTGAGAAATTGAAGAAAGCTTTGACCGAAGCTCCTATTTTGATTCAGCCTAAACTGAGGAGAGAATTTGTGATTTATAGTGATGCATCCTATGTAGGGCTAGGTTGTGTGCTTATACAAGAAGGTAAGGTGATTGCATATGCTTCGCGACAGTTGAAAGTTCATGAGAAAAATTATCCCACCCATGACATGGAGCTAGCCGCAGTGGTGTTCGCGTTGAAGATTTGGAGACACCATCTTTACGTGAGAAATGCACCGTGTATACCGACCACAAGAGTTTGAAGTATTTGATGTCACAGAGGGAGCTGAACCTCAGGCAACGTAGGTGGTTAAAGCTTCTTAAGGATTATGACCTCACGATAGAGTACCATCCGAGTAAGGCAAACGTAGTGGTCGATGCCTTGAGTAGAAAAGTGGCCGTTGAGTTACGAGCTATGTTTGCGAGGTTGAGTGTGTCTAAGGATGGTGGGTTGATAGCTGAGCTTCAGGTTATGCCTTCGTTAGTTCAGTTAATTTGAAAGAAGCAGTTGCGAGATGAGTCTTTGGCACCTCACGTGCAAGACATAGCCGAAGATAGGCCTACCGGGTATCGTTTTGCTGAGAATGGGATCCTATGTTACAAGGATAGGATAGTGGTTCTGGAGGATGCCGAGTTGAGGCGTATGATCTTGAATGAAGCTCATAATAGTCCTTTTGCTATGCATCCGAGTAGCACGAAGATGTATCGATGGTTAAAAGAAGAGTACTATTGGGTTGGTTTGAAGAAGGACGTGGCCGAGTTTGTAAGTAGGTGTATGGTTTGTCAGAGGGTCAAGGTCGAGCATCAGTTTCTCTCAGGTTTGTTACAGCCGTTGAAGATTCCGGAATGGAAGTGGGAACATATCACCATGGACTTTGTGTCGAGGCTACCATTGACTCCTTCGAAGAAGAATTCAGTGTGGGTGATTGTGGATAGGTTTACTAAGTGTGCCCACTTCATACCAGTTCATACCACATATACCTTAGACAAGTTTGTCGATCTGTATATCTGTGAGATAGTGAGACTACATGGGGTACCGAAATCGATTGTGTCAGACCGAGATCCGAGATTTACAGCTAGATTTTGGGAGTGTTTGCATCGAGCCTTGGGTACTTGGTTGAACTTCAGCACTTCGTATCATCCGCAGTCAGATGGTCAGTTTGAGAGAGTGATTCAGGTGTTGGAAGATATGTTGAGATGTTGTATCATTGATTTTCAAGGGTCGTGGGAGAAACATCTACCGTTAGTAGAGTTTGCGTATAACAACAATTTTTAGTCGAGTATTCAGATGGCTTCGTATGAGGCCTTGTATGGTAGGAAGTGTAGAACTCTGATTTATTGGGCCGAAGCCGGATAGAAACTTGTACCGATGCCCGATTTGCTTAAGGGCACCACCGAGAAGGTAAAGTTGATATGTGACTGTTTGAAGGCAGCTTCAGATCGACAGAAGTCCTATGCCGACTTAAAGAGGAAAGAGGTAGAGTATTCCGTGAGGGATAAAGTGTTTTTGAAAGTCTCACCTTGGAAGAAGGTGATGAGGTTTGGGAGGAAGGGCAAGCTAAGCACAAGATTCATTGGACCTTATGAGGTAATTGAGCGGATTGGGCTAGTAGCTTACCGTTTGAGATTGCCTTCCGAGTTAGAGAAGATCCATGATGTCTTTCATGTGTCGATGCTTAAGAGGTATAGATCGGATCCGTCCCATGTTATTCTTGTTGAAGAGATAAAGTTGAATTCGGATTTGTCTTACAATGAAGAGCCGGTTGAGATACTTGCTTCTGATAGCAAGGTGTTGTGTGGCAAGACCATAGAGTTGGTCAAGGTGTTATAAAAACATAGGGGAGTGGAAGAGGCCACGTGGGAGAGGAAAGCTGATATGCTTGATCAGTTTCCGTACTTGTTTCCGTCATGTAATTTCGGGGACGAAATTCCTTAAGTGGGGGAGAGTTGTAACACCCGGGTTTGGGGGTCGGGTGAAAATAATATTAAAATAATGTTTCGGGTTTCAGTTTTATAATTAAAATAATAAAATAATATTTTGGGCCTCGGGTTTTAAAACAAATATTTTCTATGTTGGACATAATTTGATTTAAGCCCAATTTCATGGATTTTTTTTTTGAAGAAAAAGGGCCTCATTAAAAACCCCTCTAACCACCTTGTGCCAAAGCACAAAGTGAACCTAAGGGGAAAAGAGTGCCCTGAGTGTTGTTATTATTATAACAAGAAAAAGGCTGAGAATCAGCCAGTACATCGACGTTAATACAGTCAGGAACAACTGAATCAAAGTACACAGAAGAGGTAAAGCGTAAAGCCCAAGTGGCTAAGTTATGAGCCATATAATTGGCCGATCTAGGTACAAAAGAAAGAGTGATTAAAGGAAAAGACCAAAGCAAGTCCTGCGTATCTGCAATCTGTGGTCCCAGCAGGGAGTTGTCCTCAGTGGTGCGCGAGAGCTTGTTGATCACCGTAGCCGAGTCGGATTCAATGAGCACCTCACCCCACCCTCTATCTCGGGTCATCATGATACCCGCAATGATGGCATGTAGTTCGACCATGGTGGCATCATGACAGCCAACCTCATGGACAGCACATCCTCCAACAATCGAGCCATGTGCATCCCTGGCAATGACTCCGACAGCTGCATCACCAGATCCTGGATGAAAGGCTCCGTCTACGTTTATCTTTATACATCCCGGGCTTGGCGTCTTCCATCGTGGGGGGGCTGCGGCTGGTATGGTGGCTGACACGGCGGGGAGAGCGTTAGCGGCTGCGTATTCCTGTAGAAGACCGGTGGCATTCATGGCCGTAAGCCAGGATGGCTGAAGTCTTTGGGAATGAACCCAGTCATTACGATGGTTCCAGATATTCCAAATCATTGTGAGGAGCAGAGCAAAGACGGAGGCGTCCAAACAATAAGTTCCTTCTGACAGCCATGCCACCATTGTGCTTGTGTTACTGGTGTAGACGCTCGATGGGAGTCCCACTAGGTGGAGAACATCCTGAGCAGTTGGGCAATCACGAAGGGCATGCATAGCGGATTCCAACACCGCTGGGCAAAAGGGACAATGTCCATCCGTATGATGTATCGCTCTGAGCTTTTCCCTAGTGGGTAAAGCATCACGGCCCGCTCGCTAGCTGAAGGAGCGTATTTTTGGCAAAGTCAGAGATTTAGATATTACCTTCCAGAGACGTGTAGGTCGCTGCAGCGGCCTCGCGGGTTGGTGAAGAAAAAAGTACCCTGACCTGACTGTATAGTTCCCAGAGTCATGTTGTCCCCAGACCAGTTTGTCCGGTCTATCCTTATAAATTGGAACCCGAAGGATACTTTCGACATCATCCTTGTCGAAATCATTTCGAAGTTTGGACTCATCCCATGAAGCATAGTCACGCAACATGTAGTCCCGACAACGTAGTGGGAGCTCTTCATTGTCCATATATTGTCCAAAAAGCGTAATTTGAGATAGTCATCTCATTAATCGCATTATTTTAATTACAAGCCTTTGAAAAATAAAACCCTTTTTTTATTAAAAGACCACTTTAAACTCATCTTCTTCCCTCACTCATTCTCCATTTCAACGTGAAAAACCCCTCCCCTTCAAGATCACTATTCCATCATCTCCTTTGCTCATTGTTGGAGATTTTTCAAAGGTAAAACCATTTTTGACTTGTCCTCCTTTCCCTCTACAAGCTAGTACCATTAGTTTTCATAAAGCTCATGATTTTTTGTATTTTGAGGTTTTGAGATTTTTTTATTAAAAATGTCATATTTACTATCTTTAACTTAAGATTTTGATTTGTTAATGTTATATGAGTTGTTTACTACCTATAAGGTCCAACATAGTTGATTTTTACATGGTTTTACGGCGTTTCCCGAAATTGGGTTTTATGGAGGTTTTTGAAGGGTTTTAGGTTGAGTTTTGGGGGTGTTAAATGTGGAAATTTGATGGCTGATGGTTAGGTTATATGTAAGGGTTGTTTTGGAGGCATTTGGGAGTAATTTAAGTGTTGGAATCATTGGTTTTAGGTTGTGCTTAGGGGCTTCTCGGGAATGAGGAATTTGGGATTTGTCTTTAGTTGAAATCATGCGTTTTGTGCTTGGTTTGTGTTTCGGGTTGACTACATTGAATTGTGGACTGATTTGTGGTTATTTTAATTGTGTTGGGATGATTAGAAGCAAAGAATTTAGTTGGTGAAGCTTCAGGGACGAATCCGGAGAATTTGGAGACTTGAGCTTGGTTTCCGGCTTTCATTTGGGTAGCAACAGTGAGTAGAAATGTCAAATTTTGATTTGTTTTCGAAATGGAACTCTTGGGGGGTTTGGGTGGGACCTAGAGGGTTCACCTAAACTCGAGTGTAAGTTGCTACTCCTACATCTTTGTTAAGTGTTGATGAATGGTTATATGTTGTGGTATCATGTGCATCTCGAGTTGTTTTACATCGTTGTTGTTGTGTAGTCGTGTAGAAGTCGAGCCTCACGTGATGGTTGTCTTAACTACGATGATGAGTGGTCCCACCGGTAGTGACTAGTAGTAGAGTAAGGTGATGAGTGGTCACATCAAAAAACTACTAGTCGAACAGTGATGTGTGGTCCCACCGTGTGTATGTTGGTTGTGCATGTGCAAGCCATGTGTAGTCTTGTTGTGATAATCATTCGTGTATTCATTGATTTATTGTCAATTATGAGAATTGTTTTGAAAACTGCATGCTTGTTGAATTATAGAGCTTTTCTCACTAAGCTAGTTAGCTTACGCTCTTCTTTATTTCCAACATGCAGGTCGTTAGAGTTCGGGAGGCAAATGGGCAAGGGAGGAGCTTTTGGAGTTCTCAAAGTAGCTCAAGTATGATTTACGTATTTGTAATAATGCCTATTTGTCTTGTGGTTGAAGACTTGTACTCTTCCCATGAATGCTATGTGTGTTTGTCTAAAGCATGAAATCTTATAAATGCTTTAAATGTCTCTTTATGGTAAATGTATGATTCCTTGATTGTATGCTCCTTGTTCGTTTTGAATGACACGTATGTTGCCCCGTGGGTGTGGGATGTTGTATGTATGATTGCGTGTGGCTAGGTGAGTCTTAATTTGCATCTAGGGTCGAGTCTTGTTGCGTTTTGCTGCAATTTTGAGTGTTGCAGTGCAGGGCATATCGGTACTCCCAAGGGCCGTATCGATACGGTCCTACACTTTGGAGCTCAGTTTAAGCTTGGCGTACCGATACACGGGAGTGTATCGATACGCCAAAGCCTCTCTGGAAATTTGAGAATTTGACGAGATTTTGGCATATCGGTACGGGTCTAGTGTGTATCGGTACAGTCTTGTATCGTTGACCGTGAGAAGTTGACTAGTAAGGGCGTATCGGTACGGTCAACCAGTGTACCGATACGGTCTCCCTATGTTGACTATGGGTTGTTGACCTAGTCAAGGCGTATCGATACCCTCTTCAAGAGTATCGATACGGCCTGCTGAATAAACTAAAATGGACTCTTGTAAATTGTTTGCTTGATTGTTCGTGTCGCTTGATGTCCTTCCGTTGTCGTGTCACGCATAGGATGTATGAATGCCTTTAGACAAGATAATAATTAAAAATTTTTTCTAGGGTTGCTAACCGAGGTGGGGCCCTAACGGGTTTCCTTTCGGTTTTCCCCGTGTAGCCTACTATGACCGGTCAGTTGTCCAGACCGGGACAAGGGGGTTACATAAAACCATTTAAAAATGCACTTTTTACGCCCATTTGAAAAATCTTGAAATCATGATAACATGCATATGCAAGCAACATTCTAATAGCTTCCATTCTAGCTACGGTGCATAGGTTTCATCAAAATATATTCCCTCTTCTTGAGTGTAACCTTGAGCAACTAATCTAGCTTTGTTTCTCACAATGTTACCACTCTCATCAAGTTTATTCCTAAATATCCATTTAGTTCCTATAGTATATTGATTTCTAGGCCTTACAACTAATGTCCATACATTACTCCTCTCAAATTGATTTAACTCATCTTGCATGATCATAATCCAAAATTCATCTTTTAATGCTTCTTTAATATTCTGATACGTATCCGGTTGTGTGATGACCGAATTCGTATGTGATGTTGCCCGATCGTGATTCTAGTATGAAGATGCAAACTTGAAACTTGAGAGTGGAAGTGATGTATATGGAATGAAGATGGTGAAAGTTATTGTTTTAATAGGTGCTGGAATGGTTGGTGATTATGGTTTGAAAGATAAATGTAAGGGGAAAATGGATAGAAGTTGATATGGATATATAGAATAGAATCGGTGTGGAACAAGGAAGAACCAACAAGATAGTGAATGTTGACCCAAACCTTACACGTTCTTACCCTTTGTGAAATGATGGAAGAAGGTTGGATTGTGACCCTATAGCTATAATGGAGCTAAGAACCAACAATATAATCAAATGGAAGTGATGGTGGAATGGTGGAACGTGACCCGCTAGCTAGAAAGCTAGGAACCAACGTTATAAATAGAATGGAATGAAAAAGGGAAATTTGCCACAAGACTAGCTTGAAAGCCGATAAAGTTCTTTAAGAACAATGAAGAGAACACTCTCATATATTTTCATCAAAAAAGGTCCCCTACAAAGGCAAATGAGCATCCTATTTATAGTACATGTAGCCTAGAATTTGAATGGACAAAACAATGCATTAAGGCTCCAATTTATGACATTCAATGGTTTGTCTTCAATCCTATCAAGTGTGGCTGGCCATTTGTGTAATTTAGAATGAATTTGGACATAATAAGGCTTGAATGAAGACTTATACACGTCTAAGTGATGGATCCTTTGATATTCCACTTGCTTGGCTCTTAAAAGTGCATGTAGATGACTTGGAATGAATCTGCCCATGTTTGCATCTAAGTGTATGTGTCTCTTCCATTTCCTTTCTTTATTTCTCAACTTTATTGGCTGAATAAAAGCATAATAAAGTCTTCTAAATGCTTCATCCCCCATGGAATTCAAAAAGACTCTCTCTTTGAATGGTGATAAAGATGGCATGTCTCCTTGAAGAAGATGAAAAGTCTTCAATTGTTTCCATCTTAATCTCAACCTATAATGACACTAAAAACACATAAAATATTAATCAAAATATGATAAAAATGTTATGGAAACTTAAAGAATTAATTGAACAAGTTCAATGCATGAACTAGTTTAATTAATGAACCTACATGCTTAAATGAAACACATACATAAGTGAAGTATTTTCATAAATGAAGTGCTTGCATAAATGCATAAACAAACATATTTATTCTCATGGAATGAATGAACTATTATGCAACTACTCATGCAAATTCTTATGCAACTACTCATGCAAATTCTTATGCAACTTATTTCAACTTTCCAACAAACTCAAAACGTTGCAAGATCTAATTGTTGTTGTCATTTCTTCATTCATTTTCCAGCATTGGCAAAGCAAACTTTCCACAGCATCTTGAATCATTTTAGCTCTTGCACGAGTCATAGGACCTCTAGGAAATTCATTGGTATTCTTGCTGGTTGTGGTCACATCAGTCCCTCCCTCTTGAAAGCAATTTGCCCCCAAATCGTCACCTGCATCATAAGGAGATAGATCAGCAACATTGAAAGTAGCACTCACATTATACTCACCGGGAAGGTCTATTTGATAAGCATTATCATTAATCCTCTTGACCACTTGGAAAGGACCATCTCCTCGAGGCATAAGTTTCGATTTGCGTTGGGCTGGAAACCTCTCTTTCCTCAAGTGCAACCAAACCCAATCTTCGGGTTCAAAAGTTATTCGTTTCCTCCCTTTGTTAGCTTGCTGCTCATATTGCTTTGTTCTCCTCTCAATGTTCTCCCGCACTTGTTGGTGAAGCTTCTTCACAAATTCAGCTCTATTTTGCCCATCCTTGTTTTTGAATTGATCAATAGGCAAAGGAAGCAAATCAATTGGGGTCAAAGGATTGAAACCATATACCACTTCAAATGGAGAACATTTAGTGGCGGAATGCATGGAACGATTGTATGCAAACTCAACATGCGGCAAGTCCTCTTCCCAAGTCCTTAGATTCTTGCGTATAATTGTCCTAAGAAGCATGGACAATACACGATTGACAACTTCAGTTTGGCCATCCGTTTGTGGATGACAAGTTGTAGAAAACAACAGCTTTGTTCCAATCTTACTCCATAGCGTCCTCCAAAAGTGACTCAAGAACTTCACATCTCGATCAGACACAATAGTTCTTGGAACTCCATGTAATCTCACAACATCCCTAAAAAACAGATAAGCAATATGGGAAGCATCATTAGTCTTGTTGCATGGAATGAAATGAGCCATTTTTGAGAATCTATCTACTACAACAAAAATGGAATCTTTGTTATTCCTTGTGCGTGGAAGTCCTAGCACAAAATCCATGGAAATATCCTCCCATGGAGCATATGGAATTGGTAATGGTGTGTAAAGTCCATGGGGCATGACTTTGGACTTTGCCTTCTTACATGTGATGCAATGCTCACACCACTTCTCCACGTCTCGTTTCATCTTTGGCCAATGCAAATGTTCTTGCAATATAGAGTGCGTTTTGGCCACTCCAAAGTGTCCCATTAGTCCTCCACAATGGGCCTCTTTGATAAGCGATTCTCTAATGGATCCTTGAGGGATACAAAGCTTTCCTTCCTTGAAAAGATAGCCATCAACCCTACAAAACTTCTCATATGTTCCTTTTTCACAAGCTTTGTAAATTTCACCAAAATCATAATCAGATTCATAAAGCTCTTTGATTAAGGCAAAACCTACCAATCTAGAATCCAAAAGGTTAAGAAGAGTATACCTTCTTGATAAAGCATCAGCAACAACATTTTCCTTACCCTTCTTATATTTGATAACATATGGGAATGTTTCTAGGAATTCAACCCACTTCGCATGTCTCTTATTAAGCTTGTGTTGTCCCTTCAAGTGTTTCAGTGCCTCATGATCCGTGTGGATGATAAACTCCTTAGGCCATAGATAGTGTTGCCACGTTTCTAATGCCCTTATGAGAGCATACATCTCCTTGTCATAAGTTGAATAATTTTGAGTTGCTCCACTCAATTTCTCACTGAAATATGCAATAGGACGTCCTTCTTGAGATAATACAGCTCCAACTCCTAAACCTGATGCATCACATTCAATTTCAAAAACTTTATCAAAATCAGGTAAAGATAATAAGGGTGCATTGGTTAAAAGTTGTTTAATCAAACAAAAAGACTTCTCTTGTTCGTCTCCCCAAAAGAAGCTAGAGTTCTTTTTGATAACTCCGGTCAAAGGTGCGGCTATGGTGCTGAAATTGGGAACAAACCGGCGATAGAAACTAGCAAGTCCATGAAAACTTCTCACTTGACTAATGTTAGTAGGTCTCGGCCATTCCTCAATTGCTTTAATCTTTTCTTGATCAACCTCCAAACCCTTTGAACTAACAACAAAACCTAAGAACACAACTTTGTTAGTGCAAAATGCACATTTTTGTAGGTTAGCATACAACTTTTCTTTTCGCAAAACATCCAATACTAACCTTAAATGTTGAGCATGATCATTCAAAGTTTGGCTATACACAAGTATGTCATCAAAATACACCACACAAAACTTACCCCAAAATGGTCGAAGTATATGATTCATTAACCTCATGAATGTACTTGGTGCATTAGTTAAGCCAAATGGCATAACCAACCACTCATACAAACCTTGCTTGGTTTTGAATGATGTCTTCCACTCATCTCCTTCTCGCATTCTTATTTGGTGGTACCCACTCTTAAGATCAATCTTAGAAAAGATGTTAGAACCACTTAATTCATCAAGCATATCATCTAATCTAGGAATAGGATGACGATACTTTACCGTTATCTTTTTCACTGCTCGACAGTCCACACACATACACCAAGTTCCATCCTTCTTAGGTACAAGTAAAACCGGCATGGCACATGGACTAAGGCTCTCTCTCACATAGCCTTTTTCCATTAACTCGGATACTTGTTTTTGCAACTCCTTAGTTTCTTCTGGATTGCTTCTATATGCTGGTCGATTTGGAATGATGGCTCCGGGAATGAAATCAATTTGATGCTCTATTCCTCGAATTGGTGGAAGCCCATTCGGAATCTCCTCCGGAAACAAATCTTCAAATTCCTGCAATAAAGAGACAATAAAAGATGGCAAACCATGATCAAGATCATTAGTATTCAAAAGATTTTCCTTGTACATGAGTACAAGTGCCCATTTCTCTGAAAGCAAACACTTTTTGATCTCTTTCTCTCTTGCAAAAAGAATGGTTTGTTTTCCCTCATTTTTGTCACTCTCTTTGGATTTAAACTCTTTTTCTTTCTCTTTGGCTGTTTTGAAACTCTCTCTCAAGTGGATTTGGTCTTTATGGACTTGTTTTGGTGAAAGAGGGGCTAAAGTGATCTTTTTGGTTTGATGGGTGAAAGTGTAACGATTGGTATAACCATCATGTATAGCCTTTTTGTCAAATTGCCACGGTCTCCCCAACAAGATATGGCTAGCGTGCATTGGTACAACATCACACAACACCTCGTCATTGTATTTTCCAATGGAAAATGGCACAAGAATTTGCTTGGTGACTTTGAGTTCTCCCCCATCATTGAGCCATTGTAGCTTGTAAGGATGAGGATGCTTTGTTGTTGCCAATCTAAGCTTCTCTACCATCAAAGTACTAGCAACATTAGTACAACTTCCTCCATCAATAATGACAAAGCATACCTTTTCGTTTACATGGCAGCAAGTATGGAAGATGTTCTCGCGTTGATCTTCTCCTTCTATGGCTTGCACGCTTAGGCTTCTTTTCACAACAAGAACCTCACCATCTACAACATGTTCCATCTCTTCTTCTTCTTGGATAGGAACATCATCTTCTTCCTCCTCTTGGTCAATTTCGATCTCTCCATCTTCTCGAATGAGCATTGTGTTGCGATTTGGACATTGGCTAGCAATGTGACTTCGCCCCAAGCATTTGAAGCATTACACATCACGGGATCGAACTGGCATAGCGGTGCTCTTTCCCTTACTAGTTTCAGCAATGGGTTTGGCACTCTTTGTTGGAACGCTTCGTTCATTAGGCGTAAATGATGCCTTCTGTTTGTAGGTACCCTGCCCCCATTTAGAAGAAGAGCCTCCATAGGCACGAGTTGTGCCCTTCCTTTTGAGTTGCCTCTCGACCTTCATGGCCATATGAACCATGTCTTCGATCTCCACATAATGTTGCAACTCAACAGTGGCCGCAATATTAGGATCAAGACCGTATAGAAATCTGGCCATGGTGGCTTCTCTATCCTCATCAATGTTGGCTCGGATCATGGCTACTTCCATCTCTTTGAAGTAATCCTCAACAGTACGGTTGCCTTGGGTGAGATTTTGAAGCTTGTTGAACAACTCCCTATGATAGTGAGTTGGAACAAACCTCCTACGCATAACGGCCTTCATCTCATTCCAAGTAGAAATTGGATGTTCGCCATTGCGTCTCCTGCTAGATGTCAACTGATCCCACCTTATTAGTGCATAATCTGTAAATTCAATGGCTGCAAGTTTTACCTTCTTAAGCTCGGAGTAGTTGTGGCACTCAAAGATGTGCTCAACTTTTTTTCCCATGCAAGATAAGCTTCAGGATCCGTTCTTCCTTGGAAAGAAGGAATGGTTATTTTGATGTTGCTAAGATTATCATCAACTCTTGGCCGAGCTCTTTGGTACCTAGGTTCTCGACGCCTCAAACTTTGCTGGGAGGCTCGCTCGTCTATGAGTTCTTCATCCACCTCTCCCTCATACTCTTCCTCGTGATCTGAATTATGCCTTCGTTGAGATCTTTCCTCCAAATGATCTAATCGTTCTTGCATCGGCCCTAACCTTTGTTGCAACAACATGTCCATCTCTCGGATAATATCTTGAAGATTGGAGTTAGTTGCATCTACGTTAACATTATTACTAGCACCAATAGTGTTTCTCACGGAATCTTGAGACATGATTAACTAATAAACCTCACTAGCAAAAATTCTCACCGTTACACTCCAAGGAAAACACTCACACTCGTGTTTCACTCGGGATGGCTTTTACCCTTGATGTGCACTCTTGCCTTTTACCGCTCTTGTTCTCCTATCAAAGTCCTTAGAGAACTTACTCAAGGCTTAACAAGTTTGCTTGTGGAAATTGGCTGAAAGAAAGGGTTTAGAAAAAAAAGCTATAGGTAGAAAAGTAAAATGATTAGAAAATAACAAGGCAATAGGAAATAATAAATTTCTGAATTAAGTATCACCAACAACAACCAAACTTCCTTTTTTTCTTTTTCTTTTCTCTTTTTTTTTCTTTTTTTTTCTTTTTTTCTGTTTTTTATGCAAACCGGGAAGAAAAACACTTAACTTACTGAATTAAAATAGCTCTAATGCCAAATGATACGTATCCGGTTGTGTGATGACCGAATTCGTATGTGATGTTGCCCGATCGTGATTCTAGTATGAAGTTGCAAACTTGAAACTTGAGAATGGAAGTGATATATATGGAATGAAGATGGTGAAAGTTATTGTTTTAATAGGTGCTGGAATGGTTGGTGATTATGGTTTGAAAGATAAATGTAAGGGGAAAATGGATAGAAGTTGATATGGATATATAGAATAGAATCGGTGTGGAACAAGGAAGAACCAACAAGATAGTGAATGTTGACCCAAACCTTACACGTTCTTACCCTTTGTGAAATGATGGAAGAAGGTTGGATTGTGACCCTTTAGCTATAATGGAGCTAAGAACCAACAATATAATCAAATGGAAGTGATGGTGGAATGGTGGAACGTGACCCGCTAGCTAGAAAGCTAGGAACCAACGCTATAAATAGAATGGAATGAAAAAGGGAAATTTGCCACAAGACTAGCTTGAAAGCCGATAAAGTTCTTAAAGAACAATGAAGAGAACACTCTCATATTTTTTCATCAAAAAAAGGTCCCCTACAAAGGCAAATGAGCATCCTATTTATAGTACATGGCAGCCTAGAATTTGAATGGACAAAACAATGCATTAAGGCTCCAATTTATGACATTCAATGGTTTGTCTTCTATCCTATCAAGTGTGGCTGGCCATTTGTGTAATTTAGAATGAATTTGGACATAATAAGGCTTGAATGAAGACTTATACACGTCCAAGTGATGGATCCTTTGATATTCCACTTGCTTGGCTCTTAAAAGTGCATGTAGATGACTTGGAATGAATCTGCCCATGTTTGCATCTAAGTGTATGTGTCTCTTCCACTTCCTTTCTTTATTTCTCAACTTTATTGGCTGAATAAAAGCATAATAAAGTCTTCTAAATGCTTCAGCCCCCATGGAATTCAAAAAGACTCTCTCTTTGAATGGTGATAAAGATGGCATGTCTCCTTGAAGAAATTAAAAAGTCTTCAATTGTTTCCATCTTAATCCCAACCTATAATGACACTAAAAACACATAAAATATTAATCAAAATATGATAAAAATGTTATGCAAACTTAAAGAATTAATTGAACAAGTTCAATGCATGAACTAGTTTAAATAATGAACCTACATGCTTAAATGAAACACATACATAAGTGAAGTATTTTCATAAATGAAGTGCTTGCATAAATGCATAAACAAACATATTTATTCTCATGGAATGAATGAACTATTATGCAACTACTCATGCAAATTCTTATGCAACTACTCATGCAAATTCTTATGCAACTACTCATGCAAATTCTTATGCAACTTATTTCAACTTTCCAACAAACTCAAAACGTTGCAAGATCTAATTGTTGTTGTCATTTCTTCATTCATTTTCCAGCATTGGCAAAGCAAACTTTCCACGGCATCTTGAATCATTTTAGCTCTTGCACGAGTCATAGGACCTCTAGGAAATTCATTGGAATTCTTGCTGGTTGTGGTCACATCATATTCTTAGGCTCAATGAATGAGATAAATGCAACATGATTAAGCATTTTAAGAGAAGAGTGAGTAGTTACCCCCTTGGATGGATCACCAAAGATTTCACCACCTTTGACATAGTTGTACTCCCTTGGGTAGCTCACTTCATTTTCCTCAAGAGATAAGTCCTTCAAGGCTTCAAAAGGCCAATCTTGTGCATCTTCTTCTTTAGTTGGAATCTCATCATCCTTTGAAGTTTGTCCTCCATCAAAGGCATCAAGGATTCCTACATCATCATCATCACAAGATTTCTTCCTCGAAATGAGGTTATCATCGAAAAGAACATGTATAGATTCCTCTACAACTAAAGTTCTTTTGTTAAACAGACGATAGGCTTTAGAGTTTAAAGAGTAACCTAGAAATATAGCTTCATCACTTTTTGCATCAAATTTACCTAAATTGTCTTTTCCATTATTTAAAACAAAACACTTGCAACCAAAAGGATTAAAATAGCTAATGTTAGGCCTTTTAGATTTTAAAATCTCATAAGGATTTTTCTTTAAAATAGGCATAATCATTACTCTATTAATAATATAGCAAGCGGTGTTAGTGGCTTCCACCCAAAAATGCTTAGGTAAATTGTTTTCACAAAGCATAGTCCTAGCCATTTCTTCTAAAGTTCTATTTTTCCTTTCAACTACCACATTTTGTTGAGGAGTTTGAGGAGCTGAAAATTATGGCTAATCTCATTTTCATTACAAAATTCATTAAAACCCATATTTTGAAATTTCGTTCTATGATCACTTCTAATATGTGAAATTCTAAGTTCAATATCATTTTGGGTTATTTTTTAAAATGTGATGAAGTTTTCTAAAGCCTCATCCTTGGTGCTTAAAAAGAGAACCCAAGTATATCAAGAGTAATCATCAACAAGCACAAAAGCATATGATTTTCCACCCAAGCTTGTTGTCATAATTGGACCAAATAGATCCGTATGAATTAATTGCAAGCACCTACTTGTAGAAACATCATTAATGGATTTAAAGGATGATCTATGTTGTTTACCCTTAGAGCATGCATCACATATTTTATCATTTGAGAACTTAATCTTGGGTAAACCTCTAACTAGATCTAGGGAAACTAATTTTTCTAAAACACTAATGCTAGCATGTCCTAGCTTCTTATGCGATAACCATGCATCATTTTCATCTTGAGCAACAAAACATGCATGAGATGAATGAATGTCATCTAGATGCACCATATATATGTTTCCTATGCGATGACCAATAAGCATTGTTTTATTAGATTTGATGTCAACAATTTTACATCCATTTTTATCAAATAAGACATTAAACCCTTTATCGCACAATTGACTAATGCTCAATAAATTATGCTTTAAACCATTGACATACAACACATTTTCAATAAGTATGGTAGAGTGATTACCTATGGAGCCAATACCTTCAATGTGGCCTTTGGAGTTATCACCAAATGTCACTGCTCCTCCACTTTTTGGCTTTCAGTCCATGAATCTACTCATGTCTCCAGTCATGTGCCTCGAGCATCCACTATCAAGGTACCATAAGTTTTGGCTTTGTGCTTTGGCCTTGTAGCAATGTTCCCCTACAAATAAAGAGTTAAGCTTTGATTTTTGGTACCCAAATCATTTTGGGTCCATGAGTGTTAGTTCCCAAATACTTGGTTCCCTTAGGAATCCAAGATGAAATGGCTACAATATTGTTAGAAACTACAAGTTCCTTAGGAACCCATACACTTCTAACTTTCTTGTTCTTGTGATACTTACGGGAGCCTCTTTGTTTGTGGTCAACAAAGTTTCTCTTCACATGTTGGGATTTTGAAGAAGATGTTTTTTCAAAACCGTTTTTCCCAACATTGGTTAGAGAAGCTTTGAGTTTACTCACCTCCTCTTCGTGGTAAACATGGTATTTTTCAAGAAGATCATTTAAATCATTTGATTTCTTTTCAAACTCATTTGAGGAATTTTGTAAAACTAAGACCTTTTTTTCTAATTATGAGTTGGTTGTAGAAAGGGAGTCATTTTGGGTCCTTAAAACCGAAATCATTTTCTTATTTTTTAAAACCGACTCCTTGTATTTCTCAACCAACTCGTCATATACCTCTTGCAACTCATCATAAGCATCTAGAATTTCATCATATGTAAAATCAAAAGTAGATGAGTTAGATGTTACCATAGAAGAATCCTCCTTAAGAGCCATGAGGCAAAGGTTGGCCACTTCATGTTCCTCATCCTCAGATGACTCCTCATCACTCCAAGTAGCAAGCTTGGCTTTGAGCTTCTTCTTCTTCTCAAAGCCCTTCTTCTTGAGTTGATGGCAATCGAAACATATGTGACTCGACTTCTTGCACTCAAAGCAAATGATCGGATCCCTTTCTTCTTCTTTGCCTTTGTTCTTGAAGTCCATCTTTCTTTGAAATTTTCTCCCTCGGTTGGACTTTATGAACCGCGAGAATCGTTTGGCTATCATAGCCAATTCCTCAAAATCTTCCTCCTCATTAGAAGAGCTCTCTTCTTGTAGAGAGGCTTTGAGAGAAACTTCTAGCTTCTTCTTCTTCTCTACCTCATACTTCTCTATCCTTCTCTTTTTCTTCTTATTTTCCCCTCTTCCTTGCTTCATGATCTCATGTGTAAGAAGAGACCCAACAAGCTCTTCATGCTTCAAGGTTTTCAAATTCTTTTCTTTAATGATGGTCGTCCTCTTACCATCCCAAGAATCTGGGAGAAAGTATAGAAGCTTCCTCACTAGCTTATCTTCAGGAATTACTTCACTGAATCCTTTAAGGCCATTGACGATGATCGAAAACCGATCAAACATTTTTGAGACGCTCTCATCGGGGTCCATCTTAAAATTATCATAACTCAAGTTTAGCAACCCAATCTTCGTCTCTTTCACATCGATAGTACCTTCATAAGTCGTCTCCAAAGTATCCTACACTTCCTTTGCGTTTTTGATAGATGAAACCTTTGAGTAGATATCTGGACCAAGTACACAAAATATGATATGTAGAGCTTTTTCGTTTACTTTCATCTTTCGTCTATCTTCCTCGATCATCTCTAACTTTATTTTCAGAACAAGTCTTCCTTCATCGATTCTTTTAACCGGAATGTAGGGGCCTTCTTCCACTACATCTCAAACCATGTAATCCGTTGACTTGATGAAGAGACACATCTGATTCTTCCAACATGGGTAGTTATCTCCATTGAAGAAGGGTGGTTTAGTGGTTGATTGTGACTCATAGAGGTTGTAGGTTGAAGTAGATGCCATGGCTTGTCTTTAGAATAGATCACACTCTCCTAGGAACTTCTCTTCCAGTTGCTAATCTTTCAAAGAGGTAGGCTTTGATACCAATTGTTGAGTGGAACGTAGAATCAATTTAAGCCAAGAGGAGGGTGAGTTTGATTTTTAGAAATTTTGGTGGTGGAGTGGAAAATAAAAATTTGCTAGACAAGAGATTTAGAGTGGTTCAAGTTCCAATTGAACTCTACATCTACTACCTTAGCTTCGCTAAGGATTTTCCAACAACTCCACTAGTTGATCTTCCCTTTTTCTAGGCTTACGAGGAAACCTTTACAAAATGGTCAACTTTTCTACCCAAAAATTGACCCAATTCTCACTCAAAGATTACAAAAAAGTTTAAGGCTAATAGCAAGTATCTCTCAATACAAATGTAGCCCTTTTTACAAGCACTCAACCCAATTGAACAAATAAGATTAGAAATACAAGGTTCTATAATTGGGGTTTACAAGAAAATATGGGATTTTAGCACAATAGCTTGAATTTGATGTTTGGATCTTTCTTTTTGGATCAATAGTTGATGTCGGTGCTTTTAGAAGTCCCTTTTATACCTTCTCATTGAATTCTAGCCGTTGGGGTTGTTGCCTTCATTATTATAGTCGTTGGGATGTTATCTTCCCTCCATAAATGTTGTTTGCAACTACCCGTTCTGAACACCCTACCCTGATTCGAAACAGACCAAAATAGAAATAGCTGTTGGGGTGTAATAAATAGGCCATACCGAAACGGACACGATCGTTTCGATACGCTAAGTGCATATTCTGAAATGTTTTGAAGCCCGTTTCAAAACAATTTTCCATAGTCAAAACCTATTTCGATACGCTTCAACTATATCTTAAAAATTAGTTAAAAAGTTTAACGGTCATATTTTGAAACCAAGTTTGAAAATTCGTTTCGAAACGTTTGAGGTCATTTCGATACTGCCGTATCGAAATGGTTCAAACCGTTCCAGTTTTCTTCATCTATTTCGAAACACAAAGACCTATTTTGATACACCCGTATCGAAACGGGAAAGCTAGTTCTGAAAAAGAGGTTAGCAGTTTCAAAACGTTCCGAAACGCCTAAAGGCCGTTATGAAACGGTGACTCAAAAATCACTGTTTTGACTTAATAAATACTTAGAGAAATTTGAGTAAGCCTAAGTTTTGACTTTGACAATTTTCTTTAAACACATAGAGAGGTTTTGAGGACTTAAAAATTCGTTTTCTCTTTTTCAATTTAGTCCTTAAATCCTTTGTTATATCAAAATCAATTCATTAGTTTTACACTTTCCCTATAGACTCATGACCTATTTATATTAATAATAATATTGTATATTTAATCTAAAAGCCAACTATTTCGAGCAGTCCCATTTACTTGATCTTTCATAGCATTCTTCAATTCCTGAGTCATAACATATGCTTATAATAAATTCGGGTTAAATCTTAATATCTATAACTCTTTTTTGTACATATGGTTTATGTTTTATCTTGGATTTGTTAGGGACAAAAATGTATGAATGTGCACGAGTCTTCACCATAATCAACTATTTCAAGGAAACAATCTGGCATGGAATCACCCCTGGCGACAACTTCTATGGCGACGACTTCGAATTAAAATCGGGCCGATCCATTATTTACCAAGCCCCGGTCGGGTGGAGCGGTCCAATATAGGGTCGAACCAGTTGCAAGTTCGACAAGAACATAACCGGTTCGTGCCAAACTGCCGATTGCGGCAACACCCTTAAATGAAAAGCCTCGAGCAAAACCCTGGCATCGCTCGTAAAGTTCATGCTTTCGACCGTCAATTATTATGACGTTAGCCTCGTCGACAGGTTCAACCTCTTAATATCGATCAAATCGATAATCGACCAAGGAAACTGCAACATGTGCGGTTACGATTCGGACCTACGACAAAGTTGCCTGTAACCCCCTTAGCCCGGCCTAGACGGTTGACCCGAACTACGAAGATTACATGGGGAAATCACTCGAAAGTCAACCTTGATTAACGACCTTTTTTCCTTTTAAACTTGTCTAGATGCACTTTAACCCTAGGCGTACTCTTGAGATAAACATACTCAAAAATCACAGCAATCGGAAAGCAAAAAGGTACTCAATTGCACAACATACGAATTTAGGGACCAAATTGTAAATTCTGGAAATTAAGAGGACTTTACCAATTTTAAGATACCATTATGAAATTAGTCGTGTTTCATGCTTCTCTACCAAATTTCACCTCAAACGAACATCCCAAACTCAAGCAATTGCATAAACGAAGTTCAGGACTAAAACATGAAGATTTCAAAACATAAAACCATATAATTCAATGCCCAACGGTCAAGTGTTCCGGAACGGGAGTTGACCGTTCTGAAACGCGGGACCGTTTCGAAACCTGTTTCGAAACAGGGCTTGACAGTAGCAAAAGTGTTTCGGAACGACTCTACTCGTTTCGGAACACCAAGGCCATTTCAGACCCTTGTTTCGAAACAGTAGTACCCGTTCTGATACGGGGTGCCCAGAAGTGCAGAAATTTTCTGGTTTAACACACATTTGACCCATCAAACACATCCCTATGACCTTCTAATCATGCCAACAAGTCATCATGCATAAAAGGAACATATTTGCATCAACAAAACATATTCATGACATCAATTTGGGAAAACCTCAATCTATAGGCATGCAACCTATTACTCCAACCAACCAAACATCAAACCAACAAAGAAAACACCATAATGGCCAATTACATATCCAAAACATCATAGGCATCATGCCAAACTTAGGGAGTCCAAAACATCTCCCAAAAACACAAACTAGGTTCCCATTGCCAAATACCAAAAACTAATAGTGTTGTAAAATAGTCACCATACATGAGCTTAGTCTTTCTCTTGGATTCTTGACCTCCTTGCTGCACTTAAAGCACTTCAATTCTTTGCATTATTGGTTCAAGAAAGAGAGCGTAAGCACATATGCTTAGTGAGAAATGCTCTAATGAAACAACACAATAATGCACTTTATTAAACACCTTTCAAGGCTTTTAAATTCTTAAACACCATTACTCATGCAACAATGTATACACAACAAGCATATCATGCTTCATTACATCAAAATGTCATATTGGCTTTCAAGTGATACCATAACCATTTTTCAACACAAAACACAATCGGATACGCGGATTACAAGCGTTGTCCCATACGCTTCATACACACTACCAAACACACAAGATGGAGTTTATCGGTACAATCACAACCCCTCAACACCCGTGATGGAGTCTAACGGTACAATCACAACCCCTCCACATCACTCATTGGTAGTGGTATAACATCACTAACGAGAACACGGGACACACAACACAAGATCCTCACATGGCATTTTAACCACCATTATGATCTTAGACATCTTGTTAGTGTACTTGGATGGAGTTTACGGTACCATTACAACCCTTCAACATCCAAGGCGACTTTATTCACGGTGCACCCAATCCTATAGCCGGCTAACTATATCCGATTCAAGTACTTTTAAACCAACAAATCACTTGCCAATATACATCATTTACCATCATCAATCCACTGTTTTAAAGCATTAAACACAGACATTAAACAATCATGCGTCACTATGCATCAAACCACATTTATCAATGTCAAACCAAGGACCTCTTACCTTGAGCATTCTTCAACACATGGCTTTCAAAACTAGCATTAAACATGCTAAAATATGCTTTCAAAAAGAAATTTAAACATGCAAATTAAACACATTGCATCCAACCATCTCATGGTTCATCAAAGAGAGAGTTTCTCCGAAAACTTACTCTTGAGCTTAGTTAAGTTGCTTAGATTTAAACTAAGCTCCCAAAACCTTCAGACATTGGTTTCAAAGCTGAAAACCAAACTTCACTCACCAATTCCGTTTCGCAAGATTGTCGAAACGCCGTTCAAGCCCCCAGATCAACAACACAAGGATCCGAAGATGTCTCCCCTATTTTAAGCACATCAAAGCAGAGGATTAATGCATCATCATGCATTTAAATCTTCAGCCATTACACCTAAACTCGCTGCTCTCACCAAAACTCACATTTCGGCTATCAAACACAACCAAAAACACATTCAAACACTTCCACAACATTACCCAGCCAAGATCCATCACTTCTAAACAATCTTAGACATCAATTAACATCCAAAAAGGACCTAATCACGTCCTTATACCTCTAGCCATAATAGAACACCAAAATCACCCCCAAAACCACCATTTTCACAAGTAAAAACTTAGGAAAATCAACCTATTCGGGAATGCATTGATTAAACCTCAATTAAACATCATTAAACATCCAAAATACATTAAAAAGGCATCTCAAAACAGAGCCCAAACAACCTCCACGAAAATCTTAAAGATTTGATCAAAATCTCAAGTTTTAAGCCAAAATCAAGATCATAACATTAAAACATTTAATAACACTTAATTTAAGGATTGAGAACTTGGTAATTTCAGTAAAGAACTGAGTATTTAGAGGAGAATGACGTTCATACCTCTAAATGTGGATTTCTCCTTGTTTAGAGCTAAAATCCTTGAAAATCAATTATGCAAATGAAGAGGATTTGATGTAGAAATGATTAGGAATCATTTGGGAATTGAAATCTCATCATTTGGTGTGAAAATCAAAAGAAAAGCTGCTGTGGAAATGTGTTTGGCTGAGGGAATTTTGAGAGAAAATGAAATGGGAAAATTTTAGCAAAAGTTAGTTATGAAACTAAAATATGGTTTTTCCCTCTTTTCTTTTTATTAATTAAACATTAAATTAGTCTTTAAAAATCAAGAAAAATCTGGAGAAATTCTCCCTTGGGTAAATTAGCTCCTGAAAGATTCAAAGTTTCAATCCTTTCAAAACAGTCACGAACTTTTCAAAAATTACATTTTAGTCACTAACTCGAAATGTCATATTTCCAAGCCTCATTTTGTAAAATTGATTTCACCACTCTCTTATATATATATTAAAAGAGGATTTTTAGATATTTTTCCATATTTTTAATGCATCCTGAACTAGGCTTTCCCTAAAACCACCTTTTATATTCGAACCAAAATTTAGACCGATCCGATTCAGACCCTAAACTTCCAAGCCCAAAATTGGGGTGTTACAACTCTCCCCCCCCCTTAAGGAATTTTGTCCTCGGAATTTACCTGGAGGAAAAAGGTATGGAAACTGCTTCACTATGTCATCCTTTCGTTCCCACGTGGCTTCCTCAACACCACGATGCTTCCACAACACCTTTACCAAATCAATGGTCTTGCCTCGAAGAACTTTACTTTCCGAATCTAGAATTTCCACCGGTTCCTCATCATATGTCAAATCCGAATTCAACTCCACTTCCTCCATAGGCATGACATGCGAAGGATCCGATCTATACCTCCGAAGCATAGAGACATGAAACACATCATGAATCTTTTCCAACTCTCACGGTAACCTCAACTTGTACGTAACAGGACCCACACGCTCAATCACCTCGTATGGTCCAATGTACCTAGGGCTCAACTTACCCTTTCGGCCAAACCTCATCACCTTTTTCCAAGGCGAAACTTTCAAAAACACACGGTCACCCACCGCATACTCAATCTCTTTACGCTTCAAATTCGCGTAAGACTTCTGTCGATCAGAAGCTGCCTTCAATCGCTCGCAAATGAGCTTCACCTTCTCGGTGGTTCCTTTCAACAAAGTTGGCATCGAAACCAACTTCTGACCTGTTTCAGCCCAACAAAGAGGAGTCCTACACTTCCTCCCGTACAAAACTTCATAAGGTGCCATTTGAATACTTGCCTGATAGCTATTATTATAGGCAAACTCCACCAAAGGTAAATGTTTCTCCCAAGAACCCTGAAACTCAATCACACAGCACCTCAACATATCCTCCAGCACTTGAATAACTCGCTCAGACTGTCCATCCGACTGTGGATGATAAGATGTACTGAAATTCAACCGTGTACCCAAAGCCTGGTGCAAACACTGCCAGAAACGCGATGTAAACCTCGGATCTCTATCCGACACAATCGACTTTGGCACACCATGCAGCCGCATAATCTCAGCAATGTACAGCTCCGCAAGCTTGTCCAAAGTGTACGTAGTATGCACAGGCAAGAAATGCGCACACTTCGTAAGGCGATCCACAATCACCCACACCGAATTCTTCTTCGATGGCGACAAATGCAAATCAGACACGAAGTCTATGGTAATCCTTTCCCACTTCCACTCAGGAATCCTCAACGGTTGCAACAACCCAGAAGGAAACTAATGCTCAGCCTTAACTCGCTGACACACCATGCATTTGCTCATATACTCAGCAACATCCTTCTTTAAACCCACCCAATAGTACTCATCACGAAGATCACGGTACATCTTAGTACTACCAGGGTGCATAGCAAAAGGACTACTATGAGCTTCAGTCAGAATAGCACGCCTCAACTCAGCATCATTGGGCACTACTATCCGACTCCCAAAGTATAAGGCTCCATCATCATTAAAGCAGAAATCCGATGACCTATCCTCAGCAATATGCTAAACATGTGGCACCAAGGAATCATCCAACAACTGCTTATCCTTTATCAACTGAACCAAGGATGGTTTCACTTGCAACTCAGCCACAAGACCACCATCACGCGAAATGCTCAAACTGGCAAACATAGCCCTCAACTCGACTGCCACCTTCCTACTCAAGGCATCCGCTACAACATTAGCTTTACCCGGATGGTACTCGATCGTCAAATCGTAATCCTTAAGCAACTCCACCCAACGTCGTTGCCTAAGATTCAACTCTTTCTGAGACATCAGATACTTCAAACTCTTGTGATCCGTGTACACAGTACACTTCTCACCATACAGGTAATGTCTCTAAATTTTCAAAGCAAAAACCACCGCGGCTAACTCAATATCATGCGTAGGATAATTGCGCTCATGCACCTTCAACTGGCGCGATGCATAAGCCACCACCTTACCCTCTTGCATCAACACACATCCCAAACCAACGTAGGACGCGTCACTATACACCACAAACTCTTTCCGTGATCCAGGCTGAACCAAGATAGAAGCTTGCGTCAAAGATGCCTTAAGCTTCTCAAAAGCTTGTTGTCTCGCTTCCGTCCACTCATACTTAACATCCTTCTGCAACAACTTCGTCAAAGGTGCAGCAATCTTCGAAAATCCATCCACAAATCTTCGATAGTATCCCGCCAAACCAAGGAAACTACGGACTTCATGAACAGACTTAGGAGGCTTCCAATTCATCACTTCCTCAATCTTCTGAGGATCAACACAAATTCCTTCAGCAGAAACCACATGACCAAGAAACACAACCTCTCTAAGCCAAAACTCACACTTGCTCAGCTTGGCATAAAGCTGATTCTCCAACAAAGCCTGCAACACAATCCTCAAATGCCCCTCATGCTCCTCCTCAGTACGAGAGTACACGAGAATATCATCAATGAACACCACAACAAATTTATCCAAGTATTCATGGAACACTCTATTCATCATGTCCATGAAAGCTGCAGGAGCATTTGTTAACCCAAACGACATCACAAGAAACTCATAATGCCCATACCTCGTTCTGAAGGCTGTCTTTGGCACATCCACATCCTTCACCTTCAACTGGTAATACCCTGACCTTAAGTCAATTTTAGAGAACACAACCGCTCCCCGAAATTGATCAAAAAGATCATCAATCCTCGACAATGGATATCGATTCTTGATAGTCAACTTGTTAAGCTGACGGTAATCGATGCACATTCTCGTAGTGTCATCCTTTTTCTTCACAAATAAGACCGGTGCACCCCAAGGTGACACACTTGGCCGAATGAAACCACGATCAAGCAACTCCTGAAGTTGCGTCTTCAGCTCCTTCAACTCTTTAGGTGCCATTCGATAAGGAGTAATGGACACTGGAGTTGTGTTTTCATACAGCTCAATTCCAAACTCTACTTCGCGATTAGGAGGCAATCTAGGCAACTCCTCCGGAAACACACCAGGAAACTCTCGCACAATTCTGATATCTTGCACTCGCAACTCCTTAGAGCTAGGATTCATCACAAAGGCTAGGTAGGCTTCACAACCTTGCCTCAACATCCAGCTCGCTTCCAGTGTAGACACCACATTAACAAGAAACTTCACATTCTCACCCACCACCACTACCTCATAGTCATCCACAAGCTTCAACGAAACTCGCTTATTCTCAAAATCCACCACAGCTCGATGTTTAACAAGCCAATCCATACCAAGGATCACATCAAAACCATAGAAAGGTAATTCCATAAGACCAACATGAAAAACATGGTCTTGCACAACCAAGGGACATCTTCTATAAAGCTTTCGTGTCACAACAGTCTCACCAAAAGAACTAGTTACACGCATACCAACCTCCAAAGACTCAACAGGAAAACCAAGCAATTGAGCATGTTCACGCAATATGTATGAGTGTGTAGATCTAGAATCAATCAAGGAAAGTAATGACAAGGATTGCAAGGTGAAAGTACCTGCTATCACATCCGTGTCATTCCTCCCCTCCCTCTGATCATACACTTGGGCCTGGCCACCACCCTCAGGCTGAACAGCCACCACATGAGCCACATTCCTTCCACCATCCTCTCTGCGCTGGAAGTTACCACGGTCGCACCCACGACCTCTTTGTGGTGCAACAACTCTAGAAGCACGTCCCTGACCACCACCGGCCAACAGAGGACACTCCCTCCTCATGTGATCCGCCAAACCACAGTTCCAGCACGAATTACCAGTTACCACAACAGGAGCTTGCACCTCTCTCGCTGCCCGAGGACAATCACGCCTCAAATGACCACGCGATCCACACGCCCAGCATGTGTTCTGATCAGCTCTCGCCCTGTCTCCCTGAACAGGCGCACCTTGCCCTCCACCACCACGCCTAGCCGAAGACTGATACCTCCGATCATGTCCTCTCTTGTTCCGTCAACCACCGGAACTATACTCAACAACTCTCTTGCCCGCACTAGAACCAGCACTCCTAGAGGACAAGCTCAGATTCAGCTCAATATCCTTCGCTCTACTAACCAGCACATCAAAGTCAGTGTACTCAGCGGCCAGCATATAGGTCTTTACATCCGTCACCAAACCATAACAGAAACGTTCACACCTCTCCCACTCATCAGGGATAAGCTCAGGTGCGTACTGACTGAGACGGACAAACTGAACCTCGTACTCAACCACTGTCATACTTCCTTGTGTCAGAGACATGAACTCTCTTTTCTTTTCATACATGTATCGCACACCCAGATACTTCCTCTTGAACGCGTTCAGAAAGAACGTCCAAGTTACATCAGCTTCCTCCATTCCGGAGACAGTGATCGTCCACCAGGTATACGCATCATCATGCAACAACGATACCACACAGCCTAGCTTCTGCACATCATTGTAGTTTATTTGTCCCAAAATTCTCTTGGTACTTTCCAACCAAGACTCGGAACCCTCCGCAGACAAACCTCTGAACTCAGTCCCTCCCAGACTGCGCAAACGTTCCAAAGGTAGTCTAGCATTAGCATCGCCCTGATGCCCAGCTCCATGAGCCCCAGCTACTGCCGCCTAAAAGGCTCCAGCAATAGCTTGTATTAACATTGTCATGTCAGGAGTAGCTTGCCCCTGCCCAACTTCAGGTCCAGCGACCCCAGCACCAGCACCAGCTCCATCAACTCCAGCACCACCACCACCGGGTGGAGGAGGTAAATCCACTACATTCTTTGCATTCTCTTCATTCTCGTTTTGAGCCATAGCTCGCGTATTAATCCTCGTCTCTCTACGAGGTCCCATTCACTAACAATGCACGAACACAAATGCAATAAACATAATCAGGCTCAGCAACGTAAGAAATCCAAGTACTCAAGCACATTTTCAAATAAAAACAAGTCATTTCATTAGTTTTGGTATGGCAATGGGTCCCTCTAACATGCTTCATCTCAGCATACATCACAATTGTAACATTCTTTACAATTCACACATCATACTTCATTCACAAAGCACATCATGCATTCATACATACATCACCCACATAACCATTCTCAATTACACGAGAACTAAGCTCTGATACCACCAAATGTAACCCCCTTAGCCCGGCCTAGACGGTTGACCCGAACTACGAAGATTACAAGGGGAAAACCAAAGTCAACTCAAAAGTCAACCTTGATTAACGACCATTTTTTTTTCTTTTAAACTTGTCTAGATGCACTTTAACCCTAGGCGTACTCTTGAGATAAGCATACTCAAAAATCACAGCAATCGGAAAGCAAAAAGGTACTCAATTGCACAACATACGAATTTAGGGACCAAATTGTAAATTCTGGAAATTAAGAGGACTTTACCAATTTTAAGATACCATTATGAAATTAGTCGTGTTTCATGCTTCTCTACCAAATTTCACCTCAAACGAACATCCCGAACTCAAGCAATTGCATAAACGAAGTTCAGGACTAAAACATGAAGATTTCAAAACATAAAACCATATAATTCAGTGCCCAACGGTCAAGTGTTCCGGAACGGGAGTTGACCATTCCGAAACGCGGGACCGTTTCGAAACCTGTTCCGAAAAATGGCTTGGCAGTAGCAAAAGTGTTTCGGAACGGCTCTACCCGTTGCGGAACACTAAGGCCATTTCAGACCCCTGTTTCGAAACAGTAGTACCCGTTCCGATACGGGCTGCCCAGAAGTGCAGAAATTTTCTGGTTTAACACACATTCAACCCACAAACACATCCCTATGACCTCCTAATCATGCCAACAAGTCATCATGCATAAAAGGAACATATTTGCATCAACAAAACATATTCATGGCATCAATTTGGGAAAACCTCAATCTATAGGCATGCAACCTATTACTCCAACCAACCAAACATCAAACCAGCAAAGTAAACACCATAATGGCCAATTACATATCCAAAACATCATAGGCATCATGCCAAACTTAGGGAGTCCAAAACATCTCCCAAAAACACAACCTAGGTTCTCGTTGCCAAATACCAAAAACTAATAGTGTTGTAAAATAGTCACCATACATGAGCTTAGTCTTTCTCTTGGATTCTTAACCTCCTTGTTGCCCTTAAAGCACTTCAATTCTCTGCATTATTGGTTCAAGAAAGAGAGCGTAAGCACATATGCTTAGTGAGAAATGCTCTAATGAAACAACACAATAATGCACTTTATTACACACCTTTCAAGGCTTTTAAATTCTTAAACATCATTACTCATGCAACAATGCATACGCAACAAGCATCTCATGCTTCATTACATCAACATGTCATATTAGCTTTCAAGTGATACCATAACCATTTTTCAACACAAAACACAATCGGATACGCGGATTACAAGCGTTGTCCCATACGCTTCATACACACTACCAAACACACAAGGTGGAGTTTATCGGTACAATCACAACCCCTCAACACCCGTGATGGAGTCTAACGGTACAATCACAACCCCTCCACATCACTCATTGGTAGTGGTATAACATCACTAACAAGAACACGGGACAGACAACACAAGATCCTCACATGGCATTTTAACCACCATTATGATCTTAGACATCTCGTTAGTGTACTTGGATAGAGTTTACGGTACCATTACAACCCCTCAACACCCAAGGCGACTTTATTCACGGTGCACCCAATCCTATAGCCGGCTAACTATATCTGATTCTAGTACTTTTAAACCAACACATCACTTGCCAATATACATCATTTACCATCATCAATCCACTGTTTTAAAGCATTAAACAAAGCCATTAAACAATCATGCGTCACTATGCATCAAACCACATTTATCAATGTCTAACCAAGGATCTCTTACCTTGAGCATCCTTCAACACATGACTTTCAAAACTAGCATTAAACATGCTAAAATATGCTTTCAAAACAGAATTTAAACATGCAAATTAAACACATTGCATCCAACCATCTCATGGTTCATCAAAGAGAGAGTTTCTCCAAAAACTTACTCTTGAGCTTAGTTAAGTTGCTTATATTTAAACTAAGCTCCCAAAACCTTCAAACATTGGTTTCAAAGCTGAAAACCAAACTTCACTCACCAATTCTGTTTCGCAAGATTGCTGAAACGCCGTTCAAGCCCCCGGATCAACAACACAAGGATCCGAAGATGTCTCCCCTGTTTTAAGCACATCAAAGCAGAGGATTAATGCATCATCATGCATTTAAATCTTCATCCATTACACCTAAACTCGTTGCTCTCACCAAAACTCACATTTCGGCTACCAAACACAACCGAAAACACATCCAAACAGTTCCACACCATTACCCAGCCAAGATCCATCACTTCTAAACATTCTTAGACATCAATTAACATCCAAAAAGGACATAATCACGTCCTTATACCTCCAGCCATGACAGAACACCAAAATCACCCCCAAAACCACCATTTTCACAAGTAAAAACTTAGGAAAACCAACCTATTCGGGATTGCATTGATTAAACCTCAATTACACATCATTAAACATCCAAAATACATTAAAAAGGCATCTCAAAACAAAGCCCAAACAACCTCCACGAAAATCTTAAAGATTTGATCAAAATCTCAAGTTTTAAGCCAAAATCAAGATCATAACATTAAAACATTTAATAACACTTAATTTAAGGATTGAGAACTTGGGAATTTCAGTAAAGAACTAGGTATTTAGAGGAGAAGGACGTTCATACCTCTAAATGTGGATTTCTCCTTGTTTAGAGCTAAAATCCTTGAAAATCCAGTATGCAAATGAAGAGGATTTGATGTAGAAATGATTAGGAATCATTTGGGAATTGAAATCTCATCATTTGGTGTGAAAATCAAAAGAAAAGCTGATGTGGAAATGTGTTTGGCTGTGGGAATTTCGAGAGAAAATGAAATGGGAAAATTTTAGCAAAAGTTAGTTATGAAACTAAAATATGGGTGTTCCCTCTTTTCTTTTTTTAAACATTAAATGAGTCTTTAAAAATCAAGAAAAATCTGGAGAAATCCTCCCTTGGGTAAATTAGCTCCTTAAAGATTCAAAGTTTCAATCCTTTCAAAAAAGTCACGAACTTTTCAAAAATTACATTTTAGTCACTAACTCGAAATGTCATATTTCCAAGCCTCATTTTGTAAAATTGATTTCACCACTCTCTTTTATATATTAAAATAGGATTTTTAGATATTTTTCCATATTTTTAATGCATCCCGAACTAGGCTTTCCCTAAAACCACCTTTTATATTCGAACCAAAATTTAAACCGGTCTAGTTCAGACCCTAAACTTCCAAGCCCAAAATTGGGGTGTTACATTGCCCCAATGAGCTGGCAGTCAAGGGTGGCGACAATGGAAAAGTTATCAGTTTTTGGACTTGGAGTGCCTACGACGTGTTCAACACAGGTCGGTATTGCTGCCGAGGAACGTATGGGAACACTGTGACATGTCAACCTAGGTTATATTCCAAGAAGTTTAAGGAAGCTTGTCCCACTCCTTATAGTTATGCATATGATGATCCTACTGGTATTTTCTCTTGTACCAGCATTGATTATGTTGTCACCTTCTGCTCAGCCAAGTTGGTATGTTTTATTCTTTAAACGTGTCATCTACTGGTTGATCGAATAGAAAACATTGTAAAAAAATTTACCAAGTTAGCAAATTCAGTTAGTTTTTAATAGAGGGGACTAAAACATGAAAGGTATTTACGGGATGAACGATTTTGATGAAAATAGAAAAAAGGGCGTTAGTTTGACGAAAATAGGAAAAGTATTTACGGGATGAACGATTTTGACAAAATTACAGTGGTGGTCACCAAACTATCCCCCTTTTCTGTTTTTGTCAAAATCGTTCTTCCCGTAAATACTATTCGTGTTTTGGTCCATTCGTTAAAAACTAACGAAATTTACTGACTTGGTATTTTTTTTAATTTTCCACAGGTTTTTTGTTCGATCAAAGAAAAAATTATAGTTTGGGCGTTATCGGGAGGAATCAAAGTTGGGACCCCTTGCATAAAGGGTTGAACACCTGACCACTGAGCAAAATACTTCCATGGAGACTTGAACCAAGAACACTTTGCACCAAAAACGATTTGTTTAACTAGTAAACTAGGCTAAAAACTTATTATATGCCTACAAAATTTAATCTTTAATTTATGATGTATTATCACCTCAAAATTAAATTAAAATACTATCAAAATTAATCTAAAATTGTTTTTTTAATTCTGTTGGTAATTATTTATTTATTTTTATAAAATTGTATTAGATCGTTATAAAAATTTACTGTATAATATAAATTTATAGTAGAATATAAATTTTGAATTATTTGAAAATAACTATTTAGATTTAAATCTATTATTTTAATTTTAAAAAATCTTTTTAGCTTGAAATGTAATTAAAATTAAAATTAAACTAGAATTATTTTTTCACTTCATTTTGAAATAAAAAAACAAATATTATTTATTTATTTTATAAAACTAATAATAAAAATTATAAAATTTAAATTTATAATATTTATTTAGGATAAAATATAATATTTAAATAACATTTAATTCGTTGACATATATAAGAACAAATTATTTTACATTTAATTTAATTTTTAGAATGATCTAATACATTTTTATAAACATAAATAATTAATTTTTTTATTCTCAAACGAATAGGAAAAATAATTTTAGAGTGAGTTTAGTAGTGTTTTGATTTAATTTTGAGGTGATAATACATCTTAAATTAAAAAAAAATAAATTTTGTAAACATATAATAAGTTTTCAACCTAATTTAGTGATTTTACATTTTGCTTTTGGTGCAAAGTGTTCTTGGTTCAAACCTCTATGAAAGCATTTTACTTATTTTTTAGGTTGGCGAGTATAAGTTAAATACTAATTTGGATAAAATCTAACCAAGTTCTAAGCCTAGCTTTGTGCTATTGGACCACTTATGCCCAAAGTACAATTTTTTTTTTGATTTCATCAAAATTAGGAGGACGTGTCACCTCTTGACTGGTCGAATGAAAAAATATTTAACCTTCTGACAAGGAGAGAGGCGATGATGTGGTTTTTAACTGATGAGACCAAAACATTAGTTGGGTGACCAAAACAAGAAAAGGGTGATAGTTTGGTGACTACCAGTGTAGTCTTCCCATATATAGTGTTATATTTTGATACACATGTTGTAAAAAAAATTTACACAACACTTCATATTTAAACTATAAAACCTAAAACATCCCTAGCCCTAACACCTTAAAACTAGGGGTGAGAATTGTCGGGTACCCGGGATTCGGGTATCCGGTTCATCCGGGTACCTCATTAAACGGCCCGTGTCCCAGCCCATTATATCTGGGTACCCAGGATTCGGGTACCCGTAAAATTCGGGTACCCGGTTCATATTTTTTTTATTTTTTTATTTTAAATTAAAAAAATTATATGTTAAACACAAAAATATTAAAAAAATTAAACTTAAAACTTAAAAGAATATAATACAAACATAGAAAAAATGTAGGGATTTAAACTTAATTTTAGAGTGAAAATATTAATAAACATAAAATAAACTTTTAAATATAAAAAATATATATTAAATTTTATCGGGTCGGGTCGGGTACCCGATAAGGGAAAACACTCGGCCCGTGTCCCGGGAAATTTGTCGGGTCGGGTACCCGGCCCGGTCAGATAATTTTTTTTCCGGAAATTACCCAGTATTTTTGTTTCGGGTTTTCGGGTCGGGTCAATCGGCTTAGGTATTTTCTCCCACCCCTACTTAAAACTTAAACCCTAAAATCTAAATTCTACCCCTACCACATAAAACCCTAAATATCTAAACCCTAAAATTAGTGTATCAAAGTATTTTCCATATATATATATAATTCAAGGCTTATATCACAAATAAGCACCTAAAGTATACTTTTTGGTGAAATTAGGTACATAAAGTATACTTTTTGGTCAAAATAGGTACCTAAAGTCTTTTTCGTCAAAGTAGGTACCTAAAGTATATATATATATATATTTTTGGTTAAAATAGGTACCTAATATATTTTAAATGAATGTATACTTTAGGTACTTAATTTAACCAAAAATTATACTTTAAGTATTTATTTTGATCAAAAAATATTTTTAGTACCTAAATGAAAAGGTTAGTATACTATTAAGTATTTATTTGTAATATAAGGCATAATTCAAAGAAATTTAGGGCTTTCTTGATCAATTTTGAAGAATATTTTAGGTCTATATATTTTTAACATATTATAGAATCTAATAAACCCTTTTTGATTAACCATAACTATGAATTAAATCCCAGTCTTGATATTGATTTTCAAGAATCAAACATTATGTTCATAATGTTGACAGTGAAATTTTACCTTGGTTTATATATATATATATATATATATATATATATATATATATATATATATATATATATTATTGCCATTATTATTATATTATATTATTATTTATTTATTATACATGTATATTACTATTATTATTATATTTAATATAATTATCATAAAGCCCAAAATATGTATATATAAAAACACGGTCCACTACATTTTCTAAAAAAGGTCCATGTACAAAGAAGGGCCCGATCAGCCCAAATATAGTGAAAACCTTAATCATCTCATTGCGCGGTCAACAAGGAGTCGTTAGATCAGGGATTGATCCAATGACACGGATTGCGTGCAGCAAACCCTAGTAGGGGAAGAGCAAGCGTCGCGCGCTCCCAACTGTAGGATCCAGACGAGATCAAAGCCCCAGATCGCTACGTGGCATATCACGTGGATCACCACTCGTGCGTGGTAGCCACGAGCCCGTATTTTCAGTTTCCAGCTAGCGTTTCGTCTTCTCCAGTAGACTCTTCACCTTCTCAGATGCATGCCGCACCATTCCCGCCGTGATCACTCCTTGTCGATGCAGTTGTTACCATTTGTAGCCATCAAGAACATGCAAAAATAAAAAGGAAGTAGTTAAATCCCTAAACTAGAGCATGGACAACAAAAGTGATATCCCTAAATCAAAGCCGCAGCTAAAATCAAGGAAAATTTGAATCAAATCGGAAGCAATTGAGGGCTAGAAATTAGGGATTCATTCGTGAAAATCAAGCACAATTGTAAGCTATAAAACCACTGTAATTTTTAAGTGGAGGGACAATTTTTCTGATACGAAATACACAACCACACACATACGATCCATTTAGCATTCGGAAGTTGTAAAGCAAGCAAGCAAGGGTTGTAAAATTTTCGTTGAAGAAATAAGAGCAAGCTATCATTCTGGTATTATTTTTTTTCTTTTTTTTCTACTATTTTGCTCCAAAGGAAAGGGCTAGTTTTTTTTTTTACCTTCGATTTGAAAATCTCCGCCGTGCATGTTAGATTTCGTTAACGTTCCAATGATTGCTATATTATTTAGGGCTCGCCGGAATCTATTTTTTTAAAGAATAAGGGTTTTGAACCAGAAAAAATAGTTTTATTTTTTTAAATGATTCTGGGATTGAATTTTGAAAAAGGCTTAATTTCACCGCCGAAACGGTGGCCGACGCCATTTAATGGTGGCTGACACGACGATTATGCTTCATGGCCACCATGACCAGGGTAGACGGAGAAGGAAATGGAGAGCACTCTGAAGGTCTTTTTGTGTTTGGGTTGAACGAATGAAACAAAAACAATTTTAGATTTAATTTTTACGTTATATAGTGACCCAGAACCTGACTCGAACCCAGTTCGTGACCCGAACCCAACTTCTTCGGATCTCATACCGCAGTTCTTGAGTTTTAAATCATTTTATTTTGTTCTTCTGTTTTAAAAATAAGCACCATATTTTCAATTGCTTTAGATTTAGCCTTTACATTTTATTTTTCTTTTATTTTAACCCCTAACCGAAAGTTTCATTCTAAAATTTTGTAAAAATAAATTATCCCTTTCTTTATTTAGAACTAATTTCTCTAGTTATTTAATTTCAACAATTTATTTACTTCATTGTTTTTTATGAAAATATATGCATATTTTTATGTTTAAACTTTAGGATTATGGTCTTCGTGCTTAGATTAGAGACGTGTTTGTTGAAAATTTTCTTCACATTTTGAAATAAATTAAACTTTAAGTATCATAACCTTAAAAAATAAAATGAACTTAGATATTTCTTAGGGTTTGAACACTAAATTCTTAAAAAACTTTAACACACTTAATCATCTACGTTGCTTGTTTAAAAGTGGAAATTAACTAATGCGGTGTCTTACCAAACGGAAATGACGAGTTAGCGTCAGTTGTGTTGGCGGTGATTGGTGTTTATTTTTCGGGCGGTAGGGCCGTTAAAATATATTTATATTCATAAAATGGACGAATAAATTAAACCTTTGTGAAGTTGCAAATTCTAATTTTGAAAATACTTTTAAAATCGATAAGGTACCAATTTTTGGGCGTTGTGGGGGTGCTAACCTTTCCCCACGAATAACCGACCTCGAACCTGTTTTCTGGTTTTTGTAGACCAAAAATATTATTTTAATAAATAAAACGCTTTATTAAAATAACCTCATTTTAATGTGATCCAATCACACTTTTTTTAAAAAAAAGATGGGCGGTGAATCCGTATTTTTTTATGTTGGGCTCGAAAGGGTTGCGACAACTTGGCGACTCCGCTGGAGAAGTGTTTTTGTTTTTTAAAAATAAAAACAAAAGAGGGTCATGCCACAAATTGATTTCAAAAAGTTTTTAAAAATAATGGAATTTGCAAGTTCACAAAGAAGTTTAATTTATTCGTCTGTTTAATGAATATAATTCTACTTTGCGCATTCTAAAACTCTTCAAAAAAAAGCTCTATACCCGAGCTTGTCCCGTTCGTTTATGTGGGGGGGGACGTTTGCTTATGTCAGAATATTGATTCTCCATATGATCCTAGCAAGTACCTTCGGGACTCATGCCCTTTGTCTTCGTAAAGATATTGATCCTTTGAGAAGACATAGAAGGTAAGTCCCCCTGAGTTGAACTCAATTCATTTGAAGTTTATAATGAGTGAGAATGGAGGGCCTTGCTACCCGTAGCAGGGGACAACAAGGACAGCTTGGGTACCCTTTTAGAACGAAACTAAGTTTGAGAATCCAGAGCCTACCCCAATAGAGCCATGCAAAAAGCCTAGGATGTTGAGTCTGGTCAAAATCATTTTGCAAAGATAATCTGTGGAGACATGTCATGAAGTGTTTGAATGTGTTGCCCAGAATTATTTATGCAATGAAATTATTTTGGACTCTTTTGTTTTTTTCTAATCTTTTCCTTTTTGACTTGTTGTTTTGTATGTTAATCATGCATCATCATTTCATATCAAGAAGGGGTTAGATTTTTCAGAATACTTGCTCAAATAGAAAAACTTTCATCATGGATGGAAGGATCCTTAAGAAAGAAGATGAAAATGCGAGGGTACGTCATTGGTTTGAAGTAAACCAACGAATGTATAGGGATAGTCTAGTTGCTGATCATGAAACATAAACTTATGAGTATGCCCATATTAGTGTCAAGTAGAATAATGTGCAAGAGTTGAAGGAAATTTGGGAGCGCTTCGATTTCAAGACCAAACGGTTATTCTACGAGACCTACAGAGATATAGCTTATCTGATGTATGTCAAGGTAGATAAACAGTTTTTGAAGGCCTTGGTGCAGTTCTAGAACCCTGGGTACTGATGCTTCACTTTCAACGGAGAAGATATGATGCCCACATTCAAGGAGTATCTGACCCTTTTTCAATTTACAAAAGGTGAAGGAAAACTAGTTTTATGCTAAGCCACCTAAAAACAAGAACCCACACGTAAGGATTGTAGATTTCACTAGCATGGGTTATGGATGGGTCAAGGGTTTGATAAGGAGGAGATGAGGTAGCTTTTCCTTCCCTTGGTCAAGCAGCAAAAATATAATATTTGTTCATCCTGACATAGAAAAGAGAGTGGATCTTTTGGCTATTACAATTTATGGTTTGGTCATCTTCCCCAAGGTCCTAGGAAACATCGACATTGCCTTGCTTGATTTCTTTGAGCAATTGAAGAGAAAAGTGAACCCAGTACCTGCAGTGAGCTGAAACCTTCATCTCATTGAATGCATGTAGAAAGGTGAAGGGGTACGTTTTAGTGATGTGCTTCTTTACTTCAAGTATGGGCCCTCAATCACTTCTGGGAGTGTCCGATTTTGACTCTATCTAATGTGTTATCTCCTAATTTTTCCCCGCTTAAAGAATTTTTAGCCGAAGAATAGCCAATTTTCAAGAAGAGCAAGTGGGTTGATATATTTAGAGATCGCCGCAACGAGGACATCAAATGGAGGGTTTCGTGGATGGGTCATGCCAAAGTAATATACAGATGCGGAGATTACAACTTCTTAATGTTGTTGGGTTTATGGGGTGGAATTGGTTGTGCTCCTTTGTTAGTGTCACGTCAGTATGGATCATGACAGTTCGTTCCTTTCACCACTGGTCTTGGTACATCAGAGTTCGAGTTTCAGGGTGAGTTTAGAGGAAATACAAACTATTAGTGATTCATAGAACAATTGTTATTATATGAAGCTGGAGTCTGAAAAACACTGCATGTTCACCCCTAACTATGACATTTGGAGACATACAAGAATGAATGACAAGATCCTGCCACCTACTCTTGGTCAGGCCAAATCTTTAGAAGAACACTTGAAGGTGGTTTCTTCTGAGGTTGATATTTTGAGGGAAGAACTGAGACGGGTCAAGTTGGAAATTGAAGCTCTGCAAGAACATAATCAACGAGACAAGTTTGAAGCAAGCCTTGGCGTAGAGAAGTACAAGGGGAAACCAACTGGGTAACAAAGATGTATATGAACTTGGAAGAAAAGTATGAGATTCAAAGGGTTGACTTCCTCAAGTTTCAAGCCACTGTACGAAATGTTGATTTAAGAAAGAGCCCAGAACAGTGGAAACAAGAGATTGAACAAGTTGTGGCCAAAGAAAGGGAGCGTGTTAGAAAAGAAATTGAGAGGTGTAGGCGGACCCTCGTAGAGGAGAAGAAGAAAAGGAAGCAAGTGGCAGAGAATAAGAGGGGCAAACAAACCCTTGAAAAAGAAAAGGAAAATGTAGCTGCTTGGAAAAGGAAAGCCCACGACAACAAGATCTATTTGTTGGAAGTGCAATCAACCTATAATGAAACCTGCGAGAAATTGAAGCAAAGCCAGGATTTCAATGCTGAGTTACATGCCAAGATAGAGGATCTGAACTAGACACTTCACAAGCTGCAGAGCGACCAGACTCATGAAGAACTTCAAGCTACTCTGAACAAGAATGATTTCTTAAATGAATGAGTGTAGGAAATGGACAACATCATCCAAGAATACAGAACAAAGATCTTAGTCCTTGAAGATGTTGCTGAATGAGGAAATGATTACCGGTTCACTCGTCTTAGAGACAACGCCAGAAGGTTCCAAGAACGTGATGAGTTCGATAGGACCATGATGACACAGACCCAAGATGTGGCCAAGCATGTAGTGATGTTAGCAATTGAAGCCACAACACTGCGTCGTTACGTTAAGCCTATAGGAGAAGTAGAACCAAGGCTTATGTGGTTAATAGAGGAAAACAAGGAGTTGGGTACTCGGGCTAAGATGTACACGTAGAATTAAAACTTCTTGTAATAAAGTACCTTTGGTATTCGAATAAAGTTGTTTCTTGAACAAGTATTTTATGAAACTAATGACCTTTCGTTTGCATTCATGCATTTGCATCATGTTTGTTTGTTTTTTATTTCTTTGTTGCATAAATTCATGCCATAATAAGGAACTAACTTAAACAAAATGACAAAAATAACCCTTCAAAATAGCCAAAACAACTCACGAGTGCGGTACTCATTTCTAAGTCAGAGCAATGGACATGAAAAATAGACTGGCCACTCTCGAAACCAACCACAAAAGCACCCAGGACAAGCTGGAAAAGATGGAAACTGACTTGAAGAAACTATTCGAGTCAGCTCATCATAGGACAATTAGCTCGATCGCAACCATGCTGGGGTTCAAGGATCCAGATGTAGCTGAAGTAGGAGGAGATACTGGCACACTACCGCGGTTTTCTGGAATGACTTTTGGGAAGAAGGCTACTTCCAAAGCCAAAACCCATGTCTTTTTTTGTTAAATCCTCTGTTCGCATCCCAAATGGAGAGGTTAACAATTACGAGGTACATGACCTCGATGAAATTGCTGACAAAGCCAAAGCTGAGAAGAAGTGGGAAGATAGATATGAGAAGCTTGAAGGAATGATCAATCCTTCTAAAAGGGAAGTATCCATGGTGGAATGGATGCCAAGGACTTGAGCTTGGTAACGAACCTGGTAGTGCCACCAAAATTCAAGGTCCTAGATTTCGAGAAATACAATGGAACTACATATCCGTCAGCACATTTAACCATGTATTGCAGAAATATGTCGATGTATCTTGACAATGAGAAGTTGCTCATTCATTGCTTCCAAGACAGACTGGTAGGATCAACTGCACGTTGGTACACGCAACTAAGCCGAGTGAATATCAGATCATGGAAGGATTTGTCCAGAGCCTTCAATGAACAATACAAATATGTCTCAGACATGGTTCCAACTCGTTTGGTCTTACAAGGGATGGAGCAAAAACATCATGAGAGTTTCCGACAATATGCACAAAGATGGAGAGATGTAGCTGCACAAGTTCAGCCACCATTGCTAGAAAATGAAATTACCCCGATGTTTGTCGAAACCCTAAAAGGCCCTTTCTATGATCCCATTCTCAATCATGCTACCAAGAGTTTTGCAGATATGCTAATGAACAGAGAATTAATCATGGCAGCTATGAAAAGTGGAAATCTGGATAGCAGGGAAACAAAGAAGTCTTATAAAAAGAGAGATAATAAATTGAATGTCACTAATGTCTACAATCCCAGTTATTCAACATGTGTAGTATTTAACAAGCCCAATACTTCAGCTGCAGTTCCGGCAGTTACGAATTCCCCAAAAGAAGAACAGAGATATCAAGGGGACTCAAGACCCTATTTTCCTCATATCCCGATGACGTATGAGAAGTTATTTGCTGAATTGGTCAAGTCCCAGATGGTGCTACCAAGACATGTTCCTCCTTTCTCACCATCGTACTCACCATGGTACGATGAGAATGCCCATTACGAATATCATGCAGGAGTTAAGGGGCATGCTATTGAGATCTGCACTGCGTTCAAGAGAGTGGTAGATGATCTAAGAAAATCAGGCATGTTGTTGTTCGAAACATCTAAAGAAAAAGGAAATCCTTTGCCAAACCACAAGAAGACTGAAATAAATGCAGTCATTGCGAAAGAAGACAAGACGACCAAAGAACACGTTGCTGAGGTCAAAGCACCCATGAAGTGGATATAGACCTAAATGGTGGTAGCTAGGATGTTGGAAGAAAGAGTCAAGAAGTTGAAGGTTGAAGGGTCGTATTGTGAGTACCACAAAGAAAAAGGACACGAGATTGAGTGTTGTTTGGAGTTCAAGCAACTAGTCTAAGGAAAATTAACAACAAAGAATTAGAGTTTTTTGAAAAAGGAAATAAAGAGCAGATGGTGGATGTGTGTGCGTTAGAGGAGTCATCCTCTAAAAGGAATTACACAAAAATGAATCCTTTGGTGATTAAGACCAAAGCCAAAGTTAGTGAACCGACTTAGGGTGTGACCCCACGATTGGTTATAAAGGCACCAGTCTCTTTCCCTTATAAGGACAACAGACAAGTTCCCTGGAACTATGCATACACAGTAACAGACCCAGGGAACTTGTTGGCGGAAGACATAGAAAAAGAAAAAATCGTAAATGAGGTAAGCTGTTTCACAAGAAGTGGAAGGCTCTATTCCCCGCTGACGTCATAAGACAAAGATGCAACATAGAGAAAGGATGCTGCTAGTGAGCCATGAAAGGAGGATGAAAATGATTTCTTTCAAGAGAAAACACCAGTAATTCATAAGCCGTGAAGAAATTAGAGGCTCAAGAATTTTTAAAAATATTCAAACACAGTGCGTACAACGTGGTTGAGCAGTTACACAAACTTCTGGCTTGAATCTCTATGTTGTCATTGTTGCTGAGGTCCAAAGGCCACCGAGATGCCTTGTTAAAAATTCTGAATAGAACATTTGTGTCAAAGGAGATCACAACCGACAAGATGGATATGTTGGTCAATAACATTGCTGTTAACAATTTCATATCTTTTAATGACGAAGAAATACCAGCAGAAGGAAGGAGATCATACAAACCCCTGCATATCTCTACAAGGTGCAAAGGATATATGTTGTCGGGTGTTCTTATTAAAAACGAGTCAGCCCTAAATATACTCTCTTTGGCCACATTGAAGAAGTTACCCATAGACAGCTCTCACATGAGAGCTTATCAAAATACAATGCGAGCTTTCGACATGACTTAGAGAGATGTGCTAGGGAAGATTGAATTTCCCCTAAAGATTGGACCATCTACCTTTGAAGTAGATTTTTTGCTCGTGGACATAAAGCCCAGTTATAACTGCTTTCTTGGGCTCCCATGGCACGATACCTTCTACCCTTCACCAAAAGTTAAAGTTTTTGATTGGCGGATGGTTGGTGACTGTCGGTGCAGAGGAAGAAATCATTGCATCAGTAGCTACTAATGCGCCCTACATAGAGATCTATAAGGGTGCGCTCGAGTGTCATTTCAGGACATTAGAGCTAGTCAATGCAACCTTTTTCACCGAAGGGAGTAAGGTGCCAGAGCCAAAATTATCAAGCTGCGCAAAAATGCAAGTGAAGCAGACGCTCGGGAAAGGAGCTGAAGTTGGGAGGGGATTTGGAAAAAGACATCATGGAAGGTTGTATCCCGTGATCATCCCAACTAAGAAAGATCAATTTTTCTTAGGCTTTAAGCCAAACAAGTGGCAAAGAAGGGCTGAGATCAGGAAATATCAAGAGAGGAGAAGTGCCAAATTGAAAGGAGAGAAGATTGAGTGGGAGCCAATGACCTTCCCACCCTTGAGCCACAATTTTAGATCTGGAGGTTTTCTAAACCCCAATGCTAAGATTGACGAGGAGGAGAAAGGATAAAATGACTTGAATGAAGCTTTGGGAATATGAGCATCAACGCCCTGATGGACGAGGAAGGAGAGATTGAGTACTTGTCCAAGATTCGCCCCAGCTCTGAACTGAACAACTAGACCGCTGAAAAAGTCCCTAAAGTTTTTAAAATAGTCTTAGAGTAATTCTCAAAACCAACTCTTTTGCCTCTAGGCTCGGGGCAATTAGAGATCTTATGTAAAATGGCAGATGTCAAAACTATGATTTCAAATTCAATAAAAGATGCATATTTACCAATAAATTTTGTGTGGCAAAATTTTCTTCGCAAAGCAAAAAAACCATAAAATGAAAACCTAAAAAGAACTATAAACAAACCCTAAAGAAAATTATTCCATTCATTCGTTTATTTCCCTGGTATATATTCCTCGCCCTTTTTCTTTGCAGGTATTTAGATGTCAACAGTACAAATAACTCCGAGTCTGACTCAAAAATTAATTTTGAGCTACCTCAATGCTTGGAAGAAGTTGGAAATGTTGACGATAAGGAAGAAGATAATTTTCCCAGCGACTTGATCAGAATGGTAGAGGGAGAAGAAAAGCACATTCTACCCCACAAAGAAGAATTGGAAATTTTGAATCTTGGCACTGAAGAAGAGAAGCGTGAAGTGAAGATTGGTACCATTATTACAGTCAGGACACGATAATTCTTTATTGAACTTCTGAAAGAGTATAAAGATATCTTTGTCTGGTCTTATCAGGATATGCCTAGCCTCGACACAGACATCGTCATGCATCAACTTCCTATAAAGGTAGGATGTGAGCCTGTGAAGCAGAAGCTTAGAAAGATGAAGACTGATACGCTTTTAAAGATCAGAGATGAAGTAAAGAAGCAATATGGCGTAAAATTCCTTAAGGTGGCCAAATATCTAGAATGGGTAGCTAACATTGTCCCAATCCCAAAGAAAGATGGAAAAGTACGTATGTGTGTTGACTACAGGGATCTCATTAGGGCAAGCCCCAAAGACAATTTCCCGCTCCAACACATAGATACCTTGGTAGATAATACGGCCGGTCATTCCCTTTTCTCTTTCATGGACGGATTTTCTGGGTATAATCATATTAATATGTGCCCGGAAGACATGGAAAAGACTACCTTTGTGACACTTTGGGGAACTTTTTGCTACAAAGTGATGCCATTTGGTTTGAAAAACGCAGGGGCAACTTATCAAAGAGCCATGGTTACTCTTTTTCATAACATGATGCATATGGAGATAGAAGTATATGTTAATGTTATGATCTCTAAATCTAGAACTGAAAAGGAGCATCTGGCGAACCAAAAAAAGCTTTTCTGAAGGTTGAGAAAGTTTCAGTTAAAGCTTAACCCTACCAAGTGCACATTTGGGGCTACATATGGAAATTTAATGGGTTTTGTTGTGAGTAGAAGGGGAATTGAGATTGATCCTGATAAGATAAAGGCCATACAAGAGCTCCCACCACCTCAAACACAGAAATAGGTTCAGGGTTTCTTTGGAAGATTAAATTATATAGCCCGCTTCATCTCCCAATTAACAGACAAATGTGATTTAATATTCAGGTTGCTTAGAAAGAATAACCTAGGACATGGAATGAAGAATGTCAGCCAGCCTTAAAATAGATCAAGGAGCAGTTAACCAACCCTCCAATGTTAGTACCGCCTGTTTCAGGAAAACCATTGATCCTCTATTTAACGGTGTATGAAAATTCTATGGGTTGTGTATTGGGGAAACATGACGAAACTGGAAGAAAAGAAAAGGCAATATACTACTTGAGTAAAAAATTCACCGACTGCGAAACAAGATATTCCTCGATTGAAAAGTTATGTTGCCCTTTGGTATGGGCTACTAAAAGGCTCAGACAGTATATGTTGTATCATACTACACGGTTGATTTCGAAGCTGGATCCACTAAAGTTCATGATGGAAGCCCTAGACTTATCAGGAAGATTAGCACGATGGCAGATGTTGCTTTCAGAATATGGCATTCAGTATATGAGTCAGAAAGTGGTAAAAGGAAGTGCCATAGCTGATTTTCTAGCAAGTCATGCTCAGAACGATTATGAGGCAATAAATTTCAATTTCCTGATGAGGATCTGATGTGTATCTTAGAAAATGGTGAGCTCCCAACAGAATCATGGGTCATGAACTTTGATGGTGCTAAAAATGCTTTAGGGCGAGGTATTGGGGCAATTTTGGTTTCACTAGAAGGAGATTACTTCCCTTTTACTAGTCGATTGAAGTTCTTATGTACTAATAATATGGCAGAATAGGAGGCGTCTATAATGAGTCTAATAGAGACCATTGAGAGGAAGATTCGTACCCTAAGAGTTTTTGGAGATTCCACGTTAGTCATCTATCATATACGAGGTGAATGGGAAACAAAAGACGCAAAGTTAGTATAATACCACAAGTTGGTCCTCGAACTGACCAAGGAGTTTGACGAGATCACTTTCAGGCACCTTCCCAGATAAGATAATCAGATGGCGGACGCATTGGCCACTTTAGCTGCTATGTTTAAAACAAGCTAATGATCTGAGATGATGCCCATTAAGTTACAAATGTTAGACTCCTCAGCTCACTTCTATGATGCGGAAGAAGAGACAGATGGCTTGCCATGGTACCATGACATATTCAGTATATATAATTTCAGCAGTACCCACTTCAGACTGCATAGAATGAAAAGAAGATGGTCAGAAAAATGGCATCATGGTACATTCTTGATGGAGAAATCTTGTACAAAAGAAGTCCAGATCAAGTGCTTTTAATACGTATGGGCGCAAAAGAGGCTCAATTGATCCTAGAAGAGGTTCATGATGGGATTTGTGGAACTCACCCAAGTGGCATCACCATGGCAAGAAGAATTATGTGGTTTGGATACTATTGGTCAACCATGGAAGAAGATTGCATCAATTACTCTCGCAAGTGCCATAAGTGCTAGATTTATGTAGATAAGGTTCATACACCTCCTCAATCACTCCATGTCATGTTAGCTCCTTGGCCATTTTTCCATGTGGGGTATAGATGGTATTGGTCAGATTAACCCGAAGGTAGCAAATGGACATCGCTTTATCCTTGTAGCAATCGACTATTTCACGAAATGGGTAGAATCGGCCTCGTATACAAATGTCACTAGATCCACAGTCTGCAAGTTCTTGAAAAAGGAAATTATTTGCCAGTATGGTCTACTAGAGAGCATCATTACTGATAATACTTCCAACCTAAACAATAGGATGATATCTGGAGTATGTGAGCAGTTTAATATTAAACATCGTAATTCAGTGGTTTATCGCCCAAAGATGAATGGGGTCGTAGAAGCTACTAATAAAAACATCAAGAACATGGTCACAAAAATGACTGATACTTATAAAGATTGACATGAGAAGCTACCATTCGCCCTATATGCTTATCGAACCGTGATACGAACATCAACTGGGGTAACTCTATTTTCATTAGTGTATGAGATAGAAGAAGTACTACCGATTGAGGAGGAGATACCATCGCTTCGTGTCCTAATGGAAGCAAAGTTGGAAGAGGCGGAATGGGTTCGGGCAAGGTATGACCAATTGAACTTAATTGACGAAAAGAGATTGAAAGCACTATTTTATGGTCAAATTTATCAAAGAAGAATGATAAGAGAACATGAAAAGAAGGTTCGTCCGAGAGAATTCCAAGAAAGAGAGCTAGTATTGAAGAAAAAGTTGCCTATCCAAAGTGATTCTCGAGGAAAGTGGGCACCAAATTGGGAAAGACCTTATAACGTGACAATGGTCTTCTCAAGAAGAAGCATTGATCTTGGCCGAAATGGATGGAGATGAACTATAGTACCCGGTGAAATTAGATTTGTTCAAGAATTATTATGTCTAAATAAAGAAAAAGAAAAATGAAAAGAATGGTTCAAAATGAAAATTCGTAAAGGGCGCTTTGAAACCAAAGGGGGATTTGAGTTGAAAACCCGCAAAGGGCGGCTCAGACAATATGCAATTTAGGCATATTACAAGTTGATTTTCAGAGCTTCATAACTTTATGCATCGTCATTTTCAAAGTCTCTTCAGCAAAGGTGGCATTCAAGATTTGTTTCGGGGTTTCGACTAGAGGGGTTTGGACTGTTGATATCTAAATACTTGTTTTCCTTTCCTTCCTTGTAAACTTTCTTTTGTTTGCCATAATATTAATAAAATTTTGTCTCATAGACCTTTCCCCATTTACTTAAAGCATCATGCAATGAAATGAAAATCAATAAGTTTGACATCATAAAAACATGCAAAAGATTTTTTAGCATTACTCTGAAAAGTTTTAAGAAATACAGGGATTATGAGGTGTCCCATGGTCAAGTTTAGAACTTGGGGCATGAGATTTAAAAAGGGGGGATTAACACGAAAAGACATTTAAGGTGGAGATAAACTTGATGCAAAGATTCTTTTCTAAGCCATTCGAAATGCCCTGCAGGGGCAAGAATCTGGGAATTCATAAGAAGCACTGAAGGTGCTTAATGTTATATGAGAATTTGAAGCTTTCAAGAATATTCAAAGAGGTCTTTCACCCAATATTGATGCATTAACTACAATGATAGTAGATTTTGAGACATTCACATGCAAAATATTAGAAATGTTCTCAACGAAGAGGTACTAAGATGGTGAAGTTGAGATGGTGGAGATGATTTTTTATGATTATTTTTTCAACCATCATGACGCACAGTTGCAATATTCTGGCGATTTTCTATGCATTAATATTGACAGGCCAAAGCATCCCACTTATATTCCCATTCGAGCTTTTCACCTTGCAAAGAGCTTCTCTGGTTGAAAAATCAAGACATAAGCCACAAGAAAGGATGAATGTATTGTCTAATCTTTTATATATCAATAATTATAGTGCATAACCCATGCTGAGGTCTTGTGGAATTACTATGAAGGATGAGTCCTACAATCCCCAAAGAGTGGAAATGGTAAAGATTTCTTTCCAAGGAATGGTCGGTGGAATTTTAACAACAAGAAACTGGTGGAGCCAACTATGATAGAAGGATGAGTTGTCGCTAACTCCTCTGCGTGTTGTGATCCTAATAACATTGTGCAAAGTCTTGTTTGGTATAGAGAAGTGAGAGGAGTTCATATTGAGAAAGGAAAAGAATGGACGTCTACCATCTGTTGCCAGATTTGAGAAAATGTTTGATACAATCCAAGTTCCCCAGGGTGACGTAGTTTTTCTTCGTTTGCTACTTGATAAGAAAACTGATCAAGAAAAGAGGTTTCCATAAATTTGACATGCATTCATGTTTTAGGCACCCTTAGGGGCATGCTCATCATAATTGCATCATGTATTGCATTTTTCACAGGCATATGAAGAATTTTTCAATAAAAGAACTTGCCTATCCATTCAGGGATTTGGAGAATGGAACTTGCTTATCTATTCGAGCATGATAAGAATAGAACCTACCTATTCGTTCGGGCATTTGGAGAATAGAGCCTACTTATGTATTCAAGCATAAGGAGAATAGAACATGTCTATTTGTTCAGGCATTTGGAGAATGGAACCTGCTTATCTATTCGAGCATGAGGAGAATAGAACCTACCTATCCGTTCGGGCATTTGGAGAATGGAGCCTGCTTATCTATTCAAGCATAAGGAGAATAGAACTTGTCTATCCGTTCGGGCATTTAGAGAATGGAACCTGATTATCTATTCGAGTATGAGGAGAATAGAACTTGCCTATCCGTTCGGGCATTTAGAGAATGGAACATGATTATCTATTCGAGTATGAGGAGAATAGAACCTGTCTATCCGTTCAGGCATTTGGAGAATGAGCATGCTAATTTATTCAAGTATAAGGAGAATAGAACTTTCTTATCCGTTTGGGCATTTGGAGAATAGAGCCTACTTATCTATTCGAGCCTAAGGAGAATAAAACTTGCCTATCTCTTCGGGCAAAAGGAGAATGGAACTATCAAGTTCGTAGTCAGTGAAAATCAGTGTCTTTTGGTCTTTGCTCTATCCCTATTTCACCGAAATAAGCAAAGAGGGGAAGCTGTTGACACTAAATTTTTACCTTGGTTTTAAATATATATATTGTTGTATTATTATTATTGACATTATTATTATATTATATTATATTACTATTTATTTATTTATTATACTTGTATATTATTATTATTATTATTATTATTATTATTATTATTATTATTATTATTATTATTATTATATATATATAATATAGTTATTATAAAGCCCAAAATGTGTATATATAAAAACATAGTCCACTATATTTTTTAAATAAGGTCCATGTACAAAGAAGGGCCCGGTCAGCCCAAATATAGTGAAAACCCTAATCATCTCATTGAGCAGCCAACAAGAAGTCGTTGGATTAGGGATTAATCCAACGGCACGATCGCGTGCAGCAAACCCTAGCAGAGGAAGAGCAAGAGCTGTGCGGTTCAAATCGTGGGATCCATACGAGATTAACGACCCAGATCGCATCCGGGCATATAACGTGGATCACCACTCGTGCATGGCAGCCACACGCCCGTCTTTCCAGCTTCCAGCTAGCGTTTCGTCTTTCTTGCGTGTAATAAGTGCTACGCAATTGTGCAAGTGTAACCCCCTTAGCCCGGCCTAGACGGTTGACCCAAACTACGAAGATTACACGGGGAAAACCAAAGTCAACCCGAAAGTCAACCTTGATTAACGACCCTTTTTTTCTTTTTAACCTTGTCTAAATGCATATTAACCCTAGGTGTACTCTTGAGATAAGCATACTCAAAAATCACAGCAATCGAAAAACAATAAGGGACTCAATTGCACAACATTCGAATTTAGGGACCAATTTGTAAATTCTGGAAATTAAGAGGATTTTACCAATTTTTAAGTTACCATTATGAAATTAGTCATGTTTCATGCTTCTCTGTCAAATTTCATCTCAAACGGACATCTCAAACTCAATCAATTGCATATACAAAAATCAGGACTAAAACGTAAAGCTTGCAAACCTCAAAACCATTCAAATATGTGCCCAACGGTCAAGTGTTTCGAAACGGGTCTAGGCCGTTCAGAAACACCCCTGGGCAGTAGCCAAAGTGTTTCGAAACGCCTCTGCCCATTTCGAAACACCCAGGCCAAAACATGCACCTGTTTCGAAACAGGCAAATGTGTTTCGAAACACCCTGCCCAGAAATAGCAGAAAAGTCTGTTTTACCTCATTCGACCCACCAAACATGCTCGTATGACCTCTATAACATGCCAACAAGTCATCAAACATTAAAGGAACACATTTGCATCATCAAAGCTCAATCACGGCCTCAAATAAGAAAAACCACAAGTCTAAAGGCATGCATCCTATAATGAAAAGCAAGCAATCATCAAATCTCCAAAACAAAATACCAAATGGCCATTTACATGTTCCAAACACCATAGGCATTAAACCAAACTTAGGGAGTCCAAAACATCTCCCAAAAACACAATCTAGGTTCCCATTGCCAAATACCAAAAGCTAATAGTGTTGTGAAAATAGTCACCATACATGAGCTTAGACTTTCACTTGGATCCTTGACCTCCTTGCTGCCCTTAAAGCACTTCAATGCTCTGCATTATTGGTTCAAGAAAGAGAGAGCGTAAGCACGTATGCTTAGTGAGAAATGCTCTAATAAAACAACCCAATAATGCACTTTGTAAAAACACCTCTCCAAGGCCTTTAATTTCAAAACATCATTTATCATGCATCTATGCATACAAACCAAGCATCTCATGCTTCAATACATCAACATGTCATATTGGCTTTCAAGTGATAAGCCATAACCATTTTTCAACTCAAAACACAATCGGATACGCGGATTACAAGCGTTGTCCCATACGCTCCATACACACTACCAAACACTCAAGGTGGAGTTTACCGGTACAATCACAACCCCTCAACACCTGTGATGGAGTCTACGGTACAATTACAACCCCTCCACATCACTCATTGGTAGTTGTATAACATCACTAACGAGAACACGGGACACACAACACAAGATCCTCACATGGCATTTTAACCACCATTATGATCTTAGACATCTCGTTAGTGTTCTTGGATGGACGGTACCATTACAACCCCTCAACATCCAAGGCGACTTTATTCACGGTGCACCCAATCCTATAGCCGGCTAACTATATCTGATTCAAGTACTTTTAAAACAACACATCACTTGCCAATATACATCATTTACCATCATCAATCCACTGTTTTTAAGCATTTAACAAAGCCATTAAATAATCATGCATCACCATGCATCAAACCACATTCATCAATGTTCAAAACAAGGATCTCTTACCTTGAGCATCCTTCAACACATGGCTTACAAAACCAGCATTAAACATGCTAAAATATGCTTTCAAAACAGAATTTAAACATGCAAAATAAACACATTGCATTCAACCATCTCATGGTTCTTCAAAAAGAGAGTTTCTCCGAAAACTTACTCTTGAGCTTAGCTAAGTTGTTTAGACTTAAACTAAGCTCCCACAACCTTCAAACATTGGTTTCAAAGCTGAAAACCAAACTTCACTCACCGATTTCGTTTCGCAAGCTTGCCGAAACGCCGATCAAGCCTCCGGATCAACACCACAAGGATCTGAAGATGTCTCCCCTGTTTTAAACACATCAAAGCAGAGGATTAATGCATCATCATGCATTAAAATCTTCAGCCAAAACACCTAAACTCGCTGCTCTCATCAAAACTCACATTTCGGCTACCAAACACAACCGAAATCACATCCAAACACCTCTACAACATTACCCAGCCAAGATCCATCAATTCCAATCATTCTTAGACATCAATTAACATCCAAAAAGGACCTAATCACGTCCTTATACCTCCAGCTATAGCAGAACATCAAAATCATCCCCAAAAACCACCATTAACTCAAGTAAAAACTTAGGAAAATCAACCTATTCGGTATTGCATTGATTAAACCTCAATTACACATCATTTAGACATCCAAAATACATCAAAAAGACATCTCAAAACAGAGCCCAATCATTTAATATGAATTTCTTCAAAATTAAATCCAAATCTTGCATTTTAAGCCAAAATCAAGATCACAACATTAAAACCTTTAATAAAACTCAATTTAAGGATTGAGAACTTGGGAATTTCAGTAAAGAACTGAGTATTTAGAGGAGAAGGACGTTCATACCTCAAAATGTGGATTTCTCCTTGTTTAGAGCCAAAATTCTTGAAAATTCAATAAGCAAATGATGAGGATTTGGTGTAGAAATCATTTAGAGATTGAAATCTCAACTTTAGGTGTGAAAATCAAAGGAAAATTGGATGTGAAAATGTGTTTGGCTGAGGGAAAATTGAGAGAAAATGAAATGGGAAAATTTTGGCAAAAGTTAGTTATGAAACCAAAATATCTCTTTTCCCTCTTTTCTTTTTATTAAATAACATTAAATGAGTCTTTAAAATTTAAGAAAAATCTGGAGAAACCCTCCCTTGGGTAAATTAGCTCCTTAAAGATTCAAAGTTTCAATCCTTTTAAAACAGTCACCAACTTTTCAAAAATTACATTTTAGTCACTAACTTGAAATGTCATATTTACAAACCCCATTTTGTAAAATTGATTTCACCACTCTCTTATATATAATAAAATAGGATTTTTAGATATTTTTCCATATTTTTAATGCATCCCGAACTAGGTTTTCCGTAAAACCACCTTTTATATTCGAACCGTAATTTAAACCGGTCCGGTTCAGACCCTAAACTTCCAAGCCCAAAATTGGGGTGTTACATCAAGTATACACGTCACAAGTAATAAAGTGATATAAGTATCAAGTATTGTTTCCACAAGGATTGGTTTGGGCCACTTTGCTTAAGTTACTTCACTGTAGAAAATAAAAACACAATTGATAGTGATGATATGAGTTGAATTAAATAAATAAAAATAAAAGAGCAAGTAAATAAAGAGATTAAAGTCGAATGGGATAGAGTAGGCTGGGTTATGTTGTGTCATAGTGTGGGATTCGAATGAAACTGTCTCGGTCTTGTATGCAACGAACACCTCAATGCCTCGGCAATGGCTAAAGCTACTATCGCGACAATGGGTTAAGTAACTGCATCGGTAATTCCTTGCTTGGGCAGAAACAAATAACGTCAAAGTTTGGCAAAGCTTCCTTCAATGGCTCATCCTTATCCCTAAATCGAAACATTGTTGATGTGCATGCCTTGATAATATCTCCTAGCGTTAACCAAGGATGAACTCCAACCAATCTTACGTTTCTTTTAGCCGTTGAAACTCAAACTTATCCCTAAGTTGAGTTAGTTTACACCTATTGGGATGAAAACCATGCTTATCCTTTTCGTGAGTCTAACTCTCCCGATATTAGACAAATGGATACAATCACAATTTCCTCTCTTGATTCAATTGCAAGAAGAAAGTAAATACCAAGAATAAGCAAACCTTGAACTAAATTGCACTAAAAACCTAAACATATTACAATTGTCTTCTCACAACTACTAAACAAAATAATCCTAGCCAATTTACATCAATTCATGGTTGGGTTCAAAAGATATACAAAGAATAATCCCCAAACATGAATCGAATAGAAGCAAAGAAGAAGAAAAAGAAGAAGAATATGTCGAACAACTCCCCTTTGAATCTCTCTTAATCGAACCTCCTTTGTAGTTGACGGCTTGGCCTTCTTTATATAGGAGATGACTAGGTCAAAGTCTTTCTTGAGGAGGAAGTTAAGTTTGAATTAAATTGAATAAAAGAAATATTAAATCTATATTAATTTTATTCCAACTAAAACTTCTATTTTCTTGGAATTTAATCTCTTTTTGACCTCTTCATAAATATCCAAGCTCCGATCTTCATGCAAATTATCTCTAAAAATTAAGCTCTTTACACTCTTTAAGTCGCCTACCACTTTGCTCTTTTTCTCCCTTGTCGGAAATTGCCCGAGCATTGCCTCAACATAGTTCGGCGCAACAATGACCTAGTAGTGGTCTCTCGATCGTCTTTGCTCGGCTAGGTGTACTCAACATCACTCGACCGTCTCTGCTCGACATCACTCGGTAGGGTTTGGCATAGCTCCACTCGGCAATGATCGACATGTATTGTCGCTGCAAGGCTCAGAAATCCCTGGCATAACCTACATATGTACAAAACGCATACCTAGCAATACATTTTTCCACATAATAACTAAATTATGAACTCAAGCATAACGGTGAAGGAAATTATGAAAATATGCATAAATGCTTAATAATGCAACTAAAATGTGCCTAAGTCTAACAATAATATGAGTAAAAAATGAGTAATAAAAATAGTACTTTTGAGCACTCATCACACCCCCAAACTCGAACTATTGCTTGTCTTCAAGCAATGGAAACTAACAATTATTTGCCTAGACTTTAATCATCAAATACATGTTTTCAAACTTAAACTCAATCCTCAGAACTGTGGCACAAAGTATGATTACCTTTTAAATTTTTCGAATGACATAAAAATTACTCGGAACCACACTATATTGCTCGTGACAATGTGTGTGCGTGGTTGTGTACAAGTTGATTTTCAAGATTCCATGTGAACAATAGGCTTTTATCTATTTAATTACCGGTGTATTTATTTTTACTTTCACTAGAGCCAATTTCGGGCACCTCTAGCGATTCAATTTCTCATTTTTTTCACAAGTTTTTAATTTATTCAACTAGAGCAAATTTCAGGCACCTCTAGCGATTCTTTTAAGTGCATTAACTACTAGAGCCTGTTTCGGACACCTCTAGCAAGAAATTGACCTTTTAATTTTTTTCAATTTACCCAAAAAAGTTAGCAACCTAAGTTCACTAAGTTTCTATCAATCAACAAGTCACAACTGTGTAAAATTTTTCAGCATCATAGTAAGTTTCTAGGTTCTTTTCATGCAATCCTAAAATTTAAAGGATTTTTCAATTAAGTGTAGTGGCAAAAATTCATCATCGAATATTCAACAAGTCTTAAGCAATTAAATCCAATTAAAGGCATGGCATGTAACATATGCATCCTATATGTTATTGCTAAAGATGAATGCAATTAGATATGAAACTAATTAAAGACAAATACCCCCAAACTCGAGAAAAGCATTGTCCTCAATGCATAAAAAGGAAAATAAAATGAGATGTAAATGAGTTAGTCGGAAAGGTCGTCACCTGGTATGATGAGTTTCCTTCGAGTCGTTTGCTTTGATTCGCTTGCTTGAGTGCAGTGGTTGCTTGATTTACCTGGTATGCGCTGCTGCCTGGGCATGAGCTGTAGGCATTGCCGGTGTATCAGTGCTTGCCGATGCATGAGCTTCAGTGGTTGCCGAGGCATCGGGTATTTCCGAGGCATGCGCTTTAGTGATTTTCGAGGCATCGAGTATTGTCGAGGCATCCTCCGTTTTGTCCGTTTTGGCATGAGTTTTGGACTCATTTTTCTGAACAGATGTTTGCTCCTTTAGGTGAGCTTGGGCTTCCTTGGAAGAGTTTGGTTTTGCCATGGTTTTGAGGTTCTTAGCCATGGTGGTTTTGATTCTTGATGTGGAAAAGCAAAGAAAACCTGAAAACTAATTATTCTGAAGACAAATAAAATTTCTCCTAAAATAACCAAAAATAAAATAAAGGTCCGAAAATTAAAAATTAAAAATTCTTAGAAAGAGCATTTTTATGCATCTTCTAAGGTTACTGCATATCCGAGAAAGGTTGAGGAGGGTCGCTTCCGATACTTCTTATAGTCCATCCGCACCCTCCATGTAGTCATATGCACCAAAAAGTTGAGGGCAATTTTTAAACACATGATGTTCTCCACAATTAACGCAATAGATTTCCACGGTTTGGGCTTTCCTCGGTGGGTATAGGTAAATAAAGTCTTCATTGGAGTAATTCCTATGTTCCCACATCAACTCTCGAACAATTTTTCTCGACATGTTAATGTCCCTTACTTGTAGCGCACCTGAATTTTTTTGAATAAAACAAATAAAAAGAAAAGTTAGTAAAACTAATAAGTAAAAATGCAATAACAAAAACAACTAACACCAATTGCCAATCCCCGGCAACGGCGCCAAAAACTTGTTGCGTGTGATAAGTGCTACGCAATTGTGCAAGTATACACGTCGCAAGTAATAAAATGATATAAGTATTGAATATCGTCTCGACAGGGATTGGTTTGTGCCACTTTGCTTAAGTTACTACATTGTAGAAAATAAAAACACAATTGATAGTGATTATATGAGTTGAATTAAATAAATAAAAATAAAAGAGCAAGTAAATAAAGAGATTGAAGTCGAATGAGATAGAGTAGGTCGAGTTATGTTGCATCATAGTGTGGGATTCGAATGAAACTATCTCGGTCTTGTATGCAATGAACACATCAATGTCTCGGCAATGGCTTAAGTAATTGCCTCGGCAATCCCTTGTTTGGGCAGCAACCAATAACGTCAAATTTCAGCAAAGCGTCCTTCAATGTCTCCTTCTTATCCCTAAGTCGAAACACCGCTGATGTGCAGGCCTTGATAATACCTCCTAGCGTGAACCAATGATAAACACCAACCAATCATACGCTTCTTTTAGCCGTTGAAACTCGAACTTATCCCTAAGTTGAGTTAGTTTTCACCGATTAGGATGAAAACCATGTTTATCCGTTTCATGAGTCTAACTCTCCCGATATTAGACAAATGGATGCAATCATTAGTTCCTTTCCTGATTCAATTGCAAGAAGAAAGTAAATACCAAGAATAAGCAAACCTTGAACTAAATTGCATTAAAAACCTAAACAAATTACAATTGTCTTCTCACAACTACTAAACAAAATAACCCTAGCCAATTCACATCAATTCATGGTTGGGTTCGAAAGATATACAAAGAATAATCCCCAAACATGAATCGAATGGAAGCAAATAAGAAGAAGAAGAAGAAGATGTCGAACAACCCTCATTTGAATCTCTCTCAATCGAACCTCCTTTGTAGTTGACGGCTCGACCTTCTTTATATAGGAGATGGCTAGGTCAAAAGTCTTTCTTGAGGAGAAAGTTAAGTTTGAATTAAATTGAATAAAAGAAATATTAAATCTCTTTTAATTTTATTCCAACTAAAACTCTTATTTTCTTGGGATTTAATCTCTTTTTGACCTCTTCATGAATATCCAAGCTCCGATCTTCATGCAAATTATCTCTAAAAATTCAGCTCTTTACGCTCTTCAAGTCACCTACCACTTTGCTCTTTTTCTCCCTTGTCAAAAATTGTTTGGGCATTGCCTCGACAATGGCTCATTATAGTTCGGCACGGCAATGACCTGGTAGTGGTCTCTCGGTCGTCTTTTCTTGGCCAGGTGTACTCAGCATCACTCGACCTTCTCTGCTCAACATCACTCGGTAGGGTTTGGCATGGCTCCACTCGGCAATGATCGGCATGTATAGCCGCGACATTAGGTTGTTGCGGCAAGGCTCGGCAATCCCTGGCATAACCTGCATATGCACAAAACGAATACCTAGCAGTACCTTTTTTTCCACATAATAACTAAATTATGAACTTAAGCATAACGATGAAAGAAATTATGAAAATATGCATGAATTCCTAATAATGCAACTAAAATGTGCCTAAGTCTAACAATAATATGAGTAAAAAAGGTAATAAAAATAGTATTTTTGAGCACTCATCGGTCTTCTCCAGCAGACTCTTCACCTTCTTGGATGCATGCCACGCCATTCCCGCCGTGATCACTCCTTGTCGGCGATGTTGTTACCATTTGTAGCCGTTGAGAACATGCAAAAATTGAAAGGAAGTAGTTAAATCCCTAAATTGAAACATGGACAACAAAAGTGATATCCCTAAATCAAAGCCGCATCTGAAATCAAGGAAAATCTGAATCAAATCGGAAGCAATTAAGGGATAGAAATTAGGGATTCATTTGTGCAAATCAAGCACAATTGTAAACTATAAAGCCCCTGTAATTTTATGTAGAGAGACAATTTTTCTGATACGAAATACACAACCACACACATATGATCCAGGTAGCATTCGGAAGTTGTAAAGCAAGCAAGCAAAGGTTGCAAACTTTTCGTTGAAGAAATAAGAGCAAGCTATCATTCTGGTATTTTTTTTCTTTTTTTGTACTATTTTTCTCGAAAGGAAATGGATAGTTTTTTTACCTTCAATTTGAAAAACCCCGTCGTGCATGCTGAATTTCGTTGATGTTCCGATGATTGCTATATGATTTGGGGCTCGCTGAATTATGTTTTTTTAGAGAATAAGGGTTTTGAACGAGAAAAAATAATTTTGTTTTTTTAAATGATTTTGGGATCGAATTTTTGAAAAAAAGCTTAATTTCGTTGCCGGTGCCAATTAATGGCGGCCGGCCCGACAATTATGCTTCACGGCCACCATGACAAGGGTGGACAGAGAAGGAAATGGTGAGCACTCTAAAGGTCTTTTTGTGTTTGGGTTGAACAAATGAAACAAAAACAATTTTATAATTAATTTTTACCTTATATAGTGACCCATAACCCGACCCGAACTCAGTTCGTGACTCGTGCCTAACTTTTTCGGATCTCATATCGCAGCTCTTGAGTTTTAAATCCTTTTAATTTAGCCATTCTCTTTTAAAAATAAGCACCATATTTTCAATTGCTGTAAATTTAGCCTTCACATTTTATTTTTCTTTTAATTTAACCCCTAAGCGAAAGTTTCATTCTAAAATTTTGTAAAAATAAATTATCCCTTTCTTTATTTAGAACTAATTTCTCTAGTTATTTAATTTTAACAATTTATTTTCTTTATTGTTTTTTTTAATATATGCATGTTTGTGTGTTTGAAACTTTAGAATTAGGGTCTTCGAGCTTAGATTAGAGACATGTTTGTTGAAAATTTTCTTCACATTTTGAAATAAATTTCACTTTAAGTATCATAACCTTAACAAATAAAATGAACTTAGATATTTCTTAGGGTTTGAACACTAAATTCTTAAAAAAAACTTTAACACGCTTAATCATCTTTGTTGCTTGTTTAAAAGTGGAAATTAACTAATGTGGTGTCTTATCAAACATAAATGACGGGTTAGCGCTAGAAGTGTTGGCGGTGATTGGAGTTCATTTTCTGGGTGGTAGAGCCGTTAAAATAGATTTATATTCATAAAATGGACAAATAAATTAAACCTTTATGAAGTTACAAATTCCAATTTTGAAAATACTTTTTGAAATCAATAAGGTACCAATTTTTTGGCGTTGTGGGGTGCTAACCCTTCCCCACGCGTAACCGACCCCTGAACCTATTTTTTTATTTTCGTAAACCAAAAATATTATTTTAATAAATAAAACACTTTATTAAAATAACCTCGTTTTAAAGTAATCTAATCATACTTTTTTAAAAAAGATTAGTGCCGACTCTGTATTTTTTATGTCGAGCTCGAAAGGATTGCGACACATACCATAAGCGCAAGCTTATTTGCAGCCATAAAGCAAATGGCTTAAATCCACTGATAGGAAGTTGGTGGTCTGCAATGCCTGTACTGCTCTTTTTCGCTAATCTATGGATTTTTGTAAAGAATCTCTTATTCTATTTTAAGATTTTGTTCGATAATTAACGGATGGTTAATAGTTAATAGTAAATTATATTAATTGATTTGACTAATTGATTGCAATAATATATTATATTTAGTGGTTTGACTAATTGATTGCAATAATAGATTATATGAGAAGAATGGTAGATCTAAATTTCGTATTAAGTGGGTTCAAGAAAGTCAAAATTAAACGAACTAAGTGGGTTCAAATATATTTAATTTCCCACTCTACCCTCAAACTTTTCTATTTCTACAAAGATTCTCTAAAACCAAGTGGGGTCAATTGACCCCACTAAATTCTACTTAGATCCGCCCATGTATGAGAATATGTTTTACTACAAGAACATATTGAGTTATTTAGATGGAAAATACTTTGATACACAAGCTTGTGTAAATTTTAGTTTACACAAGCCTTTCAATTTTAGAGTGTTGAGATATTTATTTTGATATAACAAAATAATAAATATTTTTGGACTTCAACAAATATTGCAAAAACAATTCAAAGTCCATTTAATTTGAAAAATATATTTAAAAATATTTTCTAAGTGTTTTGGCTCATTCCTCAACTTAAAATGGTTTTTATAAGGTCAAAATAACATTATTCTTGAAATTGTTGGAGCAAAGTTTCTAAACTTTATCAGAAATTTTGAAACTCCCTCTTACAAGAGTTTTCAAACTTCTGTATGGAAGTTTTCATACTTCTGATTCCATACAATTTTTAAGTTTTAAAACTATAGAGTAAGTTTCGAAACTTTGTCCTCTAACGGTCAAATTTTCAAATCCGACTCGAAGAGTTTCGAAACTTATATGCAAGTGGGCATTAAATGCTCTGTTTTAAAGTTTCTCAACAGCTCCAAACCATCCCCAATGAATATAAACGGCTAGTAGTTCATTCCACACTATAAAAGAAGGCTGAAGACATTTGAAGAAGAAGAAGATGATGGATATCCAAGTTTAAAGATCAAGAGAGTAGAGTTATTTATTGTCTATTTTTTAATCTCTTATAATTTAGTCCAATCATAGTGAGCCAAAATGTATAAACACCAACCTAGAGAGGTAATTAGTTTATATTGTCAAGACCTCGTAATTGAGGGATGTGTTCTAGTTGATCCTTATAAAAACTAGGGAGAGTGTTCTATCTTAGTCCGTGAAAAGATAAGGATGTAAGGTTACCCTTGAACCCCTAAAAAGGGAAGAATTCATTGTTAGTGAATTGGGAAATCCTTAGTGTGGATGCTAAAGTAGTGGATGTAGATCTTGGTTAGAAGGTCAAAGAACTCTAAAATCGAATGTGTCAAATTGTCATTCCTTTTTCGGTTTTTATTTTTCCAATTTCAAAAGAAACATATACACCCTTCATCGGCGCTAATTTTGGTTGAAGATACCGAGTCTTTCAATTGGTATCAGAGTGGGACTCAAATCGACGGTCTAACAACCATTTAGAAGATCCTAGGAGTGCTCGATATATTTCTACATTCAACCAATCTTAAAGAGCTAATTTGTTCGACATCAAACTCAAGGAATCAAGATGAACCGTTTTTCCTCTCAATTGCAGTGGTGGCTTGCTCACACATTAAAAATGGGTAACCTCTAAGCTTAATTTTTATAAAAGCATGACATTGAAAGAGTTTTATGCATAAGTGTGTTTAACATACTCATTCTTATTTTTGCATAAACTCTAAAAAGACTTGGATAAATTGAATTTTATGGTTTTTAAACTTGATCATTTTTATTGAAATTCAATAATTTTCTTAAGTGACAATGTTTTGAGCTAAAACTTGAAATGGAATGCATATATTAAAGGCGAGCTTTTGTTTTCAAAAGAATTAACTTACTCTCCATTGTTATTTTTTAACTTAAATGATTTTGAATTGTTTTCTATATAATAAAAAGGGGAGAGATAAGTTTAACAAATTAAATTTCAAAAAAAATGGGGGAGCTTTAATATTTTTCTAAAATATTTTTTTCTAAAATTATTTTTTTAAGGGGGAGCTTTTTCAAAAGCAATTTCTCAAGTGGTTTCGTTATATCAAAAAATGGGAGATTGTTGAGATATTTATTTTGATATAACAAAGTGAAAAATATTTTTGGACTTAGAACAAATATTTCAAAAACAATTCAAAGTCCATTTAACTTGTAAAATATGTTTAAAATGTTTTCTAAGTGTTTTAACTCATTCCTGAACTTAAAATGTTTTTACAAGGTCAAAACAACATAATTCTTGAAATTGTTGGAGCAAAGTTTCTAAACTTTACCAGAAGTTTTGAAACTCTATCTTTCCAAACATCTGTATGGAAGTTTCCATACTTTTGCAGAAGTTTCTAAACTTCTAATTCCATACAGCTTTCAAGTTTTAAAACTATAGAGTAAGTTTCGAAACTTTGTGCTCCAATTGTAAAATTTTCAAATCCGACTCGAAAAGTTTCGAAACTCTTTGAGTAGTTTCGAAACTTATATGCAGGTGAGCATTGAATGCTCTGTTTTAAAGTTTCTCAACGGCTCCAAACCATCCAACGGATATAAATGGCTAGTAGCTCATTCCACACTATAAAAAGAAGGCTTAAGACACTTGAAGAATAAGAAGAAGATGGACATCCAAGTTTAAAGATCAAGAGAGTAGAGTTCTTTATTGTCTATTTTGTAACTCTTGTAATTTAGTCCAATCCTAGTGAGCCAAAATGTGTAAACACCCACCTAGAGAGGTAATTAGTTTACATTGTCAAGATCTCGTAATTAAGGATAGGTTCTAGACTTCTAGTTGATCCTTATAAAAACTAGGGAGAGGGTTCTATCTTAGTCCGTGAAAAGATAAGGATGTAAGGTTACCCCTTGAACCCCTAAAAAGGAAGAATTCATTGTTAGTGAATTGAGAAATCCTTAGTGTGGATGCTAAGGTAGTGATGTAGACCTTGGTTAGAAGGTCGAACCACTCTAAAATCGAATGTGTCAAATTGTCATTCCTTTTTCGGTTTTTGTTTTCCCAATTTCAAAAGAAAACTCTACACCCTTCATCGGCGCTAATTCCAGTTGAAGATATCGAGCCTTTCATAAGGTTTAGGGGTTTATGTTATGGTTTAGGGTGTATGATGTAGAATTTAAGGTTTATGGTTAGAATTTAGAGTTTAAGTTTTATGGTGCTAGGTTTGGGGTTTAGGTTTTAAATTTTATAGAAGGGTTGTATAATTTTTTACACAGCTTGTGTATGAAAATATAACCCTATTTAAATTTAGATTATTTGGATAACTTTTTTTATAATTGTCAAAGATAAATCAGTCTTTAAAACTCTTGCATCTAATTCTCTAAATCCAAAACGTTGCTTTTAGTAACTTTTCAAGTTCCAATCCTCCTCAATTAGTTTTTACAATTCTATGTTTACCAAACAAATAATTTATAGATCAATCCTCTAAAAATTATCAATTCCTCTAATTTTGATTAAAGCTCTAGTTACTAAACAAGATCCATCAATTTAGTGTATCAAAAAGAGTTCATCAAAGACATGTTTCACTTCTTTTCTTTTAGAAAAAAAGTATATTCTAAGAAATATTTATCACACTAATTGAATTTTAAAAACAGAATTGTTAAGAATCTAAATTTGGACCGTTAAATATGTATACGTGCCTTTGACCTCAATTTTGAATATGATACAAATATTATAGTTGCAGGAGTGACATAGCCAGAATTTTAATTAGAGGATGGTAAAATATAACGTTTTTTAATTTAGGGGGCAACTTACAATTATTCCACTAAAATTTTAAATTTATTATATAACTTAAAAGGTAAAAAATAAAATAAATTGGCACCATTTCCCTCATTTGTTCTGTGATTGTTACAAGTAGTTTCTTCTATTGTTTTTCAAAGTTCTTTTCCGTTATATATTTATCAATGCCGACGGCGGCTTTTGACCGTTTTAATGATTTTGTATATAAATAAAATTCATCTTTCCTTATGAATATTTTATTTTCAATTTTTTTTGTTTTCTATTTTACTTTGATAGATTCATATCATACCTGCTTTTATAGTTGTCTTTTTATCTGCTTTTATGGTAATTTTTTCGTCTGCTTTATAACAGTTCTAGTCTGTCTTGTTGATAGTTGTCTGTCTTTTGATAGTTTGGGTTCGAATGATAAGTACCAGCAAGCGTTTTTGTAAGTGAAGGACGACGAATTGTTTATGATTATGATTTCATTTTGTAGTTTTGCCGATATGCTAAGAACAAACAGCGGAAGAATTTGATTTCTTCATAAAGCACTCTAATCAAAGTAGTTAATTGTTGGATTTCATTCAGAAGATTGTTCAAGTTCTTTTGAAAGGGATGGGTTTTGTTTTTGCACGTCTTTCACACCCTTTAAATTTTATAGTATTTATTTTTTCATATTAAATTTTCAATATCATTAGTGTGGTTATTTTGTAATTCTTTCACTTTAAATATAATACAATATATTTTTTTTGTTTAAAAAAAATCTAGGGGTGGGGAGCAACACCCCCTTCCAATGTGAATGTACTTCCGTCCATGGTTGCAGTGAAGATCACTAGTCGATTAATGGAATACATTACCGGAAATCAAGATCATTAGCCAGTTGAGAATTGAGATATCAAAATCTAGTCAAACTCATTTGTTAGTGCCATGACGGAGATGGACTCCGCGGAAGACTCCTATCACATCATCGAGAAGAAGGCTCACATCAAATGATCCAGTCTGTACAAAATAGCTCGAGTAGGGGTGATAATGAGCATGATTAGCTCGCAAGCTATTCGGGTTCGGTTCGGTCAAAGCTCAGTTTGAGTGAGCTCGGCTTGAATTCAGTTCGGTCAAAGCTCAGCTCGCATGAGCACGACTCGAGCTCGTGCTCGGCTCAAGACCTTAACAGGCCGACCCAAGCTAGGCTCGAAGAGCTCGTGAACAGGCTCAAATCATGGTTAAATACTTTAAATCTCCTTCACCTTTGTGGACTTATATAATTTAGAAAAGGGTAATCTCCATCAGTGGTCCCTTTCGTATAGGGTGTGTTCTATTTTGGTCACCAAAACTCAAAAAAGATTATTTTGGTCACTTATGTTTAGAATCGTTTCTATTTTGGTCCATTGACCGTTAGTCTCTGTTACTTAAAAAAATTAATTTCTAATTTAACTCCCAAACTTTTAAAATTTTATTTTTCACCATCTTCTCCAAAAATTATAAAACTAAAACACCGAAAATTAATTCAAACCGCTAGTTTGCCATAGTCCATACTATTTTTAAAGAAAAAAGAAAGGGAAAAAACCTAGTATTTTTTACTTTTTATCGACAATGGGGCTTTCACCATTGGAGAAGATGGAGTCGATGTTGCTGCTACCGTTGCAGACAACCAAAGTTGTGCATTATTCCCCCTGGAAACGCTTTCTAGCACACTGGATGGAGTTACATCACCAGTTACTGTCACTTTCTTTGTGGCCAAATCTATATTGAAGGATGGCACTCATGTATATCACTGACCTCGTTAGAGTTTTCGTGCTTAAATAACCAATGAATGTAACCATTTTCAATCTGTTGAAAACTCACCTTTGACCTTCCATTTTTTGAGATATGTTTTTTTACTTTCCCTTCACATCCTTTGCAATGGATTGACACCCTCAAAACCACTACATGCTACCAAGAATCAAGAGATTTTAAATATCCTTTTCTCTTCTTTTTGGAACCAAAACATAAGACGTGGTTTGGGAAGCTTAAGTTAACTGTTGTTTTTTGTGGTTACATAAAAGTTAAAGAAGAGAGTAAAGAAAGACTAACCTGGTGATGAGACCGGGCGGATGAAGACGATTTTAAAGCGAGAGATTTGCTGGAGCTTACATGGTTTGGCTTTGCAGCATAAGCGGGAACCGATGGTGAGACACGATCAGAGTTCGATAACTAATCATTAAAAGGTGTACCGCTTAGAAGATATCCAGAGGAACTAGGAGGGCTCCTTAGATCATGAATATCAGCTGAACTTTTTCGACGTATATCACTTTGTTTAACAGAGCTCTTTCTGCTCTTTTCACGGTGAGGCAGCCCTGAAAATATATGAAATTTTGATGAACAAGGTGCATAAGGCTTAGAATGTTGGGGGTTGATAGGGCGATGATCACGGCAGACCATGGAACGATGGTCCAGGCTAGAGCAGATGGCTGTTGAAGCTTGAGACGCACAGAAGAAATCAATTCTCTTCATTTTTGAATTAATTTTTAGGGTTTTAATTTTATAATTTTTGGGGAAGATGGTTAAAAATAAAATTTTGAAAGTTTGAGGGTTAAATTAGAAACTAACTTTTTTAAGTAACGGAAACTAACGGCCAAGAGATCAAAATAAAAACGATTCTAAACGTAAGTGACCAGAATAATCTTTTTTGAATTTTGGTGACCAAAATAAAACACACCCTAAACGAAAGGGACCACTGGTGAAGATTACCCTTTAGAAAATGTACTATGGTTACTTGTGTACTTCAAAAATAAATATTATATTTTTCCTAATAGGTTTTGACATGTTATTTTTCAAAACTTCAATAAAAATATTTAAAAGCAACTTGAGGAAAACAACGAGCCGAGCTCAAACTGTCCACTTCGAGCTCGAGTTTAAAATTTCAAGCTCGACGACGTTCGAGCTCAAGTTGAATTTATTAATATTATTTTTGAGCTAAGCCTGCCCAGACTCGAGCTCAACTCGACTCGTTATGACCCCTAATCTCGAGGCCTGACCTCTGTTATGCTAAATCTTCACAAAGCTTCCACGAGACATCAAATCGAGAAATGTAATGCTAGATTCTAGCTTTAATGTCAAGTTAGGTGACTTTGGATTAGCTCGGTCAATGGACTATGATAACTTAGATGTAAATCTGCTAGCATACAAGCAGGCAATATTCTAAAAGAAATTATCACAACTAAATTATATATTCTCAATATTTTATTTAATTAGTTAGTGAGATGCTATGGTTGTAGTTTTAATGGTGAATTTTAGGGTAGGTTCAAATCCTAGTGAACTCAAAATTTGTTTAGTTTTTTTTAATTTAGGGTTTAATTTAAAATAAAAATCATAGTTTAAGGATCTCTTGTGCAAATTAATTTTGAAGATGTTTAAGGATCAAGTTAGAACAAATGTAAAGTTCAAGGATTAAACATTATTTATCCCAAAGTTTAACAATTGATTAACTGGAAAAAAAATAAGCGGTAAACCTTTCGAAGGATCGCGGATGACAAATTTGACTTTTAAAAATCATGGATGAATATGAAATTTTGATAAAGATGATGGATGGTGGATGGATTTTACTAACAATCAGTTGATCAAGCGGAATGAGACGCTATGAATGGAACAATTAGATTGTGAGGGTCACTCATAATAAACTTTTACAATATCCTACCCGAATTAATCAACCAAAAAATTGGATGTCGTTTAATTTTTTTTTCTAACTTAAGGGCCAAAATGCAACCTACACCATAGTAAAGGGGTCTATACGGTACTTTTTTATTGAATAGAGATATTACATTCTTATATCGAGATTCAAACTCATACAAGATGAGGTTATATGAGCATATTTAGCCACTAGACCAATTAGTGGATTTCGTCTGTATAATACTTTTATGTAGAATAAAATATAGTAAGACAACCTAAAAATAGGCTAAACTATAAAATAAATGCTCATAATATGTCTTTTTTTGTAATAGGTGTCTAAAATATTTTTTAAGTAAAATAGGTGGTTAAAGTATTTTTTGGCTGAAATAGGTGCCTAAATTTTATTTTTTGCCTTGTTTTAAAGTCAATTGAGTCATTTACTTTAACACTTATTTTAACCAAAAATGAAACTTTAGACAACTATTTCGACCAAAAAAATCTCTAAAAAATTATTTCAGTTACAAATAAAACTTTAAAATATATTTCAATCAAAAAATAATTTAAACACTTATTATAAAAAAAATAATTTAAGTAGTTATTTTATAGTTAAACCCTAAGAATACCACAAATCGGCAGTTGCCTTAATATATATTTGAAATATATAAATTGGGAATTTCCCTGATCTCTATCGTATTCGTACAGAAAGAAATTCAGAATTCTGAAGAAAAAGAGAGGAAGAAATGGCGAGTGGTGGAAAAGTGTCTTTCAAAGTCACTCTTACCTCCGATCCAAAGCTCCCTTTCAAAGTGTCAGTCTCTCTTCTTCTTCAAATTATTAATCTCGATTTAATTTTTTTAAATAATTTCTGAAATTTCAGGTTTAGCGTTCCTGAAGCAGCCCCGTTCACGGCTGTTTTGAAATTCGCAGCTGAGGAATTCAAAGTCCCTCCCCAAACCAGCGCCATCATCACCAACGGTAATTCAATTCCTCATTTTTAATATATATATATATATATATATATATATATATAACATTTGATTTAATTGTTTTTTATCGTTTTCTCTTGTGATTTTATGTTAATGAATTGAATGCAGTATTGAAATAAGAATTTGGTAGTTTAGAGGCGGAAACTGTCATAGATTAACAATTTTATCTCTTATATGAGGGGGGAAAGTAGTATTCGAAATAAATAAGGCAAGATTCATTGAAGCAAAAGCTATTTTAAGGTCATCATATGATGAAAATTTTGTGATTTAGATAGTTGATTATTTAATTTGATAGATATGGATCGATAGAGTATGTTTTTCTTTGTAGTTGCACCTAGTTAGTCGATTTTCCTATGTTAAGTGTGAGTGTCAGATATGTGTATGTATCCGACATGGGCATGTTCAACTTTTTCTAAGTTTTCGATCTATATGGAGGGTATATCTCTACATGCATGTCAGGTATGGATACTTAAAAAAAAAGGAAACAGAGTCAAAGCAACATAGCAATTTATAGGGCTAAAGTTCTTTTCTTATCAACTTGCATGATATGAGGGGGTTGTATAGAAGGGCACCCTTCTGTCCTTGAGACATACTTCTAGATTTTGTACATATGGTTATTCTTTCAGATAACTAAAAGTATCTTGCTGGTGACGATAACAAAAAGATACTGCATGGAACCATTGAAAACTTCTTTAGAAAGTTCTCCATGTTTGAAATCGAGCTCTCTTTCGGTTGAACTTTGGATCTGTTATCAGTACCCATGGTACTTTGTGAGACCTGGTTCCAAATTTACAAGAAACCTAAACAAAACATTGAGAAGTTACATCATGTTGGGCATCAGTTATTTAGTTCATATGTTTACTTTTAACTGTTATTTTCATAAAATTTGCAACTGAGTTTACATGGCGCAATTTGATAATAATGAAAATAACATTAAATTGTTGTGAAATCTTATCCAACCATGGTTGGACCTTTGTAAGCGGCTGGGGTTCCTTCATTTCTATCATTTGTTTTCTTAAATATGAATTTCATATATGATTGTGATGAAATAGAAATATTAAATCTCTGATATTCGGCATCTAAATTCTACATCCTAAATTATATATTGTTCATTGAAATATATGTTTTGTTTTTCTGAATACAGATGGTGTGGGAATCAATCCTCAGCAAAGTGCAGGTGTGCAGACGCTTACTCTGTTGTTTATTGAAATATTGTCTTAGAGCTTCATTGTCGTTCGCTTGTGTTTATTGAATCTCATTGTGTACTTTGAATCAGAATTTAGAACCATGTTGGCTTTTGACCCAAGCATCAGCCTTTTATTTGGAATATCCGGTATATAATACTAGTTTATAATCTGTCTAAGAGAATTAGGAATGTTTCATATATATCATTTAGGCAGATTGGCATTCCTTTGCAAGACTACCAGTTGTTTACTGATATTCCGGACCATCACAAAAGCTCATTGTTTCTATCTTGTCCTTGCTTTTCCTACATGTCTTAGCTTAGTAATTATGTCTCTCAGCAATACCAAATCCTAAAATATACTTCATTTTACCATTTACAATACTATGTCCGATCCTCTGTTATTTCAGCAAGTCCTATCTTATTCTTTAACTGCATACAGGCTGCATTCATATTTCATAGCAAGAACTGGTCATTGTGTAGCTAGGCGGGTGATTTTGTTGAAAAAAGAAAGGGAAAGAGTATCTTACTTTACAAGTCGTCTGACATTGTTCGTGTAATCATTTGCACGTTTTTACGAGTTATGTTTATGTAAACTTTGATTTGGTTTTGGCAGGAAATGTCTTCCTCAAACACGGTTCTGAACTTCGGCTGATTCCACGTGATAGGGTGGGAGCCTTTTGAGTGCTGAAAAACTTCATTGTTAGCTGCATAAACCATAGCTGATAACATATGTTTTGAAGGAAAATTATATGAACTCTAAATAATTTATAGACCATTAATGGTATGGATGGACTAGTTCGTTTTTTCGTACTCTTTTCTTATTCCTCATCAACTAAATAGGAGAGGAGTTAAGTGGTGAAATTGAGGGATATTATTTTTGAGAGATTTTTCAGTCAATACATAGCATATGTCATTTAAGCTGAAAAATTCTCCAACCAGCACAAGAGAAACCGAATCCATGGCTTCCGGCTGTTGAGCAAGTTTGTAAGGTTCACATAGAAGACGATGCTGATAACATTCACGAGTCCTCTCTTGATGAAAGCTTGAACGATGCTTCGGCATGAGCTTCCTCCAACTTCATCAAGAGTTGTTTCATAAATGGAGTATTTGTCACGTGAGTTATCCGTAGTATGTCAACCGCTTTGGTAAACAATATGATAGCATCATCCGTCTCCTCAAGCAACCTGTTATGAATAATTATCAAACAATTTTACAATCCAAAACAGAGTAAGACTAGCATATCATATGAAAGGAGGCTATTTCAGAGGATCATGCCCACTCGTTGACCCATTAATGATCACAAACCTACAAGTTACAACTAAAACACCAGATTATAATCCGATAAATCAGAGTGATGCGGTTCCAGATTTTTGGTTATTCATGTTAGGCTGACGAAAGTCCTGAGAGGCAATGTCGTAGAGTAAGTCTCATGGCCTCAGGCTCTGTCTAACAAAACGGGTACGGAACTGAATTTAACTACAGTTATCGAAAACAAACAAGAGAAAAGAAGATAATAACGAGGAATAGATGTTTTTCTAACCACTCAAGCTTTCCACAACTGTAATATTGTAATCCAAGCAAAGGATGAAATCTTGGATAGACCCCTGCAATGAAACAGAAAGATAAATTCGGGATGCTGATAACTTCTCGACTCAGGACCATTGCGGACTAGTTTAACAATGCCGCATACGAGGATTAATTTTTTATTCTCTGTGAAAAAGGTTTCAAAGGCCCAATCGCTCTACTCTGTTCCCTGAAGTGAATGTGAGATTATATTATAGAAAGAATAAAAGCCACATTAAAAGTTGTGGTCATGATTGAAACCATGAATATAGATATGAAAAATATGGTCATTTTAAGGATATTTCTACCCACCGATAGTGAGATTATAAGGATGACAAGAGTGATAAAGATCATTCTAATGAAGTAAAATTATTTTTATTATCAATGCGATGTTATAAATGATTGGTCTCGTACTTGCCGTACGTTGAAAAATCAACAACCATTGAATGATAAAGAAAAGAAAATAGAAGTAAATTTTGTTTGCGAAAAATGACGAAGATGATATTGGTCCAACTTTATTTAGACATTGCTGGTCCAACTCATTTGGACGTTGTTAATTTTCTTATAACCCTCGAAGGAAATAAATCATCTTCTAATTATTCTCATAACTTTGAAGAAAATTATTTATCTTTTTATTTATTTTTCTTTATGTTTATTTACTTTATACACATTAATTATTTACGTTTTATATTTATATTTATATATTATGATATTTATTTATTTTGTTTAACATGATTACTTGTCAAATACAATCTATGGTGATGATTTATGCTCAACATAAGCATAAGATATATTTTCTCATTTAAATGCAAGGGAATAATATGAGTATTATATCTCAAAATACTGAAAATATTGATGTTCTAGAAAAGCAATAAATTCTTGAGAGAAAGCACATTATGAAAAGTGCAGAATAAGAGAGCAATATGAATTCGTAAAATATCCCTTTAAAAATTATAGATAACATATGTTATCAATTGGCAATTGAAATAAGCCAATGTAAATATAAGTTCGGTAGCTAAAAAGTCGGTTGAAAGCTCTATAAGAGCTATATATTGCTACCAAAAGATAATTTTCATTTAAAGCTTTGAAAGAGCTAAAGATATTCCTATTCAAAGGAACAATTTTGATGGTCCTACTTGACATGTACGAGTGAGATTGAATCACATGTTATGGTAAACCAAAAGTTTATAAAATTCAGAAATATATATACACGCTTATATATAGTTGGTATGATCAATTAGACCATCCTGGTCAATAATGATGCGAAAGTTATTGAGATTTATATGCACATTTATTAAAACAACGTAAAGTTCTTGTGGTGCTTGTTTTCAAAAGAATTGATTAAATTCCACTTATTGAAAGAACACGAAGTTTTTGTGTTGCTTATTTTCAAAGGAAATGATTAAGATCTCACTTACCAAAAGAACTTGAAATTTTTGTACTAAAGTTGAGACTGCATGTCTTGCATATCTGAATGAAATATGAGCTCATATATCCGCAAATGTGAAAAGTTTTATATGATTTTAGTAGATATATCTACATTGTTTTATCAACTCACAACCAAAAGTTTGTGAGATTAATTATAAAAAGATTCAGATTATGCAGTTAGATTATTCGTCTTGCAAAAGCTAGTGGGTTTATATTTTAGGCTATATCAGTTGATATGAAGCCTATTGATTATGAAAAATACAGTTTAGCAAAATTTCTATTGGATGCCTCATCTTTAATAGCTAAACTATGAGAACAAAACAATTATTATTTATATGGTATTTTCATATAAAAGCACTTATATGCATCAAGACAACGAGTTATAATAAACTCTCCGTTATGATTGGTTTTTGTCAGAAGCCATATATTTCCCATTTTATAACTTTTTAATGTGCGATATATTGTTGAATTGCTCTACCACAACGCACAAAATGGGTTAATAAAAAAGGGTTGAGAATATATATTGAGTATGAGTCTCATTTTATGTTTAAATTCTTAAACATTAATTGGAGAATCATTTATGACATGATTTTTCTCAACATTATGGGGAGATAATAATCAGTTGGATAGAGGAAAATGAATTATCATTATCTAGATCCTCGTATATGAACTAGAAGTTCATAAAATAATTCATGTTATTACATGTCAACTGCCAGACATATTTACTAACCTAATGAGAGTAATTAAGTCTCATATACCAACTGAAAAGTTCTAAGTTTAAATTACATGTTAGAGCGAGAGGATGTAAATCATGCCTAAAGCATGATAGTTGAAATGGTTCCAATGATCAAAATTCCAGTAAATAGAAAATAGTATGAGATGATCATATATTGGAGGCGGGTGCTCATGAAGAGACCCAAGACATAACTAATATAAAACTCTAGAAGAGTTTCAGGTACATGAAATAAAGATTGAAATCTTGAAGAGATCTCGATGAGTTATGTCACTACGAGCATGGAACCAGAAAATTGAAAAGTTGTCGACAATGATTTTGCAAACAATTTTACATGAAATACTTCTATAGAAGTAAAGAAAGAAAATGGGGATCTTGTATAAAAATCTATAGATATTGAAATGATTGGCCAATAAAGAAAGACACTTTGAACTTCCAAAAGTGAAATGTTTGGACCAGCAGTCCAAACACCTAAAGATGTAATGCAAGTGAGGCACAAATAAACAGTCGCAAATACGATTGAATTATGATTTATGAAGAATTCTAATTACTTTATGGTGGATGCAGTTACATTGGTAGTTATGAAATATTATATATGCGTCTAATCATTTTGTGGATCCTTATAAAAGGAAAGTTATCCTTGATAGATTTAAAATGCTAGAAGCATTTGGAAATTTCTAAAGAAATTTATTTAGACATATCTCTTTAAATATTTTGGCGCGTTTTGTATAATCGCCTTAGTGAGTAGTAATTGAGGAAATATTGTAGGAATGATAAGATTTTCTTATGTGATTTTATAAAGGAGTTTTGGATCAATATCCATTATGATAATTTGAATTTCATTAGAACTCCTAAAGAACTTCAAATTTAAAAATTCGTAGAGTGCTTTCAATGCATTTAATAAAATTATTTGAGAAAAAGAATCTTAATATCAAGTTTTATCTCGACATGGAGATCAGGCATTTAAATATCTCTTTGTCTATGAATAGACATATATCTATTGAGTATCTTTATAATTGTATGATTATTGGATGTGAATAAAGATAATGTGAAACCTATGTTTGATTTTGATATAATTAAATCTTTAAGGATCAAATTGAAAAACTTAAAATTGTTTTATAAGTCCCTTAATAAGTTTTAAATCACCAACACTTTAAAACTAATTTGAAAAACTCAAACTCAAAATATTTTCTAAGTGTTCCAAGGCCAAACTATTGAAAACCGTCCAGGTGTATCGATACGCTTCCAGCCGTATCGATACCTTTTTTACAAAGTTGGCCACTGGAGGAACTCGTTTCGATACGCACTTAACCGTATCGAAACACCGTATCGAAACATATTCAATCTGTATCGATACGCTCCTTTGTAAAGTCTAAAAGAGTTTGAATGGCGTACTGATACGGCTTCACCCGTATCGATACGGTTTTAACGAATTTTTAATTCAGGTCGTTTTAAATGTTTTGACCGTTGGTGTCAGTTGTTAGGTAACCAAATTTTAAATTGGTTGTTGACCCGTATCGATACGGTAAACCCTCGTATCGAAACGGAAACTGACAATGAGCTAAGTCGAGAAAAAGGTATCGATACGGTCTTAGCCGTTTCGATACCCCGTATCGATACGCCTACGTGCGTTTCGATACCCCCTATTTATTGTGCACAACGGCTCTTTCTTTTTTGAGACAGGTATCGATACGGCTTCCCGATACGGATAGCTGCAGAAGTGCATTTATGGTGGTAAGAGAGGGTTCTAACGGCTCTATTCAAGTCCCCAACCACCCAAACGGCTAGAATTAATAGAGGAGGTATAAATTGAAGTCCTTTGAAGGTCAGCAACAACTATTCAACCTACAAGCATCATCAAGCAAAATCCAAATCCTTGTGCTCTTCAAAGTCAAATTTTTGTACCCAACTCTAGTGTTTTCATTGTTATCTTGTATTGTGAGTTTGGGTAATTGAAATTGTATTTGGGTAGACATTTATCCTTTGTGAGGAATTATTTGAGTTTACCAAAATCTTTTCTTTGTAAATTGAGTGGATTAAGCTTTGGGTAGAAAGCTTAATCAAATTTGTAAGGTTACCTCCTCATCCAAGAAAAGGGGAAGAATTCAAGTAGTAAATTGGTTGAAAATCCTTAGTGGGAACTAAGGTAGTGGATGTAGAGTTCATTTGGAGAACTTGAACCACTCTAACTACTTGTGTCAATTTTTATTTTTCACTCATTCTTCCCACCAAAATTTTTATTGTCAATTCACCACCCTCTTGGCCATTTGTAATTGTGTGATCAACTTAACAATTGGTATCAGAGCTACACTCATTGGAAGGATTACAACCCTCTTGAGTCGATTCTAAGAGAGTTTGATCAACAACTAGTCAAGCAATGGCATCCACCTCCAACTCTAACCTCTATGAGTCCCAATCTACCACCAAGCCATCATTCTTCAATGGAGATAACTACCCATATTGGAAGAATAGGATGAGGCTCTTCATCAAGTCTACCGACTACATGGTGTGGGATGTGGTTGAAGAAGGTCCATACATTCCTATGAGGAGAGATGGAGAAAGACTTGTCCCAAAGGTAAAAGTCGAGATGACGGATGATGAAAAAAGAAGGATACAAGTGAATGACAAAGCTCTCTATGTGATATTTTGTGCACTTGGTCCGGATATCTACTCCAAGGTGTCTTCAATCGAAAATGCCAAGGAGGTTTGGGATACTCTCGAGACAACATATGAGGGAACTAGTGATGTCAAGGAGACAAAGATTGGGCTACTCAATCTAAGCTATGAAAATTTCAAGATGGATCCCGATGAAAGTGTCTCCAAGATGTTTGATCGATTCTCGGTCATTGTCAACGGATTGAAGGGGTTTGGCGAGATCATCCCCGAAGACAAACTAGTGAGGAAATTGTTGTACTCTCTTCCGGAGTCATGGGATGGCAAGAGAACGGGTATCATTGAAGCTAGAGATTTGAAGACTCTCAAGCTTGATGCTCTTGTTGGATCTCTACTCACCCATGAGATCATGAGGAAGGGAAGAGAAGAAGAGAAGAAAGTGGTTGAGAAGAAGGATGTTGAGAAGAAGAAAGTGGGGATCGCTCTTAAAGCTTCATATCAAGAAAGCGATTCAAGTGAAGATGAAGATGAGGAGATGGCCATGTTGGCCAAACGGTTTACTCGATTCATGAAGTCCAATCGTGGAAGAAAGTTTATTAGAAAGGGAGACTTCAAGAGCAAGAGTAAGGAAGAGGAGAAGAACCAAATCACTTGCTATGAATGCAAGAAGCCGGGTCACATCCGTTCTGAATGTCCTCAATTGAAGAGGAAGAGCTTTGGGAAGAAGAACAAGCTCAAAGCTCAAATAGCAACTTGGAGTGACGATGAGTCATCCGAGGAAGAGGAGGAAGTGGCCAATCTATGTCTCATGGCCATTGATGATGAACCAAAGGTAAGTTCTAACTTAACCAATTTTGATTTTACTTTTGATGAACTTCATGATGCTTATGATGAATTGCAAGAGGTTTACGATGAGTTAGTAGGAAAATATAAAGAATCCATTTTAAAAAACAAGAAAACCATTTCCGATTTGAAAAATCAAAATGAGACATTTTCTAAAGCTAACTCCGAATTGGAAAAGAAAGTTTTGGTTTTAGTAAATCTTTCAAATGATCTTAAAACAAAAAAAACTTGAACTTGAAAAACTTCTTTCCGATTTTCAAGATTATCACACAAAGGAAGTGGATAATCTTAAAACATCTATTGCTATTGGGAAAAACAATTTTGAAAAGGAAATCATTCTAAATCCCAATATGTAAAAAGAAAACCCTTTATTCCTAAACAAAGAATTTTAATAAGCAATCTAGAGGTCAAAGAGTTAGGAGTGTTTGGGTTCCAAAGGAACTCATTATTTCTAATAATATGAGTGCTATTGCTTCTTGGATTCCCAAGGGAACCAAAATTTTGAAGGCTACACACATGGACCCAAAATGATTTGGGTACCAAAAATCAAGGCCTAATTTCTTTGTTTGTAGGGGGCATTGCTACAAGGCTAAAGCTTCAAGCTAAAATTCTTGGTACCTTGATAGTGGATGCTCAAGACATATGACCGGTGACAAGAGTAGATTTGTGGAACTAGAGCCAAAGAGTGGTGGAGTGGTAACTTTCGGTGACAACTCCAAAGGCCACATTGAAGGAATAGGCTCCATTGGTAATCACTCTTCTATTTTCATTGAAAATGTTTTGTATGTCAACGGTCTTAAACATAATTTATTGAGCATTAGTCAATTATGTGATAAGGGTTTTAATGTTTTATTTGATAAAAGTGGTTGCAAAATTGTAAACATTAAAACAAATCAACTAATGCTCATTGGTCATCGCATAGGGAACATATACATGGTGCATCTAGATGACATTCATTCATCTCATACATGCTTAGTTGCAAATGATGAACATGACTCATGGCTTTGGCATAGAAAATTAGGACATGCTAGCATGAGTGTCTTAGAGAAATTAATTTCCCTTAATCTAGTTAGAGGTTTACCCAAACTTAAATTTTCTAATGATAAAATTTGTGATGCATGTTCAAAGGGTAAACAACATAGAACTTCATTTAAATCCATTAATGATGTCTCTACTAGTAGATGTTTACAATTGATTCATATGGATCTTTTTGGGCCTATTAGAACAATGAGCTTGGGTGGAAAATCATATGTTTTTGTACTTGTAGATGACTATTCTAGGTTTACTTGGGTTCTATTCTTAAGTACAAAAGATGAGGCTTTAGAAAAATTCATCACATTTTCTAAAATAACTCAAAATGATCTTGAACTTAAAATTTCTCACATTAGAAGTGATCATGGAACCGAATTTCAAAATCTAGGTTTCAATGAGTTTTTAAATGAAAATGGGATTAGCCACAATTTTTCTGCACCTCGCACTCCTCAACAAAATGGGGTAGTTGAGAGGAAAAATCGAACTTTAGAAGAAATGGCTAGAACCATGCTTTGCGAAAATAATTTACCTAAATATTTTTTGGCGGAAGCCACAAATACCGCTTGCTATATTATAAATCGAGTAATGATTATGCCAATTTTGAAGAAAACACCTTATGAGATTTTAAAATCTAAGAAGCCTAACATTAGTTATTTTCATCCTTTCGGTTGCAAGTGTTTTGTTTTGAATAATGGTAAAGAAAACTTAGGTAAATTTGATGCTAAAAGTGATGAAGCTATTTTCTTAGGGTACTCTTTAAACTCTAAAGCCTATCGTGTATTTAATAAAAGAACTCTAGTAGTTGAAGAGTCTATACATGTTGTTTTCGATGATAACCTCCTTCCGAGGAATGAATCTTGTGATGATGATGATGTATGAATCCTTGATGTCATTGATGGAGGACAAACGTCAAAGGTGGATGAGGTTCCAACTAAATATGAGGATGTACAAGATCCACCTCTTGAAGCCTTGAAGGACTTGGCTGTTGAAGAAAATGATATGTCTTACTCAAGGGAGTTCAACTATGTCAAAGGTGGTGAAATCTTGGGTGATCCATCCAAGGGGGTAACTACTAGATCCTCTCTCAAATTAATGAATCATGTTGCATTCCTTTCATGCATTGAGCCTAAAAATATTAAAGAAGCTTTAAAAGATAATTTTTGGATTTTGGCCATGCAAGAGGAATTAAATCAATTTGAGAGAAGTAAAGTTTGGACATTAGTTGAAAGGCCTAATAATCAATCTACTATAGGAACAAAATGGGTTTTTAGGAATAAATTAGATGAAAATTGTAATATAGTGAGAAACAAGGCTAGGCTTGTTGCTCAAGGCTATACCCAAGAAGAGGGAATTGATTTTGATGAGACTTATGCACCCGTAGCTAGAATGGAAGCCATTAGGATGTTGCTTGCATTTGCATGTTATCATAATTTCAAGCTTTTTCAAATGGATATGAAAAGTGTAACCCCCTCGTCCCGGTCTGGTCGGATGACTGGTCCGAGTGGGCCACACGGGGAAAACCGAAGCGAAACCCGTTAAGGCTTCCCCTCGGTTAACGACCCAGAAAATTTCTTTTAACTTTAGTCTTATCTAGATGCAATTATAGTTCCTATGTGAAGCACAGCAGCGGAAGAAACAAACAACGTAACATTCACCGACCAAACAAACATAAACAGTCCATTTTACTTCATTCCAGCAGGCCGTTTCGAAACACTTATAGGGTGTTCCGAAACGCCCTGACCTGGTCAACGGGCCTGGGTCAACCACAAGGTGACCGTTCCGAAACAGGGGTGACCCGTATCGGAACGACCTTGACGGTCAATATCTCGTGGTCAACGAGATTTGACCGTTTCGGAACTTCAAAGGCCCGTTTCGGAACGGCATCATCTCGCCAATTTCTCAAAATTCCAGTAGCGAAAATATTCCGGAACGACCCTCATCCGTTTCGAAACGGCAGGCCATATACGCAGGGGCCGTTTCAGAACACGGGGACCCGTTCCGAAACACCCCCTGTCTGCAGACTTTTCTGGGCTGTTTTGAGGCACAAGGATGCCCTAAAACATCCCCACGACACCATACAACAGCCAAGCATTTAAACCCAAGATACAACAACATTACTAACATGCTTTAACACAACTTTAACATGTCTAATAACGAGGCAACAATCCACACATGCATTCATTCCAAACAACATTCAAACACATGTAAAAACTCTTAAGGAATAGGCTAACATTCAAGCAAGCAAATAGGCATGAGTTAACATTCATCATGGCAACACAACCATGCAAAAGCAACATATATATATAGGAGTCTACACATGCTCCTATCAACCAACAACAATCCAACAAAATCATACATGTCCCATTGCCCAACCATTACATGTTTAAATACTAAAACCCATACTTGATGAACTCAAGTCACAATCACACTTGGAGGCCCTCCACTTGCCCGAGCAACCCACGAACTAAGGATCTGCAATGTTGAACAAAGAGAGCGTAAGCAATAATGCTTAGTGAGGGTAAGCTCTAAAAACAAACCTCAACATTGCAGGGCCCGAGCACGATCTAGCCAAAGCAACTTACACTTACCAAGAGTCCACAAGATATAGATGCATGAGCAATATATCACATATATGCCATAATCATGAGCTCAACACTACCATACATGTAATGACATTTAAACATCCAAACAGCTCATAAATCCCAACACAATGATACACATATCAATCCACATTGGCACCTAGTTATGACTCAAATACGCGGATAGACACGTTGGAAACTCATATCCAACAACCACATTACCTCGGTGGGATTCCACTCATCGCCGGACTCGCGGAGGGGATTCCACTCATCCTCACGCCCCGTCGATGGGATTCCACTCATCACCGACTATATTCAATCACAATTCCGGGCGAACCCGTACTCCTCCTTGGTGACTCAACGCCACCAAGGCCACGCGCGACTTTAGACTCATGTGTACACACTAACATCCTAATGATCGATCATTTGTATTTAAGTATACTAGTGCCAATATTTTACTCATTCCACATTACTCTTTTCAATCATTTCCGTGCTTAGCACGTACTCACCATGGACACAATCATGAACCATCACTATGCATGTTTTAAGCAATACAACCCATGCCTCAATTCACATGTATAAAACAATATACATAAGCATTCATAACACAAGACATACGAGGCATATACATTCATACATTTGAGTTCATCCAAAGGCTTAGATCAAGATTAGGATTAGGCTACCACCCTAATCCTAACTCTAGGTGGGTCTACCAAGCCCAACCTAGTCCATATACTCGAACCAACTAATTTAAAACCTTTAAAAGCTAACAACCACTCACCTAAGCTTCCAAGCTCAAAGACCAAGCAAGCGACCGTTCTTCAAATTCCCGGATTCTCTTCCAAAGCTTCTCCGACGCCCAAACTCGGTTCTAATTAATCTCAAACACAAACAAAACATTCATAATCAATATCTCATCAACGGATACAACCCGGATCAACACTTCAAGCACTCAATACCCAAAACAAGTCCCAAAAACAGAATTTCCGAGCTGCCCTTATAGCCCACCAATATCTTCCATTTCAAGCATCCAAATAACCATCAAACACACCCAAAGCAGCCCTCATATATCATATTAACATCAGCCCTCGAAAACCAACATTGAAACACCCGAAAAACCATTTTAAAACCCTCCCAAAACCCCCTTGGTACCCAATTCCGAAAATTGATTAAAATCACTTGAAACTCACATATATCATACCATTTGACTTCTACATAACTTATCTAAACATATTAAATCAACACATTTACTTTAACAACATAAAGCTTTCATTTTTAATCCCAACTCCCATAAATTCCATTTTCTCAAACTCTTATGAAAATGAAAATAGAAGGTACTTTTAAAGAGGGGAGGATGAGGGGAAGTCAAAAACATCTTTACCTTTCGATTTGGAGCTGAAATGGAGGAGGAATAAGATGGAATAGTGAACTTGGGTAGAGAACCCTATTTTACGTTGGAAAATCTGATGAAGAAGATGAATAGTGGAAGTGTGATAGGGAAAAAGGGGTTTAAATTTGAAGTGGGGCAAATTACCCAAAAGGCCATTAATGAATAGTTTTCCTTGTTTTTAAATTAGCTTTTCAACTTTGAGTCTAAAACACTTTAGTCTCGTTTTAAAAGGTAAATTTTGTAACCCAATATTTTTAAAAGGATTATTTCATAAACCAACCGAGCCCAAAATAATATTAAAATATTATTTCCACCTAACCCCTAAACCCGGGTGTTACAACTCTCCCCCACTTAAGGAAATTTCATCCCCGAAATTACCTGGTGGAAACAAGTACGGAAACTTCTCAACCATATCAGCTTTCCTCTCCCACGTGGCCTCTTCCACACCCCTATGTCTCCACAACACCTTGACCAACTCTATGGTCTTGCCACGCAACACCTTGCTGTCAGAAGCAAGTATCTCAACGGGCTCTTCATTATAAGACAAATCCGGATTCAACTCTATCTCCTCAACGGGCATCACATGAGAAGGATCCGATCTATATCTCCTAAGCATAGATACATGAAAGACATCATGAATCTTCTCTAACTCAGAAGGTAACCTCAACCGATAAGCTACAGGCCCAATCCGCTCAACTATCTCATACGGACCAATGAACCTCGGACTCAACTTGCCCTTTCGGCCAAATCTCATTACCTTCTTCCACGGAGATACCTTCAGAAACACTTTCTCACCCACTGAGTACTCAACCTCTTTCCTCTTCAAATCTGCATAGGACTTCTGACGATCGGAAGCTGCTTTCAAACGGTCACAAATCAACTTCACTTTTTCTGTGGTTCCTTTAAGCAAGTCTGGCATAGGTAACAACCTCTGACCTGTCTCAGCCCAACAAATCAGAGTCCTACACCGTCTACCATAGAAAGCCTCGTAAGGTGCCATCTGGATACTAGACTGATAACTGTTGTTGTAGGCAAACTCAACCAACGGTAAGTGCTTCTCCCAAGAACCCTGAAAATCTATCACACAACAACGAAGCATATCCTCTAGAATCTGTATCACTCGCTCTGACTGCCCATCGGACTGCGGATGATAAGATGTGCTGAAATGTAGACGACTACCCAAGGCACTATGCAAACAACTCCAGAACCTCGAAGTAAATCTAGGATCCCTATATGAAACTGTAGACTTTGGAACTCCATGAAGTCTCACAATCTCACGAATGTACAAGTTTGCCAGCTTGTCTAAGGAATCCGTAGTGTTCACTGCTAGGAAGTGAGCACACTTGGTGAACCTATCAACAATCACCCAAACTGAATTCTTCTTCGAAGGAGACAACGGCAACCCCGATACAAAATCCATGGTGATTCTCTCCCATTTCCATTCCGGGATCTTCAAAGGCTGTAGCAAACCTGAAGGAACCTGATGTTCTGCCTTCACTCTCTGACAAACCATACAACAGCTCACATACTCGGCTACATCTCTCTTCAAACCAACCCAGAAGTAATCATTCTTCAAATCTCGGTACATCTTGGTACTACCCGGATGCATAGAAAAGGGACTCGAATGCGCTTCGCTCAAAATCTGACGTCTCAGCTCAACATCTTCCGGTACCACAATTCTATCTCTAAAGCACAACAAGCTCTCACCACTGAAACTATACTCAGTCGGTCTTCCTTCGGCTATGTCTTGAACATGAGGAACTAGGCTCGCATCTTGCAACTGCTTCTCTCTAATCAACTGAATCAAAGAAGGCTTCACTTGCAACTCGGTGATCAAGCCACCATCATCGGACACACTCAATCTAGCAAACATAGCTCTCAGCTCAACGGCCACTTTTCTACTCAAAGCATCGGCTACTACGTTTGCTTTACCCGGATGGTACTCAATGGTCAAATCGTAATCTTTTAACAACTCTAGCCATCTTCTCTGTCTCAAGTTCAACTCTTTCTGTGTCATCAAGTACTTCAAGCTCTTGTGATCGGTGTAAACTATACACTTCTCACCATATAAGTAGTGACGCCAAATCTTCAATGCAAACACAACTGCGGCTAGTTCTATGTCATGAGTAGGATAGTTCTTCTCATGAATCTTCAACTGTCTAGAAGCATAAGCAACGACTCTCCTATCTTGCATCAAAACACATCCTAAGCCTACGTAGGAAGCATCACTGTAGATCACAAACTCCTTACCTGAAACAGGTTGCACTAACACTGGAGCATTCGTCAAAGCTTCTTTCAATTTCTCAAAGGCCTTTTGTCTTGCATCTGACCATTCAAACTTGACTCCCTTTTGCAACAATTTAGTCAAGGGAGCAGCTACTCTAGAGAAGCCATCAACGAACCTCCTATAGTAACCGGCTAATCCTAGGAAACTCCTAATCTCGGTCACGGACTTAGGTTGTTTCCACTCAACAATAGCCTCAATCTTCGATGGATCAACTCGGATGCCTTCGGCCGAAACAACATGGCCAAGAAATACAACCTCTCGAATCCAGAACTCACACTTACTGAGCTTCGCATACAACTGATTGCTCAACAATCTCTGCAAGACGAATCTCAAGTGCTCATCGTGCTCTTCTTCTGTCTTCGAGTACACAAGTATATCATCAATGAAGACAACCACAAATCGGTCTAAATAGTCTCTGAAAATTCTGTTCATCATGTCCATGAATGCTGTTGGTGCATTCGTGAGCCCAAATGGCATCACAAGAAACTCATAGTGACCATATCTAGTCCTAAAAGCTATTTTTGGAACATCACACTCTTTCACTTTCAACTGATAGTATCCGGATCTCAAATCTATCTTCGAGAACACTGAAGCACCCCTCAACTGATCAAACAAATCATCTATACGAGGCAACGGATACTTGTTCTTCACGGTCAACTGATTCAGCTGTCTATAGTCAATACACATGCGCATGCTACCATCCTTCTTTTTCACAAACAACACTGGAGCACCCCACGGAGAACTACTAGGCCTAATGAAACCACGGTCTAATAATTCTTGCAACTGACTCTTCAATTCTTTCAACTCTTTCGGAGCCATACGATACGGAGCTATCGAAACTGGATTAGATCCCGAAACTGTCTCAATCACAAACTCAACATCTCTGTCAGGAGGCAAACCAGGCAACTCTTCAGGAAATACATCTGGAAAGTCACACACTGTCCTGATATCCTTTGGTCTAGCTTCACTCATATCTGGATTCATAACATAAGCTAAATAAGCCCCACATCCTGAGTCCATCAACCTATGAGCCTCTAAAGCTGACACCACATTAGACAAGAACTTAATGTTCTCGCCCACTACCACTACCTCGTAGTCATCAGAAAGTTTCAAGGAAATTCTCTTTGTCTCAAAATCCAAACTAGCCCGATGCTCAACCAACCAGTCCATACCCAAAATAATATCAAAATCGTAGAAAGGAAGTTCCATCACATCAACTGAGAACACATGACCCTGAATCTTCAGTGGACACCTCCTATACATACGTCTAACCACAACTGTCTCACCAAAAGAACTAGTAACATGCATACCTACATCTAAGATCTCAACAGGAATATCTAACTTCTGTGCATGCTTACTCAAAATGTAGGAGTGCGTAGAACCCGAATCAACCAAAGAAAGCAAGGACATAGACTGTAACTCGAAATTACCTGCTATCACATCGGTGTCGTTCCCGGCCTCTCTCTGAGCATAGACCCTCGCTGGTCCTCCCGCCTCTGGCTGCACAGCCACAACATGTGCAAGGTTCCTCTGAGCATCTACCCTAGGTGCATCAGCTCTCGGCTGGAAGTAGCCACGACCGCGCCCACGGCCTCTCTGAAAGTCAGTACCTCTCGCAGGAGCCTGAGCAATATTCGGTGCCTGAGCTGCCTGACGTGGACAGTCCCTCCTAAAGTGGTCCCTCGAACCACAGTTCCAACAAGCATGAAAGTTACCCCAGCACTCTCCAGTGTGCTGTCTCCCACACTGTGCACACTCGGGCAAGCGCCCTCCTCCTCTATGGCCCTGATGGCCCCTACCATGGTGGCCACCGCCACGTCTCTGATCAAACTGATGCCCGCCACCTCTGTGCCTCTTAGCATCTCTACCATCAAAGTTGTTGTGCCTCTTACCCGAGCTAGATCCTCCAGAACGCTTGGCCAACCCCAAGCTATGCTCGATGTCCTTGGCTCTAGCAACCAAGACATCAAAGTCAGAATAATCAGAAGCCAAGGTATACCTCTTAACTTCCTCATGAAGTCCGTATCTGAAACGATCACATCGAGCCCTCTCAGTGGGTACTAACTCTGGAGCATATTGACTCAGACGAACGAAACGAATCTCATAATCAGTCACTGACGCATCTCCCTGAGTGAGAGCCATGAACTCTCTCTTCTTCTCATCTAGGTACCTCGGTCCCAAGTACCTCTTCCTGAAGGCAAACTCAAAGAACTCCCAATCAATCTCTGCCTCTGGAACCCCGGTAGTAATGGTGACCCACCAGGTGTAGGCATCACCCTGAAGCAACGAGATCACACAACCCAATCTACGTGCACCCGCACAACCCATCTGAGCCAAGATACGAACTGTCTTCTCCAACCATAACTCCGACCTCTCCGGAGTAGATCCTCTAAACTCCTCGGCTCCCAAGCTACGGAGCCTCTCCAAAGGTAAACTAGCATCATCACACCTAGGCTGAACTGCAGCCTGAGCTCCCGCAACTACGGCCTGAAACGCTCCCGCTATCGCTTGCACTAGCGGAGTCATATCAACCCCAGCTGGACCTTGGCCACCTTGAGGTCCTTCTCCTCCAGCTCCAGGTGGAGGAGGTGGTGGTGGTGGAGGTGGTGGAGGAGCGCCAACTCCCGCTGCCCCCGGTCCCTCTATGTGAGCTCCCGCACCCACTACCGGCTCAACAGGAGCCACAACTCGCGGTTCCTGACGAACCAACCTCGGTCTACCCCTCGGTCTAGACATTGCCCTCTCAGATATTAACTACAACCACAACAACAACACACAAGTTGGGTTAGCAAGGCAAGGCTTCCAAGTGTCCAAGTATGTTCCCTCACTTAAAAATCAATTTTTCAATGTAATAGTAGCAATGGGACCCACACACACGTGCTGTAAAGTAAAACAACCAACGTACTTGTCACATAAGCAACCATTCTTACAAAACAAACAAACACCGTGCAATTCAATTTAAAAACTTAAACTTACCTCACTTACCTGCCCAAGGTCTCGGTAACCTTAGGCTCTGATACCAACAAGTGTAACCCCCTCGTCTCGGTCTGGTCGGATGACCGGTCCGAGTGGGCCACACAGGGAAAACAGAAGCGAAACCCGTTAAGGCTTCCCCTCGGTTAACGACCCAGAAAATTTCTTTTAAATTTAGTCTTATCTAGATGCAATTATAGTTCCTATGTGAAGCACAGCAGCGGAAGAAACAAACAACGTAACATTCACCGACCAAACAAACATAAACAGTCCATTTTACTTCATTCCAGCAGGCCGTTTCGAAACACTTATAGGGTGTTCCGAAACGCCATGACCTGGTCAACGGGCCTGGGTCAACCACAAGGTGACCGTTCCGAAACAGGGGTGACCCGTATCGGAACGACCTTGACGGTCAATATCTCGTGGTCAACGAGATTTGACCGTTTCGGAACTTCAAAGGCTCGTTTCGGAACGGCATCATCTCGCCAATTTCTCAAAATTCCAGTAGCGAAAACGTTCCGGAACGACCCTCATCCGTTTCGAAACGGCAGGCCATATACGCAGGGGCCGTTTCGGAACACGGGGACCCGTTCCGAAACACCCCCTGTCTGCAGACTTTTCTGGGCTGTTTTGTGGCACAAGGATGCCCCAAAACATCCCCACGACACCATACAACAGCCAAGCATTTAAACCCAAGATACAACAACATTACTAACATGCTTTAACACAACTTTAACATGTCTAATAACGAGGCAACAATCCACACATGCATTCATTCCAAACAACATTCAAACACATGTAAAAACTCCTAAGGCATAGGCTAACATTCAAGTAAGCAAATAGGCATGAGTTAACATTCATCATGGCAACACAACCATGCAAAAGCAACATATATATATAGGAGTCTACACATGCTCCTATCAACCAACAACAATCCAACAAAATCATACATGTCTCATTGCTCAACCATTACATGTTTAAATACTAAAACCCATACTTGATGAACTCAAGTCACAATCACACTTGGAGGCCCTCCACTTGCCCGAGCAACCCACGAACTAAGGATCTGCAATGTTGAACAAAGAGAGCGTAAGCAATAATGCTTAGTGAGGGTAAGCTTTAAAAACAAACCTCAACATTGCAGGGCCCGAGCACGATCTAGCCAAAGCAACTTACACTTACCAAGAGTCCACAAGATATAGATGCATGAGCAATATATCACATATATGCCATAATCATGAGCTCAACACTACCATACATGTAATTACATTTAAACATCCAAACAGCTCATAAATCCCAACACAATGATACACATATCAATCCACATTGGCAGCTAGTTATGACTCAAATACGCGGATAGACACGTTGGAAACTCATATCCAACAACCACATTACCTCGATGGGATTCCACTCATCGCCGGACTCGCGGAGGGGATTCCACTCATCCTCACGCCCCGTCGATGGGATTCCACTCATCACCGACTATATTCAATTACAATTCCGGGCGAACCCGTACTCCTCCTTGGTGACTCAACGCCACCAAGGCCACGCGCGACTTTAGACTCATGTGTACACACTAACATCCTAATGATCGATCATTTGTATTTAAGTATACTAGTGCCAATATTTTACTCATTCCACATTACTCTTTTCAATCATTTCCGTGCTTAGCACGTACTCACCATGGACACAATCATGAACCATCACTATGCATGTTTTAAGCAATACAACCCATGCCTCAATTCACATGTATAAAACAATATACATAAGCATTCATAACACAAGACATACGAGGCATATACATTCATACATTTGAGTTCATCCAAAGGCTTAGATCAAGATTAGGATTAGGCTACCACCCTAATCCTAACTCTAGGTGGGTCTACCAAGCCCAACCTAGTCCATATACTCGAACCAACTAATTTAAAACCTTTAAAAGCTAACAACCACTCACCTAAGCTTCCAAGCTCAAAGACCAAGCAAGCGACCGTTCTTCAAATTCCCGGATTCTCTTCCAAAGCTTCTCCGACGCCCAAACTCGGTTTTAATTAATCTCAAACACAAACAAAACATTCATAATCAATATCTCATCAACGGATACAACCCGGATCAACACTTCAAGCACTCAATACCCAAAACAAGTCCCAAAAACAGAATTTCCGAGCTGCCCTTATAGCCCACCAATATCTTCCATTTCAAGCATCCAAATAACCATCAAACACACCCAAAGCAGCCCTCATATATCATATTAACATCAGCCCTCGAAAACCAACATTGAAACACCCGAAAAACCATTTTAAAACCCTCCCAAAACCCCCTTGGTACCCAATTCCGAAAATTGATTAAAATCACTTGAAACTCACATATATCATACCATTTGACTTCTACATAACTTATCTAAACATATTAAATCAACACATTTACTTTAACAACATAAAGCTTTCATTTTTAATCCCAACTCCCATAAATTCCATTTTCTCAAACTCTTATGAAAATGAAAATAGAAGGTACTTTTAAAGAGGGGAGGATGAGGGGAAGTCAAAAACATCCTTACCTTTCGATTTGGAGCTGAAATGGAGGAGGAATAAGATGGAATAGTGAACTTGGGTAGAGAACCCTATTTTACGTTGGAAAATCTGATGAAGAAGATGAATAGTGGAAGTGTGATAGGGAAAAAGGGGTTTAAATTTGAAGTGGGGCAAATTACCCAAAAGGCCATTAATGAATAGTTTTCCTTGTTTTTAAATTAGCTTTTCAACTTTGAGTCTAAAACACTTTGGTCCCGTTTTAAAAGGTAAATTTTGTAACCCAATATTTTTAAAAGGATTATTTCATAAACCAACCGAGCCCAAAATAATATTAAAATATTATTTCCACCTAACCCCTAAACCCGGGTGTTACAAAAAGCGCCTTTTAAATGGTTTATAAATGAAGAAGTGTATGTTGAACAACCACCGGGTTTTGAGGATTCAAAATTTCCAAACCATGTGTTTAAACTTACAAAAGCTCTCTATGGTTTAAAACAAGCTCCTAGAGCTTGGTATGAGAGACTTTCAAATTTCTTAATTGAAAAGGGTTTTGAAAAAGGAAAGGTGGATACCACACTCTTCATAAAAAGATATAACAATGACATCTTAGTAGTTCAAATTTATGTTGATGATATCATTTTTGGTTCTACTAATGAGTGTTATTGTAAAGAATTTTCTAAGCTAATGCAAGGTGAGTTCGAGATGAGCATGATGGGGGAGCTCTCATTCTTTTTGGGACTCCAAATCAAACAAAGGAAAGATGGCACCTTCATAAATCAAGCTAAGTACGTGAATGACATGCTCAAAAAGTTCGGCTTGGAGAATGCAAAACCTCAAGCCACACCTATGAGTTCTTCCATAAAGCTTGACAAAGATGAAGGAGGTAAGTGTGTTGATTCTAAGCTTTATAGATCCATGATAGGTTTTTTGCTTTACCTTACCGCAAGTAGACCGGATATTATGTTTAGTGTTTGCTTGTGTGCTAGGTTTCAAGCTAGTCCTAGAGAATCGCACTTAGTTGCCATTAAGAGAATTTTTAGATACCTTAGAGACACACCTACCTTAGGCCTTTGGTATCCTAAAGATTCTTCCTTTAGCCTTCATGCTTATTCGGATGCGAATTATGGGGGATGTAAGATAGATAGGAAAAGTACTTCCGGGACATGCCAATTCTTAGGTAGTATGCTCGTATCTTGGTTCTCTAAGAAACAAAATAGCGTAGCCTTATCTACCACCGAAGCGGAGTACATATCCTTAGGGAGTTGTTGTGCTCAAGTCCTTTGGATGAAGCAACAACTCTTAGATTATGGTGTTGAAGTAGAAACCATACCCCTTAGGTGTGACAACACTAGTGTCATTTGTCTCACTAAGAATCCCATCCAACACTCTAGAACTAAACACATAGAAATTAGACATCATTTTATTATAGATCATGTTTTGAAAATGATGTTGTTATTGAATTTGTTGACACCTTGAACCAATTAGCGGATATATTTACAAAACCTTTAGATAAAGAGCGTTTTTGGTCCCTTAGGAGAGAGTTAGGTCTAGCTAGCCTATCTTGACCTTTTAGGACCTCTTTGTGCTTAAAATTGCTTGATCTTGTGAAATTGTGTGTTTGTGTGTTGTAACTCTTGAAAATGTCCATGCCTATAGTTAGGGGGAGTATGATTCTATTCAAATATGTTTAGAACTGTTCATTCATCATTTGCATTCCTTTAGAAGATGTTAAAATCGAGCCTATGGTTGTTCTTTAGGCCTAAAGATGTATTTCTGGGCATAGGGTATCGATACGGCTCTACGCGTATCGATACGAGTACTTCATTAAGCTTCCCAGACTTCTTTTTGCCTTAAACGGGTATCGATACGGTTAAACTCGTATCGATATGAGCTTTAATCGTTTTGATACGGATCTCATCCGTTTCGATACGATTCTTCAACGGGCATTTTTAAGGAAATTACGTTTCTACCCCCGTATCGATACACCCTTAGGCGTATCGATACTCGATTGCGTAGACAGCTTTAAATTTGGCATTTAAAGTCTTCAACTTTTACCAAAACTAAAATTCTCAAAACCCTAAAAACCCTAGCCGTTTTAGCCTATAAATAAGCTCTTCCTCCCTCATATTTTCACACCTCAACTCAAAAATCTTAAAGAGTGTTTCCATCAAGCAAAGCTCTAAGATCTTTCTCATCAAATTTGGTGCTAGGCTTTTCTTCATTCCTCTCTAATCACTATCAAGGTAAAACACTTTCTTTTTCTTTTTCAATTTTTTTGTTTTTATATTTGTCTACATAACAAAAATTTGTTTTTCAAAATTTCTTCTTCAAATTTTATTTTTCAAATTTTTTTACCTTGATTGTTGATTTCTCAATGACTTGAATGAAGGAATCTAAATGCATACACTTGTTTTTCTAGTTCATGGCACCCAAGGAATCTAGAAAGAGATCTCGTATTTCTCAAACCGGTGAATCATCTACTCCCGGAGAGGTTGCTCGTCCAAATTACACTCAAATCTATGAAAATTCCTTTGAAACCCTCGGATCTCTCACATATTTTCGTCAATTCGAAAACTACAAGATTCGTCCAGAAAGGGTAATATCTATTCCTTTTCTTAACTCGGAGCGATTCAAATTTGAATATCTTCCTTTGCTCCAACTTTGGAATTTTATGGATTTTCTCTCCATTCCCGGGTTTTATTTCCGTCTTTTGGTTTTGATCTTTTATACTAATGCCAAATGTTGTTCTAATCATAATGGGGTTGTTACCGGAGTTAGTTCTTATCTCATGGGCAAGAAAATTCTCCTTGATGTAAAATCTATATATGAAGTTTTTAATTTGGAGGATGAAGGCCTTGAAGATGAGAATGTTTTAAGCCATGTTCTTAGTGGCGCCGTCACCGCCCTCAATGCTCAAGATCGAATCCTCCATTTGATGGTGTCTTGGTGGTTTAGGCCTTCCGGAGGAAAGTACTCTACCATCCGTCAAGTGGATGATTTTTGGATTCGTTGCTTCCGCGAGAGAAAACGTCCAAACCTTGCTCGTATCATGTTTGCGGAGAATGTCTATCTTGTGCAACATCGTCATACCTCTCTTGTCACCTCCTTCACCTATGGTACGACCCTAAGCTATTTCTTTTTGAAAAAGGATATTGATTGCTCGTTTGACTTCCCAACTCCCCTCACCGATCCTATTGATGAACGCTCTCTTGCACGGGGTAAGTTCCATTATTTTAATGGTAATTGGTTACGTCTTTCCGAGCTACCACCCGAAGTCGCGGCCGAATTGGAAAATCCTCAAGGTGATCAAGCTCTTCAAGCTCCTCCACCTCCTCCTCAACCTTCCATGGATGCTCTTATGACCTTCCTTAATGAGCAATTCACGGGGTTGCGCACGGATATGGGAAATCGTCTTACCGCTCTTGAAACAAGCTTTGACACAAGGATGACGAATATGGAGAATTGTCTAACCTCTCTTGAAAGTGGTCATAACTCTTTGAATATTTCTCTCTCCGTTTTCCATGATGAGTGGCGCAATAGCATGAGGAATGATGATCCAATTGGAGTTGACGATGAAGATGACGAAGAAGGCGATGATGATGCCTAGTAGCTTCTCCTTGCATCTCATGCATATCATCTAGGATATTTCTATTTATGCACCTTTGTTTCATGTTCTTAGGACTAAGTTTGCTTTATTTTAAACATATGCTTTGATTTTATGTTTTGTTGGATTTTTTAAGTTGATGTTATGCTTTATTTTGAACTTAGTGATATTTATGTTGTTGATTTATACCTTTACCTATGTTATGCACTTTACTTTGTCTCAATATTTTTGATCTAACAAAAAGGGGGAGAGAAGCTAGCTCACAACACTTAAAAATTTTAATTTTCATCTTAAAAGTTACCTAGCTCATATTAACGGGAGTTAATTTTGCAAAGTTTTTTAAAGTGTCAAAAATTTTAAGTTTTAGTTTTGTTATATCAAAAAGAGGGAGATTGTGAAACCTATGTTTGATTTTGATATAATTAAATCTTTAAGGATCAAATTGAAAAACTTAAAATTGTTTTATAAGTCCCTTAATAAGTTTTAAATCACCAACACTTTAAAACTGATTTGAAAAACTCAAACTCAAAATATTTTCTAAGTGTTCCAAGGCCAAACTATTGAAAACCGTCCAGGTGTATCGATACGCTTCCAGCCGTATCGATACCTTTTTTACAAAGTTGGCCACTAGAGGAACTCGTTTCGATACACACTTAACCGTATCGAAACAGATTCAATTGTATCGATACGCTCCTTTGTAAAGTCTAAAAGAGTTTGAATGACGTACCGATACGGCTTCACCCGTATCGATACGGTTTTAACGAATTTTTAATTCAGGTCGTTTTAAATGTTTTGACCGTTGGTGTCAGTTGTTAGGTAACCAAATTTTAAATTGGTTGTTGACACGTATCGATATGGTAAACCCTCGTATCGAAACGAAAACTGACAGTGAGCTAAGTCGAGAAAAAGGTATCGATACGGTCTTAGCCGTTTCAATACCCCCTATTTATTGTGCACAACGGCTCTTTCTTTTTTGAGACAGGTATCGATACGGCTCCCCGAGTACCGATACAGATAGCTGCATAAGTGCATTTATGGTGGTAAGAGAGGGTTCCAACGGCTCTATTCAAGTCCCCAACCACCCAAACGACTAGAATTAATAGAGGAGGTATAAATTGAAGTCCTTTGAAGGTCAACAACAACTATTCAACCTACAAGCATCATCAAGCAAAAATCAAAACCCTTGTGCTCTTCAAAGTCAAATTCTTGTACCCAAATCTAGTGTTTTCATTGTTATCTTGTATTGTGAGTTTGGGGTAATTGAAATTGTATTTGGGTAGACATTTATCCTTTGTGAGGAATTATTTGAGTTTACCAAAATCTTCTCTTTGTAAATTGAGTAGATTAAGCTTTGGGTAGAAAGCTTAATCAAATTTGTAAGGTTACCTCCTCATCCAAGAAAAGGGGAAGAATTCAAGTAGTGAATTGGTTGAAAATCCTTAGTGGGAACTAAGGTAGTGGATGTAGAGTTCATTTGGAGAACTTGAACCACTCTAACTACTTGTGTCAATTTTTATTTTTCACTCATTCTTCCCACCAAAATTTTTATTGCCAATTAACCCCCTCTGGCCATTTGCAATTGTGTGATCAACTCAACAGATAATCATATCTTTTCTTGGTCTTGAGGCACCATATATTAGTTGGTCAAGAAATATTCATGGATATACAAAGACAACCTTTACATCTTCATACATTCGTTGATGCCTCCTCAAATGTCGAAGAAATAATTGTTATGCACGAGGCAAGCTAAAAGTGTGTTTGGCTAAGACCATTGACCCAACATATCTAAAAGATTGGTGGATTTACTTTCACAAGATATGATACAAAGCTATATTGTGTGAAGATAATGCAAGATGTATATCTCAATTTGAAAGGTGGATACATCATGGAACATATTACTCCAAAGTTTCATCCCTCGCGATCTTTAGAAAATTAATATTCAAGATTGTATTATGAAGATTCAAAGATCTTTTGTGATGTTTTCATGAGTGGAGTAAATACGCGTTGCACTCTTTTTTCCTTAACCGAGGTTTTGTCCCAATAGGTTTTCCTGGTAAGGTTTTTAATGAGGCAACATGATATGCGTATCAAAGATGTGTGTACTCTTTTTCCTTCGGTAAAGAATTTTTTTCTCACTAATTTTTATCTTAGTAAGGTTTTAACGAGACGTGTTATCTTCATAGACATCCAATGAGAAGTGTTATGAATATTTATCTATGCGGATGTCTATCATGATTAGAACTTTATCTAGGAGTTTGATTTATTTATTATTAGGAATATTATCTCTATTAATTAGAGTTTAATGTATTATGTACTTCTTATGCCTATAAATAGATGGAGACATTATACACAATTCTAGTTTAGATAATAATATGAATTTCCCTCTTTCTCTCATCTCTTTATTCTTTTATACTTGTTCGTTGTTCTTCATTATTTTATTCACAACAATAAAATATATATTTTTAGAATAATAAAATAAAATTAGTCTATAACCCTTCAATCTTTTCAAATTTTATTATACCCCTCAAAATTTTAATTTTATAATGATACCCTTATAAATTTTTAATTCCGCTATAAAGTCATTGACATACATCTGTCTTTGAAAATCTGTTAATCTCAAAGTTTTATTGACATCCATAGTCCATACCAAGTACTAGTTTTGGTATGCCCTTGTACTGTTGCAGGAATTTCTATCAACATCTTAATACAAGCACGGATGGGAAAAGTCGATTGATTTTAACATTTTAATTAAACTATTTCACAATGAGACAAACACATGAGACGTATGAGAAACTTATCTTTAAAAATAAAGTTACTGTTTGTTACCTTGTAAAATCTTGTCCATATACTAGTCCATAATATTGTCTAAGTTTATTTTTAGTTTATTAATTTAGACACTTAAGTAAGAGAATTATTCTTTAATTTAAAAAATTAATCATTTGTATTAAAGTTCTTTTAGATTATAAAAGTTGTAGCATCTTTTCTTGTAACACGACAACATGAAGATTTGAAATAAAAAAAATAGTCATGAGCCATTTTCTTTTAAAGATTAATTGATTCACGTTGTGCCTTCAAAGCTTTCTTCAATACGTTAGAGGTCGTCTTCACACTTCGAGTTGTCAAGATAATCACTTTTAGAATGGTCGATTAAAGCCATACTATGATCGTTGTTCAATCAATTGCGGTTGAGAGGGATCCATAGACAACACCATATGTAATCTCTTTTTTACATCAAAATTATGTTTTCTTGTCGATTTGTTGAACTCGAAGTTTTGGAGTTTTCCTCGGATCCTTGATTGAGGTTGCTAAATTAATTGTGATCTATAGAGTTTTTAAATTTTAAGGTCTTTCTCGTCCTAGATTTTGTATCATATCTTTTTCTTTTATGAGATCCTTTAATTAGTCGAGTGATTTAAAATACTTATTCATATTTTGTGTGAGTTCGAATTCTAATATTTTTATTTAAAAATTAATATCTTTTTATCGTAAAAAAATCTTACTTATCCTCCGACATGGAACAACCTTATAAGATTTCTGACAATCCAACTTCAAATGTATGTCCCAAAAAGTAAATATAGGGCCCTCGAGTTCTGACCTTGCCTTGCAAAAATGGGCCCATATAGTGTATGGAAAAGCAGAGGACAAGTTCTGGCTCTGCATACGAAATGGGCCTATGGTGAAAGAAAAAAAGAAGATTCCGATTCTTTGTATATTTGATTAAATTTCTTTTTTCATTTTCAATTTGGGTGTACGGATATGGAAGCACTCTATTAATCTTGATTAGGGGTCACAAACGGATATAATTTTGTGAATTTTGTACTGTATCTGTTTTAATTGAGGCGGGAATGAATATAAGTTTGGTGGGTAGTGGGCGGGTGTAGATGTAAAAAATCATACTCGCCGCGGGTAGTGGTAGGTGGTAAATTTAAGACCTTACTCACCCCGCATCCTACCCGCCATATAAATTTGGATCATTATGAATTTAGATGTACTTTCACGAACTATTCTATAAATCCTAAAATTTTATAGGATATTGCTTGTAATTTATGTTTTGTGGTTGTTCTTGAATTTATGTTTTATGTGTATGGTTGTTGTTAGGCGGGTTAATAGGCAGGTATAGGCGGGTACATGCGGGTACGAGATGGGTAATGAGTATTCAATTGAATAGTGGGTGTGGGGATGGATTTGAAAATATATCCGCGTGAGCGAGTGTGAATTTAAAAATTATACCCGCAGTAGGTTGTGGGTAAATGATGAATATAAAAATTTTAGATAAGTATGAAGATAGGAGAGGGGTATCCACACCCGCCCCGCCTGTTTACCATCCCTAATTCTTGATGGACAACATCTATTTTACGATTACACTCGTTTATAAGACAATAATTTTTACTACTGTGCAAGGAGGTTATTTACCAATATGTTTATTTTATTTTATTTTGTTATAGACATAGTTAATGTTTATTTTATAACAATATGTTTACCAACAGCAGAATCAAATGCTTATTCTAAAAAATTGAGTCAATAATCTTTAGAGAAAGTGTTTAAGCTTTTAGGTGATAACCTTCGCTTTCTCTCAAGTTGTGGGTCTAATACTTATTATGAGCAAAATTTTTCTTCCTCATTTTTTAGGTACGAATTGTTTGAAAATTTTTAAAAATTAACCAAACAATCACCTCAATTACGTTGAAAAAACATTATTTTAGATATTAAAGTATTTTTTTAATTAAGTTTTCGACATCTATAAACTTGATGTCTGTTAAGTGAAATTTTAAGTTTAAACTTTATAAATAATGCAGTCAAAAACTTTACAAATAAAATATCAAAATGATGCTAGAAGACTTATCCCTTAAATGAAATCCAACTTATTTTAACATGTGTGTTTATGACTACTAAACACCTCGAAAATTCGAAAATGACATAGCATACAATTAATATTTAAGAAATAAAATGTAATCTTTAAACAACAATAAATTAAATATTGAAAATCTAAATTACGTGAATGAACCTGAGAGATAAAAGTAAATATTGATTGAAATTGTATATAACTGTCAAAAAGGTGCAATTTTTTTTTTTTGACAAAGCTAAGGTAATTACAAGTAGTATCTGTTCTAAATATACTCTCAACCATTTGGAAAAAAAAAGGTGCAAATTTATATTATATCATGTATCAACAATTTGGCTTTATATACCAATGACCGATCATGTCGACATTATCAGTATAGATAATATCAACTTGTTTTATCAACGTATATAGTATAATATAAGTTAAAATTTTGATAAGAAAAATAATAGAAATTAAAATATTTCAAAAAAAAAATCTAAAACGTGTCCGAATTGATTATATCTAACCGCCCAATTAATCTTGACCTTGTAATCACTCCTCCAGGTGAAAAACACAAAGGGACCCATATAGCCATCTTCTCCGAAACCAAAAACGTCAATATATTCATAGATCATGTGTGTAATTTTTTTAACCCATAATTTCCGAATCTCTTTATCAAAAGTTGGTATAAAGTTATTAGTTTATGGTTAAAATTTAAGATTTAAATGTTAGAGTTTAGATTTTAAAGTAATATGATTAAGGATTTGAGTTTTGATATGTAAACATTAAATTCTATTTATGTGTCCTAAATTTTGAACCCCTTAAACCTTAAACTTTAAATTGAATCTCTAAACCCTAAAATTAAAACATTTGTAGAAACCTTTTGTGTTTTCCCGCTAGTGTATGGAGTAATTATCGTAACTATAATTAATTCATACCAATTCTTTTAATTATTGTATGTCTATATTAACTAATAATTAATAAGTTTTTCAAATGGAAGGATTTTACCAGGTCTATCTTTTATTAGTTTATGTTATGTATTTTAATTTGATCATTTCTAGTTTGTGTTTTTCAAATTTTAGAATTTTGGTCATAATTTAAACAATAATGCTTGAATTTGTTATGTTAAATTTGGCTATTAGTTCCTACTATAACATTTGTATGATGTAAGTTGGATTTTTGTTTTTTATTTGTTGTGATTATTATGTAGTATTTATTCATATATATTTTTAACTTTTTGACAATACGCATAACTTACAAATAAAGGGATTAAAAAAATAAAATAAAATATTGGATCATGAGAAACTTAACTCAATGAACTCCTAGAAAAAAAAGTTTGAGTGAAAAAAAAAACCCGAATATGACTTAAGCTTTTAGCTGCAAGTAACCTTTAATCCATTTTAAAGGAAAGCTCAGGTAATGGTTAATGGTTTGAGCAAAGCAAAGCAAGCCAAAACCATCCTAGACTATATCCATAAGAATAATAGCAAAATTTATTTGTATTTACTCTTTGAAGGGGCAACAATAACTAAGTTATCCATAATATTTTAAATCTAAGATGATTATGTTGAAATACATTTAATTTTATAATTTTTTGAGAGGTGTCAATCTTGTTAACATTCTATCATTTTGATCCTAATTTAAAATAAATCAATAAATTTAACCATTCATATTTAAACTAATTTAGTCATCTTTTGTGATATTGTCAAACCAAACAAGTCTAACGAATCAAAACAACAGTTGAATAATTGCATTCTACTATAGAACAACAAGTTACTGTTAAACTTTTAATATACTAAGAAAATATTATAACATTTTTTTAGATAAAACATACAATTTAGGAGAATAATAAGGTAAATTAATAGAATTTTAAATATAAAAGGTTAAATTTATTGATTTGTTTTGAATTAGAACAATGCTGATAGAATGTATAAATTTTGGTACCAATATGAGAGAACGTGTCTAGTTCAGATACCAACTTTAAAATAAAAAAAATTAGGTATCAGTTTAGAAGGATGTGACTAGTTCATATACCAATTTAAAAATAAAAATTCTTTAAGTATCAATTGAAAAGAACGTGTCTAATTTAAGTATAAAACATATGTTTAAAGCAAAATACTAATATTTAGCTTCAACCCTGTCTTAGTACTCATAAAAAAATTTGATGAAGAAGGGGATTATTATTATTATGTGCCCTTTTAAAAAAATTTAAATTTAATTGGTGAAAAAGGAGTACACATAATAATAATAAAGTATGGATGACCATTAAAAACAAAAGAAAACTAAAACTAAAACCAAAAGAAATAGAAAACAAACTAGGACTATGGATGACCATCCTCCTAAAGAAGGGAAATGATCACAGCTAGAGAAAAAAATGATATTGTTCAACTTATATGCTGACAGTTTGAGCTAATCGTATAAAATAAAAAACAAACTAGAACTATAAGCGACTATTCTTCTAAAGAAGGGAAATGATCACAGCTAAAGAAAAAAATAATATTGTTCAACTTCTATGCTCACAGTCTGAGCCAATCGTGCAAAATAATAAACAACTAAGACTACAAATGACTATTCTCCTAAAGAAGGAAAATGATCACAGCTAGAAAAAAAATGATATTGTTCTTCTATGCTCACAGTCAGAGCCAATCGTGTAAAATCGTTGATCACTTTATTGTCGTATCGTGAAACATACTGAAAAATAATCTTGTAATTTTGATTGCACGTCTTATGAATGTGAAGAATTAACGAACGCACCCCATCCCTATTGTTGTTGTTATCAATGAGTCGAAGAACATGTTAGGTGTGAGTTTGAAGTTTGAAGCAGCAAAGGCGGATAATGAATCTCCCACGCTAGCTCTAACCCGATATGTATTCCCCAGAGGTCTGCTTCAACAATGAATCACGCTGCCATCTCTCCTTCACAAAAAGTAAGCCATGAGAGTTCAACTTGAACCAACCCACATAGTAAATACTCCCTCTGTTCCAATAAAACTGTCACATGTTGACATTTTTTGGTCAAATTTTTTCAACATTGGCTATAATTTATTTAAATATTTTAATTAATTAAAAATTATAAAAAATATATTTAAAAACTAGTTGATTCAAGGTTTTTAAAATATATTTTTTCATATTTTTATCAATAATAAATTTTAAATTATAAGAGGTCAAAGTTGAAAAAGTTTGACTCAAAAAAAATCAACATGTGACAGTTTTAGTGGGACAGAGGGAGTAGTAATTAAACGCCTGATTTCCCCCTTTTTCGTTTTACTAATAACTAAGCAATAATTCAAAAGGGCTTAAGTAATAATTTGTAACTTGACTTTGTATGAAGGAAATTATTTAAAATAAAATAATAGTTTGGATGAACCCGAGACCTGGGTCTTGGATAGATGTATAAAGATAAAACCAAATGAATATTGGGATAGGCTCGAAGCTTTTAAATATTATTATAATATTCTATTTCTACATGTTGGACCTTATTATTTAATTTTGAACTTGATATCATCGTCACCAAAATCCGATTCGGCTTCTATTTATCAATCCCTTTTGAAGTATGGAATATTTTTAACCAATCCAAGTACCAAAAATTTGTCATTATTACATTGAAATATATTAAGATTCTTTCCTTTTCTATCATTTCACTATTTTATCGTTAACTTGTTACTTTTGGAGGGTTAAAGACTTAAGGTAAAGTTTTACCAATAGATTAAATTATAATTTTATAAAATTTATAGGGATTCAAACATAAATTGACCGTTTAGGGGGCCAAGGGCCGTGCCTGCCCCTTTGGTGTCGTATGTAGTGCGGGATAAGTGTATGTTTTACTACTTCAACTTAGTTTATTGGTTCATTTTTTATCTATTTTTTTCAAATTAGGTACCAAAATTTAGATTCTATTCGGGGATGGGAACATGAATTTATGTTTGACGGCGAGTCTATAAAATTTTAAGGGGTAAACTTATAAATTTTGGGGGAAAGTAAACTTTCAATAGAAAATATATAGAGAATTCTAAAACAAAATTTTAAATTATAAATGAATTCTAAATTTCTAGGTGAGGCAACTACTACCACAGCCCTTAATTTGGTTCATCCGTGATTCTATTATACAAGTTGTGCCAAAATTAAACCCGCTAACAAAATTAAGGGTTAAAGTTCAAATTAATACCTAAACTTAGCTTATTGGTTCTAAATAGTACATCAACTTGATTTTTTTATTTAAATTGGCACATGAGCTTGACTTAATGAGTTAATTGGTTAAAAATCAAACTTACTCATTTAAGTATCAATTTGAACCATAAACTTTTTTTTGTATTTTCTCGAAGAATTATTTTTTTTAATAGAATTTATACATTGAGATAACTTGTATAACAAAATCCAAATTCAAACACCTAATGGGGTAAAAAAGCATAAGTACCACAATGAAACAATGAATCGAATTTTAGATAGGCTTAAGTGACAAATAAGTCTTTAAACGATATATATATATATATATATATATATATATTTGAAAATTACATTTTTATTGAACACCCCATACCTGATGCCTCATTAAAAAATCTCCCTAGCCTAAATTGGAGGAAAAAGAGTACGCCCGAAAATGATATGACGTGAAGCACATCACCATACAATTGTTCCGACAACAGTATTCACCTGGTTTCAAACCTCCTGAGCAATTGTCAAACTTTAGAGATTCAACAAACAGAACAAAAAGTCTTTCTCACTTTTACTTAACAGAGTACCCAAACCATTGCCTTACGATCCGCTCCTTCAACCACGACCTTCTACCCCTCCTACTCACCGAAAGTGTAGACCACGTCTCCACTACCAGGTATAATATCCTCCTGTCACTTGTCGGAAGCTGCAAGAGTTCCGGCTAGGCTGTTGTAACATATTTGAGTTCCTAAGTTGATGAAATTTGCACTAATTACTCGAACAAAACACATAATCTCAGAGCAATTCCTGCCGCTACCCTTATTTTAAATCATTATGAAACCAACAAAAATCAGCCGTGTTGGAGATTCCTTTCTTTGCCAATTTGTCTGCAGTGGAGTTTGCTTCTCTCGGAGCCCACTGGATTTTCCACTCAAGCCCCTTGCTGTCACTTATAATTTCTCTAATTATGCACTCGAAATTTGCGGGGGAAGTCTTTGGGTTTTCTTATATAGGTGCTTAAAGTATTTTTCAGGTCAAACAGCTGCCTAATGTTTTCAATGTTATTCAAATATGTGCCTGTTGCGCATGTCCGTAAAAAAAATTCGTTAGCCATAAAAATATGACACGTGGTAGTATTAAACATTATTTTTTTAAAAAATACATCAAAATTTTAAAATATCCTAAAATTTTCAAATAATCCTAAAATCCCTAACCCCAAATTCAGCCACTACCACCGGCATTGATCGCGTTTTCGGCGACGGACTGAAGCGCCCTCTCCTCGTCGAACAACCCACACACCGTTCATCATCTGTTATATCGCCGTTTGTTGTGAATTATCTGAATGAGTCATTCGACGATTTTGACGTTTCGCATGACATCGATCGATTTTCGGCTATGAGGTGGTGGGATAAATGGTCGCTATGGTCCGGTGACGGATGTGGTAGGCGGTGATGTGGCAATCGGCGGTGAAATCAGCTCAAATCGAGATTTGAGTTTTGTGCTGTTAGCGATTTTAAATTTTGGGCTATTTTGTGAAATAAAAAATATTTTATTTTATTTATTTTTAAATATAATTTCAAAATTTTAAGAAGCTGACACGTATCACTTAACAGTGAAAATTAATAAACGTAAACGCTAAATACCTATTTAAGTAACGTTAAAAATATTAAATATTTGTTTAACCCGAAAATACTTTAAACAGTTATATAAAAAATATGATACTTATTTATTACTTAAGCCTACTAAAAATGAAGATTTACCCATTAAAATATATTGCAACAAAAATGGTTCCACATTTGGACCGGCAGTATGTCTGTATACAAAGTACAAACTACAAGGATCACCCTTCTCAATTTTTCTATTTGAATGGCGTTTTAGTAATTAAGGTAACAATCAAGGGCAGCATCAGAATGCCGACCAAAATGACGCACTTATTCCCTCGCATTTCCTAGACGATTCCGTTAGGTCACCTCCGGCATATTTAAACTTCGGTTTAATTGAAAATTTTCAGTTAATTGATCAATTAATTTTAAGTTCTGTCGATTAATAGTTAATAATTTTTTGAAAATTTCGGTTATCGATTAATTCGATTTAAAATCGGTCAATTAACTGAAATTTTTATATATTATATATTACATACATTTATTTTTCGTCATTGAACTTTTAAAAATTTATAAATGATCATTAAATTTTTTGAAATATTAGAAAATGGTCATTAAACTTTATCAAATTAGCACAAAATGATCATTAAATTTATTGAATTATTAAAAAATGATCATTAAACTTTTCAATATTTATCAATAATTTATAACATGCTATGAATCAATGATCATTTTGTAATAGTTCGATAAGTTAAATGGTTTTATAACTTTTGAAAGTATAGTGACTAAAAATATCATTTTAATATAGTTAATGACCATTTGAGTGATTTTTCTAAAATTTTATTAAAAAATTCTAAATAATTCAATAATCGACCGAATTAACTGAATTTTTTCGTTCATTTAAAAAAATTTCAAAAAAATTTCGTTGGTTAACCAAACCGACTGCCCCTAGTCATCTCACGAGGAAAACCAGAGAAGAAAGCAATAAATAAATGAATATCAAACATACATTTGTATTTTCATTATTGAAAACAAAAGTTTTCTTATATATTTTAAATATATTTTTCAATTCTGAAAAATATAAAATATAAAAGTATTTTTTAAGAATGAAAACATAAACCATTTTCAAAATCAAACAAAATTGGATATAATTAGTAAATTAGATAATATCATTAAGCACTTTCGTTAAATCATTACCAAGAAACTAACACTCCAACAATTAATTAAAAATCGATAAAAATAACCGATTTAACAAATTTCACGTATCAAATTAATAAATTTTAACGGTTTAACTTTGTATGTTTAATTGAATTCATTTTCTAATTTTTGTTAAATCCAAACTGAAATTCATAATTACATTAAAAAAAGTTTCGGAATTCGGATAGTTAGGACAAGGCAGAAGGGCATATTCGGTTTTTTGGAAAACAGGTTTTGGGTACTGAAAATGAAACACTACAAAAATTTACCTTAAACCTTACCTTTTACCTTACAATACAACACGACACGACACAACTGAGCATTTAGCAATTAGAATCGTTTGGTTTCCTCTTAGCCATAACTCAAGACTCCAATTCTTCTCTCTTCTCAATTTCTCCCAATTTTTATTTATTTTGAATTCTTCATTTTTCAAAGGCAATAGCTTTTTAACAAAGAAAAGTGAAGATTTTTGTCGCCGGAAATGTTCGTATTGCCGGCGTCGTTTTGGAGTTTCTGTTTTCATTCAGTTTCACAACTGCAATGTGTTGAAGAAGGAAACAGGAGATAAATAGATAGGAGAAAAAAGGGGTTTAAAAGGGATTACAGTACCCAAAAAAAAAAACAATGCACGAAGCTTTGTTCAGTGAACAAAGCGAAGTCGTTTCGAGCTCCAAGAAGAAGAAATCCGACGACGAGAAGGATCGTATGGTTGTCGCTGTTACTACTCCTCCGACGGGTCATTATCACCGGAGCCGATCTCAGGCTACGAGCCGTCGCGTGACTCCCACGGCGTTGGTCACGGTGGGCACGGGTGGTGTCGTCGAGAGACTCCTCCCCAACGGTGATCTCTACATCGGTGGTTTCCACAATAGCGCGCCGCACGGATCCGGGAAGTACTTGTGGAAAGATGGGTGTATGTATGAAGGGGAGTGGCGTCGCGGGAAAGCTTCCGGGAAAGGGAAGTTCTCGTGGCCATCTGGGGCGACTTTCGAAGGCGATTTCAAGTCGGGTCGTATGGAAGGGCACGGGACGTTCATCGGATCCGACGGTGATACTTATCGCGGATCGTGGATCGCCGATCGGAAACACGGATACGGCCACAAACGTTACGCCAATGGAGATTACTATGAAGGATCGTGGAAGAAGAACCTGCAAGACGGACACGGCCGTTACGTTTGGAGCAACGGGAACGAGTACATCGGTGAATGGAAAAACGGCGTCATCTCCGGCCGCGGAACCCTGATTTGGGCGAACGGGAATCGCTACGAAGGGCAATGGGAAAACGGAGTTCCTAAAGGGAACGGGGTTTTCACGTGGCCAGACGGAAGCTGTTATGTCGGACCGTGGAACGAAGATAATATGAAGAAAATTCAACAGTTAAACGACGGCAAAGAGCATTGCGTTAAAGAAGGGGAGAATTTGGTTGTTCTGCCGCGGAAAAGACCTTCCGTTGATGGAAGGGGAAGCTTAAGCTTAGGGGAAAGGAATATCAACTTCCCCAGGATTTGCATATGGGAAAGTGATGGCGAAGCAGGCGATATTACTTGCGATATACTCGATAATGTCGAAGCTTCAATGATTTATAGTGATGGGTTTAAGCAATTCAGAAGAAATCCTTATTGGTTTAGCAATGAAATTAAGAAGCCAGGAGAAACGATTTCGAAAGGCCATAAGAACTATGAGTTAATGCTTAATTTGCAACTGGGAATCAGGTGAATGGTTTTGGGTTTTTTGTGGTAAATTTGATTTTGATATTTGGATGTTTAATAAAATTTTTGGTGTAGGTATTCTGTTGGGAAGCATGCTTCGGTTTTGTGGGAATTAAAGCCGAGTGATTTCGATCCCAAAGAGAAGTTTTGGACGAGGTTTCCGGCTGAAGGATCGAAGCTTACACCGCCTCATTCATCCATGGAGTTCCGGTGGAAGGATTATTGTCCGGTGGTGTTTAGGTAAATGCTTTCGCCTTGTTGAATACTGTGTTTTCGAGAACTATATGGTTTATATTCAAATGTAGAGGATAAATATAATCTTATTAGTAATAAGCTTGCTTGGTTGCATACAAGTTTTTTCAATTGCTTGCTATGTTGATGACTGGATTCCATTTGGCCTTTTAGACATTTGCGGGAACTATTCAAAGTCGATCCTGCCGATTACATGCTAGCTATTTGTGGCAATGATGCCCTTAGGGAGCTTTCTTCTCCAGGGAAGAGTGGAAGCTTCTTTTACCTTACTCAAGATGACAGATTTATGATAAAGACAGTAAAGAAATCCGAAGCCAAGGTTAGTTGCCTCCGTTTAACTTAAGGTGATAATTGTTATGTGCCTCGATGCATATATTTCTCGGTTACCACATTACTTTCTTGGTTAAAGTAAGCATTTATCTATAGGACGTCGGATGATTAGACAATCTAAAGTTTGAGTAACTATGTCAGGTCCTTATAAGGATGCTTCCAAGCTATTACCAACACGTTTCCCGGTATGAAAATTCCCTTGTGACAAAATTCTATGGCGTGCATTGCGTCAAACCTATTGGTGGCCAGAAGGTATGTGTTTGAAATAAATAGAAAATAAGCTGTCACTCATATTTGAGGCTTTGTTCATTGATGATTTTTTCTTACTTGTGGTTAAATACCAGACACGGTTCATTGTTATGGCTAATTTGTTCTGCTCTGAGTACCGAATCCATAGACGTTTCGATCTTAAAGGATCATCCCATGGTCGATCAACTGATAAGCGAGAAGAGGAAATCGATGAAACAACTACACTAAAAGATCTGGATCTCAATTTTGTGTTTCGCCTTGAAAGAAATTGGTTCCAGGAGCTTATGAAGTGAGCTATTTTACTACTCCCCTTTCCGACCTACCTTCTCCTGTTGATTACTTCATTTTCCTCGCATTGATCTTTCCAATAACTAAATGCTGGCAGGCAAATTGATCGAGATTGTGAGTTCCTGGAGTCCGAGAGAATTATGGATTATAGTCTTTTGGTTGGTCTGCACTTTCGTGATGATAATAGAGGTGATAAAATGGGGTTATCACCTTTTATCTTGCGCAGTGGTAAGTTCATAGATAATCATGCTATTTTATCGAAACCTGAATGGTGAATTTTTGTTGCAATAAGAATACGGATTTTGATTATGTGGGACCGTGCAGGCAAGGATACGTATCAGAGTGAAAAGTTTGTCCGTGGTTGTCGATTCCTTGAAGCTGAGTTACAAGGCATGGATCGGATTTTATCTGACCGGTATATTTCGCTGTCTCCTTTATTGATTTTTGTGGTTCGGAGTTAATTCTGTGATACATGTGGAATTAAGCAAGACACCCTCATGATGCTTAGATTTTAAGTTTCTCGGGTAACTGTTGATTGTATCACTTGTCAATAAAGGGTGTAAAGTTATGTCGGGTTACATCTCTGTTATGGAAGTCGCCATCATTTGGTCTAATTTGATCATATCCCAAGGTATAATTGAAGGTTGATTGTGTTTTGCCTGGGTACAAACCAGAAAAATACAATCTTTTTGTGGGGGCATTGTTGAACTTGTGGTCCTTTATGATCCCAAATAAGAACCAAATGGTTTTTGTTGATTATTGCCCGTTATCGATTCGTGAAATTGGTGGACACGGATGGTTGAGAGTGGAATCAAAGCTTCTAACTTTATCTCTAGTTATTCTTTTTATAAATCTCTGGTATCCTTAAAATAAAGATTCCAAACCAGCACCATATGATGTCCTATTTGTAGGTGACTAGGTATATCCCTTTGGTGAAAAAATGTATTGCATACAAGATATTTCAGGGAATCGTGTTAGTTAAGAGTGTAAATCTAACTTTCCATGTTCTATTGATTCTTTTAAGGCGTCTTTTGGTATCGGAAGATAATTTTAAAGGTCCGAATAGTGGACTGAATTCAAATTTTGTATGTAATTTTGTTTTTCCAGGAAATCATTGATCAGGCTAGGAGCAAACATGCCAGCAAGAGCAGAGCAAATTGCGAGAAGAAGCGACTTTGATCAGTATTATCATAGTGATGAAATTTATGAAGTGGTCTTGTACTTTGGCATCATCGACATCTTACAAGATTACGACATCAGCAAGAAATTAGAGCATGCATACAAATCCCTACAAGCCGATCCTACTTCGATATCAGCTGTTGATCCAAAGCTTTACTCCAAGAGGTTTCGGGATTTTATAGGAAGAATTTTCATCGAAGACGGGTAAAACACCATTTGGAAGGGGTAAAACCCGAACAAAATATAGATTGGAAAGAACATGGCACGCCTGGAATTATGCAGCTCATGATACTCCATGGGAGTGCAGAAAACACGCCAATCGACTGTAAATTTGGTTTTGGAGGAAATGGTGGTGGCTGGATATTGAGGATCAGTCCATCATCATGCCATTGAATGTGCAGGCCCTTGTAAATTGAAAGGGGGAGGGTAAAAAAAATATTTAATTCTTGGTTAGTTTTTGTTATATTTGGGGTGAAATTTGTGGTAGTCAAGGAATTGTGAATTTTGTGTATAGGGGAAAACAGAGAAGATGTTTCCCAGAGAGAATAAGGAAGTGTACTCTACTTTAAAGGGTTATATAATAGTAAGAAAAATGTTGATTTTACATCGAATGTTAAACATATATTCATATCCGATATCCTTCACTTTACGAGATGTTGAATGTAATGTGTATAAAAATGGGGTCAAATGTTTTGGCTTTTTTGCAGTTAAAGGTATGGTATGGAAAGGAGAGAAAGCGAAGGGGTTGGTCCATGCGCACACTTGTGTTTCTCGTTCTTCATCTTCCCCCTCTAATATTTGGAAAATAATTCAAATATTATTACTTAAATATAGTAATTATTATATATTTGGTAGATTATCTTTCAAGTCGGCAATAGATCTGATCTGATCATCTTAACTAACAAATTGTTGTGCTGCTGAAATCAAATCAAGAACAAACAGCTCTGCCTGTCCTCTCTTAGTCTGTGGAATGTTTGGTTCTTGCACACATCATCTTTTTCCCCTAAAAAATGTTGGATTATATATATATAATTCCTCCCCCATTAAACGCCTGCGTTTCTGACCATGCTAACAGGAGGCCATAAAAGACTTCTCCTAATAAGTGAACAAATATTTTTTTCACTAAAAACTGATTGTTTTTTATATTCTTTGAAATAAAAATCAACAAATACTGTAAAAATATTTTTTTTTAACATTGTATTAAATTCATTTAAAGTTACTAGTGGGTGATGTTAATAATGCAAGAGAAATATGAATCGTTTTTTCTCTGGAGAAACAGTGAAAAACGTGGCGTTAGTCGTAGTGGTACAGACTACAGAGTAGGCCTGCCAAAATTTGAAGAGGATATACTTGCTACACACTAACACTATGTAGCCTAGTATAGGTGGGCGTTGCAATTTGCATGCCTAAAAAGCACACACACAAGAAGAAAAAAACAATCAAAAATAAATACAAAACGGCAGTCTAATTAACACAAGTATTCAATTAAACAGTTGGTGAACAATCTTCCGACTTGTGAAAATTAATGAAACTTCTAAGCAATTTCTTCATCATTTAACGCTCTCCATTATTGCAAAGCAATTCCTTTGATCTTGAATTGAATTGAATATTTCAACTAGTTCATAAATAAGATGAGACAGATTGTAAATTACACGAGTTCGACTCGGTCAGCATTCGAGCTCGAATTAGGCTCGAGTTCTTAATGAGTCAAGCCGAGTTACTTGATATCCGATTTGAAGAGCTCGCAAACTATTTGAAAATATAATAAATTATGTTCTAATTTTTAAAATTAAAGTGAACTAAAATGAAGTTGGGTGTTTTTTGTTGTTATGCTATGTTATTCCATCCACAATGAAATCATGCAATTCGATCTATGACGATAATAATATTATTATTATTATTATTAATGAAACGAGACAGGTCACGAGCTACTCAAATCTCACTTGGTCAAAGCTCGATCAATACTCGACTCGGTTGGACTTGACTCAAATTCTTAATTAGTCGAGTCGAGCTCAGCATACTCAATATAATTCAAGCTCAAGTCAAGCTCGATCTCGAGTCGAGCTCAACACTACTCGGCTCGTTTACACCCTTAATTTCAACCACGATGGACAAGATATTGAAACTTTTTAAGTAAATTTTTGTTTTGAATACTCTTCATTGTTATAACATAATGTTTTTATAGGTATTACGAAATTAAGAAGTATGACTATTGTTGACATGTACAGAGTTAATTAATATGTGCGTATGAACTAATAATTAATTGGTTTAGTAGGATGAAGCGTTACGTCCGTTAAATACGGTTAGATGTTTGAATTATAATATTATAAATGAAGAAAATTGAATTGAGAAAGTCGTCTCATAATAAACTTCTGTAAAATCTGATTAAAATTAATCAGCCAATAAATCAGATACTAATTATTAAACCAAAGACATGTGTGCCTATGTATGTGCATATGTGGCATGATACAACGTGGAACTGTGTTTGTTATTGTAATTTATTATTACCTATTATTATGGCGGTCTGGTCTGGTTTGTCTCCGCCCACCATCTTGGATGATAAAAGCTTATTTAAGATTGGTTGGATCTCCAACTGCGTTTGTTAAATGATTTTGGTAGATACTACCATATTTACACCTGTTCTGTATATTTTTTCTCCTAACAATATTTTTTTTTTCAGTTACTTTTAACCCTTTATTATTTTTAATATCAAATCAAGTCGAGTTTAAACTTCGAATACTCATTTTAAATATCGACACACACATATATATATATATATTACTTTTTAAATTATAATAATAATAGATTTATATTCAATACACTGGTGGTAGAAACTGAAAGTTTCCATAAGCGCTTTAATTTTAGGGTTTAGAATATTAGTCTAGGGTATAGAGTAGAGGGTTTATGATTTAGGGGTAGTAGTTATAATTTAGGGCTTAGAGATTAGGGTTTAGTTTTTATGATATGATTGAGATTTAGGTTTTAACTTATAAACCCTGAATTTTAACCAACATCCCTGAATTCTAAACTCATACACTTGAATCTATAAACCATAACCCTAAACTAATACTCTAAACCCTAAAATTAAGACGTTTGTAAAAAATTTCATTTTCTACTGCCAGTATATAGGAAAATAATTTTCAACGTTTTATATTTGTGCCAATATGAGTTTTTTTAACTAAATTTAATTATTATTCTTTCCTTTTTAGTTAAGCTATTGTGATTTTAATAGAAATATAACTAAACTGTTAAATTTTTTCACGATGCAAAAGTGAAACTCGCATCGTAATGGACAGAATTTATCTGTCTCTTTTTAGTTTTCTTTTCTATGTCTCAATATTAAAATTTTAAGTTCTAAATTTTAATCTTAAGTTTTAAATAATAAATCTTAAATCTTAAAAAATACACATTAACCTAATTCCTTAAATCTTAACCTTAAACCTTAACTTAATTTTTTAGTGTGAGACATATAAAAAGCACCGAAAAGAAAAAAAAATATTTCTTTTTCATTGTAATCTACATGTAATTCATTGCTATTATTTTAGTTTATATATTACATCAACAAAATAATTTGAAATTATAAAATAAATAAATATTTTATTTGTAAAATAATGTAAGTTGACGCATCACAAATTGTCATGTCAAAAATACAATAATATCAATAATGAAACATATGTGGACTGCCAAACAAGTTGCCGCATTAATGTCACGAAAATTTTAACCGTCTAATCAACATTTCCATAAAAACACACGTTAACTTGACAAAAAAAGAAAATTTAACAATTATATTAATAAAATATATTATAAACATTAATAAAAAATATTATTATACATTCTTTAAATGTCTAATGTTTATTTTAAAACTATTCCACCAAACATATGAATTTCCAAATCTAAGCCAAACAACCTAATGGTCTCATCCCCCAAATCTCAATTAATCTAAACATTAATGACTTGTACTCTAAGTATTAGATTGAATGGATGGATTGATGATCCACTTGCTTCAGGGATTTGTTTGCTTACTTTTAATAAATCTTGCAAATGGCTCAACAATGCTTGAGGTTCTAATCTACAACAATAAATACAAAGATAGCTAATGAAGTAATGTATGGCCTCCTTTATTCACTCCATTTTTTGTTGAATTCTTTGTGTTCTATACAAAAAGTAGCATTGTTTGGTAATTAGTGAATAACTGATATCGAATAGCTGATTATATTACCCGATAGCTAATATCATTAGCTGATTTGATTAGCAGATTGCATCACATCATTAGTTGATTGTATAAAAGTGTTTGATAAAATTAATTGATAACTGATAGTTGTTTGATTATTTGAACGAGCAAAATAACATGTAAAAACATGATTATATTCAATACTTTGAATAATTTATTAGTTATAAATATTTTGTATATATTAATATTAACTAGATTATGAAAAATATTTTTTAATATTATTACTAAGCATATATGAAGGATATATATATTCATTTCTTATTTGTGAAATTATCTTTTTAATATAATTTGAATATTTATTAAATTTAGATGTATATATTAACTTCCTATTTATGAAATTATATTTTGAATGTAATTATATAAATTATTAAATTCAAATGCATATATTTATTTATATATTAATTTTTTATTTATGAAATTATTTTTTAATTTTATTATTATTCAAATTTATGGTATTTGGAGAATTTTTTTATAATTGTCAAGGATAAAAGAGTCTTTACAATTCTTTATCCAAATATTGAACTCAAATTTAAGAGTTTCTTTTTAAATTGAGAGATTTCACTCAACCCACTATTACAATCATTTATTTACCAAACATCTAAATTTGCAGATTTGACTAGTCAAACCTCTAAAAATGGTTTGAACCTTTAATTTTAACTCAAAATATTGTTTGCGAAACAGAGCATGCCTTATTCCTTTGATTACTTCTATTAAAAACTAAGTTTTAGTATAAACTATCAGTTGGTCTAATAGGATAAGGCATTAGATCCTTAAAGTAAAATTAGATATTCAAATTTTAATATTATAAATGAAGCAAACTGAACTAGAAGAATCGTCTCTACAATAAATTTTTATAATACTTAATTCGAATTTTAAATTTTATCAGTTAATTTAACATCATCCTTTCTTCGACTTTATTAAAATTTCTGTCCAACAAAACCCCATATCATAACGTGATCAAATTTGATAACTATTACTATATTTTTTTAAAGAAAAAATTCTAAATCAATTATCACACTTTTAAGGACAAGGGAAAAGGGTTATTTAGGAACAAAAACAAAAATTAATGTTAAGTTTTATAAAATAATATTTAAGATTAAAATTAAATTATAATATATAATTTAAATTACTTGATTAATAAATTAAGAAGAAAGGCTGCATAAGCTTTCTGTGTTAGTAGTTGAAGACTTAGTTTAAGGTTTAAAAGTTTGGTTTATATTGTTTAAAATTTAGAGTTATAGTTTTAAAATTAAGGAATTAAATTAAAAGAAACGAATATACAAATTTGTATATATATATATATATATATAATTTACTCTAAATTAAATATATGGTAATTATATAGAAAAAACTTGATATAATAAGAAGTTGAAATGTGACCGAAAACATATGTAGAAATTAGAATGAGTGAATGGGCTATTGGCTTTTCTCAAATTCATAAATGGCGGTGCAGCCTTATGAGTTATGTCGGTAAAAGGACATGTTCATACCCATCATGAAGCCTTGTTTACAGGGCGACATTGACATCAACTCTTTATAAGTAAAAAACAAATAATAACACGTGTCTTGCAAACATATTTAATAATTTTTAGCTCAATAAAAGTAAAAAATGTATGTAGAAATTCTTCTAAATTAATAATCAAATCAATTATTAATTTTTTTTAATATTATCCAGTACTAGTGTTTCTTTCGTCAAAAGAAATTTGTTTATGCCTGTCCTAGGGATTAACTTGTGTCAATTGTTCAACATTACAGGTAAATTAGGTAAAAGAAATTCAAGGACCATTTTAATAAGAAAATATCAAATTCAAATATAAATTTAAAATCAAGCAATAATAAAAACATAATACAAATAAGGGAAAATATTTGCATTGATTTATGTTTAAATCTAATTTAGAATTTAAAGTTTTAGTTTAAGATTTAAGGTTTAGGGGTTTATGTTGCATGATTTATATTTGGCTAAATAACTTATTTGGCCCCTGTAGTATATACAAAATACTAAATTGCCCATTAAAGTATTTTTTGGACGTTTTTCTTACTAAACTAAAAATCGTGACCTCTTTTGGCCCCTCCGTCTAATGGCGTTAAAAAATAGGCTGAAGGGTGTAAGAAGCCCTTGAACTTTTGAAAAATAATCAATTAAGCCCTTAAACTTTTTTTTACACCCAATTAAGCCCTTGAACAAAAAAATTTAATCAATTAAGCCATTGAACCAAGAAATTGAATCAATTAAGCCCTTTGACCAATTTTGACCATTAAATCTTGACCTTTTTTTTTCTTCAGATATTACCAGCACATAATACACTACAGTTCCATCATGTTGCATTTACAAAAGAAATTCGAAAAGTATTTTTTTATAAATTTTATAAGTTTTTTTAGAATTTTTAGAACCTTTAAAGAATTTTTTAAATAAAATAAAAAATTCTGAAAACTGTCAAGTGGAAACATTGTGACATAGTGCACTGCAACAATGGATCGAACAAAACTATTAAGATTTAATGGTCAAAGTTGGTCAAATGGCTTAATTGATTCAATTTATTGGTTTAAGGGCTTAATTGATTAAATTTTGTGGTTCAAGGGCTTAATTGGGTGTAAAAAAAGTTTAGGGGCTTAATTGATTTTTTTCAAAAGTTCAAGGGCTTCTTACACCCTTAAGCCTAAAAAATATATTCACGGGCCAACAAGAACACGCCATGTGTCACTAATAAACAAAAAAATCAGCAGACTTATTTTAAAGGGGTAAATTACACGCTAAGTCTGTAAAATTTTTATTTTTGTTCAATTTAGTCCTAAAATCAGCTTTTTAATTTTCATAAATTAGTCCAATATTTTAAATATACTGATGCTTTTGTTCAATTCTGTCCTCAAAATCTTTATTTAACTCACAATTGACCCCTACTACTTTATAATTTTTATAAATTTCTCCATTTTTTTAATATGCTGATTTTTGTTCAATTTTGTCACCAAAATCTTTATTTAACTCACAATTAATCCCTACTTTATAATTTTTATATTTTAGTCCAATATTTTGAATATAATTATATTTTTTGTTCAATTTAGTCCTCAAATCTCTATTTAACTCGAAATTGACCCACATTTCTTTATAGTTTTTATAATTTAGTCTAATATTTTAAATATAATCATATTCTTGTTCAATTTAGTAAAAATCATTTTAACCTGAAAGTAACCCCAATTTCTTTCTAATTTTTATAATTTAGTCCAATATTTTAAATATAATTATATATTTTTTCAATTTGGTCCAAAAATCTTTATGTAACCCGAAAATAACCTCAGTTTCTTTTTAATTTTTATAAATTAGTCCAATATTTTTAATATGCTGATATTTTTGTTCAATTTAATCCTCAAAATCTTTATTTAACCCATAATTGACTCCTACTACTTTAAAATTTTTATAATTTATTCCAATATTTTAAATATAATTATATTTTTGTTCTATTTAGTCTTGAAATATATATTTAACCCAAAATTGAGCCTTATTGGACTAAATTTGATTATATTTAAAATTTTGGAATAAATTATAAAAATTACAAAGAAACATAGGTCAATTTCGGGTAAAATATAGATTTTAGGACTAAATTGAACAAAAATATAATTATATTTAAACTATTGGACTAAATTTTAAAAATTATAAAGTAGTAGGGGTCAAATAAAGATTTTGAGGACTAAATTGAACAAAAATATCAACATATTAAAAATATTGGACTAATTTATAAAAATTAGAAAGAAATTGAGGTTAATTTCAGGTTACATAAAGATTTTTTGGACCGAATTGAAAAAAATATAATTATATTTAAAATATTGGATTGAATTATAAAAATTAGAAAGAAATTGGGCTTACTTTCAGGTTGAAATGATTTTTTGACTAAATTGAACAAAAATATGATTATATTTAAAATATTGGACTAAATTATAAAAACTATAAAGAAATATGGGTCAATTTCAGGTTAAATAGAGATTTTAGGACTAAATTAAACACAAAAATATAATTATATTTAAAATATTGTACTAAAATATAAAATTTATAAAGTAGCAAGGATCATTGTGAGTTAAATAAAGATTTTTGATGATAAAATTGAACAAAAAAAACCAGCATATTAAAAAATTGGACTAATTTATAAAAATTATAAAGTAGTAAGGGTCAATTGTGGGTTAAATAAAGATTTTGAGGACTAATTTGAACAAAAACATCAACATATTTAAAATATTGGATTAATTTATGAAAATTAGAAAGCAATTCGGGTCAATTCGTGTTAAATAACGATTTTTAAGACTGAATTGAACAAAAATAAAAAATTTATAAACTTAGCGTGTAATTTACCCCTTTAAAATAAGTCAGCTATTTTTTTTTGTTTATTAGTGACACGTGGCGCTTTTTGGTTGACCCGTGAATTTTTTTAACGTCGTTAAATGGAGGGGCTAAAAGAGGTCATAATTTTTAGTTCAGTGGGCAAAATGTCCAGAAAATATTTTAGGAGACAGTTCGATATTTTATGTATACTTCAGAGGCTAATTGAGTCATTAAACCTTTATATTTTAAGATTCATGATTAGAATTTAAAAATATCTAATTTATGAATTAGAATTTATAATTTAAAGTTAAAATGTAAAATTTAAAGTAAACTTAATCATGTTTGTTGAAATCTTGTTTCAGTGCCAGCGCATGAACAATAACCCTACAAATAAATGGAAGTTGAAAATTTTATGTAACACGGTTATCAATATTTTTATTTTATGTAAATATAGAATATTAGAAAAAAACGATTATAACTGGTAAAATACACATGCTCAAAACCAGATCTTATAAATCAAGCGGATAATGAGAAAAGTGGATGTTCACTTCAAAATCGAAGCTTATTAATTTAAAGATTTAATGTCAACAATCTCTCGAGCAGGTAACTAAAGCTCTCAGTTGATATCTTCTTTCTTTTTTTTAATTGTGAGTTCATGTCTTAATAAGAACAAAATTTTTCTTCCTCTTCTCTTTAGTAAAAATGTTCAAAAATAATAATAATTAAAGCCTTAATAACATAATAAGTGCCCAACTTATATATATATATGGGTTAGGATCAACTTACACAATGTAAAACTTTTTAAGTTTTACACGTTTTCTGGATTGTTTGATGGGGAGAATGGATGGCTCAAATTAACTCCTTACTCTCTTTTTTTCAAGTGATAATCTTCACATATTTACTGTTAATCTCATCCATTCGTTTCACTCATCCAATGGTCTAAAAAACGTGTAAAACTTAAAGAGTTTTACACTATGTAAACGGATCCTATCTCATATATATATATTGCTCACTTTTTGGTGCCTATTTTTTTTCTCAAAATAGGTACTTAATGTTTCATTACATTCATTATAAGTGTCCGATTGTTAAGAGTTGTTTTAAAAAAATTGTTAACCAATCAATACTTGACATGTGACAATATTTTTTTTTGAATAAACCCCAAATTTAAAATTTTCAGAATTATAAAATTCTCCAAAATTCACAAAAACACTCCCAAACCCCAAATTACCACCGCTCTCACCTCTGATCCCACTTTCGATCGTTAGACCTAATCAATTATTTTTTTAATATGGCGTAATTGAAAACGATGAAGCAGTTAATATCAATTTCACATTTAACATTCGACGTTTGTCATTCACGCCGTTCGTCGTTTCTGACGATTATATTAGGGGAACTGACTAGCTAGATTCGGCCGCTAAAGGTGTAGGGTCAAAGGCAACAATCGATTGAAGAAATGGTGCTGAATTAGGGGTTTGAGATTGAGATTTTTAGAGATTTTAAAATTATTTTTTGAATTTTGGTGATTTTTGAAATAAATTTTAAAAAATATTGGTTAACAAAATTTTATTTTAAATAAAATAAACATGTCACATGTCATGTTTTGACCGGTTAGTAATTTTTTTTAACGATAGTTAATTATTATACACTTAAAATAAACGAAATGAAACGTTAGACACATTTTCGCTCGAAATAGTTTAAACACAAAAAGTACTCAACAAATATAGTTTGAGCACTTATTTAATAAATTTATAATTCAAATATCAGTATACACAATCCATTCTCTTAAAAAACGAATGCCTTCATAGCACACAATAACAAAATTCTTTTAAAAAAATTATCAATTTTCATCCAATGAATAGCTGAAAGCCTGAAATGAGATTTTTTTTTTATCAAATAGAGAGCTTTTAGATTTAATAACACATGTCGAGACTCAAATAACACGTCTCTGAAATAAGAACTTTAGTTTACTGTAATATATATATATATATATATATATATATATATATATATATATATATATATATATATATAATCTTTAATTTAGACGATTTACATTTCGAATCACAAATATTTAATCTAACCAAATTAGATTATTTAACTTTTGTTATGTACAAATTACTTAAATTGAAACTATTAAATACTTATAATGAAAAAAATAAAAAATACACTTTTATTTTCTCCACGTGTCACCATCAAATAATATTTAATTGCTAATTTAATGTAAAAATTTTCTGAAATATTTCATCTAAATAAATTCAAATAAAACCAAATTTCCTATAAATCTTATCAAAAAATATAAAAATTACTAATTAAACATTATTTATTGATATATGTAAAAATATGTTAAATAAAAATGTCATTTTCAGTCTTTTATTAGAATTATTTAATGGTTTCAATATAAATAATAAAAGTTGAATAATGTAATTTAATTTAATTAAAAATTTATAATGTAAAAAAATATATATTAAGTTCAATGATCTAAAATGTAAATACCCTCCTAATTTGGATAGGATCTAATAAGCTTGAGCCACCCAAGTTGCCTCATTTTGTTTTATCCAAATAGGGGCATAGGATTTCTACTCTAGTCAGACACCATCACAATCAAAAGGTGCAACAATTCAAGGCCAAATTGGACCAACTCCAAGCATACATTTTATGCATGCTAAACTGTTTAAATTTGTGTTTAACACAGTGCCTGACAGGACTATACCATGTCTAAATATGTATCAACACAAGTACTGAGTATGCGTATTCAACCGAAAACGAAAATTCCGAGAGAAAGCAATCAGCAAGGTATCGGGATGAATGAGGCATCGCAGACAGTAATATAGATATTGTACTTACAAGTCTAGAATGTATTCATTTCAAAACAAATGCGAAACTCCACACGAGATCACTCCATCGAAACAAAAGAGCTTGCTAATCTCCACACGAGATCACTCCATCGAAACAAAAGAGCTTGCTAATCTCCACACGAGATCACTCCATCGAAACAAAAGAGCTTACCGATTAGCGAGGTGCTTTCTTCTTACCAGCAATAGCAACCTTCTTACCCTTCAAAGTCCGGCAGTTGTTCTTTGTGTGCTGTCCTCTGCAAGGCAATCCCTGAATATGGCGAATCCCTCGGTAGCATTGAATCTCTTTCAACCGCCTTATGTTAAGAGCATTGAACCGCCTCTGCAAAATTGAAATTGCTTACCAATGAATGTTCATGGTTACAACGCTTTAAAAAACAACACGACGAGAATGGAAATTTACCAAGTCCCCTTCAATCATGTACTTGGAGACTTCGTCACGAAGCGTAATGAGCTCATCCTCGGACAAATCTTTGGTGATTTTGTTCTCCATTTCGAGATCAACAAGGATTTTACGGGCCCTTGTGCGACCGATTCCATGGATGTACTGCAGAGAGAATTCCACTCTCTTATTGTTCGGAATCTCCACTCCGCCAACACGAACGCAGACAATGTGTAGGCTACGATGCTGGGCGGTTCAAAACATAAAACATAAATACAAACCAAGAATTTAGCTTCCAAACTCATTAAAATTCAGGTGAACTATAGGAAAAGTACAAACTTATGAATTCTGTGAACTTTTCATCACCAAAAATCGTAAATTTCCGGGTACAATGAACCTTGCTTTGCTCAAACCCTATAATCAATTAAGCCTAAAACAAGAATAAAGCAAAACAAACTAGTTTCCAAATACCATTATTAAAAACTTACTTACGACTAGAATATGAGCAAAATTGCACGACTATAGAGAGATTTCAGCTAATAATTCCTTCTTATTTATGTTTTTCTTTCTAATTCAATACCTAAACAGAACAGTTCAAGCAATTAATCAAAACAAAAACAGAAATGAGGGGAAATCAGAAGGAAATTACCTTCGGAGGGTTTGAAACTGGGAGGGAAGCAGTGTTGGAGAGAGACATGGAGCTCAGCCTGTTGCATATACAGGAGAGAGAAGGTGCGACGGGCATCGCCAACGTCTGCGCCATTTTCCTTTCAATTTTCTCAGTATCCAAACAGCGTGAAATGAAGAGCTTGCAGGAGTTGCTAGTGCTTTATCCTCTTCCTCGAATGGTCACGTTAACAGCACTCGCTCGAGTAAAAAGAAAAACAAACTCGCCAACTTAGGATAGCCACGTTTTCATGGGCCTAAAATCACGTGTAGCCCGTCTCAACTTGGTAATACTTGGGCCCTCTATCAGCCCAAATCAAAGGTGATAACCACACTAGCTCAACCCCTTTCATCTGAAATGGCCAAAATCTTAAGAAGGTTTTGTATTGTGTGGGCCTGGTTCGAGATTCTGAGTTTACAAAGTAAAAAAAAGAAGTCGAACAATATCGTTTTTTACACAATACTTAAATTATTCATATATTTTTAAACTTTAAAATCGAAGAACATTATATGTTTGAATCCACATTTTTTATGAAATTTTGTAATACCAATCATATTTTAATCAGAAAGCAACACCTGAATTATATGTGCTCGAATACTTAAACCAATAACTCATCGTAATGTTTAGATTTTTGAATTATAAAAAAAACAAGGTCGTCTCGATTTTTAAACAAATTGTTTTTTGAAGTTATTCTTTTCAAATGTCAGATCAATTTAAATGAGTAATTTAATCCTTATATATAAAGACATAGATACATAGAGAGTGTACGGAGACTTTGTTTATTCAAAAAAATTTAGTCTAATAACATTTTAAATCCTATTAGTTTAAACTTAAATTAATTTAAGCATTTACTGAATTTTTAAAATTAAATATTTAATGTATTACTGTTTTAAACTTAAATAATTTGGTCTAATATTTAATGTGATTGACAGAAATAAAGAAAGCAGATGACAATGAAATACCAAGTGGTATAAAGTGAGTTTTGTATATTACCGTAAGATTTTTGTAATTAATATTTTAATAATTTAATTACTATATTTTATATTTTATCCATGTAAATTATACATGTTTGCATATACTAATTGTTATCTATAAATTTGACTTCGAGCCTCGCTTGCTTGGTGTATTGGGTTTTTGGCTAATAATACTTTATCGACACTTTTTTACTCCTTCCATTGTTCAGAATTGAGTTTTATCTCAATTTTAATTACAAAATATTTTCTAACTAGACTTATTTTCTTTAAAAAAATGCTAACAAATTTAAATAAAGAAAATCCTTATCAAAGACTTAGAAAAAAAATCTTTTAATCGGTGAAGTGATAAAAAATGTTCATCTATTCTTCATCTTATGTGAGTTTAAATCTCAATATTTACAATAAAAATTTAAATATTATATTATTATATAAAAAACTTGAAAAAATATCAAGTCAATAATACAATATCATAATACATATAATTTTTTACCGTCATTTTATTATTATGATCCAAAGTCTTTGGAGGGAATGACCAAACTGTGGACTTTCATATTAATATTCTAGCTTCTGCCCTACCAACTAACATGCCACTCAGTACATTTGAACCAAATAAAAAATGCCATTTTGAAGAATAACAAATAATTAAAATTAATTATACAAAATTCAGCTTTATTTAAAAATTGAGTAACTATTAATTTCAACAATTGGATATATATATTTCCTTTCGTTTATTGGTTCTTAGAAATGATTATATGTGGCGGCTAAAGCCATGGTTTCCAAGTCTAGCTCACAATGATGGTTATCATTACAAACAATATTTTTATTAAATTCGATGACTTTAAATGTAAAAATATATGTCAACATATATATAATATAAATTGTTGAGTGTATAAAAGTTTTATATTTTACCCCTCATTTACTCATATTTTTGCTGCATTCAAGCATATTTCATTGCATTTAGGATAGATTTCTGCATGTACATCACAATTAGATAAAATGGCACAGTTGCTACTGATTTTGGTCACTTTTGCAGGTATCTATTGCGGCAGACTCAAGGCAGCAAAGGAGTAGAGCTGGATCACAGAACTGGAGTCGAGGAGCACATGCTGCCGTGGCAGCCATGGCGACAGAAGGGTAAAGTGGAAAAGTGAAGTGGAGCTCGACAGATAGAGAAATTCAAGCCGGTCTGTCGTGGACCACTCTTATATTTTTCTGAGCCCTGAGGAAGAATGAAGGCCAATCCTAAAGTCCAAGGAAGAAACTCAAAGCAAGAAAAGATGAAGAATTAAAGGCATATTAGAAAACTTGTATTCTTGCAATATTAGAAGATTTAATCTTTAATAGAGTTGTACTTTAGTTTAAACTTGTATTCTTGCCATATTAGAAAACTTGGACCCAAGGCCTATATAAAGGCATGTAATTCGACCTAAGGAAGGATATCTCATTCCTAGCCGATTTCCCCAAAACCCTTGTCCTTTTCCCTTCTCCACCATGTTCTAAACTCCCCCAGGGCTAAGGGTTGATTTTGTAAAGTAGTTGCAAGGATTGTATTGTTTTAGGAATTTTCTGTCAAGCAATAAAAACTTCAAGTTTATTTATTCTGGTTTTTCATATCTCGCAAGAGTATCGGGAGAGCATTGTGAGGTTATCCATTTGTTTGATATCGAGAGAGTCAAGCATACGAACAGAATAAATATGCATTTTCCAGTTTATGGTTAAACCATCTCGGCTTAGGGATAAGTACGAGGTTAAATGGCTAAGGAAGAATTCAATAACATTGGTGTTCACTCTTTGATTCACGCCGGGAGGTATCATCCAAGAAGTGTCCATCAACAGAACTTGGGCCTAGGGATATGACAAGTCATAGCAGGGATTCTTGCCAAGCTTGAAGTACAGAGTTGTGTGATCGTTGCCGCGACATCAACAGACTTCTGTCGCGACAGGTGCTGCCGCGACAGGGACGACGGCAGAGAACATAAGTTCCTCTTACAGTGTAACATCTGCACTACTGAGCAAATCAATACCGACATATTTCTTAAACCTGATTCCTTACTTTTTTATTTTAGTTGTTTATCAAGATTACTTCACAATCCAATTAAACTATTTCTCTCTTTTGTGCAACAATTCAAGGATAGAGTTATTTCCAGTCACTATGGAGAGGATATCCGATACTCCAAGTATCACTTTACTACTTGCATCGTGTACACTTGCACTATTTGCGATGGGACTCTTTTACACGCAACAAGTTTTTGGCGCCGTTGCCGGGAACTGGCAACATATCTTTACCCTTTTTATTACTGCACCTTTTCTTTTATTTTTCTGTTTTTAGTGGTGCTATTTACCATGTGCTTTTCACAAGGTTTTCTGTTTGCTTATGCACAGATCTAGACGAGGCAAAGAACCTGAGTACGAACTAGACCCCGAAATCGAATGCACGTACCAACTCAGGAACCAAGCTCGACTCTTGATAGCACAAAACAACTATGTTGAGGAGATACTAGAAGCGATGGTGAACGGAAGGCAAAACGACGGTGTAGATGACCCATACAACAATAACCATAGGGTTATTGATGATCCTCCCCAAGATGTCTGAAATGAACGGCCTGCTGCCGCTGCCACACGACAGTCCTACCGCGACTACATGGTCAATGACCATGTTGAACTGGAAACCACCTTGCCAGACGTGGAAGCTGAAAACTTTGAGCTGAAACCTGTTATGTTTAGCATGATAAATTTCGCTGGCCAATTTAGTGGTTCTGCAACTGAGGATGCCCGATAACATCTGAAAACGTTTCAAGAAATTTATGGATCGTTCAGACTGTCAGGAATAAATCTGGAAGTACTGAGGCTCTGGTTATTTCCTCATTTATTGAGAGACAGATCTAAACTTGCTGGAAAAAATTAACGCGGGGTTCAATACGAACTTGGGCAGATCTCTCTCGTGAATTTTTATCTCGTTTTAAACCTTCTCATTTATCTGAAAGATTGCGTAACGAGATTGCTACTTTTTAACAGGAAGAAGACGAACCAATGCACGGGGCATGAGACAGATTTACAACTCTTCTTCGAAACTGCCCGATGCATGGATTCCCCGTGTGGAATCAGGTCGTCAAATTCTACAACGCTGCCAATACACACACTCGTCTGAGAATAGATTCAGCAGCGAATGTGCTAATACTGGATAAGGAACCAGACGAGGCAACGATAATGTTGAAGAATTTAGCAAAAAACGATGAACAATTTCCTACAACTAGGAGAGGGGGCAACCGAGGGATATCCGTAAAGGATTATAAAGCTGACAATTCAATGAAATCACATGTTGCATACCTTACAAAGATAGTGGAAAATCTGCAGCAGAAAGATTCTAAAGTCGTATATTCTGCAGAAGAGGTATGTGAAACCTGTAGTGGGAATCACAGTTCAGAAGACTGTCCTTTAAAGTTGGAAGAAGGGATGTATGTTGGGAATTATAACAAGACAAGAAACTATGATTTCAACAATTACAATCCCAACTGGATGAAAGATCCTAAGTTTTCCTGGAGCAATCCGAACAATGCACTAAATCCTCCAATACAGAACAACCAAAATCAAGGGGTACCCAAAATTCTGTCGCGGCAGCAGCAGCCACAACAGCAGCCGACAACCACACCTAGTATACTGGAACAAACCTTGGCAACATTTATGTCACAGACAGGAGCATACATGGCGAACATGGATCACTTTGTCAAGAAAACTAAATCATTAATGGAAAAGACAGAGATGAGGATGACAAACCATGATCCATGTTATTTACACATTCTTTCAATTTAGTCCTAATTTTAAAATAATAAATTATTTAATTAAATGGTGACATGTGTCAACACCTTATTAGAAGACTTTAATTATTTATATTTGATTTTATTAATTTATTTTCCCCCTCCAATCAGGTGGTGACAATTTAGAGGAGAAAAATAAAATTCTCTCCACATGCACTAAGCAAGATTTGAACATGTGTCTATCAAGTGTAAAGCTAATGGCTTTGTCAATGCACCTAGCACAACTTTGTGTTATAATTCTCCAGATATAATATATACCTCTTATTAGTTTCTACATTTATAAGCCAAAATCTCAAACCATAAACAATAATTTCACATATATAAATCCTAAACCCTAAACTCTAAACATTTCAAATTAATTCTATGCTAAATATTTTAAATAAAACCTTAAACCCTAAAAATTTCAAATTAATTTCACGCTAAATATTTTAAATTAAACTCAAAACCCTAAATATTTCAAATTAATTTCACGCTAAATATTTCAAATTAAACCCTAAACTACAAACCCAAACCTTAAACCCTAAAAATTTCAAATTAATTCCACACTAAATATTTTAAATTAAACCCTAAACCTTAAATATTTCAAATTAATTTCACACTAAATATTTTAAATTAAACCCCAAACCTAAACCCTAAAAATTTCAAATTAATTATGCGCTAAATATTTTAAATTAAACCTTAAATCATATTTTAGGGTTTAATTTGAAATATTTAGCATGTAACTAATTTGAAAATGTTAGGGTTTAGGGTTTAATTTGAAATATTTATTGTGAAATTAATTTTAAATATTTAGAGTTTAATTTAAAATATTTAGTGTGGAATTAATTTGAAATTTTAGGATTTAAGGTTTAATTTGAAATATTTAGCGTGTAATTAATTTGAAATTTTTAGGATTTGAGGTTTAATTTGAAATATTTAGCATGAAATTAATTTGAAATATTTAGGGTTAGAGTTTAGGGTTTAGGATTTATATATGTGAAATTAGTGTTTATGGTTTGAGCTTTTGACTTATAAATGTAGAAACTAATAATAGGTATATATTATATCTGGATAATTATAGCACAAAGTTGTGTTTGGTGCAGTGACAAAGCTATTGGCTTTACACTTGAAAGACCCAGGTTTGAATCCTGCTTAGTGCAGGTGAGGAGAATTTTATTTTTCTCCTCTAAATTGGTGGTGACACATGTCACCACTTGATTGGAGGGGGAAAATAAATTAATAAAATCAAATATAAATAATTAAAGTCCTCCAATAAGGTGTTGAAACGTGTCACCACTAAATTAAATAATTTTTTATTTTATTAATTTAAAATTATGATTAAATTGAAAGAATGTGTAAATAATATTGACTAAATTTGTAATTTGTAATTTTTTCTGTCAATTGCCACGTGGCAGTTTCGTTACTCCACTGTTAGGTTTTTAACGACGGTGGTTAAAATAGGTTGATTTTATAAGTTCGGTGGTCTGATTGACGATTTTATAGTTCGATGGTCCAAATAGGTATCCCCAATTTGGTTGGTGGTCGGTGGTGTAGTTTTCCCTTTTTTAACCCTTCTAACTTTAAATGTTTTTCATTTAAGTCCCAACTTTTCACTTTTAGGTTTTAATTTAATTCAATTGAGTCCTAATTTAAATTAATTTAATTGAAATTACACATTTAGTTTTAGAATTCTTTTAATTATGCCCGTGATTTATGCTTCTAAGTTTTAATTTAGCTCAATTAGATCCTAAGTTTAATAAGATAATTCAATTTGAACATTATTATTATACCATATAAATTTTGATTTAATATAATTATAGACAAATTTTTGATTTGGTTGTAAATATGTAATTCTACACATGAAAGTTGAAACTTTAATTTAGTTTACTTGTACACATGAAACTTTGATTTAAATATTTAGTCAAATTTAAATGTATAAATTAGCAAGTTGAATCGAAATTAATCTCGTAAATCAATAACCCTATACTAAACCATAAGCCATTAATACTAAACCCAAAATTATAAACCTTAAGGAATCAAAATTAATCTCATAAACCAATAACCATAAGCTATATCATAAACCATTGATACTAAACCCTAAACTTTAAGGAATACAAATTAATCACATAAACCAATAACCCCAAACTAAATACTAAACTAAACCATAAATCATAAAGGATAAAAATAATCTCATAAACCAATAACACTAAACTGTTAATATTAAACCATAAATAATAAAGCTTAAGGAATTATGTTGAAAACATTTAGATATTTAATAAAACTTTTAAATATTTTTATACTATAATTTATAAATATAAATAAGTAAACATATTAATTTAATGATCATAGTTAATCATGTACCTTAAATTGTGAAGATGCATTTTGTCACACTATAAAATAATAAATTCATAATCTCACAAATTCATCAACTGTAACTTATTAGTTATTACAAGTCAAATAAATACCAAGTCAGGTAAATATTAGATCAGTTCAATAATAAGTCAGGTCATTTACATGTTGAGTCAATTACAGATCAGATTTATAATAGGTCAGGTTGATAACAAGTCAGATAATATCAGTTATTTACTAGGTTAATCTCGGTCCAGGTTCATATCAGGTCGGATGTTGGTCGGGTTCGGTTATCACATTATCAGGTTGAATTCGGGTTCAGGTTGGGTTTAGATCCAAAAGTTTCAGGTCAACACCAGTTTAGACTCGCATCGATTTCGAATCACCACCATCTTGGGTCACAAGCAGTTTTGACTCAAGTCGATTTCAGTCAATTTTGCAAGTTGGGTCAACTTTTTACATCCCTATTGCCTTGGATCACATTTAGACATATGTAGCACCGGTATAAGATTCACTTAGCACAAAGCACAAAGCAATGGCTAGTTTATAACATAACAAACCTATATTCTCTTCTCTATCCATCCAACTGTCGTCAATCTCCCTAGCAACTCTCCCGTTACCTCCAACTGTCGCCAATATATCACATATATAGGGTCGTCACCCTTGAGCTGTAGCTAGACCTAGCAAACTTAACCCGAGACCCGAACTGAGACCCGATATTGACCTGAATATGATGATCTGAAATCGACTCGAAATTTTTGTTAAACCGAATGGACCGAACCGATTTTCACCCAAATCGAATGGACCCAAATCAATTTCACCCGAACCGAAAGTTGAACCGAATATCGACCCTGTTTTAACCCGATAATTAAGGTAAAGTAAATGAATAATTTATTTTTAATGTTATTTATATTTTAACAATATGATAAATAGTATAACGGTGTACGTTTTATTATCTTTTTTTATTATACTATGAGAAAGACCGTTGCTTTTCTCAAAATTGTAGTATAATAACATTTTATGTCATTCTAAGTTTAAATATTAATTAAATAAGGCTTTTTTTCATACTATTTTTTTAAATTTAGAGGTTTAATAGACTTTTTTCTCTCCCAATATTTGATCTTAACTTCATCCTAAACTACACCATAAACCTTAAATCATTAACACTAAGCCTTAAAACTCCTAAACCACAAATATTAAGCTATAAAAATTAATCTCATAAATCCATAACCCTAAACTACACCATATTCCCTAAACCATTACCCCTAAGACTAAACCTAAAACCATGAACTGAAATTAGAGACCATTTTCACAATTTACCATAAAATATAGCCTAAACCCGAAATTAGGGACTAATTTGACAATTTCAAAGTGGAAAAATTTGAGACCCCAGTGACCAATTTCACAATTTTACCATAAAATATAACATAAAACCAAAATTGGGGACTAATTTGAAAATTTGGAAGTAATGGAATTTGAGAGTTTAGTGACAAATTTCACAATTTTACCATAGAAATAAATAGGGGTCGATTTCGGTTAAAAATTAAATCTTAGGAACTTAAATGAACAAAAATACTAATATATTAAAAATATTAGACTAAATTATAAAAATTAGAAATAAATAAGTGTCAATTTTAACTAAAAGTAATTTTTAGGGACTAAATATCACTGTGGGGAGGGGATTGCTATATTCAAAGTCCAAACCATAGGGATACTTCATACTTGTGACTAAATTTAATTAAAATAAAACTTAAAAGTGAATATTAAGACTAAAATGTAACATTTTAAACGTATCAAGACTTAAAAGTAAATTAAACCCTAACCTAAACAAATTGACGGCTCGTTTGCCGTTTCCCTCCATCATTTTAGGTTTTCCCTCTCCTTTTATTTTACAAATTGCCATTTTCCTTTTTTAAAATTAAAATAACTCATTATCTTTTAGTTTTAGGCTAAAGACAATTAATTGTTTAGCTCTTCTGATTTTACATGTTTTTAATTTAAGTCCCGAATTTTCACTTTTAGATTTTAGTTTAATTCAATTGAGTCTCAATTTAGATTAATTTAATTGAAAATCCACATTTAATTTTAAAATTCTTTTAATTATGTTCGTGATTTAAATATTTAGTTAAATTCAAATGCATAAATTAGAAAGTTGAATCATAATTAATCTCATAAACCAATAACCCTAAACTAAACCATAAACCATTAATACTAAACCCAAAACCATAAACCCTAAGGAATCGTAATTAATCTTGTAAACCAATAAATCCAAACTAAACTATAAACCATTGATACTAAACCATAAACCTTAAGGAATCGAAACTAATGTCATAAACCAATAACCCTAAACTAAACCATAAACCTTAAGAAATCAAAATTAATCTCATAAATCAATAATACTAAACTAAACTGTTAATATTAAACCATAAATTATAAACCTTAAAGAATCATAATTAATCTCATAAACCAATATCTTTAAACTAAACCATAAATTGTTAACACTAAACCATAAAATATAAACATTAGATAATAGAAATACCCAACTCAAACCGAATTGACACAATCTTATGTATCCTCCATTGACACACAATCTTCTACATCAACGAAGTCTCTGTGAATCATAACCCAACTCAAACCGAATCGACCTAAAAATTCAAAGTTTGACCCGACTCGAAACCGATCTGAACGATCCGACTTTGAACCGAACCGAAAGCGCCCAATCTGATATTGACCTGAACTGAAAACAACTTATTCGATTTTGACCCAATCTGACACCCAAACCAAACACGACTTATCATAAACCTGAACTAAACTAGAACCAGATCCGAATCTAAACCGATTCCAAGTAGACCCAAAGTGATCCAAACCAAAGTGACTCAAATTGAAACCGAATGACTCGATTGCCACCTCTAGTCGTAGCTTGTGGATTGTAATCCCGAATTATACCTTTGCAATATGTTAGAGTGTCCAAAGACTTCCATTGCTTAGGCAACTTAAATATTTATGCTTTGTTGTTAAGAGATAATATCTTATGACACAAGGTGACTTACTTATTTCCTTATTTAATATCTTGTGGTAAAAATGAGTTAATAGCTCCAGGTGTCTTAAGAGTTCTTAACTTGTATCATTTTAAATTTTGATTTGTTTTTATTAAAGTCTTATGGTAAGAGAGTTCATTGTTGATTTTTAACTTTACAAACGAAGAGTATTACCAATTAATGAAATCATATCAAACATAACAAAGTACCAGAGGCATATGTAATGCAACATCAACAAGGAATTTATCAAATATGTCATACTTGAATGCCTTTCCCCAATTTGCTCTACTTGAGCCTTATGCAAAAATGTTCACATGCATTCATACTTACACATTTCATATATCAAAACATAAATTTAGGAATTAAAATGGTATTGTATCATCCGAGACAATGCAACTACACTCACCTCATATCCCGAAGTTACGGGACACCTGAGTCCATAATCATCTATAGCTTCCAAAACTTATTTCTTCTACTTTCCTTATCATAATATGTACCTCAAACAATAGAAGTCATTAAAACCAACTCAATTCATTTATACATACATACATACACACACACACACATATATATATGCATACACACATATATGTATGCCAAAACAATCCTCTATGTGATTATACATACATAAAACAGTCCAATTTTCATGTGTTCATATATGTATATTCAAAACAATATGCTATGTACTTATAATTACGCAAAACAATCCAATTTTCTTGTAAATAGCCCTTAATTCTTTACAAAACAACCCCAACTACTTTAAAAAATAGTTCCATGTTTTCTAATTTTTACAAAGCAACCCCCAATAGTCCCAATTTCATTTTGAAACAGTCCCTTACAAATTTTTAAAGCAGTCCTTTGTTTAAGTTCTTCAAATCAATTCATTTCCATTATTAAAACAGTCCAAAATAGTTTTTATTTATTTATTTCCACATTACAGTCATAAAGGTTTACCAGTATACGTATTAAATTTACACTTTGTAGCATCTTAAAGCTACACACTAAAATTATGCATTTATAAAATTACTAATTTGTATATATGCAAACAATTTTTTGCACTTTAACTACCAAGCAAAATTGCTCTGCACCTAAACTAATCTGTATTGTATTATTGATGCATATTTTAAGACTGTTTTCTGCATTCAAGTATAAACTGCATTCTGCATAGTTTAAATAACATACATTCTGCATCTATTTACAAAGTATTTTACTGCATATTACATTTATATACTGCATCTAGTTTCAATCTGTTTTACTGTATATTTCATATATACTGTATGCATTTATACATTATCATTTAGTCATAAGGCAGCCCCTCGATTTGCTTAACTATCGATAGTTTCTACTAGTAAACAATAAGTTTGTACAATTCATAATCCCAGCATAATTAACATATTCTAAAAAATCCAGCAAGGCAACACATTCTTAAAATATGACATAATCATGATACATTACTAGTTTTAATCAAACATTTCATTCTATCAATAAGGCATTCGAATGTATTGTTAAGTAAGTTCAATACCCTAAACCATTCTACTAAATCACAAGAGATTGGAGTGATTTATCTTACACAATTTGAATGATTTTAATTTCATAATTTGAAATTATTCTCAAACAATTCTAGTAACACAATACTCTTAAGATATTTATAGCTACTTTCTCAATCTAACATTCAACCTTATAGAAGAAAAAAGAAATTATGCAATTCTTACCGTTTTAAAATTGTCAAAGCTTGAGAAACTACTTGTATATCAGAATCTCTCTCTCCCCTCCTGTTCTCTCTTAACTATGGAGTTTTTTTATTCATGCCTTAGGAAGAAGATGATAGAAGAAAAAAAATATCCCTTTTTTCCCAATGTCATGACACTTCTCACACATGTTTAATTTTTTTGTTTGACAAGTGTATGTGCCACAAATCAAAATTTTATTAGCATGCAAACCTTGCATTTCATGTAACTTTCTATTTAGTCCTTCAACAAAACCCACTCACTTTTTTTATTTCTTTAATCTGGTCCTATTCCACTACACTTAATGGTATAATTGACCATGCAAGAATAATGATTTGTCTTTTATTCAAATTAATCCTCACTTAAATTCCATTTTTTCACAATTTGATCCCTTAGACAAATCAACTTAATCCATTTCTTATCAATCCACTTCAGTTCATTTTCTAATTTAATCTAATGTTTCTAATCGTTTCTTTAGGAGCTTATGAAAACATTTTAATTTTATTAAAATCATTGTTAAATACTAGACCGATTTCAGGGGTATGACAATTACCTTTAATTTCAAATTCCATTCTCTCCAGATTTTTGGATGACTATTTTCGATATGGTTTATCTTTAAATAAATTCAATTCCAAGTTGAATTTTTATGGATTTATTCCTTTTTTCATCATCATAAAAATCTCCTTAATTATCTCATTTGAAATTCAATTCAATTTAAATTAATACATTCTTATCTCTACCCAGGGGCGGATCTAGAAATATAAATTTGGTAGTTCACTAACCGATAATTAATATAATAACATATAAGCCAAGAGTAAATTAAATAAGTTGTAACACCCGTGTTTTGGGCTTAGGAGTTAACCGGGTTTATAGTTCGAGTCAATAAAATTTAATTAAAATAATTCAACCTAAAATGTGGTGTAATTGAGCTTTGGTAAAAATGGAAGGACTGATGTTGTAATATACCCAAAAGTTTTTTAAAAAAAGATGACAACTTTCCAAGTTGTCATCTTCTCCCCCTTTCCAACATTTCCCAACGTGAAAAACACTCCCCCTCTCCAAACTCACTCAAACTTCAAGTTACTATTCTATCGATTTGCCACTTGATTTCAACACCATTTTAAGAGGTAAACATGTTTTCTTACTCTCCTCTTTATCCCCAATCTACTCATGGTCTTAGATTTCAAAGTTATGGAGTTTTGAAAATTAGGGTTTATATCAAAGTTTGGGTTTTTAAGGGGTTTTCCATTTGGTTTTGATAAATTGTGTTGGGGCTTTGCTTAATCAAGTTGAAATACACATTATATGTTAAATTGGTTGAATTTTGGTAAAAATCCGAAGTGAGCTCTTATACCCATTTTTGAGTTGTCAAAAACACCATTTTTGGTGGGTTTTAGGTTGAAAACAAAGGGCTGATGGTTAGGGTATGTTAGGAGGGTGATTTGGGACATTTTGGAGGTCATTTGGGTGTTTGGAAGTTGAGATTTTAGCAAGGCTTTAGGGGAGCACGAAAATTGGGTTTTTGGGATATTATGTGGTTTGGGAATTTGTGGAATTTGGCTTGTGTTTGTAAAGTAAGTTAATGATTGGGTTTTAGCATTGTATGAAGGTGTAATAAGTGTGTTTTGTTTGGATAGAAGCAAGAGGAGTCGTTGAAGGAGCTTTGGGACCGAATCCGGGTTCGTAGGAGGATTGATTTGATTTGCTAAGGAAGGGCGGTGAGTGGTTTCAACTTGTTTTAAAGTTTGGTTCGAGCATGAGTAGTGTGTGTGTGTAAGGTGTGCTTGGTAGGCCACTTCCTTTTAACTCAAGTAGTTAATTTAGCCTTGTTTTCCTTAAATGCTAATGTGCTTGATGACTATGCTCTTGTGCCTGTGATTATTTGGTGCATGTATATATCATGATGTAGATATATGTGATGAGCGTGAGTGTGGTTGATGATATGTGATGTGATAATGATAATTGTCACTAAGATAATTACCGGTTGTAAATGATCGATCATTAGGATAATGTGCACTTAAATTGAGTCAAAACGTACGTGGCCTTGATGGCGTTAAGTCATCAAGGAGGAGTACGGTGATGTAACATTCCACCGGAAGCTTTTTATACATTTCTACGGGATGATGAGTGGAATCCCATCCGTAGGTCATGTGGCGATGAGTGGAATCCCGCACATGCAAGGTCCGGTGATGAGTGAAATCCCACCGAGGTAAAGTGTTGTTGAGGTTTAAATCCGCACAATCGGGGTAATTAAAGTGGCCAATTAACTTGTTCATACATTGTGATATGTGATGTTGATATATGATTGTGGTATATGGTGTTATTGCATGATGTTGATTTTGATGGTTGAGCTTGGTAGGATTGAGAAACCATATATGCCACTTGAAAGACTAGCTAGGTCTACTCAATTATATGCAATTGTAGGTTGTATGTGAGTTTAGGATTTACATGCTTGAACCCTGCATTGTTGATGTTTTTCGTTTTAGAGCACCCTCACTAAGCTATTAGCTTACGCTCTCAATGTTCAACAATGCAGATCATTAGCGTGGTGTTAGCTCGAGGCAAGGCAACAAGGGCTTTCCAAGTGTGTGACTCAAGTACGGTTATCAATTTTGTATTAGCTAGCAATGTGGCAAGGGTTTTTGTATGAGCTTTATATGACTCATTTAAATATGGATGTTTGAGTTGATTATGGATTGTAAAGCATGCTATACTATGATGTATGATGGTGTGTGATGACATGCTTTAGATGCTTAGGTTGCCTTGTGCATGAGTGCAAACCTCTTATGTTGACCTTGTGCCTTTTATGACTCTTTGAGCCTTTATATATGCACAATATTGCCTCAAATGCTCTTTGGTGGGAATGCTATGTATGAATGCTTTGATCCATGTATGAATGCTTCCTTTGGCTTAAGTATGTTTTCTTATATGTGTGTATACGCTTAGGTGAGTCGAGAAATGCATTTAGAGTCGTGTTGGAGTCGTTTAAGTTGGAATTTGTGGAATTGCAGTGCAGGGCGTATCGATACGCCTCAGGGACGTATCGATACCCTCCAAAGTTACTGGAATCTGGAGTTTTGGATGAGAGTAGAGCGTACCGATACGGGGTGCACGAGTATCGGTACGTGTCTACTCTGTTGACCAAGAAGGGTTGACCGAGAAGGGAGTATCGATACGCTCAAGGGTTGTATCGATATGGTCTTCCCGGAGTTGACTCCTTGGGTTGACCTGGTCAAGGCGTATCGGTACCCCTAACTAGGGTACCGATACGGGCTGCCCTGTAAGCTTAAAAACTGACTGTTATGCATGGCCGTGATTCGAATGTGTTTTCTTTTGAATGTTTTCCGCTGTTGTGAATCACATAGGACTTAATGTTCATCTAGGCAAGATTAAAATGAAAGAAAAAAATAGGGTTGCTAACCGAGGGGGAACCTTAACGGGTTTCGCTTCGGTTTTCCCCGTGTGGCTCACTCGGATCGGTTATCCGGCCAGACCGGGATGAGGGGGTTACACAAGTCATCAATAGCTACATTCTAAATTTATAAGAAATTCAAATTACAAAGTACTAGTACATAAAAAATGTCTACAATTGTTCACGACGAGTTCTTATATTTTGGTATCGTCGTACAATAGCATCCATGCTAACATCTACAAACAAGTCGTTTTCTATAAAAGTAACCAAACTATCATTTAATAATTGATCTCCCATGCTATTACGCAATTTACTTTTCATGATTGTCATTGCTGAAAAAGCTCTTTCTACTGTCGAAGTTGCCACAGGAAGAAGTAATATTAACTTCAAAAGCAAGTAGACTTTAGAATGAATTTCATGCTTCTTTGTCTCAACAAGTTTGATGGAGAGCTCATTTAGGTTCTTCACATCCCAAAATCTCTCATCATTCCGAATATCAGCAATGAAATTTCCCAGTGAATATTTAAAAAACAATAATTCAGTTTCTAAAAATTCTCTAGGATAGAATTGAGCAAGTCGTAGTAGTTTCTTTTTGTCAAAAGAAGAAAACTGATTAGGGGGATGAAAGCAAGACATACAAACAAGTAACTCCTTACTTACCTCACTAAATCGATTTTCAAGTTCTTGCAATTGTAAATCAATCACGCAAAGAAACACTTCAACCCGAAAATGGTGGAGATTTGTCACTTCTGGTTGCTTACTTCCACGATAACGACTCCTCCCTCAGATAACATACTTTGCCTTCATATCAAGAATCTTCACTCTATGCTTAATCATAAATGAGTAAGTGACTCAACTTTGTTCGTGTCATTCCAGTCAGAAACTTCTCTAATGGCATCAAGTGACTCAAGGATTGTAGGATACAAAGAAATCACATTCAAGATCGTTTTAAAATGCGACCCCAACGAGTATCTCCGGGCCTACTCAAACCAAGCTCTTGATTTAAACCAGTTCCCGATTCTAATTGACCCAAAGATAATGCCTCCACAACATTTTCAGCTTGTTTTTCTCGGAGAAATTCTTTCCTTTTAGGTGAACCACCCACAAAATTCAACAAAGGTGCAAGAACATCACCAAATAGCCAAGAAACATCTCTATTCTTTTGAGCAACAACAACAAGTGTCAATTGAAGTTGATGGGCAAAACAATGAACATAATATGCACTTGGATATTCATTCAAGATTAAAGTTTTAAGACCATTAATTGAACCTCGCATGTTGCTAGCTCCATCATAACCTTGACCTCGAACACTAGAAAGACTTAAAGAGTGTTCCATAAGCAATGTCTCAATTGCAGCTTTTAGAGTCAAAGAAGTAGTATTAGCAACATGCAAAATACCAAGAAAACGCTCTTGAACTTCTCCCTTTTTGTTAACATACCGCAAACAAAGTGCCATTTGCTCCTTATCAGATATGTCCGCAGACTCATCAACAAGGATTGAAAAAAACCCATCACCAAGTTCTTCTATAATTGCTTTAGTTATCTCCTTTGCACAAGCATTGACTACTATGTATTTTTGAATTGAAGGAGCTATCAATTGGCAATTACAGGGAGCATTTTTCAAAACTACTTTTTTATATTCAGGATTATGCACCGAAAGAAGTTGCAAGAGTTCAAGAAAATTACCTTTATTCAACGATTTCTCACTTTCATCATGGCCACGAAAAGCCAACCCTTGAAGCAAAAGCCACTTCAAACATGTAATAGAAGCTTCTAATCGCAAATGATAAGCACTTGTTGATTCATGAGATTGTTTGGTGAAACCTGATGAAATTGAAGTCTTTTGATTCTTGAAATCATTCAACTTCCCTAATGCTTGATTGTGTGCACTCATATGTCCACCAACATGCTTAACAAATGCATCAATTCTATTCCAAGCTCTAAGTCTGAACCAACAAAAGCATCTCCCCCAGCTGTATTATCATCCTTGAATAAATAACACACAAAACAGAAAGCCGCATCCTTCTCAACACTATACTCAAGCCAAGATTCATGCTTTTGAAACCAATTAGGATTAAAACGACGATTTTTTCCTGATATAGTTGTTTTAGGAAACTCATGATTACCAGGTTGACAAGGTTGTTTTTGTATATATTCTCTTCTAACTATATCTCTATCATCTGGACGAAAATCAGTTATTTTTCTCCTTTTCCCCGGATCATGTAGAAGATTAATAACATTAAATTCACTTAATCTCCCATCATCAATCGATACTTCATCCATATGAACTTAACTAGCTTCAACATGTTTATCTTGATTTTGAGGGATATCTTGAGTCTCTCTATGTTCATCAGAAGAAGAATCATTGTTTGATGGAGAGGAAGCTTGCAAACTTGCTTGAGATGGTGAAAGATTTGGAGTAGAGACACTTCCAATATCTTTTTGAAGTTTTTTTGTAAAAAAACTTGAAATGTCTCTATGATTTGTTCTCTTCATTCTGAAATTAGATTATAAGAAAAATATTTTCAAAAAGAAATTTAAACAAACTTGAATAATAAAATAAATATGAGAAATACATGATAATGTGCATTTTGCCATTCTAAATATTATGTTCAAGACTTTTGATTGTTTCAATTTTTTATCTTAAATATTTCTACCTACCTACCTATATACAAAATTATAAATCATTCTAAATATATATTTTAAACATTAAAGTATTACATAATTTTAGTGTTAAGTTTAAAAAGATTAAGAAAACATGTAAGAAAATAGAAATAATAGAAAAATTAATACTTATAAATTAGACGCACCTTTCCAAGGAGATAAATCCTTTCAACAACCTTGCCTCTTAATATTTCTGAATTGTGATTTGTGAATACAAAGATCTTGCTTTACCTTCTATTTCTTCAATAATCAAATAGAAAAATAATTATTCATTAGAAAAACAAAACGCTTATATATATAATAAAATTACTTCTAATTTCTTCTAATCTACCTTTACATTCATTCAATAAAAAAAGAGATAGTATAATTTAACTTAACTTGAAGTAAACCTAAATCTAACTAAAGCAAAATTTGAAGTAAACCTAAATTTAACTAAAGCAAAATTTTAAAAATAAAATTAAGAAGAAATTAGGGGGAAAGGAAATAAATATGTACTTGATTAGTGATCACAAAGCTTGAAAGAAATTAAGAGAAATTTGGATGAATGGAAGAAAAAAAATTTGGAGAGAAAACGATGAAAGCTTTTTTTTAGAGAATGAGAATTGGGGAAAGTGACAATTCTGAAGAAGTTAAATGAGTTTTTTATGGAAAAAAAATAAATTACAGAATCATCATTGTTGTGTAAAAGTAGTTAACTATTTAGGGGAAGTTATGTGGAGAATTGAGTAATAAGACAACTCTCAAAATAAATAAATAAAATTATTAAAAGATTTTTTTACCATAAATGGGAGTTCACGTGTGCTGCACCTTGTTCCACTCTTGTCTAGCTGTAAAGCAATAGTTAAGGTAAAAGTAATTTTTTTATAATTAGTGGTAGTTCACGTGCACTACCTTGCACAATTACAAATCCGCCCCTGTCTCTACCCTAACTCTTTATATCCCTACTGATTACCTACCAAGTACTTCAGACTACATCTTCTTATTACCTCTTTGGTCTACTTTCTTTCTTGGGACAATGGCTACTGATTTTATCCTCTAACAATTGGGCGATCTGAATTTCACCTCTGAGGAACAAGGGGTGGTCTTCACCGCCTTTGTCAACTGGGAATCTCGTTCAGAAAATTGTGACTTTTCTCTTATTGGGAAGCTTATCACACCTAAGAACATTGATGACGTAGCTTTGATATGCATCTTTCGTACGACGTGGAAAAATGACAAGGTTCTCTCTATCTCTGAGCTGAAGACCAACTTCTTTATGATAAAGTTCTCTTCGGCAGTGAAGCGTAATGATGTTCTTAAGCAAGGATCTTGGACCTTTAAGAAGGACCAGGTTACTATTCTCCCTTTCCATCCTAACTGTTCATTAAATTAGTATTCCTTCACTCTTATGCGTATTTGGGTTTGTATTCATTGCATCTCGACTATTTTGATGACAAATGATCATATGGGTGATGATATCGGTCGCTCTCTCAGATCATGCATTGGCACTGTCATTGAGACGGATACTCGGATTATGAACGACAACATGGTGGATTTCCTACAGGTTTGGATCATCATTGATTCTTCCAAACCAATACGTCGATGTGTTGCGCTTGGTGGTTTTGGGCCCATTCCGAAATTATGCCCTATTTAGTAGGCTTCACTTGCTTTTCCATGGTTGCAACATCATTGGTCACTCGGTTGCGTCTTGCCTAACGGTTAATGTTACCACTTCAACTAAGTTGCAGTATGGGGACAGTCTTCGATTCACTCCTTCGAAGCCTCAAAGGGGCCCTCTCGGCTAAGAGGGCGCATTCATTACCATGACATTGAGTCACCTTCAAATGTGCCAAGTCACGACACTGATTCTAATTTTTAAGGTTTTCTACTACTTTAAATTTGGATATTATGGACGCTCCTTTGGATACAGATGTGAGAGAAAACACTCCAGCGGATAACGTTGATGAAGAATTGGTGGATGCTGATTAAATTAGCACTGAACATAAACCATTCAGTTCGGCCATGACTGGCCCAGTGTAACTGTTGCTCTAGTGCCATTGAACATTAGAACTGCAGGGTTCGAGGATGAGCCTGAATTGGACTCTAGGGTTACAATCAAGTGGACCAAGACCCCTATTACCGTGTTTTCGGCTGCAACGACTCCTGTTGCTGCAACCCAAACAATTGTATCATCTCCTGCTTCTGTCACGATGACAGCTGTTGCTGCTCTGGCCCAAGCAACGTCTCCTGCTTCTGTTTCTGCGCTTTTGCATATGATAAAGGATTTGTTTTGGTGAATGATCCAGTGTCCACGACTAATACAGTGGCCACAACTCTCTCCGCTATTGAAGGAACAAACGATACGCATGCTCTAAGCAACTCCATATCGCAGTGCTATCAGATTCGATACTTGGTTAACTAAACAACCACCTTTCACCGTGCCTGCCAATCAGAGTAAGTCGGGGATGGTAACTTATACTTCAAAACGAAGTTCCTCACTTGCAAAATTCATCAAGGCTAAGAGGCATCAACCTTCACCCACTTCTACTACCAAAAGCTCCAAAACAATAAAGTTGGGATGAACAATGTCAATGTAGCACCAAGAATAATTTATTTTATTATTATAAGTGAAGAGGAAAAACATGGTCAAAAAAAGAGAGAGAGAAAAATTCATGGCTTTGGGGGTTTAAACTCGTGCCCTATAGCATTATGGATGGGGGTCTTAGCCATCAAGGCCAAGACCATTCTTAGTCTATGTTTTTCTTGGGATTAGTTTTAGATTATACATGATGGTATACCCAATATTAATATAAAACAATCAACCGATCCAACTACCCCTCATTTTTGGGTGTCTGTTTGAATTTGAAAGAACCCAGAAGGTTCTAAGATTCTCTCAACCCCTCACATTCCCACACTGGCCACCGTTTTCGATCTCCCTCACCGTTTGACGGTGTTGTGCACCGCTGTCACTCACACGACTGCCATCAGGCTCTGAGCAAAACCCTGACCATCATACGCTGATTTGACACTCTGTTTGCCACGAAAGTTCGATTGAAGGTTTGGCGAGAATCTCCCAAGTGTCGCTCTTCTGTTCTTGACGATTCTGGCCACCTCGATCATCCATTTGTCGCGTCGCCACCATCAGTGTCTTTCTTGCGTCGAGGTGAGCAAGGCCCGACCCTCCAATCACAAAACCATCGTCATTTTTGGGTCACCGAAGTAACGAGAAAACCCATCTATTTTCTCAATTCTCGGTAGTTTCCAGTTGTTCCCAGCCTCGATAAGCCTCATAAGGCATCTTATTTTAATTTGGCTGGCCGTTTTGAAGCGTTTTCTAGCTATTTAGGTCGTGTGTGGTCATCACACATCGTTAGAAATAATTTTTCGATGACCTTAGTGTTTACCTCCGATCTGGACCGGCCCGATCGGATGGACCAGTCCACCCTTGATCTAAACTGGATCGGGCATACCAAACTTAAGAACCAGCCTATTTGGCCCAATTATGAACCGACCTGCTTAAGGCCCAAATATTTTAACCCAAACATGTTAGCCTTGACCCAACCCGTATCCGATCCAACCCGAACCAAATTTGTCCGACATGAGTCTGTCCGAACCGACCTGAACCCTTTTGACCCGTACCTGACCCGAACTAAGTCAACTTAGTGAATCAACTTGTCCAATTCAACCCGTTGACTGCTGATGTCATCTTTAACCAGTAAACTGTAGACGTCATCTTTGACTTTGAGCGTTAACTTTGACCAAAAAGTCAAAATTTTCAAAAACCCACATTCTATGTTTTTCAACGTCTTGAGTTTGTTTTGAAGTTCGTTTCGTGAAATTCTAATCTGAAAGCCTTTGAATCTAACCCTGAACTCAAACATGCTTATGTATTTAATTTTTCAATTATGAGCAATGCGAATAAGGAATGAAATTGGAATTTGTGCAATTGAAAGTATTCACAGTTTCTTGTATACGAGATGTCGAGTGACATCAAATTCAGGTTCAAGAGTGATGGAATAGAGTACCACAATTGACCGATATAGCAAGGATTAAAGGTAATACATTACTACCTCTTACATGTTTTATGAAACATATTGGTATTTGGTTAAGCTATGCATGATTATGATTAAGAGTACTTTCAACTCTGCTTGAATCAATTCGATTACAAAATAAAAGAATAGTAATCTGGATAAGATTGAACAATTCGAAAGAGAAGTTTAATAGACCAAAAAGATCATGAGTCCAATAATAAGACATATAATCTCACGATCTGATTAATAGAGTTAAAGGATTCAATATTTGAATTATTTCATTAAGAAATAATGATAATACCCTTGAGAAGTAAGAATGACTAAAATACCCCTTACAAAACAAATGACCTAAAATTTTAAACTTGATCTGATAAAATGATTACTTTATCTGAATCTTTGTTCTATGGGGAAAGACTTCTTTATCAAGGTAAAAATATGTATGATAACAAAGCATTTGGATTTCTCGAAATTTGGATAAACACCTTAAGATAAATTTAATTGAAATTCTTCATATGTCTAAATTGATCTAAATGATAGTAAAGAATGAATTGATCATAATGATTGAAATGACTGAAAGAACCTCAAGCACTGAAATTCCCAAATTAACTGAAATGATGGATAAACCATTGAGTTCTGGAATGAATGAATTGTTGAAAATACCTAAAGTACCTGAATGACTGAAACACTAACGAGTACTTAAATTATTGAAATACATACGTGACTTGAAATGTGTGAAAGATTAGATATTCTAAAATGTCTGATAGACTGCAAAAGACTGTATTGCCTATATATAACAGTTTTAATATTGTTACGATAATGAAAGAATACTACTCAAATACATGTTCAACCATTCCAGTCTCGTTCTAGGATAATTTGAGATAATAACATGTTTAACTATACCACACAACTAGAACTAAATATTGAACATGTGTGAGGTGTACCCTTTTCGAAGGCTTGAAAAGTAACACATTGATGAGACGTAATTAATGAAATGGACTTGGAAAACTGACGCATGTATATAAGTCACTTTTGATAATGCTACAACACTGGAAGAATACCGTTTGAACACATGTTTGATTGCTTGGGGTAGGTCCAATGATGTCTTATGGAAGTGACTAGTTTAACTATACAATGCATTTAGTATTGGAAAATGCATATGTGTGAAGTACATATGTTCGAATACGTGGCAAATACCGCAAGATTAGGATCCATAAGTTAAACTGGATTTTGGAAACTCGATGAGCAAATAGAATTCCTAAGTTCTATAAATCACCACTTATACCTTGATTGGTTCAAATTACCAAATTGCTCATGAATGTCAAAATGATCATAATGTCCTTACATGCTTGAATAACTGGTTCGCTCACGATATATTTGAATTCTTAATTATCCTAACATATCAACTTCTGAATGTCTGGTTTGAGCCGTTAGTACGAACCCCCTTTTTAATAAAGACATTATTCCTGAAATCCGTTCAAAATTTATCAAAAGTTTAGTGTGTTCTGTTTTTTGTAAATACCAAGTATCTCCGAGAAATAAATTGTTTCATCCAGTGTGTTCCTTGTGCACTACACGACTATTTTGCATATTGTTTTACATGTTCTACATGTTATATTAAATTGATCATGTGCACATGGTTGACAAGCTTGATTTCTCATAAACATAACACGTTTTCTAAAATTAAGCATGATTATACTATACGTTTGATATATGCCTTAGTACCCGATATGACAAGCATGCTTTATGGTTACTGTTTATCTGTATAGAAACATATTTATTAAGTATTGTTATCACTATTTATTACTACATACTGTGATACTGCCTAGACTGATTCATTGGGGTACTTGAGTTATGATATGAAGTCTTTGAAGGTTTAACCTTGATCATGTTGGTAATTTAGCCCGTACTAGATTCCTAGCTTCGATTAGGGTAATTCTGCCTGAGACCTAAGGTAACCCCTTAGGTCAGTACCTATGCCTATTGGGCCTAGGTTAACACCTGTATTCGGTTTCTACGCTTCAGCTAGGGTAATTCCTCCCGAACCTAAGGTATTCCCTTCGGATTGTACCCACGCCCACTGGGCTCATGTTAATGCCTACTGTATTAGGGAAATGCATACTGGAGTTTAGTTGGATGGTAGTTAGAGAATTAATATGAACCTCACTGCTACATGAATCATATGTTCTCGAAATAAAATGTTTATTGTATTATTACATTTCATGTATAAACATTGCACTAATGGAACACACTAGACTCATTGATTCAACTTTCGTAATCTATCTTTCTTCTGATTCTTCGGGCTATATGATTCACGTTTGATACTCAATGTTTGAATAACGAATAACTCCATTACCTTATGATATAACATTTATTTGAAATAATGAATCGTAATTTGAACTTGTTACTTGGAACACCATGATAGCTTCATGCTCGGCCACATATCTGCTTGTACCTTTGACATCTTTTGGTAGTTCTGTATTACTGAGCTTTTCCAAGCTCATGTTATTTTTTTAGCATCGTAGGTTAGAAGAAATCTATCATGGTAGAGTGACCGACATCAGTGTTTAGAGTTCTCTCGGTGTTGCTTTTGGAGTACGATACCGGTATAGATAGTGGGCATGTATGTCGTGTTTATTTTATGTTAGAGTCTATAATATGATTTTTGAATTTCTATTATATGATTAAAATATTTCTTTGAATTGGTATTTTTAAAAATAATTTTATTTTACAATTTTAAATGTAATTAAAGACAAAAATATGTTATGTGGATTTTTACTGTGGGTTGCTCTCGTGACCCTAATGTAATATTCTAGATTTAGGTGTGTTGCATAGCCGAGTCTAAGAGGTTGCAGTAAAAAAATCTTCGACGAAGGTTGATGTTCAACCCCGCCAAGAAAAAATGAAGCTCATGTGTTGGAACTGTCGGGGCCTTAGTAAGCCTCAGGCAATTCAGTCTTTAAGACGCGTTGTTACTAGGTTTCATCATGATCTTGTCTTTCTTAGTTAAACCCGTTTAAATAAATTTAGTAGTGATAGGTTGAAGTTTTCTCTTAATATGTTCGACTGTATCACTGTGGATAATAGTCACGATTGTTTATGCCTTATCCTCATTTAGAATAATAATGTTACAGTCGATTTACTTTCGTACTCTGCTCACCATATTAATGTTGTTGTTCATTCTGATTCTGGTCATTTTCATTTTTCTGGTATATATGGCTATGCTGAAACAAACTTTAAATTTAAAACTTGGGATCTTATTGATACTTTAAGCTCCTCCTCGCCTTTTGCTTGGCTGATTGGGGGAGATTTGAATGAAATCTTAGCAGATAATGAAAAACAAGACGGTTGTCGTCGCGCTCATTCACAAATTGACAATTTTAAGGATTATTTATCCCGTAACAACTTATTTGATTGTAAGCCCGCCAAGGGTTGGTTCACTTGGACCAAATCAAGCCCTGGAACCTTGCTCGTATATGAGTGGCTCGATCGTTTTGTTGCCAATCCTGCTTGGTTTAATGCGCATAATGATTGTCGTACAACTTCAGAATTTTACGCAGATTCAGATCATTATATCATCCTCGTGAAAATAGTTCTAGTCTATAATGAACCCAATGTTGCTCGCGAAGATCACTTCTAGTTTGAGAACTATTGGGCAAATGATGTCGATTGTGTGTCCACAGTTCAAGCTGCTTGGTTAGCCACTCATGGTTCAGCTGTTGATAAATTTCACGCTGTTGGAGGGTGCCTCAAATATTGGCAAAAACAACAATGTAGCAACTCCTCAAAGCGCATCGCTGAACTAAATAAACAAATTAATTCCTGCCTTCGTTGTCGGCTTTCTACTACCGACATAGAGGTTTTTCTTGCGGCTAAATCCGAGCTTCACCACCTTTTTAATGTTTAGGAGGCGTATTGGGCTCAACAATTTTGTATCGATTGGCTCTCTCAGGGTAATAAGAATACCTCTTTCTTTCACGACCGCGTGAATGGAAGGCATAAGAAAAATAAAATTAAAGGTTTGTTTGACCAATCTAATATGTGGCGGGAGGGTATGGAAGATATTATGGGAATTTTCACTGACTATTTTTAAGGAATATTCAACTCTTCCAGCCCGACTATTTTCCCCATGATCCTTGATAACATTGTCCTTTCTGTTACACCTGAGATGAACGGGGCTTTGATAAGGCCTTTCATTGCGAAGAAATCATTTATGCCTTTCGAGACATTAATCCAAAAAAAGCTCATGGTATTGACGACCTTCCTAACAGTTTTTACCGTCAGCATTAGGACATAGTAGGCCATTATGTTATTAATCTGTGTTTGGATCTGCTATACGGGGATGCATACATGACTATGGTTAATCGTACGGTCTTGGTCCTTATTCTAAAGGTGGGTGAGCCTACCACTATGAGACAACTACAACCCATTAGTCTATGCACAATGATTTATAAAATATTCGCTAAAGTGCTTGTCAACCGAATGAAACACGTACTTCCCTCTTGTATTAGCGATACCCAGACTGCTTTTGTAAGAGGGAATATCACGAACAATATTCTTGTCGCCCACAAATTGGTGCACTATCTTAATTCAGGTGAGACATGTTCTTTTAAGGCGCTACGCTAAAATTAGACATGGAAAAGGCTTTTGATCGTGTGGAGTGGTCCTTCCTCTAGCGGATTATGCTTAAGATGGGTTTTGCTGATTCAGGGGTTGATATTCTTATGCGATGCATCTCATCGTTTTCTTTTATTGCTCGAGTAAATGGTTCGCTGTCCTTGGTTTTCTATCCCCAACGAGGTTTAAGATAGGGAGACCCTCTTTCCCCTTTTTATTTCTCATATGCACCCAAGGAATCTCAGCTACTCTCATTGTCAAGCAACAGGCGAGCCGTCTCCTGGGACTTTGCGCCAGTCATCACGAGACTCTGGTAAATCATATGCTTTTAGCTGATGATAGTATGGTTTTCATCCAGAACAATGTTACGAAGAGATCACATCTTAAGGAAATCCTTCGAATCTACGCCTCTTTCTCGGGTCAGGCGGTTAACTTTGAGAAATCAATCATATTCTTTAGTCCTCGCACTTCTTCTAACCATAAGTAGATGGTTCATGCCATCATTGGGGTTCAAGAGGTGGACGACTCGTGGATCTATCTCGGCATTCCCCTCTTGATCATGAAAAATAGAATTGCATTCTTAGGGTTTGCTCAAGACAAGGTGAATTCACGCATGTCTACTTGGGATAAACATCTCCTCTCTTTTCGCAGATGAGAAGTTTTCATTAATTTTTTGGTTCAGTCGTTGCCTCAATACGTGATGTCCTACTACCTTCTTTCCCAGAACCTTATCAACGACATGACTAAGTCAGTACAATGTTACTGGTGGTCCAAAAAGAACAATAAACGAAGTTGGCCTCTAATTGCTTGGGACACTATTTGTTCCCCTAAGTCTGCAGAGGGCGATGGCTTTCGAGATATACATCTCTTTAATGTTGCCTTACTAGGCAAAAAAAATTGACGTATAATAATTTAGCCTATTTCTCTGCTTGCTCGGGTCTACAGGACGAGATGCTTTCCTTTTGAGAATATCTTGGAGGCCGAGACTAATAGAAGGGCTTCCTTTGCTTGGAAAGGTATTCACTAGGCCCTGCAAAAACTCCTCCCTGGGTTCTTTTAGAGGCTGAGGGTGGATAGCAAGGTACGAGTCCACACTGATAATTGGGGTGGTGCGTCTGCAACCAACTGGTGCAATGAGTACTTGGATAACGATGAGCTATATGTTTGATGCCTTGAATTTATGTTGCATGGGCAACCTATATGGGAAAAGGCTAAAGTTCGTCATTACTTTAACCTGGATGATGCCAGTACTATCCTTAGCGTTCTGATTATCAATGACCGGTCATGATTTTTAGGGAAATCATGACTCTAGAGTCTACTCAGTTAGATCAAGATACTTGTACTTACATCGGTCGCCTGCCCCCATAAAAAGGCCATCGCATATTTGGAAAGTTATATTCAAGTTGTCAGTTCTTCTAAAGATTCGGTCTTTTGGTTGGTGGGTGGGCCATGATGCTCTACTGACAGACCATAGGCTCCAGGCGGCGGCTCTCGTCCAAGCCCTTGGACTCTGTCCCTTTTGATGCATGCCCCCGAAAACAATGATTCATGCTTTACGTAACTACTCGGGTGCCACCGAGGCCCTCTGTCTGGCTTGCATGCCAAGTTTTTTTATTTCCAGTAATATAACTTCCATATTATATTGGCTTGAGGAAGAGGCTGCCTTTTTATCGCTTCAATCCTTTGCGTTGTTGCTAACGGTACTTTGGAACCTATGGAATATACGCAATGATTGGGTCCATAATCATCGGCTCCAGCCCCATTTGGCTCACGGTTCTCAATTCTCAGGGCATTCTTTGCGACTACGCAAAGAGAGATTTATTAAATCAGATATAATATTCCATCTGACTCTTCACCTACCCGAAAAAATATTGAACATTCATATCTAATTCTAATGAACCAAAACCCTAGAGAATTCTAAACGCTCTCACCTACCCTATCTCGGCCGCCATCTCCGATCTGCCTCCACCACCGCGTCGTGGCCACCACCGCCAGCACCAGCAGAACCGCCGCACCGTCCCGACCAAACCCTAGCCCCCACTCGCGCCCTATTATTATCGTCCGACGGGAGAAATGACCTGAAGGGTTCGACGAGAACCTCAAGCGTCGCCCACTGTTTTCGATGTTTTCGACCACCGTCGACGTCTGTTCGAGAAATCAGACTCCAGATCTCAGCTCCCCGTGCCGTTCTGAACAAAACCTAGTAAACCGATCGTTCCTCTGACTCCGTTAAGGTCTTCGTCGGAGCTTCGTCTTTTTCGACGAGGTTTTGACCTTTTGGGACTTTTTTCGGTAAGTTTCCGATCGACTTCTGATTTGTTTTCGTTGTGAAAGTGTTGTGGATTAAATTTTCGATCTTTTTACGACCAGGTTGTGCCCTTCGACGTCTCCGGCGACCATTCTGGCCATCGTCCAGCCACCAGAAATTTTTGGGTAAGTAAACTGGCTCAACCCGGTCTGAACCGGTCGGCCCATTAGCCAAACCCGAACCGGTTTGGCCCAAAGCCCAAACCCAGTCAACCCGATCCCATCGTCCAACCCGACCCGTCTCTGACCCGCCTGTCCGACCCGTTGACCCAACCAGCCCATCCGACCCGTTGACCTGGTTTAAGTCAACCCGTCTACCGAGTCAACTCAGTCCGAGTCAGCACGATGAGTCAACCGAGTCAACTCAGTGAGTTAACCTGCCGAGTCAACTCAGTTGACCCATGTTGACTGCTGACGTCATGCTGACGTCAGCATTGACTTTGACCGTAGACCAAAAAGTCAAATTTTCCGAAAACTCCTATTTTATGTTTTTCGACGTCCTGAGTCCATTTTTGAAGCCCGTTTTGCAAAATTCTGATCCAAAAGCCTCCAAATCTGACCTTGAGCCCGAACTTGTTTATGTACTTAATTATTGGTTAAGAGCTTGTGAGTAAAATCTGATCTTGTAATTTTTGTGTAATTGAAGGTATTCTCGGTTCCTTGGATGCTCGATGTCGAGGAATGTCGAATTTAGGTTCGAGGGTATTCGAGTGTCGTATCATGAATCAACAGTTATAGCTCGGAACTAAGGTAATACATTACTACCCCTTGTATGCTTTATGTACATGTTGATATCTGGTTAAAGCATGCATGCTTATGATGAGTGTTTTGTGAACTCTGCTTAAGCCGAATTCGATACGAAAAATAAGAATGAGAGTCAGTAAGAGTAAAATACTCGGATAAGAATATTAATAGATCAGGAGTGTCGAAAGTGCTAATAATAATAATAATACAGTTAAATCTGAAACTCTATCAATGGTGTCTAAGAACCAATGTTCAGAATGCGGAGTATGAGATGTTGGATACAAAATTACGAAAATACCCTTAGAGCATAAGTATGACTAAACTACCCATCTGATAAAGGAAATGACCTAAAATCTGCATTCGACCTAATTATGCAATTTACACTACCCAAGATGTATGTTAATGGAAAGACTTCGGCATCATTATGCAATACCTGTGATACAAACTTGGATAATCCCTCAAACTCTGTATAACACATGAATGAGAATTTTCTGGAAATATTGTTGAAATCCTAAGTCGATCCTTATGAAAGTAATACGTGAATTAGATGAGAATGATCGTAATGACCAAAAAGACGGTAATGCCCTCGAGCACCGAAATGTTTGATTAATTTGAATGACAATATACCCTCAAGTTCTATAATGAATGAATCGTCTGTAAAGGGCCGGAGAGTTAGGACACCTTAATCTCGTTTGAGTACGTGAATGATGGAGGTACCAAATGGTAATTCAGAAAGAAATGGTAGATTTATCTCAGTCTAAAATAACCGAAATACCCTCATGAGTTAATCGGTAACTATGTATTTGATGAAATTATGGATTTGTTAATAAAACTAAATTAACTAAAAGGCCATGATAGCCTAAATAATCGGAACATCACTGAAAATATCTGATAACTTAAAAGACTTTAATTTAGAAATTCTTGAATGTCCGGTTAGAAAACTAATGAGCAAATAGGATACCCGAGTTTTGTGAACCATTGCCCTCAATGTTGGTATAATTACCAGAATGTCTATGAACGTCGAAGTGACCATAATGCTCTTGTATGCTTAAAAGACTAAAGTACCCATAATATATTTGAACTTTCTAAGATCTTGATGTATCACCTCCTGAATATCTAGGTTAAACCGTTAGTATGAACCCCCCTTTTTAATAGGGGCCACGTTTCAGAAATCCGTTCAAGTTGTCAAGAGTTCAATATGTCCCATTCCGTAAATGCCAAGTATCTCCAGGTAATGATCTGTCCCACCTAGTGTGTTCCATGTGTGATATATTTTGTTGAATGGATTGTATAATTATTTAATCATGAATAATATAATGTTGATGAACATTTCAATTGTTATTGAGATTGCATCACTATGTTAGAAAATGAGATAAAATGATGAACTTGATATATGATGACATTCTCTGCCTACCTGATATATGTCTGCTCAATCTGTATACTTGGTATGTGATCGTTTGATCTGTGATGGTATTGTCTGACTGTTTGATGAATTTGTTAGCATGATCTGTTATTTTGACCTATGATGGGATAATCTGTTTGCATGATAAATGCTGAAAATGTTTGCTCTGCTCAATAGTATGCCCATTTATCTGTCAAAAGCATGAACTTCTGTTTCTGATACTCTGAATAGAATATGTCTGTTACATGTATTATGTTACTCATGTCTGGAATCTGAACACCGATTACTGTCTGGGGTATACTGTTGGGTTATGTTATAAAGTGTCTGCAGGTACAGCCCTGATCCAGCTGGTAAACCCTTCTGTTAAGCTCCTACGCCCACGGGCCTAGGGTAAGTCTTTCTGGACCTAAGGCATTCCCTTAGGTAGGCTCCTACGCCTCAGGCCTAGGGTAAGACCTTCTGTATGCAGTTATGGGGGACTGCATATTGGTGTAAGGTTGGAGGGTAGTTCTTGTAAACTTCTGTATGAACATTGAACATTTGCATTTAATCTGTTATGCGCTCATATGATATGATGTTAAGTACTTATGTATGTTTGATTTGCAACTTATTAAAACACACTAGGCTTCGTGGTTTAACTTCTCCAACCCGCCACTCTGTTGATTCTCTGAACAATAAGCTCTCTTTTAGTACTCAGTAACATAGAAAGAACAAACCTTGTTGTCCTTAAGAATAATGCTTCACTAAATTAGCGAAACATAAATGGAGACAAGTATTGCCTGGAACATCATAAAAATATTATGCCTACCCTATGTCTGCATGAGCTTATATCATCTTTTGGTAGTTTTGTATTACTGAGCTTTTCCAAGCTCACATTATTTTTACTATCGCAGGTTAAAAGAATATAGCATGACAAAATGTTGACATCAGTGTTCGGAGTTCCCTCGACGTTGCCTCTTGAGTACGATACTGTATAGTTAAGGGGCATGTAGGTCATGTATGGTTTCCTGTCAGTGTCTGTAAAATACTTTTCTGAAATTTTTGTTATGTGTTTAAATGATTTCCTGAAATTGTATTTTAAACAGAAGTTGATTTTACAGTTTGATAAGTGTTTTGAGAAAGAAAAAAAATGTTTTCATGTGTATTTTCACTGTGGGTCGCTCTTGTGACCCTAATGTGACTTCCTAGGATCCGTTGTAACGCATAGGCGGGTTTAGGGGGTTACAGGTACTATTTTCTCCTTAGGTGCTTACTCGGGGCCTTTACGCTACATGTGATTTTAGAGGGTTTTTTTTAATGAGGCTCACATTTTTTTAATAAATAAATAAAATATATACTAGTCATACTCATAATACTTTGGTTGTGAAATATTTTTTGCATTGTTAATGTTTGGAATAATAAAAAAAATACTTGAACTACGATAATTGCAATTATAACATATATTGTTTTTTTTTCAAATTCTTAATATGATCTCTTAGTGATATTTGTTTTATTTCTTTTACATAACAATTAATTTTTTTCTTTATAAAAATATGATGAATATCCATAATAAGTAATAACCGTGTATCATTTATTGAAAGAATATTCATCGGTAAATTAAAATTTTATCAATTACTTTCAGAGAATAAAATTAATCTAAAGGGTATTGTGATGGTTATTTTCTGAAAATTTTAAATTTTTATATAATTTATATATTTTTTATATTCCGTTAATGATTTAATTTAGCTACTCTTAAATTTCAAATATATATCTTTTAAAAATTTACACATTTTGACATAAACTTCTCTATCGTCCATATATATTTATGTTATCATGCTGTGGTTTTGAACCTAAAAAGAATAATTCAAAATAGGGGCTACTTGGTTTAGAATAATAAAGATAAAGATTCAGTTAAATGGATCTTAAATATTTTAAGGGGGATATTGCTTTCTAATGAAGTCATTTACATTACTTGCCTTGTGAGGGTTCATTTGACTGAATCTTTATCCTTTTTATTTTAAACCAAGTAAACCCTAATTTGAATTGTTATTTTTAAGTTGAAAACGACAGAAGGTAACAATTAAGGACATCGATTTAGTAAACGATTCATTCGAAAAAAGATACTCATTTATTAGGCTAGCTTTAGTCATCAATTGTTGTAGTTAATACAATATTAATAAATCTTAAACCCTAAACCAAAGATTCAAACCCTAAACATTAAACTATAAACTCTAAAAACTAAACTATAGTCCTAAATCATAAACCATAACCTTGAAAACTTTAAAAATCTAAACCCCAAACATTCAACACTAAACCCAAAAACACAACCTCAAAACCAAAAACCTCAAACTATAAATTCAAAAAACTAAAAACATAAACCCAAACCCTAAATATATCATAAACTTTAAATCCTAAAGAACTAAACCTTAAACCAACAATCAAGGAATCCATTATTTTGTTTAATATTTATTTTTTCGGTCTAGTTTATGTCCGTTTTATGATCCATATTCGGAATTCGTAGTTCTCTCTCCTACACAATATCGTCTCCAAGATTTGAACTTGTATTTCTTCTTGGGAATGTAATGTGTCTTGCCATTGCATCCTACACTTGTTGATTAATTTAACATTTCATTAACAAACTATTATTTTTATTGTTTTGTTTTAAAACATCTTAAATACAACTAAAGCAGTAAGAAACAACTTATAAAATTATTACTTAAAAAGTTATCAAAGTTGTAGAAGTAAAATATGAGACACTCATGTTACTATTCATCGAGACGACCCTAACCATAATAATACAAAGTACCAGGTGAGAAACAACATGAAATGATTTGGTGGTTTGATTTAATTCCACGGGAATTTGGAACCTATGCTTATTTATCTATTTATTTTTTCATACTTTTATAAGTGTAAAAGGATAAAAGAAAATATGGTCATGTTGGTAAAGAGAGGTTTGAGTTAAAATTAGAAGTTTGAACTAAAATTAGAGGTTTGACCGGTTAAATCCGCTAATTTGGATGTTTGGTAAAGAACAGATTGAGATGAAACCTCTAATTTTGAAAAAACTGATAATAAATGTCATGTTTGGCATTTAGCGGATAGTTGATAGCGGATTACATTAGCTGATTGCATTAACCGATTTGACTAGCGGATTGTATAAAAATATTTGGTAAAATTAACTGATAGCCGTTTGATTATTTAAACAAGCAAAATGACATATAAGAACATGATTATATTCGATACTTATTTGAATAATTTATTAGTTATCAATATTTTGTATCTATTAATATGGCATTACTAAGCATATTTGAAGAATCTATACATTAATTTATTATTTATATGATTATTTTAATATAATTTAATTAATTACTAAATTTAAATACAAATATAAATGTGTGAGAATAAAAAGAAAAAAACAAAAAGTGTTAGTTTACAAATGTAACAATGTAAATACGTGAGATTAAAGAATTAAAATAGAAATGATTAAATTTAGGTTATTTGAAAAATTTTAATAATGGTTAAGGGTAAAATGTATTTTTTATAACTCTTATGTTAAAACCTCTAATTTCAAAAAGCTCCTATTAGCAGTTTTTTCAAAATTAGAGGTTTCGCCCCAATTCGTTATTTTAATCCACTCTTTACCAAACATTCAAAATAGCGGATTTGACCAGTCAAACCTCTAATTTTGGCTCAAACCTCTCTTTACCAAACATGGACAGAAGCTTTTTAAAATTAGAGGTTTTGACATAAGAGTTATAAAGACCTTTTTTCCCTTAACAATTATAAAAAATCTCCAAATAACCTAAATTTAACCATTTCTATTTTAATTCTTCAACCTCACATATTTAGATTGTGACATATGTAAACTAATATTTTTTGTATTTTTTCTTTTTATTCTCACACATTTATATTTGTATTTAAATTTAATAATTAATTAAATTATTTTAAAAATAATTATATGAATAAATTAATATATAGATACTTCAAATATGCTTAGTAATATTATATTACATTTATTTTTCTTAATCTAATTAATATTAATAGATACAAAATATTGATAATTAATAAACTATTCAAATAAGTATCAAATATAATAATGTCATTATATGTCATCTTGCTTGTTTAAATAATCAAACAACTATCAGTTAATTTTACCAAATATTTTTATACAATCAGTTAATACAATCTGCTAATTAAATCAACTATCAACTAATATAATCTACACTCAACTATTCGCTTATTGTCAATCATAATCTAAATAAAATAGAAGGGAAATTGTTACAGCGAGCGCGAAAACTAAACAAAACAAAAACAAAGAGGTCGCCTTTAGACGTTCAGAGAAACCAAAGATCCATGCAGTGCAGTTAACCAACCAATGGGCGCCTGTAGGAAAATATCATGCTTTAGTTTTTTTATGAAAGCTAGAGTAATTATAAGTAGTATATGTTTTAAATATACTCTCAACCATTTGACAATGAACGCTCAATCACCCTGCTGCAGCTGCTGGTGCTCAAACTCGTGACCTCTAGAAACAACAACCATTCTCTTAACCACTGAGCCAAGTTAGTTCGTGTTCATGCTTTAAATTTCTAAATATACACAATGCGCGGATCTCAACCGATGACACGCGATAAAGTTATTAGAAACGAAAATTAGCTATAGTTAATGGAATTTTTGAAAGTTCATTGGCATGAGCATAACTATGGAAGCATAGTTGCGGGGTGTTTACAAAGGTTTAGAGTTTAAGATGTGAAATTTAAAATTATAGTTTAAAATTTAATTTTTAATGTTTTTTTAGTATGGAAAATAAAATAATATACAATTAGTGCCATAAGTTTTTTGTTTACTTTTTTCTAGTCCTCTAAATACAATTTTAGACATTCAAGATGAAGATTGCAATAGTTAGAGGCTCATTACGCCTCTGATTTGTTGAATGATAGTATTCTCTTTTCATAAAAAAAAAACAATTTAACAATTTGATATAAATACGATTATTAAATTTTACTTAATATTATATATAAGGTTGGATATTGAAGACAACATTTTTTAATTATTTGGAAACAATATTTATATAGAACTTTTTTTTCTTTAGTATAACCCCAATATTTAATTCAATGACGGACTCATTATACTACAGAAACAACACTCTTCATTTAAATTCTTTTTCATTCAAATAATTGAGAGTATATTCAGAACAAATATTACTTATAATAGTACTTTAAAATTTACTATGCGTCTAAAACCTTTTGTTCTTCTTGACATCTATTGTTTTTTCTCAAATTTTAAATATTATATGGGTTTTATTTTGATGCACAAGCTGTGTAAATTTTTTTTACACATTCCTTTTATAAAATTTAAAATCTAAATCACAGACCCTAGCAACCTAAAACCTAAGCCCTAAATCCTAAACTCTAAATTCTAAATTCTACCCATAAACCTTAAATTATATACCCTACATACTAAACCCCTAAACCCTACCCTAAAACCCTAAACCCTAAAATTAAAGGGTTTGTGTAAACTTTAGTTTACACAAGCTTATGCATCAAAGTATTTTCCATATTATATATAGTACTTTTTATTTCCTTCTTTTAAACTACAACACCCTTGATTTCTCGATATACATCATTTACCCAACAACTGCGCTGGGAATTTTTTAAAATAAGAATACAACAAAGAGCAATGACTAAAAAACATTAAACATCGATCTATCACATTGTTTTAAAAGATCAACAAAGAATCTTTAACATCATAGTTAATCTTTTCTAAATTAGGCTGCACGGCGAATTGAATCATCTGCGGTGACCCGCAAGCCAACACGAGAGTGTCTTTAGAGTCCTTCGGGATGTGATCCCGGAGAATACTTTCTGTGATGAAACCTAAGCTATATCGCCATCCTTCCCTTATTGATTCAGCAAAATGTCGTCTTCGGTTCGGTTTGCATACACCACGTACATCTCCGTCTCGTCCTTGGGGTCCTTTAAAATAGCTTGGATAACTTGATAGATCAGGGTGATCCCTGTTCCGCCGGCTAACCTTGCTAGTTTCTTGGCAAACTTGGGTTTGCCATGAACCAAAAAGTTACCTCGACCGATGTATTCAATGTGACCCAAAGGACCCTTCACGTCTAGTGATGAACCGAGTGGGAGGGAGTCCAAATATTGTGACATTAGCCCACCATTTGGGAATTTCGTGTGCACCCCTTTGAAATAAACCTTGACCACTAGATCAAAGTAGCCAACTTCATCAACGTGGCTAGATGGGGTATAGGCTCTCATACAAAGCTTATCTTCAATCATGACACTCAGAAATATGTGCTTCCCTACTGGCAATCCGAGCACTTGATGTTCAGATGGCAACGCGAATCGGAACCGACGAACGTTGTGAGAGATCGATGTTTTTTTGATGAGTTTGCATGGGATTTTCTCACGTAGTACCAACACCCCTTGTCTTGTTGGTGCAACTTCTTTAATAGGAGCTAAATGGGGAAGGTTTGACGCCCCATGCAAGGAACTATTAGGTGAGGATGCTGCCGAGTCGGAAGTGTATCCCGACGCGATCAACTCACCGATTCGATAACTGTCAAGCAAATTCTTTGCTTTGTCTGAGTGAATAGCGTCGAACTCTTCAGTGCAGTCAGTCCCGGCATTGATCAAAATACTGTCCGCACCACCGGGGTGATCCTTGATGTAACTTGAGCAATCATAGATTTGACCATGAACGACGATCCATGCCGAATCACTAGAGTTATGTTTCTTGACCTCGGACATCGAAAATGTTTGAGAGGCAGTGTTCATGAAAGGAGACGACACACTCTTCTTCAAAGCCGGATTCATATCGGCGTTTCCAAGGTGTCGTTCCTTTTCCATCCATCCACCGGATTGGTTGCCCGGTAAAGTTGGGTGATCGAAAACGATCCCGATTTTGCCTTTGTGCGGCTTGCAAACGCTTGTTTTCACTCGGAACCAGCAGTTGTTCATCATTCCCTGTTACACATAATGAAAACAATTTCTTGGTCAAATTGTAGTTTTGGTCCTTCTAGTAATTAAAAACTACACGGGAATCAGTACAATACTTACCATAAGGTTCCAAATGAGCTTTTCAGGCTGGGTGTTAAAGGCCTGGTCCCAGGCACGAACCGCTATCTCTTTGGCTCCCAAAAGGTCAAGCACTTGGACTTCCAGTGACCAAAAGCACCAGCACCAGTATTTGCCATACTTGTTTGCCCTTTCGGGGTGGTCCAGCGTGCACACGTGCCAGGATTCACCGCCATCCATTGTTACCTCCACACGTGTCACCTTCCTCCCACCACCCGAGTATGCATAGCCTCTCAAAGTGTATGGTGTCTGAGTCGTCCACGAGTTGATGGGTAAGATCTCTTCATGACAAGGAGTCGTTATCACCGAGTTGATATTTAACTCGTTGATTACGTATTCCGGCTTATACCACCAACCTGCAAACATTACATCATCACGTTTGAATTTCCCATGAAAAATAACTTTACTGAGCAGTAAATGTTTTTTTACTGTTAGTATTATTTTTACCTTCAGCGTCGGCCAGCTCTGAATCAACGTGAGAAGGAAGGGCCTTATTATCTCTACAATGATAATAATTTTCAGATTCTTTCGTCGTGACGATTATCCGTTTCAACCATTTCACCATTTTCCCGCCGATGAACCCTGGTGTGATGACCCGAACCGGGAACCCGTGGTCCGGGGCTAACAGCTCGCCGTTTTGCATGTAGGCTAAGATAATATCACGAGACGGGTCCATGACGAACTCCTTTTTAATGCTGGTTCCGTACGTTGTTCCGCCGCCGCCGGGCAAATGCTCGGCGCCTTCGAAACACACATTGAGGGAACCACGTTTCTTGCCGAAGATCCCACATTGTTTGAGCACGTCGCACAACGGTACGCCTTTCCACACCGAAGTGGAAATCACCGAAGCTCCCCAGTTGAAACCCACCGTTTGTTTCACCATGTTTTGTTCTTTACGTCGGTTCACGGCGCAAACCAAGGTGACCGGGAATTCACGGCTTTGGAACTCGTTTACGAGCTGGTTCATGGTTAACTTCATTGGCCGTCTGACTAAACCGGTTATTTCGACGGTCCAGTCATCCCACGAAGCCTTGGGGACGGCGCCGTGGTTACGGACGAAGTGGAGAGGAACCGGGGTGATGAAACCGTGGTGCATGAGGCGGTTCAAAGGTGGTTCAGTGTTGAAAGGGTGTTTCCCCGTGAGACGGACCAAGGAAGGGTTCCGCTCGATCCAGTTATCGGCGGTGGCTTCGTCTCGAACGTCCAAGATCGACGGTTCGACCTCGTTGTTGGATTTGACAATCATGGCTTTATAATCGTCGATCTCGTCATCTCCATCGTCGATGGAGGAATCATAATCATAATTATCATGAAGGTGGTGTGTTGGACCGGGCTTCAAGGGGGTGAAAACGCCCAAAGCCGGTTCAATCCCCCTGAACTGTTGATTATCGACCGAAGCCGCCATAGCTATGAAGATTTTTACTCCAGAAAAAGAAAGAAAGAAATCTCCTTTACTCACTCGATCTTCTTTTTCTTTATCTTTCCGAGTTTCACTTCGAAAATGAAGAATCCGGGGGAGGGAGTAGGGATGTAAAAACAAGTTAGAACCTGATAACCTGACTGAAATCTGCCCGAGTCAGAACCTGATTTGACCCGAGTTTTTGTTGACCCGAACCCGATCTGCAACCGACTGTTGTTGATCCGAACTCGAATTTGACCTGTTACTGTAGCAACCGAACCCGATCTGCGTCCGACTGAAAACGACCCGAACCCGAATTGGACCTGAAACCCGACCTGCGTCCGACTGAAAAGAACCCGAACCCGAAGCCGACCTGGCAAATAACCGAAATTACCCGACTGAATTGACCTGATATCCGATTTTACCCGACCTGAAATGGACCCGACCTGAAAATGGACCCGACCTGAAATGAACCCGACCTGAAATGGACCCGACCTGAAATGGACCCGACCTGTTTTGAACCCGACTGAAATGGACCCGACCTGCTTTTAAACCCGACCTGTTAAGTGACCCGACCTGTTCTTGACCTGAACTGATAAAATACAAGAAATTTGTTTGTAATAATATTAGCTCTCAGATCTTATAGCAAAGACATAATTTATCTCACATAAAATAATTTATTTCAATACAAAGGAGAAATCAATATTGAACATCTGATGGGATTAAAATATTGAATTTCAAAATTACAAGGACTTAATAAGTATTCAAACTCAAAATTTAGGGACAATACATAGTTTATCTAATAATTATACTTATATAGACCTAAATTGTTATTAGACCAAAAAATTGAGGACACATGTGAGTTGTGACATGCTCATCCTTCTTTTAGTTCAACCATGTTTAATTAAATCTAAAGAAACTATACCAAAAGTTAGCACTAAAAAAACAAACTAAAACTTAAATAATCTAAACCCTAAACATCTAATTAAGGAAGGGCCTAAAGGGTAATTAACCCATAAATAACAAATTCAACTCAATTTTCAATCAATTTGGCGCCCCCTCCCCCCGCCCCCGCCAATTCGAAATCCCCCCCCCCCCGCCAATTTGGCTACAAACTTTCCCCAAATTAAAAATTAAAATATTTTTAATTTTTAACTTTCCCCCTAAACTAAAAACTAAAGTATTTTTAATTTTTAACTTTCCCCCCTAAACTAAAAACTAAAGTATTTTTAATTTTTAACTTCTCCCCTAATTAAAATTTTAATTTAATGATCATAATTAATAAAATGATTTAAATTTTAAATAATTTATTTTTAATTCATCCATCACAAGTTATTAATTTAATAAAATTTAAGTTATTAACGCCAGAAATAATTCACATTAAATGAGTTAATACTAAGCATATTGAATTATTTAACAAAATTTAAAATTTAGAAGCATGAAATGAATATTTAAATACAATTTTTTATACATATATATTAAATTGATTATATATGTATATTTAACAGAAATATTATTTAACACTTTAAATTGATTTAAAAAATTAATAGTTAATATTTTACATTTATCAACACTTTAAATTCATCAAATCATAGACCCTAAACCCTAAACTCTAAACTATAATGTATATAAGTATGTATATATCTATCAATGTATGAACTCTAAACCCTTGATGAGTTTTACCTTAAACCTTAAACTCTAAACACTAAACCCTAAATCCCAAACCATAATGTATGTAAGTATGTATGTATATACCTATCAATATCTAACGCCTAAACCCTTAATGAAGTTTTCCATAAACCCTAAACCCTTAAATCCACAACCTAAACCCCTAAACCATAAACTCTAAACCATAAACCCTAATGTATGTAAGTATGTTTATATATATCAATATATGAACCCTAAACCCTTAATGAGTTTTCGCTACACCCTAAACTCTAGACAATTGATCATAAAACATAAACATTAAACCCTAAACTCTAATATATATATAAGTATGTATATATGTAGCTATCAATGTATGAGCCCTAAACCCTTAATGAATTTCTCCCTAAACCTTAAACACTAAACTTAAACCTTAAACCATAAACACTTAGTGAAGTTTTCATAAAACTCTAAACCCTTAAATCCACAACCTAAACCATTAAAACATAAACTCTAAACCTTAAACCATAATGCATGTAAGTATGTTTGTATCTATCAATGTATGAACCCTAAACCCTTAATGAGTTTTCACTACACCCTAAACTCTAAACATTAAAGCTTAAACCTTAAACCTTAAACCCTAATGTATATAAGTATGTATATATATAGGTATTAATGTATGAGTCCTAAACCCTTAATGAATTTTTCCCTAAACCCTAAACCCTAATGCATGTATGTAAATGTACCTATAAATGTATAAACCCTAAACTCATATTCATTATTTTTTAATCCATCCAATATTTTATAATTTTAATTTGATATTTTCATCATCCTAGACCCTAAAACTTTATTTTTATTCCAATTTGACCAACATTTTTTTTATTTTGTCTAATGTTTTATTATTTTAATTTAATATTTTCTTTATTCTAGTCCTTTAACTTTATTTTAATTCCGTATTGACCCTTGTATATATTTTAATTCATCATGTTTTATAATTTTAATTTGAAACTTTGTTCATTCTAGACCCTAAAACTTTATTTTCATTCTAAATTGACCTCTACTTATTGTTTTGTAATTACTCTAATTTTTATATTTTTAATTTGATATTTTTGTTCATTCTAGTCCCCAAAACTTTATTTTTATTCCAAATTGACTCATTTTCCTTGTTTTTCTTTTAAATTTGTCTAATGTTTTATAATTTTAATTTGATATTTTTGTTCATTATAATCTGTGAAAGTTTATTTTTAATCCAAATTGACCCATTTTCAGTCCAAATTGACCCATTTTCATTATTTTTTTAATTACTCCAATGTTTTATAATTTTAATTTGATATGACTTTAAACAATTGACTTAAAATCAATGACGATTGACGGAGGCCACCCTAGAGTCTATCAACTACATATACGGTTGTACCGAACTCAAACTCAATACGAATTTCAATTCTGAAAATACCCTGACCTGAATTACCCGACCTGAAACTACCCGACCTGAAATTACCTGACCTGAAATGCACCCGACCTGAAATGCAACCGACCTGAAATGAACCCGACCTGAAATGAACCCGACCTGAAATGGACCCGACCTGAAATGGACCCGGCCTGAAACGAACCCGACCTGAAACGGACCCGACCTGAAATGGACCCGACCTGAAATGGACCCGACCTGAAGTGTATCCGAACCCGAATTAACCTGTCAATTACCTGCTTCGGACCCGACCTGTTTTGACCCGACCTGAAATGGACCCGACCTGAAATAGACCCGACCTGAAATGGACCCGACCTGAAATGAATCCGACCTGAAATAAACCCGACCTGAAATGGACCCGCACCCGACCCGAGTCGAGTCAAAACAGAAAAATGACCTGAAATGACCTGTATCCGATTTTACCCGACCTGACAGTACCCGACCTGAAACCCGTCCGATTACCTGTTTTTACATCCCTAGGAGGGAGAAGGCGTTTATATAGGCTCGTGGAGGCCATAATCTTATGACAGAACAATAGGAAGGAGTTTATTGGTTGCGACCGTGTCTATGGACAGTGACCGTGTACTTTGCTTACTTGACATGGTAAAACATTTTTTCATTCATAAAAAATAAATAAATTCTTTTACTGAATCAAATAATCATTTTTTTTATCAATGAGATTATACATTGAATATCGGGTAATTTAGGGGATAATCCATTTTAGATTATTAATTAGGGATATAGGGGAGTTTGGGGATATTTTGGCATCTAGGCCAAAATCTACAGGACCACGCCACCCCCTTATGGCGTGGTCACTTTTTAGCACAACTTCGCCACCTCCTTATGGCGAGGTCACTTTTTAGCACAACCTCGCCACCTCCTTATGGCGAGGTCACATGGACCACGTACTTATATAGCCAAGTCACATCCACTTGAATCATGTAAGGTACGTGAGTTGCATGGTCCATGTGACCTCGCCATAAGGAGGTGGCGAGGTTGTGCTAAAAAGTGACCTCGCCATAAGGAGGTGGCGAGGTCCTGTAGATTTTGGCCTAGATGCCAAAATATCCCCCAAACTCCCCTATATCTCTAATTAATAATCCAAAATGGATTATCCCCCAAAATATCCCTTGAATATCACCCCTAATTTATGAATTCAATTATCTAATTAACTTTAAGAGTTTATTATGGGAAAACCCTTCCAACTTAATTTGTTTCATTCATAAGGTCAAGATTCAAAATTCTTACTCTGTTTAAGGGATATATTGCCTCATCCCACTAGACCAACTAGTTGTTGATAATGAATGTTGAATTTTTTTTATACAGTGTAATTATGAATATCTTAAATTTACATATATATATATATATAATATCATTCTTAACGTGATATTTTGGTAATATTTATTTAATTTTTAATCTTAATAAAATTTAAATACATTGTGTAGATAAAACTACTCAAAATTAGATCTTCTAAAAACAATATAATTTTTCACTTGATCTATTTTAAAATATAAGTATGAAATATTTTTAAATTATAACTCGCAAAATACAAATGCTCAAAACTAGATGTAATAAATTAAGTCTATATATGTTCTTAAGCGGGTACGAACCATATACATTCGCCCTCACAGATAAATGGATGCAGGATGCTCACTTCATAATCAAAGTTTATTAAGTTAAATGTAATATTTTGTTGGGTAAACTACTCCAATGACATCGAACTTTAGAAGTGTACCTATTTTGACCACTAAATTATCGAACTCGTCAATCAGACCACTAAACTTATTAAATTGATCTATTTTGACCACTGCCGTTAAAAAACTAACGGAAGTGACGTGGGGGTGACATGGCAGTTAACGGAAATTTATAAATTACACATTTAATCCTTGTTATTTACCTAAAATATCAATTTGGTATAAATTTTAATTTAATTAAATAAAATTAACCAACCAACCAAATGACGACACATGTACCATCTATTTTTATGTTTTAATTTAATAGATTTAATCAACCAACCAGATAGTAACACATGTCACCATCTGATTGGCTTACGTTTTGCAGAGATATATGGCGCCATTCTAGGATTCCATTATCTAGTACCATGACCAAAATGAACTCCTGCTTCCAACATCTCTTCCAAATTTATGTTCCAATATCTTCTTGTCACTTCTCTTCACAATTTCTCTTCCTATCTCTTTTTTTACTTAAAATAAGAGAGATATAACCCCCTCGACCTGGCTTAGTCGCCAGACCGCATTGAATGGGTTACACGGGGAAAACCGAAGTGAAACCCGTTGAGGCTCCACTCCGATTAGAAACCCTAGAAATTTTATCTTGTCTAGATACATTTATTAGACCTTATGTGAGAGGACACGCATCGGAAAACACACATGGATACAAAACAAGCAAAACAGGCAATTAAGATAGCCCTTTTTAAAATTTTCAACAGGCCGTATCGATACGCTTGTACTTGGTCAACACCCCAAGTCAAACCTAGGGACACTGTATCGATACCCACAAGGTGAGTATCGATACACCCTCAACGGTCAACTTCCCTAGGTCAACTTCAAAGACCGTACCGATACTCTCAGGACCTGTACCGATACGCCAAAATCTCGTCAATTTCTCAGATTTCCAAAGAGCATTTTGGGTATCGATACGCCCCCGCGTACCGGTACGCCTTGCCCAAAACAAGGGACCGTATCGATACCGCCCTTGAGCGTATCGAAACGCCATGCTTTGCAAAACAAGTTTTGGCTGCAAAAACACAAGGGACTCCACGCAAGAGGCATATAGCAAGCATTTAAGCAACATACAATCACACATATAACACAAGGCATCTATGGATCCACATGTAAAGCAAGATAAACACATAACGAGGCAACATCCAACATGATAAGATTTTGAAAGGAAACATGCATATTTAGCATTCATCAACAAGGCCAAAAACTAAAGGAAAGGATAAATCGTCATGGCATAAGGCAATACAAGCTCAAAACATCTAAGCAAACTTGTCTAAGCAAAAAGGACATTCCAACAACACTTCAAAACATAAAGGTCCTATCCCATTGCTTAATACTAGTTATTGAAGTCTAAACTCATACTTGAGCAAACCAAACTTCCTTGGATTCTCCCTTGTTCCCCGAGCTGCTCTGAAGGTCTAAGAGCATGCATTGTTGGAAAAGAGAGCGTAAGCATTTAATCTTAGTGAGCGGTGCTCAAAACGGTAGCTACAACAATGCAGTTTTAAAACATTAGTTTGGTTGAAAACCAAAACCATTTCCAAACCATTTCCACATGCTTGAACACATAAAAACATACATTTACCTTCACGTGCATTTACCGAATGCAACCACAAGCCATAGGCTTACCACATGCTCATTCTCATAATGCAAGCATAGTAACCAACAATGCATAAGCATAATAGAAAGAAATCAACAACATGCTTAACATGAGAATTAAAGCATCATGTGTATATTGACATTCATCGTTTTTATTCTGATATGCGGATAGTTTCTCAAACCCACTAGACACTTCCGTTGGAATCTCACATCACCGTACTCCCATTAGTGGAATCTAACATCACTAAGGCCACGCGCAACTTTCACCTCGAGTGCACTCTAATCTTATTGATCGATCAATTATATCCGGTAACAACTCAACACGTGTCAATATACTCATTCACAACCACAAGCATTTCCGATGCTTGAACCACTTACCATGTCCAAACTTCCATGCAAAGCATGTACTCACAATGCAAGTATAAACACAAGTCATAAGTCTCAACATGTATAACAATGCAAACTAACACATTATCAACATGATATGTTCACATTGCATCAAGATGCATAAAACACGAATTAATTGCATAAAACCTTTAAAACTTACTATTGAGCTTGGATTGGCCTTTCAAGCCCAATCCAAACTTTCAAAACATTCCCTTAACCACGTTAAGGCTTTTAAAATCGATCCACTCACCAGTCAACACACAAACGATGTCCGAGATGCTGAATCAAGCCTCCGAACTACCCGGATTTCCGTCCACGGAGCTCGAATCCAATTCCTTTGTTTTAAGCAACCCAAAACTGAACATTAGAACACTAATACACTAACAAACACAACAAAAACCCGGAACTCAACAATCTTGCAATAGTACACATCGATTCAAGCCCAAATTTCACCCGAAACACAATCAATTCAGTCCCAAACTACTTGCAGCCACACCCAACGAATTTACCATAAAAAATCTACCTTTTAACATCCCTAAACATCAACCCAAAGCTATCAAACCTTCAGTTGTCATTTAGACCAAAAACTCATCCAAAAACTCAAGATTTTCAACTCCCAAAATCACCCACAATACCCATTTCGGGTTTCCCATAACAACCCACCATTTTCATGTTATTTTAGCAATAAAACAAAGTTAAAATCACCCTCAAACTCAGCCATAGACAACCCAAACGAAAAACCCATAAACTCCTTTTTATTTCAAACCAAACTTTAAAAATCAAAACATGTTTAACCTTAGATTTTGCAAAAATCTTAACATTTATGACTCAAGAAAGGTAAAAACAAGTTAAGGAATCATTTACCTTGAAGAAATCACTTGGATTGAAGTGTTGAAACCAATGGAATAATGAAATGGGGGTTTAGAGAGGCTTTAACGTGAAAAGCAAATTTGGAGAAGAAGATGGCTTTCAAATATCCCATTTTCCCTTATTTCTTTTATTAAAAATTCTCGTTTTGCCCTTTACCCTTTTAAAACACTTTAGGTGTGTTAAAAAATAGTTTTTCTCCAATTTAAATTTAACCCGACTCAATTTAACTAATTCGATTATCTCCCGGCCCTAAACTCGGGGCATTACAAGAGAGAAGACACCCTGAAATAAATAGTAGTTCCAATGAACCTTCTCTTGAACGGGGATTGGTCATTTTATCAACGAGCCAAGCCATTATTTTCTATTTGCTATTCTCTTTATTACTATTAACAAATTAACAAATCTTAACAACCGTAAAGAATGAGAAGAAATAAAATGGAAGAGAAACTACTCTCATGGAGATTTAATCTCGCACCAACTGCATGAAAAGCCCATGCTCTAGCCGCTGAGCCAAGTTCACTAATCAGATATAGGATACTAACATATTTTATTAAACTATTACTTTGTTGGTGAAAACTAAAGGAAAATTAAAGAAGAAAGAAAAAATAGTAACATGAGATTTGAACTGTAACACTCGGGTTTGGGGGTCGGGTGAATTAAATAATTAAAATAATGTTCCAAGTTTTGTTTTCAAAATAAATTGTGTTGGACATATTTTAATTTGAACCCAATAGCCATAGATTTCCTCCTTTTGTGAATATTTCATTTCATTAAGGGTAAAAAGGTCTTTGGCTTTTAAATTAAAACAAAACAATAAAAGTGCATTTTCATCATCTTCTTCCCCACCCTCTTCTAAATTTCCACGACAAGTTCTCCCTCACCTCAAGGTTACTATTCCATCACCATACACCTTCATTCTTGGTGATTTTTGAAAGGTAAACATGTTTTTGACTTTTCCTCACCTTCCTCTTCATGTCGGTACCTTTAGATTTCATTAAAACCCATTGTTTTGAGTTTTTCAAGTTCTAAGTTAAAAATCCAAACTTTATTGTCCATTGTTAAAGCTTTTGATTCCTTATCGTTATTTATGTATTTGGTAGCCCAAATGGTCAAACATATACGATTTTTACTTGGTTTTATGATGATTTCCGGATTTGGGTTTAAGTGGGGTTTTAGAAGGGTTTAAAGTTGAGTGTTGGGGCTGTTTAGTGTTGGGAATTGATGGCTGATGGCTGTATGATGTTTAGGGGTTGTTTTGGAAGCTATTAGGTGTGTTAAAAGTGTTGGAAACATTGGTTTTTTCCTGAGTTTAAGGGCTGCTCGAAAATGGTGTTTTGAGAGTGTTTTGGGTCGAGTATTAGCTTGAATTATGTTCTGGGTTTGCTCAATTGTATTGTGGACTGAAATGTGGTTGTTTTGATTGTGTTGGATTGTTTAGAAGCAAGGAATTGTGTTGGTGAAGCCTCGAGAACGAATCCGGATAGCTTGGTGGATTGATCGACTAGAGTTTGTTGAGCTTGGAGTAGTCAGTGAGTGGTTCTACGTTTCTAAATTGGTTTTCAAATGTTGGTTCGAGCATGTGGACCTAGGTCGGGCTTGGTAAACCCATCTAGAGTTGGGATTAGATTGGTAGTCTAATCTCAAGCTTAGTTTAGAAGACTTTGGTTGAACTTCTAAATGTTTTATTATGCCTCTTGTTTCATATTAATTGTGATTGATGTTGATATGTATATTGTGATATACATGTGAGTTATGGCATGATGATTTGTTGATGCATTGTGATATGCATGTGGTTGATGTAATGTGAGTACATGATGGTAAATCATGGTGGCTACGTGCTAGGCACGGGAAATAGTAAGAATTTTGTGTTATGAAAGATTGTGAAATGGGTTAGTATTGGCACTAGTATGCTTGGGTAGAAATGATCGATCATTAGGATGTTTAGTGTGCACACGAGAGTCGAAATGCACGCGTGGTCTTGGTGATGGTAGTCATCAAGATGGAGTACGGGTACGCCCATAAATCGTCTTTTATATGTTAGTCGGTGATGAGTGGGATCCCATCGACGGGGCGTGAGGATGAGTGGAATACCCTCCGCGTAAAACGGTGATGAGTGTAATCCCACCATGAGGTAATGTATTGGTTAAGTGTTGGATGTGAGTTCCAACGATTATCCGCGTATTCGGGTCATAGCTAGGTGTTAATACGGATTGTTGAATGTATTGCAAATACGTTTGGTTAAATGTGTTTCCATATGGTTGTGTTTATAAACATGTTGAGAATGGCATGATATTGATATTATGTTCATGCATCATATATTTGACTATTGTGGTTTCAAAGGTAAGAAAACATGCATTCTTCCTTGGTTGTGTTGCTCGTGCTTGGACCCTGCATTGTCGAGGCTTGTTTTATAAGCTTACCCTCACTAAGCTTTACGCTTACGCTCTCTTTTGTTCGACAATGCATATCCGTAGTTCGTGGGTTGCTTGTACAAGGAGAGGGCCTCCAAGTGTGCTAGTTGTGCTTTTGCTATCATCAAGTATGAATTTCTAAGTTATGGATGTAATAGATGAGCAATGGGATTTAGGTTGTTGTTTTGTGTAGGAGCTTGTTTAGACTCCTTTAATATGTTGATGTTTTAGTGTGTCTTGTTGAGGCCTTGTTTTGGATTGTAAACCATGTTTTGTTGCATGCCATAAATGCTTATGTGTATGTTTGTTCTAAGGCATGAAACCTTAATATGATATGTATGCCTCTTTCGGTGAATGCTTGATCCCCTTAAATGCATGCCCTTTTACATGTATGTGGCGTGATGATCATGCTTATACTAGGGTGTATGCCTCTAGAGTTGTGTTTGCATGTTGCATTTTGCTTTGTGAAGTTGTTGGGGTCGTTTGGGATCGTTTAGAGATTATTAAAGCTGGTTTTGGAACTCACATACTACATGCATTTCAGAACGGGTGTGGCTCTTGGGACACCCGTATCGGAACGCATTCCGGTGTGATTTGGCTACTGTGAACCCCTGTTTCGATACGAGTTTCGAAATGTTTTGGCTACTTTGAAAGCCTGTTCCGAAACGGGTTTCAGAACGTCTAGGCGAAATGGACCCCTGTTCCGAAACGGGGTGGATGCGTTTCGGTACGGGTGTTGGCTTTTTAAACTGAAGTCCATGTTTCGAAACGGGCAAAACCTGTTTCGAAACACATGTCTGAAAATGGGGCTTTTAACATCTCTAAAGGTTCTCAAGTGTTGGGCTTAGGCCCGGTTTGATGTTAGTCTTCTTGTAAGTCTTGTTTTTCGTTGTCGCTTTACACATAGGTTTAATTAAATCCATCTAGATAAGATAATAAATGAAAAAGTTTTCTCGGGTTGTTAACCGAAGTGAAGCCTTAACGAGTTTCGCCTCGGTTATCCCCGTGTGACCCGCTCGTACCGGTCAAGCGTCCGGACCGGGACGAGGGGGTTACACTTGTTAGTATCAGAGGCTGAGGTTTCCGAGACCTCGGGCATGTAAGTGAGGCAAGTTAAATTCTTGTATTGTAATTGCACGGTGTTTGCTTGCCATGTAAGTATGTTTGCTTGTTTATCAAGTATGCCTTGATGTTTGCTTATTTGATCGTATATGTATGTTGTTTGAAGCATGTTGAGTAGAGTCCCATTGCTTCTATTACATCAGAAAAATGATTTTTAAGTGAGGGAAACATACTTGAGCTACTTGGACCCTTGCCCTTGCTAACCAGAATTTTTGTATGTTGTTGTTGTAGTTGTTATCTGTGAGCGGTTATGTCGAGGCCTAGAGGTAGTCCCAGGTTGGTTCGTCAGGAACCCCGTGTTGTGGCTCATGTTAATGAGCCGATGGTTGGAGTAGAGGCTCCTGTGGAAGAGCCTGCTGTTGGAGTCGGAGCTCCTCCACCACCACCACCTCCTCAGCCTGATATGGAAGGTGAGGCTAGAGCCGAGGGAGCATGACCTCAGGTTGGCCAGGGTGGCCAAGGTCCTGCGGGGATAGATATGGATCCGCTAGTTCAAGGTATAGCGGGAGCGTTTCAGGCTGCAGTTGCCAGAGCTCAGGCTGCAGCTCAGCCGATAGGAGATGATGCTAGCTTACCCTTAGAGAGGCTCCGTAGCCTCAAAGCTGATGAGTTAAGGGGATCTACGCATGAGAGAACAGAGTTATGGCTAGAGAAGACAATCCGTATTTTGGCTCAGATGGGATGTGTTGGAGCTCGTAAGTTGGGTTGTGTAGTTTTGTTGCTTCAGGGTGATTCCTACACCTGGTGGGTCACCATTACTACCGGCGTGCCTGAGGCCGAGATCAGTTGGGATTTCTTTGAGACAACTTTCAGAAATAGGTATTTGGGGCCGAGATACTTAGATAAGAAGAAGCAGAAATTCATGGCTCTTGTTCAGGGAGACACCTCAGTGACAGATTATGAGATCCGCTTTGTCCGACTGAGTCAGTATGCTCCGGAGTTGGTTCCTACTGAGAGGGACCATTGTGATCGGTTCAGGTATGAACTTCATGAGGAAGTCAAGAGGTACACCTTGGCTACTGATTATTCTGATTTTAATGTCTTGGTCGCTAGGGCCAAGGACATCGAGCATAGCTTGGGGCTGACCAAGCGTTCGGGAGGATCCAGTTCAGGGAAGAGGCACAACAACTTTGATTGTGGTGTTACCAAGAGGCATCAGGGTAGTGGGCATCAGTTTGATCATAGGCGTGGCGGTGGCCACCATGGTAGAGGCCATTAGGGCCAGAGAGCTAGAAGGCGTTTGCCCGAGTGTGCCCGATGCGGGAGACATCATTCAGAAGAATGTTGGGAAAACTATCATGCTTGTTGGAACTGTGGATCGAGAGACCACTTCAAGAGAGAGTGTCCGCATCAGGCGACATAGGCACCGATTCAGGCACATGCTCCTGCGAGAGCGATCGACTATCAGAGAGGCCGTGGGCGCGGTTGTGGTTACTTCCAGCCGAGGGCTGATGCACCTAGGATAAAGGCACCGAGGAATCTTGCTCATGTTGTGGTAGTTCAGCCAGAGGCCGGTGGACCTGCTAGAGTCTACGCACAGAGAGAGGCAGGGAATGACAAAGATGTGATAGCAGGTAATTTTGAGTTACAGTCCATGTCATTGCTTTCCTTAGTCGATTCGGGTTCCACGCATTCTTACATTTTGAGTGAGCATGCAAAGAAGTTAGACATACCTGTCGAGTTTTTAGATGTAGGGATGCATGTGACTAGTTCCTTCGGTGAGACAGTTGTAGTTAGACGAATGTATAGGAGGTGTCCGTTGAAGATTCAGGGTTATGTGTTTCCTGTTGATATGATGGAACTTCCGTTCTACGATTTTGATATCATTTTAGGTATGGATTGGTTGGTTGAGCACAGAGCTAGTGTAGATTTTGAGACAAAGAGAATTTCGTTGAAGCTTTCCGATAGCTACGAGGTAGTGGTAGTAGGCGAGAGCGTTAAGTTCATGTCGAATGTTGTGTCAGCTTTAGAGGCTCATAGGTTGATGGACTCCGTTGTGGGGCTTATTTAGCGTATGTGATGAATCCGAATATGAATGAGGTTAGACCGAAAGATATCAGAACAGTTTGTAATTTTCCGGATGTGTTTCCAGAAGAGTTACCGGGTTTGCCTCCTAACAGAGATGTAAAGTTTGTGATTGAGACTATTTCAGGGTCTACTCTAGTTTCTATTGCTTCGTACCGTATGGCTCCGAAGGAGTTGAAAGAGTTGAAAAGTCAGCTTCAAGAGTTGTTAGACTGAGGTTTTATTAGGCCTAGTAGTTCGCCTTGAGGGGCTCCTGTGTTGTTTTTGAAGAAGAAGGATGGCAGTATGAGGATGTGTATCGACTATAGGCAGTTGACAGTAAAGAACAAGTATTCATTGCCTCGTAAAGATGACTTGTTTGATCAGTTGAGGGGATGCCTTAGTGTTTTTGAAGATAGTTTTTTAGATCAGGGTACTATCAGTTGAAGGTAAAAGAATGTGATGTTCCGAAGACAACTTTTAGGAATAGATACGGCCATTATGAGTTCCTTGTGATGCCGTTTGGGCTCACGAATGCACCAGCAGCTTTCATGGACATGATGAACAGAGTTTTCCAAGACTATCTAGACCGGTTTGTAGTTGTTTTCATAGACGACATCCTTGTGTACTCGAGATCAGAAGAAGAACATGATGAGCACTTGAGACTTGTTTTGTATAGATTGATGAGTAACCAGTTATATGCTAAACTGAGTAAATGTGAGTTCTAGATCCAAGAGGTTGTGTTTCTTGGCCATGTTGTGTCAGCTGAAGGTATCCGTATTGATCCGACGAAGATCGAAGCCATTGTTGAGTGGAAACAACCTAAATTCAGTGACAGAGATTAGGAGTTTCCTAGGACTAGCTGGTTACTATAGGAGGTTCGTTGATGGTTTCTCTAGAGTAGCTGCTCCGTTGACTAAATTGTTGCAAAAAGAAGTTAAGTTTGAGTGGTCAGATGCGAGACATAGTGCTTTTGAGAAGTTTAAAGAGGCTTTGATGAATGCTCCAGTGTTAGTACAACCAGTTTCCGGGAAAGAGTTCGTGATCTATAGCGATGCTTCCTATGTAGGTTTAGGTTGTGTTCTGAGGCAAGAAAGGAGAGTTGTTGCTTATGTTTAGAGACAATTGAAGGTGCACGAGAAGATCTACCCTACGCACAACATTGAGTTAGCAGCAGTTGTGTTTGCGTTGAAGACACCCAATGAACCTTCTCTTGTACGGGGATTGGTCGTTTTATCCATGAGCCCATCCATTATTTTCTATTTGCTATTCTTTTTATTACTCTTAACAAATTAACAAATCTTAACAACCGTAAAGAATGAAAAGAAATAAAATGGAAGAGGAGCTACTCTCATGGAGATTTAATCTCGCACCAACTGCATGAAAAGCCCATGCTCTAGCCGCTGAGCCAAGTTCACTAATCAAATATAGGATACTAACATATTTTATTAAACTATTACTTTGTTGGTGAAAACTAAAGGAAATTTAAAGAAGAAAGAAAAAATAGTAACATGAGATTTAAACTGTAACACCTGGGTTTGGGGGTCGGGTGAATTAAATAATTAAAATAATGTTCCAAGTTTTGTTTTCAAAATAAATAGTGTTGGACATATTTTAATTTGAACCCAATAGCCATGGATTTCCTCCTCTTGTGAATATTTCATTTCATTAAGGGTAAAAAGGTCTTTGGCTTTTAAATTAAAACAAAACAATAAAAGTGCCTTTTCATCATCTTCTTCCCCCTCTTCTTCTAAATTTCCACGACAAGTTCTCCCTCACCTCAAGGTTACTATTCCATCACCATACACCTTCATTCTTGGTGATTTTTTGAAAGTTAAACATGTTTTTGACTTGTCCTCACCTTCATCTTCATGTCGGTACCTTTAGTTTTCATTAAAACCCATTGTTTTGAGTTTTTCAAGTTCTAACTTAAAAATCCAAACTTTATTGTCCATTATTAAAGATTTTGATTCCTTATCGTTATTTATGTATTTGGTAGCCCAAATGGTCCAACATATACAATTTTTACTTGGTTTTATGATGATTTCTGGATTTGGGTTTAAGTGGGGTTTTAGAAGGGTTTAAAGTTGAGTGTTTGGGCTGTTTTGTGTTGGAAATTGATGATTGATGGTTGTATGATGTTTAGGGGTTGTTTTGGAAGCTATTAGGTGTGTTAAAAGTGTTGGAAACATTGGTTCTTTGCTGAGTTTAAGGGCTGCTCGAAAATGGTGTTTTGAGAGTGTTTTGGGTCGAGTATTAGCTTGAATTATGTTCCGGGTTTGCTCAGTTGTATTGTGGACTGAAATGTGGTTGTTTTGATTGTGTTGGATTGTTTAGAAGCAAAGAATTGTGTTGGTGAAGCCTCGAGAATGAATCCAAATAGCTTGGTGGATTGATTAACTAGAGTTTGTTGAGCTTGGAGTAGTCGGTGAGTGGTTCTACGTTTCTAAATATGTTTTCAAATGTTGGTTCGAGCATGTGGACCTAGGTCGGGCTTGGTAAACCCATCTAGAGTTGGGATTAGATTGGTAGTCTAATCTCAAGCTTAGTTTAGAAGACTTTGGTTGAACTTCTAAATGTTTTATTATGCCTCTTGTTTCATATTAATTGTGATTGATGTTGATATGTATATTGTGATATACATGTGAGTTATGGCATGATGATTTGTTGATGCATTGTGATATGCATGTGGTTGATGTAATGCGAGTACATGATGGTAAATCATGGTGGCTACGTGCTAGGCACAGGAAATGGTAAGAAATTTGTGTTATGAAAGATTGTGAAATGGGTTAGTATTGACACTAGTATGCTTGGGTAGAAATGATCGATCATTAGGATGTTTAGTGTGCACACGAGAGTCGAAATGCACGCGTGGTCTTGGTGATGGTAGTCATCAAGATGGAGTACGGGTACGCCCGAAAATCTTCTTTTATATGTTAGTCGGTGATGAGTGGAATCCCATCGACGGGGCGTGAGGATGAGTGGAATACCCTCCGCGTGAAACGGTGATGAGTGTAATCCCACCGTTAGGTAATGTATTAGTTAAGTGTTGGATGTGAGTTCCAACGGTTATCCGCGTATTCGGGTCATAGCTAGGTGCTAATACGGATTGTTGAATGTATTGCCAATACGTTTGGTTAAATGTGTTTCCATATGGTTGTGTTTATAGACATGTTGAGAAAGGCATGATATTGATATTATGTTCATGCATCATATATTTGACTCTTGTGGTTTCGAAGGTAAGAAAACATGCATTCTTCCTTGGTTGTGTTGCTCGTGCTTGGACCTTGCATTGTTGAGGTTTGTTTTATGAGCTTACCCTCACTAAGCTTTACACTTACGCTCTCTTTTGTTCGACAATGCAGATCCATAGTTCGTGGGTTGCTTGTGCAAGGAGAGGGCCTCCAAGTGTGCTAGTTGTGCTTTTGCTATCATCAAGTATGAATTTCTAAGTTATGGATGTAATAGATGAGCAATGAGATTTAGGTTGTTTTTTTTGTGTAGGAGCTTGTAGAACTAATGTTTTGATATAATATTTGAAAAATATTTTGGACTAAATTGAAAAGAAATTAAAATATGGTTTTAGTAAAAAACAACTTGAAAATATGTTTAAGGGTTTTTAAAGGCTTTGGAATGAGTTTAAAGTACATTTAAAGTGGTCAAAACCAGCCCTTTTAAGTGCCTGTACCGATACAGTCTTGGAACGTACCGATACGCTTTAGGGTTTCAATGACCTGAACTTTCCAGTAGCCAAAAGTCGTATTGATACGCTTAGCCGTATCAATACAGTGTGTTTTGAAAAAGCCCAACGGCTAGTCGCGTACCGATACGAGTGTATCGCGTACCGATACGCCTAACTTCCGCAACGGTCATTTTCCCAACGGTCTTTTAATTGCAGGACCGTACCGATACACTAGATATGCGTGTCGGTACGCATCAGCTGAAGAAGCCCAACGGCTAATTCCTCATTGAGACTGTATCGATACGGTTTGACGAGTATCGATACGCCCAACTGCAGAACTGTATTTATGGTGGGAAATAAAGGCTCCAACGGCTCTAATTCAATCCCAACGGCTAGTAACGGCTACAAACTCATCAACGAGTATAAAAGGGACCTCCAAGCATCTTGTAATGGTTAATGCTTCAATTGTTACAACATTATGATGTCAAAATTTGCCTAGAGCTTTAATTGTATATTTATTGCTTAGACAACGCTTGTGAGCTTAACATTGTTAAATTTGCTCAAGTGTTTAGGTTTTGGGTGAGTGCTTAGTATTGGAAACACATACCTATTAGAGGGATTTCTAGTTTGCTAAGTCTTTCTCTTGTAAGAGAGTGTTTGATCAAGCTTTGGGTAGAAAGCTTGATCGTTGTAACGGTTTCCTCCTAAGCCGAGAAAATGGGACGAAATTCTTAGTGAATTTGTTTGGAAATCCTTAGTGGGGAGCTAAGGTAGTGGATGTAGACCTTGGTTAGAGTGTTGAACCACTATAAATCCTTGTGTCAAATTGCCAATTTTCTCATCCTACTAAAACACCTAATTATCCAACTTCTCCACACTTGGCGAGCAAGAACGGTTGATAGAATCGAGCCCCTCACATTTCAACAATTGGTATCAGAGCTTGGCTCAATCGAATGGGATTCACATCCTATTGAGAAGATCCGGCAAGCTCGATCAATATTTCACCAACAGGCTCAAATGGCGCAATCCATCGACACACCGCCTTTCTTCGACGGAAATCACTATGCCCATTGGAAGACAAAGATGAAATTCTTCTTGAAGTCAAGAGACTACAAGCTATGGGACATAGTTGAAGATGGTCCGTTCGTGCCTCAAGGAAGCAAAGCGAAATGGAGTGCCGACGATCGCAAGAAGATGAAGCTTAATTGCAAAGCCTTGAACATGCTCTTTTGTGCATTTGGCCCAACCATCTATGATAAGATGTCTTCTTGTGAGAGTGCCAAGGAGGTATGTGACAAGCTTGAAGTCACATACGAGGGAACCGATGGAGTCAAGGAGACCAAGATTGGCCTCCTCACCTTAGAGTATGAGAACTTCAAGATGAATCCGAAAGAAAACATCGAGAAGATGTTTGATAGGTTCTCCACTATCACAAATGGACTTAAAGGTTATGGAGAAGCCATCCTGGAAGAAAAACTTGTCCGAAAGCTCATCTACTCCCTTCCCAAGTCATGGGACTCAAAGAGGACCGCCATCATCGAAGCCAAAAATCTCAAAACCTTGAAGCTTGATGAACTCATGGGGTCACTTCTCACTCACCAAATAATGAAGAAAAACAAAGAAGAGGAGGAGAAGAAAGAAGGGGTTAGAGCGATGGGGAAGAAGAAGATCATGGAGCTAGGCATCAATGCATGTGCCGTAGCTATCAAATCCTCCACATGCCACCATGTATATTTAAGTGAGGAGGAAAGTGAAGATGAAGAGATGACCTATCTCTTCAACAAATTCACCCGGTTCATGAAGAGCGAAATGGATAAATCCAAGCATGAATCAAGGAAGAAGATGAAGGACTCCCACAAATCCAAAAAGAATGGATCATCTTCAAAACAAGCATATGTGGCCACATGGAGTGATGAAGACTCCACCGATGATGAAGTAGCCCACCTATGTTTGATGGCCCTCAATGAGGGGGAGGTAACTTCTAACTCATCTATTTCAAATTCATATACATTTGATGAGTTGCAAGATGCCTATGATGATTTGCTTTTGGAATTCAAGGCATCATTTTCCAAGAACAAAAAGTTGATTTCAAAAATAAAAATTGAAAATGATTTGCTTTCTAAAACAAATCTTGAACTTGAAGCAAAGTTGAAAGATTTTGAACAAAAATGTTTTGATTTACAAAATTTGCTTCTTAAAGTTCAAGAAGAAAAAGATTTAATTTCCAATAAACTTGAAAAGAAAAATAGTTTTGGAAAATCAAACTTTTATGTAAGACAATCTAGTGCCCCTATATTTGTGTAAGATTTTGAACAAAAATGTTTTGATTTACAAAATTTGTTTCTTAAAGTTCAAAAAGAAAAAGATTTGATTTCCAATAAAATTGAAAAGAAAAATAGTTTTGGAAAATTAAACTTTTATGTAAGACAATCTAGTGCCCATAGATTTGTTAATGGAAAAGGTTTTAGAAGTGTTTGGGTCCCAAAAGGACTAACCACGTCAACTAAAAGGGATGAAATTGAAAAATGGATTCCTAAGGGAACAAAATTTTGTGCTACTAATGTCTATGGATCCAAAGCAATTTGGATACCAAAAATCACTTGATTGTCTTGTGCTAGGTGTGATGGAGAGCGATCAACAAGTAAAACATTGAGGGGGAGCTCCATGCACACAAAGGAAGAACACTTGAAGAATGAAGGCTTCACATCCTCCCTTGAGTTCAAGTGTGGTAAAATCTAGTTGCTTTTGTTTTTATTTGATTTATTTTAATTTATGTCAACTAGATAATCATATATGTTGAACTAACATTCTTTTGATGCTTTGAGTAAGGGGGAACCAATTTTAAACCAAAATTTTAATTGTGTAATTTTTTTGCCTCTTATGTTATTTTGAGCTCAATGTCATTTTAAATTCTTTTTGATATAACAAAAAGGGGAGAAATTTTATGAAAAATTGAATTTTCAAATGAATAAGGGGGAGCTTTATTTGATTTCATACCTTTAATCTCTTATTCACAATTTTAAAGTTAAAGGGGGGAGAATCCCAAAAAAAATTTCAAGTTGGTTTTATTATATCAAAAATGGGGAGATTGTAGAACTAATGTTTTGATATAATATTTGAAAAATGTTTTGGACTAAATTGAAAAGAAATTAAAATATGGTTTTAGTCAAAAACAACTTGAAAATATGTTTAAGGGTTTTTAAAGGCTTTGGAATGAGTTTAAAGTACATTTAAAGTGGTCAAAACCAACCCTTTTAAGTGCTCGTACCAATACGGTCTTGGACCGTACCGATACGCTTTAGGGTTTCAACGACCTAAACTTTCCAGTAGCCAAAACCCGTACCGATACGCTTAGCCGTATCGATACGGTGTGTTTTGAAATAGCCAAACGGCTAGTCGCGTACCGATACGGGTGTAACGCGTACTGATACGCCTAACTTCCCCAACGGTCATTTTCCCAACGGTCTTTTAATTGCAGGACCGCACTGATACGCTAGGTAAGCGTATCGATACACATCAGCTGAAGAAGCCCAACGAATAATTCCTCATTGAGACCGTATCGATACGGTTTGACGAGTACCGATACGCCCAGCTGCAGAACTGCATTTATGGTGGGAAATAAAGGCTCCAACGGCTCCAATTCAATCCCAACGACTAGTAACGACTACATACTCATCAAGGAGTATAAAAGGGACCTCCAAGCATCTTGTAATGATTAATGCTTCAATTGTTACAACATTATGATGTCAAAATTTGTCTAGAGCTTTAATTGTATATTTATTGCTTAGACAACACTTGTGAGCTTAACATTGTTAAATTTGCTCAAGTGTTTAGGTTTTGGGTGAGAGCTTAGTATTGCAAACACATACCTATTAGAGGGATTTCTAGTGTGCTAAGTCTTTCTCTTGTAAGAGAGTGTTTGATCAAGCTTTGGGTAGAAAGCTTGATCGTTGTAATGGTTTCCTCCTAAGCCGAGAAAAGGGGACGAAATTCTTAGTGAATTTGTTTGGAAATCCTTAGTGGGGAGCTAAGGTAGTGGATGTAGACCTTGGTTAGAAGGTTGAACCACTATAAATCCTTGTGTCAAATTGCCAATTTTCTCCTCCCTCTAAAACACCCAATTATCCAACTTTTCCACACTTGACGAGCAAGAACGGTTGATCGAATCGAGCCTCTTAAATCTCAACAGTGCTTGTTTAGACTCCTTTAATATGTTGATGTTTTAGTGTGTCTTATTGAGGCCTTGTTATGGATTGTAAACCATGTTTTGTTGTATGCTATGAATGCTTATGTGTATGTTTGTTCTAAGGCATGAAACCTTAATATGCTATGTATGCCTCTTTCGGTGAATGCTTGATCCCCTTAAATGCATGCCTTTTTACATGTATGTGGTGTGACTGTCATGCTTGTACTAGGGTGCATGCCTCTAGAGTTGTGTTTGCATGTTGCGTTTTGCTTTGTGAAGTCGTTGGGGTCGTTTGGGATCGTTTAGAGATGATTAAAGCTGGTTTTGGAAACTTACAGACTGCAGGCGTTTCGAAACGGGTAACGCTGCTTCGGAACGAGTGTGGCTCCAGGGACACCCGTATCGGAACGCATTCCGGTACGGTTTGGCTACTGTGAACCCTTGTTCCGATACGAGTTTCGAAATGTTTTGGCTACTGTGAGAGCCTGTTCCGAAACGGGTTTCGGAACGTCTAGGCGAAATGGACCTCTGTTCCAAAACGAGGTGGATGCGTTTCGGTACGTGTGTTGGCTTTATAAACTGGAGTCCGTGTTTTGAAACGAGCAAAACCTGTTTCGAAACACATGCTTGAAAATGGGGCTTTTGACATCTCTAAAGGTTCTCAAGTGTTGGGCTTAGGCCCGGTTTGATGTTAGTCTTCTTGTGAGTCTTGTTTTCCGCTGTCGCTTTACACATAGGTTTAATTAAATCCATCTAGACAAGATAATAAATGAAAAAGTTTTTTCGGGTTGTTAACCGAAGTGGAGCCTTAATGAGTTTCGCCTCGGTTATCCCCGTGTGACCCGCTCGGACCGGCAAGCGTCTGGACTGGGACGTGGGGGTTACATGAACATGGGATCAAGGCAAGTAATTCTCACGCCTTTACCACTGCAGCAAGCTACTCTTAGTGATATATATTGCACACTTTTAAATACATATCTTATACTGCAGTTAGGAAAAAAAGTAAAAATGCTTGAAAGGGGACTCGAGCCTAGATCACTTGGGATGTGTCTAATTACACAAACATTCGATTTAATTTAAATCTAAAATTTATTAAATATTCGATTTAAAAATATTCTATTTAATATATTCAAATATTTTTTTTATATTTAAATTAAATCAAATATTTATTAAAATATTAAATCTTCGATTTAAAAATATTTGATTTAAGAGAAAAGAAATTTGATTTTAAAAAATATTTAAATATTTTAAATCAAACTTAAAATACTTTAAATATTCGATTTAATATTTTAAATTAATTTTTTGCTTTTAAATCAAATATTTTTTTAAATCGAATATTTTTTAAATAAAATATTTAACATTTTAATAAATATTTAATTTAATTTAAATATTAAAAAAATTTCGAATATTTAATAATTTTGGTATGCTAATCTTGATGGAAGTGTCTGTTCTTTTTTGCACCATTGTAAAAGACTTTTAGTGAACTTGTTTTTTTATATATTATATTGTATTATCTTTCACAATGATTAATAAAATTCATATGCCATTGTTCAAAAAAAAATATCGGTATCCACATTTTATTCTCCTATTTATTAGAAGACGTCTAATTCTCTCTAAAGAAAACTAAGGCTTAGTTTGTGGTTGCTTTTAAAAAGTGCGGTGAAAAAAGTGATTTTCAAACTAGCTGTTGAAAAGTAGTTTTGAAAAGCTGGTTAGTGTTTGTCATTGAAGTCAAAAAGTGATTTTCATGAGATAAAAAGTCTATTTTAGACATAATATTAAAAAGTAAAAATAAATTTGGGTGATTGTTCAAACTAATTAATGTTATGATTTATGAAATAAATCAATTTCAATTATAATAAATTTTTTTTATAAAATTTAATTTAAAAATATAAACTACATTCTAGATTATATACAGACATATCACTTAAAAAAGCACTTAAAAAGTGTTTTTTGGTTGCGTTTCGCAACCAAAAACAGGCCCTAAAAGCATTTATAGCGTAGAATTATGAGTGAGTAAAATTGGTTTCGGATAAAAAACATTTATTTGACTTGATTCGACGCAAAAAAACTCGACTATATTTGATTTGAATTGTAATTTTATAAATTAGACTCGACTCGAAAAAATATCAAATAAAGTTTGAGTTATAAAATGAAACATTGACTAGCTCAATTTTTTTAGTAATTAGTGGATCAATTTTCATGTTCAATTTTTAAACCCACTAAGAGTACCTCTTTTTTTCTCTAAAGTTCCCCTTCCTCTTTTCTCTAGGTATGATTAGGGTTAGAATTAGAATTTGTCAAAAAAAATTAAAGTTCCTCGACTTACCTCATTTTGCTTTATCCAATTAGAAGCGTTGATGATACAAATTGACATAAATAGAGAAAGAATATTCGTTTATGGAAAATTTTAAAATGTGTGATTCATACTGTTAGACATCACTAATGCTACATACCACTAAACATTAATATTTTTTAATGTCTTTTAAATATATATTAAAATGATCAGGGCCTCAATCAACAATTAATCATATTTTAAATCAAAGGGTTGACAAACCCTTCTCTTTTTTATTTTTCTAATATATTTTGTATTCATTAGTCTAAAATTATTATTAATTTATATAAATTTTAAGGCCTACAAACTAAACTCATAAATTTTAAATCCTAAATTAAATCTCTAACACTATGAAGACCTTAAAGTATAAATAGATAAAAAATATTTAAAAGTTAAAATTTAACATGATTATGTCATATGAGCAACTTGTCTCGGTGTCGTTCAGCTCCTTTGCATCTAATTTTCCCTAAGCTTGTGTTTTGAATTTAGTTATGCGTGGTCTGTTTGTATTTTTACTACTTTTCCGATATGCTGCAAGAATTTTGGATTAAAAGTTGGTCAACATTTTGTTTTAAAACTAATTTTGGTTAAACGTTGACCCCATGTTCGTCTTATCTTGCAGAAATTCTTGCCATTAAACATGTTATCTATGTTTTTCGCTCTTCCTCTTGGTCTGAAAATCATAGATTAATATTGGAGAGTGATAGTGCTAATGTTGTTGAATGAATGAAATGCTGTTAAGAACCCAGTAGCAAAAACAATGAAGGAAAAGGAAGTTGAATAAGAGAGTAGAATGGATGATGAATTTCCAGCAAAAAAAATATTCAGTGTTTAGGGATTTTTATGCCCAATTTGCTTACAAGAAATTATTAAATAGTGGCCCTCATAATCAATTCAGTAACAAACAAAATCAGTTAGAGCTGTTGGCGTCTTTCTCTTCCCAATTCCTCTGCGTGGTTGTGCTTGTGCATCATCCTCCAGCTGGACATGCTCTTGCTGACTTGTCTCTGATTCGGAAGATCCAGTGGTAGTGTGGTCAGTCGTGACATTACCCCGTCTTCAATTGAAACCTTGTCCTCAAGGTTGGAATCGACCTCTTGATGACCATCATCGTCGAGCAGAAGTGGTAATGGTGTCACCTGTTGCAGTGGATGACCCCGACAAAGTTTGAGCTAGAAGATGTGAAAAACATAATGAATTCGAGAAGAATCTGAAAGTGTCAACTTGTGTGAGACTGCTCCAACCTTCTTCTCCACTTGATATGGTCCAAAGAAACAAGGACTGGACTTTTGTTGTCTGTGCAATTGAAGAGATAACTGCCGATATGGTTGCAGTTTTACAAAGGCCCAGCTTCCAATCTCAAGTTCCAACTCGCGTCGGTGTTGATCAACCTGGCTCTTCATTCTATTTTGAGCCTGCAACAAATTCTTCTTTAACACTCAAAGAATCTTATCTCGATCTTGGAGAGCTCGGTGAACCCTGTCATTCTTAGTAGCAACTTCTAAATAATCTATCAGTATGGGAGGATCTCTACTATACTGAGCCTTAAATGGCGTCATACTAGCGGAGCTTTGGTAGAATGTGTTGTACCAGTACTTTGCCCATGGTAGATATTGGTCCCATCCAGATGCCATGCATCCTAAATACATCTCCAAGCATCTGTTGAGGGCTTCAGTTTGCCCATTAGTCTAGTGATGGTACGCGAAACTCATACATAATTCTGTACCTTGTACCCGTACCATCTCAGTCCAGATTTCACTCGTGACACCCTATCACGATCACTAACCAATAATTTTGGAATCCCATATAACTTCATTACTTCTTGGACCAACACCCTCGCTATGGTGCTACTATCAAACTTCCTGGGCATAGAAAAAAAATAATCATACTTTAAGAGGCGATCAACTACCACTAAGATGGTTTCCTTACCATTCGATTTAGGTAGGCCAATAATGAAATCCAAAGATAAATCTTCAAAGACTCGTTTCGGTATGGGCAATGGCTGCAATAAACCAACATGTTTCAAACACCCACTCTTCATGCGCTAACAAGTCTGACAACTCTTCACAAAGTTGCTGATATCGCACTTTAAATTATGCCAAAAAAATTGTTGCTATTCGTTGATATGTACGATTCATACCTGCATGTCCTTTAGTTTTCGAATCATGATACTCTCGCACCAACAAGGCCATGAGAGCAGTTTCATTTGGGACCACAATGCGTCCTTTAAAACCTATCAGCCCCCTTGTTCCTTGTAATCTCCCTGAGTCTGTGGATTCTCGTGAAGTGAGGACCTTATTTGGTTCAACTCTGAATCCATGGCACTAGCTGCTCGTATGTCATCAAGTACAGCAAACATAGGTCTCGATAAAGCCATGCAACCCCTTCCATTTCCCTCGACAAAGCATTAGCCACCTCATTCATCTTTTCTGGCCTATATCTAATTTCAAAATCATACCAAATTAGCTTCGATAATAATTTTTGTTGTTCAGGGGTCTGAATGGTTTGTTGATTCAATTCTCGCAAGGATCGCTGGTCAGTGATGATCACAAACTTTCTACCCAGCAAATATTGTCTCCATTTGCCCATACTCTGTGTAATCGTGAACATTTCTCGATGGTATGTCGAAGCGACTTGCATCACGTGGCTTGTAACCCCCTCGTCCCGACCCGTGCGACTGTCCGGTCCGAGTGGGCTACACGGGGATAACCGAGGCGAAACCCGTTAAAGCCCCACTTCGGTTAACAACCCGAGAAAACTTTTTCATTTAATTATTATCTTGTCTAGATGCTTTAATACATCCTATGTGAAATAACGGCAGCGGAAGCAACAAGCGAGGCGAAACAAACGAACAAACAACTTAAATCAGCCCATTTTAGCCTCTAAAGCATCCCGTATTGATACACTAGAAGAGGGTATCGATACACCTTGACTAGGTCAACGCCCCAAGGTCAAACCAGGGAGACCGTATCGGTACACTAGTTAATCGTACCGATACGCCCTCACTTGGTCAACGATACAAGACCGTATCGATACACCTTAGACCCGTACCGATACGCCAAAATCTCGTCAATATCTCATATTTCCAGAGAGGTTTTGTTGTATTGATACACCCCTGTGTACCGGTACGCTAGGCCAAACTTGAGTCCCAAAGTGTAGGATCGTATCGATACAGCCCTTGGGCGTACCGATACGCCTTGCATTGCAGCACTCAAATTTGCGGCAAAACGCAACAAGACTCGACTCTAGATACAAATTAAGACTCACCTAGCCTCAAGCAAACATACATACAACATTCAACATCCATGGAACAACATACGAGTCATTTTAAAACGAACAAGGAGCAATCAACAACATTCTCATAACAAACCATAGGGGAAACTAAGGTTTAAACATGAACATGTCAAAAGCATAGAGTCAAGGCCACAAGGCCATCATACAAGCATAAGCAAGCCATAAACAAAACGTGCACATAACAAAGGAGTCTAAACGAGCTCCTAACACAAAACAACAACATAAATCCCATTGCTCATCTATTACATCTATAACTTAAAAATTCATACTTGAGGATAGCAAAAGCACAACTAGGATACTTGGAGGCCCTCTTCTTGCACAAGCAACCCACGAACTATGGATCTGCATTGTCGAACAAAAGAAAGCGTAAGCGTAAAGCTTAGTGAGAGTAAGCTCATAAAACAAACCTCGACAATGTAGGGTCCAAGCACGAACAACACAACCAAGGAAGAATGCATGATTTCTTACCTTCGAAGCCACAAGAGTCAAATATAATGATGCATGAACAAAATACCATTATCATGCCATGCTCAACAAGTCCATAAACACAACTATATGGAAACACATATATCAATACGTATTGGCACCTAGCTATGACCCGAATACGCGGATAACAACCGTTGGACTCACATCCAACACTCAACCATTACCTTACGGTGGGATTACACTCATCACCTTTTAACGCGGAGGGGATTCCACTCATCCTCACGCCCCGTCGATAGGATTCCACTCATCACCGACTAACATATAAAAGAAGATTTCCGGGCGTACTCGTACTCTATCTTGATGACTACCATCACCAAGACCACGTGCGCATTTCGACTCTCGTGTGTACACTAAACATCCTAATGATCGATCATTGTACCCAAGCATACTAGTGCCAATACTTAACTCATTTCATTGATCAACCTCACAACTTTCTTACCGATTTCCGTGCTTAGCACGTACTCACCATGATTTACCATCATGCACAAACCACATTCCACAACCACATGCATATCACAATGCGTCAAACATCATGCCTCAACACACATGTATATCACAATATACATAACAACATTAATCATGATGAATATGAATCAAGAGGCATATCATACATTTAGAAGTTTAACCAAGGGTCTCATAAACTAAGCTTAAGATTAGACTACCAATCTAATCCCAACTCTAGGTGGGTTTACCAAGCCCAACCTAGGTCCACATGCTTGAACCAAAATGTTTGGAAACCATTTAAACCAAGTTGAAATCATTAACCACTCACCGACTACTCCAAGCTCAACAACTCTAGCCGATCAATCAACCAAGCTATTCGGATTCGTTCCCGAGGCTTCACCAACACAATTCCTTGCTTCTAAACAATCCAACACAATCAAAACAACCATATTTCAGTCCACAAATCACTATTGTAAACCCGGAACACAATTCAAGTTAATATTCGACCCAAAATACTCTCAAAACACCATTTTCGAGCATCACTATAGCACAACCAAAACCCATCGATTCCAACATTTTTAACACACTTAATAGCTTCCAAAACTACCCCTAACTATCAACCAACCATCAGCCAACAATTTCCCACACAAAACAACCCCCAAAACCAACCTTTGAACTCCATAAAACCCAAATTCGGGAATCATTATAAAACCATTCAAAATTTAGATATGTTGGACCTTATGGTTTACAAACAACTTATCTAACAACAATAAACCAAAAGCTTAGTTAAAAATACATAAAGCTACAACTTTTATAAAAATCTTTGAAAAACCCAAAATATAGAAACATGGGTTTTATGAAAAATGAAGACTAGAGTTAGATAGAAAATGGAAAGGACAACATAGAATCGAGTTTACCTTTGAAAAATCTTCAAGAATCAAGTAAGGGAGTAATGGAATAGTAAAATGTAAGGGGAGGGGAAAATGGCGTTAATTTGAAAGTGAGTGGGGAAGAAGATGAGCAAATAGTCATCTTCATTTGTTTTGTTTTATTTTTTTTAAATAACAAAAGACCCATTTACCCTTAATGAACATGGATTATTACAATAGTGTAAAATTCGTGGCCATTGGGTTTATTTCTACATAAGCCCAACACAACTTCACTTGTTTTGAAAATACGAGGCTCAACATATTATTTTAATATTTTAATTTCACCCAACCCCCAAACCCGGGTGTTACAACTCTCCTCCACTTAAGGAATTTCGTCCCCGAATTTACCTGACGGAAACAAGTACGGAAACTGCTCAAGCATATCAGCTTTCATCTCTCACGTGGCCTCTTCCACACCTCTATGTCTCCACAACACCTTAACCAACTCTATGGTTTTGCCACACAACACTTTTCTATCAGAAGCAAGTATCTCAAGTGGTTCTTCCTTGTAAGACAAATCCGGATTCAGTTCTATCTCCTCAACGGGCATAACGTGAGACGGATCTGATCTATATCTCCTAAGCATCGACACATGGAAAACATCGTGGATCTTCTCTAACTCTGAAGGCAATCTCAGACGGTAAGCTACTGGCCCAATCCGCTCAACTATCTCATACGGACCAATAAACCTCAGACTCAACTTGCCTTTCCGGCCGAAACGTATTACCTTCTTCCACGGAGATACTTTCAGAAACACTTTCTCACCCACTAAAAACTCAATCTCTTTTCTCTTCAAATCTACATAAGATTTCTAACGATCGGAAGCTGCTTTTAGACAGTCACAAATCAACTTCACTTTATCTGTAGTCCTCTTAAGCAAATCTTGCATAGGTAACAATTTCTGACCCGTTTCGGCCCAACGGATCGGAGTCCTACATCGTCTACCATACAATGACTCATAAGGAGCCATCTGGATACTAGCCTGGTAACTGTTGTTGTAAGCAAACACGATTAAGGGCAAATGCTTCTCCCAAGAACCCTGGAAGTCAATCACACAACAACAGAGCATATCCTTTAATACATGTATCACTCGCTCTGACTGGCCATCTGACTACGATGATACGAAGTACTGAAATGCAAACGGCTACCTAGGGCACTATGCAAACAACCTCAGAACCTCGATGTGAATCTCGAATCTCTATCTGATACAATAGACTTCAGAATTCCGTGCAATATCACAATCTCACGGATGTACAAATCTTCCAACTTGTCTAAGGAATATGTGGTGTTCACTGCTAAGGAATGAGCACACTTAGTGAATCTGTCAACTATCACCCAAATAGAATTCTTCTTCGAAGGAGACAACGAAAACCCTGACACGAAGTCCATAATGATTCTCTCCCACTTCTATTCCGGAATTTTCAAAGGCTATAACAAACCTGAAGGAACCTGATGTTCTGCCTTTACTCTCTGACAAACCATGCAACGGCTCACATACTCGGCTACATCCTTCTTCAAACCAACCCAGAAATAATCACTCTTCAGATCTCGGTACATCTTAGTACTACCGGATGCATAGTAAAAGGACTCGAATGTGCTTCGCTCACAATCATACGTGTCAACACAACATCTTCAGGTACTACAACTCTGTCTCTGAAACACAACACATTCTCATCACTGAAACTGTACTCTGTCGGTCTACCTTCTGCAATGTCCTGAACATGTGAAACTAACGATACGTCTTGCAACTGTTTCTCTCTGATCATCTGAATCAACGAAGGCTTCACTTGCAACTCTGTAATCAAACCACCATCCTCTGATACACTCAGTCTAGCAAACATAGCTCGCAACTCAACTGCAACTTTTCTGCTCAACGCATCGGCCACTACATTTGCCTTACCCGGATGGTACTCGATAGTTAAATCATAGTCTTTCAACAGTTCAAGCCATCTTCTCTGTCTCAAGTTCAACTCTCTCTGAGTCATCAAATACTTCAAGCTTTTATGATCAGTGTAAACCGTGCACTTCTCACCATACAAGTAGTGACACCAAATCTTCAACGCAAACACAACTGCTGCTAACTCAATATTGTGCGTAGGGTAGTTCTTCTCGTGCACATTCAACTGTCTCGAAGCATAAGCAACAACTATCTTTTCTTGCATCAGAACACAACCTAAACCTACGTAGGAAGCATCGCTATAGATCACGAACTCTTTCCCTGAAACTGGCTATACCAACACTGGAGCATTCATCAAAGCTTCTTTCAACTTGTCAAAAGCACCCCGTCTCGCATCTGACCACTCAAACTTCACTCATTTTTGTAAAAATTTAGTCAACGGAGCAGCTACTCTAGAGAAACCATCAACGAACCTCCTATAGTAACCAACTAATCCTAGGAAACTCCTAATCTCAGTCACCGACTTAGGTTGTTTCCACTCAACAATAGCTTCAATCTTCTTCGGATCAACTCGGATACCTTCAGCTGATACTACATGGCCAAGAAACACAACCTCTCTAATCCAAAGCTCACATTTACTCAGTTTAGCATACATCTGGTTGCTCATCAATCTCTGCAAAACAAGTCTCAAGTGCTCATCATGTTCTTCTTATGATCTCAAGTACACAAGGATGTCATCTATGAAAACAACTACAAATCGGTCTAGATAGTCTCGGAAAACTCTGTTCATCATATCCATGAAAGCTGCTGGTGCATTCGTGATCCCAAACGGCATCACAAGGAACTCATAATGACTGTATCTAGTCCTAAAAGGTGTCTTCGAAACACCACACTCTTTTACCTTCAACTGATAGTACCCTGATCTCAAATCTATCTTCGAAAACACTAAGGCACCCCTCAACTGATCAAACAAGTCATCTATACGAGGCAACATATACTTGCTCTTTACTGTCAACTGGTTTAACTGCCTGTAGTCGATACACATCCTTATAATGCCATCCTTCTTCTTCACAAACAACACGGGAGCACCCCAAGGCGAACTACTAGGCCTAATAAAACCTCGGTCTAACAACTCCTGAAGCTGACTCTTCAATTCTTTTAACTCTTTCGGAGCCATACGGTACGAAGCAATAGAAATTGGAGTAGACCCTGAAACAATCTCAATCACAAGCTCTACATCTCTGTTTGAAGGCAAACCGGATAACTCTTCTGGAAACACATCCGGATAATCACAAATTGTTCTAATTTCTTTTGGTCTAACTTCACTCATATTCAGATTCATCACATACGCTAAATAAGCCCCACAACCGGAGTTCATCAACCTGTGAGCCTCTAAAGCCGACACAACGTTCGACAAGAACTTAACGTTCTCGCCTACTACCACTACCTCGTAGCTATCAGAGAGCTTCAAAGAAATTCTTTTTGTCTCAAAATCTACACTAGCTCTGTGCTCAACCAACCAATCCATACCCAATATGATATCAAAACCGTAGAATGGAAGCTCCATCATATCAACCGGAAACACATGACCCTGAATCTTCAGCGGACACCTCCTATACATCCGTCTAACTACAACTATCTCACCGAAGGAACTAATCACATGCATCCCTACATCTAAGATCTCAATAGGTATGTCTAACTTCTTTGCATGCTCATTCAAAATATAAGAATGCGTGGAACCCGAATCGACTAAGGAAAGCAAAGACATGGACTGTAACTCAAAATTACCTACTATCACATCTGTGTCATTCCCTGCCTCTCTCTGTGCGTAGACTCTAGCTGGTCCACCAGCCTCTGGCTGAACTGCCACTACATGAGCAAGATTCCTCGGTGCCTCTATGCTAGGTGCATCAGCCCTCGGCTGGAAGTAACCACGACCGCGCCCACGACCTCTCTAATAGTCGATCGCTCTCGCAAGAGCCTGTGCCTGAATCGACGCCTATGCCGCCTGATGCAGACACTCTCTCCTGAAGTGGTCTCTCGATCTACAGTTCCAGCCAGCATGATAGTTTCCCCAGCACTCTCCTAAATGTTGTCTCTCACAACGGGCACACTCAGGCAGACGCCCTCCGACTCTCTGGCCCTGATGGCCTCTACCATGGTGGCCACCGCCACGCCTATGATCAAACTGATGTCCACTGCCCCGATGCCTCTTGGCATCACCATGATCAAAGTTGTTGCGCCTCTTCCCTGAACTGGATCCTCTTGAACGCTTGGTCAGCCCCAAGCTATGCTCGATGTCCTTAGCCCTAGCGACCAAGACATCAAAATCAGAATAATCAGTAGCCAAGGTGTACCTCTTGACTTTCTCATGAAGCCCATACCAGAATCGATCACAACGGTCCCCCTCAGTAGGAACCAACTCCGGAGCGTACTGACTCAAACGGACAAAGCAGATCTCATAATCTATCACTGAGGTGTCTCCCTAAATAAGAGCCATGAACTCTCGCTTCTTCTCATCTATGTATCTCGGGCCCAAATACCTCTTCCTGAAATCGGTCTCAAAGAAATTCCAACTGATCTCGGCCTCTGGCACGCCGGTAGTAATGGTGACCCACCAGGTGTAGGCATCACCTTGAAGCAACGAAACTATACAACCAAACTTACGAGCCCCAACATATCCCATCTGAGCTAAAATATGAACTGTCTTCTCTAGCCACAACTCTGATCTCTCAGGCGTAGATCCCATGAACTCATCCGCTCCGAGGCTACGAAGCCTCTCTAACGGTAAGCTAGCATCATCACCTCTTGGCTGAGCTGCAGCCTGAGCTCCGGCAACTGCAGCCTGAAACGCTCCCGCTATAGCTTGAACTAGCGGAGCCATGTCTATCCCCGCAAGACCTTGGCCACCCTGGACAACATGAGGTCCCGCTCCCTCTGCTCTAGCCTCGCCTTCCACACCAGGCTGAGGAGGTGGTGGTGGTGGAGCTCCGACTCCAACAGCAGGCTCTCCTACAAGAGCCTCTACTCCAACCATCAGCTCATTAAAAGGAGCCGCAACACAGGGTTCCTGACGAACCAGCCTGGGTCTACCTCTAGGCCTCGACATAACCGCTCACAGATAACAACTACAACAACAACATACAAAAGTCGGGTTAGCAAGGTCAAAGGTCTAAGTGGCTCAAGTATGTTTCCCTCACTTAAAAATCCTTTTTCCGATGTAATAGAAGCAATGTGACTCTACTTAACATACTTCAAACAACATTCATACACGATCAATTTAAACAAGCATCAAGCATACTTGATAAACAAGCAAACATGCTTACATGGCAAGCAAACACCGTGCAATTGCAATACAAGAATTTAACTCACCTCACTTACCTTCCCAAGTTCTCGGAAACCTCAGGCTCTGATACCAACAAGTGTAACCCCCTCGTCCCAGCCCGGGCGACTGACCGGTCCGAGTGGGCTACACGGGAATAACCGAGGCGAAACCCGTTAAGGCCCCACTTCGGTTAACAACCCGAGAAAACTTTTTCATTTAATTATTATCTTGTCTAGATGCTTTAATACATCCTATGTGAAACAACGACAGCGGAAGCAACAAGCGAGGCGAAACAAACGAACAAACAACTTAAATCAGCCCATTTTAGCCTCTAAAGCAGGCCGTATCGATACACTAGAAGAGTATATCGATACGCATTGACTAGGTCAATGCCCCAAGGTCAAATCAGGGAGACCGTATCGGTACACTGGTTGACCGTACCGATACGCCCTCACTTGGTCAACTTCTCACGCTCAACGATACAAGACCGTACCGATACACCCTAGACCCGTACCGATACACCAAAATCTTGTCAATATCTCAGATTTCCAGAGAGGTTTTGGCGTATCGATACACCTCCATGTACCGGTACGCTAGGCCAAACTTGAGTCCCAAGGTGTAGGACCGTATCGATACGGCCCTTGGGCGTACCAATATGCCCTGCATCGTAGCACTCAAATTTGCAGCAAAACGCAACAAGACTCGACTCTAGATGTAACCCCCTTAACCCGGCCTAGACGGTTGACCCGAATTAAGAAAGTCACACGGGGAAAACCAAAGTCAACCCGAAAGTCAACCTTGATTAACGACCCTTTTTTTTCTTTTTAATCTTGTCTAGATGCACATTAGACCTAGTTGTGATCACACAAACATCATACTCAAAGATCACAAACATCAGAGATCAAACAGGGACCCAATTGAACAAATTACAACTTTAGGGACCAAATTGTAATTTCTGATAATTAAAAGGACTTAACCCAAATTAAAGTTACCAACTTGAAATTAATCAGGTTTCATGCTTCTCTGTGAAATTTCAGCTCAAAAGGACTTCCCAAGCTCATGCAATTGAACAAACAAGTTTCAGGACCAAAACGCAAACAATTCAAAACATATAACTGCCGATGTCAGCCCCCAACGGTCGACCGTTCCGAAAACGGTAGACCCCGTTTCGGAACACGGGCCGTTCCGCAACGGGTTCCGAAACGTAGGCTTGGCAGAGGCCAAACCGTTTCGAAACGGTGCATACCGTTTCGGACGCCTGGGTTCATGCAAGGCACCCGTTCCGAAACGGTGCACACTGTTCCGAAACGCCTGCACAGATTGCAGCAAAATGCATTCCAAAACATGCAATAGATCATTCAAACATGCTCCAAATGTTACCAAACTTTACCAGCATGCAATTCAACATATATATGACTTGCAAGCATCAACAAATCATCAGAACAACATCATATGCAAAAAGCCCCAATTCTATAGGCATGCTTCCTACACAAGCTAGCTACTTCAAACACAAAACTTCCAAAACAAGCATATAATGATCCAATTCAAAAACCAGCAATCTTAACAACATTCAACACACTTAGGGAGTACCAAACACCTCCCAAAACATACACATTGGTCCCCCATTGCCAAATCACCCAAAAGCTAAAATGTTTAACAAAAACCTTCCATACATTGAGCTTTACTTGTACTTGAATGCTTGCCCTTCTTGCTGCCCCTCAAGGTTCTCTAATGCTCTGCATTATTGAATTAAGGAAAACGAAGAGAGCGTAAGCAAAAGCTTAGTGAGGAATGCTCTTAAAAACCATTCAATAATGCAATTAAAACCATTTATAAACATGCTTAAAATCAACCTTTGCACATGCTCAAAAGCATACTTAAAACAAGCAATCTCATGCTTCAACATTAACATAACATGTCATATTGGCACAAGTGATACATTCCATTTCTTAAAACAAGTTCATCAACTTCCCAAGGACTTTTAAACACCTTGGCCCCAAGGACTTTTAAACACCTTGGCCATGGACTTTTAAACACCATGAATGAGGACCACACAAGGACTTTTAACCACCTTTGTGTCCAAAGCTTGAATCACCCCAAGGACTTTTAAACACCTTGGCCCCAAGGACTTTTAAACACCTTGGCCCCATGGACTTTTAAACACCATGGCCCCATGGACTTTTAACCACCATGGAAAGGATCACCTAAGGACTTTTAACCACCTTAGTGTCCGCAACAAGAATCATCCAAGGACTTTTAACCACCTTGATGTTCTTAAGTAACAAGGCTCACTCAAGGACTTTTAACCAGCTTAGTGACCTTAACCTTTTTCAAAACATCACTTGCCAATATACATCATTTTCATCATTTAATCCACTGTTTTAAAGCATTAAACCAAGCCATTTTCATCATGCATTTAAAAGCATCAATCCACATTTAATCAATGTACAAAAGCAAGGAACTCCTACCTAGAGTTACCTTCAACATATGGCTTACAACATCAGCAAAAACAATGCTAAAACATGCTTTCAAAACAGTAATTTAAAACATGCAAATAATCATTTTGCATCACAACAAAATCATGGCCACCACTAGAGAGAAATTCCGAAAACTTACACTTGCGCTTAGCAATGTTGTTTAGACTTAAACTAAGCTCCCAAAACCTTCAAACCTTGGTTTAAAAGCTGAAAATCCAACTTCACTCACCGATTTCCACTTTGCTTCAAGCCAAAGCACCAAATCAAGCTTCCGGATCAACAACTCTTGGCTCCAAAGATGCCTCCCCTGTTTAAACACATCAAAGCAGAGGATTAATGCATCATCATGCATTAATTGCTTCAATGAAAGCACCTAAACTCGCTGCTCTCATCCAACCTCCATTTTCGGCCACCAAACACAACCGAAAATGCATCCAAACCACTTCTAAACCATGCCCAGCCATAAACCAGCAAAACCACACTTCCATAAACATCATAACACATCTAAAAACAACCTATTAACATCCTTATACCTCCAGCAACAACAGATCACCAAGATCACCACAAAACAACCTTGAAACACAAGCTAAACTTAGGAAACTCAACCTATCCGGGATTGCATCAATCAAAACTCAATTCCTTATCAATTTAGAGTTCATTTAACATCAAAAACACATCTCAAATCACAGATTAATCAGATCTAACGAAAATCATCAAAAATCATCAAAATCTTGCATTATAAGCCAAGATCCATTTCACCACTTAAAAACCTTTAATTAAACTTCAATTAAGGATTGAAAACTTAGGAATTTCAGTAAAGAACTGATAGTTTAGAGGAGAAGGACGTTCTTACCTCCAAACTTGAGTTTCTCCTCTTTTTGCAATCAAAATCCTTGTTGAAACAATTAGCAATTGAAGAGGTTTTGAAGATACAATGATTTGGAATCAAATGAGAGTTGAAAGGAGGGATTTAGGTGAAGAAATCAGAACCAATTCTCTGGAAAAGTAGTGTTTGGGTTGAGAGAAAATGAGAGAAAGAAAATTTAGCAAAGTTGGTTACAAAATCCAAAAATAGCCAAATGGCTTCCCTCCAATTTTAATATCCTTTAAAATCAGATTTTAGACTTAAAATATCTTAGAAAAATCTGGAGAAACTCCCTTTGGGTAAATAGCTCCTTAAAGATTCAAAGTTTCAACCCTTTATAAAACAGCCACCAAACTTGCGAAAATTACATTTTGGTCAGTAGCCAAAATGTCACACTTCCAAAACTCATTTTCCAAAATTGATTTAACAGTTCACTTAATTATATTAAAAGATGATTTTAGAACATTTTTCCCATATTTTTAATGCAACCCGAACTAGGCTTTCCTAATTTCACCTCTTAAGATTCGAACAGCACTTTGACCAACCGGTCAACGCCCAAAACTCCTAAGCCCAAAACCGGGGCGTTACAACTCTCCCCCCCTTAAGAAATTTCATCCTCGAAATTTACCTGAAGGAAAGAGATAAGGAAACTGCTTCAGCATGTCTTCCTTCCGCTCCCACGTGGCTTCCTCAACACCTCGATGCTTCCACAGCACCTTCACCAACTCAATGGTATTGCCACGAAGAACCTTGCTATCCGAATCCAAAACCTTCACCGGTTCCTCATCATAGGTCAAATTCGGATTCAAAACCACATCCTCCACAGGCATCACATGCGAAGGATCAGATCTATACTTCCGGAGCATAGAAACATGGAACACATCATGAATCTTCTCCAACTCCTGAGGTAACCTCGGCCGATACGCAACAGGACCCACACGCTCAACCACCTCATATGGTCCAATGTACCGAGGGCTCAACTTACCCTTCCGGCCAAACCTCATCACCTTCTTGCAAGGCAAAACCTTCAAGAACACACGGTCACCCACCGCATACTCTATCTCCTTACGCTTCAAATCCGCGTAAGACTTTTGCCGATCAGAGGCAACCTTCAACCTCTCACAAATGAGCCTCACCTTCTCGGTGGTCCCTTTCAACAAAGCCGGCATCGAAACCAACTTTTGACCAGTTTCAGCCCAACAAAGAGGAGTCCTACACTTCCTCCCATACAGAGCCTCATAAGGTGCCATCTGTATACTCGCCTGATAACTATTGTTATAAGCGAACTCAACCAAAGGCAGATGCTTCTCCCAAGAACCTTAGAACTCAATCACGCAGCACCTCAACATATCCTCCAAAATCTGGATAACCCGCTCAGACTGACCATCCGACTGAGGATGATAGGATGTACTGAAATGCAACCTTGTACCCATAGCTTGATGCAAACACTGCCAGAAACGCGATGTGAACCTCGGATCCCTATCCGACACAATAGACTTAGGCACACCATGCAGCCTCACAATCTCAGCAATGTACAGCTCTGCCAGCTTATCCAAAGAAAACGTAGTATGCACAGGCAAGAAATGCGCACACTTCGTCAAGCGATCCACAATCACCCAAACAAAATTCTTCTTCGACGGAGACAAAGGCAAACCAGATACAAAATCCATGGTAACCCTCTCCCACTTCCATTCAGGGATTTTCAACGGATGCAACAAACCAGAAGGAACCTGATGTTCAGCCTTAACTCGCTGACACACCAAACACTTGCTCACAAACTCTGCAACATCCTTCTTCAAACCCACCCAATAGTACTCATCACGAAGATCACGGTACATCTTAGTACTACCAGGGTGCATAGCAAAAGGACTACTATGACCTTCAGTCAGAATAGCACGCCTCAACTCAACATCAGCAGGCACTACTATCCGACTCCCAAAACACAACACACCATCCTCATTAAAGCAGAAATCCGAAGGTCTACCCTCCGCGATATCCTGAACATGAGACACCAAGGAATCGTCCAACAACTGCTTTTCCTTGATCAACTGAACCAACGATGGTTTCACTTGCAACTCAGCAACAAGACCACCATCTCGCGATATGCTCAAGCTAGCAAACATAGCTCTCAGCTCAACAGCTACCTTCCTACTCAAGGCATCCACAACAACATTAGCCTTTCCAGGGTGATACTCGATCGTCAGATTATAATCCTTGAGCAACTCCAACCAGCGCCGCTGCCTAAGATTCAACTCCTTCTGAGACATCAGATACCTCAAACTCTTGTGATCCGTGTACACAGTACACTTCTCACCATACAGATAATGTCTCCAGATCTTCAGAGCAAACACCACTGCAGCCAGCTCAATGTCATGCGTAGGATAGTTGCGCTCATGCACTTTCAACTGCCGCGACGCATAAGCCACAACCTTACCCTCTTGCATCAGCACACATCCCAAACCAACATAGGATGCATCACTATAGACCACAAACTCTTTCCCTGATTCAGGCTGAATCAAGATAGGAGCTTGCGTCAAAGCTGCCTTAAGCTTCTCAAAAGCCTGTTGTCTCGCTTCTGTCCACTCATACTTAACATCCTTCTGCAACAACTTCGTCAAAGGAGCAGCAATTTTGGAAAAACCATCCACAAACCTCCGGTAGTATCCCGCCAAACCAAGGAAACTACGGACCTCATGAACAGACTTAGGAACTTTCTAGTTCATCACCGCCTCAATCTTCTGAGGATCAACACGAATCCCCTCAGCTGAGACCACATGCCCAAGAAACACCACCTCCTTAAGCCAGAACTCACACTTACTCAGCTTAGCATAAAGCTGATTCTCCAACAAGGCTTGCAGCACAATCCTCAAATGCTCTTCGTGCTCCTCCTCAGTACGCGAGTTCACAAGGATATCATCAATGAACACCACAACGAACTTGTCCAGGTATTCATGAAACACACGATTCATCATGTCCATGAAAGCAGCAGGAGCATTTGTCAAACCAAACGGCATCACAAGGAACTCATAATGCCCATACCTTGTCCTGAAAGTTGTCTTAGGCACATCCACATCCTTCACCTTCAACTGATAATACCCTGACCTCAAGTCAATCTTAGAGAACACAGCAGCTCCTCGAAATTGATCAAAGAGATCATCAATCCTCGGCAAAGGATACCGATTCTTGATAGTCAACTTGTTCAGCTGACGGTAATCAATGCACATCCTCATAGTGCCATCTTTCTTCTTCACAAACAAGACTGGAGCACCCCAAGGTGACACACTTGGCCGGATGAAACCACGATCAAGCAGCTCTTGCAACTGCGTCTTCAGCTCCTTCAGCTCCTTAGGTGCCATTCTATAGGGAGTAATGGACACAGGAGTTGTATTCTCATACAGCTCAATTCCAAACTCCACCTCGCGATTAGGAGGTAAACCAGGCAACTCTTCAGGAAAAACACCAGGAAACTCCTTCACAACCTTGATATCTTGCACCCTCAACTCCTTAGAGCTAGGATTCATCACAAAAGCTAGATAAGCTTCGCAACCCTGCCTCAGCATCCTACTCGCCTCCAAGGTAGACACCACATTAGCAAGAAACTTCACATTCTCACCAACCACAACAACTTCGTAATCATCCGCAAGCTTAAGCGAAACCCGCTTATTTTCACAATCCACAACAGCACGATGCTCAGCAAGCCAATCCATACCAAGGATCACATCAAAACCATAAAAGGGCAACTCCATAAGATCAACATGAAAGACATGTTCTTGAACAACCAAGGGACACCTTCTATAAAGCTTTCGAGTCACAACAGTTTCACCAAAAGAACTAGTGACACGAACACCAACATCCAAAGACTCAATAGGCAAACCAAGCAATTCAGCATGCTCACGCAAAATGTATGAATGCGTAGATCCAGAATCAATCAAAGAAAGCAATGACAAGGATTGCAAAGTAAAGGTACCTGCAATCACATCTGCATCATTCCTTCCCTCGCGCTGAGCATACACCCTAGCTTGGCCTCCACCCTCAGGCTGAATAGCCACAACATGGGCTACTCCACGACCACCTTCCTCTCGCCTCTGGAAATTACCACGGCCGCGCCCACGACCTCTCTGCGGTGCAGCAACAACATGAGCACGCTCTTGGCCACCAGCCAACCTCGGACAATCTCGCCTCAGATGGTCAACAGAACCACAATTCCAACATCCATTACCAGCTGCCGCTACAGGAGCTTGCACCTCCCTCACAGCACGAGGACAGTCACGCTTCATGTGACCACGCGAACCACAGATCCAACAAGCACTAGGATCACCTCTAGCAAAACCACCTCTAGCAGGTGCACCACCACCTCTCTTGGCCGAGGACTGATACTTCTGATCACGTCCCCTCTTGTTCCGTCCACCTCCGGAACTATACTCAGCAGCTCTCTTACCAGAACTCGCTCCAGCACCTTTCGCAGCTAAACCCAAGTTCATCTCAATGTCCTTGGATCGGCTCACCAACACATCAAAATCATTATACTCAGCAGCCAACATATAGGTCTTTACTTCCGTCACTAATCCATAACGGAACCTTTCACACCTCTCCCGCTCATCAGGTATCAGCTCCGGTGCATACTGACTGAGCCGTACAAACTGCACTTCATACTCAGCCACACTCATGCTCCCTTGGGTAAGAGACATGAATTCACGCTTTTTCTCATCCAGATATCTCACTCCAAGATACCTCCTCTTGAACGCATTCTGAAAGAATGTCCAAGTAACATCAGCTTCAGCCATCCCAGCTATGGTGGTCGTCCACCACGTATACGCATCGTCCTGCAGCAAGGACACAACACATCCCAACTTTTGCACATCCGTGCAGCTCATCTGACCCAAGATACGCTTGGTACTCTCTAGCCAAGCTTCCGAACTCTCAGCAGACATACCCCTGAACTCAGTCCCACCAAGACTGCGCAGACGCTCCAAAGGTAGTCTAACTCCAGCATCTCCCTGATGCCCAGCTCCTTGAGCTCCAGCTACTGCTGCTCGAAAAGCACCCACAATAGCTTGTACCAACATAGACATATCAGGCATAGCTTGCCCCTGACCAACCTTTGGTCCAGCAGCTCCAGCACCAGCTGCAGCTTCAGCTCGTTCACCTCCAGCACCACCACCAGGCGGAGGAGGGGGTAACACTGCACTACCCGTGTTCTCTTCATTCTCGTTCTCATTGGGAGCCGTAGCTCGCACACTACCTCTTAACTCTCTACGTGGTGCCATACTTTTACCATGCAATCACAATGCAAAATAAAACAAGTCAGGCCCAGCAAGGTAAGCAATCCAAGTGTTCAAGCTCAATCTCATTCAAAATCAACATCATTTCATTAGCTTTTGTTTGGCAATGGGTACCCTCAACATGCAACATCACAGCATACATCTCAATTGCATCAACATCTCAAGCCACTGATCATGCTTTCATACAACAAGCGTACAAGCCAAACATACTTCAATCATGCATACATTCATTCCCAATTACTCGAGAACCTGGCCCTGATACCACCAAATGTAACCCCCTTAACCCGGCCTAGACGGTTGACCCGAATTAAGAAAGTCACACGGGGAAAACCAAAGTCAACCCGAAAGTCAACCTTGATTAACGACCCTTTTTTTTTCTTTTTAATCTTGTCTAGATGCACATTAGACCTAGTTGTGATCACACAAACATCATACTCAAAGATCACAAACATCAGAGATCAAACAGGGACCCAATTGAACAAATTACAACTTTAGGGACCAAATTGTAATTTCTGATAATTAAAAGGACTTAACCCAAATTAAAGTTACCAACTTGAAATTAATCAGGTTTCATGCTTCTCTGTGAAATTTCAGCTCAAAAGGACTTCCCAAGCTCATGCAATTGAACAAACAAGTTTCAGGACCAAAACGCAAACAATTCAAAACATATAACTGCCGATGTCAGCCCCCAACGGTCGACCGTTCCGAAACAGGTAGACCCCGTTTCGAAACACGGGCCGTTCCGCAACGGGTTCCGAAACGTAGGCTTGGCAGAGGCCAAACCGTTTCGAAACGGTGCATACCGTTTCGGACGCCTGGGTTCATGCAAGGCACCCGTTCCGAAACGGTGCACACTGTTCTGAAACGCCTGCACAGATTGCAGCAAAATGCATTCCAAAACATGCAATAGATCATTCAAACATGCTCCAAATGTTACCAAACTTTACCAGCATGCAATTCAACATATATATGACTTGCAAGCATCAACAAATCATCAGAACAACATCATATGCAAAAAGCCCCAATTCTATAGGCATGCTTCCTACACAAGCTAGCTACTTCAAACACAAAACTTCCAAAACAAGCATATAATGATCCAATTCAAAAACCAGCAATCTTAACAACATTCAACACACTTAGGGAGTACCAAACACCTCCCAAAACATACACATTGGTCCCCCATTGCCAAATCACCCAAAAGCTAAAATGTTTAACAAAAACCTTCCATACATTGAGCTTTACTTGTACTTGAATGCTTGCCCTTCTTGCTGCCCCTCAAGGTTCTCTAATGCTCTGCATTATTGAATTAAGGAAAACGAAGAGAGCGTAAGCAAAAGCTTAGTGAGGAATGCTCTTAAAAACCATTCAATAATGCAATTAAAACCATTTATAAACATGCTTAAAATCAACCTTTGCACATGCTCAAAAGCATACTTAAAACAAGCAATCTCATGCTTCAACATTAACATAACATGTCATATTGGCACAAGTGATACATTCCATTTCTTAAAACAAGTTCATCAACTTCCCAAGGACTTTTAAACACCTTGGCCCCAAGGACTTTTAAACACCTTGGCCATGGACTTTTAAACACCATGAATGAGGACCACACAAGGACTTTTAACCACCTTTGTGTCCAAAGCTTGAATCACCCCAAGGACTTTTAAACACCTTGGCCCTAAGGACTTTTAAACACCTTGGCCCCATGAACTTTTAAACACCATGGCCCCATGGACTTTTAACCACCATGGAAAGGATCACCTAAGGACTTTTAACCACCTTAGTGTCCGCAACAAGAATCATCCAAGGACTTTTAACCACCTTGATGTTCTTAAGTAACAAGGCTCACTCAAGGACTTTTAACCAGCTTAGTGACCTTAACCTTTTTCAAAACATCACTTGCCAATATACATCATTTTCATCATTTAATCCACTGTTTTAAAGCATTAAACCAAGCCATTTTCATCATGCATTTAAAAGCATCAATCCACATTTAATCAATGTACAAAAGCAAGGAACTCCTACCTAGAGTTACCTTCAACATATGGCTTACAACATCAGCAAAAACAATGCTAAAACATGCTTTCAAAACAGTAATTTAAAACATGCAAATAATCATTTTGCATCACAACAAAATCATGGCCACCACTAGAGAGAAATTCCGAAAACTTACACTTGAGCTTAGCAAAGTTGTTTAGACTTAAACTAAGCTCCCAAAACCTTCAAACCTTGGTTCAAAAGCTGAAAATCCAACTTCACTCACCGATTTCCACTTTGCTTCAAGCCAAAGCACCAAATCAAGCTTCCGGATCAACAACTCTTGGATCCAAAGATGCCTCCCCTGTTTCAACACATCAAAGCAGAGGATTAATGCATCATCATGCATTAATTGCTTCAATGAAAGCACCTAAACTCGCTGCTCTCATCCAACCTCCATTTTCGGCCACCAAACACAACCGAAAATGCTTCCAAACCACTTCTAAACCATGCCCAGCCATAAACCAGCAAAACCACACTTCAATAAACATCATAACACATCTAAAAACAACCTATTAACATCCTTATACCTCCAGCAACAACAGATCACCAAGATCACCACAAAAACAACCTTGAAACACAAGCTAAACTTAGGAAACTCAACCTATCCGGGATTGCATCAATCAAAACTCAATTCCTTATCAATTTAGAGTTCATTTAACATCAAAAACACATCTCAAATCACAGATTAATCAGATCTAACGAAAATCATCAAAAATCATCAAAATCTTGCATTATAAGCCAAGATCCATTTCACCACTTAAAAACCTTTAATTAAACTTCAATTAAGGATTGAAAACTTAGGAATTTTAGTAAAGAACTGATAGTTTAGAGGAGAAGGACGTTCTTACCTCCAAACTTGAGTTTCTCCTCTTTTTGCAATCAAAATCCTTGTTGAAACAATTAGCAATTGAAGAGGTTTTGAAGATACAATGATTTGGAATCAAATGAGAGTTGAAAGGAGGGATTTAGGTGAAGAAATCAGAACCAATTCTCTGGAAAAGTAGTGTTTGGGTTGAGAGAAAATGAGAGAAAGATAATTTAGCAAAGTTGGTTACAAAATCCAAAAATAGCCAAATGGCTTCCCTCCAATTTTAATATCCTTTAAAATCAGATTTTAGACTTAAAATATCTTAGAAAAATCTGGAGAAACTCCCTTTGGGTAAATAGCTCCTTAAAGATTCAAAGTTTCAACCCTTTATAAAACAGCCACCAAACTTGCAAAAATTACATTTTGGTCAGTAGCCAAAATGTCACACTTCCAAAACTCATTTTCCAAAATTGATTTCACAGTTCACTTAATTATATTAAAAGATGATTTTAGAACATTTTTCCATATTTTTAATGCAACCCGAACTAGGCTTTCCTAATTTCACCTCTTAAGATTCGAACAGCACTTTGACCAACCGGTCAACGCCCAAAACTCCTAAGCCCAAAACCGGGGCGTTACACTAGATGCAAATTAAGACTCACCTAGCCTCAAGCAAACATACATACAACATTCAACATCCATGGAACATCATACGAGTCATTTTAAAATGAACAAGGATCAATTAACAACATTCTCATAACAAACCATAGGGGAAACTAAGGTTTAAACATGAACATGTCAAAAGCATAGAGTCAAGGCCACAAGGCCATCATACAAGCATAAGCAAGCCATAAACAAAATGTCCACATAACAAAGCAGTCTAAACGAGCTCCTAACACAAAGCAACAACATAAATCCCATTGCTCATCTATTACATCTATAACTTAAAAATTCATACTTGAGGATATCAAAAGCACAACTAGGACACTTGGAGGACCTCTCCTTGCAGAAGCAACCTACGAACTATAGATCTGCATTGTCGAACAAAAGAGAGCGTAAGCGTAAAGCTTAGTGAGGGTAAGCTCATAAAACAAACCTCGACAATGCAGGGTCCAAGCACAAACAACACAACCAAGGAAGAATGCATGATTTCTTACCTTCGAAGCCACAAGAGTCAAATATAATGATGCATGAACAAAATACCATTATCATGCCATGCTCAACAAGTCCATAAACACAAGCATATGGAAACACACATATCAATAGGTATTGGCACCTAGCTATGACCCGAATACGCGGATAACAACCGTTGGACTCACATTCAACACTCAACCATTACCTTACGGTGGGATTACACTCATCACCGTTTCACGCGGAGGGGATTCCACTCATCCTCACGCCCCGTCGATGGGATTCCACTCATCACCGACTAACATATAAAAGAAGATTTTCGGGCGTACCTGTACTTCATCTTGATGACTACCATCACCAAGACCATGCGCGCATTTCGACTCTCGTGTTCACACTAAACATTATAATGATCGATCATTGTACCCAAGCATACTAGTGCCAATACTTAACTCATTTCATCGATCAAGCTCACAACTTTCTTACTGATTTCCGTGCTTAGCACGTACTCACCATGATTTACCATCATGCACAAACCACATTCCACAACCACATACATATCACAATGTATCAAACATCATGCCTCAACACACATGTATATCACAATATACATAACAACATTAATCACGATGAATATGAATCAATAGGCATATCATACATTTAGAAGTTCAACCAAGGGTCTCCTAAACTAAGCTTGAGATTAGACTACCAATCTAATCCCAACTCTATGTGGGTTTACCAAGCCCAACCTCAGTCCACATGCTTGAACCAAAATGTTTGGAAACCATTTAAACCAAGTTGAAATCATTAACCACTCACCGACTACTCCAAGCTTAACAACTCTAGCCGATCAATCCACCAAGCTATTCAGATTCGTTCCCGAGGCTTCACCAACACAATTCCTTGCTTCTAAACAATCCAAAACAATCAAAACAACCACATTTCAGTCCACAAATCACTGCTGTAAACCCAGAACACGATTCAAGCTAATATTCGACTAAAAAAACTCTCAAAACACCATTTTCGAGCAGCCCTATAGCACATCCAAAACCCATCGATTTTAACATTTTTAGCACACCTAATAGCTTCCAAAACAACTACTAACTATCAACCAACCACCAGCCAACAATTTCCCACATAAAACGGCCCAAAAAACCAACCTTTGAACTCCCTAAAACCCAAATCCGAGAATCATTATAAAACCATTCAAAATTTAGATATGTTGGACCTTATGGTTTACAAACAACTTATCTAACAACAATAAACCAAAAGCTTAGTTAAAAATCCATAAAGCTACAACCTTTATCAAAATCTTTGAAAAACCCAAAATATAGAAACATGGGTTTTATGAAAAATGAAGACTAGAGTTAGATAGGAAATGGAAAGGACAACATAGAATCGAGTTTACCTTTGAAAAATCTTCAAGAATCAAGTAAGGGAGTAATGGAATAGTAAAATGTGAGAGGAGGGGAAAATGGCGTTAATTTGAAAGTGAGTGGGGAAGAAGATGAGCAAATAGTCATCTTCATTTGTTTTGTTTTATTTTTTTAAATACCAAAAGACCTATTTACCCTTAATGAACATGGATTATTACAATAGTGTAAAATCCATGGCCATTGGGTTTATTTCTACACAAGCCCAACACAAATTCCCTTGTTTTAAAAATATGAGGCCCAACATATTATTTTAATATTTTAATTTCACTCGACCCCCAAACCCGGGTGTTACAGGGATCGATTTTTGGCTGTAGAAAGTTATTGGTTTTCCTCCTTGATGTAAAAAAGTGCCAATGCCTACTCTCGATGCATCAGTTTCCAAGACAAAACACTTAGTAAAATCAGGCAATCCTTGAATCGGGGAAGTGCATAAGCAGAGTTTGAGTTTCTTGAATGCTTCTTACTCTGTGTCAGTCCAAGTGAAAGATGTTTCTTTGCACAACAAGTCAGACAATGGAGCCGCTATTGAGGCAAAACCCTTGATGAATTTGCGATAATAATTCGCATGTCCCAGAAAACCTCTTACCCCTTTAACCCAGTAGGCTGTGGCCAAACTTTGATTGCCTCAATCTTTTGAGGGTCCACTTGTTGAGAGTTAGCAAGTTAGTTAGGAGTTGTTTATTTGTAACTAATTTCTGTTATTTTGTTAGTTAGCTCTTTCATACTTGTATATATACATACCTTTGTAATTAGTGTGATCGATTCATTCTGAAATAATACAAGTAGAAGTATTATTCATTTTCAGTTTTTACATGGTATCGCGAGCTAGGCTTCTCAGCCCGTTTTCTTCAGTTTTTTTGGGCTCTTGCTTTTTAGCCCGACTTTCTTTTCCTTTGTGCTTTGTTGACTTTCAGTCAAAATCCCTCTTTTTCCCTTTCGTTTTTTCTCCTTTGGTTCACGATGCCAACTACGATTGATTCCAATAATCCCATGTTTCTCCATCCGTCTGACACGCCGAGAGTCAATCTGGTGTCCCATCAGCTCGTCGGAATAGAAAATTACAACGTCTGGAGCAGATCGATGCGGATTGCGTTGCTGGCGAAGAACAAACTCGGCTTCATTGAGGGTGATTTCAAAAAGGAGAGCTACGAGTTGGAGCTTCATTCACAATGGGAGAGGTACAACGCCATTGTGCTTTCCTGGCTTCTTAACACAGTGAGCCAGGATCTTTCGGCTGGAATAGTCTTTGCATCGAATGCTGCGGCTGTTTGGAAGGATTTGAAGGAACGTTTCGACAAAATTGATGGTTCTAGGATTTTCTTCCTTCACCGGTCGATTGCAACGCTTGTCCAAGGTGACTCGTCTGACTCGGTTTACTTCACTCGCCTCAAACTCTTGTGGGATGAATACAATGTGTTAGTCCCATTCTCAACTTGTGCGTGCGAGGTCGCTCAGCAGAATGCAACTCATGTGGTTCAGTAGCGGCTCTTTCAGTTTTTGATGGGCCTTAACGAAACCTACTCCGCCGTGCGCAGCCAGATTTTGCTCATGAAACCTCTGCCGATGGTGAATCAGGCTTACTCCATGATCGTGCAAGAGGAGTCTCATCGTCTACAACTTTCTGGTGGCTCGTTTGGTGACGTTTCGGCTCTTTTCTCCAGTGCCTCCAGAGGTGCGGATGTGCGTCGTTTTTCTGGCGCCTGTGATTATTGCAAGAAGAAGGGGCATTGCCGTGAGACTTGCTATCGATTGATCGGTTTTCCCTCCGATTTCAAATTCACCAAGAAACGGTCTTCTCAGGCAGCGTTAGCAGTTGGTTATGAGGTGTTTGAGGTTCCTGCTTCGTCTTCTCTTCCTGTTGCTGCCAATGTTCCTGTTTTCATTGTTGAACAATACAATCAGATTCTGGGCTTGCTGAATCAGCCTCCTCCAACAGATTCCAGTGTGAATCTTGCAGGTATAGTGGCTTGTAGTTTACCTGCTTGTTCTTTCTCTACTCAATGGATTTTGGATACGGGTGCCACTGACCATATTACGTTTGTTTTTGAGAGCTTGTTAAATCCTATTTCATGTTCTGCTCCACGCTTTGTTCATATGCCTAATGGTACCACTGAGTTAGTCACCCATACTGGCTCTCTTCAATTGTCTTCCAATTTCTTTATTTCTAATATTTTGTTTGTTCCAAATTTTTCTCATAACTTGTTATCTGTTTCTAAATTGGCCAAAGACCATCATTGTGTCATTTCTTTCTATTCTAATATTTGCATCTTGCAGGATCTCTCTACTAGCATGATCAAGGGGATTGGTAGAGAATCCAAAGGGTTGTATATCTTTGAGTTTGCTAAGGGAGCTACTGGTTTGTCTTCATCAGTCTCAATTTCTAAATCCTTGTCTAATTGTTCTGCATCTTTTAATTCAATGTTGTCTTCGCAGTCTTTACTTTCTGTTTCTAATAATACTGAACTTTGGCATGCTCGATTGGGCCATGCTGCCATTTCTACTCTGCATAAGCTTCCTTTGTGTACTTCTACTGTTTTTTGATAAGAATATTGTTCATAATTGTGTTGTGTGTCCCTTAGCAAAACAAACTAGACTACCATTTCCACATAGCACTTCTAGGTCTCATGTGCCTTTTGACCTTATCCATATTGACTTATGGGGACCTTATAGAGTATCTACACACAGTGGTCATAGGTACTTCTTAACTGTTGTTGATGACTGCTCAAGGATGACTTGGATCTTCTTACTTAGACTCAAAACTGATGTTATTTTATCTCTTAAACAATTTCTTTCATTTGTCTCTACTCATTTTTCCACTACTCCTAAAATCATTCGTAGTGACAATGGTACTGAATTTTTCAATTCAGCTTGTGTTTCTCTTTTTACCTCCTTAGGTATCCTCCATCAGAGTTCTTGTGTTCACACTCCACAGCAAAATGGAGTTGCTGAACAAAAACATAGACACTTATTAGAAGTAGCAAGAGCTTTAAGGTTTCATTCTAAGGTTCCAATTAAGTTTTGGGGTGAGTGTGTGCAAACTGCTTGTTATCTTATTAACAGGTTACCATTTTCCGTTCTCCAATGGAAAACGCCCTTTGAATGTCTATATAACAAGCCCCCTGACTTGTCTTTTCTTCGAATTTTTGGGTGTCTTTGCTATGCCATTGTTTCTCCTCATCCTAGTGATAAATTTGCTCCTAGAGTTGTGCCTTCTGTTTTCATGGGCTATTCCCTTACACAAAAAAGTTTTATCTTGTTTAATCTTGAGACACACAAGTTTTTTGTGAATAGGGATGTTGTTTTTTATGAGCATGTCTTTCCCTTCCATTTTCCTATTTCTAAATCTTCCTCTTTCTTTCCTTCTGCTTCTTTTATTCCAGATTCAGATTTTTTTATTCTTTCTCCTTCTTCTTTAGCTCCTATACCACCTTCTGATCCTTCCCCATCTTCAGTACCTTTACCCAATTCTGATCATTCTTCTTCTCCTGCTATTTCTTCCCCAGCTTCTGATCCTTCAACATTAGGTCATGTTCCTTTACCCACTTCTAATCATTTTTCTTCTCCTGATAATTCTGCACATCCTATATCTTCTCCTCAATCTCTTTCTGCAGATCCTCAATCTTTGCAGCAGTCATCATCTTCAGTTCCTGTGTCTTCTTTCCAGTAGCTCCAGTACAACTTTGAAGGTCTTCTCGTGTCTCTAAACACCCACAGTGGCTTACTGATTACGTGTGTCCTACTTCTCATTCTTTTTCTTCTACCCTTTATCCCATTTCTGATTATATTTCCTATTCCCATTTGCCCTGTTCTACTCAAGCTTTCCTTTCTTCTACCAATGCTCTTTTTGAACCTAAAACATACCATGAGGCTATTCAAGATCCAAAGTGGGTTCAGGCTATGAAAGAAGAGATACATGCTCTTGAATCAAATGGAACTTGGTCAGTGGTTACCTTACCTCCTGGAAAAGTGCCAATTGGTTGTAAATGGGTATACAAGATTAAGTATACTGCATCTGGTGAAGTGGAGAGATTTAAGGCTCGTCTTGTGGCCAAAGGTTACAACCAGAAAGAAGGAGTGGACTATGTTGATACCTACTCCCCAATTGTCAAGTTGGTCACTGTTAGGTGTTTACTTGCTTTGGCTTCAGTCTTTCATTGGCCCTTGTTTCAGCTTTGTAGAACTAATGTTTTGATATAATATTTGAAAAATGTTGTGGACTGATTTAAAAAGCATTTAAAACATTTCCAAAGTCCAAACAACTTGAAATTATGTTTAGGGAAATTTTCAAAAGGGTTTTTCTTGTGTTTCATAGCCAAATTTCTCAAACATGTCCAGGTGTTTCGAAACACCTTAGGGCGTTTCGAAACATGGGGCTCCAGTAGCAAAAACGTTTCGAAACTTGTTTCGAAACGGGCTTTCCCTGGGTAGGATTTTTGCCAGGCGTTTCGAAACGGGCTAGGCCGTTTCGATACGCCTACGTGGCAGTGACCATAACGGTCATGAAAACCCAACGGCTCTTTCCCAACCAACTTTCAAATACAGGCGTTTCGATACGGGCTTATAGCGTTTCGATACGCGTTTCGAAATGGCAAGGGGGTGTTCCGAAACGGGTACCCTGACAGACTGCAACGGCTCTTTCTATATTGAGGGTGTTTCGAAACAGGTTCGAGTGTTTCGAAATGGGGAGCTGCAGAACTGCATTTATAGTGGGAATTAAAGTCCTCAACGGCTCCAATATGATCCCAACGGCTAGTAACGGCTACAAACTCAATTGGGAGTATAAAAGGGACCTCCAAGCATCAAGAGAAGGCTAATGCTCATATTGTCAAACATCAAATGATCACAAAGTGTCTTAGTGCTTAAATTGTCAATTCTTGTATAGACAAACACTAGTGAGCTAAAATTGTCAAATTTTCTCAAGTGTTTTAGGTTTTGGGTGAGTGCTTAATTGTGCAAACAAACACCTATTAGAGGGTTTTAAGTTTGCTTTATTTATCTCTTTGTAAAGAGGGTTTTGATCAAGGCTTTGGGTAGAAGCTTGATCGGTTGTAAGGGTTTCCTCCTAATCCTAGAAAAGGGGATGAATCGATAGTGGAATTGGTTGAGAAATCCTTAGTGGGAAGCTAAGGTAGTGGATGTAGACCTTGGTTAGAAGGTTGAACCACTATAAATCATTGTGTCAATTTTCTTTTTAGCTTCCTAAACCCTTCCACCCAAAAATCCACCTCTCCACCACTTGGTGAGCTAAATTGGTTGATCGAATCGAGCTCCACACTACTCAACAATTGGTATCAGAGCTTGGCTCCATCGAAGAGGATTAACATCCTATTGAGAAGATCCGGCAAGCTCGACCACTATTTCATCAACCGGCTCAAATGGCACAATCAATCGACAAACCGCCTTTCTTTGACGGAGACCACTATGCCCATTGGAAGACAAAGATGAAATTCTTCTTGAAGTCAAGAGATTACAAGCTATGGGACATAGTTGAAGATGGTATGTTCGTGCCTCAAAGAAATAAAGCGGAGTGGAGTGCCGACGATCGCAAGAAGATGGAGCTAAATTGCAAAGCCTTGCACATTCTATTTTGTGCTTTTGGTCCATCCATATATGAGAAGATGTCTTCTTGTGAGAGTGCCAAGGAGGTATGGGACAAGCTTGAAGTCACATACGAGGGGACAAATGAAGTCAGGAGACCAAGATTGGGCTCCTAACCTTGGAGTATGAGAACTTCAAAATGGATCCGGAAGAGAACATCGAGAAGATGTTTGATAGGTTCTCCACCATCACCAACGGTCTTAAAGGTTTTGGAGAAGCCATCCCGGAAGAAAAGCTTGTTCGAAAGCTCATCTACTCACTTCCCGGGTCTTGGGACTCAAAGAGGACCGCCATCATCGAAGCCAAAAATTTGAAGACTTTAAAGCTGGATGAACTCATGGGGTCTCTCCTTACTCATCAAATCATGAAGAAAAACAAAGAGGATGAGAAGAAGAGGGAAGAAATTAGAGCTATGGGAGAGAAGAAAATCAAAGGGCTTGGCATCAATGCAAGTGCCATGGCTCTCAAATCCTCCACTTGCCATCATGTCTACACAAGTGAAGAGGAGGATGAAGATGAGGAGATAGTTCATCTCTTCAAGAAGTGTGCCCCGTTCATGAAGAAAGCCTTGAGAGAGCTTGAACGAGAACCTAAAAGAAAGGAGAGGGCAAGCACTTCAAGCCATAAGAAGAAGGCACATGTGGCTACTTGGAGTGATGAGGACTCCACCGACGATGAACAAGCCAACCTTTGCCTTATGGCAATCGAAGAAGATTCAAGGGTAACTTCTAATTCATCTACTTCATGTTCTTATTCTTTTGATGAATTACAAGATGCCTATGATGATTTGGTTTTAGATTTTAAAAGCCACATTTTGAAAAACAATAAATTGATTTCAAAGTTAAAAATTCAAAATGATTTGCTTTCTAAAACCAAACTTCAACTTGAAGCAAAACTTGAAGAGTTTGAATTAAAATGTTTTGATCTACAAAAATTGCTTCAAAAAGTTCAAGAAGAAAAAGATTTGATTTCCAAAGAGCTTGAAAAGAAGAATAATTTTGGAAAATCAAATTTTTATGTTAGACAATCTAGTGCCCCTAGATTTATTAAAGGAAAATGTTTTAGAAGTGTTTGGGTCCCAAAAGGACTAACCACTTCAATTAAAAAGGATGACATTGAAAAATGGATTCCTAAGGGGACTAAAATTTGTGCTACTAACGTTCATGGATCCAAAGCAATTTGGATACCAAAAATTACTTGATTGTCTATTGCTAGGTGTGATGGAGATGTTCAACATGTCAAACATTGAGGGGGAGCTCCATACACACAAGGAAGAACACTTGAAGAAGGAAGGCTTCACATCCTCCCTTGAGTTCAAGTGTGGTAAAATCTAGTTGTCTTTAAGTTTCATTTGATTTTTTTTTGTCAACTAGATGATCATGTTTTGTTGGATTAACACTTTTGATGATGCTTTGAGTAAGGGGGAGCCATTTTAAAACCAAATTCTTGTTTTTGTCAAAGTTTTTACCTCTAGTGTTATTTTGAACTTAATGTTTAAATTCTTTTTGATATAACAAAAAGGGGGAGAAATGGTTTGAAAAATTGAATTTTCAAATGAATAAGGGGGAGCTTTATTTAATTTCATATCCTTAATCTCTTATTCACATTTTTAAAGTTAAAGGGGGAGAATCCCAAACAATTTTTCAAGTGAGTTTTATTATATCAAAAAGGGGGAGATTGTAGAACTAATGTTTTGATATAATAATTGAAAAATGTTGTGGACTGATTTAAAAAGCATTTAAAACATTTCCAAAGTCCAAACAACTTGAAATTATGTTTAGGGAATTTTTCAAAAGGGTTTTTCTTGTGTTTCATAGCCAAATTTCTCAAACCTGTCCAGGTGTTTCGAAACACCTTAGGGCGTTTCGAAACAGGGGGCTCCAGTAGCAAAAACGTTTCGAAACTTGTTTTGAAACGGGCTTTCCCTGGGTAGGATTTTTGCCAAGCGTTTCGAAATGGGCTAGGCCGTTTCGATACGCCTACGTGGCAGTGACCATAACGGTCATGAAAACCCAACGACTCTTTCCCAACCAACTTTCAAATACAGGTGTTTCGATACGGGCTTATAGCATTTCGATACGCGTTTCGAAACGGCAAGGGGGTGTTCCGAAATGGGTACCCTGACAGACTGCAACGACTCTTTCTATATTGAGGGTGTTTCGAAACAAGTTCGAGTGTTTCAAAACGGGGAGCTGCAGAACTGCATTTATAGTGGGAATTAAAGTCCTCAACGGCTCCAATATGATCCCAACGGCTAGTAACGGCTACAAACTCAATTGGGAGTATAAAAGGGACCTCCAAGCATCAAGAGAAGGCTAATGCTCATATTGTCAAACATCAAATGATCAAAAAGTGTCTTAGTGCTTAAATTGTCAATTCTTGTATAGACAAACACTAGTGAGCCAAAATTGTCAAATTTGCTCAAGTGTTTTAGGTTTTGGGTGAGTGCTTAATTGTGAAAACAAACACCTATTAGAGGGTTTTAAGTTTGCTTTATTTATCTCTTTGTAAAGAGGGTTTTGATCAAGGCTTTGGGTAGAAGCTTGATCGGTTGTAAGGGTTTCCTCCTAATCCTAGAAAAGGGACGAATCAATAGTGGAATTGGTTGAGAAATCCTTAGTGGGAAGCTAAGGTAGTGGATGTAGACCTTGGTTAGAAGGTTGAACCACTATAAATCATTGTGTCAATTTTCTTTTTAGCTTCCTAAACCCTTCCACCCAAAAATCCACCTCTCAACCACTTGGTGAGCTAAATTGGTTGATCGAATCGAGCTCCACACTACTCAACAAGCTTGATGTCTATAATGCTTTTCTCCAAGGGGATCTTTTTGAAGAGGTGTATATGGACTTACCTGTTGGATTTTGCAGTCAGAGGGAGCATCAGGTATGCAGACTGCAAAAATCCCTCTATGGGTTAAAACAAGCTTCCAAGGAGTGGAACTTGAAGTTGACATAAGCTCTTTTGAAAGCTGGCTATGAACAAAGTAAGTATGATTACTCTTTATTCACAATGAAGAAAGATAAGAAGATTGTGATCATGCTGATTTATGTTGATGACCTCTTGATCACTGGCAATTACAAGAGTCTAGTTGAAGATTTGAAAAATCTGTTGCATCAGAATTTTAAGATGAAGGACCTAGGGGAATTGAAATTTTTCTTAGGTCTTGAAGTTATGAGATCAAAAGAAGGAATTTTAGTTAATCAACGCAAATATGCCCTTGAGTTAATTGAAGAATCATGGGTAGGGGGAGCAAAGCCAGCCATGACTCCACTTGAGCAAAACCTCAAGCTTACTTCTGTTGAGTATGATGGTGTTTGCCACATTGGAGATGAAGATGAGTTGTTAATAGATAAAAGTGTTTTCCAAAGATTAATAGGAAGACTTATATACCTTACACACACAAGGACTAACATAACATTTGTTGTACATCATTTGAGCCAATTCATGCAACATCCTAAGAAAACTCATCTTAATTCAGCTTTGAGAATAGTGAGGTATATTAAGAAGAATCTAGGGCAAGGAATCTTATTGGCTTCTAATAGCAACTGTGAACTTGAAGCATATTGTGATTCAGATTGGGCTTCTTGTCCAATTACAAGGAAGTCTGTTTCAGGGTTCTGTATTAAACTGGGAAATTCATTGCTTTCATGGAAGTCAAAGAAGCAAAGCACAGTAGCAAGATCTTCTGCAGAAGCAGAGTATAGAAGCATGGCAGTGGTCACTGCAGAATTAGTTTGGTTGAATGGATTGCTACAAGAATTGGGATATGAGAGAAGTCAGCCAATCAAGCTGCATTGTGATAGTAAAGCTGCCTTACAGATTGCAGTTAATCTTATTTTCCATGAGAGAACAAAACACATAGAGATCGACTGTCATTTTGTGAGGGAGAAGATTCAAGATGGTCTCATCAGCACCAAGTTTGTATCTTCGACAGAACAATTGGCAGATGTATTCAGGGTTCACAGCAACATAGTTATCTCTTATCCAAGTTGGGGGTTAAAGATATTTATCACCCTCCAACTTGAGGGGGGTGTTGGGAGTTAGCAAGTTAGTTAGGAGTTGTTTATTTGTAACTAATTTATGTTATTTTGTTAGTTAGCTCTTTCATACTTGTATATATACATACCTTTGTAATTAGTGTGATTGATTCATTCTGAAATAATACAAACACAAGTATTATTCATTTACAGTTTTTACACCACTGCTAGACCATCTCGAGTCACCAAGTGTCCCAGATACTCAACTTTTTCTTGGCCAAAAACACATTTAGAGGCTTTAGCTACCAAACCACACTCTCGTAACCTAGCCAACACTAGCTTAACATAGTTCAAATACTCTGGACATGATCCATTGTAAATCAGAATATCGTCCAAAAACACTAAAACAAATTTGCGCGAAAATGACTTGAATGCCTCGTTCATTGTAGCTTGGAAAGTAGAAGGGGGTTGGTGAGGCCGAATGGCATTACGAGAAATTCGTAATGGCCTTCGTGTGTTCTAAACACTGTTTTAGGTACATCAGATGCCCTTACTCGTATTTGATTGTAACCCGGGAGTAGATCCAATTTGAAGAAGAAACGAGCACCCCCTAACTCATCGAACAACTCCTAGACAGTGGGAATGAGGAACCTATCCTTGATGGTGATCGCATTTACGGCTTTGTACTCGACGAAGAACCTCAATGTACCGTCCTTTTTCTTAACCAACAACACATGGGAAGAAAATGGGCTCTGGCTCTTTCTGATGAACTATTGATCCAGAAGCTGCTTAACCTGTCGTTCAACCTCTGCTTTCTAAAAATAAGGGTAACAATATGGTTTCACATTCATCGGCTTGCTCGATGGTTCCAAGTGGATGGCATGATCAAATTCTCGTACTGGTGGCAGTTCTTTGGGAGCTTGGAACACGTCCTGGAATTATTCGATCAATTGACTCATCTCTTTCTGTGATATGGCCATGATCAATTGCCCATCATCCAAAACTTACAAACTGTAACATTATGCTATCCCCCTGGTTTCGGAGATTCACTGTAATGACTGAAAATATATTGGTTGCAGTTCTGTTCGCATTTCCCCTTGCCATACATGTGTCCCTTTTTCGTTACAAAACTTGAATTGAAGTGTCGAGAAGTCCATAGTTACAGAACCCAATGTGGCCACCCAAGCCACTCCTAAGACCATTCTCTGATTCTCGTACCTTCCAGCGACAACATATAGAAGTTCGTGGTTATCTTCGTACTCTGAATCAACAAGTTCAATTGTTTCACACACCCTTCACTCTGTAAGGAGGCCCCATTGCCTACGAGAACCTTGAAGCTGGAAGTGTTGGTGATGGGTAAACCCATATATTTGGTCGTACGCGTCTGAATGAAATTATGTGCACTGCCCCCATCGATTAAGATACACACCTCTCGGCTGTTGACCATGCCTTTGACTCTGAGTGTAGTTGGTGTAACACAACCGACCAATGCATTAAACGACACAAGCAGCTATTCATCATCCCTATTCCCAAGGCATGTCGGTACTAGTCCCCTTTGTTCCTCCTCCTCTCGATTGTCCTCTAGGGATTCCTCGTCGAGAAGAATTTTTTTTTGGCTCTTTGCAATGATGACCCTTCATGTACTTCTCATTGCAATAATAGCACAGCCCCTTATCACAGCGTGCTTGTGCTTTTGTTGTCGTCAATCTCCGAGGTTGATTAGGGTTCTGTTTGGGAGGAGGCAACTCTAACGGAAGAGGTCGCCCTGATACGGATTTAGGTCCCAAAGTGAATTCAGGGTTGGAGTTTAGCAAGGGAGGTGTCTTGGGCCCCATATTTTTCGGCCCAATTTTCTTAAAATTCCCCAATTTTGCTTCGTAGAAATGGGCTAAGGCTAACACCTCGGTCATGGACATGGGCCGTTGACCCAACACGTCGTGTTTAATATCTAAACGTAGCCCGAAAATGAAACACTGGGTAAGGAATTCGTCCGACAATGCCGCCGTCATTCGTAGTGCCATTTCTTCGAACCTGGTCTGATACTCCTCCACCGTGGACTATTGTATGAGCTTCGTCAATTGGTCTTCCGGTGACTTAATCTCAATGACAGCAAATCAACGACGAATAGCCTCGATGAGATGTTTCCATCCTGCTAATTGGCGTTGCCAATGCATCCAGCATTTTGATGTGCCTTCCATCCGAAAGGATGCCATAGTAACACGGTGATGGTCTTCGGTTTGGTAGAACTCAAAAAATCCTCTGCGGAAGCTAGCCACTCTTCGGGATTGACTCCGATGAAGATCGAAAGTTCGATCTGGGCAGGGCGAGGAGAAAAAGGAAAAGTGTCTACCGCAATCCAGTGATAATGTGGTCAGTCGTGACAAATTCCCCTTCAAAGCTCCTCAGGGGGCGTTTGGTTCACGGAATGTAACATTACCATTGGGATTAGGATTCCCGAAATGATTCATTACTTGACTTATTACTGAGAATGTTATTTTACTTTGTTTGGCACGAATGTAAAACTATAGTGTTTGGTTCATGGATTACAAGATTACCAAAAAGTATATTTTACAAAAGGCTTAAATGCCTCATTAGCCCCTGAAGTATACACAAAATACGAATTGCCCCTAAAGAATTTTTTGGACGTTTTTCCTTTTGAAGTATACACCATGACCTCCGTTGGTTCCTAAACTAAAAATCGTAACCTCATATGCCCCTTATGTTAAAAAAATTCTCACAGACCAATTAGAACGTGCCACGTGTCACTAATAAACAAAAAAAATCATCTGACTTATTTTAAAGGGGTAAATTGCACGCTAAGTCTATAAATTTTTTATTTTTGTTCAATTTAGTCTTAAAAATCTTTATTTAACTCGAATTGACCCAAATTACTTTCTAATTTTTATAAATTAGTCTATTATTTTTAATATGTTGATGTTTTTATTCAATTTAGTCCTCAAAAATTTTACTTAACCTACAATTAACCCGTACTACTTTATAATTTTTATAAATTAGTCTAATATTTTTAATATGCTGATATTTTTGTTCAATTTTGTCGTCAAAATCTTTATTTAACTCACAATTGACCCCTACTAATTTATAATTTTTATAATTTAGTCCAATATTTTAAATGTAATTATATTTTTTTGTTTAATTTAATCCTAAAATCTCTATTTAACCCAAAGTTGACCCATATTTCTTTATAATTTTTATAATTTAGTCCAATATTTTAAATATAATTATATTTTTGTTCAATTTAGTCAAAAAATAATTTTTAACATGAAATTAACCCTAATTTCTTTCTATTTTTTATAATTTAGTCCAATATTTTAAATATAATTATATTTTTGTTCAATTGAACAAAATATGATTATATTTAATATATATATATATATTTAACCCGAAATTGACCCTTATTGGACTAAATTGAACAAAATACGATTATATTTAAAATAATTTTGGAATAAACTATAAAAATTATAAAGAAACATGGGTCAATTTTGAGGATTAAATTGAACAAAAATATCAGCATATTAAAAATATTTGACTAATTTATAAAAAGTACAAATAAATTGAGCTTAATGTCATGTTAAATAAAGATATTTTGGACTGAACTGAAAAAAAATATAATTATATTTAAAATAGTAGACTAAATTATAAAAATTAGAAAGAAATTGGGGTTAATTTCAAGTTAAAATGATTTTTTTGACTAAATTGAACAAAAATATGTCTATATTTAAAATATTGGAGTAAATTATAAAATTATAAAGAAATATGGGTCAATTTTGGGTTAAATAGAGATTTTAGTACTAAATTGAACAAAAAATATAATTATATTTAAAATATTGGACTAAATTATAAAAATTATATATTAGTAGGGGTCAATTGTGAGTTAAATAAATATTTTGATGACAAAATTGAACAAAAATATCAGCATGTTAAAATATATTGGACTAATTTATAAAAATTATAAAGTAGTAAGGGTTAATTGTGGATTAAATAAATTTTTTGAGGACTAAATTGAACAAAAACATTAGCATATTAAAAATAATGGACTAATTTATAAAAATTAGAAAGCAATTTGGGTCAATTCGGGTTAAATAAAGATTTTTAGGATTAAATTGAACAAAAATAAAAAATTTATAGACTTAGCGTGCAATTTACCCCTTTAAAATAAATCAGCTAATTTGTTTATTTATTAGTGACACATGGCACGTTTTGATTCGCCCATGATAATTTTTTTAACGAAAGGAGCATATGAGGTCACGATTTTTAATTCAGGGGCCAACAGATGTCACGGTGTATACTTTAGGGGGCAAAACGTCTAAAAAAATCTTTAGAGGGCAATTCGGTAATTTTTGTATACTTTAGGGGTCAATGTGGCATTTAAGCCTTTTACAAAATGATCCTTATGATATATGTTCTTCTTAACAATTTAAACTTCTAATATTAAAATGAAAATATTTACATGAAAATTTATATGAATATGTTTTTCTATTATTTTAATTTATATATTTTTATTTTATAAATTTCTTTAAAAAATAATTTAATATATTTTTAATGTTATAGTACAATATTATATATTTAAATATATGATTTATTTTAATTATATATTTGAATAATACAAAAAATTCAAAATTCGTAAACTTTTACAATACATATTATATTTGTTACTAAATCATATATACAAATAATTAACTATAAATATTTTATTTATATGTTTTATTGCTCAAATTACATCATTTTTAAAGTCTAAAGTCATTTTAAAAAATTTATAGTCATTCTTTAAAATCTAAAATTTAAAACACTACTCATAAAATATTTTAAAATTGAATAAAACGGAGTTTTTCCATTTAAATAAAGTAACACTATTTTTTAGATATAAATAATATTCAAAATTATGTCTATTGTTTACTTATTTAATTATTTATTTTAATGATGAGTGAGATTTAGATATTTTATTATAAAACAATTGAGTTTAGACAATAAATTGCTTTAATATATCAAAAACAAAAATTTGTTGTTGGTGAAATAGAAATAAACTATTAACATGAATAAAACATATTATTTTAAGGTTATTTTAGTCAATGAAGGTAGGAATTGTGTAATACCTAAAAATAGGATGAGAATGACATTTCTACTATTTTGGAAAAAAGAAGGCACTCTTGGAAATGTTGTATTACCTCATAGAAGGAATTCTCTTAAACCGGACATGATTATGCGATTCCAAAAAAAAAATTTCCTTTATAATAATTTTTTTTGCGAACCAAACGACTCCTCAAGACGGGAAAAGGTTAAAAATTTACCCGATGTAAAATATTACATTGTTCGAGGAACTCTAAATGTTGTCGGAATAAAGAATCGTCAACAAGGGCGTTCAGTCTTCTCCTGGCATTATTCGGCAGTGCGCAGATTTGTTAGCTAAGCAAGCCATAGGGTGTTCTGGTAACTTGCAGTTTGAACCCCCATGAAGTTCCTAGGCTTTCTGTGCGCTGTATGCCTTATGTTTTATCTTGGCATTTTTAAATTCTGCATACACGAGTGAATAGGTAATGGGTGTTCGAGGTTTTGGTATCTTTGTGGTGTGGCTTTTAGTCCGGAACTTTATGTATGTATGATAATTTTAATATTCATTTAAAATACATTAATAATTAATAATGTCTGGGTGTTCAATTATTTATCTGCTTGGTCTGTGCTCATGGACTTACTCCTCGTGTTATAGGTGTTGGGCGTTGTTGTGACAACTTTGGGCCAATGGGTATGATCCAAGTGGATGGCTTATCAAATTACTTTAATGATTTATATCCAATACACTTGCGATGAAAATTTTAATTTTCACAAGTGTCTTAATTTTAAAGTTTAAGAACTCACTTTAGGGGTAGGATTTAGGGGCTTAGGTGTAAGAGTTTAAAATTTAAGGGTAATGGTTAGAATTTAGAGGTTAGCGTTAAGATTTAGGGTAGTATGTTGATGATTTAAGTTTTAACTTATAAACCCTAAATTCTAATCCTAAACCCTAAATTCTATTCGCAATCACTAAATTTTAAACTACTAAACATAAACCCCTAAACCCTACACCATACAATGAGTTTCTAAACTCTAAAATTAAGGCGCTTGTTAAAACTAAAAGTTTTCACCGTCAATGTATCAAATAATTATCCGATAAAACTAATAAAATTGAAAGATTCGAATTACAAAAAAATTATGGGAAAATAGATATTTTCGAATTTGAATCCTTTCGAACTAGACCAGATAAACCGAGCATTGATAAACCTATGGATGACTTAACATTAATACAAAACAAAAGAAAAGTAATGAAAAGGAAAAGAAAGAGGGAGCATTGGATTAGGTGTTAGATAGAGAAAATGATCTGGGCCGTGGAAATGAGGCATACCATGTGCTTCGCATCGCATAAGAACAAAACTGCATGCAGCAATATAGATTATGGAGACTGCAAATTCAACACAATGTCGCTCCATCGAAACAAAAGCACTAACCGATTAACGAGGGGGTTTCTTCTTACCCTTGAAAGTCCGGCAGTTGTTCTTTCGCTGAATATGGTGAATCCCTCGGTAGCATTGAATATCTATCAACATTGAACCGCCTCTGCAAAATGCAAACTGCCTTAGCAATGAATGTTCACTCTTTAGGAAACACAAACCAAAAATACACCAAGAATTTAGCTTCCAAACTCGTTAAAATTCAGGTGAACTATAGGAAAAGTACAAACTTATGAATTCTGTGAACTTTTCATCACCAAAAATCGTAGATTTCCGGGTACAATGAACCTTGATTTGCCCAATTAAGCCTTAAACAATAATATAACAAAACAAACTAATTTCTATTTGCAATATTGAGAATTTACGACGATATGAGCAAAACGCCCGGCTATAAAGAGATTTCAGCCAATAATTGCTTATCCTTTATGTTTTCCTTTCTAATTCAAGACCTAAAATTGAAAATAAAAAAACAGAAATGAGCGGAAATCACCTTCGGAGGGTTTGAAAATGGGAGGGAAGCAGTGTTGGAGAGAGACATGGAGTTCATTTTGTTGTCTATAAAGGAGAGAGAGAGAGAGAAGGGGAGACGGGCATCGCCGCGGTCTGCGCCATTGTTCTTTGGGAAAACTATCCCACTGACCAGTGACCACCAAATAAATAGGGATACCTATTTGGACCATCGAACTATAAAAAACGTCAATCAGACCATCGGCCTTATAAAATCAACCTATTTTGACCACCTCTATTAAAAACCTAACGGTAGAGTGACGGAACTGTCACGTGACAATTGACGAAAAAATTTAAAAATTACACATTTGGTCCCCTATTATTTACACATTCTTTCAATTTAGTCCTAATTTTAAATTAATAAAATAATAAATTATTTAATTAAATGGTGACACATGTCAACACTTTATTGGAGGGGCGTTTAGCAAGAATCAAACCTGGGTCTCTCAAGTGTAAAGCCAATGGCTTTGCCACCACACCAAGAACAACTTTGTGTTATAATTCTCCAGATATAATATGTGTTTTATTTTGATGCACAAGCTGTGTAAATTTTTTTTACACAATCCTTTTAAAAAATTTAAAATCTAAATCACAAACCCTAGCAACCTAAACCCTAAACCCTAAGCCCTAAACTCTAAACTCTAAATTCTAACCATAAACCTTAAATTATATACCCTACATACTAAACCCCTAAACCCTAACATAAAACCTTAAACCCTAAACCCTAAAATTAAAGGGCTTGTGTAAACTAAAGTTTACACAGCTTGTGCATCAAAGTATTTTCCATATAATATATACCTCTTATTAGTTTCTACATTTATAAGCCAAAAGCTCAAACCCTAAACACTAATTTCACATATATAAATCCTAAACCCTAACTCTAACCCTAAATATTTCAAATTAATTTTACGCTAAATATTTCAAATTAAACTCCAAACCCTAAAACTTTCAAATTAATTTCACGCTGAATATTTCAAATTAATTTGCACCTTAAAATTTGAGGGTGGTCTTGGGCTAAAAAGACTTATAGTGCTGAAATATTGTCCGCATGTATCAGTTAATTCGAAATTTATTAGCTGAAAATGGTTCCTCGTGAGTAGCATGAGTTTATGTTTATAACATCAAAGGTGTTGATTTAGGGTTAATAGAGGAAATAAATTTAATGAGTTGCAGCTTACGGAAACTATTTAATATGGGGGCAGGGCAGCAACATGCTCTTTCTTCTCAAAGAGCTTATGGGAGGCTTCTCTTAATTTGTGTGGTTTCGGTAGAAGAGCCTTGGTGTGGATAAAGGAGGTAGTCTTAAAAAGTATGAAATCAATTGTTAAAATCAAGGCTAATGACTGGTGTATACAATAGGGTTTTAGAAATGTGCGAGGTGAGTGACCGTATAGAGCTCCCAAGAAAAAAAAGGCATCAAATTAGTTGAATTAAATATTTATAAGGTTAAAACAAAAGATTTTTGATTTAATAAATTTTAATAAAAAAAATAACTTTAAAAAGGACCCATAATATATTTTTTTACTAAGATAAAAATATATTTTATAAAAACCTTGTACATACCAATTTTTGAGCTCTGGCCATATATCAAGCTTAGTGTCACGCCCCATCCTTAAGCACCGAGGCCAACCGAGGCCAAATGAAGAGTTTTGGGCGTGCTCAATGCACCCATGGGCGTTTTAAGGCAAGGCATGAACCAAGGAAGGTTCTAGAACGCCCCAGAGAGGCCTACAACTCTCTTTCAACGTCTCCAAAGGGTTCTAAGAGGTTCCAGGACGCTCCACAACCATCTAGGCCCACCCGAAAGGACCTAGAATGCTCGAGACAAGTTGGGAAGGCTCAAGACAAGTCCAGAAGGCTCGGGACAACTCCGGACATCTCTGGAACACTCTAGAAACCTATAGACATATGTAGAACTATAGGAACAATCTAGAATACCTTAGAGTATTGTAAATGTATGTGGATAAGTATGGAATTCTCTAGAGATATCTAGGCATCTTAGATATTTTAGGAGACAAGATCCTAACCGTTGGATCAAATAAATCTTAGCCGTCCGTTGAGGAGGTTGGTGCCTATAAAAAGGGTTACCTCCCTCATTTGTAAAGCATCCAAGAAGTCATTCACTTCATACTTGTAAAGCTCTTGTAAAGCTTCCGTTGTGCAATACAAGGTCATTTCCTTGTAAACACTCTTACTCCTTCGTTTTGCCATAGCGTTGCGACATCAAGGCTTACTAGCATCGTGCCGAGAGTGCTAGTGCCGCACGGATTTCAGCTTGAAGAAATAAGTCCGTGACAGTTGGTATCAGAGCAAGTTCCGATCGCTCGGGAGCATGGAAAAGACCAGCAAAACTCAAGCCGCTAGCCCGTCCGAGACCGAGGTCACGCACGACCAAGGTGGGCAAGAAGTAAGGGCTGATCCTGTCGAGACAAGGCCTCGTGCCAAATCCAAAGACTTACTCTCTAGCTTGGAGTCGCGCCTAACTCGCGTGGAGGAAGGCGTATCGAGCATGGGTGCCCAAGTGAACGACCTTCATGAGCGGATTGAAAGCCTTGAGGTGGAGGATGCCGAGACCCACACAGCCGTAAGGGCAATGAAGATCAAGCTAGAGAAGTCCATGCACGCGGAAATGGGTGAAGTACGCGACGCACTCATGGGAGAACTCACAAAGGTACGTGAGTTGTTCCAACGTGAACTTACAATCGTGTATGCTCAACTAGAAGCATTGCAAGGCGACCTTGCCTTGTGCAAACGTGCTATGGCAGCCAGGCCAAGCACCGCCGTGGAGGCTAGAAGGGTCGAGGTGCCCAAGCCTCAAACTTTCTCAAGGACACGCAACGCCAAAGAAGTAGACAACTTCTTGTATGGCTTGGAGCAATACTTAAAAGCCGTTGGCATCAGGGAGGATGCCTCTAGGATCCAAACCACGACCTTATACCTCACCGACACTGCCATGCTTTGGTGGAGGAGAAGGCGTCTCGATGTCGAGAGAGGTACGTGCACCATCTCTACCTTCAATGATTTCAAAAGGGAGCTCAAAAGGCAATTCTATCCCGAGAATGCCGAGGATGAGGCAAGAGCTCGCCTACGAAGGTTGAAGCAATAAGAGAGCATCCAGGACTACGTGAGGGAGTTCACTAGTTTGGTGCTCGAGATCCCCGATCTGTCCGAGAAAGACTTGCTCTTCTACTTCTTAGATGGTCTCCAAAGTCGGGCCAAGACCGAGTTAAGGCGAAGGAGAGTCCAAACCCTTGTCGATGCGATAGCCGTGGCCGAGAGCCTTATCGACTACTCGAGCCACAAGGAGACCACCCCTAAGCCGAGGGATGAGAAGAGCAGTCATGCCAAAGGTGGGGGAGACAAGGGCTATCCCAAGGAGGGCTATCAGGAAGGCCACTCACCAAGGCACCGAGACTCGTCCCCTTGGAAGAGCAAGGACAAGGGTAAGTCCAAGGAATTCCAAGGTGCAAGGAAGTCACCACCGAGCAATTGCTTCATTTGTGATGGTGACCATTGGACGCGTGAATGCCCACAACGCCAAGCCCTTAACTCACTCCTAGCCAAGCACCGAGAAGGTAGTGACACCGATAGTGGCGACGAGGGTGCACAAATGGGATCCTTGCAACTGATTTCATCATTCCATTCGATTGACAACACCGAGAGGAACAAGGGAAGTTCCACTCATAAGAGGCATTGCGACGAAGGACTTAGGCCAGGGTCAAGGCTCGCCGTGGAGCACAAGGACGACCCATCATCTCTGAAGGCCAAGGGTAAGGCCAAGTCACCGACCAAGCTTGCACGGGGTAAGCAAGGTGGCGTCACCAAAGACAAGCCCACGAAAGGGAATCGTGGCAACACACATGCTAAGTCCGCACCAAAAGCCATCACGAGGGTAAAGTGCTACCTATGTGAAGGACCTCATGTGATGAGGTCGTGTCCGATACGAAAGCGACTTGTTGCCTACATCAAGGGGGTTGATGGCAAGGCACAACTTGATACGATGGCCGAGGAACGAGCTATTAAGCCGAGAGTGAAGACGAGGAAAGCTAGGAGCCAAGGGAGGCACACCAACACTACCCCAGCAGCTCTACCGAGACGCGACGAGGGCGTCACGAGATCGGGTGGGGGAGGATGTCACGCCCCATCTTTAAGCACCGAGGCCAACCGAGGCCAAATGAAGAGTTTTGGGCTTGCTCAATGCACCCATGGGCGTTTTAAGGCAAGGCATGAACCAAGGAAGGTTATAGAACGCCCCAGAGAGGCCTACAACTTTCTTTCAACGTCTCCAAAGGGTTCTAAAAGGTTCCAGAACGCTCCACAACCATCTAGGCCCACCCGGAAGGACCTAGAATGCTCGAGACAAGTTGGGAAGGCTCAAGACAAGTCCAGAAGGCTCGGGACAACTTCGGACATCTCTGGAACACTCTAGAAACCTATAGACATATGTAGAACTATAGGAACAATCTAGAATACCTTAGAGTATTGTAAATGTATGTGGATAAGTATGGAATTCTCTAGAGATATCTAGGCATCTTAGATATTTTAGGAGGCAAGATCCTAACCGTTGGATCAAATAAATCTTAGCCGTCCGTTGAGGAGGTTGGTGCCTATAAAAAGGGCTACCTCCCTCATTTGTAAAGCATCCAAGAAGTCCTTCACTTCATACTTGTAAAGCTCTTGTAAAGCTTCCGTTGTGCAATACAAGGTCCTTTCCTTGTAAACACTCTTGCTCCTTCGTTTTGCCATAGCGTTGCGACATCAAGGCTTACTAGCATCGTGCTGAGAGTGCTAGTGCCGCACGAATTTCAGCTTGAAGAAATAAGTCCGTGACATTAGGCTCGTAATAATAAAAAACAAATAAAAATTACAAAAATAAAAACAAAACAAAAATAAAAAACCCTAAAAAAACCCCTAATCTAATCTGCAAACCCTAGCCGCCGCCTTCAACAGTACACATTCGAGAATGTTTTATAACTTGCAAGCAACTCACCTAACCGTCCGTAGTTTCCGGTGCACGTAACTACTTCTGAGATATCCAGTATTCTAACGACTTAGGAGACTCTCCACGTCCCCTATAAATAACGAGGGAAGAAATGGTTAGAAATCGGTGGGGATTCGAATCTACAAGCATAAAATAAGGAAAAAGATCAGTTGGTTCGATTGATATCGAAAAGAGAGAGAAGTTGAACCGTTTATCTTTGATTCCCGACGAACGAAGAAACAACTGAGAGATCCGAACTGTGAAGAAATTTGCAGCCAGAAGTAGACCAACATACTCGAAAATCGACGCGATCCAATAGTGGGATTTCGAAATCAAGAGGTAAAACCATTCAAAGTTTTGAAACTCTTTTTTCAGATCTACTTGAATATACTAATTTTTTTGAAAAAAAATAACGTTGGGATTAAGTTCAGGAGAGAGAAACAAAGAGGAAAGGTAATTTCTTTTGATTTTTCGTTATAGCCGGTGCTAGATTGGCGGTGACAACGAACATCGATATTTATAGAGGGTTGAGAGAGAAGAGAGCATTTGAAAGTTTTTTTAGGGTAAATAAATGAAAAGAAATTGAAATCCTTTTAATTAACATGCAAAATGGTAAGTTAAAATAATAAAAAGATTTAAAATCCTTTTCTAAAACACTGCATCAGAAATAATGGAAAGGGATTTAAAATCCCTTAAAAAATTCATTGGAAACTAATGTATGGGGAAGTAAACTCACGCAAACCCTTCTATCTCACACTCATTTTTTATTTAGGGGGAATCCACGTGTTAAGTCCATGCTTTTTCAAATATATAGTATATTAGTCCTTTATGTTTTAGTATTAGTTCAATTAGATCTTAGGTTTAGTTGTTTATTTTTGATTTGGCCTTTAGGATTAGGTTCTTTTAATTAGGTCATTATATTACATAATTAATTACATGATTAGTTAATAGTGTCTATTAATTCATTTGTTTTATTTTTTTGTCTTTTTATAATAGTGCTATTAACCCTACCTTTGAAGCCTTTTAGAGAACACAACCCTTTCTAGGTACCAATTTTGGGCGTTGTGAGGGGGGGGGGGGAAGGGGGCTATAACCTTCCCTACATGTAAGTAACTCCCGAGCCCAACCATGACTTCGGTTCAAACGCATACCAATTCTACAAGTTTTTGGTTGTACCCAACCCAAAACAACCGATGGCGACTACAAATCATAACGAACCTATGAATGCCTAATTAATTTCGGTTGAGACAAAAACGGCGTCAATAGCTTGGCGACTTCACTGGGTACTATTCAAGAGAGTCAAGCCGCATAAAGGGTACATGTTGTTTGAAATGTTGCATCATTTTATGAGCTTTCTACCTGAGCTCTGTCCAGTTTAAGTGGGGGCAAAACGCTGCTCCTTCGTGAGGTTAACCTTCGTGTGGGATAGTAGTTGCCTTCGGGTTGCATATGATCTATGGCTTCGTGAGGTTAACCTCCGTAAGGTCATAAGGAAGTGCATCCTCTTGAATTGAACTTACTAGCCTTAGCAGGCCTTAGTGAGGATAGTTCGGGTCCCTATCTAGAACCGAAAATTACATACAGTGAACCGTATAAGCCTACCCCTGTTAGAGCCATGGTGAACCCAAGCCTTAGTGAAATACCCATTTATATATATAAACATGCATTTTCCGCTATTTACATTTATGTATTTATATTATTTTTTATTTTGTTTGGGTGACACTAACCATTTTTTGGGTGTTTCTTGTTTTTTAACATGCACATATGCATCATAATTATGCATGGTGTTGGCTCGTAATTGTTCGTAAAAATAAAATATTGTTACAATAGAGAAAGGATCCAACAACAAAGGAGAAGACAATACGAGCATTCACAAGTGGTTTAAGGAGAAAGAAAAGCAAATGACAACACTTATCCAAGATATACAAGTAATGCGAGAATGAAATGAGGTTACCTTCAATGACCTTATGGCATGTCACGTCCAAAATTAAGAGTTGAGGGATCATTTGACAGCCTTAGAAGGAGTCCTTCAAACTTACCAGCAGCTAGACTTGATTATTGAGTTAGAAGCTTTGCGACTAGAGAATGAGACACTAAAACAACTGGTAAAGACGTTAGAGACATCTTTACAAGACCATGTGAATCTTGTCGATGACCTTCAAGAGGCTATAAAGATTGTTGATCTTCAACTTCAGACTGCAATATGAGATATTAAAAGAAGGGACGACTTGATAACTGAAGCCATTGTCCAAATTCGAAAGGTGGCTAAGAAGATCACAAGCCTAGCTAATGAATTTGAAGCATTGAGATTTTGGGACGGTCCTCTGTTACATTACAAGAACAAGATAGCTTATTCTTTAAAAAAAGATTTAAAATGTGGGAGATATAGCTCGTCACTATCTTTGAGTGTGACTATTTATTCTTGTAATAAAATATTGTTTAGTTATGTTTTTTTATTCAACATTTGTTTTGTAGGATTTGAATAATAAAGATCTTTTGTTTTATGCGCCCAATTTTTGGGCCAACGGCAATTTGCATTCATACCTGCATTCATCATTGCATTTTACATTTACTTCACGAACATTGTGCATCAATAACTAAAACATAAATTTATGGGGGGTTTAATATCAGTGAGCTAGAAGAATGGAAGATATACTTCAAAAACTAGAGAAGTTCCAAGAGCAAGTCACTCAAGATATAAAGAGCTTGAGGGAGGACATAGAAAAGAGTCAAGAGAATCTTCTGAGCAAATTAGAGGACAAGTTGGTACGGTTGTTGTCTAAGACAATAAATGCCGAGAAAATAAAAGCTCATGAAGTCCACAAGGAAGATTCCTCATCTTTACCGTTTGGACAAAAAGAAACACATTTATCTTTTGGACCAAAAGAAACACATCCTCGTTTTGTGTTCTCTACTGGTGGACTACAATCTAATATCCATTACCAAACCAATTTGCAAGGTAATTATGGTTCAAACATGTGGGCAAGCCCAATCAAACTATAAGTCCCTAATTTTGACAACCCTGGTGAGCTGGAAAAATTGAAGAAAAGACCCCCCAAATTTTCAAGCACAATTGACGACAAGTTCAAATACTTAGAAGAGAGAATAAAAGTCATGGAAGATACTAATGCCTTCAGTGGAACTGATGTAATGAAGCTAAGCTTGGTCCCTGATTTGATTTTGCCCCCAAAATTTAAAGTGCTAGAATTTGAGAAATTTGATGGCACAAGCTGCACTAACGCCCACCTTACCATGTTTTGTCGCAAAATGATGGGGGTATGGGAACGATGATGGTATAACCAACTAAGTAGGGCAAAACCTGTTGCGTGTAAAAGAGTCTATCGCAATTGTAGTGCAAGTGTACACGACGCAAGTAGTAAAGTGATACGAAGTATCGGATATCGTCTCCACAGGGATTGGGCTAATAGCTTCACCTAAATTTACTGCACGAAGTAAAAGAAATATTTTAGAAAGTTGTCACGAAAATATTGAAGAAAACGTAAATAAAAGAATTGAGATATCAAGATAGAGAGAATGGGCTGGTATTGAATTGCTCAGTAGTGCAGGTATTGGAGTGCTTAGGAACTCCAGTTCTGTCGTCATGCCCGTCACGGCAGCACCTGTCGCGGCGGCTGTCCGTTGGCTGTCGCGGCATCAAACACACCAACTCTATACTTCAAGTTTGGCAAGAATCCCAGATTTGCCTTGGCCTATCCCTAGGTCCAAGTCTGTCGATGATCACGTCTTGATGATACCTCTCGGCGTGAATCGAAGGATGAACACCGATGTGTATGAATTCTTCTTTAGCCCATGTTGGGTGCCTTTTGGATGTAAATGAAACCCCTTTCCTCCCATAATTCCTTTGTGGCGAAGGGCGATGCTGCTGCTGAAGAAGAGGCTGAGGCAGCACTGCGGCCGGTCTGTCTAGACAACATATTAGTTGCAAGGGTTGTGTAAATAAAGAAGGCATGATATGCTTTTTGATGAAAGCGTTCCAGAGTTTAGCTTCTGGGAGCAACTGCCCCCTTTTTACGGAGTTTGGGTTTTTCTTGCTTGTCGTCCACTCCGTTCCTTCTTCCGTCACCTCCGCCATGACAGCACCATAGGCGGCAGAATCGAGGGTGTCTAGAAATTTCTGGTGGGCATCATCATCGGGGCCAAAGTATAGGCCATACATGTGGTTGATGCTGTCAGCCGTGAATGACACCTTTACTCCTCGGACTGTGACAGATGTTGCCGTTCTGCTGTCGATGGCAGCATAGAACTCCCGGACTAATGTATCATTCAGCTCTACCGGTTGTTCGGCGAATTGTTCCCATATTTGAGCTCTTACAGCCTTGGCAATGAATGGTCGGAGTCCCATGTTGGGTGCCTTTCGGATGTAAATGAAACCCTTTTCCTCCCATAATTCCTTTGTGGCGAAGGGCGATGCTGCTGCTGAAGAAGAGGCCGAGGCAGCACTGCGGCGGGTCTGTCTAGACAATATATTAGTTGCAAGGGTTGTGTAAATAAAGAAAGCAAATAAAACTAGAGGAGAAAGCAAGGAAGAATAAGCAGAAGTGAGGAAAATGAAAATGAAAACGGGGTTTTATAGCGGTCGAGTTGCTGCCCGTTTAATGCTGTAACGGCAGGCGTGAATAACGGGGCCATTGATGAGATTTGGCGTGTCTGACGCGTCTGACACGCATTTATGCGTTTGTCACACGCTTCTGCGTCTGCCGTGTCAGTCTGTTGACAGCCTGTCTTATTCGTCTGCGACGGCAGCCGAAACGACATGCTTCAATAAATGGGCTCTGTTGGGCTGATGGATGGATGGTGGGCTTGGTTCACTTCTCCTTTTCTTCTTGACTCCTTTATTTCCTAAAAACAGAAAAAAAAATTATTCGAATAAAATAAACCTAATTTCCTAATAAATAATAATTAATAAAAATAAATAAAAATAAAATTTAGGTTAAATTAGGAATGCCTTGTGGGGCATCTCCTAAAGTAACCACTTCCTGTATTCCTGGGGCTTCAGTCCCCTGATAATGCTTGAGGCGCTGTCCATTGACTTTGAATAGGTGCCCGTCTTTTAATGATCGGATTGTGATGGCACCATGGGGAAAAACTTGTACCACTTGGAACGGGCCAGACCATCTAGACTTTAGCTTTCCTGGGAAGAGTTTAAGTCTAGAATTAAACAACAACACAAGCTGCCCTGGGCAGAACTGTCGTGGCAGCAACTTTCTGTCATGCCACTTCTTAGTCTTCTCCTTGTAAATTCTTGCATTGTCGTAGGCCATTGTCCGTAATTCTTCAATCTCGTTCAGATCTAATAGCTTTTTCTGGCCTGCCTTGTCCAAGTCCATATTCACCGCCTTGATTGCCCAATATGCTTTGTGCTCGATTTCGACAGGCAGATGACAGGTTTTCCCATAAATTAAACGGTATGGAGACATGCCCAATGGAGTCTTAAAAGCTGTCCTATATGCCCATAATGCATCATTTAGAAGTAAAGACCAATCTTTCCTAGTTGGCTTAACCATCTTCTCAAGAATGTTCTTAACTTCCCTATTAGATATCTAAGCTTGCCCATTGGTCTGTGGGTGGTATGCTGTCGCGATCCTGTGCTTGACACCATATTTCTTCAAGGCGGCAGCAATTACCCTATTATCAAAATGTCTCCCTTCATCACTGATAATCGCCTTAGGGATGCCAAATCTAGAGAAAATGTTTTTGTGCAAAAACTTTTGGACTGTCTTGACATCATTCTTTTGAGTGGCACTGGCTTCAACCCACTTAGAGACATAATCCACAGCTAGGAGGATGTATAGATTTCCACATGAAGATGGAAAAGGTCCCATAAAATCAATCCCCCAAACGTCGAAGATTTCGACTTCTAGTATGTTTTGCAGTGGCATCTCGTTTCTCCTCGAGATGTTACCTGTCCGCTGGCACCTGTCACAGTGCTTATAAAAGTCCTGTGCATCTTTATATAGTGTCGGCCAGTAGAACCCTGACTGCAGCACCTTGGCAGTAGTTTTGTTGCCTCCTAAGTGACCTCCATATTGTGAAGCATGGCAGTGATGGAGAATGTCTTCTTGTTCTTCTTGTGGTACACACCTCCTTATAACCTGATCTGTGCATAGTTTGAAAAGAAGAGGTTCGTCCCAATAATAATGCTTAACATCATTTTGGAACCTCTTCCTGGCTTGATAATTAAGATCAGAAGGAAGTATTCCGCTAACTATAAAATTAACGAAATCAACATACCAGGGAAGTTCAGAAGACTTACCTGCCGCCATGGCTGTCGCGACAGCGATTGCGGCAGCAAAGAGCTGCTCATCTGGGAAGGTCTCCAGTATGTTTGTCTCGTCTATTGGTAGACTCTGTCCCTTCTCCAACCTTGACAAGTGGTCTGCCACCTGATTTTCTGTCCCCTTTTTGTCCTTGATCTCAAGGTCGAATTCTTGTAATAGCAAGATCCATCGTATCAATCTAGGCTTTGCGTCCTTTTTCGCGAACAGATACTTAAGGGCAGAATGGTCTGTGTGCACTATTACCTTCGTCCCAAGTATGTAAGAACGAAACTTGTCGATGGAGAACACCACAGCTAACAGATCCTTTTTTGTGGTGGTGTAGTTCACTTGGGCTTCATTTAATGTTTTGCTGGCATAGTATATGACATGAAACAGCTTATCTTTGCGCTGCCCAAGTGCTGCCCCGACTGCATAGTAACTAGCATCACACATGATCTCAAACGGCTGTGTCCAGTCTGGTGGCTGTATTATGGGGGCTGTTACCAGTTTTTCCTTCAGAACCTTGAATGCTTCGGTACATTCTTCATTAAAGTCAAAGGGTCGGTTCTGCTCTAAGAGATGACATAGGGGCTTGGTGATTTTTGAGAAATTTGCAATGAATCTCCGATAAAAACCAGCATGCCCTAAAGAACTTCTAATGCCCTTGACTGTAGTTGGCGGCGGCAGCTTCTCAATTACTTCTATTTTAGCCCTGTCGACTTCTATCCCATGGCAGCTGATCTTATGGCCAAGGACTATCCCTTCGTCCACCATAAAGTGGCATTTTCCCCAATTTAAAACAAGATTAGCTTTTTCACATCTTTCAAGCACCTTTTTAAGGTTGCTGAGGCAGCTCTTAAAATCGTCTCCAAAGACGGAAAAATCATCCATGAAAATCTCAAGGAAGTCCTTTACCATGTCGGAGAATATGGCCATCATGCACCTTAGGAAGGTGGTAGGTGCATTACAGAGTCCAAACGGCATCCTCCTAAACGCGTATGTTCCGTAGGGGCATGTAAAAGTCGTCTTTTCTTGATCCTCCGGTGCAATAGCAATTTGATTGTAACCTGAATAACCATCAAGAAAACAATAGTAAGGCTTACCCGCTAATCTATCAAGCATTTGATCAATAAAGGGTAAAGGAAAGTGGTCCTTTCGGGTAGCTTTGTTAAGCTTCCGATAGTCCATACAAACCCTCCAACCGGTCACAGTCCTGGTTGGGATTAACTCATTGTTCTTGCTGGTTATCACGGTCATTCCTCATTTCTTGGGAACGCATTGCACCGGGCTCACCCATTTGCTGTCGGAGATGGCGTAAATAATACCAACATCTAACCACTTTATTATCTCCTTACGCACTACCTCCTTCATCGCATCGTTTAACCGCCTTTGGGCATCAATAGTCGGCTTATGATCTTCCTCTAGGAGGATTTTGTGCATGCATAATGCCAGACTAATGCCTTGTATGTATGCTATTGTCCATCCAATCGCCTTTTTGTGCTACCTTAGCATGCCGATTAGCTGCCGTTCCTGTTCCTGTGGCAGCTTAGCAGAGATGATTACGGGCAGTGTGTCATTGGAACCAAGATAAACATATTTTAACTGCCCTGGCAGGGGCTTCAATTCTAAGGCAGGTGGTTCAACAGTAGATGGCTTTTGGATTAAATGGTTATCCGAAGCGTAATTCAAAGGTTCGAATAACTTACCTGGACGATGGCCTAACCAGTTTACCTCCTCATGACCTTCAGTATCAGATGTATCAGATTCAGAGGAGTCGCTGTCGTTGGTGCTGTCGTCGTTGCTGTCGTGAAAGGCCTGTAGGTGGCTGTCGCGGCAGTGACCAAATTTTATATCATGGCAGCCCGACCTGATGCAGGGTTGATCGAGGGTTATTTCAATGATAGCCTTGCATTCCTCGTCCACATCAGCATGTTTCATCGCTTGGAGAACATTCAACTTTATCTCTTGATCGTTCACTCGCATGGTGAGTTCTCCTTTCTCCACATCAATCAGTGATCTTCCCGTGGCTAAGAAGGGTCGCCCAAGGATGACTGGTGCGTTTTCGTCTGCCTCACAATCTAAGATAAGAAAGTCAGCAGGAAAAATAAGCTTATCCACTCTTACCAGAATGTCTTCAATTTTTCCCTCTAGGTGAACATAAGAGCGGTCTTCCAGCTGCAGAGTTACTGTCGTGGGCCGCGCCTTTCCAATACCTAATTTCTGAAAAACAGACTTTGGCATTAAATTAACACTAGCACCAAGATCACAAAGTGCATTACCCACAAATTTGTTTCCGATTACGCAAGGTATGATGAAGCTTCCCGGATCCTTCTTTTTCTGGGGTGGCTGCCGATGGAGAATACTCATGCAACATTCTGTCATCTTTACCGTTTCAAATTCCCAAAGTTTAGATTTTTTCGACATAACATCTTTGAGAAATTTAGCATAACCGGGCATCTCTCTAACGGCATCTAACAATGGAATATTAATATGAACCTGCTTAAAAATATCATAAATCTTTTTAAGTTGAGATTCATGCTTAGCTTGCTGTATTCATTGGGGAAAAGGTGGCGGAGGACGGTAATCAGCAATACGTCATTCCCACTGCATGCGAATCTGAGGACGGTAATCATCTTTTTTCTCCTCTGTCGCTTCTGCTGTCGTGACAGGTTCATCAGCAGCAGTCTGTTTATCACCTGTCGGGGCAGCTTCCTCGGCAGGTTTATCCAAGGCAGGTTCCTTTACTATTTCAACTTCTTTTTCCGGCCCTGGTAGTTTCTTCCCACTCCTAATAGTAATTACCTTACATTGCTCATGTGTGGGTGGTCTAGCGTTTTCAGTATTGCTAGGGAATCCTCCATTCTGCCTCGGCTTAATATGTTGAGAAACCTGACCCATTTGTGTCTCTAGAGATTTCAAGGTAGCTTCATGATTTGTCATCCTCATCTCGGTTTTATCCATAAAGGTTTCCGTCTTCTTGACAAACTGATTCATATTCTCCATATACGTACCGGTCTGAGACATAAAAGTGGCCAGAGTCTGTTCCAATATACTGCTCGTGGCAGGTGGTGGCTGCTGTTGCTGCTGCGGCGGCAGTTGCAGCGGCAGTTGTTGTCGCGTCAGCAATCTAGGTCCTCCCTGATTCTGATTATGTGCTTGCGGATTCAGGGCATTATTGGGATTACTCCAGGAAAATTTGGGATCCTTCCTCCAATTGGGATTATAATTGTTGGAATTGTAATTCGGCTTGTAATTTCCAACATATTTTCCCTCTTCTATTTGTATTGGGCACTCATCCCGACTATGATTTCCCTCACAGATGGTACAAACTTCCTCAACAGCAAATCCTTGTAATTCATCATCATTCAATAACCTTTTCATTGCTTTGGTAAGGAATGCTACCTGTGATTTCATAGTGCTGTCGGCTTCATAGTCCTTGACAGCAAGTACCCGTTTACCCCCTCTTCTTGCGGTCGGAAACTGTTCCTCATTCTTAGCCAGATTTTTCAAAACTTGCAATGCCTCGTCCGGATCTTTATCCAATAATAGTCTATTCGCTGCTGAATCTATTCGAATGCGAGTTTGTAGGTTGGCAGCATTATAAAACTTAGTAACCTGATTCCAGACGGGGAATCCGTGCATTGGGCAGTTTCGAAGAAGAGTAGTAAATCTGTCCCAGGTTTCGTGCATTGGCTCGTCGTCTTCCTATTGAAAAGTAGCAATTTCATTACGTAATCGCTCAGATAAATGCGAAGGATTAAAACGAGATAAAAATTCACGAGATAAATCTGCCCAAGTTACTATTGAACCCGGCGTAAGTTTATTCCACCAAGTTTTAGCTTTGTCCCGCAATGAATGGGGGAATAACCGAAGCCTCAGTATCTCCGGACTAACTCCTGGTAGTCTAAACGAACCACATATCTCCTGGAACGTTTTGAGATGCTCCCTAGCATCTTCTGTCACAGCACCACTAAACAGCCCGGCATTGTTGATCATACTAAACATGACAGGTTTAAGCTCGAAGTTATCAACATCAATATCCGGCAGCGTGGTCTCCAGTTCTACATGATCGTTCAACATGTAGTCACGACATGACCGTCGTCCATCTGCCGCAGGCGGATCGCCGACAGGCGGTATAACACCTCCACCAGCGGGCGGATTACGGGCCATCTGCTCTAGTTGTTCCTCAAGGTACTCGTTTCTGGCTAAAAGGTGGCGAAGTTGTTTCTTGAGATTGAAGGAACGTTAGATTTCCGGATCTAACTTATACTCAGGTTCTTCGCCTCTTTTAGATCTGCGCATAAACAAGAAAACCTTGTGAAAAGCAAGAGTTGAAAGTACTAACGAAAATAGAAAAAGAAAAATAAAAACAAAAACAAAAATTAAAACGAAAAGTGCAATAAAAGAAAGGTGTAGTTATGTTGACAATCCCCGGCAACGACGCCAAAAACTTGTTGCATGTAAAAGAGTCTATCGCAATTGTATTGTAAGTGTACACGACGCAAGTAGTAAAGTGATACGAAGTATCGGATATCGTCTCCACAGGGATTGGGCTAATAGCTTCACCTAAATTTACTGCACGAAGTAAAAGAAATATTTTAGAAAGTTGTCACGAAAATATTGAAGAAAACGTAAATAAAAGAATTGAGATATCAAGATAGAGAGAATGGGCTGGTATTGAATTGCTCAGTAGTGCAGGTATTGGAGTGCTTAGGAACTCTAGTTCTGTCGTCATGCCCGTCGCGGCAGCACCTGTCGCGGCGGCTGTCCGTTGGCTGTCGCGGCAGCAAACACACCAACTCTGTACTTCAAGTTTGGCAAGAATCCCAGATTTGCCTTGGCCTATCCCTAGGTCCAAGTCTGTCGATGATCACGTCTTGATGATACCTCCCGGCGTGAATCGAAGGATGAACACCGATGTGTATGAATTCTTCTTTAGCCACTTAACCTTGCCCTATCCCTAGGCACAAGATAGTTCAACTATAAACTAGAGAACTTGCTCTTATTTCTTTCGTATACTTAACTCTCCCGATGCTAAGTAAATAGATAACCTCACAATGCTCTCCTGATGCTCTTGCAAGATATTAATAACCAAAATAAGAGAACTTGAAGTTTATTTTATTGAACTTGGAAAAACCTAAAACAAAACAACCCTTGCAACTACTTTACAAAACAACCCGTGGCCCTAGGGGAATTTAGAACATGTCGGTGACGGGTAAACGGCGGAGGGATTTTTGTTGTCGGTTATGGGGTATGATCTATGATATCTCCTAGGTTAAAATCTATGCCCTTATATAAGCTTTGGGCTCAAGTATTCTAAGTTAACAAGGATTACAACTTTAATGAAAAGTAAGATTCTAATAAATTCTTAATCTTTAAGGATTCCTACTTTTCAGCCGCCTCCTTGTTTCATGGGAATTCCTCTCCTTGAGCTTTGGCTTGACATATCTTTTGATCCGGGGCTTGGAAAAATATTTGGCTTTCACACGACAGACGAGCAGATTTTTCTCTATCTATCGAGGTCCACTTTACTTTTCCTCTTCATAAGGCTGCTGTCACCTTGCTGTCACGACAGCTTCATGGCAGCTTTGTTCTCGTTGTCTGCTTGTCTAGTTCAGCTCTTCTGCTTCTCTGCCCTGCGTCTGCCTTCTTCGTCTTCGATGGCAGCAACCTGCAAAATTAGCCATCTTTTAGTAGAATCCGTGCCTTTAATCCATTTATGATGTTTTGCTGTAAACTAACCTAAATGCAATGCAATGATGCTTGAATGCAGCAGAAATATGGGTTAAAAAGGGTGTAAATAATAGAACTTTTACACACTCAACATAGGGCCTAGGTGAACACATGAAGAGACTTAACATGTGCCTTTAAAGAATAATACAAACATGTCATGGACATGGTTCCTGATCGACTGACACTCCAAAATATAGAGAAAAGATACAATGAAGGTTTCCGTCAATATGCCCAATGGTGGAGGGATATGGCCACCCAGGTCCAACCACCGTTGCTTGAAAGGGAAACTATAAATCTTTTCGTCAATTCTTTGAAATCCCCATATTACGACAAGTTGGTGGGCAGTAGCACCAAAGATTTTGCTGACCTAGTGACAACAAGTGAAATGATAGAGAGAGCCATTAAAAGTGGGAAGCTTAACAATCTCGAATCTTCTAAAAAGGCACCTGCCAAAGAGAGGGAATCTGAAATCCACATTTTTAGCTTTAAAAAACCATGTTATCATCAGTTTGAGTCTTCGTCTTTCAAATCAAGTTCTCATTCCAAGACTACATCTAAGCAAACTTCTCGTGTGAAGACTTCTATTGATCCAATACCAATAACATACACTGAACTACTCCCGAAGCTTGTTGAGGTCAACCTTGTGGCTCCAATTCACTCTAACCCAAGAAAACCTCCTTATCCTGAAGGTTTCAATATTAACGCTACATGTGATTATCACCTAGGTAGTTTAGGCCATACCACGGAGGAATGTGTGGCATTAAAACGCAAGGTGCAGAGTTTGGTTGAATCTGAGGCATTAACATTTTCCAAGCAATGAGATGTTCTCCTGAGAATTGTGTTTATGTGCTGAATTGAACATGATTGGTTGGTAAACACTAAGAAGAAACCACTCATCTCCTATCTTGAAATTTATGTTGCCCTTGCATAAAGTTGTTTTGTTTTTCTCTTATTTGAAATTGTTTTTCTTCTCTTCTGATGTTAGTTGTATGGCGTTTTCATTTAATAAATGATACCTTTTTGGGCTATGAGCAACAAGATAAATTTATAAATTTTGAAGTTCTTTGAAAATCGAATAAATGAAATATGCTTTTGAGAATCGAGGTTATAGACCTTTGACATGTGGAAAGATTTAAACCTTCTTCTACTCTGAATCAAAATGTGTATCTCTTCATCTTTTCACTTGAAATTCATTCATGGCAGACTTGAAGTGTAAACTTTCACACAAAAACTAGCCTTTCATAGGTGCGACTTCTAAGTCACGCCTTCGCCTCCTTAGGCGCATGTTACATGTAAATAGTGCTCCACAATTTGTGCGAGTATACAAGACGCGAGTAATATAGGGATAAGTATGTGAGTATCGTCTCCACAGGGATTGGTACTCAACCTTCGGTTCTACTCCCTTGCACTGCATAATAAAGAAAGTAAAAACACAAATTAATTGGGTGATTTGAGATAATCTAATAATAACTAAACTAAGAGAATCCAGTAAATAAAGTAAAAGAGTGATCAAGATAAGAAGATAGGCCAGATTAGAATGTGTCGTAGTGTGGAATCCTCTTGACTTCGTTTCTGTATTGAATGCAACAACACACTACTACTGTGGCAGTGACCTAAATCCCCGCCGCGGCCGCAGTGGCTAAATCCATGCCGCGACAATCCCTTGCTCGTGGGCAGAAGCAGTTAAGGTTTGGCGAAGCATCCTTGGATGGTTTCGCCTTATCCATAACCACGAAACACTGGTTGATGACTGAACTCTGATGATACCTCTCGTCGTGAATCAAAGGCAAACACCAACTGTTCATACATTTCTCTTAACCGCTGAAACTCTAACATATCCCTAAGCCGAGTTAGTTAACACCACGTGGGGTGAAAACCGTGCTTCTTCCTTTCATGAGGTCAACTCTCCCGATATTGAACAAATGGATGATCTCACAAATCCTCTCTTGAGTAGAATACAAAAATAATTAAAGCCAGATAAGAAAACCTTAACTTTTATTACATTAAGAACAAAAACTAAGTACAAAGAGTTTTCACACAACTACCAAACAAACTAATCATAACCCTAAGAAAATTTAAAACATAATGAACCTAATCCTAAGCTCAATCTCTCTTCTCTTCTTTCTGATGTATCGTCTCCATGGCGGCATGCCTTTATATAGGGGAAGGGGTAGGCACGAATCCTTCTTGGAGAGGAAGTTAAGTTGGACTTGGACTATACTTTATTAAAGAAGTTCCCTTAGCGGCTTTAGTGTGTCTTGGGAATCCTCCAACTAGCCTGGTGTTCAGGATCTCAGCAATATGTCCCACCTGCGTCTCTAAGGATTTCAACATAGCCTCATTATTTTGTAGCCACATTTCTGTCTTGTCCATAAAAGTTTCTATCTTTTTTTATGAATTTGTTAGTGTTAGCCATGTATGCAGTAATTTGATTCATAAAAGCATAAAGAGTGTTTTCAAGGGAACTAGACTGCATTGGTTGTTGGGCTTGCATGTGCTGCTAGGGCGGCATAGTTTGTTGAAATCTTGCAGCTGGAGCATTCTGATGTTGTGGATTGAGGGCATTGTTAGGGTTGCTCCAAGAGAAGCTGGGGTGCTTTTTCCAAGCTGGATTATAGTTGTTGGACATCTGATTGTTGTTGCGATTGAAGTTTCCAACATAGCAGACTGAATCTGGGTTCTTCAGGCATTCAGATGAAGCATGGTTATCCCCACAGTTCTCGCAAAATAAATCTATTACCATGACTTTCTCTTAGTTGCTTTGCGACTGTAAGTTCAAAACTAGCTTCGTCAAGGTGGCGATCTGGGATGAGATTGAGCCCTCATACTCTAATTCATTAACTGTGGTTTGACGGCGGACTCCTCTCTTTCTGGCCGTGGGGAACTGATAATCATTCTTGGACGTCCTATTTAAGATCTTCATGGTTTGTTTTGGTTCTTTTTCTAAGAGTATGCCATTTTCTGAGGCATCCAACATCATCCTAGTTGTCGTGTTTACTGCATTATAGAACATGGTCACCTGTCTTCATACTGGGAATCCGTGTAAAAGGCATTTGTGAAATAGCTCTTCATATAGCTCCCAAGCCTCATGCATAGACTCGTTACCAACCTATCGAAAAGAAATGATCTCGTTACGTAATTTGTTAGTTAAATTTGTAGGATTAAAACGAGCTAGAAAATCACGACAAAGATCACTCCAGGATCCTATTGATCCTGCTGGTATGCTGTTAAGCCAAGTTTTTGCCCTATCCCTCAGTGAATAGGGGAACAAATTTAATCTTAGAATATCCTCATCTACTCCCTGGATTTTGAATGAGTTACAGATCTGGAGAAAGGACTTGAAGTGCTGTCTGGCATCTTCAGTTGCAGAGCCGCCAAATTGCCTCATCGTGTTGATCATATTAAACATCACGAGCTTCAGCTTGAAGTGAGCGGTCTTGATATTTGGGGTAACAACTCCAGGGTTTAGTCCGTTTAAGTCCTCTTCAAGGTAATCTCAGACTATTGGGTGTCGTACTGGTGCAAATGGAGCTTGCAGATTTGCTCCATTTCCTGCCGGGATCTAATGTTCTGCAATAAGTGGTTGTCCATCGACAGGGCGCTGCCCATAAACATTGTTTCGCGGTGGCACTTGGTTGAGGCCGCCGCCGCGCGGTAGGTCCTTATGTTGATACATTTTGGCTATGATATTTCGTCTAAGCCTTAAATAAGAGCCTTCGAGTTTTGGATCTAAGTTTTGCACGGGGCTACCTGGGTCAGCTCTAGTCATGCACTGAAACAAGACCAAATTTTATTAATAACAAAGGAAATAATAAAAAAAATAAACTAAATAAAAGAAAGAGTGCAAGAAAATAAAAACAAAACTTGCCAATCCCCTACAAGGATGCCAAAAACTTGTTGCGTGTAAATATTGCTCCGCAATTTGTGCAAGTATACACGATGCAAGTAATATAGGGATAAGTATGTGAGTATCGTCTCCACATGGATTGATACTCAACCTTCGGTTCTACTCCCTTGCACTGCAAAATAAAGAAAGTAAAAACACAGATTAATTGGGTGATTTGAGATAGTCTAATAATAACTAAACTAAGAGAATCCAGTAAATAAAGTAAAAAAGTGATCAAGATAAGAAGATGGGCCAAATTAGAATGTGTCGTATTGTGGAATCCTCTTGACTTCATTTCTGTATTGAATGTAGCAAAGCACTACTGCTGTGGCAGTGACCTAAATCCCTACCGCGGCCGTAGTGGCTGAATCCCTGCTGCGGCAATCCCTTGCTCGTAGGCAGAAGAAGTTAAGGTTCGACAAAGCATCCTTAGATGGTTCCGCCTTATCCCTAAGCACGAAACACTAGTTGAGGACTGAACTCTGATGATACCTCCTGACGTGAATCAAAGGCAAACACAAACTATTCATACACTTCTCTTAGCCGTTGAAACTCTAACCTCTCCCTAGGCCAAGTTAGTTAACACCACGTGGGGCGAAAATCATGCTTATACCTTTCGTGAGCTCAAGTTTTCCGATATTGAACAAATGGATGATCTCATAAACCCTCTCCCGAGTCGAATTTGAAAATAATTAAAGCCAAAATAAGTAATCCTTAACTTTCATTGCATTAAGAAAAAAATTAAGAAAAAAGAGTTTTCACACAACTACTAAAAAACTAATCCTAACCCTAAGAAAATTTAGAACATATTGAAACTAATCCTAAGCTCAACTTCTCTTCTCTCTGATGTATCATCTTCGTGGTGGCATGCCTTTGTATAGGGGAAGGTACATGCATAAATCCTTCTTGGAGAGGAAGTTAAGTTGGACTTGGACTAGTCTTTATTAAAGAAGTAAATCTCTTTAATATATTACAATATACACTTTTGTCCAAGAGTCCAACTTTATACTTCCTTATGCGTTTTCCTCCTTTTTTTCGAGCTCCAGCTGCCACACAAAGTGTGTAGAAAAGTCCAGCGTTAATGGCTCTACAAGTCAGCTACCACTTTGCTCATTTTTCCCTCTTGCAATATGCTGTCGTGACCTGGCTTTTGCTGCCTCGGCATCGGTCTGTTCTGCTCAGCAAGGCTTCCTCAGCTTCCCTCAGTAGAAGCTGTCTTGTGGCTTGGCTACGATCATAGTCTATTTTCTACTAATTTTGCCTAATCTTCCCTCCTACTTTCTGTTATGCAGCGTCATCCTCCTACTCCAGCAGTGGTCATCCTACAAAAATACCAAACATGTATTAAATAATACCTTTTTCATATAATAAACATAATACTAAGCTCAAGGGCATAAACGATGAAATATATTCATGAAAGGCTATAATGCAGCTTAAATGAGTGTAGGTTGAGGGATAATTGCCATGAAAAATGGGTCAAAATCTAGGACTTTTGGGCACTTATCCAAAAACTTGTTGCATGTAAATAGTGCTCTGCAATTTGTGCAAGTATACATGACGCAAGTAATATAGGGATAAGTATGTGAGTGTCGTCTCCACAGGGATTGATACTCAACTTTCGGTTCTACTCCCTTGCACTAGAAATAAAGAAAGTAAAAACACAGATTAATTTGGTGATTTAAGATAATCTAATAATAACTAAACTAAGAGAATCCAGTAAATAAAGTAAAAGAGTGATCAAGATAAGAAGATGGGCAGGATTAGAATGTGCCGTAGTGCGGATCCTTCATGACTTCGTTTCTGTCTTGAATGCAGCAACGCACTACTGCTGTGGCAGTGACCTAAATCCCTATCGTGGTGGCAGTGGTTGAATCCCTGCCGCGACAATCCCTTGCTCGTGGGCAGAAGCAGTTAAGGTTCTACAAAACGTCCTTGGATGGTTCCGCCTTATCCCTAAGCATGAAACGCCGGTTGATGACTGAACTCTAATGATATCTCCCGGCGTAAATCAAAGGCAAACACCAACTATTCATACACTTCTCTTAGCCACTGAAACTCTAACCTATCCCTAGGCCGAGTTAGTTAACACCACGTGGGGAAAAAACCGTGCTTATTCCTTTCGTGAGCTCAACTCTCCCGATATTGATCAAATGAAAGATCTCACAAATCCTCTCCCGAGTAGAATGCGAAAATAATTAAAGCCAGAATAAGCAGACCTTAACTTTTATTGCATTAAGAACAAAAATTAAGTACAAAGAGTTTTCACACAACTACTAAACAAACTAATCCTAACCGTAACAAAATTTAGATCATAATGAAAATAATCCTATGCTCAATCTCTCTTCTCTTCTCTATGATGTATCGTCTCCATGGCAGCATGCCTTTATATAGGGGAAGGTGTAGGCACGAATCCTTCTTGGAGAGGAAGTTAAGTTGTACTAGACTTTATTAAAGAAGTAAATCTCTTTAATTTATTATAATATACACTTTTGTCCAATAGTCCAACTTTATACTTCCTTCCACGTTTTCCTCCTTTTCTTGAGCTCTAGTTGTCACGCAAAGTGTGTTGAAAAGTCCAACGTTAAAGGCTCTACAAGTTGGCTACCACTTTGCTAATTTTTCCCTCTAGCAATACTTCGTCGCGACTTGGCTTTTGATGCCTCAGCATCGGTTTGTTCTGCTCAGCAAGGCTTCCTCACCTTCCCTCAGTAGAAGCTATCTTGTAGCTTGGCTTCGATCAGGGTCTGTTGTCTGCTAACTCTGCCTCATCTTCCCTCCTACTTTCTGTGATGCGACGTCTTCCTCCTACTCCAGCAGTGGTCGTCCTACAAAAATACCAATCATGCATTAAATAGTACCTTTTTCATATAATAAACAGAATACTATGCTAAGGGCATAAACGATGAAATCTATGCATAAAAGGCTATAATGCATCTCAAATGGGTGTAGGTTGAGTGATAATTGCCATGAAAAAAGGGTTAAAATCTAGGACTTTTGGGCACTTATCACACCCCCAAACTTGAACTATTGTTTGTCCTCAAGCAATGCAAACCATCAATTGCCAAACCTTAGTTTTTATAAATCGTCTCCTTGGTCTTACTTTTCCTTCTCTCTACAAATTATGCCAAAGAACATCTTGGCTCTTAGATCTTTGGATACCTTAGGAATTCCCTGGAATCAAACTATAAGATTTGTGAGTGTGTGCATGCATTGTGAACAAGATGATTACAAGGATTCTAAGTAAACACTTAAGCATTAACTAACTTAACTTGGGTATTTAAATTTTTTTATTGCAAGCAACATAACCAACTAGAGCAAATTTCGGGCACCTCTAGTGATTAGCCTAGAGTCGGTTTCAGTCACCTCTAGGGCTTCCTTAAGCTAGAGCTAGTGGTGGGCACCTATAACTTTTACTCAATTTCTTTCTAAGCTAATATATGTCCTGAGTGTACTAGAGTTCCTTAAATCATACATGTCACAAAGGTGTTTGAAGTTCTAATCTCATAGTGTGATCCTAAGTTGTCTTCCTTTAAGCATCCTAAAAGTAAAGGCTCTAAACAGTTCTAAACTATGGTAAGAAGAGAGAGTTCTATTGCCAAGTAAGAAGATTTATTTAAAACTAAACTAAGGCAATTGATAGAAGGTACTGTTGTGGCATAAGAAAAATTCAGTTAAGGCAATGCAATTAAAAAAATTGTACAACTAAAAGATCAAAAACTGCATGGCAATTATATTTATACTGGCGCGGTATAGCGCTACCTCAGCCTCTCAACCTACACCCTCAAACTCAAACCAAACATTGCCCTCAATGCTTGCATATCACACATAAGATAAAAAAAATTAAATCACAAAAATATGAGGGCAAAACATATAAGCAGCAAAAAAATTGAAATGGAATTTAAATGAATTTAGAGGTGACATAATCATCCTTCTCTTCACTATCTGACTCCAAAACTAGCCTCTTCGTTGGCTTGGAAGCTGCTCGCTTAATTCGTTTTGACTCTTGGGGTGGATGGAAGCGTAATGGTGGGGTGGGCTTTGCTGCCGGGGCATCCACCTCTTCAAGGGAATCGAGGTCGACGTTGTCCATTTTTAGTCCATGTTTAGAACCAATCTTTTTTTTCAACATACACCTCAAAACACATGAAATCCATAGATGTTCATTGGTGTGCGAATCTTCCAACAATAAGACAATGTGGGACATCTAGTGTTCCAACAACAAGAATGTGGGGCATCCCGTGTTGATTATGCGAGTAAGCCAAATAGTTTGGGCATGCAAGAAGCAAAATATGAAAAAAAAAAGAAAAAACATTAGAGTATCATGCATTATTTGTGTTTAGATGATTCTGTCAATAAACGAGTTAACTCTGAATTTTGATCCTTCTAAGGATAAATTTTCTACGAAGATATCTATGTATGAAATGATGAATGACATTCCTTCATTTTCCCTTTCACAAAAAAGGAAAATTATCTATCGTTGTCCCCTTTGAGTCTAATGTAATTTTCTTTGAAATAAACCATAACCAAGGATCATTCTCCACATCGTGGGGAAAACAAAGAGATTTTGCTCACATGAGTTAGTTGTGATTGCACCATGAGGACGAAGCCTTATGAATTAGGGGCAAAGAACAATAAGGCAAATTTCGGCTACAAGAGATTACTTGTGCTCAAATCAAAAAGTTATGATTCATTCATGAAAAAAAAAGAAAAAAAAGGGGGGGGGGAGAAATTGAAAAGGAGAAAAAGAAAAAAAATATGAAATGAATAGAACAATTAGTACACATTTGGAGTCCCTCGTCAAAAAAAGACTCTCTTGTGTCTAGCTAGGATATGTAACACAATATGTTTGAAGCTCCATATCCAACGTGGAAAGGTCATGAACCCTCAAAAATGAAAGTAAAATGAAGGAAATGAAATCCAGGGAGAAAACCCGAAAATGGGCAGTCTAGAGCGATCCAAGAAAAAAAACAAATGTGAGAGCAAATTCAAATCTAGCAAAGTGAGAATTAGATTCATCAGAAATGATTAATCCTTGGTTTATTCACCCTTAAACACTCGTTTGAGCCTATATATCTTTTCTTTCACAACCATGAACCATAGCCTACGTTATGTGCCTATAAAGTCCATCTTTGATCATACATGAATGTTTGAATTAAAGAGTTTATATTTAGAATCTATGCCACCTCTTAGTGTTAATTCTTTTATTTATAGAAGATTTCTAAATCTCTCATGCATGATAGGATAATAAAAAAAGAAGAAAAAAATGAGGGTTCAAGACGAAAACCCACAAAGGGTGTCTTGGAAATAATGGTCGATTCGAGTTGAAAAATCTAAAAAGGCGACTTGAATATGAAAATCACTTTTGCCTGGCTGACACATGAGAAGTGGTCCCCCAAATGTTTGATGAATTTCCACTCACCTTGAAAGCATTCACAAGAACTTGAGGTTTGCGGATAATTCCAAGAGTCACACATGAAGTTATCGAGATCACTTGATCATTTCTGAAAAAACCAGTGAACATTTGAAGAATCATATCTCATTCAGAAAGAGCCAATATTCAAAACACACTCCTTCCCCCCAGTAATCTCACACCTTAAAACTAAAATAGTCTCGACACATGTCAAAGAACTATAACTTTGAATGATTAAAAGTTTTTAATTTGCTCGATATTCAATGAACTCATATTTTATGAAGTGTTTTAGTTGTGAGCCTAGCGTGAGGGGCACACTTCATTTTGAAAAAAAAATGTTTTCGTGAGCTTGTCATGTTTTGCGAATTAAGAAATAAAAATGTTTTTCAAATATCATCTCTCTTGAAAATGGAAAAAATGTTTTTTTTGAAATTGATGAGGGTTGCTTTGATTCAAAAGCTTGAAATCTAGAAATAAGATAAAAAGAAAAGAAAGGGATGAAAGTTGGGGGGGGGGGGACCGAATTGTTGTGATTTGTGATGAATATACTTCCCAATTGGAGAAAGAATGATCAAGTATGAAAAGAAATACTTCACATGCTCCATTGAAAGCATGCATCTTTGACATGCATTCATCATTGATATGTGTTGCATCAGGTAGTCGTAAAACATGCACGACATCTGCATCATTGATAAATTTGTAGGAGAATGTTCACTTGAACTTTGTAGTTTCAATCATGTACAAGGTTCTTCAATTTCAAGGTATGATGTTTATAAGACTTATTTGAGATCTTTTCTAATATGTTCAACAAATTTCAATTCTCATATCTTGAGGAAATTTTTCAAAAAAAAAATGCTTTTGTGAAGCATTTCCAAACTTTCACAATTCTCTCTCCAGGACATTTTCTCTTAAATCTTAATCCTCCTCTCTCGATGACATATTTTTAAAAAATTCATTCATGTGAAACGTTTTCAAACTTTTATAATCCTCTCTCGATGGCGTTTTTATTAAAAATGACTTTCCTCTCTTAAGGACACTTTTCTAAATCTCTCTTGAGATACATTCATTTTCAAAGCCTCTCTTGAGGACATTTAAAATTGTTTCAAACTTTCACAATCCTCTATTGAGGACACTTTTTCAGATCTCCCTAGAGAATGATTATTCAGTAAATGATTTTCCTCTCTTGAGGACGTTTTCTCAAATCTCTCTTGAGATATTAATTTTCAAAACCTCTATATGTTTTTAAGATCGATTCTCTTGAAACAAAATTTTATCTCCATTGAGATCGTTTTCCTCGAAGCAAAACTTTGTCTCCCTTGAGACCATTTCCATTGAAACATGATTTTGTCTCCCTTAAGATATTTGAAACCCAACTTTATCTTCCTTGAGACCATTACCCTTGAAACATATCTTGCTTCCCTCGAGACATAAAATCACAAGCCTTCAAGAGTGAGTGTGCTATTTTCCTTCAAGATGAAGTGCCGCCATTTACTTCTAAGATGGAGTGTCATCATCAAGCATCCAAGACAGGGTGCTACTACAAGCCTCCAAGAAGGAGTGCCTCATTTGCCTTCAATACGAAGTGCCGCCATTTGCCTTCAAGATAAAGTGCCACCATTTACCTCCAAGATGGAGTGTCATCATCAAGCCTCCAAGATAGAGTGCTATTACAAGCCTCCAAGAAGGAGTGCCCCATTTTTCTTCAAGAAGAAGTGCCACCATTTGCCTTCAAGATGAGTGTAATCAAACCTCCAAGATGGAGTGTAATTATCACAAGTTCAATATTCACTGGAAAATTGTTGCTCTTAGTCTTTGTTCTATTCCTCTCATTCGAGCAATGAGCAAAGAGGGACAGTTGTACACACCAATTTTTGGGCTCTGGCCACATATCAAGCTTGGGCTCGTAATAAAAAATAAAAATTACAAAAGTAAAAAAAACAAAATAGAAAAATAAAAAATAAAAAGGCCCCAAAAAAGAAAACCCCTAATCTAATATGAAAACCCTAGTCGCCGCCTTCAACAGTACACATTCGAAAATGTTCTCTAACTTGCAAGCCACTCGCCTAACCGTCCGAAGTTTCCGGCGCACGCAACTACTTGTGAGATATCCGGTATTCTAACGACTTAGGAGACTCTCCATGTCCCCTATAAATAACGAAGGAAGAAACGATTAGAAATCATTGGGGATTCGAATCTACAAGCATAAAATAAGTAAAAAGATCAGTTGGTTCGATTGATATCGGAAAAAGAGTAAGAAGCTGAACTGTTTATCTTCGATTCCCAACGAACGAAGTAACGAGTGAGACATTCGAACGGTGAAGAGATTTGTAGCTAGAATTAGACCAACATACTCGAAAATTGACGCGATCCAACAGTGAGATTTCGAAATCAAGAGGTAAAATCATTCAAAGTTTTGAAACTCTTTTCAAATCTACTTGAATGTACTCGTTTTTTGAGAAAGCTAACGTTGGGTTGAGTTCAGGGGAGAAACGAAGAGAAAAGATAATTTCTTTTGAGTTTTCGCCATTCCCGGAGCTAGACCGGCGGCGGAGAAGGACATCGATATTTACATAAGGTTGGAAGAGAAAAGAGCATTTGAAAGTTTTTTAGGGTAAATAAATGAAAACAGATTGAAACCCTTTTAATTAACATGCAAGATGGTGAATTAAAAATAATAAAAAGATTTAAAATCTCTTTATTAAAACACTACATCGAAAATAACGGAAAGGGATTTAAAATCCTTAAAAATTTATTGGAAACTGATGTATGGGAAAGTAACTCACGCAAAACCCTGCTATCTCACACTCATTTTTTTATTTAGGGGGAATCCACATGTTAAGTCCTTGTTGTTTCAAATATATAGTATATTAGTCCTTTAGGTTTTAGTATTAGTTCAATTAGATCTTAGGTTTAGTTATTTATTTTTTTGATTTGGCCTTTAGGATTAGGTTTTTTAATTAGGTCATTAAATTACATAATTAATTGCATGATTAGTTAATAATGTCTATTAATTCATTTATTTTATTTTTTGTCTTTTTATAACAGTGTTATTAACTTTACCTTTGAAGTCTTTTAGACAACACAATCCTTTTTAGGTACTAATTTTGGGTGTTGTGGGGTGCTATAACTTTCCCCACACGTAACTGACTCCCGAGCCCGACCATGACTCCAGTTCAAACGCATACCAATTCTACAAATTTTCGGTCGTACCCAATCCAAAATGACCGATTGCTACTCCAAACCATAACGAACCTATGAAGGCCTAATTAATTTCGGCCCGAACATAAACAGCGTCGACAAACCTTATATATTTTTGGAATTGTAAATTAAAGAGTCTTGTTTTAACAAACTATACAAGGCATCATAAACCTTTGAACCGACGCTAGTGTATAGATACGTTAGATTCAATTAATTTGCATATTTGTACAACGTGGGGTATACCTATATAGCATAAGGGCATATATGTAGTACATTGTATATACTAGTTCGTTGACTGTAGCAGAATTCTATTTTTTGATAATAAAATCGCTTAATTATTTAACTAAAAGGTAAGATCTCAGGTCGAGTCAAGTTTAGATTTTTACTTTTAAAATCTAAGTTTATCTTAATTTTAAAACATATTTTTCAATCCAATTTTGTTTACATATTTTTAAATAGGGTTAACTACTGTGATGATCACTTATGTTTTCCCCATTACAGAGTTGATCACCGATTTTTAAAAAAGTCAATAAGATCACTTACGTTTTCGATCTGTAAATTTTTTGTCACTGAGACGTTTGTTGCTATTAAACTTAAACGGGAGGCTGATCTGGTACAATTAAAAAAGGATAAATTACCTATATAGTCCCTAAACTATTACTTCACTTCTATTTTAACCACCAAAATAAAAATAATTTGTATAATTTCACATTTAATCCTCCATATTTACAAATTATTTTATTTCTTTCCCCTCCACCATCTTCATTATTCTCATTAAAAAGGTTTGCAATATTGAGGTCAAGCAAATGTGAGTTCAGCCGTGTTCAGATCAATCACATTCCAGATCCATACCATTTGAATTATTACAACTCATTTGCAGGCTTAAATAGACCGTGGTTCGTTTAGTTTAAATTACTAAAACAAAACAAAAAGAAACCGGGTCTTAGAAGTATGAATATTTCCCCGGTGTTCTCTATATTTAAAATGAGATACGACTAACAAAAACAATCGTAAATAGTTCGTGAAATAACTGTTCTAAGCAACAATATAATCATTGATTGGTGACAATTATTATACAAGAGTTGCTTGGTGGGTGAAATAGTGAAGCAAAGTCAAACCAAGATAGCAACAATACTTGTTCTCTTGATCAAGCAAGAGATAGATCAGAACCAACAAAAAAACATCAAACTCTTAACATGAAATTGTGAAAGGGCAAGCAATCGGATCAAGTCTACAGCAAAATCCTTGTAACTTAAAAAAACTCAGAAATTATGACTAAAAACTCAACAAATATATAAAATGAAAATCCCCCAAAAAAAATTAACCTAAAATGTTCCATTAATTCTCTCGTTAATTGTTTAGAAATAAAATAAAAAAATAACAAAAAAATATCATTAGAGATTTGCAGATCAAAAAGATAAAAACCCTAAAATGAGAAGATTAAAAAAACCAATCCTTTTATACTTAAATCTCACCATTTTTCATAAGGACAGAAATTTCTTGATAGCTTCTTCATGAACATTGCTCATGTTGTCTTCCTCTCTCGAAAATTAACAAAAATAAAATGTAAATAAATTATGATAACAAAAAAACTAAAGCTTTAACCGACTACAGCTCTAGTCCCACTTGACTTCTCCATCTTACTATCTCTATATCTTAAAGTTGGAAATTATAAGCTTAAGAATCACCGAAAGAGAGAGGGGAAAATAAGAAAGGAGATACTTTTTCAGATAAAAAAAATAAATAATAATAATAATAATTTGTAAATATAGAGGATTAAATGTGAAATTATATACATTGTTTTTATTTTGGTCATCAAAATAGAAGTAAAGTAATAGTTTAGGGATTATATAGGTAATTTATCCTTTTTTAATTGTGCTAGATCAACCTCCCGTTTAAGTTTAACGACAACAAACGTCTCAGTGACCAAAAGTTTACAGATTGAAAACGTAAGTGACCTTACTGGTTGTTTTTGAAAATTGGTGACCAACTCTATCTGAGGGAACATAAGTGACAATCCTAGAAGTTAACCCTTTTAAATATCAACTAAATTATAAATTTAAACGAATAATTTAACCCTTATACCACAAGTATAGTGAAATTTTAAATCAAAAACCAATTTTTATTATTATTTGAAAATATGACCCCGTTGACCTATATTTAGAAAAATGGCCCCCAAATCTGCCACGTATGAAGAACTCGCTTTCTGGAAATAGCGAGACACGACCTAACTTTCTGTAGAAAGTGAGTTCTTCATACGTGGCAACGCTTTTCAGAATAACGAACTTAACAAGAACTCACTTTCTGCAAAACGCAAGTTCCCCGAGAATTTGAAGAGTTGGCTGAATTTATCGCGCGGAACTCGCTTTCTGCAGAAAGCGAGTTCTTTGTAAAACGCGTTGGCAGACCAAGCGTCCATAGGCAGAAAGTGAGTTCTTTGTAAATCGGGCTAGCAGACCAAGCGTCCATAGACATGTTCGAGCAATATTTCGGGGTTATTAATCGTATAATTTTAATAAACATTGAGTTTAAGTATGTAGTATTGGAACTTGTCTTTCATTCGACACCAATATGGGCAAGCTCGGTCCATTTTAAATTGAGTAAAATTCGCGTTAAAAATGGTTCCATAATTTGTTTTTTTTTTGTGAATGATTTTGCTTTTAAAAAGGCGTGATAGGTTTGTTCGGTTTATTAATCGAATAATGAAGATTATTGTTTATGAAAGGACAATAGGCGTCTGTGAAGTAGAACTCGGGTGGAGGCCTCATCTGCTGAAACATCTCAGGACCACTCATCTGCAGAAACGATGACGAAGATGAGTGCATGAATGTTAGTCCTGATGCTGGTGTCGAACATTGTGCCGCAAAGCGATCTGCTGCTTGTGTTGTTCCAGCAACGAGGCCCTTGCAGTGTGAGTTCCCATTTTTGTGGTACCACTGCATATAGTCGAAAGTGGCGTTCTGATTCATAATGGGTGCACATATGGGCAGTCGTCTGCCATATCTTGTCATCCATTGCCTGACCCAGTTAGCGTGATGATGACCTCAATGGACTTTCGTCTTCCCCTGCCGCGTCAACTGATTTAATCATCCAAATTGGGTGGCAGCTCTAGAACCCCTAGGATGTAGCCAAATTGTCGCAGAACCCAGTCGGTAGGATGCCACTCGACAATTTCGTAGTTGATGAGTGTCACTAACAGCAGCCAGACGTGATAGGTGTCCATAATGTCTTGCGAAATACAATCCCGAATCATAGGAGCAGTGTACGGAGTCCACACGAACTGAATTTTTTTTAACATGAGTTATATATAAAGTTTGATTAGAAAACGAATTTGAGGAATTAAGAAAAAATGGTCTGAATTCTTAACCTCGTCTTGTATCTTGTCGATCAGCAGTCTATAGTCTCGTTGTGTATCTGGCAGTCCCTGGTGAGTGAGTGATACGCACCACCTGTCATGAATGAAAAAGAAATAAAAAATTGTAATAGTGTAACCCTTTCGACCTGTCCTAGCCATCAGACCGCATCGAACGGGTTACACGGGGAAAACCAATGAGAAACTCGTTAAGACTTCACTCCGATTAGCGACCCTAATTTTATTCAATATTAAATTATTATAATTCAGTCTTGTCTAAATGCCATTTCAAAACCTATGTGAGGAGACTGGCAGTGGAAAAGAAAAACACAAGCAAGAACCACTTGAAACGAACTTTTGAGGCTACTTGTACAGTTCTAAAACAGGCTGTATCGATACGCTCGGGCCCGTATCGATACGCCTTCAACGGTAAAAAATCTCAAGTCAATCTCAAGAGGTCGTTCTGATACGCTCAGAGACCGTACCGATACAGGCGTATCGAAACACCCTTGAAACGTTTCAGAACTGCAAATTCTAGTGGCAAAACGTACCGATACGCGTCCAACCCGTATCGTTACGCCAAGGCCTTTTCAGGTCCCCCGTATCGATACAACCTCGATCGTATCAAAACGATAGGCCTGAAATGATTGAATTTGTTGGTTTAAGCCAATTTGAAACCACCAAAAGGCATCCCAACAACATACAACACTCAACAAACTCAAGGCAACCAAAGGTACTCATCAAGACATGCTAGAAACACATCATGGCAAAACTTAACATAACAAGATTCAAAAGGAAAGTCATACTTTGCATAAAATCCAACAAACAACCAAAACTCACAACAAGTCATACTCCAACATAATAAGAGCCTTTACAAGTCTATATAGGCATATCAACATATCCAAAACAACAAGGAGTTCCAGCAACATCTCCAAAACAAAAAGGCCCTATCCCATTGCTATATACTAGTTATTATACTGAAAACCATACTTGAGCAAAATCGACCTCCTTGGCCACTCCCTTGTTCACTTGGTTGCAGCGAGACACTACAGATTTGCATTGTTGGAAAGAGGAGCGTAAGAAAGAATGCTTAGTGAGTGGTGCTCAAAACAGTAGCTACAACAATGCAGCTTTAAAACAATAGTTTGCTTGAAACCAAAAACCATTTCCAAATCATTTCCCTCATGCTTGAACACATAACCACATGCATAACCTCTCGTGCATTTACCGAATGCATCCACAAGCCACAAGCTTACCTCATGCTCATTCTCATCATACATACAATGTAACCAACTACATGCATAAGCATAAATGGAAATGAACAATATAACATGCTTAAAATGAGAATTTAGAGCACCATGGGTATATTGACATTTAACACTTTTACTCGGATATGCAAATAGTTCTCAAAACCACTAGAAACTTCTAGTGGAATCTCACATCACAGTATTCACTCGTCTAGTAAAACATAGCTTCCAGTGGAATCTCACATCACCTTACTCCTCCTTAGTGGAATCTAGCATCATTAAGGCCACGCACGATTTTACCCCGAGTGCACTCTCATTCTATTGGTCGACCAACTATATCCAGTAATAAGATTTCACAATGTCAATAATCCACCAAACCAACACTTACCTCGTGTTCTCATGGTCACAACCATAACCAACATGGGATCAATTAAAGAAATCATATGCATAACACAAGGATATTCATGGCAAACATGCACTATGGAAATCATTCATAACACATAGTACAATTTATCGAAAATAAAGACTAAAATGCTTAAAACTTACTCTTGAGCTTAGATTGGCTTATCAAGCTCAATCTAAACCCCCAAAACATATCCTTAACCAAGTTAAAGCTTAGAAAACATTTCCACTCACCAGCCAACACATAGGCAATAGCCGAAACACCGATTCAAGCTCCCAAATCACTCGGTATCGCGTCTGAAGAGCCCAAATATGTTTCTCCTTCTTCTAACCAATTCAAAAATGGAGCATTAGACCCATTTCAAGCTCTCAAACTTGCAGCAATATAGAAACTCAACATCTATCATCAAACCAATCGATTCAAAATGACTCAAACCAACTAGCAGCCAAAACCCAACGCAATTACCATCAAAACCACACCTTTTAACATCCAAAACACTAACCCAAAGTCTAGGAACCATCAGCCCAAAGTTCTTCACAAGAACAAACCAAAAACCCAAATTTTCAACTCCAAAAACCTCTCCTATTTGCTAGTTTCAGGTTCCTATTATTAAGCCATTATCCCAACATTATTTGAACATCAAAGCAAAGTTAAAAACACTTTTAAACCTAGCATCAAAAAACCAAAACGAAAATTCCCTCATTTTCCTCTTATTCCAACATAAAGCATTTTGGAAACAAATTTAAACAATGAGTTAAGGAAAGATTTCATCAACAACTAGTTTAAGGAAGAGAAAATCAAAACAAGAAAAAGATTACCTTGAAAGCTTGCTTGGATGAAATGCTTGAATCAATAGAATAGTGAAAATGGTGTTTTGGGAAAGATAACGTGAAAATGGGTTTCATGAAGATGATGGCTATTTTCAAAAATCCTTTCTAATTTCAAAATACCTTTTTTTACCTTTTTTTCTTTTAAATCCTTAAATTTGTTTATTATTAATAATTCCCTAAAATTAGTTTAACCCGAACCAGTTTAACCAAACCCCGATTATCTCTCGGGCCCTAAACTCGAGCGTTACAACTCTCCCCTACTTAAGAAATTTTGTCCTCGAAATTTACCTGACGGAAAGAGATACAAAAATTGTTTCTTCATGTCATCTTTTCTCTCCCAAGTGGCTTCTTTCACTCCTCAGTGTCGCCACTTCACTTTTACCAACTCAATGGTCCTTCCCCGTAACACTTTGTTGTTCGAAGCCGAAATCTCAACTAGTTCTTCGTCGTAGGTTAAATTCGGATTCAATTCTATCTCTTCAAGTGGCATAACATGTGATGGATCTGATCTATACCTCCGAAGCATCGAAACATGAAACACATCGTGAATCTTTTCTAACTCGGTCGACAATCTCAATCTATAAGCAACGGGACCAATTTGCTCAACTATCTCATACATGCCAATGAATCTCAGACTCAACTTACCCTTCCTACAAAATCTCATCACCTTCTTCCAAGGTGAGACTTTCAAGAACACCTTGTCGTCCACGGTATACTCTATCTCTCTTCTTTTCAAATCGGCATAAGACTTCTATCTATCCGAAGTTGCCTTCAAACGATTACATATTAACTACACTTTCTCGGTAGTACCCTTAATCATATCCGGCTTGGGTATCAATTTATGTCCCGCTTCGGCCCAACAAACAGGTGTTCTACATTTTCTACCATACAGAGCTTCATAAGGTGCCATCTGAATACTCGTTTGATAACTGTTATTGTACGCAAACTCTACTAATGGTAGATGCTTCTTCCACGAACCCTAAAATTCAATAATGCAACATCTCAACATGTCTTCCAACACTTGTATGACTCTCTCCGACTGACCATCGGTCTGAGGATGATACGAAGTGCTGAAGTTCAATCAAGTCCCCAAAGCACTATGCAAACTCTCCCAAAATCTAGCTGTGAATATCGTATCTTTGTTTGACACTATAGACTTCGGTACACCATGCAATCTCACAATCTCACTGATATACAAATCGGCCAACTTATCTAAGGTATAAGTAGTGTGAACATCCAAGAAGTGTGCACATTTCATAAAACGATCAACGATCACCCAAACTGAATTCTTCTTAGAAGGTGTCAACGGAAAACCTGATACGAAATCCATGGTAATTCTTTCCCACTTCCACTCGGGAATTCTCAACGGTTGTAACAAACCTGAAGGAAACTGATGTTCGACCTTAACTCGTTGACAAACCATACACTTACTCACAAACTCGGTAACATCTTTCTTTAAACCAACCCAGAAGTACTCATCTTTCAAATCGCTATAAATCTCCGTACTTCCCGGATGCATAGCAAACAGACTACTATGAGCTTCGGTTAGCGTCTCAACTCAACATCTTCCGGAACAACTACTCTACTTTTGAAACACAAGATTCCATTACTACTAAAACATAAATCTGTCGATTTACCCTCTGTTATGTCTTGCACATGAGATGCTAAAGTCCCATCTTGTAATTATTTCTCTCTAATCAACTGAATCAACGAAGGTTTAACTTGCAATTTTGCCACTAAACCACCATCTTGAGACAAACTTAGCCTAGTAAACATAGCTCGTAACTCGATTGCCACCTTCCTACTCAAAGCATCGGCCACTACATTGGATTTACTCGGATGGCACTCAATCGTGAGATCATAGTCCTTAAGTAATTCTAGCCATCTACGATGTCTAAGGTTCAATTCCTTCTACATCATCAAATACTTCAAGCTCTTATGATCGGCGTACATTGTGCATTTCTCTCCATAAAGGTAATGTCTCCAAACTTTCAAAGCAAAAACCACTGCAACCAATTCTATGTCGTGTGTAAGGTAATTACGCTCATGAGTCTTCAATTGTCTAGACGCATAGGCCACTACTATTCTCTCTTGCATAAGCACACAACCTAAGCCAACATACGATGCATCACTGTAGATTACGAAATCTTTCCCTGACACAAGCTGAATCAAAACAGGAGCTTTTGTCAAGGCTTCTTTCAATTTCTCAAATGCTTGTTGTCTTGCATCATTCCACTCAAATCGAACATCATTCTGTAGCAATTTAGTCAAAGGAGCTGCAACCCTTGAGAAACCCTCAACAAGACGTCTATAGTAACCGACCAACCGCCTAAGAAACTACGAATTTCGGTCACAGACTTCGGTTCCTCTCAATTCACAACTACCTCAACTTTCTTAGGATCCAATCGGATTCCCTCGGCTGATACAATATGACCTAGAAAGACTACTTCCTTTATCCAAAACTCGCATTTGCTCAACTTGGCATACAATTGGTTGTCTAACAATTTCTGCAATATCAAACGCAAATGTTGATCATGATCCTCCTCGGTACAAGAGTACACTAAGATATCATCAATGAATACTACAACGAACTGATCCAAGTACTCATGGAAAACCTTATTCATCATATTCATAAAAGCTGCTACTGGATTCATCAAACCAAAAGACATCACTAAGAATTCATAATGTCCATATCGAGTGCGAAAAGTTGTCTTTGGTACATCTTGATCCCTTATCTTCAACTGATAATAAACGGATCTCAAATATATCTTCAAAAATACTGAAACACCTCTAAACTTATCAAATAGGTCGTCAATCCTCGGTAAAGGAAATTTGTTCTTCATTGTCAACTTATTCAACTATCGGTAATCGATATTGTAGAGTTTCTACAAGTTCTATATTTTGTACGCATTCATGCCCTTATTATTGTTGTTCTTAAAGCTCATCTAGGCATATTTAGGTGCAATGCATGCATAATAACAATATTTGCTCTTTCACCATGCTTTTATTGATTATTCTTTGTTTGGTTAAGAAAAAAATATTTTTTTAGTTTAATTTTCATTTTCAGGTGCTCTAGCTGAGTAGAAAAGGGGATGACAGGAAAGCGGGGAGCAAAAGGAGCTGTACTGAAGTAGTTCCAGTTGTCGCCAAGGACGCCGCAGCAGCAGCATTGCCGCCGAGTGCCGCCCAGGCAGGAGTTAAACCGACTTAGTCAAGATTGGTCACGATTGAAAGAGGACAATTCCCTGAGTCCAATGAGCCCAATCATGAAGTTTTCTAAAGCATGTAGCGGCCGGAAGAGCTGATTGAAGATTGATAAGTAGGAGTACTTATCCTTACTTGTTGAAGAAGGCAACGTCCAAAGAGTCCACATTCAAGTCAAAAAGGAGTCAACATTTAATGTAAAGTTACTTTAAGGACTACTACTCCAAGGAGGACTCAAACTTAGGCCATGAGCCCTATATATACCCATGTATGTGAGGGTATAGGGGCATAGCAGAGAGGTAGATAGATAGATTAAGTGGGGGTATTGGAGGTCGCAACCCAATTCTCTTATAAGGTTTATGTTTTTGTATGTAAAGTAGTTGTGAGAAACGGTTGTATAGTTAAAGTTTGTTTTGCAATAAAATATTCCAAGTTTGCTTAATTCATGTTCTTCACTTCTTCAATTAGTTCCAAAAGTATAGTTGAAGAAATCCATTTGTCGGGCACGAGAGTATCAAACTCATGAAAGAATTAAGCACGGTGTCATCATGACGAGGTGTTGACTAATTCGGCTTAGACATAAGTTAGAATTTCAACGGCTAAAAGAAGCGACCAAACGTCGTCTGCCTATGTTATGTTTACGCTGAGATTTCTAGGTATTGCCTACATCACGTGGTGAAAGAATCCTTGCCTAGACATAGGAAGGATCACTTCAGAATTGCTTCGCCGAACTTGGAGTATCTGTCAGATTTACCACTGGGACTTTTTTCCATCCCACAGCCGAGACAACGAATGTTGCAAGTGTAGAGTTTCGTCGTGGCATCGAAAGTTGCCGCCGCCATTACCCGCCGAGGTAGCTGATTGTGGCAGCGCAAAACACACTTAAGCTTTACAACGCAGTCTACACACTACTGAGCTACAACTACCTGGCCCAATCTATCATCCTCATCTCTCCCTATCACTATCTTAAATTATTTGTGTTTTTATTTCTATGCTTTTCAATATTCAAAAATTTAATTGTGCATTTACTATTTCTTGTTTAGGAAAACACTCATAGTAGCTACTTCAATCCTTGTGGGAGACGATATCTTTTATACTATAACTTGACAGGAGTGTGCACTTGCGCTCATAAATAGAGAACACCAATGATATCTTTTACTATTTGCTTGTGCAGGAAAACACTCATAGCAGCTGCTCCAATTCCTGCACTTTTACTTTTAGTTTTTGCATTTAAATTTATGTTTATTTTATTTTTGAAAAAAAATTGCCTCTTGTTTGTCTTTGGTGTATGTCCCGCCAGGGCGGCAAAGATGGAAACCAACACCCACCTGAGGAGAGGAAGGACATACCTGGACGAAAAGCCAAACGCAAAACCCTCAGGAAGTGGTTATGTTTGGGAGATGCGGAACCCAACATATCCTAATTTTTATTTTTTTTATGTATTAGGAATAGATTTAATTTTTAATTTATTTAATTTTTAGTTATCTTTATTTAATTTTTACATTTAATTTATTTCAGGTTAGGAATAAAGGCAAGACCAATAAGGATAAAGAATAAAGGAGAGGCCCAACCCAGCGGCCAAGGCAGCCCAATGCAGATTAGCATAACGGCTAGCCGCAACGACTACATTTGCAACAGTTGGCGGAACGACTATCTGCGTAATGGCTAGTATCCCGTAAAACGCACCGCAATCATTGCTGCCCATTGGCCGCGTGCCCGACAAGGTAATAGAGAGTAGCGGCTATATAAGGCCAACTATTCTCTCCTCGTTCTTCACTTTGCTCTCTCTTCTACTCTCAATTCTTCTTACCACCTTTTCTTTCAAGATCTCACCTGCTTTATTTTCTCGTAATTTCTTTCTTTTCCTTTAGGAAACACAGCCGTTCTTACAACCATGGCAACATCAAAACCCACCACCTTAACCTCCAAGAAAACCTTCCAGAGGTTCTTGAATAATGATGTAGCGGCAACCTACCGGCAGTACATCGCTGAGCGACAACTATGGGAAGAGATAGGCTTCCAATACACCAGGCAAGATGGGGATCTTGGCCTTGATCCCATCGTATTCGAAAGGGTCCACACCCTAGGATGGCACATTTTTGCACGACAGCCTGAAGAGATAAACACCAATCTAGCGCGAGAGTTTTATGCCCACAAACCTACCCCAGGAAATCCTTTTGTCTATGTTCGTGGCGAGGGTGTCAAGTTCACAGCGGCAACAATCAATAGCTTCTATGCCATAGAAATTAGAGGGAATCCGCACGACGAATGGAAGTCATACTTAACGACAGCATACTACGAAAAGATTAAAAAAGAAACATGTCAGCCCATTGCCAAATGGTTAACCGGCAAGAATAACGGTTCAGTCAACCGCCGCGACCTACTTCCGGAGGCCATTCTTTGGAGTAACTTCGTCCAGCACCGCCTAATGCCCACTTCGCATGGTTCGACAGTCAACAGGCCGCGGCTGGCCCTAATCTACAGCATTATGAGGGGGCGGCCAATCAACGTTGGAGAAGTCGTTCTTGAAGAAATCTATGCCCACGCAGCCAAGCCCAACTTCAAGGGACCCCTCGTCTTCCCCGCACTCATCACAGGCCTTTGTGCCAACTTCCGTGTGCCGCCACACCCAAAAGACACTATCATTGCCGCCAAGGAAGGGTGGACAAGAAAGGCGTGCCTCCAGATGATGCAGGAGCCATATCCGAAAACGCCGACAACCGCCAGCTGTCGTCCCAACCTGCCACCAGCCCAGCCACAGCGGGCAGTACTGATGTTGCCATTTCCTCCGTCGTGGTACCCCTGTTGCGTAGTCTCGTAGAAAGCTGCCAGAGAATCGAGCACAAGCAGGTAATCTTTACGAAATACATCACGGAGGTGCAAGAGGCCTTCGTGGCCTATTTACTAGATAAATACCACGACGCCGGCCCACAGTTGCCAGCCTTCTCGTCGAAGTTAGCATCTTCCAAACCAACCTAGATCAGCTGTCACTCCAGCTGCTGCCGACAGCGAGGGGCTGCACATTCGCCCCAAGAAAAGGACTTTGCCCACTCCCATCTAGCCATACAACCTCACCTCTTCATCTAAGTCTGAGAAAAAGGAGGAGACTATCGTTGCCTCCCCAACAGCAAAGGAGGCAGCTGCCAAAGAAGTCGAGGACTCAAACATAGAGATATTTAATTCCTTCGATGACAAACTGGCCGAGGCAGCAAGGAAAAGGAAGCGGCCCGCTGATGCGACCAAACCTCCAGGTGAAGGGTCTGATACTGAACCAGAAGCACCACTTAAGAGACCCACTCCCAGCCGCATTCAACCGTCACGCGGCCAGAAGAAGAGCCCAACCGCCAAGTCTCCCACCACACGCCGCCTCGTCCTCCCCGCCACCTCAGAGTCCTCATCTGATGCAGCAGCAGAAAAAGAGGGGAACTCCCCTAGTTTATAGCACATTTTTCTTTATTTTTCTTTATTTTTATGTTTCTTTTAATTTTATGTTTCTTTTTATGTTTTATTTTTTTTCTATTTTTATTTTTTGTGTAAGGCATTAAGGATAATGCCAACCTTGAGTTTGGGGGGATAGTCCTCTTTGTTTTCTTTAGTTGCATTTAGCAGCATATAGAAGCATATGTAAATTCTGCCCTAGCACTTAATGAAATAGAAATTCTTAGCTTAAAAACGTTTGCCAATGATAGTTAGTCGATTACTTATTTTCGGACTCTACTTAAAATTTAACTTAATCATGGGAAGAAGTATGAAAAATACTTAGAATTTTTTTAGTTGCCAATTATTCTTACATTGTCTGCTAAGTGTTGAGTTTTGCTTGAGTTCTAAGTTAACACTACCAGCTTTATTTAATGAAAATTTCTTAACTAGATGTAGGATTGCCGCCGCGGTAGCACAGGGCAGCAACACAACGATGTTTAAAACCCTAGAGGTGCCTAAAACAGGCTCTAGGAAGGATGTTGAATACCCTAGAGGTGCCCAAAACAGGCTCTAGGAAGGATCATGAGCAAGGACACTCCGCTGCTATCAAATTCCAAGTATCTGAAAATTAATTAAAGTGACGGACAAATTAGCAAGAGTGAATGAAAGCCTTCACGGGATGACTCTATTCAAAGGGTTCGAGGTTTCGTAGAGTGCATCTATCTTAGCTTCAAACCCGGAGAATAGTTGTGATGAGTTGAAGCCCTTAAGGCCATGGTCATAGAAAAAGAAATGCTTAACTGTGCTGCCAAGGCAACAACTCATATCCTTTTTTGGAGTTTAATTATTTTTAGCATTCTTTGTTTACTTAGTACACTCAGCATGTTTAGCATGAACACAGACCTGCACACACTGCACTGGCAATAAGAAAATTAAATAATGTTATTTCATGCCATTCTCTATCACTAACATAAAATAGGTGTCACGTCGTTGAGATAAAAAAAATCAAGTTAAAGGCTAAACTTCTGTTAAATTTTTTGTAAGGGGCATATTTACTAGTTAGGTTCCATTTCTTGAGGACAAGCAATAGTTCGAGTTTGGGGGTGTGTAGAGTGTCCATGAGTTCTATATTTTGTACACATTCATGCCCTTATTATTGTTGTTCTAAAAGATCATCTAGGCATGTTTAGGTGCAATGTATGCATAATAACAGTATTTGCTCTTTCACCATGTTTTTATTGAATATTCTTTGTTTGGTTAAGAAAATATATTGTTTTAGTTTAGTTTCATTTTCAAGTGTTGTAGATGAGTAGAGGAGGATATGACATGAAAGGATGGAGCAAAAGAAGTTGTACTGAAGCAGTTCCAGTTGTCGCCAAGGATGCCGCCACAGCAGCATTGTCGCTGAGTGTCGCCAGGCAAGAGTTAAACCGACTTAGTCAAGATGGTCACGATTGAAAGAGGACAATTCCCTAAGTCCAATGAGCCCAGTCTTGCAGTTTTCTGAAGCATGTAGCGACCTGAAGAGCTGATTGAAGATTGATAAGTAGGAGTACTTATCCTTACTTGCTAAAGAAGGCAACATCCAAAGAGCCCACATTCAAGTAAAAAAGGAGTCAGTATTTAATGTAAAGTTACTTTAAGGACTACTACTCCAAGGAGGACTCAAATTAGGCCATGAGCCCTATATATACCCATGTATGTGAGGGTATAGGGGCATAGCGAAGAGGTAGATAGATAGATTAAGTGGGGGTATTGGAGGTCGCGACCCAATTCTCTTATAGGATTTACGTTTTTGTATGTAAAGTAGTTGTGAGAAACGGTTGTATAGTTAAAGTTTGTTTTGCAATAAAATATTCCAAGTTTTCTTAATTCATGTTCTTCACTTCTTCAATTAGTTCCAAAAGTCCAGTTGAGGAAATCCATTTGTTAGGCACGAGAGTGTCAAACTCATAAAAGAATTAAGCACGGTCTCATCATGACAAGGTGTTCACTAATTTGGATTAGACATAAGTTAGAATTTCAACGGCTAAAAGGAGCAACCAAACATTGATTGACTGTCTTAGGTTTACGCTGAGATTGCTAGGTATTGCCTACATCACGTGGTGACAGAATCCTTGCCTAGACATAGGAAGGATCACTTCAGAATTGCTTTGCTGAACTTGGAGTATCTGCCAGATTTGCTGCCGGGACTTTTTTCCATCCCACATGTCGAGACAGCGAAAGTTGCAAGTGTAGAGGTCCGTCGTGGCATCGAAAGTTGTCGCCGCCTCAATCTGCCATTACTCGCCTAGGCAGTAGATCGTGGCAGCGCAAAACACACTTAAGCTTTACAACACAGTCTACACACTACTGAGCTACAACTACCTGGCCCAATCTATCATCCTCATCTCTCCCTATCACTATCTTAAATTATTTTTGTTTTTATTTTTATGTTTTTCAATATTCAGAAATTTAATTGTGCATTTACTATTTCCTTGTACAGGAAAACACTCATAGTAGTTGCTCCAATCTCTGTGGGAGATTATATCTTTTATACTATAACTTGACAACAGTGTGCACTTGCGCTCATAGGTAGAGAACACCAAAACGCTCTAGAAATACACATCCTCAAACTACCATCCTTTTTTTCACAAACAACACTAGTGCACCCCAAGTTGAAATACTCGGACGAATGAACCCTTGGTCTATCAATTCCTGAAGCTATGTCTTCAACTCTTTCATTTCTTTAGGAGCCATTTGATACGGAAAAATCGATACTGGAGCAGAATTAGCATAAGTCTCTATAGCAAACTTCACCTCTCTATTAGGCGCCAAACCAGGCAATTCTTCCAGAAATACCTCGGGAAATTCACAAACAGTTCTGATGTCTTGCGGTCGTGCCTCAATCATATTTGGATTCATAACATAAGCCAAGTATGCCTGAAAACCAACATCCATTAACTTCTGAGCCTCTAAAGCTGAAACAACATTGGACAAGAACTTAACGTTCTCCCCCACTACTACTACCTCATAATCATATGAAAGCCTCAAGAACACGCGCTTTGTCTCGAAATCTACCTTAGCCATATGTTCCATAAGCCAATCCATGCCTAAAATTACATCAAAACCATAAAACAGCAATTCCACCATATCCACGGGAAAAACATGACCCTGAACCATCAAATGACATATTCTGTACATCTTTCTAACTACAACTGTCTCACCAAAAGAACTCGTGACACTCATACCCACATCTAATGTCTCAACCGGAATATCTAACAGCTTCGCATGCTTACTCAATATATATGAATATGTAGAGCCGGAATCAATCAAAGAAAGCAAAGTCAAAGACTGTAACGAGAAATTACCTGCAATCACATCAATGTCATTCATGTCCTCATGATGTGCATACACTATATCCGGTCCACCTCCCTCGAGCTGAACTGCCACAACATGAGCCACATTCCTCTGACCATCATTCCTAGGCTGAAACTTACCTCGATTGCGCCCACGACCTCTCTGATGCTCGACAGCTCGTGCAAGATCCTGTCCATCTCTAGCCGGATGTAGACAATCACGTTTCAAGTGCGCTTGATACCCTCAGTTCCAACATGAGCCATAAGTGCCCCAACACTCGCCGAAACGACGTCTACCACACTTGGTACACTCAGGAGTACGATTTTCAGCCCCTTGGCCGTGATGGCCTCGCCCCGGATTACCACCTAAACACCTATGATCGTGATGGGGTCTACTATTCTTGTGCCTCTTGGCACGGTCTCTATTCTACACGGTGGTCCTTTTCACTGAACTAGATCTACCTCTACAATCAGCAAGTCCCAAAGAATGTTCAATGTCCTTGGCCCTAGCGACCAATACATCAAATTCCATATAGTCAGAAGCCAACATGTAAGTCTTCACCTCCTGGATCAAACCATATCGAAAACGCTCACATCGTTCCCTCTTAATAGGAACCAGCTCAGAAGCGTACTAAATAAGACGTATGAACTTTACCTCATACTCGGACACGGTCATGCTACCTTGAACTAGAGCTGTGAACTCTCTCTTCTTGTTGTCTAGGTATCAAGGACCTAGATACTTCTTACAAAAAGCAGTCCTAAAGAATTCCCAAGTAACCTCGGCCTCTAGCATACCCGTTGTGATGGTAGTCCACCAAGTATAGGCATCTCCTTGAAGCAAAGAAATGATGCAACCTAGCTTATGTGCATCAGAGCACTCCATCTGTCCCAAAATACAAACTTGGCTCTCAAACCATGCCTTTGAACCCTCAAGTGACAATACCCGAAACTCGACTCCGCCTAAGCTACGAAGTCGTTCTAACGGCAGACCAGAACATGCACCCTGAGGCGGTGCTGCAACCTGAACACACGCTAAAGCTATCTGATAGCCCCGGCTATAGCCTAAATCAACTGATTCACATCAATGTCAGCATGTCCCTGACCAACCTGGGGTCCTACACCTCCGACATTTGCTCTACCACCACCTGGAGGAGGAGGGTGAGAAAGAGGATGCAAGTTCTCCCCTTGCACACCATTAACGTTCTCAATCTGCTCAACCCTCGGATTATCCATTCTGGGCCTTCCCCTCGGTCTCACCATGCTAACAGGTGCAAAGCTAAACAATAAACACAAAAGTGAAATGATTTGGGGTCAGTAAAGAACAAGGTCCAAGGCGCTCAAGTCTTCAAGCTTAAAACCACTTATAATAATAGTATACTAGCAATGAGTGCCTTTAACTACCTCTCAACCAACACAAAAGAAAACCATTAGCATGTTTACAATAACTATGAACCTAGGCTCTTACCTCACTTACCTCACTTACCTTTCAGCTTTGTGGAAACTCAGCGAACCTAGGCTCTTATACCAACAAATGTAAACCACTCGACCCGGCCTAGCTACCAGACCGCATCGAACGGGTTACACGGGGAAAACTGAAGGGGAACCCGTTAAGGCTTCACTTCGATTAGCAACCCTAATTTTTTTCAATATTAAATTATTATAAGTTAGTCTTGTCTAAATGCTATTTTAAAACCTATGTGAGGAGACTAGCAGCGGAAAAGCAAAACATAAGCTAGAACAACTCAAAACGAGCTTTTGAGGCTACTTGTACAGTTTTAAAACCGGTCGTATCGATGCGCTCGGACTCGTATCGATACGCCTTCAACGGTCAAAAATCTCAAGTCAACCTTAAGAGGTCGTTTCGATATGCTATGAGACCGTACCGATACGGGCGTATCGAAACTGTCTCGAGGGTTTCGGAATGCCAGCCCATATTAGAACACCCTTGAAACGTTTTGGAACTGAAAATTCCAGTGGCAAAACGTACTGATACGCGCCCAACCCGTATCGATACTCCAAGGCCTTTTTAGGTCCTTGTATTGATACAACCTTGACTGTATCGAAACAGTAGGCCTGAAATGACTGAATTTGCTGGTTTAAGGCAATTTGAAACCACTGAAAGGCATCCTAACAACATACAACACTCAACAAACTCAAGGCAACCAATGGTACTCATCAAGACATGCTAGAAATACATCATGGCAAAACTTAACATAACAAGATTCAAAATGAAAGCCATACTTTGTATAAAATCCAACAAACAACCAAAACTCACAACAAGTCATACTCCAACATAATAAGAGCCTTTACAAGTTTATATAGGCATATCAACATATCCCAAACAACAAGAAGTTCCAGCAACATCTCAAAAACAAAAGGTCCTATCCCATTGCTATATACTAGTTATTATGCCGAAAACGATACTTGAGCAAAATCTACCTCCTTGGTCACTCCCTTGTTCCCTTGGTTGCACCGAGACACTACGGATCTGCATTGGTTGAAAGAGGAGCGTAAGCAAGAATGCTTAGTGAGCGGTACTCAAAGCAGTAGCTACAGCAATGCTGTTTTAAAACCATAGTTTTCTTGAAACCAAAAACCATTTCCAAATCATTTCCCTCATGCTTGAACACATAACCACATGCATTTAACCTTTCGTGCATTTACCAAATGCATCCATAACCACAAGCTTACCTCATGCTCATTCTCATCATATATACAACGTAGCCAACTACATGCATACGCATAAATGGAAATGAACAATATAACATGCTTAACATGAGAATTTAGAGCACCATGGGTATATTGAAATTTATCACTTTGACTCGAATATGCGGATAGTTCTCAAAACCACTAGACACTCCCGGTGGAATCTCGCACCATCGTACTCACTCGTCTACTAAAACATAGCTTTCGGTGGAATCTCACATCACCATACTCCTCCTTAGTGGAATCTAGCATCACTAAGGCCACATGCGAATTTACCCCGAGTGCACTCTCATCCTATTGGTCGACCAACTATATCCGGTAATATGATTTCACAATGTCAATAATCCACCAAACCAACACTTACCTCGTGTTCTCATGGTCACAGCTATAACCAACATGGGATCAATTAAAGCAATCATATGCATAACACAAGGATATTCATGGCAAACATGCACTATGGAAATCATTCATAACACATAGTAGAATTTATCGAAAATAAAGACTAAAATGCTTAAAACTTACTCTTGAGCTTAGATTAGCTTATCAAGCTCAATCTAAACCCCCAAAACATATCATTAACTAAGTTAAGGCTTAGAAAGCATTTCCAGTCACCAACCAACACACCACCTATCATGAATGAAAAAGAATTAAAAAATTGTAATATTGTAACCCTCTCGACCCGGCCTAGCCACCAAACCACATCGAACGGGTTACACGGGGAAAACCGAAGAGAAACTCGTTAAGACTTCAATATTAAATTATTATAATTTAGTCTTGTCTAAATGCCATTTTAAAACCTATGTCAGGAGACTGGCAGTGGAAAAGAAAAACACAAGGAAGAACCACTCGAAACGAGCTTTTGAGGCTACTTGTACAGTTCTAAAACAGGCCGTATCGATACGCTCGGGCGCGTATCGATACACCTTCAACGGTAAAAAATCTCAAGTCAATCTCAAGAGGTCGTTATGATACGCTCACATACCATACCGATACGGGCGTATCGAAACACCCTTGAAACGTTTTAGAACTGCAAATTCTAGTGGCAAAACATATTGATGCGCGCCCAACCCGTATCGACACACCAAGGCCTTTTCAGGTCCCCCGTATCGATACAACCTCGATCGTATCAAAACGGTAGGCCTAAAATGATTGAATTTGTTGGTTGAAGCCAATTTGAAACCACCGAAAGGCATCCCAACAACATACAAAACTCAACAAACTCAAGGCAACCAAAGGTACTCATCAAGACATGCTAGAAACACATCATGGCAAAACTTAACATAACAAGATTCAAAAGGAAAGTCATACTTTGCATAAAATCCAACAAGCAACCAAAACTCACAATAAGTCATACTCCAACATAATAAGAGCCTTTACAAGTCTATATAGGCATATCAACATATCCAAAACAACAAGGAGTTCCAACAACATCTCCAAAACAAAAGGCTCTATCCCATTGCTATATACTAGTTATTATACTGAAAACCATACTTGACCAAAATCGACCTCCTTGGTCACTCCCTTGTTCACTTGGCTCCAGCGAGACACTACAGATTTGCATTGTTGGAAAGAGGAGCGTAAGCAAGAATGCTTAGTGAGCGGTGCTCAAAACAGTAGCTACAACAATGCAGTTTTAAAACCATAGTTTGCTTGAAACCAAAAACCATTTCCAAATCATTTCCCTCATGCTTGAACACATAACCACATGCATTTAACCTCTCGTGCATTTACCGAATGTATCCACAAGCTACAAGCTTACCTCATGCTCATTCTCATCATACATACAGCGTAACCAATTACATGCATAAGCATAAATGGAAATGAACAATATAACATGCTTAACATGAGAATTTAGAGCACCGTGGGTATATTGACATTTAACACTTTTACTCGGATATGCAAATAGTTCTCGAAACCAATAAAAACTTCTAGTGGAATCTCACATCACAGTATTCACTCGTCTAGTAAAATATAGCTTCCGGTGGAATCTCACATCACCGTACTCCTCCTTAGTGGAATCTAGCATCATTAAGGCCACGCGCGATTTTACCCCGAGTGCACTCTCATCCTATTGGTCGACCAACTATATCCGGTAATAAGATTTCACAATGTCAATAATCCACCAAACCAACATGTTACAGATTCTTAGGCTAATATCTAGGCTATTTATTAGGCTAGAATATATTGTGATTAATGTTAAATATTATGTTACCTAGTTTAGGTAAATTAGATTTGTATAAATAGCCCCATATGTTTTATGAATAAAACACAAGAAATTATTCTCTACATGGTATCAATTGTCCTAGGTTCTTTCGAATACTCTTAAAATTATTAGGCTATTTTTTTCGGCTGTTAGGGTTTTGACCTAAAGCCTCTTTTTTTATCGTTCTTCACCGGCCACCTTCGGAGGCTTCTCTGTCGACACCGCCCGTACCACGGGAACCACCGTCCATTTTTCTGCCGATCTAGAGATTCCAGTCACCAGAATCTCAGCGCGTGAGCCTCACGCGCCGCCCCAAGCTTCCACCTGTCCTTCACGCGCCGGCGCGTGAGAGAGCGTGGTGGCCCCTTTTTGCTGCTGATTTTTCCACCGACGTCGCTGCTTCATTCCGATCACACCTCTGCCGTCGGTCCTTGCTTTCGGATTGTTTTGGGTTGAGTGTCCTGTCTTTTGGAACGATTAGGGTTTTGTTTTTCCTGGTCTTCTTGGTTCTTTGCTTCTTTGATCTCATGGCTGATAAAAAGGTTGACTTTATGTCTGATATTGTTCCTATTACGTCTAAGATTACTGATCATAAATTGAATGGCTTTAATTTTCTCGATTGGATCCATACAATTGAGCTGTATTTGTTAAGCCTTTCTATGGAAAGACATTTGACTGATGATCCTCTGACGGATGATTCTCGCCTTCCTTGGATGAGAGAAGATGCTCGCCTGTATATCCATATTCGTAATTCTATTGACAGTGAGGTGGTAGGTTTGGTTAATCATTGCAAGACGGTGAAACAGTTGATGAGCTATTTGCAATTTTTATATTCTGGCAAAGGAAATTTTTCATGTATCTATGATGTTTGTCAGAATTTTTACAGGGCTGACAAAGAAGACCGGACTTTAACTAGTTATTTTATGGATTTTAAGAAAACGTATGGAAAGCTTAATATGTTGCTTCCTTTTAGTGTTGATATCGAGGTCCAACGTAGTCAGCGAGAGCAAATTGCGGTTATGAGTTTTCTAGCTGGTCTTCCACCAGAATTTGAGACTGCTAAATCTCAGATTCTCTCTGGTTTTGAGATCTCCGGCCTCGATGATGTTTTTCAGAGAGTACGTCGTACTGAGAATTCTTTGCCTACTCAATCCCCACAACATGGCAGTGTTTTGCTCAGTCGTGCTCTTCCTTCTGACTCCGGCAAGCAACATTTCAATAGTAGTGGTCCTGGTCGTTCCATGGGGGCGAGGTCTACCGAAAGCGATCCATAGTTTGGAGTTTGTGGTCCGGATCACAGTGCAGTTATCTGTCATTATTGTCACAAACCGGGACATACCAAGCGTGATTTCCGGAAGCTGCAGTTTAAGAAAACTTCGCCTGCTCATGTTGCTTCTAGTGTAGACACTTCTTCATCTGTTGTTACGATATCTGCGGATGAGTATGCCAAGCTTCTTCACCTTCAAGACACTGTCAAGCATCCTTCTGGTCTTGTTTCTGCCCTTGTTGAGTCAGGTAAACCCAATACATGTCTTGTTTCCACCTCTTCCAAGTGAGTCATTGATTCTGGTGCCACAAACCACATGACAGGTAACCCCAATCTTCTTTCTCATTTTACAACCCATCCTTCTATCAATCTTGTTACTTTAGTCGATGGTTCCACATCTTCTGTTATTGGCTCTGGCACTTCGTACCCCACTCCCTCTCTTACTTAGTCCTCTGTTTTGAGTTTACCACATTTATCCTTTAACCTGATGTCAGTTAGTAAACTTACAAAAGAACCCTTAATTGTTGTGTCTCATTTTTTTCCTGGTTATTGTGTGTTTCAGGATCTTTTGACGAAGAAGATTATTGGTAAAGGGAATGAGTCTGATGGTCTCTACATCCTTGACACCCATGCTCCAAAACATGTTGCTTGCACTGGAATTGTCAATCCTTTTGAAGAACATTGTCGATTGGGTTATCCTTCTCTACCTTCTTTGAAGAAACTTTGTCCTCAATTTTCTAGTTTAAAATCATTAGATTGTGACTCTTGTCAGTTTGCTAAACACCATCACCTTAGTTCCATTCCTAGAGTCAATAACCGAGCTTCTGCTCCATTTGAGTTAGTTCACTCTGATGTTTGGGGTCCTAGTCCTGTTACTTCTAAACCTGGTTTTCATTATTTTGTTACTTTTGTTGATGATTATTCTCGAATGACATGGATTTATTTAATGAAATCTCGCTCAGAATTGTTTACTCATTTCTCTTCTTTTTGTGCTGAGATTCGAACCCAATTTGGTACGCATGTCCAAAACTTGAGAAGTGATAATGCAAAAGAGTATGTTTCAGGTCCTTTTCAGAAATATATGCTTGAGCACGGTATTCTCCATCAAACTTCTTGTGTTGACACCCCTTCTCAAAACGGTGTTGCTGAACGCAAAAATAGACATCTCCTTGAAACAGCCCGAGCTTTGCTATTTCAAATGCAGGTTCCAAAATGTTTTTGGGCTGATGCCATCTCCACAGCTTGTTTTTTGATCAATCATATGCCATCTTCAATTTTGTTGGGTAACATCCCTTTTCATACTCTTTTCCCCACTAAAAATTTGTTTCCCCTCTCCCCGAAATTTTTTTGTTGTATTCGTTTTGTTTGGGATGTCCGTCCTCAAGTTACAAAACTTGATCCTAAGTCTTTGAGATGTGTGTTTTTAGGGTATTCACGTGGTCAAAAAGGGTATCGTTGTTATTGTCTGGGTCTAGGTAGGTATCTTGTGTCTGCTGATGTTACTTTTTTGGAACACAAACCTTTTCTGTTTTCCTCAGGGTCTATCGCTCGGGAGGACGAGGATTTCTTGTTTTATCAGGTCCCATCACCTTTGGAGTTGTCCTCATCCTCCTTGGTTCCGCCCTCTTTTGTCAAGCCCCCCATAAAAAACATCTATACTCGTCGGCCACAACCACCCCCTTCCGACCCAATTACAATCGTTCCGGATGTTCCAGATTCATGTCCTGATGAGTCAATATCTTCGTCATCATATTCGCCTCGTATTGCTGATCTTGACCTTACTATTGCTCTTCGGAAAGGTAAACGTGCTTGTACTTACCCCATTTCCTCTGTTGTTTCTTATAATTGTTTGTCTTCTTCTTCTCGTGCCTTTGTTACATCCCTAGATACTATTTCTGTCCCTAAAACTGTTAGCGAGGCATTATCTCATCCTGGATGGCGTGCAGCTATGCTTGAGGAAATGACTGCTCTAGATGTTAATGGCACGTGGACTTTGGTTTCTTTGCCTAACGATAAACGAGCTATTGGATGTAAATGGGTGTTTACTGTTAAATTTAATCCTGATGGATCTCTTAATCGTTTGAAAGCCCGTCTTGTTGCTAAGGGATATGCTCAGACCTATGGTGTGGATTATTATGATACTTTCTCTCCTATTGCCAAACTTGCTTCTGTCGGGCTATTTATCTCCCTTGCAGCAATTTTTGATTGGCCTTTGCATCAGTTGGATATCAAGAATGCTTTCCTTCATGGTGATCTTCTGGAGGAGGTGTATATGGAGCAACAACTTGGGTTTGTTGCTCAGGAGGAGTCTGGGAAAGTATGTTATCTGAAGAAATCTTTATATGGTCTGAAATAGAGTCCTCGGGCTTGGTTTGGTAAGCTTAGTCATGCTATTGAAAAGTTCGGGATGCAAAAAAGCGAATCAGGCCATTCTGTTTTCTTTAGAAAGTCTGATGGGGGCACTATTCTACTAGTCGTATATGTGGATGATATTGTACTCACTGGTAATGACACTAGTGGAATTGCTTTACTTAAGTCTTTTCTCCATACTTAGTTTCACACTAAAGATCTGGGGATGTTGAAATACTTCTTGGGGGTTGAGGTGAACAGAAATAGAAAAGGAATCTTCATATCTCAGAGGAAGTATGTGCTTGATCTTTTATTGGAAACAGGGAAATTGGGCGCCAAACCTTGTAGTACGCCAATGGTCCCCAATCTACAGTTAACTAAAGAAGGTGAATCATTTGATGACCCTGAAAGGTATAGAAGACTTATCAGTAAATTAAATTATCTCACGGTGACGCGTTCTGATATATCTTTTCCAGTGAGTGTTCTGAGTCAATATATGTCGTCACTGACTGTTGATTATTGGAAAGCAGTAGAGCAAGTTTTATGTTATCTGAAAAGTGCTCATGGGCGTGGAATTCTATATGGCAATCATGGTCATACTAGAATTGAATGTTTTTCTGACTCGGATTGGGCAGGATGCAAGGAGGATAGAAGATCCACCTCAAGATATTGTGTGTTTGTTGGAGGAAACTTGATTTCTTGGAAGAGTAAAAAGCAGAACGTAGTCTCATGATCTAGTGCAGAAGCCGAATATAGAGCAATTGCCAAGTCCGTATGTGAGATTATATGGGTATATCAGCTCCTCGGTGAGATTGGAATTAAAGCCTCAATACCTGCAAAACTTTGGTGTGATAATCAAGCTGCATTACACATTGCTTCTAATCCAGTTTTTCATGAAAGAACGAAACACATTGAGATTGATTAAAACTTCATTCGCGAAAAGATACAACAAGGTTTGATATCTACTGGTTATGTGAAAACCGAAGAACAACTAGGAGACATCTTCACCAAAGCTCTCAATGGAATTCGAATCAATTATCTATGTAACAAGTTGGGCATGATTAATATCTATGATCCAACTTGAGGGGGAGTGTTACAGATTCTTAGGCTAATATCTAGGCTATTTATTAGGCTAGAATATATTGTGATTAATGTTATATATTATGTTACCTAGTTTAGGTAAATTAGATTTGTATATATAACCCCATATGTTTTATGAATAAAACACAAGAAATTATTCTCTACACAACACTTACCTCGTGTTCTCATGGTCACAACCATAACCAACATGGGATCAATTAAAGCAATCATATGCATAACACAAGGATATTCATGGCAAACATGCACTATGGAAATCATTCATAACACATAGTAGAATTTATCAGAAATAACGACTAAAATGCTTAAAACTTACTCTTGAGCTTAGATTGGCTTATCAAGCTCAATCTAAACCCCTAAAACATATCATTAACCAAATTAAGGCTTAGAAAACATTTCCACTCACCAGCCAACACACAAGTAATAACCGAAAAACCGATTCAAGCTCCCAAATCACTTGGTATCGCGTTCGAAGAGCCCGAATATATTTCCCCTACTTCTAACCAATTCAAAAATAAAGTATTGGATCCAATTCAAGCCACCCCAAACTTGCAGCAATACAGAAACTCAACATCTATCATCAAAACCAATCGATTCACAACCGAAAACACTTGAAAACATCGTCAAAACGACTCAAACCAACTAGCAGCCAAAACCCAATGAAATTACCATCAAAACCACACCTTTCAACATCCAAAATACTTACCCAGAGTCTAGGAACCATTAGCCCAAAGTTCTTCACAAGAACAAACCAAAACCCAAATTTTCAACTCCAAAAACTTCTCCTTTTTGCTAATTTCGGGTTTCCTATTATTAAGCCACTATCCCAACATTATTTGAACATCAAAGCAAAGTTTAAAATACTTTTAAACCTAGCATCAAACAACCCAAAAGAAAATCCCCTCATTTTCCAACATAAAGCATTTTGGAAACAAACTTAAACAATGAGTTAAGGAAAGATTTCATCAACAAGTAGTTTAAGGAAGAGAAAATCAAAACAAGAAAAAGATTACCTTGAAAGCTTGCTTGGATGAAATGCTTGAATCAATGGAATAGTGAAGAATGGTGTTTTGGGGAAAATAACGTGAAAATGGGTTTTAGGAAGATGATGGCTATTTTCAAAAATCCTTTCTAATTTCAAAATTCCCTTTTTACCCTTTTTCTTTAAAATCTTTAAAGTTGTTTATTATAAATGGTTCCCCAAAATTAGTTTAACCAAACCCTGATTATCTCTCGGGCCTTAAACTCAGGCGTTACAAATAGTTTAAAAAATATTTATAAAATAAAATAAATTAAATTAAATAATTTTAATAGTACCTCTAAATAAGTGGGAATAGGTGCGGGGTCGGGTTTCTAGGCCGCGGGCTTAAAAACGGCATCTGAAACCAAGCCCAAGACTGCAGCAGTAAAAGACATCCTCTGATTGCGGCTCTGCCAGGGTCCAAGGTTCTGAAAAGCTTCCTAAACAGAAAGGCCAAGACCATTGCTCCCCAACATTTGTTTCTTGATTCGGCAAAATTATCGAGATGGTACAGCCACATCACATGGACTTTGTTGCGAGATTTGTGAGGCATTAAAATCCCTCCAATAAATCGTAAGATGTGGGCATGAGCAAACCATTGCGAAAATAATAAGTACGGTTATAAAAATATTTTAATTATAAAAAATAGAAAATAAAATAAATATTTTTACCCGTTTTGTTTCGTCATCTGCATCAGAGGGTGATTGTAAAATTCTGCTCCAAAAATATTAATAAGATTTTGCCACCGTCGAACTTGTCCGAAACCACTCCCAATAGGTCAGCACACAAGGTCGGCCAGTCACCGTCGACAATATCTAATAATCTCACTGTTAGTAGGCAAGTCAATATGATATGCAACATCTTCTAGTGTAATTGTAGCCTCGCCACACGGAAGATGAAAGGTGTGCGTCTCTAGCCTACATCATTCTAATATTGTGTTAATAAAGGGACGGTTCAACTTCGTACCGCTAACGATAGTAGCGACGTGGCCAAAACCAGCTTCCTCAATAAACAAAGCAATATCCTCATTCGGCGCGGTACTGATACGATTTAGATAGCATGTCAATGCTCGTTCATAGTTCTTAAGAAAAATAATAAAACATAATAATAAAAATATATATAAGAAGAAATAAATAAAAAATAAATAAATAATTTAAAGTTAAAAATAAAAACAATATTACCTCCCCATTCGTCCGCCAATATTTGAACATGTGTCGTTCATCTAGCCTCAATAAAGCCGCCATTGTATAGAAAATAAATAAGAAAAGAAGAAGAAGATAAAAGATATTCGGTGTGGAGTTTAGGAGAATGTAGGGCCGTTATTTATAGGAGGCCTCGCACCCCCTGGGAAGCGACATTTAAGGGACCTCGCGTTCTGCAGAAAGTGGTATTTAATGGACCTTGCGTTCTGCAGAAAGTGAGTTCCGTTGAAACGACGCGTCGTTGACAAGACGCGTCTACTGAACGATCAGAAGGGACCCCGCGTTCTACAAAAAGCAAGTTCCCAAAAATACTGCGTTTTGCAAAACGCGAGGTCACAGATGTTTTATTATTTGGCGGAAAACGTTAAAGAAAAAGAATTAAATAAAAATAAAAAAGTAAATAAAATCATAGATTTTTTGTATTATATTTTTTTACTCATAGGTTTTGTGTATTATATTTTTTTATTCAAATTTAAATTTACTTACGCAGTATTTTTCCTTCACTATAAAACCCACGCTCCATTTTATTTTCTCATGTCTATTTCACTAAAACATCCAACTCAACTCTTTGCTCCTCTCATGGCTAAATTTTTGCAATATTTTATTTTCTCGGTACCTATTTCGACTCAACAATCACCAACAATATGTTAGTCCACGATTTTATTACAGTTGATATCAAACGAGGTTAGTAAACGCACTGACATGCAAATTTCTTACTTGGAATGTAAAATTCCAACACCGACGGCAGCTGAAACGCGCTACATTCTGAAGCTTACCAACGATACCGACGTACATAACATGTATGACCAACTCAATTCTGTAGAAGCTAAATACATCCATTTATATGTTTAGTTTGATGAGGTCAACGCCGGCGAAGGTAGTACGTCTGCACCCATAGAAGTTGTTCCGTCCGCACTCGCAGTGACCACTGAACAAGCTTCGTCTTCACCAGATGTTGATACAGTTGCCGACGAGTTGCAGCTTTTTATGTACAGGTGCAGACAACAAAAACAAAAGTTGATCGAAGAACTTAACTTAAGTTCAGACATTTCAACTGACTACGATGATTCCGATTAACCTTGCAGTCCTCAAATATCGTCAAATTATGTTTTATGAGTTGGTTTAGGGTCCTTAAGTAATGTTCTAAGTGTGTGCAACTATGCAATTTATCCTCCTTTATTTATGTGAAATATTTTTAGGTACAAATCATCTTAAATTACATTTTTCCATCATGTTACAGTCGGAAGATACAATTTAATTCAAATATTCAAACAACATTACCTCTCATTACCTCAATTATTCAAACAAGCATTCCATTCTGCTTGATATAAGGGTACAAAGGACCAATATTATTCACCCGGAAAATCTGGAAGTATTTTCCTTTTGCAGACGTGTCAGACACGCTATGTCAGCATTTGAGTAAGTAAGGAACTCGCTTTCTATAGAAAGTGAGACCGAGATCTAGTAATCTCAAAGGAACTTGCTTTCTATAGAAAGCAAGATCCAGCAATCTCAAAGGAACTCGCTTTATGTAAAAAGCGAGTTCCTTGATGAGTCAGTTATTTTGACACAGCGTGTCTGACACGTCTGCAAAAGCAAGATCCTTCCAGATTTTCTGGATGAATAATATTGGTCCTTTGTTCCCTTATATCAGGCATAATGGAATACTTGTATTGTATAGTTCTCATTCAAGTCTTTCAATTGCTGGGAAAATGTCGAGACGAGGAGGTGGTGTTGTTCTAGTATAATACAATGGCGAGATAATCGTTGATGCCTCACTCGGCGTCGTTTTTTAGTCTGCGAATATTATAACAATAAAAATTTCAAGGAGATTAACGTACAAGAAGTTGATTAAGAAAGTGAAAAATAGTGTCCCACATGGCCTTAGGGAAAAGCTGGACGAGTTGAAGTATTATATGTCGATCTCTTTAGAATCGTTAACCTACTCAATATGTCGCATTGGGGACAACGGTGATGTGGAGTTGATGTTGGCTACCCACTTGGAGTATTCCTTAGGAGGGCCTCTCGAGTTGTATGTGTCGTTTTCTAATTCTAATGCTGTACCAAAATCTCAAGCTGGAGACGGGAGAATTTCGACTTCGACCCTAATGCTAATGTTGATAGCCCGATGACGAGTTTATGAAATGATTTCAACCTACTAACTAAATGCAGTCCACGTAACGAATTCGGTGCATCACCGTCTTCTGTGCCAAGACATTCGTGTGTAGCTAGTTCTGGGTACGACTTGAACCAGCCCCAAATGATGAATTCGATGCACCATCCTCTCCAATGCAAAGACATGCAACGTACAATCCGTATAGTATGAGGGAGGCAGCGTCATCATCCTACAACTACATGAGGTCCAACCATGAAGCGTCCAACCCCTTTGATGATTTCTCATATGGATGATACTCAGCATATGTCCATAGTACGGAGTACGTTCAACCATCTATGGGGAGACATTCTTGTGGTTGTGCGCTATATTTTGATCTTGGTAATACGGTTTGTGAGCGGTCTCGCGATCGACGACCAGTCTGCTCGCCAAAAAGAGCAGCAATCGACGACGCAGAACTATACCAGTTCGAGGGGGATATTTCTAACAAAGAATCGGTAGGGAACCTGGACCCGATGGCGACGATCAAGGGCCCTTCTATGATGACCCAACAGACATGAACATTTTAGTAGGGTCTTTCGAAGATTTAGAAGGCAACAAAGAACACCCAGAAGAAAGCAACGTTCTAGTATTGACAACACCTATTTCTTATTACCAGTCACCATCCCAATTCACAATGGTTGATATGGATGTCTTGAACGTTCCGAAATTTTCACAATACCCAAAAATTGACGGTTGCAACCACTATGTTGATGGTGAACTGGCCATTGGGATGACATTCTTAACAAAAGAACTGGTTGTGGACGCTATTAAGCACTACAACATTCGTCGGGCAGTTACAACGACTGTGAAGAAAACCCAATCGGATTTCTACATTGTGGGGTGCGCCCACAAGAACCAGGGATGTAAGTGGAGGGTTCGTGTATCAGCTTTGAAGATGTTAGGCGGGCTATGGAGAATCACGAAATTGGAAGGGCCTCATACATGCACCATGAGTAGCCTAAGTCAGGATCACAAGAACTTGGATGTGCACATCCTATGTGGTACCTTCATGCCACTGGTAAAAGCAAATCCTCGAGTGACGGTTGCCACTTGTATGGCTGCAGCTCAAACGCAGTACGGCTACATTCCTAATTACAATAAAGCATGGTATGCAAAGTATCGGGCCGTACAAAATTTGTTTGGTCGATGGAAGGAATCTTACAACGAGTTACGCTCATGGCTAAATCTGATGCAAAAACAAATACTCAGAACGGTTGTGAAACTTGATACGGTTTCGATATACGAAAATGATTGTGTCGTACCATGTGTTTGTCAATTCTACCGGCTATTTTGGACATTTCTGCAATGCATTAATACATGCAAGCACTGACATGTTCTTGTACCGGTTTAGATCGACGGTTCTTGGTTGTACGAGAAATATACACAGGTCTTACTTATGGCAGTTGCACAAGACGACAATTGGAAAACCGTTCATGTAGCCTTCATAATAGTCGAAAATGAGGATCTCGAGTCTTGGGTGTTCTTCCTTAAGAACCTATGGAGACATGTTCTTTCTCATGTAATGTGGGCAAGGGATGATGGGATATGTGTTATTTTCAGCAGAGGCACAGCGATCAAGTGGGCAATAGAATGTTTGGGTTAGTCTTGGCAGCCTCCCCACATTTACCCACTATTACTGCTTACGACACATTACGGCCAACTACTTGCAGAACTACAAGAACCAAGATGAACGTGCTATGGTGCTTTGAATGGGTACGTCTTTTAGGTCATTTGCATTTACAATATCTTTGCATGTATTGTTCGTCCCTAACTATTCAACTATCATTCCCTAGGCAACTCGCGTTACGTACATGAGGTAGAACAACTGTTCGAAGAACTGAGAGCCAGAAATAAAGATGGTGTGGACTACCTTGCCAAAATCCCGAGGGAAAATGGCTTCGATCATATGACGGGGATAAATGATATGGTCACATGACAACAAACTTGGCTGAGGCGGTCAACTCAACACTCAAGGGAGTGCGGCATTTGCCTATCACTTCCATTGTCAAAGAGACCTACTATTGTTTGGCTACCCTATTTGCAACCCTGGGAAGGCAAGCAACTGAGTACATGACAGGTGGCCACAAAGTCCACTTGGACCTCCTCGAACAATTGCAAACTTATGTGCATCATTCAAATGCGATGACTGAAACTCTCTTCTCTCGAGAAGGTCATTTGTTCCATGTTTCAAAATTTTCGAGGCCGTTGGAAGGCATACAATACAACGCGTACGTGGTAGATCTTATGCAAAGAACCTGTGAGTGCGGAGTATTCCAAACATTCAAATACCTGTGCGCACACGCTATTGCTGCTTGTTCTTCCCAACGAATTCACTACATGAGACTGCTTGATCTAGTATACTTACTAGAAACGATATTCAAAGTTTATGAAAAAAAAAGTTTCCTCCCATCTAAAATGAAATTGATTCGTATGTCGTTGACGCTGAACCGACCATATGCCCAGATCCTGCACTAATACAAGAAAAAGAACGCCCACGATCGACACGGATTTACTATACGGAGGATATGGTCGAACATAGAGAACGAACCAGACAAAAGAAACTTTGTAGTTTATGTAGAAATCCTGACACATGCGTAACAAGCGTCCTAATCGCTCGGGCCCTCGTATCAACTAAGTCATTGTAATTTCTTACTGTCTGTGTCCCTCAACTTTCGGTTTAAATAATAAGGTCTAATTCGTTTTAAAAATTCTCTTTCCGGATTGTCGTTCCTACACAAAACCACGCTTTGGAACCATTTTCAACGCAAATTTTATACCCTTCTCCATGTATCGTGCGTGCCAATATCAGTCTCAGATAGAAGACAAGTTCCACTACAACGCCTCCAAGGTCAAAAATTGTGATAACTCTCGGATTAAAAACCCGGAAAATTTGACAGAAGTCTATCAGGACATTTTATATTTTCATTCATTCACAAAAACAAGTTATGGAACCGTTTTCAACGCAAATTTTACTCGGTTTAAAATGGACCGAACTTGACCATATTAGTGAAGAATGAAAGACAAGTTCCAATACTACGTACCTAAACTCAATGTTTACTAAAATTATACGATTAATAACCCCGAAATATTGCTCGAACATGCCTATAGACGCTTGGTCTGCCAACCTGATTTACAAAGAACTCGATTTCTGCAGAAAGCGAGTTCCTCGCGATAAATTCAGCCGGCTCTTCAAATTCTCGGGGAACTCGCGTTCTGCAGAAAGCGAGTTCCTGTTAAGTTCGTTATTCTGAAAAGCGTTGCCACGTATAGAGAACTCGTTTTCTGCAGAAAGCGAGATCGTTTCTCGCTATTGCCAGAATGTGAGTTCTTCATACATGGCAGATTTGGGGGTTATTTTTTCAAATATAAGCCCACGGGGTCATATTTCCAAATAATAATAAAAATAGGTTTTTGATTTAAAATTGCCAAGTATAGTGTATGACTTTCAACTCGGGAGCCCGTGCACAAAACAAAATAGTCATTTCACGTCTCAAAATACAAATATATTTCAACTGTGATTACAGAAATAAAGAAAGCGAGTGACAAATGAAGTACCAACTAGCTAGTACACCCACTTGCTCCTCCTCCACAAATATATTTTTATATAAATATGATTCGCTTTTACTAATATAAAATTAAGTTTGTTTAATATATTTTCATAAATTTATTCGATAATTAATATTTTAATAATTTAACCGTTAAATTTTTATTTTACTAACATGAATTATATGTCATGTTTTGAGTAGATTGAAAAGTTTAACTATTTATTTTATGTAAAAAAATTCAACCGATAAATATGTATTAATAAATTAGATTGAAATTTTCTATGTATAATAAGTACAATAAAATTAATAAATTTAGGGTTTGTGTCATATTTTTTTTCTCTATATAGCACCACAACTTCTTTTTTATTATTGTTTGGTAGATGACGACACTAACTTTGATGTTTGTTGTTGACTGTTAGTTTTTTTAAAATTTTCTTTTATTTTATTTCATCTTTGTTTTTCTTTTATGTTTTTTGACACGTTTTTCTTTGACTTTTGACATGTTTTTCGTTTTCTTTTTAATCATTTGGACACTATTTTCATTTTATGTTTTCTCATTGTTGGATTTGACCTCAATACTACTATTCAAGGTGTCGCTTATTTGTTATCATGTTGATCTTCCCTACTTTAGACTCTCGGACTGGATTTGAACACTCGCTCACAATCATCGTTTCTTGTTCGCAATTGAGTTGTGGTATTGATGGTTTTACCCTTTATTGTCGATTACTGGTGTTGTTCGTATCTATCTTTTGTTCGACTCTTTTGACTGAGTTTTTAACCTTTTTATCCTATAGTCCTTGTATGACCTCAAGTGGTTAGTTCTTGTTTCAATACTTATAAAAAATGCTCATGTTATGTGTTTGAGTTGTACACCCTCATTATAATTTTAGATTTTTTCCCCTCTTTTTAATAAAATTAACGAGTTCTATAACAATAATACTAATAAATTTAACAATTAAATTATCAAGATACCAATTATAATAAATTATAAAACTATAAAAAAGAACTCGCTTGATTTTAAACTATTGTAAGTAAATCCCTCCCACATATAAAAGGTTGTGATCCATAGTTTTGTTTTCTCAAAATTCTGTTGTGGTTCTATACTTTTTCTCTCTATCAAGTATGAAGATATTAACAATAAGGAAAGTCCTTATCAAAGACTTAGAAAAAAATTAATTCCGAAGTCATTAACAGAACGTCGATGGAACTAGCAGGGTCATGGTCCCCGTAAATATATTGAAAATAAAATATTTTGTAATAAATTGTATTTTTAATCTTTAAAAAATACAATTTTATTGTTGGTATTTACTAAATTTAAAGAAAAATCAAATGACTTCTTTAATGAATATTTTTTAGTATTACAATATTATATTACATATAAATTTCTGACGGTCAAGTTTAGTGTTTTGGGGACACCGATTTAAATTGGTTAAGTTAGTCTTAATCATCATCAACAATAAGACACCCACTAGTTTAGTTTGGTTTTTCTGTAGAATATTTGACAATTATTTTCTGCTTTGTACAAAGGTGATCCATTCTATTTATAACTAACTTATACACAACAATTCCGTAATTAATATTCGTTAATTTAACAATAGATTGAAATTTTTTTTGAAAGGTGGTGAAGTTTTATTCAAAATCAAAACATCGACGCGAGCTTCGTTAAAATTTTTATTCGATTAGTATTGTTATTCTAATAAAAATATATATGAATTTGAAAATATTTAAATGTATAATTATCCCTGCGAATAGGGTGAGCGTTCGATCAAGTTGAGTAAAAAAAATTTGAATTATTCGAGTTGACGCGACATATTTTACAACTCAAACTTTATTTGAAAATTTTCAGATTCGAGTTGAGTTTATGAAATTCAAGTCAAGTTTTCGAGTTCCTATACAAATTTAATTGTAATTATTTATCATGCTATAATACAGTTTAAATCCAATTTAAAGGACTTTGTCTAATCATATAAGATATGCATATATATTTCTTTATATTTTTTCATATGTGGCATATATATATATATATATATATATAGAGAGAGAGAGAGAGAGGAGGGGGGGGGGGGAGGGGGAGAGAGAGAAGAAAATTGAGGGACTCGACTCAAACTTAAAAATCAATCCACTAATTACAAAAAAATTCAAATTATTCAAATTTTTATTTTACAACTCAAAATTTATTTAAATTATTTTCAAGTCGAATTGAGTTTATAAAATTTCAGGTTGAGTCAAGATAAATCGAATTAAAAATTTTAGTTTTTTTTTTCGAATGGAGTGAATTTTGCTCACCCTACCCACGAGAACGAAAATAAATGATTTCAGAAGAGCCAAAAATCTCGTATGAGCTCATTGTTTTCAAGATATTTTTAATTCATTGGGTTAATCATATCATACACGAATGCTTGGACCATTTTAAAAAAGATGTAACATGGTTTTGTTATTTTTAATATGTTATTATAATAAGTTGAAAATGCAACTTGTTATATGTTTTATAATGTGACAGCACAAATTGCTGTACTTGGACACTTGACATTGGAGCACCAAACTAAAATAAATAAACAATAATTAGTGGCTGATCTAGATTTCGTATTAAGTGAATTTTAAAAATCAAAATTAAACGAATTAAGTAGGATTTATTGAATTCAAATATATTTAATTTTCTTCTTTACCTTCAAATTTTTCTATTTTTACAAAAAATCTCTACAACCAAATAGGTAAATTAACTCACTAAACTGCACTTAAATCTGCACCGGACAATAATAAAATGTTATTACTATGATCCAAAGTCTTTGGAGGGATTGCCCGCCCAAACCGTGGACTTCACATATTAATATTCTAGCTTCCACCCTACCAACTAACATGCTACTTAAATTTGAACCAATTAAAAAATGCAATTTCGAAGATAACAAATAATTAAAATTAGTTATAGAAAATTCAACATTAATTAAAGATTGAGCAACTACTAATTCTAGCGGGTGGATAGATTTCAGTTCTTTTCGTTTCGTTTTTCTGTTTCTTAGAAATAAATATATTTTACGGCTAAAGTCCATAGTTTCCAAGCTCAGCTCACACTGATAGTTATCATTATAAATAATATTTTTATTATATCCGATAATTTTAAATTTAAAAATAATATATTCGAATTTATATAATATTTACCATTACAATAATTATTTTAATTACACCTAATCATTTGAATCTAAAACAATATATTAAAATTTATAAAATATAAATTGTTAAAAATATTAAATTTTGAGAAATTATTTCATGTACAGAAAATGATTGTCTTATAAATGGATCTCTAATGTTATAATGTGTCTTATTTATTTTTTAAGATTTAGAGTTTAGACATATGATTTAGGTAGGTACGAAGCTACACCATTATTGGAAGGGAACACTTAAAAACAATTACCCTCCATTTATATAATAAATTTGAAATGTTTATGAGATAATTATAAATTCCACTACTTTAGAAAGTTAAACTTTACCCATGAGTTGGGATCTTGGTTTCGTTTTTGGGATTAGAATCCCTTAAATAGGAACACACGACAATATTAGAGGCTTGCTCGTGAGAAAAATTTCCATTGTCAAAACATGGAACAATAACTCTAAGATTTCATATAAATACCATATAATTATTTTATTCACAGACTTTAGAAAAAATATTTCCTGAATAAAACCGTTTTTATACCATTCTTACAATTTTGCTTGTGATTTTTTTCACCGTTAATGTAAGAAATAATAATCCATAAATATTTGATAAGCTAAACTCCAAAAATTATAATTATAACAAATATTAAAAAATTAAGCATTCTTAATATCATCTATTAATAATTTTTTTTACCTAGATAATACATATTAGTTTTTTTAATAGACTATGATGGAAGTTGATAACAACCGTGTTTCATTTATTGAAAAAAATAATCATCAATAAATTAAGGCTTTATCAATTATATATAAAGAATAAAATTAACCCTAGATCATTTTTTTGATCGAAAAAGACTTGCCTAGATAGTAACTCAAGAGTACAATAAATGTTTCGGGATGACTGCAGGATTCAAACAGACTTGGTCTTGTTCAGTCTTAGCAAATTTAGCAATCCAGTCAGGAAGCTGGTTACAATCTCGACTGACAAAGGAGAAACAACAAGACTCAAACTCTTTTGCTAACATCTTGATGCATTCTTCAATGGCAGAGGTGGCCCAGTCCGAAGGTACCCCTGAATTAAGGCGATTGACAACAGCTTTATTGTCTGTTTCAATGATAACCTTTGATAAAGCGAGGTGACTCGCTGTCGTAAGCCCCAATTTGATAGCGAAGGCTTCTGCAGCAGCAGCAGATGGTGCCCAACAAGGAGCAGAAACTCCATGGACGAAAGCACTTGAATTATCCCTAAACACAGCTGCGAGCGAAGCTTTTCCGGACTCATGGTCAAAAGCTGCATCACAATTGATTTTAATAAATCCTGTCGGGGGGGGGGGGGGATCCACTTTGTATTTCTCGGGGCTTCATTCAATTTCACTGAGGGATCTATATTGTTTGCTTGTTGAAATTCCTTGAAGCCACAATCTGCTCTTATCCAGACATCCCAAGGGGATTCCTTCCTTCCTTCAAAAACAAGAGCATTTCTAGCTTTCCATACATTCCAGAGAATGAAAGCTATATGAGCGAGGCCTGCCTTGGTCATCCCCAGGTTCCGATCATGGCAAAGATGGAGCCACCACTTTGGAAATCCTGGAAAGCCCACTACATCAGGGGAGTAATTAAAAGCCGAGGCTCTCCAAGTAGCTTGAGCAAACGGGCAGAAGAAGAGAATGTGCTCTGCCGACTCTTGAGTTTGATTGCACTGGGGACAATTGTCCTGTTCCTTGAAGTTTCCACGAAAGCGGTTTTTCAAAGCGTTCTTGGTAGGGATAATATCATGACATAGTCTCCACAAGAACGCCCGAATCTTGGCAGGGACCTGTAGTTTCCAAACTGAGTTCCAGAGATCTTTCTTATTTAGGATTTCTTCGCTGGATGAGGGTTGGTTTAACTCCTGCGCCTCTTCCTCCATGAAACGATATCCCGACTTGGCGGAATATTCGCCATTTTTGTTACCCGCCCAAATGAGAGCATCCTGAACATTAGGTCCTCCAATCGGAATGGATAGAATCGCCTTAGTTTCCATTGGGGAGCACAGTGCTTGAATTTTCGCTTCATTCCATGTCCAATCGGGCCCAATAAGGGAGCATACGGACGGTGCGGGGAGCTCCTCCGGCGGTAAAGAAGTAAGTCTGAAACCCTTTACTTTCGGAATCCAATTGTCAAACCAGGTTGAGATTCTTTTTCCATTCCCGACCCTCCACAAAGAGCCCTTTTTGATGATCTTTATTCATTCTCTAATTCCGGACCAGGCCCACGAAGGATTGGAGCACTTAGGAGCTTCGAAGATGTTACCGTTTGGAAAATAAATTCCTCGGAGGACTTGAGAAAGAAGGGATTCTGGGTTCCTAATCACCTTCCATGTAATCTTGGAAACAAGAGCTTTGTTGAACAATCTGAGATTCCTGAAACCCATTCCTCCTTGTTCTTTAGGCTTACAAAGATCCTTCCAATTTATCCAGTGGATACTCCTCTCCTTCTCAGCACAGTTGTTCCACCAAAATTTAGCAACTATGGAGCTGATCTCATCGCAAAAGGTGACCGGAAGAAGGAAACACTGCATCACATACGTGGGAATAGCCTGAGCAACTGCTTTGATAAGAATCTCTTTCCCAGCACTGGAAAGGAATTTAGTCTTCCAGCCTCTAAGCCTGTTGAGGACTCTTTCACGTATAAAGGCTAACGCTTCTCTTTTGCTTCATCCCCAGAACGAAGGCAATCCAAGGTATTTTGAGTCCTCCTCCATCGTCTTGAAACTCAGAATATTTTGAAGGTGAGATTTTAGACTATTGCTGACATTCGGAGAGAAGAAAACGGAAGATTTCATGTGGCTGACAGTTTGACCTGTGGAGGATTGGAAGAGATGGAGAATCCGCTGGATCCCTCTACAATTTTGTTCAGAAGCCTCTATGAATACAAGGCAGTCATCCGCGAATAACAGATGACTTAAGGTGGGGCATCTTCTTTTAATTTTCAGACCTGTAAAGAGTCCCGTTTCAATTCCTTTTTCGATAAACCAGGAGAAGATGCTTGAAATGATTGTAAAGAGAAACGGGGAAAGAGGGTCGCCCTGCCTTAGTCCTCTCTCCGCAGGAAAATCTCCTTTTCTTTCTCCGTTAATCACCAGAGAGAAAGACACAGAGGAAACACATTTCATCACTCTGCTGATCCACCACTCATCAAAGCCCATGTCCTTCATGACAAACTGAAGAAGGTCCCAATCCACTTTATCATAGGCTTTTTCCAAATCAATCTTGAGAGCCATAAATCCTTTCCTTCCTTTCCTGGTTCTCTTTATTGCATGGAAGGCTTCATTTGCTAGAATGATATTGTCCTGAATTGCTCTACCTTTCACAAACGCAGACTGGTACTGCGGAATAATGTCCGGGAGAAAGACCTTTAATCTGGTTGCAAGGATTTTGGTTATCACTTTTATCGAGAAGTTGCACAGGCTAATTGGTCTCAACTGGGACACTTCAGAGGGATTTGTCTTTTTTGGAATAAGCAATATGTTGGTTTTGTTGATCTTAGGATCAATCTCCCCCTCACTGAAGAAGGCTGTTATCATCCCAACAAGATCATCCTTCACAGTGCTCCAGAAAGATTGGTAAAAGCACCCTGGGAAACCATCTGGGCCCGGAGCTTTGGTTGCTCCCATATCAAACACTGCCTTTTTAATTTCTTCCTCATCGACCTGCTTACACAGGGCTGTATTCATTTCATTTGTGACGACCCTGGGGATAATGTCTTTAAGCTGGTTCATATCAATTGAGTGGTCTTTCCTGAACACCTGCTGGAAGTGCTGGAGTAAATAAGAAGCTATCTCATCCGGTTCCTCAATCCAGAGACCATTCTCATGCTTGATTTTAATAATTGAATTAGCTCTTCGGTGCTGGATGGTTGTAGCATGAAAGAATCTGGTATTTTTGTCTCCCCACTTTAACCAGTTCACCCTAGATCTCTGGTGCCAGTATCTTTCTTCACTTTCCCATTCGGTATCGAGCTCATCCTTTATCCGCTTGTACTCCTGCAGCTCTCCTTCCGATAGCTTTCTTCCTTGGAGCTTCGATAATCTATCCATCAAAGAATTCCTTCTCTCATTTCTCTTCTTCATTTTTTCTTTGTTCCACTTCAGCAGGGTCTTCTGTGTACTGTGGATTTTCCTTCGAAATCTTGAGCTAACTCTTTCTCCGGGGGAGATATTCCAGCCTCTTTCAACTGTCTGGGAACAATCTTCCTCCATAAGCCATTTGGTTTCGAAACGGAAGTCTCTTTTGTATTTCCTAGCTAGTCCTTTAGTCAGAAGGACTATAGGAGTGTGATCTGATGCAGTGGTAACTTCCATCATACCCATGGCTTTGGGAAATGCGAAGCTCCATTCTGGGGAGCATAAAATTCTATCCAGCTTTTCCAGAATGGCGTGGTCACCCCCTCTTTGATTAAACCAAGAGAACTTGCCTCCCTTTATGGGCATCTCAATCATGCATGTAGAATCAATGAAATCAGAATACCATCTTGTTTCCGAAGGACCAACCGGATTCCCTCCTTCTTTGTCTTCCTGGCACGCAACGATGTTAGAGTCTCCAATTATAACCCACTTATCCTGTAAAATCTTCCTGCACTTCGGAAGATTCTTCCAGAACTGTTGACGGTTTGATTTATTGGGAGGGTCATAAATAAAAGTATTATGCCATGAATCCCCTTCCCGAGTCCTGATCTTCGTGTCGATGAGGTTTTGGTCAAAACCCAGAATATTGACGTCAACGTCCGACTTCCACCATAAGGCAAGTCCTCCAGCAAGGCCTTGTGGGTCAACATAGAAGGAAGAATCCATTTTCATTTTCATTCTTATCTTCTCCAGATATCTTTTTTTCTGTTTTGTTTCGCTGAGGAAGATAATTATTGGCTTGACCTTCAAAATTGTATTTTGGAGAGCTCTCACAGATTTCCGATTTCCTATTCCTCAGATATTCCACGCAAGAATTGACATGATTCTTTCGAACTGGTTACAGCACCACCGTTCTTGTAAACCACCTGTCACAGCAAACCTCACAACTTCTTGGCGGTGAAATCACAGCACGGCCTTTTCCTCGTAGCGGACAGGGACCGCACGGGTTCCCCTCCACCGTAAAGCGATTGGAGGCCTCAGCCGTTGCCAACGACACACACAAACACCACCAGCAAACAGAGAAACGGACATCCACCAATACAAACAAAGACAAATACACACCAGCAAAATACCAAGTAATTCAGCGCAAACAGTAGCTAAAGCAGTCAAAAAACCAACACCAAGAACGGGGGCAACCACAAGAGAGCGGGGCAGATATGGGGGAGAAGGTTTCAGTACACCAGAAGCGGGGCAATAGGAGGGGGAGAAAGGGACTCAATCACACGGAAACGGGGAAAACACGAGACTGACCGGGCAAGGATCAAAGTATCAGGACGCTTACAGTGCCATGACGGAGCGGACGGTCTCTACCACTGAAGACCTCCATAATCAGCTCACAACAGATTCTGCCATCAAGAACAAAGATTATTCCAAAGATCATACCTCCACCGCCGCCGATCACTGCATAATACCGGCAAGGGACGGACTGAAAACGAGGGACCCCGCGACTCGCGCTTAGAACCGAATCACACTCAAGTGCTCTGTTGAACTGAAGACCAAAAGCCGGCCACCACCGAGCGGCCACTGGAGAGTCGACCTCAATCTAGGCGTTGAAAGCCAGGGATGGGACCGTCAAGGGAGAAGAGGAAGATGTCGACGCTTCGGAAGACCAAACTGCACCCAGCTTCCTTCTCCGGCACTGAAGAGACGCCGCGAGCAAACCATCGATCGGGGACGAAACCAGCGTAACCGGAGCACGATCGTCGATCGAGGGGCACCGCCGCACTCTCACCGCACTGATCACTAACACCGGCCCCGGCAATCACTCCTCCATTCGAGGCTCGGGGATTCCAGTTTGGGAGAGAGAATTAGGGGCGCGTGGCCAGCGCGTGATTTCTATTATCAAATTAACCCTAGATCATTGTTAAAGTTTCGTACAACGAATATAATATATATTTATCTGACCATGTTGTTGTTTTTAACCTAAAATGCTACACACAAAAGATCAAAGAACAATACCTCTTCTTGACCACCAGGGGCGTATCTACCATAGGTCAAGGTAGGTCACTTGACCTACCATAAAAAATGGATAAATTACTTTAGATGTCACTTAATTATTAATAAAGTTACAATTAAGTTATTCAATTATTAAACGTTACAATTGGGTCACTTAATTCAAGTTTTAGGTACGCTCAAATCACTCCTCCGTTAAAATACAAATGAACATCTAACAAGGTTTGGTATAATGATAGTTTCAGTCCTCAAAACTTATATATTCTACCAATTTAATCCTAATTCAAATTATTTCAAAAATTTTAACCATTAATACTTACAAAAGACATCAATTTAGTCATTTTCTTCTCCACATCACATGTATACATTCGTTAATACTAGAGTACTTCATTTAAAACTAGTAATTAATCTTGTACACAAATTTATAAATGTAAATATATTTATAATTATTTTTAATGCTAGATCTATAATTAGTATCTACATTAGAATTAAATTCATTGAAATCTATTTAAAATTATTTATGAAAACGTTCTACTTTAGTTATTGTTACCCCGTAATTTTCTACAAAAATTAAAGTTTTTATATTATTATATAGTTTTCTTAGTAATTTCATATATTTTTAAATGACTTCATTATTTCCCTTTTATTTTAAAACAAATTAATAATTAAACTTTTTAAGTTACTGTTTTTAATTATTTAACAGATTTCTTAAATTCTTAGTAAGTCTGTATATTTTCATTAAAAATGAAGTTGATAAAGATTTGGTGATAGAGATTAGTGATTATTCATATAAAAGTGCGGGAAGTCATTTTAGATGGTTTAAGTTACTTACAAGTAATATAAAATGTTTTGTGTTCAGAGTATTAGTTGTAAAAATGATGTTTTAGAATGATTTGTTTAGGGAGAAAATTTGTATAAACTAATGTGAATTGCTCTATACATGTTTTATTAAAGAGAGTTAGTAACTAAATCATAGTGGACCCCTTACATATGTATTTAGGTGTGATTGAATGGTTCTTTGTCATGTCAGATATGAACATTTTAAGTAATTTTTTATGACTTATTCAATCTATTCTTATCTTACTTACATATGATTGTATTTATTATCGGTGGGTGAACTACCAAGCTTAAATTTCTAGATCCGCCCCTGTTGACCACCATACTTTTCCTCCAATGCCCTCTTAACGTCACGGCGAAGCCACATGAGGGCTGACAGTCCAGAACATGTGGTTCATTCTTACAGTTCATTCTTTTTAAATTTGGCCTCGTAAAATTTTAAATTAGATTATATTTTATTTGTTTTAATATTATAAAGTGAATGTTGTCTCAGTAGTAAAGTGTGTACATGAAATTAAGTTTGTTTTACTTGAAGTTAGTGAATGGAATACGATTGATGACGTTTTTCAGTCTTTTATTCTTTTCATGGCTTAGGTGTAAAAAACCCTTGAACTTTTGAAGATAATCAATTAAACCATTAAAGTTTTTTTTACACTCAATTAAGCTCTTGAACCAAGAAATTGAGTTAATTAAGTTATTTGATCATTAAATCTTGACATTTTTTTCTTTGGATATTACTGACACATGATACACTACAGTTCTATCATGTTGTATTTACAGATTTTTTTCAATAATAGTTTTTATATTTATACATTTTTTAGAATTTTTAAAATTTTAGACAAGTTTTAAATAAAATATTTTTTGAAAATGTCAAATTGAGACTGACAGAGCGCATTGCGCCAACATATCTAAAAAAAACAATCAAGATTTAATGGTCAAAATTGATTTAAGTGTTTATTGGGTGCAAAAAATGTTTAAGGGCGTAATTAATTTTTTTTGTCAAAAGTTCAAGGGCATTTTATATCTTAATTTTTTTTTTTTAATTTCGCCCCCCTTAACTTTTAAATTATGCCTTCGCCCCTGCTTAGCGTCTTCTTTTATAAAATAGATGAAGTGTTTCATTTTTTCCCATTCATGCTCAACGATCTTCTCTTCATCCTCTACAACCTTGGGTTTGGCCTCACACTCTGTACATTCCTTTGACAATACCTCCAACTTGATTTTCATTTTCTTGAAAGTTCTAAACATCCCTTTTTGTTCGGCCAACATATTCTTTCTTTTCTTTTGCGCTTCTTCAACTTGCTCCTAGAGGGTAATAAGTTTTTGCTCCACTAATTTTACCTTTGATTCAATCTCTTTATATCTGATTAGGCTACATTTCAATGTATCCTCTTATTATCACAGCGCTACCAATTAAGAGGTTTAGATCCCGATGAAGAAACAAGGAAAAAAGTCAAGGTTTACACATAATTCCACATGTGAAAAAGTAGATACATACAAATTGCACTTTTAAACGTGTGGAATTATATGTTAACATGGTTCAGACCAATTACTATATTCCCTCTTTCCCCATCTATGTATCCCTTTATTGTGGCGTTGATTTCGGTGGAAAAACAACGAAAAAAAGTATAAACCTAAGCTTTTAAATAAAAGCTGGTGACCCTTGGTCCCAAGCTTTGTATCCCCTATGGCTTCCTTTTTTTTCTTGTAGGCTTTTAGCTAATAATGGTTAGGGGTGTTCAATCGGTCAGTTCGGTTAACCGACCGAACCGAACTCTCAAAATTTTATTAACCGATTTTTTTTTATATTAACCGTTAACCGAACCGAAAATTTTCGAACAAACAACCAACCAAAATTCAAAAGGAAAGCCATACTTTGTATAAAATCCAACAAACAACCAAAATTCACAACAAGTCATACTCCAACATAATAAGAGCCTTTACAAGTTTATATAGGCATATCAACATATCCCAAACAACAAGAAGTTCCAGCAACATCTCAAAAACAAAAGGCCCTATCCCATTGCTATATACTAGTTATTATGCCGAAAACCATACTTGAGCAAAATCTACCTCCTTGGTCACTCCCTTGTTCCTTTGGCTGCACCGAGACACTACGGATCTGCATTGGTTGAAGGAGAAGCGTAAGCAAGAATGCTTAGTGAGCGGTGCTCAAAGTAGTAGCTACAACAATGCTGTTTTAAAACCATAGTTTTCTTGAAACCAAAAACCATTTCCAAATCATTTCCCTCATGCTTGAACACATAACCACATGCATTTAACCTCTCGTGCATTCTCATCATATATTGACATTTATCACTTTGACTCGAATATGCGGATAGTTCTCAAAACCACTAGACACTCCCGGTGGAATCTCGCACCACCGTACTCACTCGTCTACTAAAACATAGCTTCTGGTGGAATCTCACATCACCGTACTCACCGTACTCACTAAGGCCACGCGCGAATTTACCCCGAGTGCACTATCATCCTATTGGTCAACCAAATATATCCGGTAATAAGATTTCACAATGTCAATAATCCACCAAACCAACACTTACCTGGTGTTCTTATGGTCACGACCATAACCAACATGGGATCAATTAAAGCAATCATATGCATAACACAAGGATATTCATGGCAAACATGCACTATGGAAATCATTCATAACACATAGTAGAATTTATCGAAAATAAAGACTAAAATGCTTAAAACTTACTCTTGAGCTTAGATTGGCTTATCAAGCTCAATCTAAACCCTCAAAACATATCATTAACCAAGTTAAGGCTTAGAAAACATTTCCACTCACCAGCCAATACACAAGCAATAGCCGAAAAACCGATTCAAGCTCCCAAATCACCCGGTATCGCGTCCGAAGAGCCCGAATATATTTCCCCTACTTCTAACCAATTCAAAAATGAAGTATTGGACCCAATTCAAGCCCCACAAACTTGCAGCAATACAGAAACTCAACATCTAACATCAAAACCAATCGATTCACAACCGAAAACACTTGAAAACATCGTCAAAACGACTCAAACCAACTAGCAGCCAAAACCCAATGAAATTACCATCAAAACCAAACCTTTCAACATCCAAAATAGTTACCCAAAGTTTAGGAACCATCAGCCCAAAGTTCTTCACAAGAACAAACCAAAAACTCAAATTTTCAACTCCAAAAACCTCTCCTTTTGCTAATTTCGGGTTTCCTATTATTAAGTCACTATCCCAACATTATTTGAACATCAAAGAAAAGTTTAAAACACTTTTAAACCTAGCATCAAACAACCCAAAAGAAAATTCCCTCATTTTCCAACATAAAGCATTTTGGAAACGAACTTAAACAATGAGTTAAGGAAAGATTTCATCAACAAGTAGTTTAAGGAAGAGAAAATCAAAACAAGAAAAAGATTACCTTGAAAGCTTGCTTGGATGAAATGCTTGAATCAATGGAATAGTGAAAATGGGTTTTAGGAAGATGGTGGCTATTTTCAAAAATACTTTCTAATTTCAAAATTCCCTTTTTACCCTTTTTCTTTAAAATCCTTAAAGTTGTTTATTATAAATGGTTCCCAAAATTAGTTTAACCCGAACCAGTTTAACCAAACCCCGATTATCTCTCGGGCCCTAAACTCATGCGTTACAAATAGTTTAAAAAATATTTATAAAATAAAATAAAATAAAATAAATAATTTTAATAGTACCTCCGAATAAGTGGGAATAGGTACGGGGTCGGGTTTCTAGGCCGCGAGCTTAAAAACGACATCTGAAACCAAGCCCAAGACTACAACAGTAAAAGACATCCTCTGATTGCGGCTCTACCAAGGTCCACGATTCTGAAAAGCTTCCTAAACAGAAAGTCCAAGACTGTTGCTCCCCAACATTTGTTTCTTGATTCGACAAAATTATCGAGATGGTTCAGCCACGTCACGTGGACTTTGTTGTGAGATTTGTGAGGCATTAAAATCCCTTCAATAATTCGTAAGATGTGGGCATGAGCAAACCATTGCGAAAATAATAAGTACGGTTATAAAAATATTTTAATTATTAAAAAATAGAAAATAAAGTAAATATTTTTACCCGTTTTGTTTCGTCATCCGCATCGGAGGGTGATTGTAAAATTCTGCTTCAAAAATGTTAATAAGATTTTTCCACCGTCGAACTTGTCCGAAACCACTCCCAGTAGGTCAGCACACAAGGTCGGCCAGTCACCGTCGGCTATATCGGTAATAATCTCATTGTTAGTAGGCAAGTCAATATGATATGCAACATCTTCTAGTGTAATTGTAGCCTCGCCACACGGAAGATGAAAGGTGTGCGTCTCTAGCCTACATCGTTCTAATATTGTGTTAATAAAGGGACGGTTCAACTTCGTACCGCTAACGATAGTAGCGACGTGGCCAAAACCGGCTTCCTCAATAAACGGAGCAATATCCTCATTCGGCGCGGTAGTGATACGATTTAGATAGCATGTCAATGCTCGTTCATAGTTCTTGAAGAAAAATAATAAAACATAATAATAATAAAATATATAAGAAGAAATAAATAAAAAATAAAGAAATAATTTAAAGTTAAAAATAAAAACAATATTACCTCCCCATTCGTCCGCCAATATTTGAACATGTGTCGTCCGTCTAGCCTCAATAAAGCCGCCATTGTATAGAAAATAAATAAGAAAAGAAGAAGATAAAAGATATTCGGTGTGGGGTTTAGGAGAATGTAGGGTTGCAATTTATAGGAGGCATCGCACCCCCTGGGAAGCGACATTTAAGGGACCTCGCGTTCTGCAAAACGCGGTATTTAATGGACCTTGCGTTCTGCAGAAAGTGAGTTCCGTTGAAACGACGTGTCGTTGACAAGACGCGTCTACTGAACGGTCAGAAGGGACCTCGCGTTCTGCAGAAAGCAAGTTCCCAAAAATACAGCGTTTTGCAGAACGCGAGGTCACGGGTTTTTATTATTTGGCGGAAAACGTTAAAGAAAAGGAATTAAATTAAAATAAAAAAGTAAATGAAATCATAGATTTTTTGTATTATATTTTTTTACTCATAGGTTTTGTGTATTATATTTTTTTTATTCAAATTAAATTTACTCACGCGGTGTTTTTCCTTCACTATAAAACCCACGCTCCATTTTATTTTTTCATGTCTATTTCACTAAAACATCCAACTCAACTCTTTGCTCCTCTCATGGCTAAATTTTCGCAACATTTTATTTTCTCGGTATCTATTTCGACTCAACAATCACCAACCATAAGTTAGTCCACGATTTTATTACAGTTGATATCAAACGAGGTTAGTAAACGCACTGACAAACAAATTTCTTACTTGGAATGTAAAATTCCAACACCAACGGTAGCTGAAACGCGCTACATTCTGAAGCTTACCAATGAAACCGATGTACGTAACATGTATGACCGACTCAATTCTGTAGAAGCTAAATACATCCATTTATATGTTTAGTTTGATGAGGTCAACGCCGACGAAGGTAGTACGTCTGCACCCGTAGAAGTTGTTCCGTCCGCACTCGCAGCGACCACTGAACAAGCTCCGTCTCATCCAGATGTTGATGCAGCTGCCGACGAGTTGCACCTTTTTATGTACAGGCGCAGACAATAAAAACAAAAGCTGATCGAAAAACTTAACTTAAGTTCAGACATTTCAACTGACTACGATGATTCCGATTAACCTTTCAGCCCTCAAATATCGTCAAATTATGTTTTATCAGTTGGTTTAGGGTCCTTAAGTAATGTTCTAAGTATGTGCAACTCTGCAATTTATCCTCCTTTATTTATGTAAAATATTGTTAGGTACAAATCATCTTAAATTACATTTTTCCATCATGTTACAGTCGGAAGATACAATTTACTTCAAATATTCAAACAACATTACCTCTCATTACCTCAATTATTCAAACAAGCATTCCATTATGCTTTATATAAGGGTACAAAGAACCAATATTATTCACCCGGAAAATCTGGAAGTATTTTCCTTTTGCAGACGTGACCGACACGCTATGTCAGCATTTGAGTAAGTAAGGAACTCGCTTTCTATAGAAAGCGAGACCGAGATCCAGTAATCTCAAAAGAACTCGCTTTCTATAGAAAGCAAGATCCAACAATCTCAAAGGAACTCGCTTTATGTAGAAAGTGAGTTCCTTGCTGAGTCAGTTATCTTGACACAGCGTGTCTGACACGTCTACAAAAGCATGATCCTTCCAGATTTTCTAGATGAATAATATTGGTCCTTTGTTCCCTTATATCAGGCATAATGGAATACTTGTATTGTATAGTTTTCATTCAAGTCTTTCAATTGCTGGGAAAATGTCAAGACTAGGAGGTGGTGTTGTTCTAGTATAATACGATGGCGAGATAATCGTTGATGCCTCACTCGGCGTCGTTTTTCAGTCTACGAATATTGTAACAATAACAATTTCAAGGAGATTAACGTACAAGAAGTTGATTAAGAAAGTGAAAAACAGTGTCCCGCATGGCCTTGGGGAAAAGCTGGACGAGTTGAAGTATCATATGTCGATCTCTTTAGAATCGTTAACCTACTCAATATGTCGCATTGGGGACAACGGTGATGTGGATTTGATGCTGGCTACCCACTTGGAGTATTCCTTAGGAGGGCCTCTCGAGTTGTATGTGTCGTTTTTTTATTCTAATGCTGGTACCAAAATCTCAAGCTGGAGACGGGAGAATTTCGACTTCGACCCTAATGCTAATGTTGATAGCCCAATGACGAGTTTATGAAATGATTTCAACCTACTAACTAAATACATTCCACGTAACGAATTCGGTGCATCATCGCCTTCTGTGCCAAGACATTCGTGTGTAGCTAGTTTTGGGTACGACTTGAACCAGCCCCAAATGATGAATTCGATGCACCATCCTCTCCAATGCAAAGACATGCAACGTACAATCCGTATATTATGAGGGAGGCAGCGTCATCATCCCACAACTACATGAGGTCCGACCATGAAGCGTCCAACCCCTTTGATGATTTATCATATGGACGATACTCAACACATGTCCATAGTACGGAGTACGTTCAACCATCTATAGGGAGACATTCTTGTGGTTGTGCGCTAGATTTTGATCTTGGTAATACGGTTTGTGAGCGGTCTCGCGATCGACGACCAATCTGCTCGCCGGAAAGAGCAGCAATCGACGACGTAGAACTATACCAGTTCGAGGGGGATATTTCTGATGAAGAATCGGTAGGGAACCCAGACCCGATGACGACGACCAAGGGCCCTTCTATGATGACCCAACAGACGTAAACATTCTAGTAGGGTCTTTCAAAGATTTAGAAGGCAACGAAGAACACCCAGAAGAAAGCAATGTTCTAGTATCGGCAACACATATTTCTGATTACCAGCCACCATCCCAATTCACAATGGTTGATATGGATGTCTTGAACGTTCTGAAATTTTCACAATACCCAACAATTGACGGTTTCAACCACCATGTTGATGGTGAACTGGCCATTGGGATGACATTCTTAACAAAATAACTGGTTGTGGACGCTATTAAGCACTACAACATTCGTCGGGCAGTTACAACGACTGTGAAGAAAACCCAACCGGATTTCTACATTGCAGGGTGCGCCCACAAGAACCAGGGATGTAAGTGGAGGGTTCGTGTATCATCTTTGAAGATGTTAGGCGGGTTATAGAGAATCACGAAACTGGAAGGGCCTCATACATGCACCATGAGTAGCCTAAGTCAGGATCACAAGAACTTGGATGTGCACATCATATGTGGTACCTCCATGCCACTGGTAAAAGCAAATCCTCGGGTGACGGTTGCCACTTGTATGGCTGCAGCTCAAACGCAGTACGACTACATTCCTAATTACAATAAAGCATGGTATGCAAAGTACCGGGCCGTACAAAATTTGTTTGGCCGATGGGAGAAATCTTACAACGAGTTGCGCTCATGGCTAAACCTGATGCAAAAACAAATACTCAGAACGGTTGTGAAACTTGATACAGTTTCGACATACGAAAATGATCGTGTCGTACCATGTGTTTGTCAATTCTACCGGCTATATTGGACATTTCTACAGTGCATTAATACATGCAAGCACTGCAAACTGATGGTTCAGATCGACGGTTCTTGGTTGTACGAGAATGTTGAGTTGTGTGGGGCTCGATTCGATCAACCAATTTAGCTCACCAAGTGGTGGAGAGGTGGATATTTGGGTGGAAGGGTTGTGGAAGCTAGAAAGATTAAAGACACAATGATTTATAGTGGTTCGGCCTTCTAACAAGCACCTACATTCACTACCTTAGCTTCCCACTAAGGATTTCACAATCAATCCACTAATTGATTCGTCCCCTTTTCTAGGATTAGGAGGAAACCCTTACAACCGATCAAGCTTCTACCCAAAGCCTTGATCAAAACCCTCTTTTACAAAGAGATAAATAAAGCAAACTTAAACCCTCTAATAGGTGTTTGTTTGCACAATGAAGCACTCACCCAAAACCTAAAACACTTGAGCAAATTTGACAATTTTGGCTCACTAGTGTTTGTCTATACAAGAATTGACAAATTAAGCACTAAGACAATTTCTTGATCATTTGTTGATTGACAATTGAAGCATTAGCCTTCTCTTGATGCTTGGAGGTCCCTTTTATACTCCCAATTGAGTTTATAGCCGTTTAGGACCGTTGGGGTTGAAATAGAGTCGTTGGACCCTTTAATTCCCTCCATAAATGCAGTTCTGCAGCTCCCCGTTTCGAAACGCTCGAAGTCGTTTCGAAACACCCTCAATATAGAAAGAGCCGTTGCAGTCTGTCAGGGTACCCGTTTCGGAACACCCCCTTGCCGTTTCGGAACGCGTATCGTAACGCTATAAGCCTGTATCGAAACGACCTGCATTTAAAAGTTAGTTGGGAAAGAGCCGTTGGGGTTTATGACCGTTGTGGTCAGTGCCACGTGGGCGTATCGAAACGGCCTAGCCTGTTTTGAAACGCTGGCCCCGTTTCGATACTTGTATCGAAACGTTTTGGCCACTGGAGGCACCTGTTTCGAAACGCCCTAAGGTGTTTCGAAACACTTGGTCAGTTTTGTTAAAATTGGCCTTAGAAAACATGAAAAAACTTTATGAAAAATTCCTTAAATATTATTTCAAGTTGTTTGGACTTTGGAAATGTTTTAAATACTTTTTAAATCAGTCCAAAACATTTTTCAATTATTATATCAAAACATTAGTTCTACAGAGAAATATACACAGGTCTTACTTATGGCGGTTGCACAAGACGACAATTGGAAAACTGTTCATGTAGCTTTCGTAATAGTCAAAAATGAGGATCTCGAGTCTTGGGTGTTCTTCCTTAAGAACCTATGGAGACATGTTCTTTCTCATGTAATGTGGGCAAGGGATGATGAGATATGTGTTATTTTCAGCAGAGGCACATCGATCAAATGGTCAATATAATGTTTGGGTTAGTCTTGGCAGCCTCCCAACATTTACCCACTGTTACTGCTTACGACACATTACAGGCCAACTACTTGCAGAACTACAAGAACGAATATGAACGTGCTATGGTGCTTTGAATGGGTACGTCTTTTAGGTCATTTGCATTTACGATATCTTTGCATGTATTGTTCGTCCCTAACTATTCAACTATCATTCCCTAGGCAACCCGCGTTACGTACATGAGGTAGAACAACTGTTCGAAGAACTGAGAGCCAGAAATAAAGATGGCGTGGACTACCTTGCCAAAATCCCGAGGGAAAATGGCTTCGATCATATGACGGGGATAAATGATATGGTCACATGACAACAAACTTGGCTGAGGCGGTCAACTCAACACTCAATGGAGTGCGGCATTTGCCTATCACTTCCATTGTCAAAGAGACCTACTATCGTTTGGCTACCCTATTTGCAACCCTGGGAAGGCAAGCAACTCAGTACATGACAGGTGGCCACAAAGTCCACTTGGACCTCCTCGAACAATTGCAAACTTATGTGCGCCATTCAAATGTGATGACTGCAACTCTCTTCTCTCGAGAAGGTTATTTGTTTCGTGTTTCAGAATTTTCGAGGCCGTTGGAAGGCATACAACACAACGCGTACATGGTAGATCTTATGCAAAGAACCTGTGAGTGCGGAGTATTCCAAACATTCAAATACTTGTGCGCACACGCTATTGCTGCTTGTTCTTCCTAACGGATTCACTACATGAGACTGCTTGATCTGGTATACTTACTAGAAACGATATTCAAAGTTTACGAAAAAAGTTTCCTCCCATCTAAAATGAAATTGATTTGTATGTCGTTGACGCTGAACCGACCATATGCCCAGATCCTACACTAATACAAGAAAAAGGACGCCCACGATCGACACAGATTTACTATACGGAGGATATGGTCGAACATAGAGAATGAACCGGACAAAATAAACTTTGTAGTTTATGTAGAAATCCTGACACATGCGTAACAAGTGTCCTAATCGCTTGGGCCCTCGTATCAACTAAGTCATTGTAATTTCTTACTGTCTGTGTCCCTCAACTTTCGGTTTAAATAATAAGGTCTAATTCGTTTTAAAAATTCTCTTTCCGGCTTGTCGTTTCTGCACAAAACTACGCTTTGGAACCATTTTCAACGTAAATTTTATATCCTTCTCCATGTATCGCGCGTGCCAATATTAGTCTCAGATAGAAGACAAGTTCCACTACAACGCCTCCAAGGTCAAAAATTGCGATAACTCTCGGATTAAAAACCCGGAAAATTTGACAAAAGTCTATCAGGACATTTTATATTTTCATTCATTCACAAAAACAAGTTATGGAACTGTTTTCAACGCGAATTTTACTCGGTTTGAAATGGACCGAACTTGACCATATTGGTGAAGAATGAAAGACAAGTTCCAGTACTACGTACCTAAACTCAATGTTTACTAAAATTATATGATTAATAACCCCGAAATATTGCTCGAAAATGCCTATAGACGCTTGGTTTGCCAACCCGATTTACAAAGAACTCGCTTTCTGCATAAAGCGAGTTCCTCGCGATAAATTCAGCCGGCTCTTCAAATTCTCGGGAAACTCGCGTTCTGCAGAAAGCGAGTTCCTGTTAAGTTCGTTATTCTGAAAAGCATTGCCACGTATGGGGAACTCGGGTTATTTTTTCAAATATAAGCCTATGGGGGTCATATTTCCAAATAATAATAAAATAGGTTTTTGATTTAAAATTGCCCAAATTACTTACAACTCGGGAGCCCGTGCACAAAACAAAATAGTCATTTCATGTCTCAGAATACAAATATATTTCAACTGTGATTGACAGAAATAAAGAAAGCGAGTGACAAATGAAGTACCAACTAGCTAGTACACCCACTTGCTCCTCCTCCACAAATATATTTTTATATAAATATGATTCGCTTTTACTAATATAAAATTAAGTTTGTTTTATACATTTTCGTAAATTTATTCGATAATTAATATTTTAATAATTTAACCGTTAAATTTTTATTTTACTAACATGAATTATATGTCAAGTTTTGAGTAGATTGAAAAGTTTAACTATTTATTTTATGTAAAAAAATTCAACCGATAAATATGTATTAATAAATTAGATTGAAATTTTCCATGTATAATAAGTACAATAAAATTAATAAATCTAGGGTTTGTGTCATAATTTTTTTCTCTATATAGCACCACAACTTCTTTTTTATTATTGTTTGGTAGATGACGACACAAACTTTGATGTTTGTTGTTGACTGCTAGTTTTTTTAAAAAAAAATTTACTTTATTTCATCTTTGTTTTTCTTTTATGTTTTTTGACACGTTTTTCTTTGTCTTTTGATATGTTTTTCATCTTTTTTTTAATTATTTGGACACTATTTTTATTTTATGTTTTCTCATTGTTGGATTTGACCTCAACACTACTCACTACAAGAAAATGCATTTGTAGTGACATTGAAAATAGTCACAAAAAGTGTTAAATTTAGTCACTGAAATTTACAGTGACTATTTTTCTAAGTCGTCACCTGTCGTCACTAATAACTCCGTCACTATTATATTAGTGACAACTTTCATGTATTTCGTCACAATAATTATGTTTTTTATGACCACACTATTTGACACAAATGATTATTAATAGTGACTAAAATTTAGACACTAATGTTATTCTTACTAGTGACAAACATTCTATCACAAATACATATTTAAATAGTGTCTAAAATATGTCGTCACTGTCAATAATTAAAAATTAATTATATTTTTAGTTATAACCATTTTATTTAGGGTTTAAACTAATCACTAATTGTCCCTGAAATTTAATGGAGCTTTTGCATTTTAGTCTGCAAACTTTTAAGTTTTCATTAGATCACTGAAATTTAATTATAGATGATGTAACATATTCAAATATCAAAAATTTTTAGTAAATAAATGCAATGCATGACTTCAAGAATGATCGAACTTGGAACCTTTAGGGCGAGAATGCAATACTTATCCACTAGGCTAGACAAGAAATTTTATACTATTTTGAAAGAAAAACAATATTTAGGTTTAATTGTAATTGAAATTAATTTTATTTATTTTAAAAATATTTATTAATTATAACACATTATTATAATAATAATTTACCTAATTTTTCTATGATTTCTTATACGAAGTACGTATGTTGAAGAAACCATTTAGATTTTTTTCTGTAGAAAAAACTAATCAAAATGGAATATATCTGTTAAAATTTTCAAAAAATTTCTATCATATATTATGCTAAAATCACATAGTAGTCTTTGCACTCTAATTTGGTCACTTTAAATTTCTATACTTTTAAAATTTTGAATTTTTTATCCTGACATGAATGGTCGTATTTAAATATGTTAAGTAAAATTTTCTTTTTAACTAATTTGTTATACATAAGTTGCTTATTTAATTTTTTTTCTTTAATTTCATCAGTTTTAGTCCTTGTAATTTAGTCATATTGTCGGTGTCTCGTTAGGATTAGGATTAAAATTTAAAAATTTGAAAAATATAGGGACTAAAGTTGATCAAAAATAGATTGACTAAAACAACAATTTACACATAGTATAGACTATAGAAATATTTTACCTTTTGACAAACTAGTTTATGATAACTTTACTTTTTATAATTATAAAAATAAATTTATCATTGTGACAATGTCTAATTTGTCATTACTTTTATTTTTTTATTTGTGACAAAATTTATCACAACAAAAAGTAAAACTTTAAGTGACAAGTAATTTTATTGAAACGACAAATATCAAATAATAGTGACCACTTCACATATCGTCACTATCATGTGTCAAATTTTTAGTGACAATGAACTTTGTGTCACAATTGTATACTTATAGTGAGAATTCATTTGTGAAAAATCCAATCGTCACAATTACTACTGTTATAGTGACCAAATAAAATTATGTCACAATTACTTATACTAATTGTGTCGCACAAAAAATTGTCACAAAAAGTTAATATTTGTGACAAAATTATTCTGAGTCGCTATCAAATTGTCACTAAAAACCTATATTCTTGTAGTGACTATTTAAGATGTCGTTTATTTGTTATCATGTTGATCTTCCCTACTTTAGACTCTCGGACTGGATTTGAACACTCGCTCACAATCATCGTTTCTTGTTCGCAATTGAGTTGTGGTATTGATGGTTTTACCCTTTATTGTCGATTACTGGTGTTGTTCGTATCTATCTTTTGTTCGACTCTTTCGGCTAAATTTTTAACATTTTTTCCTATGGTCCTTGTATGACCTCAAGTGGTTAGTTCTTGTTTCACTACTTATAAAAAAAATGTTCATGTTATGTGTTTGAGTTGTACACCCTCATAATTTTAGATTTTTTTCCCTCTTTTTAATAAAATTAACGAGTTCTATAACAATAATACTAATAAATTTAACAATTAAATTATCAAGATACCAATTATAATAAATTATAAAACTATAAAAAAGAACTCGCTTGATTTTAAACTATTGTAAGTAAATCCCTCCCACATATAAAAGGTTGTGATCCATAGTTTTGTTTTCTCAAAATTCTGTTGTGGTTCTATACTTTTTCTCTCTATCAAGTATGAAGATATTAACAATAAGGAAAGTCCTTATCAAAGACTTAGAAAAAAATTAATTCCGAAGTCATTAACAGAACGTCGATGGAACTAGCAGGGTCATGGTCCCCGTAAATATATTGAAAATAAAATATTTTGTAATAAATTGTATTTTTAATCTTTAAAAAATACAATTTTATTGTTGGTATTTACTAAATTTAAAGAAAAATTAAATGACTTCTTTAATGAATATTGTTGAGTATTACAATATTATATTACATATAAATTTCTGACGGTCAAGTTTAGTGTTTTGGGGACACTGATTTCAATTGGTTAAGTTAGTCTTAATCATCATCAACAATAAGACACCCACTAGTTTAGTTTGGTTTTTCTGTAGAATATTTGACAATTATTTTCTGCTTTGTACAAAGGTGATCCATTCTATTTATAACTAACTTATACACAACAATTCCGTAATTAATATTCGTTAATTTAACAATAGATTGAATTTTTTTTTGAAAGGTGGTGAAGTTTTATTCAAAATTAAAACATCGACGCGAGCCTCGTTAAAATTTTTATTCGATTAGTATTGTTATTCTAATAAAAATATATATGAATTTGAAAATATTTAAATGTATAATTATCCCTGCGAATAGGGTGAGCGTTCGATCAAGTTGAGTAAAAAAAATTTGAATTATTCGAGTTGACGCGACATATTTTACAACTCAAACTTTATTTGAAAATTTTCAGATTCGAGTTGAGTTTATGAAATTCAAGTCAAGTTTTCGAGTTCCTATACAAATTTAATTGTAATTATTTATCATGCTATAATACAGTTTAAATCCAATTTAAACGACTTTCTCTAATCATATAAGATATGCATATATATTTCTTTATATTTTTTCATATGTGGCATATATATATATATATATATATATATATATATATATATATATATAGAGAGAGAGAGAGAGAGAGAGAGAGAGAGGAGGGGGGGGGAGGGGGGGGAGAGAGAAGAAAATTGAGGGACTCGACTCAAACTTAAAAATCAATCCACTAATTACAAAAAAATTCAAATTATTCAAATTTTTATTTTACAACTCAAAATTTATTTAAATTAATTTTAAGTCGAATTGAGTTTATAAAATTTCAGGTTGAGTCAAGATAAATCGAATTAAAAATTTTAGTTTTTTTTTCGAATGGAGTGAATTTTGCTCACCCTACCCACGAGAACGAAAATAAATGATTTCAGAAGAGCCAAAAATCTCGTATGAGCTCATTGTTTTCAAGATATTTTTAATTCATTGGGTTAATCATATCATACACGAATGCTTGGACCATTTTAAAAAAGATGTAACATGGTTTTGTTATTTTTAATATGTTATTATAATAAGTTGAAAATGCAACTTGTTATATGTTTTATAATGTGACAGCACAAATTGCTGTACTTGGACACTTGACATTGGAGCACCAAACTAAAATAAATAAACAATAATTAGTGGCTGATCTAGATTTCGTATTAAGTGAATTTTAAAAATCAAAATTAAACGAATTAAGTAGGATTTATTGAATTCAAATATATTTAATTTTCTTCTTTACCTTCAAATTTTTCTATTTTTACAAAAAATCTCTACAACCAAATAGGTAAATTAACTCACTAAACTGCACTTAAATCTGCACCGGACAATAATAAAATGTTATTACTATGATCCAAAGTCTTTGGAGGGATTGCCCGCCCAAACCGTGGACTTCACATATTAATATTCTAGCTTCCACCCTACCAACTAACATGCTACTTAAATTTGAACCAATTAAAAAATGCAATTTCGAAGATAACAAATAATTAAAATTAGTTATAGAAAATTCAACATTAATTAAAGATTGAGCAACTACTAATTCTAGCGGGTGGATAGATTTCAGTTCTTTTCGTTTCGTTTTTCTGTTTCTTAGAAATAAATATATTTTACGGCTAAAGTCCATAGTTTCCAAGCTCAGCTCACACTGATAGTTATCATTATAAATAATATTTTTATTATATCCGATAATTTTAAATTTAAAAATAATATATTCGAATTTATATAATATTTACCATTACAATAATTATTTTAATTACACCTAATCATTTGAATCTAAAACAATATATTAAAATTTATAAAATATAAATTGTTAAAAATATTAAATTTTGAGAAATTATTTCATGTACAGAAAATGATTGTCTTATAAATGGATCTCTAATGTTATAATGTGTCTTATTTATTTTTTAAGATTTAGAGTTTAGACATATGATTTAGGTAGGTACGAAGCTACACCATTATTGGAAGGGAACACTTAAAAACAATTACCCTCCATTTATATAATAAATTTGAAATGTTTATGAGATAATTATAAATTCCACTACTTTAGAAAGTTAAACTTTACCCATGAGTTGGGATCTTGGTTTCGTTTTTGGGATTAGAATCCCTTAAATAGGAACACACGACAATATTAGAGGCTTGCTCGTGAGAAAAATTTCCATTGTCAAAACATGGAACAATAACTCTAAGATTTCATATAAATACCATATAATTATTTTATTCACAGACTTTAGAAAAAATATTTCCTGAATAAAACCGTTTTTATACCATTCTTACAATTTTGCTTGTGATTTTTTTCACATTTAATGTAAGAAATAATAATCCATAAATATTTGATAAGCTAAACTCCAAAAATTATAATTATAACAAATATTAAAAAATTTAGCATTCTTAATATCATCTATTAATAATTTTTTTTTACCTAGATAATACATATTAGTTTTTTTAATAGACTATGATGGAAGTTGATAACAACCGTGTTTCTTTTATTGAAAAAAATAATCATCAATAAATTAAGGCTTTATCAATTATATATAAAGAATAAAATTAACCCTAGATCATTGTTTTTTTTTTACTAAAAAATCGGGCTTCATTTATTATAAATAAGAAAAGTAAAAAGACAACAACCCAAAAACGTGTCATAAAAGACACCGTCTCGGGCAGATAAAACATCAGTACAATAAAGGCAAAAAACCCAAGCGGCAAAACAAAGAAACCAAAACAGAGAAGCAACTAAAACTATGAAGAAGCCGGTGAAGAAGACTCAAACTCCCTTGGGCAAGCAAAAGCTTCGTTTATCAATGAAGAAAGCGGGAGGCAGAGCGGCGCAGGACGGTAGATCGAAAAAACGCCCAAAGAAAATCCTGCTAAAATCAAGGATTAGCCCTGATTGAGGTGTTGTCGGTCGGAGACCACTACATGCACGGCGGAAGTCGGGATATCCTCCACCCAGTACCTGTCGACTGATTTCAGAGATGAGTCACCGGCAATTAGATGGGCAACACGGTTAGATGCCCTCGGAGCGAAAACAAAGCGGCAGATACGCATCAACCTAGCCTTCTCCTTAATGTCAAAGATAAGAGCACTAAGAATGGACAAATCTGGTTTCTTACTTTGTAATTTTCTGATAACCGTTAACGAGTCCCCTTCCACGATTGCAGAGTCAAAACCCAGATCTAGCAAAAGTTCAATCGCATGTAAAGCTGCGAAGGCCTCCGCCAGAAACGCCGATGACACATGAGGTGTAAACCGTCGGCAAGCCCCCAGCACCTCACCTGTAAAGTCTCGAATAACGACCCCAGACCAGGTCGACTTTTCAGTTGCAGAGAAAGACGCGTCAAAGTTGGCCTTGACCAAGTTTGGGGAGGGTCCCTGCCAAAACTGCTGCTTCACATTCGGTACATTTTCTTGCAGCTTAGGTAACAGATTTTCCAATTCCTTGCAGTATGAATTAATGAAAACACATATCTGTTGGTACGACTGTTGTGTATGATCATGAACCTGCTTATTCCGTGCATGCCAAATGGACCATAGAATAGTAGCTATTAAAACATGTTTGTGCACTGGTAAAGATTCGAATAACCAGGATAGCCACTCCTTGAAAGGCATAACATTAACCTGGATAGGCCAAAAAATTCCCAAAGAAGACCAAACCATACTAGCATTATAGCACTCACACATAGCATGTTCTACTGTTTCACTTGCTAGGTTGCATAGAGGACAAATCGGATTAGAGATAATACGTCTATTGTAGAGACAATATCGAGTAGGAACAAACTGCCAGATTAACCTCCATACATGTATCTTGATCTTTTGAGGACATTTTATTGCCCATAAACGACTAAACAGTTTAGTATCCGAATTAAAGGCTTGATCACCTTGCATTAGGAGATAGTACCCACTGCGTACAGAGTAGACACCACTGGAATCTCTACCCCATACCATTTCATCCCTCAAACCCTCTTTAGAAATAGGAATACTCAATATTAGGTCAGCTTCAGCCTGACTAAAAGTACTATAGATAAGATCAACTTTCCAGCTCTTAGTTTCCGGGCAAATCAAATCAGAAACCTTACTCAAAGAGGGAACCGTAGGGGAGGATATGCGTGAAGAAGCATCACTTGGGATCCAGCAATCATCCCAAATAGAAACGAGACGGCCATCCCCAACCCTCCATCTAATACCCTTCTCAAGCAAACCACGAGCACTCCATACGCTCCGCCAAATAAGAGAAGGATGAGAACCAAGTCTAGAGTTTTTAAAAGTAGAGCTTGGATAGTACCTGGCTTTGAAAACACGACTAACCAAGGAAGTCGGATGTGTTAATAAGCGCCAAGCCTGCTTTGCTAACAAAGCTACATTAAATTTAGCTAGGTCCCGAAAGCCTAAACCCCCACTTTCTTTTGGTTTGCACAAAAAATCCCATGAACACCAAGACATTCCACGCTTATTGAAAGATTTCTGCCACCAATACTTTGCAAAAATCCTTTCCAAATCCTTGCACAACGTCTTTGGAAGGAGGAAAACGCTCATAGAATATACCGGAATAGCCTGCAGTATGGACTTGATAAACACTTCTTTACCCCCCTAGGATAGAGGATGAGTGCACCAGTTTCTAATCTTGGAATTCACTCTATCAAATAAATTTGAGAAAGCTTCCCTTTTGTTTCTGCCGATCATAGTCGGAAGCCCCAAATATTTTTCTAAACAAGTAGAGTGTCCAACTTCAAGTATACGTTTTACATCGCTACGATGCTCTTCAGAGGCGTTCGAGGAGAAAAAAACCCCAGACTTATTATAATTAATGACTTGCCCAGAGCACAAACTATACTCATTTAGAAGCTGCTTGAGTTTCATTGCCCCCTCTGCCGATGCTTCACCGAAAATCAGACTGTCGTCAGCGAATAAGAGGTGGGTAATGACAGGAGCATATCTATTAATGCGATAGCCTTTCAACTGACCAGAAACACAGTTCTGCCGTAACAGTGAAGATAGGCCCTCGCTACAAATCAGAAATAAAAAGGGACTCAACGGGTCACCTTGACGCAGCCCCCTAGTTGGAGAGAAGCTATCACCAACCGCACCATTCAACACCATTGAATACGTTACCGAAGAAATACAACGCAGCACAACATCGATCCATCTTTCCTCAAAACCCATCTTCAAAAGGACCTTTTGAATAAAGCCCCATTCCACACGATCGTACGCCTTTGACATATCCAATTTTAAAGCAAAGTTGCTAACTCGACCCGTTCGCTTTGATTGTAAAGAATGAAGTACCTCGTACGCCACCATAATGTTGTCTGAAATTAAACGTCCCGGTACGAAGGCGCTTTGTGATTCATCAATACAATCTGGTAGAACAGACTGAAGGCGGTTCGCAATCATTTTGGATACGATCTTATACAAGACGTTGCACAAACTAATCGGTCGGAACTGAGTCATGGATGTCGGGTCAGATATCTTGGGAATTAAAGCAATCCGGGTATGGTCTATACTCCCCACGTCATGCTCACCTGCCAGCACTTCAATACAAAAATCCGACACATCGTTACCAACTATATGCCAGAAGCGCTGGTAAAACAACGCACCCAAACCATCTTCCCCCGCCGCTTTAAGTGAACCCATTGACTGAATAGCTTGGAAAACCTCCTCCTTGGAATACGGACTCATGAGAAAAGTATTCGAAGCATCCGATATATGATGGTTAATACCATCTAAAATCACCGAGGCGTCACCAGTGATACCCGAAGTAAATAAAGACACAAAGTAATCATGGGCAGTGCGCATCATATCTTCTGAGAAAGAACTAACCTCACCATTCTCATTAGCCAAACTCCGAATACGGTTATACCGTTTCCTTTGGGATGCATGCCGGTGGAAAAAAGCCGTGTTATTATCACCGTTACGGAGCCAATTCGCTCGAGCTCGCTGCTCCCAAAAGAGTTCAGACTTGTCCATCTCCAAGTTCAAAGCTAACTTGATTTCAAGAATTTCTTCTAAGACATCATCATTCGGTTGGAGTTCCATCAGCTGTTCCAGCCGTTTAGTCAGACTCTTAGCAGTAAACTTCCGAGAAGCGCGTAAACGCCGAAACCACACGTCAAGACCCTTACTCACATAACGCAACTTGTCTAAAAAAGACCCCCCAGCCTCAGCCCAAAGACGTTGAACCTCTGGCTCACAAGTATCTTCCACAATCCAGGCGGCTTCAAATTTAAAGTGCCAAGTCGGCACAGAAGCTGAGGTTGCATTTGTATTGAGTAAAAGGGGGCAATGGTCAGACCATGAATGGGCCATATGTGTTAGAGTAAAATGCGGAAACAAAGACCACCAAGCCTCATTCGCAACCCCCCTATCCAATCTCTCGCGGATGTTCGTCGACTCAAACTTTCCCTTCTCCCAGGTGAACCATCTACCCTGATAGCCAATGTCGCTTAAGGAGCAGTCATCTAAAGCCATTCGGAAAGCGTCCATCTGACGCTGACTACGCAGAAGCCCTCCCATCTTCTCGAAGGAAAAGAGTAATTCGTTAAAATCACCTATCACAAGCCATGGAACCTCAGACAAATCATCAAGCTGTCGAAGCAAATTCCAAGACTCACCACGGTTCTGCTCCTCCGGTGCTCCGTAGAAACCAGTACAACGCCATCGACGACCATCGCTATCCTTAGTAATCAATACATCAATATGGCGATCCGAAAAAGAACGAAGTGAGACATCACAGTCACTTCTCCATGCAAGACACAAACCACCACTACGACCTCGAGCCCCAACATCAATACCATTGGGGAAACCACACTTTCGTCGAACCTGTTCCATCTTATCAGACTGCAATTTTGTTTCAATGAAGAAAATCATAGTCGGGTTGACATCCCTCAGCCAATGCTGGAGACGTCGAACTGTTCGAGGCCTCCCCAAACCTCGGACGTTCCAGCTGATTATTTTCATGGCTCCCGGCGGGCCTGCGAATCCAGGCCGGCCGATGTAGAAGGGGAGTTAGAGGGAAAAACCGGAGAAGCATCTTTTTCCACAAAGCCCGTGCTGCTCCTTGGCCGTTTAAGGCCTTCCGAGTGAGATATGGGAGCATCCTCATCTACCGCAACCATATCTGTATCATAACACACCAGGCCCACATCCGTTGCAATAACAGACCTAAGACCGAAACCCATCATAGCCCTACTTTTATTAGGTGTAGGCGTAAATTTTGTAAATTTGCCAACTAATGGGCAATCAGAAAGAATTTTTGTAACTGTCTGGTCGGCATCTGTAGCGGGATTTGGGGGAGTTAAATTCTCCTTTCCCGGATAAGGGCTAATCTCTAGGCGAGAGATACGCGATCGGCCGCCATCCTCCTCCCGTAGCCATGGGCTAGTCGGAATACCTCTACGCCGAGCTGGAGCACGCAACGAAGCATCCCACTGGAAAGGAAGGTCCTGATGATCCTTTAACACTCGAAGTGGACAGAATCCCTCACCATGTCCCAACTTCCCACACCGAAAACAAAACAACTTCAGTTTTTCATACTGAAAGGTAACATAAACACTTCCCCCAGACGGCAGTAAGATTTTCTTCCGGCGCTTTAAGGACTTATGGAGGGCAACCCGAACACGAATGCGCATGCAACCCTTCAAACCCAACGAAACAGAATTGGAGTCATACTCCAGAAAAACTCCAATGAAGTCTCCGATCTTCTTAGCAATAGCCTCAGAGACAAAACCATTTGGCAAATCATTCACTCTAATCCAAAAATCCACAGAATTAAGAGGCACAACCATTGGTTCCTCATTCGGCACTAACCTATGCATCACCAACAGATGGAAATTAAAGTACCATGGGCCATCCACTTCCACCCGATCTGCATCAATCGAGTTATAAAATCGGAACAAATAACGCCCTTCTCCCAGTTCTGAAATAGCGATGCCGCCTATCGGGGGCCAAACGTTCGCTAGCGTAGCCTTCATCGATGTAAAATTGACCGTGCTGGATGTAAAAAAGGAACCTACAAAACAAAATTCAAAGGAGATTGGTTCGATCGCACTCTCAATCCCCACCACAAGAGCAGATTCCTCTTCCTCCTCTTCAATGGAGAGCTCTGCCAACACTTCCTCCACGGTTGCCATAAAAACCAAAGAAAAACAAACAAAACCACAAAGTAATCGACCGGAAAGACGAGAGAGTTACGAGAGGATAGCAAGAAAAACGATCAGAAAAGAAAACTAATACTGGCAAAAGCCAGAGAGAAAATACTGGGCAAAAGCCAGAGAGAAAATTACCCTAGATCATTGTTAAAGTTTCGTACAACGAATATAATATATATATTTATCTGACCATGTTGTTGTTTTTAACCTAAAATGATACACACAAAAGATCAAAGAACAATACCTCTTCTTGACCACCGTACTTTTCCTCCAATGCCCTCTTAACGTCATGGCGAAGCCACATGGGGGCTGGCAGCCCAGAACATGTGGTTCATCTTTACGGTTATTTTTTTTAAATTTAGCCCTGTAGAATTTTAAATTAAATTATATTTTATTTGTTTTAATATTATAGAGTGAATGTTGTCTCAGTAGTAAAGTGTATACATGAAATTAAGTTTGTTTTACTTGAAGTTAGTGAATGGAATACGATTGATGACGTTTTTCAATCTTTTATTCTTTTTATAGCTTAGGTGTAAAAACCCTTGAACTTTTGAAGATAATCAATTAAATCATTAAAGTTTTTTTTACACTCAATTAAGCTCTTGAACCAAGAAATTGAATTAATTAAGTTATTTGATCATTAAATCTTGACATTTTTTTCTTTGGATATTACTGACACATGATACACTACAGTTCTATCATGTTGTATTTACAAATTTTTTCAATAATAGTTTTTATATTTATATATTTTTTAGAATTTTTAAAAATTTTAAATAAATTTTAATAAAATATTTTTTTGAAAATGTCAAATTGAGACACTGACACAACGCACTATGCCAACATATCTAAAAAAACTATCAAGATTTAATGGTTAAAATTGATTCAAGTGCTTAATTGGGTGCAAAAAAAAGTTTAAGGACGTAATTGATTTTTTTGTCAAAAGTTCAAGGACTTTTTATATCTTTAAGTTTTTTTTTTTAATTTCGCCCCCCTTAACTTTTAAATTCTGCCTTCGCCCCTACTTAGCCTCTTCTTTTATGAAAGTGATGAAATGTTTCATTTTTTCCCATTCACGCTCAACAGTCTTCTCTTCATCCTCTACAACCTTGGCTTTGGCCTCACACTCTGTACATTCCTTTGACAATACCTCCAACTTGATTTTCATTTTCTTGAAAGTTCTAAACATCCCTTTTTGTTCGGCCAACATGCTCTTTCTTTTCTTTTGCGCTTCTTCAACTTGCTCTTAGAGGATAATAAGTTTTTGCTCCACTAGTTTTACCTTTGATTCAATCTCTTTATATCTGATTAGGCTACATTTCAATGTATCCCCTTATTATCATAGCGCTACCAATTAAGAGGTTTAGAGCCCGATAAAGAAACAAAAAATAGGTACATACAAATTGCACTTTTACACGTGTGGAATTATATGTTAACATGGTTCAGACCAATTACTATATTCCTTCTTTCCCATCTATGTATCCCCTTATTGTCACAACGCCATCATTTAAGAGGTTAAAATTTCGGTGGAGAAACAACGAAAAAAGTATAAACCTAAGCTTTTAAATAAAAGCTTCTGACGCTTAGTCCCAAGCTTTGTATCCCCTATGGCTTCCTTTTTTTGTAGGCATTTAGCTAATAATGGTTACTATATTCTAGAGTGTAGTTTAATTATGTCGATTTAATTTAGAATAATTAAAATTAAAATTTTGAAATTAGTTCCATGTCTCAGGAACATAAAAACTAATATATCTAAAATAATATTCAAGTTAGAATGTAGAATAATGTTTAACATAGCTTAAGTTCGGAAAACGAGGAACATCCTTTAGCTGAACTATTATATACCATATTGTAAACCTCAAATATTGTTGGAAAAATTTGATAATTTTGGAGCTTTGAATAAGAAATTGATTCAAATGTTGTTGAGGAAAATGTAGAACCAATTGTTGGTTCGTAAATGTGCAGACATGCACGACATGGGTAACACAAATGTCTGAACCGGTCTGGTCCTTCGTGGGCTTGCAGATATTTTGACCCAAATTGAAATGAATTTTCCTCAAATAAAAGCATAAATTTGCCAAATTTTATCTTAGAATTAAAAGGGTAAATATTGGAAGTTACCTTTAATTCATATAATAATTTTGGAAATTGCTTTATAGGAGAATCAATTGATTCTCAATATTAAATGCTCCATTAGGTCAAAATTTCCACTTATACCCTCATGACAATCCTATAAATAGGGAGTAAAGCTTTTAGGTTTACAACAAACAAAAACCACAGAAAATTTTTATTGTTTTACTCTGTGAATTTTACAAGTGGTTTTCGGTGATAGACGAAGGCAAAGGTCGGTTCGTGATCTCCATAGTAGTGCAACTGTGGTTGATCTTATGTTGTTGTATCCTGGGAGACAGACGACCAATGAACTCGAGCACCATAGGAGTGGCCGAAAATCTGTCTTAAGGAAACTGCGTTTGTGTAGGCCTCAACATGTTTCTTTTGGTTCCAAATCGGTTTTATTTTTATATTGTTGTATTGTTCTTATTTTTGTACTGTTCGTTAAATAATATTATTCTATTTTATTATTTATTCTTGGATTAACGCTTATTTTCTAACAATCTTAAGACATATTCTCAGTTTTAATCTAAGATGAACAGATTATTGTACCTAAAGCAATGATTCACACGATGAGGAAATTTTCACGCACAGAAAAAGTGAATGCCCAAAGACAAGAAACGTTGAGATCACCAATACCACGGATTCAACACGATGCAAGCTGTATTTCTTGAGATAGAACATTTGGATATTCGATTAGTAAGGTAATTTAAATATTCCTTAATAAGTTTTCTTGTTTATATGACATTTTTAAAACCATAAATTATGGTATTAGTAAGGTAATATTTCATATTAAATTTTTTACTTTAATATGGTATGATTTATGTCATAATTAAACTTTTTTATGACATTGTTAAGGTAATAATGAAATATTCTTTAAACATTTTTGACATTAATATTAAATAATAAATATATTATTCAATATGAAAATATGGTAATTTTATAACCTTATATGTCAACCTTTCTTGGATGGAAATAAAAACTTTAATTACATATTTGCATGTATTGTTAAGATAAAGTTTTAAATTTGGTAATATTTTTGGTAATATTATTATGATAGTGTTACCTTATAATGTGGACATTTTAAATATGGCATGCATATAAATTATACTTTGTCATTTTTTTTGTTTTAATTGTGATTCTTTTTATTTTGAAAATTATGTGGATTTTATTTTGTACTAACAATTTCTTTTGAGAAATTTTGTAGAGAGAAATATGATACCCAGGCGAAGTCGTGTTTTCTTTTGGAAATAAAAGATCTAGTAAATAATTCGTTTCGGAAATTTAATTCCTATCGTTTTAACGAGTTTACTTAATCTTCTAAACAAGAAATGGAATTAAAATCAAAGGATTAATCCCTCTTGATTTCTGTTGGTTAAACATAACTAAGTTGGATTGATATCTCTGTTGTTTAACAAAAGATATAATGGAAATAAACTACTAAATTAGAATCTTGTGTTGATTCTAATTTTGGAAAAGAAAATAAATCATTGAATTTATTTTCAAGAGAATCTTGTATGATTCTAACGTTGCAAGGAAAATAAATCATTGAATTTATTTCCGTAAGAATCAAGTATGATTCAATTTTTGTAAAAGGAAATAAATCATTAAATTTATTTCTATGCTAGAATCATGCTCTGATTCTAACTTGTTAAGAAAAATAAAATCATCGAATTTATTTCCGTAAGAATCTAATATGATTAAATTTGTGTAAAAGGAAATAAATCATTAAATTTATTTCAGTACTAGAATCATGCGTTGATTCTAACTTGTTAAGAAAAATAAATCATTGAATTTATTTCCGTAAGAATCAAATATGATTCAATTTGTGTAAAAGGAAATAAATCATTAAATTTATTTTCTATACTAGAATCATGTGTTGATTCTAACTTGTTAAGGAAAATAAATTGTAACACCCCAATTTTGGGCTTAGAAGTTTTGGGTTTGAACCGGACCGGTCGGATTTTCGGTTCGTATATAAAAGGTGGTTTTAGGGAAAGCCTAGTTCGGGATGCATTAAAAATATGGAAAAATATCTAAAAATCCTCTTTTAATATATATAAGAGAGTGGTGAAATCAATTTTACAAAATGAGGTTTGGAAATATGACATTTCGAGTTAGTGACTAAAATGTAATTTTTGAAAAGTTCGTGATTGTTTTAAAAGGATTGAAACTTTGAATCTTTAAAGAGCTAATTTACCCAAGAGAAGATTTCTCCAGATTTTTCTTGATTTTTAAAGACTCATTTAATGTTTAATTAATAAAAGAAAAGAGGGAAAATTCCCTCAGCCAAACACATTTCCACAGCAACTTTTCTTTTGATTTTCACACCTAATGATGAGATTTCAATCCCCAAATGATTCCTAATCATTTCTACATCAAATCCTCATCACTTGCTTAATGAATTTTCAAGGATTTTGGCTCTAAACAAGGAGAAATCCACATTTAGAGGTATGAACGTCCTTCTCCTCTAAATACTCAGTTCTTTACTGAAATTCCCAAGTTCTCAATCCTTAAATTGAGTTTTATTAAAGGTTTTAATGTTGTGATTTTGATTTTGGCTTAAAATGCAAGATTTGGCTTTAATTTTGGAGAAATTCGTAATAGATGACTGGGCTCTGTTTTGAGATGTCTTTTTGATGTATTTTGAATGTTTAAAAGATGTGAAATGGAGGTTTAATCAATGCAATCCCGAATAGGTTGATTTTCCTAAGTTTTTACTTGTGAAAATGGTGGTTTTTACTTGTGAAAATGGTAGTTTTTGGGGTGATTTTGGTGTTCTGTTAATGCTGGAGGTATAAGGACGAGTTTGGGATCATTTTGGATGTTAATTGATGTTTAGAAATGGTTGGAAGTAATGGATCTTGGCTGGGTTAAGTTTTGGAAGAGTTTGGAGGTGATTTCGGTTGTATTTGGTAGCCGAAATGTTGGATTTATGTAGAGCAGCAAGTTTAGGTGTGTTGCTGGTGATTTTAATGCATGATAATGCATTAATCCTCTGTTTTTATGTGTTAAAAACAGGGGAGAATGATCCAGAAGCAATAGAGGTGGCGTTGGTGGTTTCGGATACTTGGAAGGCTTGTCGGCTAGCATAGTTTTGTGTATCGGTGAGTGGTAAAGAGTTTTTCAGCTTTGAAACATTTTGGATGAGGCTTTGGGAGCTTAGTTTAAGTCTAAGCAACTTAGCTAAGCTCAAGAGTAAGTAAATGGAATTTCTCTCTTGGTTTGGGCTATGCTTTGGTTTTTAAATGCACTTGGGATGATTGTGTTTAAATTACTGTTTTTAAGCATGTTTGGACATGGTTTATTGTCGGTTATTAATGCCATTATGTTAAAGATGCGTGAGGTAAGTAATCCTTGACTTGCTTGTGTTGTGTGCATATGATTTTAAGCATGTGATGCTTGTGGATTTGGCATTTTGGTTATGCTTGTAAAAACAGTGGATTAATGTGGTAAAATGGTTATATTGGCAAGTGATGTAAGTGGTTCTTGGTTACTTTAATCGGATATATTTAGCCGGCTATAGGATTGGGTGCACCGTGAATTGAGTCGCCTTGGATGTTGAGGGATTGTGATTGTACCGTAAACTCCATCCAAGTACTCTAGCGATTGAGGAAATTAGTGTCACCACGATGGAGGATGGCTCTCGTGGGTGGGCTTGTTAAGCGCCACCGCGATGGAGGATGGCTCTCGTGGGTGGACTTTGCTAAGTGTCACCGCGATGGAGGATGGCTCTCGTGGGTGGACCTTGTTAAGCGTCACAACGGTGGAGGGTTGCTCCCGTGTGTGAGCTTGGTTAAGGTGATTACAATGGTTGAGGTAGCTCCCATGTGTATGCCTTGTGGTGTGTCCCGGCTCTCGCTAGTGAGTTATACAACTTCCGACGAGTGATGTTGAGGGGTTGTGATTGTACCATTAAACTCCATCACGGGTGTTGAGGGGTTGTGATTGTACCGGTAAACTTCACCTTGTGTTGTTCGGTAGTGTGTATGAAGCGTGTGAGACAACGCTTGTAATCCGTGTATCCGATTGTCTTGTGTTGTGATGGTTTGTGAATTATCGCTTGAAAGCCAATGTAATGTTCTTGAATGTAATGAAGCGAGAGATGCTTGGAATGATGCAAGGATGCATGGGAAGTGTGTAATGGTTTAAGAGTGCATGTATTACTTGTTAAGCTTGAACAAGTGTTTATCTTCTTTTATGAATGGTGTTTATGTACAAGGAATCTCTTTAATGCATTGAAGTCTTGTGAAGACTTGTTTAGAAAGGCATGAAATGTAAATGTTGCTTTTGGTAGTTCATGTGTTGTGCATTTGTTGAATGCATGAGATAATTAGAGGGAACAAATGGTTTTCCAAAGATTTTGCTTGAATGGATCATTAAGCATGAGAAAAGTATGTCATGAAGAGGAAATGCTTTTTAAGGAATTTGAGTTTAACTTTGCATAAGGTGTTCATGCTTGGAAAGGTTTTAATTGATGGTTTTGCAAGAATGTGCTTTGAAGTGAGTTATTTAGCTTTTCTAGCTAAGGGTTGGTTTTTATGATTGAGCAATGCATGATTTAAAGCATGTTGTTTAAAAAGGAGTTTTCAAACAATGCTTTGGTTTATCGAATTGTATCTACTTTTTAAGAGGGTTTTATGAATCGATGCATTGATCGTGTTTTGGTTTTGAGCATCCCTCACTAAGCATTATGTGCTTACGCTTCTTTGTGTCCATCAATGCAGATAATTGAAGTTGGGGCAGCAAGAAGCAAGGGATTCAAGGAGAGCTCCACTTGAGAAGTATGTCTCGGTTAATAGCTATAGATAATAAAGGCAATGGGGGGAGAGTCTTTTATATTAATGTGTAATAAGATTGAGTATGTTGACCATATTTGGTTTGTGGTTTGAATCTTGTTGTTTATCGCTTTGCAACATTTGAATCTTCTTTTTCATAAGTTGTTATACTATGTTTCTTGTTTTAAAGGCATGATCAAGTGTTGGATGTGTTGAAAGAGTTGGTGCACCTAAGATTTGCTTTGCATCTAGATTTTAATGCAATTTGGTATTTATGATGCTTGGCCTGTTGAGGATTGATTTAGAGTATGTTTGATGGTGATTAGATGTGTAAAAACAGGCTTTTCTGCTGTTTCTTGGCAGGGTGTTTCGAAACACCCTTGCCTGTTTCGAAACAGGTGCATGTTTTGGCATGGGCGTTTCGAAACGGGTAGAGGTGTTTCGAAACACTTTGGCTACTGCCAAACCCCGTTTCTGAACGGTCAATTCCCGTTTCGAAACACTTGACCGTTGGGCACTGATTTGAATGGTTTTGAGGTTTGCAAGCTTTACATTTTAGTCCTGATTTTTGTATGTGCAATTGCTTGAGTTCGAGATGTCCGTTTAAGATGAAATTTGACAGAGAAGCATATAACCTAACTAATTTCATAATGGTATCTTAAAAATTTGTAAAGTCTTCTTAATTTCCAGATTTTACATTTTGGTCCCTAAATTCGTATATTGTGCAATTGAGTCCCTTATTGTTTTTCGATTGCTGTGTTTTTTGAGTATGATTATCTCAAGAGTATGCCTAGGATTAATGTGCATCTAGACAAGTTTAAAAAGAAAAAAAGGTCGTTAATCAAGGTTGACTTTCGGGTTGACTTTGGTTTTCCCCGTGTAATCTTCGTAGTTCGGGTCAACCGTCTAGGCCGGGCTAAGGGGGTTACATAAATCGTTGGATTTAATTTCGTGAGAATCTAGAATGATTCAACCTTGAAATAAATTGGTGAATTTATTTTGAAAAAAAAAATAACTCAAATTTATTATCAAGTATGATTTTATTTTGGAAATAAATTGGTGAATTTATTTCGGAAAGTAACATTGGTTACCAAATTCAGAGCACTGATTCTGACTGAGGTCTCGAATCAAAGCATAGAAGAACTTGGTTCTCTATGTCAAAATTAAATTCTTAAAGCCTATTCTGATGCATGCTATGAAGTGCATAATGTTTAAAAATGGCTAAAGAATCAAGAGGGTCGTTGGACCATAAATGGAAGATTCCAAATTGTTGTGAATCAACGGTAGTGATTCCGATTGATCATCCATGCCTGGAATGATTTCAAGAATAGAATCCATAAACGGTGATTGAAAGGAAATTTAAAAATGCATGTCTAGGAATGGTTCTTTGAGAGACTTGGTATTTAAGCGTGCCTAGTGCACCACCTCTCTTTCATAAGTTACCTACTTGGTGCATTGTTTATTATTGTTCTTTCTATTAATACCGTGTGAACTTTTGTTTTGGGTTTAGTTTACTAAATTTCCGTCGTCAAACAAAAGTTAGAAATTATATTTCTGTTTCTAGTTTTAGTCTTTGACTAAATTTCTGACGTTTAACAGATTCATAATGCTTGGTTTTGGATTGTGTCTACGTGACACAATGGAAAAATCAGTGAAATTTATTGGAAAAAATTTCATACATGGCAACAAAAGATGTTGCATAATTGATCGTGATAAACTTGGTTAAATATCTGAAGGATGATCCTCCTATTATTAGAGAGGATAAGGTAAATATTGTTATCACCTTCAAATGTTACTAAGGTAAATATTGCTAAGACAAATATTATCACGATAAACGTAGTGAAAGTCAAAAAAGACTTCAAGCCGTAAATTAGACGGCGTGTTCAAGAAGCAAAGTTTTATGAAAAAATGTTTCAATTGCCATAATATGGGAACAAGTATTCGGACTATAGACTTTCAAACGAGGGCAATGTTATTGTCATAACAATTGATATGACAACATATTGGTTGAAGGAATATGTTTATTACCTTCATTGATGATAGCACAAAAATAATGTAAAGATGAAGCTATAGTGAAAATTGTTCTCTTTGAGCATGATGTTGAATCCCAAACTTAATTAAAGGTTTAAGATGTGGAGAAGCTCTATATGAGTAACGTTGGTACTATAATGTGCCTAACATGTGGGGGAAGCTGTTCTATAAGCTAATTACTTTTTAAACAAGATTCCCCATAATTAAAGAGACTAGACACCATATAAGTTATGGAAGGTAATTAAACTTTCCTACAACTACTTGAAAATGTGGGGGTGTCTTGCAAAGGTAATGACCTTATTACTAAAGCAACTGAGAATAGCTCCCTAAATATGATCGATTGTATTTTCATTGGCTATATAAAATATAACAATGTATATCGATTTCTTGTGTATGAATTGAATAACCCTAAGATTCACAAACATACGATAATGGAAGCAAAGGATGCCTTTTCTTTGAAAATGCATTCACTTGTAAAGCTAGGGAAGTTGGTCAAAGTTCAATGAAACGAACTTCAAAGATTATCGATAAAGATGACTCAAATGATCAACAAGGGTTTGAGCTTGAAATAGAGCCACAAAGAAGTAAACGAGCAAGGGTAGAAAAATTCTTTGGATCATTTTTCTAAACTTTATGCTAGAGGTTGAATCTCAAACGTATAATGATGTTATACATTCATCTGAAGGCACCTTATGGAAGGATGCCATTAAGAGTGAAATTGATTCCATCATGCAAAACTATATGTGGGGAATTAGTGGATCTTTCTCCGTGAATTAAACCACTAAGTTTTGAAGAATTTTCAAACGGAAAATGAAAGTAGATGGAACAATTGATAAGTATAAGGCTAGATTTGTAATAAAAGGTTACCAAATCTCTTAACTATTTCGATACATAATTTCATGTATCAAGGATAACCTCCATAAGTATGATACTTACAATTGTCGCTTTGCGAAATCTGGACGTACATCGAATAGATGTTAAAAGAGCTTTTCTAAATGAAGATCTTGATGAAGAAATATACATGGAACAACCTGAGGGTTATGTAGTTTCAAGTCAAGAGAGAAAAGTATATAGATTGGTGAAGTCCTTGTATAGACTTAAACAAGCACCAAAGTAAAGACATGAGAAGTTCGATAATGTCATGATGACAAACGACTTCAAGATTAATGAGTGTGACAAATGTGTATATGTCAAAACTACTAACATTGGATATATTATTCTATGTTTGTATGTTAATAACATATTCATTGTTGGAAGCAACAATAAAATGGTAAATGTACCAAAGACTTGTCAAATTCAAGATTGACATGAAAAATATGAGATTAACTTATTTGATTTTGGGCATCCAAATCAAACGATCACTTGAAGGTCTCATATTGACGTAGTCAAACTACGCGGGCAATAGAAGTTTGGCAAGGATGTTTTCGACATAACCATAACTCCAATAAATACATGCCAACTTTTGTTCAGGAACAAAGACCAAAGTGTTGACCAAATAGATTCAATAGACCAAATATTGTTTCTACTGTGAGCAGTTCAAGTAGATTCACAAGCAATTCAAGTGAAAATCACTGGAAAACAATTGTGAGGGTATTGAGATATCTTAGATATACTCGAGATTATGAATTGTATTATTTCAGAGATCCTACTATTTAGAAGGATACTCCGATGCAATTGGATATCTGATATTCAAGATATCAAAGGCACAAGTGGATATGTCTTCACTCTGGGAGAAGGAATCGTGTCATGAAAATCCTTAAGAAAATGATTCTAATCAAATCCATAATAGAATTTGAGTTGTAGTTCTAGACAAGTCTAGAAAAGAAGTCGAATGGCTTCAGAAATTTCTTAAAGGATTTTCCTGAACGACCAAAGCCAATGCCCACAATTGGTAGAGCACAGAGCTTTGTGTATAATAGGTAAGTCGAGACATATGCGTCATCGACTTAATACCGTTAGACAACTGATTTCAAATGAAGTTATCTCTATTGATTTTTTGAAATCAAAGGATAACATTGCGGATCCACTAACCAAAGGGTTAAGTCGAGATCAAGTTAAAAAAACCTGAAAGGAATGAGACTAAAGCCCATGTAAATTTAAGGTGCTATGTGAAGGAAAACCCTACCTAGTTGACTGGAGATCCTAAGATCTAGGTTTAAAGGGACAACCTAATTGCATAGACCTGTGCGGTCACTGTAGGGGCTCTTATCCCCAAGTCCATTCCTATGATGTAAACAGTGATCAAAGTGGTTTAGGCTAAGTAATGCTTTTAATAACAATTATGTGCTTTTGTGAGTCAAGCAACATAAGTCATATATGTGAGAGTGAAGTGAGGCCGCTTCAATGAGACGATTGGGCATAGTTCTTTCAAACTCTTGCAGAACCAGGCGATGTCCACGGCCATATGGACATACCCATGAGAACTAATACTCTTGTCAGAGAGGTAGTTGTGTGAAGTATATCATCGTTTACATAAACGACAGAACAATTCAAGGACATTACGTCTACTGGTCAGCTAGTAAAGTAAATATACATTCACAAGGGAAGGTTCAAGGGTGGACACCTACCTATCCTATGCAGCTATCGATCGTAGAATCTATCACCACATCGAGTCAAAATGTTTTTGATTAAATCAATTTCATTCATGTGGGGGATCGTTGGAAAATTTTAATAATTTTGGAGCTTTGAATAAGAAATTGATTCAAATGTTGTTGAGGAAAATGTAGAACCAATTATTGGTTCGTAAATGTGCAGACGTGCACGACGTGTGTAACGCAAATGTCTGAATCAGTCTGGTCCTTCGTGGGCTTGCAGATATTTTGACCCAAATTTGAAATGAATTTTCCTCAAATAAAAGCATAAATTTGCCAAATTTTATCTTGGAATTAAAAGGGTAAATATTGGAAGTTAACTTTAATTCATATAATAATTTTGGAAATTTCTTTATAGGAGAATCAATTGATTCTCAATATTAAATGCTCCATTAGGTCAAAATTTCCACTTATACCCTCATGACAATCCTATAAATAGGGAGTAAAGCTTTTAGGTTTACAACAAACAAAAACCACCGAAAATTTTTATTGTTTTACTCTGTGGATTTTACAAGTGGTTTTCGGTGATAGACGAAGGCAAAGGTCGGTTCGTGATCTCCATAGCAGTGCAACTGTGGTTGATCTTATGTTGTTGTATCCTGGGAGACAGACGACCAATGAACTCGAGCACCATAGGAGTGGCCGAAAATCTGTCTTAAGGAAACTGCGTTCGTGCAGGCCTCAACACGTTTCTTTTGGTTCCAAATCGGTTTTATTTTTAAATTGTTGTATTGTTCTTATTTTTGTATTGTTCGTTAAATAATATTATTCTATTTTATTATTTATTCTTGGATTAACGCTTATTTTCTAACAAATATTACAAAAATAGTGGTCAATAGCTACAATTTAGGATCATTGTTGGAGTAATGCTTGCTTGTGTTTGGAACTAGGTCAAGTACTAAATATTATCTGTAATTTATAATTGCACTTGAATTTCATATATGGAGAAGATGAGTAGAAAGGTTCGTTTCTTGTTTATTGTTTTTTTATATATTTTTTTGGAATTTCATAGATGGAGAAGATGATGTTCGGGGAATCAATAGCATTAGTAGATAGATTATTATGCACCCTCGGGACATGATGTCCCCATGGAACCGATAGGTCTGGGGGATGATGAGCCCATAGGGTAGGAGGGTATGGGGCAGGATGAGCCCAATACACTTCTAAGACATGATGTCCCCATGGAGCCGGAGGATTTGGGGGATGATGAGCCCATGGAGTAGGAGGGTCTGAGGCAGTATAAGCTCACGAGGTAGCAATAGTAGCAAATGGATCATGATGCACCTCCGGAGCACGTTGTCCCCAAGGAGCATCCTCGAGGCTGTAGAGGAGTAAAAAAAGATATATAAGGAGCGGGCTGACAGTATCTATCTAGAAAATATCTTTCCTGGTGACTAGAAAAGAAAAATACGAGCTCCCTCCATGTATGAACATGAAAATATTAAAGGAATTCACATAAGTATAACTAATTGGCACATATTTTTTGTTTTAAGAGTTTGCATGACAAGTTAATAAGTGTTGGAAAATATGGCTGGCCGATTTTATTGTGTTAAATCTATAGAAGAAGATGAATTGGGCAACTAACTGATTCGTTTGCATGGATATAAAGGTAGGATTTTTTGCTTTTGCTTATAAGGGTTGAATTTCTTCTTCTACATATAGTTATTAGTAAGTTGTTCTCTGGTTATTGGTGATTTGGTAACACAATATTTTGCAGATGTAGACATTTTTATGTTGGTTATGTAGCTAAAGAAAATCTTCATTAGGTGGTTGTTGCAACTGGTGTAACAGTACAGACACCTGGTAACAACATAATTGATGAGCTCATGTTTTATTCTTTTGCTTTGGATGAAAACATGGTATAGGTTGTGCTTTTGGCTTGCTTATAAATTTCAGACATTTAAAATTAACTATAAGTAACTTCCAATTTGATTCTATCGTATGTGCTTGCATAGTTAGAGATGTTTGTTCATACATGGAGGGAGTTCGTATTTTTCTTTTTTGGTCACTGAGAAGAATATATTCTAGATAGATATGGTTGGTATGTTGTTTAGATATCTCTCTTAATCCTATGCTACTTTGAGGATGCTCTATGGGGACACTGTGCCCCAAAGGTGTATCATGATCCATCTGTTGTTGTTGCTATGTGGGCTCATACTTCCACAGACTCTCCTCTGAGCTCATTATCCCTCGGACCCTCCGGCTCTATGGGGACATCATTTCCTAGAGGTGCATTGGGCTCATACTACCTCAGACCCTCCTGCCACATGGGCTCATCTTCCCCCAAACCCTTCGCTCCATGAGGACATCATGTCTTAGAGGTGCATTGGGCCCATCTTGCCCCAAGGGCTCATCATCCCCCAGACCCACCGGCTCCATGGGGACATCACGTCCTAAAGGTGCATAATAATCTATCTACTGTTGTTGATTCCTCGAACCTTCATGCTCATCTTCTCCATCTATGAAATTAGAATATAAAAGAAGCAATAGACAAGAAACGGACCTTCATGCTCATCTTCTCCATCTATAAAATTCAAGTTCAAGTTCCCATTACAAATTAGATATAATCTTTAGTACTTGACCTAGTTCCAAGCACAAGTAAGCATTACTCCAACAAAGATCCTAAATTGCAGCCATTGATCATTATTTTTTGTAATATCCGAGGTCCTTGGCCACCTTGGCCTCCTTGTGGTCCCATTCCTCTGGGCCCGGCCTCGCCTCCCACTCCCGGTGGATGAGGTGGTGGTGGTGGAGGTGGTGGAGGAGCTCCAACTCCAACCACTGGCTCTCCCACTTGAGCCTCAACTCTCACAACTGGCTCAACTCTCGGAGCCTCTGCCCGTGGTTCCGGTCGAACCATCCTAGGCCTCCCACGTGGTCTCATGGTTCAACTAGCAAGGTAAAACTACAACAAGAAACAGATAAGGATTACGTTAGTCAAAGCAAGGGTCCAATAGTGCTCAAGTATTCCTCTTTCAAAAATCTTTTTAAATTAAGTAATAGTAGCAATGGGCACTCACTCTATACTAGACACAACAGTTCAAGCATTCCAAACATCATATGATAAATCAAGCATCAAGCAACACAAGCATTTAACACATTAATCTTACCTCACTTACCTGCCCGAGGTCTCGGTAACCTCAGGCTCTGATACCAACAAATGTAACCCCCTCGTCCCGGTCTGGTCGGATGACCGGTCCGAGTGGGCCACGCGGGGAAAACCGAAGCGAAACCCGTTAAGGTTTCCCCTCGGTTAACGACCCAGAAAACCTTTTTTTTCTTATCTTGTCTACATACATAAATTAGACCTAAGTGTGTCCCAACAGCGGAAGATACAATCATGAAACAATTCACCGACCAAACAAACATAAACAGTCCATTTTTCTTCATTACAGCAGGCCGTTTCGAAACACCTATAGGGTGTTCCGAAACGCCCTGACCTGGTCAACGAACCTGGGTCAACCACAAGGTGACCGTTCCGAAACAGGGGTGACCCGTATCGGAACGACCTTGACGGTCAATATCTCGTGGTCAACGAGATTTGACCATTTCGGAACTTCAAAGGCCCGTTTCGGAACGGCTTCATCTCGCCAATTTCTCAAAATTACAGTGGCAAAAACGTTTCAGAACGACCCTCATCCGTTTCGAAACGGCAGGTCATTTACGCAGGGCCGTTTCGGAACACGGGGACCCGTTCCGAAACACCCCCTGTCTGTAGACTTTTCTGGGCTGTTTTGGGGCACAAGGATGCCCCAAAACACCTCCAAAACACCAAGCAACATCAAGACAAACAACTTAAGGCATAGCAACCATACAAGCATACATATATAAGCCAAGGGACTCAATCAAACATGGATTAAAGCATTCATACATGGCATCCTAGTTAAAGAGCAATTTAAGCAATATTGGCATACTCCAAAAACACAAAGGACCTTAAAAGGAACAAGACTTCTTGAAAGGTTTGCACTCATACACTATGCAACCTAAACATTCTAAAGCATACCATCAAACATCAAACATTCATCATAGTATAGCATGCTTACAACCCATGATCAATCCAAAAACAACATCAATCAAATGAGTCACACACGCTCATACAAAGACCCTTGCCACATTGCTAGCTATTACAAAATCGGTAACCATACTTGAGCTACAAACTTGGAAGCCCTTCTTGCCTTGCCTCGAGCTAACACCACGCTAATGATCTGCATTGTTGAACATTGAGAGCGTAAGCTATAAGCTTAGTGAGGGTGCTCTAAAACGAAGAACATCAACAATGCAGGGTTCAAGCATGTAATCCTAGTCTCACACATATCAAGCATTGCATATAAACAAGTAGACTTAGCTAGTCTTTCAAGTGGCATATATGGTCTCTCAATCCTAGCAAGATTTCACATCAATATCAATTATCATACACAATACCATATATCAAAACCACATATCACCATCATATATCACATTACATAAACAAGTTTAATTGGCCACTTTAATTACCCCGATTGTGCGGATTAAAACCTTGACAACACTTTACCTCGGTGGGATTCCACTCATCACCGGACCTTGCATGTGCAGGATTCCACTCATTGCCACATGCCCTACGGATGGGATTCCACTCATCATCCCGTAGAAATATATAAAAAGCTTCCGGTGGAATGTTACATCACCGTACTCCTCCTTGATGACTTAACGCCATCAAGGCCACGTACGTTTTGACTCAATTTGTGTGCACACTATCCTAATGATCGATCATTTACAACCGGTAATTATCTTAGTGCCAATTATCATTATCACATCACATATCATCAACCACACTCATGCTCATCACATACATATACATATCATGACATACATGCATAACTTATCCACATTTCTCAAGAGCATAGATAGGCCAACACAAGCATTCAAAAGAAATCAATAGCTAAAATCAACAACATGAATTAAATGGAAATGGCCTACCAAGCACATTTCTCTAACACACTAAACACACTCGAACCATACTTTAAAACAAGTTTGAAACCACTCACCGCCCTTCCTTAGCAAATCGAACAATCCTCCTACGCACCCGGATTCGGTCCCAAAGCTCCTTCAACGTTTCCCCTTGCTTCTAGCCATGCAAAACACACTTATTACACCACAATTCAATGCTAAAGCTCAACTATCAATTCACTTCACAACATAAACCAAATTTCACAAATTCCCCAAATCACAAAATCTCCCAAAACTCAATTTTCGTGCTTCCCAAATCCCTTGCTGAAAAACCCACTTCCAAACACTCAAATGGCTTCCAAAGCATCCCAAAACACTCTCATACCATAGGTAGACCAACAGCCCATCAATTTCAACACAAAACCCACCAAAAACTCAAGTTTTACAACCTTAAATCTAGCCCTAAGACCTTACTACGAATTTCTATCAAAATTCAACCAAATTAAAGTATATGGTGTATTTCATCATGCTTAAACAAACCCCCAATATAATTTAACAAAACAATTTGAAAAGCCCCATCAAAACCCCAAATTTCTTATGAACCCTAATTTTCAAAACCCAATGTTTTTGAAATCCAAGACCATGGTTAGATAGAGGTTGAAGAGGAGAGTTAGAAAACATAATTACCTTTGCAAAACACCTTGAATTGAGGAAGAAAATGAATGGAATAGTGTTTTAGGTTTGAAAGAGTTTAGGAGGGGTTTATGGTGTTTTTGACGTTGGATTTGGAATAAAGGGGGAGGAAGACAACTTTTTTGTTAAAGTGGTCTTGCTTTACAAGACTTTTGGGTAAAATTACAATATGAGTCCTCCTCCTTTTACTAAAGTTCGATTAGGTCATTATTTAGGTTGAATCGATTAAATTAAGTTTTATTGACTCGAACTATAAACCCGGTTAACTCCTAGGCCCAAAACACGGGTGTTACAACTCTCTCCCACTTAAGGAATTTCGTCCCCGAAATTACCTGACTGAAAGAGATACGGAAACTGCTTTTCCATATCCTCCTTCCTCTCCCAAGTGGCCTCGTCCACACCTCTACGTTGCCACCGCACCTTCACTAGCTCAATTGATCTACCCCTCAACACCTTACTGTCAGAAGCCAAAATCTCAACGGGCTCTTCCTCATAAGTCAAATCCGGATTCAATTCAATTTCTTCTACGGGCATAACATGTGATGGATCAGACCTATACTTACGAAGCATGGAGACATGGAATACATCGTGTATCTTCTCTAACTAAGATGGCAAGCGCAACTGATAAGCAACGGGACCAACCCTCTTCACAATCTCATACGGTCCTATGTACCTCGGACTCAATTTCCTTTTTCGGCCGAATCTCATCACCTTTTTCCACGGAGACACCTTCAAGAACACCTTCTCACCCACTGAGAACTCAACTTCCTTCCTCTTCAAATCGGCATAGGACTTCTGCCTATCCGAAGCAGCCTTCAAACGATCACAAATCAATTTTACCTTTTCGGTTGTCCCTTTTAGCAAATCCGGCATAGGTAACAGTTTCTGTCCTACCTCGGCCCAACACACTGGAGTTCTACACTTTCGACCATACAAGGCCTCATACGGAGCCATCTGAATGCTCGACTGAAAACTGTTATTGTACGCAAACTCTACTAGAGGCAAATGCTTCTCCCAAGTACCCTGAAAGTCAATGATACAACATCGCAACATATCCTCTAAGATCTGAATAACCCTCTCTGACTGACCATCTGACTGAGGATGATAAGAAGTGCTGAAGTTCAAACGGGTACCCAAAGCTGTATGCAAACACTCCCAAAATCTCGAAGTAAACCGCGGATCTCTATCTGACACAATGGACTTCGGCACACCATGTAACCTCACAATCTCACCAATGTACAAATCGGCCAATCTATCTAAGGTGTAAGTAGTGTTGACTGCCAAGAAGTGAGCACACTTCGTAAAACGATCTACTATCACCCAAACTGAGTTCTTCTTCGTAGGAGTCAAAGGCAAGCCCGAAACAAAATCCATAGTGATGTTCTCCCACTTCCATTCCGGAATTCTCAACAGCTGTAACAAACCTGAGGGAACCTGATGTTCCGCCTTCACCCTCTGACACACTAAGCACTTACTCACAAAGTCGGCTACATCTCTCTTCAAGCCAACCCAAAAGTACTCATTCTTCAAATCACGGTACATCTTCGTACTTCCAGGATGCATAGCAAACGGACTACTGTGGGCTTCAGTCAAGATCGTACGTCTCAAGTCACTGTCTTCTGGCACAACTATTCTATTTTTGAAACACAGAACCCCATCAGTGTTGAAGCTGAAATCTGAAGATCTACCTTCGGCTATATCTTGCACGTGAGGTGCCAAAGATCTATCTAAGAGCTGTTTCTCTCGTATCAACTGACCTAGAGTAGGTTTAACCTGAAGCTCGGCTATCAAGCCACCATCTCCGGACAAACTCAATCTAGCAAACATAGCTCTCAAGTCTACAGCCACCTTTCTACTCAATGCATCGGCCACTACATTGGCCTTTCCCGGATGGTACTCAATAGTAAGATCATAGTCTTTTAGCAACTCTAACGACCTACGCTGTATGAGATTCAAATCTCGCTGAGTCATAATGTACTTCAAACTCTTGTGATCGGTGTATACTGTGCATTTCTCACCATACAAATAATGCCTCCAAATCTTCAAAGCAAACACAACTGCCGCTAACTCTATGTCATGGGTCGGATAGTTGCGCTCATGAGTCTTCAACTGTCTTGAGGCATAAGCCACTACTCTTCGGTCTTGCATCAGAACACATCCTAACCCTACATAAGAGGCATCACTATAAATCACATAGTCCTTCCCGGACTCAGGCTGAATCAAGATCGGTGCTTGGGTCAAAGCTTCTTTCAATTTTTCAAAGGCTCTCTGTCTTGCATCTGTCCACTCAAACTGAACACTCTTCTGAAGTAACTGTGTCAATGGAGCGGCTAATTTAGAGAAACCCTCTACAAATCTCCTATAGTATCCGGCTAAGCCTAGGAAGCTACGTACTTCCGTCACTAACTTCGGTTGCTTCCACTCAACAATGGCTTCAATCTTCTTCGGATCAACTCTAATGCCTTCAGCTGACACTACATGTCCTAAGAAGACTACCTCTCGGATCCAGAATTCACACTTGCTGAGCTTCGCATACAACTGAATATCTAGCAAAGTCTTCAAAACAAGTCTCAAGTGTTGGTCGTGGTCTTCTTCAGTTCGCGAGTACACCAAGATGTCATCAATAAATACAACTACAAACTGATCTAGATACTGATGAAAAATCCTTTTCATCATGTCCATGAAAGCTGCCGGTGCATTAGTCAACCCAAAGGGCATGACTAAAAACTCATAGTGTCCATACCTAGTCCTAAAGGCCGTCTTCGGTACATCAACCTCTCTAACCTTTAGCTGGTAGTAACCTGATCTCAAATCAATCTTCGAAAAGACAGACGCCCCTCTCAACTGATCAAACAAGTCATCAATTCTAGGCAATGGATATTTGTTCTTCACTGTCAACTGGTTTAACTGTCTGTAATCTATGCACATTCTCATACTTCCATCCTTCTCCTTCACAAACAGTACTGGTGCACCCCAAGGTGAAGAACTAGGCCTAATAAAACCTCTATCTGTCAATTCTTGCAACTGAGTCTTCAACTCTTTCAATTCTTTCGGTGCCATACGATACGGAGCAATCGAAACAGGAGCTGAATCAGAATAAGTCTCAATGCTGAACTCTACCTCTCTGTCCGGTGGTAACCCTGGCAATTCTTCCGGAAACACACTAGGAAAATCACATACTGTCCGGATGTCCTGAGGTCTAACCTCACTCATGTTAGGGTTCATCACATACGCTAAGTATGCTTCACACCCTAACTCAACTAATTTCTTGGCCTCTAACACTGAAACCACATTGGACAAGAACTTCACGTTCTCACCCACCACTACAATCTCATAATCATTTGTGAGCTTCAAAGAAATCCGTTTAGTTTCAAAATCTATCCTAGCTCTATGCTCCGTGAGCCAATCCATACCCAGAATCACATCAAAACCATAGAAGGGAAGTTCCATCATATCCACTGGAAACACATGCCCCTGAACCATCAACGGACACCTTCGGTACATCTTCCTAACCACTACCGTGTCCCCAAAGGAACTAGTAACACTAACTCCTACCTCTAACAACTCACAAGGCAAATTCAAAGACTGTGCATGCTCACTCAATATGTAGGAATGTGTAGACCCAGAGTCAATCAAAGAAAGAAAACCCAAAGACTGTATCGAGAAGTTACCTGCGATCACATCGGTGTCATACTGCTCCCCGCGCTGAGCGTAAACCCTAGCCTGACCTCCGCCCTCTGGCTGGACTGCAACAACATGAGCTAAATTCCTCTGACCATCGTTCCTCGGCTGGAAGTTACCTCTACCGCGCCCGCGACCTCTCTGAAAATCATTGGCTCTAGCAGGAGCCTGAGCTGGTGCCTGTCCCACCTGATGTGGACAGTCACGCCTAATGTGGTCTCTAGCACCACAACTCCAACAAGAGTGATAATTTCCCCAACACTCACCGGTGTGGTTCCTCCCGCAGGTAGCACATGTGGGCAACTTCCCACCAGCTCTCTGGCCCTGGTGGCCCCTACCGTGGTTACTGCCACCACGCCTATGATCATACTGATGCCGGTTGTCCCGATGCCTCTTGGCATCACCTCTATCAAAGTTGCTGGACCTCTTACCCGTACTAGATCCACCTGACCGCCTGGTCAAACTCAAACTGTGCTCTAAGTCCTTGGCACTCGAGACCAAGACATCAAAATCAATGTAATCAGAAGCTAGAGTATAAGTCTTGATCTCCTCATTCAGCACATATCGGAAGCGGTTACAACGCTCCACCTCAGTAGGTACAAGTTCAGGTGCATACTGACTCAGTCTGACGAATCGGATCTCATAATCAGTCACGGACATACTCCCCTGAAGCAATGCCATAAACTCTCTCTTCCTCTCATCGAGGTATCGCGGACCCAAATACTTCTTCCGGAAAGCTGTCTCAAAGAACCCCCAAGTGATCTCGGTCTCATCCATCCCCGAAGTAACGGTGACCCACCAGGTGTAGGCATCACCCTGAAGCAGAGACTCAACACATCCCAACTTGCGCTCACCAGTACATCCCATCTGAGCAAGAATACGGACGGTCTTCTCAAACCACATCTCTGACCTCTCCGGAGTAGCACCTCTAAACTCTTCGGCCCCAAGGCCCCGAAGTCTCTCTAATGGTAATCTGGTGCCCTCACCCTGATGATGAGCTGCCTGACCTCCAGCTACTGCAGCCTGGAATGCCCCGGCTATTGCCTGAACCAACGGAGCTAAGTCAATCCTGGCCGGTCCTTGGCCACCTTGGCCTCCTTGTGGTCCCATTCCTCTGGGCCCGGCCTCGCCTCCCACTCCCGGTGGAGGAGGTGGTGGTGGTGGAGGTGGTGGAGGAGCTCCAACTCCAACCACTGGCTCTCCCACTTGAGCCTCAACTCTCACAACTGGCTCAACTCTCGGAGCCTCTGCCCGTGGTTCCGGTCGAACCATCCAAGGCCTCCCACGTGGTCTCATGGTTCAACTAGCAAGGTAAAACTACAACAAGAAACAGATAAGGATTACGTTAGTCAAAGCAAGGGTCCAATAGTGCTCAAGTATTCCTCTTTCAAAAATCTTTTTAAATTAAGTAATAGTAGCAATGGGCACTCACTCTATACCAGACACAACAGTTCAAGCATTCCAAACATCATATGATAAATCAAGCATCAAGCAACACAAGCATTTAACACATTAATCTTACGTCACTTACCTGCCCGAGGTCTCGGTAACCTCAGGCTCTGATACCAACAAATGTAACCCCCTCGTCCCGGTCTGGTCGGATGACCGGTCCGAGTGGGCCACGCGGGGAAAACCGAAGCGAAACCCGTTAAGGTTTCCCCTCGGTTAACGACCCAGAAAACCTTTTTTTTCTTATCTTGTCTACATACATAAATTAGACCTAAGTGTGTCCCAACAGCGGAAGATACAATCATGAAACAATTCACCGACCAAACAAACATAAACAGTCCATTTTTCTTCATTACAGCAGGCCGTTTCGAAACACCTATAGGGTGTTCCGAAACGCCCTGACCTGGTCAACGAGCCTGGGTCAACCACAAGGTGACCGTTCTGAAACAGGGGTGACCCGTATCGGAACGACCTTGACGGTCAATATCTCGTGGTCAACGAGATTTGACCGTTTCGGAACTTCAAAGGCCCGTTTCGGAACGACTTCATCTCGCCAATTTCTCAAAATTACAGTGGCAAAACCGTTTCGGAACGACCCTCATCCGTTTCGACACGGCAGGTCATTTACGCAGGGCCGTTTCGGAACACGGGGACCCGTTCCGAAACACCCCCTGTCTGTAGACTTTTCTGGGCTGTTTTGGGGCACAAGGATGCCCCAAAACACCTCCAAAACACCAAGCAACATCAAGACAAACAACTTAAGGCATAGCAACCATACAAGCATACATATATAAGCCAAGGGACTCAATCAAACATGGATTAAAGCATTCATACATGGCATCCTAGTTAAAGAGCAATTTAAGCAATATTGGCATACTCCAAAAACACAAAGGACCTTAAAAGGAACAAGACTTCTTGAAAGGTTTGCACTCATACACTATGCAACCTAAACATTCTAAAGCATACCATCAAACATCAAACATTCATCATAGTATAGCATGCTTACAACCCATGATCAATCCAAAAACAACATCAATCAAATGAGTCACACACGCTCATACAAAGACCCTTGCCACATTGCTAGCTATTACAAAATCGGTAACCATACTTGAGCTACAAACTTGGAAGCCCTTCTTGCCTTGCCTCGAGCTAACACCACGCTAATGATCTGCATTGTTGAACATTGAGAGCGTAAGCTATAAGCTTACTGAGGGTGCTCTAAAACGAAGAACATCAACAATGCAGGGTTCAAGCATGTAATCCTAGTCTCACACATATCAAGCATTGCATATAAACAAGTAGACTTAGCTAGTCTTTCAAGTGGCATATATGGTCTCTCAATCCTAGCAAGATTTCACATCAATATCAATTATCATACACAATACCATATATCAAAACCACATATCACCATCATATATCACATTACATAAACAAGTTTAATTGGCCACTTTAATTACCCCGATTGTGCGGATTAAAACCTTGACAACACTTTACCTCGGTGGGATTCCACTCATCACCGGACCTTGCATGTGCGGGATTCCACTCATCGCCACATGCCCTACGGATGGGATTCCACTCATCATCCCGTAGAAATATATAAAAAGCTTCCGGTGGAATGTTACATCACCGTACTCCTCCTTGATGACTTAACGCCATCAAGGCCACGTACGTTTTGACTCAATTTGTGTGCACACTATCCTAATGATCGATCATTTACAACCGGTAATTATCTTAGTGCCAATTATCATTATCACATCACATATCATCAACCACACTCATGCTCATCACATACATATACATATCATGACATACATGCATAACTTATCCACATTTCTCAAGAGCATAGATAGGCCAACACAAGCATTCAAAAGAAATCAATAGCTAAAATCAACAACATGAATTAAATGGAAATGGCCTACCAAGCACATTTCTCTAACACACTAAACACACTCGAACCATACTTTAAAACAAGTTTGAAACCACTCACCGCCCTTCCTTAGCAAATCGAACAATCCTCCTACGCACCCGGATTCGGTCCCAAAGCTCCTTCAACGTTTCCCCTTGCTTCTAGCCATGCAAAACACACTTATTACACCACAATTCAATGCTAAAGCTCAACTATCAATTCACTTCACAACATAAACCAAATTTCACAAATTCCCCAAATCACAAAATCTCCCAAAACTCAATTTTCGTGCTTCCCAAATCCCTTGCTGAAAAACCCACTTCCAAACACTCAAATGGCTTCCAAAGCATCCCAAAACACTCTCATACCATAGGTAGACCAACAGCCCATCAATTTCAACACAAAACCCACCAAAAACTCAAGTTTTACAACCTTAAATCTAGCCCTAAGACCTTACTACGAATTTCTATCAAAATTCAACCAAATTAAAGTATATGGTGTATTTCATCATGCTTAAACAAACCCCCAACATAATTTAACAAAACAATTTGAAAAGCCCCATCAAAACCCCAAATTTCTTATGAACCCTAATTTTCAAAACCCAATGTTTTTGAAATCCAAGACCATGGTTAGATAGAGGTTGAAGAGGAGAGTTAGAAAACATAATTACCTTTGCAAAACACCTTGAATTGAGGAAGAAAATGAATGGAATAATGTTTTAGGTTTGAAAGAGTTTAGGAGGGGTTTATGGTGTTTTTGACGTTGGATTTGGAATAAAGGGGGAGGAAGACAACTTTTTTGTTAAAGTGGTCTTGCTTTACAAGACTTTTGGGTAAAATTACAATATGAGTCCTCCTCCTTTTACTAAAGTTCGATTAGGTCATTATTTAGGTTGAATCGATTAAATTAAGTTTTATTGACTCGAACTATAAACCCGGTTAACTCCTAGGCCCAAAACACGGGTGTTACAAAAGTTTATATAATTCTGTAACATAACATCTCAAAAGATGTCAATTTACCATTTTATACAATTGAAACATATAGTATTTGGCCTTTCGGAGTAACTTCTACCAATTTCAGACTCTGAAATGCATGTAATTCAGTATGGGTAGACCATGTACTTTAAATAGGCAAAACCGACCAAAACAACATTAAATGTAACAAATTGTTCTCATCTTTTACCTGTTGCTTTTACACATTCCAACATTAAATTTTCAGCAATTAAGGTAGAAAACAGAATAAAAATATGAACATAAATGGTTTTCAAATGAATCTCTTAATTGATTGTTTTCAACTTTCAAATTAGCATATCAAATATATATAATAAATGCCTCACAAGTATGTGTTAAAGACACTTTTCAAGCAATTGGCGGCTTTAGAATCTGAAAATACAAAGGGTAAAATATTTGTACTTAATTTTACATGTGGATTAATGTATATTAACCAACCAAGTACACATAGCTCTATGTTTAAAAAAGTGTAATTTTCAGCAATGATATAATACATATTATGTCGCGTGTTTAAGACTCAATTCATAAAATAAACTCAATTAGATGATATAGCATTCACATGAACCATTAGCATGTCATAAGTTTAGTCAAACACAAGAACAATGAGCACAAAGAATTAAGGATACAAGTTCAAGTTTCAATTACAAATTAGATATCATCTTTAGTATTTGACCTAGTTCCAAGCACAAGCAAGCATTACTCCAAAAATGATCTTAAATTGTAGCTATTGGCCACTATTTTTAGTAATATCTAAGGTTTACAATATGGTAAATAACAATTCAGCTAAAGGATGTTCCTCCTCTTTCGAACTTAAAGTACCATTTTATATAATAGAAACATATAGAATTTGGCCTTTCAGAGTAACTTCTACCCGTTTTAAACTCCAAAATGCATGTAATTCAGTATTGGTTCTCATCTTTTACCTATTGGTTCTCATCTTTTACCTATTGGTTTTAAACATTTCTGACATTAAATTTTTAGCAATTAAGGTGGAAAACAGAACAAAAAATATGGACAAGAAATAATTTTTATATGGTATAATTAAAAAATTGTCAAAAATTTAAAATATCCAACATGTTAATTTTTGAAGAACAAGTGAAAATTGAAAAAAATTCAAGAGTTAAAAAACATAAAGCATGATCTCATAATCATAAAACATCAAAAACCTTAATATAGATTGATTAGAAAATCAAATTATCTCATTTGAAATATTAAAAAGATATATTTTGAGATATACCTTCAAGAGAATGATGATTTTGAACAGAGAGAGATATGATTCCACGCAATAGATAAGAATGAAAAATTTTGGTGAAAATTTGAAGAAAACCAAAATTAGGGTTGAGAGGATATGTGGCTTTGTTGTATGAGAAGAAGAAACCTAACGAAAAATAAGGTTGAAAATAAGTTCAAAAGTCGTTCGATTATGTTCTGCCCTAGGAGTTTCGAAACATTAGGTGTAGTTTCGAAATTGCACATGAAGTTTCGATACTCCAAATGAAACTATAAAGCTAGTTTCGAAACTATGGTAGAGGTTTCAAAACTCTTTGAGTAAAATTCATAAATAAGACCGTTATAGCTTATAGTTTCGAAACTTGCACAAGAGTTTTGAAACTCTTGCATAAGTTGCGAAACTTTCCCATAGTTTCTAAACCTAGAACTTTACTGTTTTGACTAGTATTGAAACAGTTGGTATAGTTTCGAAACTTTGTGTACAGTTTCAAAATGGTCTCTTTAGTTTCGAAACTCTACTCCAGAAAAGCAATTTGAGTAAAATTCATAAATAAGACCATTACAACCCATAGTTTCAAAACTTGCACGATAGTTTAAAAACTCACGTATAAGTTTCAAAACTTGCCGATAGTTTCGAAAATTAAAACCTTACTATTTTGACTAGTGTCAAAACTTCTAGAATCGTTTCGAAACTTTGTCTAAAGTTTTGAAAGTGTAACCTTAGTTTAAAAACTCTACTCCAAAAAATCAATTTCAAAAAAGTTTTTGAATTTGTGAAGATGTTTAAGTTGTAAGAATGAAGTCAAAATACTTCGATATTAGTTTTGACATGAAAAAAATACTTTAAACTTATTTTAAAAATTTTAAACAAATTTTACAAATAATTTATTAAGTTATATCAAAATTAATCATAAATCTATCAAACACACCTCCAATAAAATTTGTTCATTTAATAAATAAATATAACATTTCAATTTATACTAGTTTATTTTAATTGTTTTTTATTGCATTCTGCATATGCCAGCTAAGAGTTTAAATTTATATGCTATCAGTGACTTTCAACTAGTACGATCCTATTATTTCTGAGTGGCTTTAAGATACTGATTTAACTTTTGAAGTCGGTAACTTGAATTTGTATGATATGATTGATCTATAAGAAGTTCTCTGATGTTTTCTGATATACCCTTTACTATCGAGGTATGATTTGAAAGCATGTCATTAAAGTTTATTTTATTCATGCATAATCAAAAGTAAACTCGGATTTAGTTCTGAGTAAGTATGTTGAATAGTCCTCCTATTCTCATAATTACTAATCTGTGTACTTGAAAAATTCTAAATTTAACATTACATGAAGGAACATCCAGTGCCAAAATAAGAGATCATAACCCCATTTTTCTTTATCAACCAGCATCATTCATAAAATTAAACCTAACACACCCACCATAGACCAAAAAAATTAAATAAAGTGCAGAGAAGACACTTATAACTTTTCACCAACGACTTTCCTCAGCTAGAAAAAAAAGCATCTCTAACTATGCAAGCACACATGATATAATCAAATTGAAAGTTGCTTAAAGTTTATTTTAAATGTTTAAAATTTATAAGCAAGCCAAAAGCACAACTTATACTATGTTATCATCCAAAGAAAAAGAATAAAATAAGAGCTCATAAATTATGTTGTTAACATGTGTCTATATGGTTCCACCAATTGTAACAGTCACTCAAAGAAGATCTTCTTTAGCTACACGACCAACACTTAAAATGTGTACATATGCAAAATAAAGTGTTACCGAATCACCAATAACCAAAAAATAACTTACTAATAACCATAGACAGAACAAGAAATTCAACCTTTATAAGCAAAAGCAAAAATAATTTGATCTTTACAACCATGCAGAAGAAACAACTTGTGGCCCAATTCATCTTCTTCTTTTTTTGGATTTAACACAACATATTCGGCAAGCCATATTTTCCAACATTTATTAACTTGTCATGCAAACTCTTATGTGAATTCTTTTAAATTTTTCATGTTCATACATAGATGGAGTTCATTTTATTTTCTTTTTCGGTCACTGTAAGGATATTTTCTAGATAGATATCATCAGTTCGCTTCTTAGATATCTTTCTTACTCCTTTACTGCCTCGAGGATGCTCCATAGGGACACCGTGCTCCGGAGGTGCATCATGACCCACCTACTACTACTGCTATCGCGTGGGCTCATATTGCCCCCATACCCTTTTTCCCATCAACTCATCATCCCCTGGACCCTCCGAATTTATGGGGACATCATATTCTAGAGTTGCATTTGGCTCATACTACCATACACCCTCATGTCCCACGTTCTCATCATCCCACGAACCTTTTAAAATATTCATGAAATAGAGAACAAGGTCGTCGATTTCTTTTATCCATGCATGTTTTATACAACCTATCATGCAGCCATTTATCAAAGGAAAGTTATATGGACGATTTTGCATATCTAGGTCTATTTCATTTGCAAATATTTTTTCTTGGGTTTAAGCAACCAAGATGCAACATGCGGTATATACTCTAATATAAATGCCTACAAAAAAAAGTAAAATGTTAATTCACATGAAATAAAGAGCAAAACTACTAAACATATTCATGAGTAGCTAGTTTGGTCACTATTTTAGCTCTAATTACTCTTAAATGGTTGATTTGTGGTACTGAATTGTGGTTTATTGTGTGCTTTTTGTGCAGGACTTTGTGTAACCCCCTAGACCCACCTATGCGTTACAACGGATCCTAGGAAGTCACATTAGGGTCACAAGAGCGACCCACAGTAAAAATATACATAAAAACATATTTCTTCAAAACACTTATTAAACTGTAAAATCAACTTTTGTTTAAAATACCATTTCGAGAAGTCATTTAAACATATAACAGAAATTTCAGAAAGTGCTTTACAAATACTATCATAAAATAATACATGATATACATGCCGACTAACTATGCAGAATCGTACTCCAAAGGCAACACCGAGTCAACTCCGAACACTGCTGTCAACCATTATACCATGATATATTCTTTTAACCTGCGATGGTAAAACCAACGTGAGCTTGGAAAAGCTCAGTAATACAGAACTACCAGAAGATGCTATAAGCTCATACAAATATATGGTAGGCATAACATTTTCATGATGATTCAAGCAGTGACAGTCCTCTATTCCTTTCTGTTATTTCAGGGTAACATTATACTTGAGATTAACGGTACTTGTTCTTTACTTAATTATCGAGTAACAGACGAGAATTTTACAAGCTGATAGATTACAAAGATGGAAACAAAAAGTTTAATGTCTAGTGTGTTCCAATAGGTGCATATCAAACAGGCATAAATGCATACCAATCATATCATGAGAACACAATATTTATCCATGCAAATGTCTAAGTGCATGCAAGGGTTCACTAGTAACTACCCTCCAACCTTACACCAATATGCAGTCCCCCAGAACTGCATCTATAAGGACTTACTCTAGGCCCGATGGGCATAGGTGCCACCTAAGGGGATGCCTTAGGTCCATAAGGACTTACCCTAGGCCCGATGGGCATAGGTGCCACCTAATGGGATACCTTAGGTCCATAAGGACTTACCCTAGGCCCGATGGGTATAGGTGCCACTGAAGGGGAGACCTTGAGTCAATAAGGACTTACCCTAGGCCTGATGGGCATAGGTGCCACTCAAGGGGAGACCTTGAGTCCATAAGGATTTACCAGCTTGATCAGGGCTGTACCAACAGAGACTTCATAACATAACCCAACAGTATACCCAGATAGTAATTAGTGTTCAGATTCCAGACATGGGTAACATAATATATGTGACAGATATATTTTATTCATAACATCATAAATGGAAGAATTCATGCTTTTGACAGATAAATGAGCATACTATTGAGTAGAGCAGACATTTCATCATTCATCATGCAAACAGATTGTACCATCATAGGTCAAGCAATCACATAACAAGTATACAGATTGAGCAAACATACATCAAGTAGGCAGAGTGTCATCAAACATAATATTATTCATTCAACAGGATATAGCACACATGAAACACACTAGGTGGGACAGATTATATCTTGGAGATACTTGGCATTTACAGAAGGGGGGCATATTAAACTTTTGACGATTTGAACGGATTTCTGAAACGTGACCCTTATTAAAAGGGGTTCATACTAACGATTTAGCCCAGATATTCAGGAGGGGATACATCAGGATCTTGAGAGTTTAGGCATAACATGAGTGATTTAGCCATTTAAGCCTACCATGGGTATTATGGTCATTTCCATGTTCATGGACATTCTGGTAATTATACCAACATTGAATAAGCAATGGTTCACAGAACTCGGGTATCCTATTTGCTCATTAGTTTTCTAACCGGACATTCAAAAGTTTCTAAATTAAAGTCTTTTAAGTTATCGGATATTTTCAGTGATGTTCCGATTATTTAGGCTATCATGGCCTTTTAGTTATTTGAATGTCATGACAAATTTTATACTATGCCACAATCATATCAGAACGAAAATTATAATTCTCAGGGGCTCTAACAATTTATTATATCTCTAGAATTTGTTTAATGCGGCATAACCCAACTTGACAATACTTACCAACGTTCAGATATGAGTAATTAGCGTGCATCAGAACTTAACACTGACTGTATTGTATGTCTGAACTTTTTTTCCCGGTATGCGATCACCCAGAGGTCGCCCTCATACTTTACTATACGGTTTAACTTTGAGTAACCGAACATACAATCTATGCAGATCTTCCTACCTTACATCGATATGGTGAGTGATGGGCATACATGTGTCGTATTTCTCAACACTTAAGGGAGCCTTAGCAATTTAAGTCTTATTAACAAATCTAGAATTTCATCAAATACATAGTTACCGATTAGCTCAGGAGGGTATTTCGGTTATTTTAGACTGAGATAAAACTATCATTTCTTTTTGAATTACCATTTGGTACCTCCATCATTCACGTACTCAAATGAGATTAAGGCGTCCTAACTCTCCGGCCCTTTATAGATGATTCATTCATTACAGAACTTGAGGGTATATCGTCATTCAAATTAATCAGACATTTCGGTGCTCGAGGGCTTTACCGTCTTTTTGGTCATTACAATCATTCTCATTTAATTCATGCTTTATTGTCATAAGGATCGACTTAGGATTTCAACAATATTTCCAGAAAATTCTCATTCATGTGTTATACAGAGTTTGAAGGATTATCCAAGTTTGTATCACATGTATTGCATAATGATGTCGAAGTCTTTCTATTAAAAACATACATCTTGGGTAGTGTAAATTGCATAGTCAGGACGAATGCAAATTTTAGGTCATTTCCTTTATCATAGGGGTAGTTTAGTCATACTTATGCTCCAAGGGTATTTTCGTAATTTCATATCCAACATCTCATACTCCGCATTCTGAACATTAGTTCTTAGACACCATTGATAGAGTTTCAGATTTAACTGTATTATTATTATTAGCACTTTCGACACTCATGATCTATTAATATTCTTATCCGAGTATTTTACTCTTACTAACTCTCATACTTAATTTTCGTATCGAATTCGGCTTAAGCAGAGTTCACAAAACACTCATCATAAGCATGCATGCTTTAACCAGATATCAACATGTACATAAAGCATACAAGGGGTAGTAATGTATTACCTTTAATACTTGCTATATCAGTCGACCATTATACTCTGTTTCGATCACTCTCGAACCCGAATGCGACGTCCTCAACATCCTGGATACAAGGAACTTCGAATACCTTCAATCGCACAAAAAATCCAATTTCAGTCCTTATTCACATTGCTCATAATTGATTATTAAAATACATAAGCAGACTCGAGTTTAAAGTTCAATTCAGAGGCTTTCAATGGTCAAAGTCAACGCCGACATCAGGGGTCAAAGTCAACGCTGACGTCATGCTGACGTCACTGGTCCAAGGCTGACTCAGCGAGTTGACTCACTAGGTTGACTCACTAGGTTGACTCGGGCGAGTTGACTCACTGAGCCGGGTCGGTCAATGGGTCAATGGGTCGAGTCGGTCAATGGGTCGGGTCGGTCTTTATCGAGCTGATCGGTTCAACCAGTCCAGTCAGTCCAAACCGGTTCATGCCGGTTTGGTTCGAGGGCTACCGTCTCAAGCGACCGGAATTCGCCCAAGACGGCGCGTGGTTGCCACACGCGGCCAAAATCGGCTGGAAACACCCCAAAACACCGAGAACAACCTCACAATTTGAATATATCCTTAACCAAGCTCAAATTTAGGCTGAAACCTCACTGTTTCTTACCAAAACGAAGGGGGAACGCGGTTGGATTGTCGTAGCTCCGGAGAAAGGCTTGCTGGCGTCGGACGAGCAAACGGCCAGAGGGTTTTGTTCCCTTCAACACGCAGATCAAGCCTGCGCCGTGGACGCGCTCAGCCGGTGACGAGAACGGTCGGAAAACTCGAACATTCGAAGCGGAAAACGCTAGGTTCGACGAACCTTTGATTCTCAATTCCCGACGACTGGAACGACGGCTGAGCGAGTTGTTAGAGGGGTTTTGTTCAGGGTGAGAAGCCGGTCACAGGGGCATGGGCGGTGACGCCCACGATGGCGCGGTGGTGCGGATCGGACGTTGGCCGCTAGGGTTTCTGTCAAACTTTCGAACCATGCCTCGCGACAGATGGCGGCGCTAACGCGCGAGTGGGACGGTGGGCTAGGAGCGGGGTCCGACGGCGAGCGCAAGGGAGGTGGCGGTGCATGCCGCGAACGACCAGAGAAGGAGATCAGAGTGGCATTCGGTTTAGGCAGCTGAAGAGTTTGGGGGAAAAGTTTTAGATCTAGAAAATTCTTTCCATATTCAAATTGAGCAGACATAGGTAGATGAACGGTTCCATTTTCTTTTTATTTTCTGTATATTTGGACGAATAACTTAAGAGGGAATTATGGTAGGTTATAACCAGAAATTACCTTAGCTCAAACGGTTAAGGCTTGCACTCTCTAACCTTAGGTTGGGGGTTCAAACCCTCATACAAGCATCATTCTCTTCTTTTTCTTTTTCTTTTATTTTTATTTTATTTAGGAAAACAAGGTGTTACAACTCTCCCTCCCTTAAAAGAAATTTCGTCCTCGAAATTTACTAGGGTCAAAGAAATGCAAAAAAAATCTTTCATCTGTTCTTGTACTGAAACTTATCTATCAGGGTATCCTTGTTTCTCAGGACGCTCAGACGGTCATGCATCAATTTGGTATCGTTCCGGTCACTTGGGCTGACATTAGACCCAAAAACATCACATGATGCATGTCAACCCAATTGATTAAATGCAATACATAAATCGATACAGAACTTCATACGGAGCCACGCGAACACTTGTCTCGTAACTGCTATTATTATAGCATACTCAGTCAAGAATACAAAACATTCTCGCGACCACAGAAGTCGATCATACAGACTGAAAGTACGTCTTTCAGAATCTGAATTACTCTACTAGGTTGACAATCAATTTACAGATGAACAACTGTGCGTGAAGTTTATGCGAGTACTCAAAGCATCAACCAGGGCCCTCCAGAATCAAGATGTAAACATCAAAATTCAATAAGTATGATACATATAACGGTACCTTGCGTCACTTTTCCCCAAAATGACTTTCTTCATACCGGACAAGCATAACAAAGGTTTTAAACGAATATCACTTACATTCATTGAAAAACTCTGATAATTGTTTCCTTCGTGCATAACAGAGTCACCACATAATCTATACTTTCACCGATCTCACAGACACTATTCTTTTAAATTCGTAATACTTTTATCAAATTTTTGTCAGAATATTCTCAAACACACTCATTATCACCGAGCTACTTTACTTGTAATCTTATATTGGTTTCCTCGTTTGATCAAACATTTATTCTTAATAGGATTCAAATCTTCGATTTCACATGCATAAACTGTCTCAAGTTCTTTATCCAGATTTAGATCAATTAAGTTAATCCAATACACATATGAATGTGACAGACATTCCTTGTCAATACAATTCGAGCTACATCGGATAGAAAACATAGATTTAGTTATTTCAGAAAAAGGATTCGACATCAGAGTCCCGACTTGATGGAGTACGGTCAGGATCTAGGGGCATGCACATACCAGACACCCTATGACAGACTATCGGCCGATCTACCCAGAAAGACGCAACTCTAAGCTCTGATACCACTAAATGTAACCCTCTAGACTCGCCTATGCGTTACAACGGATCCTAGGAAGTAACATTAGGGTCACAAGAGCGACCCACAGTAAAAATACACATAAAAACATATTTCTTCAAAACACTTATTAAACTGTAAAATCAACTTTTGTTTAAAATACCATTTCGAGAAGTCATTTAAACATTTAACAGAAATGTCAGAAAGTGCTTTACAAATACTATCATAAAATAATACATGACATACATGCCCACTAACTATGTAGAACCGTACTCCAAAGGCAACACCGAGTCAACTCCGAACATTGTTGTCAACCATTATACCATGATATATTCTTTTAACCTGCGATGGTAAAAACAACGTGAGCTTGGAAAAGCTCAGTAATACAGAACTACCAGAAGATGCTATAAGCTCATACAGATATATGGTAGGCATAACATTATCATGATGATTCAAGCAGTGACAGTCCTCTATTCCTTTCTGTTATTTCAGGGTAACATTATACTTGAGATTAACGGTACTTGTTCTTTATTCAATCATCGAGTAACAGACGAGAATTTTACAAGCTGATAGATTACGAAGATGGAAACAACAAGTTTAATGTCTAGTGTGTTCCAATAGGTGCATATCAAACAGGCATAAATGCATACCAATCATATCATGAGAACACAATATTTATCCATGCAAATGTCTAAGTGCATGCAAGGGTTCACTAGTAACTACCCTCCAACCTTACACAAATATGCAATCCCCCAGAACTGCATCCATAAGGACTTACCCTAGGCCCGATGGGCATAGGTGCCACCTAAGGGCACGCCTTAGGTCCATAAAGACTTACCCTAGGCCCGATGGGCATAAGTGCCACCTAAGGGGATGTCTTAGGTCCATACGGACTTACCCTAGGCCCGATGGGCATAGGTGCCACTCAAGGGCAGACCTTGAGTCCATAAGGATTTACCAGCTTGATCAGGGTTGTACCAACAGAGACTTCATAACATAACCCAATAGTATACCCCAGATAGTAATCAGTGTTCAGATTCCAGACATGGGTAACAGAATATACGTGACAAATATATTTTATTCATAACATCAGAAACGGAAGAATTCATGCTTTTGACAGATAAATGAGCATACTATTCAGCAGAGCAGACATTTCAGCATTCATAATGCAAACAGATTGTACCACCATAGGTCAAGCAATCACATAACAAGTATACAGATTGAGCAAACATACATCAAGTAGGCAGAGAATGTCATCAAACATAATATTATTCATTCAACAGGATATAGCACACATGGAACACACTAGGTGGGACATATCATATCTTGGAGATACTTGGCATTTACGGAAGGGGGCATATTAAACTTTTGATGATTTGAACGGATTTCTGAAACGTGACCCCTATTAAAAGGGGTTCATACTAACGATTTAGCCCAGATATTCAGGAGGGGATACATCAGGATCTTGAGAGTTTAGGCATAACATGAGTGATTTAGCCATTTAAGCCTACCATGGGTATTATGGTCATTTCCATGTTCATGGACATTCTGGTAATTATACCAACATTGAATAAGCAATAGTTCACAGAACTCGGGTATCCTATTTGCTCATTAGTTTTCTAACCGGACATTCAAAAGTTTCTAAATTAAAGTCTTTTAAGTTATCGGATATTTTCAGTGATGTTCCGATTATTAAGGCTATCATGGCCTTTTAGTTATTTGAATGCCATGACAAATTTTATACTATGGCACAATCATATCAGAACGAAAATTATAATTCTCAGGGGCTCTAACAATTTATTATATCTCCAGAATTTGTTTAATGTGGCATAACCCAACTTGACAATACTTACCAACGTTCAGATATGAGTAATTAGCGTGCATCAGAACTTAACACTGACTGTATTGTATGTCTGAACAGTCGCCCTCATACTTTACTATACGGTTTAAGTTTGAGTAACTGAACATACAATCTATGCGGATCTTCCTACCTTACATCGATATGGTGAGCGATGGGCATACACGTGTCGTATTTCTCAACACTTAAGGGAGCCTTAGCTATTTAAGTCTTATTAACAAATCCAGAATTTCGTCAAATACATAGTTACCGATTAACTCAGGAGGGTATTTCAGTTATTTTAGACTGAGATAAAACTACCATTTCTTTTTGAATTACCATTTGGTACCTCCATCATTCACGTACTCAAACGAGATTAAGGCGTCCTAACTCTCCGGCCCTTTACAGACGATTCATTCATTACAGAACTTGAGGGTATATCGTCATTCAAATTAATCAGACATTTCGGTGCTCATGGGCATTACCGTCTTTTTGGTCATTACGATCATTCTCATTTAATTCACGCGTTACTGTCATAAGGATCGACTTAGGATTTCAACAATATTTCCAGAAAATTCTCATTCATGTGTTATGTTGAGTTGATCGAACACTTGCAAATGGCCAAGAGGGGGTGAATTGGCAATTAAAAGTTTGGTGAAGAGAAAGATTGAAAATAAAAATGACACAAGGGGTTATAGTGGTTCAAGTTCTCCAAATGAACTCTACATCCACTACCTTAGCTCCCACTAAGGATTTTCAAACAATTTACTAATTGAATTCGTCCCCGTTTCTTGGATGAGGAGGAAACCTTACAATTTCGATTAAGCTCTCTACCCAAAGCTTAATCCACTCAAATACAAAGAAGAATTTGGTAAACTCAAATATTTCCTCACAAGGATGATTGTCTACCCAATTACAATTTCAACAACCCCAAACTCACAATACAATTTGACAAATTGAAAGACAAAAGAGTTGGGTACAAGAATATGACTTTTAATAGCTCAAGGGTTTGGATTTTTTGCTTTGATGATGCTTGAATGTTCAATAGTTGTTGCTTGGTCAATTGAAGCTTGTTTTTATACCCTTGCATTGATTTCTAGCCGTTTGGGTAGTTGAGATCATCAATAGAGCCGTTGTGGACATTTTTCCCGCATTAAATGCAGCTTTGCAGCCTACCGTATCGGTACTCGGGAAGGGCGTATCGATACCTGCATCAAAGAGGAAAGAGCTGTTGTGCCTGAAAATAGAGCGTATCGATACGCATATAAGGCGTATCGGTACGTTTTTAAGGGGCGTATCGATACGGAGTGCAGTATCGATACGGTCCAAAGTTACTGAAATCCCAAGTTATGTTTGTATAAAAAGTGTATCGATACGCATACCACGCGTATCGGTACAGTATAACGACCTTTTGAAAATTGGGAAACCAACCAACTGACAAGTAACAGTCAAATAATTAAATGCTCGGATTTTTCAAAGATATGTTGATCGTATCGATACGGTTGCTAGGCGTATCGGTACGGTTTCATGAAAAATATTTTCATAGATGAACATCGTATCGATACGTCTACAAGGCGTATCGTTACGGTTTCATGAAAACAGTTGCCCAGATGCATATCGTATCGATACAGTTTCAGGGCATATCGGTACGGTATGTTCAATAAAATTACAGTGACAAAATAGGGTATCGATACGCTGTGGGTATCGATACGCCTGGGCGTTTTTGCATACTTATGCTTGGAAAACATAGGAAAATACTTAGAGAAATATATATGATTTAAGAGCGGGTCTTTAAATATTATTTTGTTCAAAAATACTTGTCAATTGTGAGACTTTAAAGAGTACTTAAAATTTTATTGTTTTGCAAATTGGTCCTTAAGTTTATGTGTTATATCAAAATCAATTTTGGTTTTACAATCTCCCCTTTTTGATATAACAAAACCATAAATAAATTTTTAAGTTTTTGAAACTTTGAAAAGCTTTCTCCCCCTTACTTTAAGATAGATTTTCAAAACAAAAATATTTTTACTCTATGATCCTTCTCCACCTTTTTGTTAGATCAAATTAGAATACAAGGATAATAGCAATATAAAGCAACAATAATTCATTAAACTTAAAGCAAGCATAAGAGTTCAAATTCATAAACTTCAAGATAAACATAAAGGTTCAAATGCATAAATGTCAAAGCAACCATCATAATCCAAACTCTTAAAATCCTAAAAACATAGATAATATGCATAAACTTCAAACCCTAAAAACGAAAATGCAATAACAATAATAAAAGACTAAATGGCCTAAGATGAGATGCATGATCTACTCGTCCCCTTCGTCATCATGATCGTCCTCGTCATCTTCTTCTTCATCTTCTTGAGAGGGTTGATTTCTTCGGGTTTGATTGATCCAAGCATCATAGAAGGCGGTAAGAGAGATATCCATGGAGTTTTGGCGAGCGGCCATGGTATCTATCTTCTTGTCCATGCCTTGGACGCGATCCTCTAAGGATGTGAAACGACTATCCATCGCGGTGAACTTCTCATTTAAGAAAGTCATGAGAGTATCCATGGAGGAGGAATCAAGAGAAGCACGGTGAGAGCTCGAAGAAGCACGAGAGGTATCGACCGGAGCAACGGGAGGAGGATCTTGAGCATTGTGAACCCACTCATTATCAACATAATTGAAACCGGAACAAGCTAGGGAACGCTGATCAATAGGTAGGCCAAGGGTTTCGGGAAAATCGTGTGAACAATCAATGCCAAGGGAATGAAATAGACAACTCAAAGCCGTAGAGTAGTAAAAGGATGAGACTAGTTTGGTGTGACGGTTTTGAACTAAGAAGACAAGGTCGGCAAACATAATTTGACACAAATTCGGACGTTTACCTTCTCTAAAACACTTAATCCAAAAGTCATCCGTTTGACGAATAGTTGAATATTTCCCACCCGATGGACGAATAAACCAAGAAATAAGAAGGTGAAGGATACGGTCATGAGCATTTAAAACTTTTGCAGGACCTAAATAACCCGTACCCAAGGAATGTTCATCATCAATACCAACATCTTCAAAACCAAAGACATTGCATAAAACTTTTTGATCAATTTGAAAAGGTTTGCCCATAATGGAAGATTCAATGGCAATGACATGCTCCCTAGGTTCATCATGTATACATACAGCATTAGAAAAGAACACAATGACTAGGTTCCTACATAGGATAGGAGGAATATTCAAAAAGTTTAAGAATTTCCATTGCTTAATCAAAGGTAGGTATTGAAACTTGAAACGAGCAGCATTTAATAAAAGGGATAGACACAACTCGCTCTTCCCTAAGGATTCCTTGAAAAAGTTTATATCGTTCCCTATCAATAGGTTCAGGAAAACTTAATTGGATGATATAAGGAAGGTTAGGTGTAGGATTACCCTCGACATCCTCGATAGGATTGGAAGTAGAACAATGATGCTTAGTTCCCTTTTTCGGTGCCATAATCTTGAAAATACATCAAAAAAGATTCAAATATGTATGCAATTAACATCCTATTTGATCCAATAAATTCTAATAATTCAAGGTAATTTGTTAAAAAGAATTTTAAAATTAAAGAGATATTCACAAAAAAATAGTTTAAAAAATATCGAATATAAAATATATTCGAAAAAAATTAACTTTTGAAAAACTTTTGTGAAAAAGGTGAAACCCACAACAATCAAATTAGGTTTGTACAAAAAATCAGTTGAAACATCAATTAAAAGCAAACGAAAATTAAAAAAAAAAGAGAAATTTTATACCTTGAATCTTAGAATGGATGAAAGAGGGGATGTGAATGCACAAGATTTGATGCCCAAGGTTTGCCTTGATGTGTAGAGTAAAAACCCTCAAGAAATTTTGAAGATTGATGGTAAAATTTGAAGTATTGAGGGGGTTTATATAGGGTTTCGCGGCTAGGGTTTGTGGAGAGAAAAAGGGTTTTGTGTTTTAAAGAGTTTTAACATATACAGCCTTAAATAGCCTCTCCGTCGAGGCCGTATCGATACGCTATACACGCGTATCGATACCCATTAACCCTAATTTTATATTTTTTGTTACTACCGTATCGATACGTGGGTCCATATCGGTACGCTTGGCTTTGACTATTTCCCTTGACTTGTACCGTATCGATACGAGGTGTCGTATCGATACTTGTTCATTTGCAAAACTTCTTAGATATCAACCTGTATCGATACACCTAAGCCGTATCGATACACCATAACCAGTTTCTGCAGATTTGACAGATTTAAGTGCAAAAATCCAATTTGAAACGTCCCTAAATGCATGTACATGTCATATGAACAAGTTTGAATGGCCAAACTTAATATATACTTCCCCTAGCAACATGCATAGAAGAAAGAAGAATAAAATTAACACAAGCATGAATCACAAACAATTTCAAGCAAATTTTGACATTTTGGGACCAAAAAAGTGTCAAGAAAGGCTAGTTAAACCTAACTCTCTCCTAAGGGTCCAAAAGCGCTCTTTATCTAAAGGTTTTGTAAATATATCCGCTAATTGGTTCAAGGTGTCAACAAACTCTATAACAACATCATTTTTCAAAACATGATCTCTAATGAAATGATGTCTAATTTCTATGTGTTTAGTTCTAGAGTGTTGGATGGGATTCTTAGTGAGACAAATGGCACTAGTGTTGTCACACCTAAGGGTATGGTTTCTATTTTAACACCATAATATAAGAGTTGTTGCTTCATCCAAAGGACTTGAGCACAACAACTCCCTAAGTGTAACCCCCGTAGCCCGGCCTAGACGGTTGACCCGAACTGCGAAGATTACACGGGGAAAACCAAAGTCAACCCGGAAGTCAACCTTGATTAACGACCTTTTTTTCTTTTTAAACTTTTCTAGATGCACACTAAACCTAGGCATACTCTTGAGATAAACATACTCAAAAATCACAGCAATCGGAAAACGATAAGGGACCCAATTGCACAAAATACGAATTTAGGGACCAATTTGTAAATTATGAAAATTAAGAAGACTTTACCAATTTTTAAGTTACCATTATGAAATTAGTCATGTTTCATGCCTCTCTGCCAAATTTCATCTCAAACGGAGATCTCAAACTCAAGCAATTGCACATACAAGAATCAGGACTAAAACGTAAAGCTTGCAAACCTCAAAACCATTCAAATTTTATGCCCAACGGTCAAGTGTTCCGAAACGGGTCTAGGCCGTTCAGGAACACCCCTTGGCAGTAGCCAAAGTGTTCAGAAACGGTCTAGGCCGTTCAGGAACACCTATGCCAAAACAAGGGCCTGTTTCGAAACAGGCAAGGGTGTTTCGAAACACCCTGCCCATAAACAGTAGATAGGCCTGTTTAAACACCTTTAAACCCCATCAAACATGCTCCAAACCGTTCCACAATAAATCAACAACATGCCAAGCATCATACCTACCAACTTGCATCAAAATCTAGATACAAAACCACCCCTAGGTGCACCAACTCATTCAACACATCCAACACTCAATCATGCTTTTAAAACAAGAAGCATAGCATAACGACTTAAGAATAAGAAGATTCAAACGTTGCAAGCGTTAAACCACATAGTTCAAAATCATAAACCAAACTTGTCCAACATACACAATCTCATTAAACATCAACATAAGAGATTCTCCCCCCATTGCCTTTATTATCTATAGCTATTAACCGAGACATACATCTCAAGTGGAGCTCTCCTTGAATCCCTTGCTTCTCGTTGTTCCAACTTCAAATATCTGCATTGATGGACAAAAAGGAGCGTAAGCACATAATGCTTAGTGAGGAATGCTCAAAACCAAAACACCATCAATGCAACGAGTCATAAAACCTCTTTTAAAAGTAAACACAATCCGATAAACCAAAGCAATGTTTGAAAACCCTTTTTAACAACATGCTTTAAATCATGCATTGCTCAAACATGAAAACCAACCCTTAGCTTAGAAAAGCTAAGTAATTCACTTCAAAGCACAACCTTGCAAAACCATCAATTTAACCATTCCATGCATGAACATCATATGCAAAGTTAAATACAAGATCCTTGGAAAACACTTCCACTTCACAACATACTTTTCTCATACATGAAAATCATTTCAAAGCAAGAAACCTTTAAAACCCACTTACACCCTCAATTCTATCTCATGCATTAAACAAATGCAATACATGAACCACAAAATCAACATTTGCATTACATGCCTTTTTAAAACAAGCCTTCACAAGACTTCAATGCACCAAAGTGATTCCGTGCACACAATGCAACATTCTCAATAGAAGATAAACTCTTGTTCAAGCTAACAAGTAAAACATGCATTCATAGAACATTACACACTTCTCATGCAACCATGCATCATTTCAAGCATCTCATGCTTCATCATATTCAAGAACATTATATTGGCTTCCAAGTGATAATTCACAAACCATCATAACGCAAGACACAATCGGATACGCGGATTACAAGCGTTGTCCCACACGCTTCATACACACTTCCGAACAACAAAAGGTGGAGTTTACCGGTACAATCACAACTGTAAAACCTATGTTTGATTTTGATATAATTAACTCTTTGAGGATCATTTTGTAAAACTTAAAATTGTTTTTATAAGTCCCTTAATAAGTTTTAAAACACCAACACTTTGAAACTGATTTATAAAACTTAAACTCAAAATATTTTCTAAGTGTTCCAAGACAAAACCATTGAAAATCGTCCAGGCATATCGATACAGCACCAAGCGTATCGATACCATTTTACCAAACTTGGTTACTGTCGGAACCCGTATCGATACCCTAAACCCTCGTATCGATACGCCCCTGTATTAAAATTCAAAGAGTTTGAATATCGTACCGATACGGCAAACCCTCGTATCGATACGACCCTTATAATTTTTGAAAGTTAAGTTGGTTTAAAAATATGATCGTTGGTGTCAGTTGGTTGGTAACCAAACTTTAAAAGTTCGTTGACCCGTATCGATACTCCAAACCATCGTACCGATACGGTTGCGGACAGTGAGCTAAGTTCAGAAAATAGTATCGATACGGCCCTTGCCGTTTCGATACCCCGTACCGATACGCTTACGTGCGTATCGATACCCCTTATTAAATGCACACAACGGCTCTTTCTTTTCTAAGACAGGTACCGATACTCCATCCCGCGTACCGATACCGGTAGCTGCAGAAGTGCATTAATGGTGGTAAGAGAGGGTTCCAACGGCTCCATTTATGTTCCCAACCACCCAAACGACTAGAAATCAATGAGGAGGTATAAAGGACATATCCAAAAGCTACAACAACAACTATTGATCTTCAAGAAAACACTTATTCATCAAATCCAAGCAATTGTGCCAAAATTCCTATTTGTTTAGAAATCCCAATTGTAATCTTCATTCATACTTTGTCAAATTGGATTGAGTGCTTGTATTGGGGCTATCATTTGTATTGATAGATACCTTATTAGCCATCAAATTTCTTTGTTCACTTGTGTGAGGATTGGGTTGATTTTTGGGTAGAAAAATCAACCGAAATTGTAAAGGGTTGCCTCCTTGTCCTAGAAAAGGGGAAGAGCAATTTAGTGGAATTGTTGCAAATCCTTAGTGAAGCTAAGGTAGTGGATGTAGAGTTCATTTGGAACTTGAACCACTCTAAATCTCTTGTCCATCATTTTTAATTTGCAAATTTCCACCACAAAACTTTAAATTTCCAATTCACCCCCCCCCCTCTTGGTCAATATCGATCTTGCGATCCACTCAACAATTAGTATCGGAGCTTAACTCTTTGAGGATTAACAACCACAAGAGGAGATCATTGGAAGAGTGTGATCATCAAAATATCAAGAGATGGCTTCAACCTCCGGTTCCGGCATGTACAAGTCACAATCCACTACAAAGCCTCCCTTCTTCAACGGTGATAACTATTCTTTTTGGAAGAATAAAATGTGTCTATTCATCAAGTCAAGTGACTATCTTGTGTGGGATATCATTGAGGATGGGTCATATATTCCATTGAAGCAAGATGGTGAAGGCAAGATGGTGCTAAAGAAAAAAGTGGAAATGAGTGAAGAGGAGAGGAAAAAGATTCAAGTCAATGATAAAGCTCTCCACATGTTATTTTGTGCTTTCGGTCCGGACATCTACTCAAAGGTCTCATCTATTGAAAGTGCCAAAGAAGTGTGGGACACTCTTGAGACCACTTATGAAGGCACCAATGATGTTAAAGAAACTAAGATTGGACTTCTCAATCTTAGCTATGAAAATTTCAAGATGGAGCCCGATGAGACGGTGTCAAAGATATTTGATCGTTTCTCCACGATTGTCAATGGTCTAAAGGGCTTTGGAGAGATCATACCGGAAGACAAGCTTGTCCGGAAGCTACTCTATTCACTTCCCGAGTCTTGGGATGGGAAGAGAACCGCTATCATCGAAGCAAAGAACTTGAAGACTTTGAAGCTTGATGAGCTTGTGGGTTCTCTCCTTACTCATGAGATCATGAAGCAAGGAAGGGAAGATGAGAAGAAGAAAGAAGAGAAAAGGGTAGAGAAGCTTGAGGTTGAGAAGAAGAAGAAGATGGGAATAGCTCTCAAGGTTAAAGCTTCACAACATGATGAGAGCTCATCTTGTGAGGAGGATGAACTTGAAGAATTGGCTATGATAGCTAAACGGTTCTCACGTTTCATGAGGTCCAACCGGGGAAGAAAAATCCAAAGGAAAATGGACTTCAAAGGCAAGAACAAAGAAGAAGGAAAGGATCCCATCATTTGCTTTGAGTGCAAACAACCCGGCCACATACATTCGGAGTGCCCTCAACTCAAGAAGAAGGGCTTTGAGAAGAAGAAGAGACTCAAAGCCAAGCTTGCTACTTGGAGTGATGAGGAGTCATCGGAGGATGACGAACAAGAAGTGGCTAACCTTTGCCTCATGGCACTTGAGGAAGATTCCTCCTTGGTAACCTCTAACTCATCTACTTTAGATTTTTCATATGAAGAGTTAAATGATGCACATGATGAGTTACAAGAGGTATATGATGAATTAGTTGAGAAGTTTAAAGAGTCGGTCATTAAAAACAAGAAAATCATTTTAGAACTAAATGAGAAAAATGACTCACTCACTCAAGCTAATTCAAAATTTGAGAAAAAGATATTAGGATTAAAAGATGAGCTAAAGTTCTTTCAAGATGAAAATGTTGATCTTAATAACCTTTTATCTCAATGTAATAGTGAACACCAAAAGGTGTTGGGTGAGCTAAATGAGCTCAAAAAGTCTTTAAAAAATGTTGGTAGTGTCAAGCATGAAGTAGGAGAATCCTCTAGAACACACCAACCTAAGAAAAAGACTAATTACTACAAACAAGGTAGCTACCCTAGACATAGTAGAGCTAAAAGAATTAGAAGTGTATAGGTTCCTAAGGAACTTGTAAAATCTAATAATATTATTGCTATGTCATCTTGGATTCCTAAGGGAACCAAGGTTTTGGGTGCTAACACTCATGGACCCAAAATGATTTGGGTACCAAAAACCAAAGTTTAATATCTTTGTTTGTAGGGGGAGCATTGCTACAAGGCCAAGGCACAAAGTCAAAACTCATGGTACCTTGATAGTGGATGCTCAAGACACATGACCGGAGACAAGAGTCGATTCATGGATCTAAAGCCAAAAAGTGGAGGAGTAGTAACATTTGGTGACAACTCCAAAGGCCACATTAAAGGTATTGGCTCCATAGGTAATCACTCTACTATTCTCATTGAAAATGTCTTATATGTCGATGGTCTTAAACACAATTTATTGAGCATAAGTCAATTATGTGATAAAGGATTTAATGTTTTATTTGATAAAAATGGATGCAAAATTGTAGACATTAAATCTAATAATATTATGCTCATAGGTCATCGCATAGGAAACATATACATGGTGCATTTAGATGACATACATACATCTCATGCATGTTTAGTTGCTCAAAATGAAAATGATGCATGGTTGTGGCATAGGAAGCTAGGACATGCTAGCATAAGTGTTTTAGAAAAACTAGTCTCTCTAAATCTAGTTAGAGGTTTACCCAAGATAAAATTTTCAAATGATAAAATTTGTGATGCATGCTTAAAGGGTAAACAACATAGGTCTTCCTTTAAATCCATTAATGATGTTTCTACTAGTAGATGTTTACAACTAATTCACATGGATTTATTTGGGCCAATTAGGACTATGAGCTTGGATGGTAAGTCTTATGCTTTTGTGCTAGTTAATGATTTTTCTAGATTTACTTGGGTTCTCTTCTTAAGTACTAAAGATGAGGCTTTGGAAAAATTCATCACATTTTCAAAACTAACCCAAAATGATCTTGAACTTATAATTTCACATATTAGAAGTGATCATGGAACCGAGTTTCAAAATTTAGGGTTTGAAGTTTTTTTAAATGAAAATGGTATTAGCCATAATTTTTCGGCTCCTCGAACTCCTCAACAAAATGGGGTAGTTGAGAGGAAAAATAGAACTTTACAAGAAATGGCTAGAACTATGCTTTGTGAAAACAATTTGCCTAAATATTTTTGGGCGGAAGCCACAAACACTGCTTGTTATATTGTAAATCGAGTAATGATTAGGCCAATTTTAAAGAAAACACCTTATGAGATTTTAAAATCCAAAAATCCTAACATTAGCTATTTCCACCTTTTTGGGTGCAAGTGTTTTGTTTTAAATAATGGAAAAGATAACTTAGGTAAATTTGATGCAAAAAGTGATGAAGCCATTTTTATAGGTTACTCTTTAACCTCTAAAGCCTATCGAGTATTTAACAAAAGAACTTTAGTAGTTGAAGAATCTATTCATGTTGTATTCGATGATAACCTCCTTCCTAGGAAGGATTCTTGTGATGATGATGATGTAGGGATCATAAATGCCTTTGATGGAGGTCAAACTTCAAAGGAGGATGAGATTCCAACAAAGAAAGAGGATTCACAAGATCCACCTCTTGAAGCCTTGAAGGACTTGGCTATTGAGGAAAAGGAAGTGAGCTACCCAAAGGAGTTGAACTATGTCAAAGATGGTGAAATCTTGGGTGATCCATCCAAGGGGGTAACCACTCGTTCTTCTCTTAGATTAATGAATCATGCTGCATTTATCTCATGCATAGAGCCTAAAAATATAAAAGAAGCATTGAAAGATGACTTTTGGATTATGGCTATGCAAGAAGAGTTAAATCAATGAAGTAATGTATGGACATTAGTTGATAGGCCTAGTAATCAATCTACAATAGGAACTAAATGGGTCTTTAGGAACAAACTAGATGAGAGTGGTAACATTGTGAGAAATAAAGCTAGACTTGTAGCACAAGGTTACACTCAAGAGGAGGGAATAGATTTTGATGAAACCTATGCACCCGTAGCTAGAATGGAAGCCATTAGGATGTTGCTTGCATATGCATGTTATCATAATTTCAAGCTTCTTCAAATGGATGTTTAAAGCGCATTTTTAAATGGTTTTATAAATGAAGAAATGTATGTGGAACAACCACCGGGTTTTGAAGATTCAAAATTTCCAAATCATGTTTTCAAACTTACCAAAGCTCTTTATGGTTTAAAACAAGCTCCTAGAGCTTGGTATGAAAGACTTTCAAATTTTTTGATTGAAGAAGGATTTGAAAAAGGTAAGGTGGACACTACACTTTTTATAAAAATGTATAAAAATAACATCTTAGTAGTTCAAATTTATGTTGATGATATTATATTTGGTTCTACTAATGAATGTCATTGTCAAGAGTTTGCTAAGTTAATGCAAGGTGAATTTGAGATGAGCATGATGGGGGAGCTCTCATTCTTTTTGGGACTCCAAATCAAGCAAAAGAAGGATGGCACCTTCATCAACCAAGCAAAGTACATAAAGAATATGCTCAAGAAGTTTGGCTTGGAGAATGCAAAGCCTCAAGCCACTCCTATGAGCTCATCTACAAAGCTTGACAAAGATGAAGGAGGTAAGTGTGTTGACTCTAAACTTTATCGTTCTATGATTGGATCTTTGCTTTACCTTACCGCAAGTAGACCGGATATCTTGTTTAGTGTTTGCTTGTGTGCTAGGTTTCAAGCTAGTCCTAGAGAGTCTCACCTTATAGCCGTTAAGAGAATCTTTAGATACCTTAGAGACACTCCTTGTTTAGGTCTTTGGTATCCTAGAGACTCTACCTTCAACCTTCATGCTTACTCGGATGCGGATTATGGGGGTTGCAAAATTGATAGGAAAAGTACTTCGGGAACTTGCCAATTCTTAGGTAGTATGCTCATATCTTGGTTCTCTAAGAAACAAAATATTGTAGCCTTATCTACCACCGAAGCCGAGTACATACCCTTAGGGAGTTGCTGTGCTCAAGTCCTTTGGATGAAGCAACAACTCTTAGATTATGGAATTAAAGTTGAAACTATACCCCTAAAATGTGACAACACTAGTGCTATTTGTTTAACAAAAAATCCCATCCAACACTCTAGAACCAAACACATAGAAATAAGGCATCATTTCATTAGAGATCATGTCCTTAAAGAAGATGTAGTTATAGAGTACGTAGACACCTTGAATCAATTAGCAGACATATTTACAAAACCCTTAGACAAAGAGCTTTTTTGGTCCCTTAGGAGAGAGTTAGGTCTAGCTAGCCTAGCTTGACCTTTTAGGACCTCTTTTGTGCTTAAATATGCTTGATCTTGTGAAATGCCATGTTTGTATGCTTAGACTCCCAATTTCTTCCATGCCTATAGTTAGGGGGAGTATGATTCTGTTAAAATATGCTTAGAACTGCTCATACATCATTTGCATACTCATAGGAGAGATTAGGTTCGAGCCTTTGGTTGTTCTTTGAACCAAATATGCATTTCTAGGCATACAGTATCGATACTATTCTACGCGTATCGATACCTGTTCTTCATTCCGTTTCCAGAATTCTCTTCACTTCACGCGTATCGATACGATTCATCCCGTATCGATACGGGTCGTTTCGATACGGACCCCTCCGTTTCGATACGACTTTTCCAACGGGCATTTTTGCAAAAATACATCTTTATCCCCGTATCGATACTCCAACGGGCGTATCGATACTCGTCTGCGTTGATGACTTTAATTAGGCTTTTAATGTATTCAACTTTTACCTAAATTCAAACTTTTGAAAACCTAATTAACCCTAGCCGTTTTTGCCTATAAAAAGGCCCTTCCTCCTTCATATTTTTCACATCTCAACTCAAACCTAAAAGAGTTTTTGAATCAAGCAAGGCTTTGTGCTCTCTTTCTCATCCTTGTGCTAGTTTTCTTCATATCTTCAAGTTTCTATCAAGGTAATCTCCTTCTTTCTCTTTTTCAATTTTTTTTGTTTGTTTTTTTTTCAAACTTTGTTTTTCTTCAAACTTTTTCTTGAATTTTTTTTTTCAAAATTTCTCTCAAATTTTTTAAATTCCTTTTACCTTGATTTTTACTCAAATTGAAGAAATCTCCCTTGCTTATTTTCTCTCTTAGATCATGGCACCAAAAGATCCATCGAGGAAGCGACCAAGGGCTAATCAAGCCGGTGAATCTTCCAACCTTGGAGCGATTGCTCGTTTTAACTACTCAACCATCTATGAGCAATCCTTTGAAGGCAATTCGGGTCTAAATCACTTTCGTCAATATGAGAATTACAAGATCCGTGCCGAAAGGGTAATATCCATCCCTTTTCTCAATTCGGAGCGTTTCAAGTTTGAATACCTCCCCTTGCTTCATTGTTGGAATTTCATGAATTTTATCTCTATTCCCGGTTTTTTCTATTGCCTCTTGGTTTTGATTTTCTATGCTAATGCAAGATGTATCAGTCGTAATGGGGAAGTTGTTGCAATTAGCTCTTATCTTATGGGAAAGAAAATAATCCTTGATGTCAAGTCTATTTGTGAGGTTTTTATGTTGGATGATGAAGGCCTTGATGATGCGTATGGTATAGGGCATGTTCTTAGTGGATCCGTCACCGCCCTTAATGCTCACGACCGGATTCTACATTTGATGGTGTCGTGGTGGTTTCGTCCTTCCGGAGGAAAATATTCCACCATCCGTCAATTGGATGATTTTTGGATTCGGTGCTTCCGTGAAGCCAAGCGACCAAATCTAGCTTGACTCATGTTCGCGGAGATCGTCTACCTCATTCAAAATCGTAACACTCCTCATGTCACCTCCTTCACATACGGTACGACTTTGAGCTATTTCTTTGCTAAAAAGGATATTGATTGCTCCTATGACATTCCAACTCCTCTCACCGATCCCATTGATGAGCGATCTCTTGCTCGGGCAAAATTCTCTTATGTTAATGGTGAATGGATACGTGTTGCCGAGTTACCACCAGAAGTCGCCGCAATGTATGAAGAGGCTCAAGCTCCTCAAGTCCAACAACCCAATATGGATGCTCTCATGACCTATCTCAATGAGCAATTTATCGGGTTGCGCACGGACATGAATACTCGTCTTACTTCAATGGAAACTTCTTTTGATACTCGGATGACGGGTATGGAGAATCGTCTCACATCTCTTGAAAGCGGGCACAATTCCTTGAATATCTTCATTGCCGCTTTCCATGATGAATGTCGTAATAGCATGCGCTCTAATGAGCCTTTGGGAGTTGATGATGAAGATGATGAAGACGAAGAAGACGATGCTTAGACGTTTTCTCTTGTTTGTCATGCATATCTTTTAGGATTTTATGTTTTTATGCACCTATGTTTTATGATTCTTAGGATTAAGGTTGTTTTAGGATTAAAACCTATGCTTTGATTTCTATTTTGCCTTTGTTTGGATTTTAAGTATGTTGCTTTAATGAATAATATCTATGTTGCTTTAATGAATAATATCTATGTTGCTTATTATACTTTTGATTTCTTTATGCACTTAATTGTCTCAAAGATTTTTTGATCTAACAAAAAGGGTGAGAAGAAACTAGCTCACACTTTAAAATATTTTGATTTTAATTCAAAGGTTACCAAGCTTATATTAAGGGGGAGTCAACTTTGTAAAGGTTTTCAAAAATGTCAAAAATTTTAAGTTTTAGTTTTGTTATATCAAAAAGGGGGAGATTGTAAAACCTATGTTTGATTTTGATATAATTAACTCTTTGAGGATCATTTTTTAAAACTTAAAATTGTTTTTATAAGTCCCTTAATAAGTTTTAAAACACCAACACTTTGAAACTGATTTATAAAACTGTTGCGTGTAAAAGTGTCTATCGCAATTGTAGTGCAAGTGTACACGACACAAGTAGTAAAGTGATACGAAGTATCGGATATCGTCTCCACAGGGATTGGGCTAATGACTTCACCTTATTTCACTGCACAAAAGTAAAGAAATAATTAAGAGTTGTCACGAGAATAATAAAGTAAAACGTAAATAAAAGGATTGAGATATCAAGATAGAGAGAATGGGCTGGTATTGAATTGCTCAATAGTGCAGGTATTGAATTGCTTAGGAACTCCAGTTCTGTCGTCGTGCCCGTCGCGGCAGCACCTGTCGCGGCGGCTGTCCGTTGGCTGTCGCGGCAGCGAACACACCAACTCCGTACTTCAAGTTTGGCAAGAATCCCAGATCTGCCTTGGCCTATCCCTAGGTCCAAGTCTGTCGATGATCACGTCTTTGATGATACCTCCCGGCATGAATCGAAGGATGAACACCGATGTGTATGAATTCTTCCTTAGCCACTTAACCTCGCCCTATCCCTAGGTACGAGATAGTTCAACTATAAACTAGAGAACTTGCTCTTATTTCTTTCGTATACTTAACTCTCCCGATGCTAAGTAAATAGATAACCTCACAATGCTCTCCCGATGCTCTTGCAAGATATTAAAACCAAAATAAGAGAACTTGAAGTTTATTTTATTGAAATTGGAAAATCCTAAAACAAAACAACCCTTGCAACTACTTTACAAAACAACCCGTAGCCCTAGGGGGAATTTAGAACATGTCGGTGATTGGTAAACGGCAGGGGGTTTAGGTTATCGGTTATGGGGTAGAATGAGGGATATCCTTCTAGGTTAAAACCTATGCCCTTATATAAGCTTTGGGCTCAAGTATTCTAAATTAACAAGGATTACAACTTTAATGAAAAGTAAGATTCTAATAAATGCTTAATATCTAAGAACTCCTACTTTTCAGCCGCCTCCTTGCTTTATGGGAATTCCTCTCCTTGAGCTTTGGCTTGACATATCTTTTGATCCGGGGCTTGGAAAAATATTTGGCTTTCACACGACAGACGAGCAGATTTTTCTCTATCTATCGAGGTCCACTTTACTTTTCCTCTTCATAAGGTTGCTGTCACCTTGCTGTCACGACAGATCCATGGCAGCTTCGTCTTCTTCGTCTGCTTGTCCAGTTCAGCTCTTCTGCTTCTTTGCCCTGTGCCTGCCTTCTTTGTCAACTATGGCAGATACCTGCAAAATAAGCCATCTTTTAGTAGAATCCGTGCCTTTTATATATTTGTGATGTTTTACTGAAAACTAACCTAAATGCAATGCAATGATGCTTGAATGCAGCAGAAATATGAGTTAAAAAGGGTGTAAATAATAGAACTTTTACACACTCAACACACCCCCCAAACTCAAGTTTTTTGCTTGCCCTCAAGCAATTAAACCTAAAATAAAAATGAATATTTTTGTGTTGGCCTTCAAACAGTGAACTGTCCCTTACCCGTCGCTCACTCTCTATGGCGGCAGCAACCTGTCGGAAAGGTTAGGATCTGTCGGAAAAATGAATATTTTTCTTTAATTTTTCTTTTGTGCTTTCAACTCTCGCTTTTCAAGAGGTTTTCTTGTTTATGCGCAGATCTAAAAGAGGTGAAGATCCTGAGTATCCATTAGATCTGGAAATCGAACGTTCCTTCAGTCTCAAGAAACAACTTCGCTGACTTTTAGACAGAAACGAATACCTCGAGGAACAGCTAGAGAAGATGGGCCATAACCAACCTGCCGGTGGTTGTATACCACCCCTTGGCGATAACCACCCGCCTGTCGGTGACCCGCCCGCAGCAGATGGACGACGGTCATGTCGTGACTACATGCTGAACGATCATGTAGAGCTGGAGACCACGCTGCCGGATATTGATGTTGATAACTTCGAGCTTAAACCTGTCATGTTTAGTATGATCAACAATGCCGGGCAGTTTAGTGGTGCTGTGACAGAAGATGCTAGAGAGCATCTCAAAACGTTCCAGGAGATCTGTGGTTCGTTTAGACTGCCAGGAGTTAGTCCGGAGATACTGAGGCTTCGGTTATTCCCCCATTCGTTGAGGGACAGAGCTAAAACTTGGTGGAATAAACTTACACCGGGTTCAATCGTAACTTGGGCAGATTTATCTCGTGAATTTTTATCTCGTTTTAATCCTTCGCATTTATCTGAGCGATTACGTAATGAAATTGCTACTTTTCAACAGGAAGATGACGAGCCAATGCACGAGGCCTGGGACAGATTTACTACCCTTCTTTGGAACTGTCCAATGCATGGATTTCCGGTCTGGAATCAGTTAACTAAATTCTATAATGCTGCTAACTTACAAACTCGCATTCGGATTGATTCTGCAGCAAATGGATTATTATTGGATAAAGATCCAGACGAGGCATTGCAAGTTTTGAAAAATCTGGCCAAGAATAAGGAGCAGTTTCCGACTGCAAGAAGAGGGGGTAAACGGGTACTTGCTGTCAAGGACTATGAGGTCGACAGCACTATGAAATCACAGGTAGCATTCCTTACTAAAGTAATGAAACGGTTATTGAATGAGGATGAATTACAAGGATTTGCTATCGAGGAAGTTTGTACTATCTGTGAGGGAAATCATAGTAGGGATGAGTGCCCAATACAAATAGAAGAGGGAAAATATGTTGGAAATTACAAGCCGAACTATAATTCCAACAATTATAATCCCAATTGGAGGAAGGATCCCAAATTTTCCTGGAGTAATCCTAACAATGCCCTGAATCCGCAAGCACATAATCAGAATCAGGGGGTCCTAGATTGTTGATGCGACAGCAACTGCCGCAGAACCTGCCGCAGCACCTGCCACCGCAGCAGCAACAGCAGCCACCACCTGCCACGAGTAGTATATTGGAGCAGACTCTAGCTACTTTTATGTCTCAGACCGGTACATATATGGAGAATATGAATTAGTTTGTCAAGAAGACGGAGACCTTTATGGATAAAACCGAGATGAGAATGACAAATCATGAAGCTACGTTGAAATCTCTAGAGACACAAAAGGGTCAGGTGTCGCAACATATTAAGCCGAGGCAGAATGGAGGATTCTCTAGCAATACTGAAAATGCTAGACCGCCCCCACATGAGCAATGTAAGGCGATTACTACTAGGAGTGGGAAGAAGCTACCAGGGCCGGAAAAAGAAGCTGAAATAGAAAAGGAACCTGCCTTGGATAAACCTGCCGAGGAAGCTGCCCCGACAGGTGATAAACAGACTGCTACCGATGAGCCTGTCACGACAGCAGAAGCGACAGAGGAGAAAAAAGATGATTATCGTCCTCAGATTCGCATGCAGTGGGAAGGGCGTATTGCTGATTATCGTCCCCCACCACCCTTTCCTCAACGGATACAGCAAGCTAAGCATGAATCTCAACTTAAAAAGATTTATGATATTTTTAAGCAGGTTCATATTAATATTCCGTTGTTAGATGCTGTTAGGGAAATGCCCGGTTATGCTAAATTTCTCAAGGATGTTATGTCGAAAAAATCTAAACTTGGGGAATTTGAAACGGTAAAGATGACAGAAGGTTGCATGAGTATTCTTCATAGGCAGCCGCCCCAGAAAAAGAAGGATCCGGGGAGCTTCATCATACCTTGTGTAATCGACGACAAATTTGTGGGTAAGGCACTTTGTGATCTTGGTGCCAGTGTTAATCTAATGCCCAAATCTGTTTTTCAGAAACTAGGTATTGGCAAGGCGCGACCCACGACAGTAACTCTGCAGCTGGCCGACCGCTCTTACGTTCATCCCGAGGGAAAAATTGAAGATATTCTGGTAAGAGTGGATAAGCTTATTTTTCCTGCTGACTTTCTTATCTTAGATTGTGAGGCAGACGAAAACGCACCAGTCATCCTTGGGCGCCCCTTCTTAGCCACGGGAAGATCATTGATTGATGTGGAGAAAGGAGAACTCACCATGCGAGTGAACGATCAAGAGATTAAGTTAAATGTTCTCCAAGCAATGAAACATGCTGATGTGGACGAGGAATGCAAGGCCATCATTGAGGTGACCTTTGATCAACCCTGCATCAGGTCGGACTGCCGTGATATAAAATTTGGTCACTGCCGCGACAGCCACCTACAGGCCTGTCACGACAGCAACAATGACAGCACCGACGACAGCGACTCCTCTGAATCCGATACATCTGATACTGAAGGTCAGGAGGATGTAAACTGGAAAGGCAATCGTCTAGGTAAGTTATTCGAACCTTTGAATTATACTTCGGATAACCATTTAATACAAAAGCCATCTATTGTTGAACCACTTGCCTTAGAACTTAAGCCCCTGCCAGGGCAGTTAAAATATGCTTATCTTGGTTCCAATGACACACTGCCCGTAATCATCTCTGCTAAGCTGCCGCAGGAACAGGAACGACAGCTAATCGACATGCTAAGACAGCACAAAAAGGCGATTGGATGGACGATAGCAGACATTCAAGGCATTAGTCCGGCGATATGCATGCATAAAATCCTCCTAGAGGAAGATCATAAGCCGACTATTGATGCCCAAAGGCGGTTAAACCTTGCGATGAAGGAGGTCGTGCGTAAAGAGATAATCAAGTGGTTAGATGCTGGTATTATTTACGCCATCTCCGACAGCAAATGGGTGAGCCCGGTGCAATGTGTTCCCAAGAAAGGAGGAATGACTGTGATAACCAACGAGAACAATGAGTTAATCCCAACCAGGACTGCGACCGGTTGGAGGGTTTGTATGGACTATCGGAAGCTTAACAAAGCTACCCGAAAGGACCACTTTCCTTTACCCCTCATTGATCAAATGCTTGATAGATTAGCGGGTAAACCTTACTATTGTTTTCTTGATGGTTATTCAGGTTACAATCAAATTGCTATTGCACCGGAGGATCAAGAAAAGACGATTTTTACATGCCCCTACGGAACATACGCATTTAGGAGGATACCGTTTGAACTCTGTAATGCACCTGCCACCTTCCAAAGGTGCATGATGGCAATATTCTCCGACATGGTAGAGGACTTCCTTGAGATTTTCATGGATGATTTTTCCGTCTTTGGAGACGATTTTGAGAGCTGCCTCGACAATCTTCAAAAGGTACTTGAAAGATGTGAAAAAGCTAACCTTGTTCTAAATTGGGAAAAATGCCATTTTATGGTGGACGAAGGGATAGTCCTTGGCCATAAGATTAGCTGCCGTGGGATAGAAGTCGACAGGGCTAAAATAGAAGTCATAGAGAAGCTGTCGCCGCCGACCACAGTCAAGGGCATTAGAAGTTTTTTAGGGCATGCTGGTTTTTATAGGAGATTCATTGCAAATTTCTCAAAAATTACCAAGCCTCTATGCCATCTCTTAGAACAGAACCGACCCTTTGACTTTAATGAGGAATGTACTGAAGCATTCAAGGTTCTGAAGGAAAAACTAGTGACAGCCCCCATAGTACAGCCACCAGACTGGACACAGCCGTTTGAGATCATGTGTTATGCTAGTGACTATGCTGTCGGGGCAGCACTTGGGCAGCGCAAAGACAAGTTGTTTCATGTCATATACTATGCCAGCAAGACGTTGAATGACGCCCAAGTGAACTACACAACCACAGAAAAAGAACTGTTAGCTGTGGTGTTCTCCATCGACAAGTTTCGTTCTTACATACTTGGGACGAAAGTAATAATACACACCGACCATTCTGCCCTAAAGTATTTGTTCGCAAAGAAGGATGCAAAACCTAGATTGATACGGTGGATCTTGCTATTACAAGAATTCGACCTTGAGATCAAGGACAAAAAGGGGACAGAAAATCAGGTAGCAGACCACTTGTCGAGGTTGGAGAAGGGACAGAGTCTACCAATAGACGAGACAAACATACTGGAGACCTTCCCAGATGAGCAGCTCTTTGCTGCCGCAATCGCTGTCGCGACAGCCATGGCGGCAGGTAAGTCTGCTGACCTTCCCTGGTTTGCTGATTTCGTTAATTTTATAGTTAGCGGAATATTACCTTCTGATCTTAATTGTCAAGCCAGGAAGAGGTTCCAAAATGATGTTAAGCATTATTATTGGGACGAACCTCTTCTTTTCAAAATGTGCGCAAATCAGGTTATAAGGAGGTGTGTACCACAAGAAGAGCAAGAAGACATTCTCCATCACTGTCATGCTTCACAATATGGAGGTCACTTAGGAGGCAATAAAACTGCTGCCAAGGTGCTGCAGTCAGGGTTCTACTGGCCGACACTATATAAAGATGCACAGGACTTTTACAAAAACTGTGACAGGTGCCAGCGGACAGGTAACATCTCGAGGAGAAACGAGATGCCACTGCAGAACATTCTAGAAGTCGAGATCTTCGACGTTTGGGGGATTGATTTTATGGGACCTTTTCCATCTTCGTGTGGAAATCTATACGTTCTCCTATAGTGGACTACGTCTCTAAGTGGGTTGAAGCCATCGCCACTCAAAAGAATGATGCCAAGACGGTCCAAAAGTTTTTGCACAAAAACATTTTTTCTAAATTTGGCATCCCTAAGGCGATTATCAGTGATGAAGGGAGACATTTTGATAATAGGGTTATTGCTGCCGCCTTGAAGAAATATGGTGTCAAGCACAGGATCGCGACAGCATACCACCCACAGACCACTGGACAGGCTGAGATTTCCAATAGGGAAGTGAAGAACATTCTTGAGAAGATGGTTAAACCATCTAGGAAAGATTGGTCGTTACTTCTGAACGATGCATTATGGGCATATCGGACAGCTTTTAAGACTCCATTGGGCATGTCTCCATATCGATTGATTTATGGGAAAACCTGTCATCTGCCTGTCGAGATCGAGCACAAAGCATATTGGGCAATCAAGGCAGTGAACATGGACTTGGACAAGGCAGGCCAGAAAAGGTTATTAGATCTAAATGAGATTGAGGAACTAAGGACAATGGCCTACGACAACGCAAGGATCTACAAGGAAAAAACTAAGAAGTGGCATGACAGGAAGTTGCTGCCACGACAGTTCTGCCCAGGGCAGCTTGTGTTGTTGTTTAATTCTAGGTTGAAACTTTTCCCAGGGAAGTTAAAATCTAGATGGTCTGGCCCGTTTCAAGTGGTACAAGTTTTTCCCCATGGTGCCATCACAATCCAATCATTCAAAGACGGGCACCAATTCAAAGTCAATGGACAGCGCCTCAAGCATTATCGGGGGACTGAAGCCCCAGGAATACAGGAAGTGGTTACGTTAGGAGATGACCCACAAAGAATCCCTAATTTAACCTAAATTATTCTTTTATTTGTACTATTTATTTTTATTATTTATTAGTTATTAGGAAATTAGGTTTATTTTATTCGAATAATGTTTTATTTTTATATTTTCTGTTTTTAGGAAATAAAGGAGTCAAGAAGAAGAGAAGAAGTGACCTAAGCCCACCACCCATCCATCAGCCCAGCAAAGCCCATTTATGGAAGCCTGTCGTTTCGGCTGCCGCCGCAGACAGATATGACAGGCTGTCAACAGACTGACACGGCAGACGCAGAAGCGTGTGGCAGACGCGTAACAGACGCATAAATGCGTGTCAGACGCGTCAGACACGCTATAACCCATCCGTCGCCCCGTTATTCATGCCTGCCGTTACAGCATTAAACGGGCAGCAACTCGACCGCTATAAAACCCCGTTTCCATCTTCATTTTTCTCACTTCTGCTTATTCTTCCTTGCTTACTCCTCTAGTTTATTTGCTTTCTTCATTTTTCACAACCCTTGCAACTAACATGTCGTCTAGACAGACCCGCCGTAGTGCTGCCTCAGCCTCTTCTTCAGCAGCAGCAACGCCCTTCGCCACAAAGGAGTTATGGGAAGAACGTGGTTTCGTGTACATCCGAAAGGCACCCAACATGGGACTTCGGCCGTTCATCGTAAAGGCCATCACAGCTCAACTATGGGAGCACTTCGCGGGACAACCGGCAGAACTAAACGACACATTAGTCCGGGAGTTTTATGCTGCCATAGACAGCAGAACGGCGACATCTGTCCCCGTTCGAGGAGTGAAAGTGCCCTTCACAGTTGACAACATCAACCACATGTTTGGCCTCTACTTTGGCCCCGATGATGATGCCCACCAGAAATTTCTCGACACCCTCGATGCTGCCGCCTATGGTGCTGTTATGGCGGAGGTGACAGAGGAAGGAACCACATGGACAACCAACAAAAGAAACCCCCACTCTGTAAAAAGGGGGCAGCTCCTCCCTGAAGCTAAACTCTGGAACGCTTTTATCAAAAAGCGCATCATGCCTTCTTCCCACCACACGACAGTTAACCAGCAGCGGCTCGCCCTTATTCATTCCATCATGCACGACAGGCCTATTAATGTGGGCTGCTATATGAGGGACAGCATCCTGGACTACACCTTCCGCTCCGACTCCCACCTCTGCCTGCCGTTCACAATAACCTCCTTATGCCGTTGTGCTGCTGTCCCCGAGGAACCCTCCGACAAAATAATCAAGGGCAGAGGCTGGACAGACAACAACATCAACAGCCTCATGGAGCTGGTCGTGGCCACACCTGTCTCATCTTTCAATCCAGCCGGCTCCCCAGAAGAATCATCAGAGGAGCCTGCCCCTGAACCTGCTGCCGCCACCGCTACGACAGACCAGTCCGCCCTCATCCTTGCTGCGTTACAACGGGTAGAGGAGAGACAAATGGGATTGATGACGTTCATTCGGGACTTCGCTAACTCGACGGTAAACTTCATTACCCAAACTTTAAATTTTCCCGATGTTCAATTCCCTACTTTTCCTGCCCATTATTTCCATATCCCCACCCCTGTCCACACACCCACACCACCTGCCTCCCCACATTCCCACTCGACTGCCTCCACCCCATCACCTGCCCCGACGGCAGCAGGCAGTCCACCGGCCGACACCTCTGCCAGAGGAACAAAAAGGCCTGCCTCCGATGACAGCCCTCTGATAAGGAGGAATTTGGAGAGGGAATTTACGCCGGTCAAGAGGATAAAACACGTGGCAGACAAGAAACGGTTGCCCAGGGCTAGCACCACCACCAGCAGCACTTGGGACAGTGGCAACAGTTCCGACGTCCAGCTCGTGGAGCAACCTGCCCCTGCACCTGCCCCTGAACCTGCCCAGCCTCCTCCACAGCCCAGACGCCGCCGTCAGATCCGTGTCAGCAGCAGCAGCGAGGACATCGACTGAAAATTTAAGTTTTTATTTTCCTCTTATTGCTGCCTGCTTTTATCAATTGTGATGTACTTTTCTTCATATTTTTGTTTTTATCTGTCATTTTGCATTGAGGGCAATGCAACCCTCGAGTTTGGGGGTGGCAACCCTCCATCATTAATGGAGTCTTAAGTACATCTTTTTATTCATTTTTGTGTCTATTTAATTTCTCTTAAAAAAATCAGAAAATATTAAACTGTTGGCTTAAAACTGTGAAGTTAACTCACCTGTCATGACAGCTCTGTCGTGGCAGCATCTTTAGGACAGTTTAAGGAGAAGTTTAGAGCCTTTCTATAGTTCTGAAAACTTAAACACCTTTGTGACTGTTATATTGCTTAGATTTCTTTTAGCCAAGCTAGAATAGGAAGCTTAGAACTTGAATAGCCCCTAGAGGTGCCTAACACTGGCTCTAGGAAAGAAGTTTAGCAAAAGAAAATCAAAAACCTAGAGGTGCCCGAAACCGGCTCTAGGAAGCTAACTAGAGGTGCCCAAAACTGGCTCTAGAAAAATTTAGCTTGAAAATAGAAGAAAAAGAAGCATGAAAATGTGCCTTCTAAAAAAAATAAACTTTGGCATAAAAATTCGAGTTAAAAAGTTGAATATTCTAGTGAAACTAAGAGAGTCTTAGCATATAACTGTTCACAAGCATGCACACACTGCACGAGGGCTATAGGGAGATTCCGGACAGATCCTAACCTTTCCGACAGGTTGCTGCCGCCATAGAGAGTGAGCGACGGGTAAGGGACAGTTCACTGTTTGAAGGCCAACACAAAAATATTCATTTTTATTTTAGGTTTAATTGCTTGAGGGCAAGCAAAAAACTTGAGTTTGGGGGTGTGTTGAGTGTGTAAAAGTTCTATTATTTACACCCTTTTTAACCCATATTTCTGCTGCATTCAAGCATCATTGCATTGCATTTAGGTTAGTTTTCAGTAAAACATCACAAATATGTAAAAGGCACGGATTCTACTAAAAGATGGCTTATTTTGCAGGTATCTGCCATAGTTGACAAAGAAGGAAGGCGCAAGGCAAAGAAGCAAAAGAGCTGAACTGGACAAGCAGACGAAGAAGACGAAACTGCCATGGATCTGTCGTGACAGCAAGGTGACAGCAACCTTATGAAGAGGAAATGTAAAGTGGACCTCGATAGATAGAGAAAAATCTGCTCGTGTGTCGTGTGAAAGCCAAATATTTTTCCAAGCCCCGGATCAAAAGATATGTCAAGCCAAAGCTCAAGGAGAGGAATTCCCATAAAGCAAGGAGGCGGCTGAAAAGTAGGAATCCTTAGATATTAAGCATTTATTAGAATCTTACTTTTCATTAAAGTTGTAATCCTTGTTAATTTTGAATACTTGAGCCCAAAGCTTATATAAGGGCATAGGTTTTAACCTAGAAGGATATCCCTCATTCTACCCCATAACCGATAACCTAAACCCCCTGCTGTTTACCCGTCACCAACATGTTCTAAATTCCCCTAGGGCTACGGGTTGTTTTGTAAAGTAGTTGCAAGGGTTGTTTTGTTTTAGGATTTTCCAAGTTCAATAAAATAAACTTCAAGTTCTCTTATTTTGGTTTTAATATCTTGCAAGAACATCGAGAGAGCATTGTGAGGTTATCTATTTACTTAGCATCGGGAGAGTTAAGTATACGAAAGAAATAAGAGCAAGTTCTCTAGTTTATAGTTGAACTATGTCGTACCTAGGGATAGGGCGAGGTTAAGTGGCTAAGGAAGAATTCATACACATCGGTGTTCATCCTTCGATTCATGCCGGGAGGTATCATCAAAGACGTGATCATCGACAGACTTGGACCTAGGGATAGGCCAAGGCAGATCTGGGATTCTTGCCAAACTTGAAGTACGGAGTTGGTGTGTTCGCTGCCGCGACAGCCAACGGACAGCCGCCGCGACATGTGCTGCCGCGACGGGCACGACGACAGAACTGGAGTTCCTAAGCAACTCAATACCTGCACTATTAAGCAATTCAATACCAGCCCATTCTCTCTATCTTGATATCTCAATCCTTTTATTTATGTTTTACTTTATTATTCTCGTGACAACTCTTAATTATTTCTTTACTTTTATGCAGTGAAATAAGGTGAAGTCATTAGCCCAATCCCTGTGGAGACGATATCCGATACTTCGTAAATTCAATACCTGCACTATTGAGCAATTTAATTTAGCCCATTCTTTTCTGCCACGTGTTTTATCCTCCTGACCGGCGTAAATTCCCTCTCCAAATTCCTCCTTATCAGAGGGCTGTCATCGGAGGCAGGCCTTTTTGTTCCTCTGGCAGAGGTGTCGGCCGGTGGACTGCCTGCTGCCGTCGGGGCAGGTGATGGGGTGGAGGCAGTCGAGTGGGAATGTGGGGAGGCAGGTGGTGTGGGTGTGTGGACAGGGGTGGGGATATGGAAATAATGGGCAGGAAAAGTAGGGAATTGAACATCGGGAAAATTTAAAGTTTGGGTAATGAAGTTTACCGTCGAGTTAGCGAAGTCCCGAATGAACGTCATCAATCCCATTTGTCTCTCCTCTACCCGTTGTAACGCAGCAAGGATGAGGGCGGACTGGTCTGTCGTAGCGGTGGCGGCAGCAGGTTCAGGGCAGGCTCCTCTGATGATTCTTCTGGGGAGCCGGCTGGATTGAAAGATGAGACAGGTGTGGCCACGACCAGCTCCATGAGGCTGTTGATGTTGTTGTCTGTCCAGCCTCTGCCCTTGATTATTTTGTCGGAGGGTTCCTCGGGGACAGCAGCACAGCGGCATAAGGAGGTTATTGTGAACGGCAGGCAGAGGTGGGAGTCGGAGCGGAAGGTGTAGTCCAGGATGCTGTCCCTCATATAGCGGCCCACATTAATAGGCCTGTCGTGCATGATGGAATGAATAAGGGCGAGCCGCTGCTGGTTAACTGTCGTGTGGTGGGAAGAAGGCATGATGCGCTTTTTGATAAAAGCGTTCCAGAGTTTAGCTTCAGGGAGGAGCTGCCCCCTTTTTACAGAGTGGGGGTTTCTTTTGTTGGTTGTCCATGTGGTTCCTTCCTCTGTCACCTCCGCCATAACAGCACCATAGGCGGCAGCATCGAGGGTGTCGAGAAATTTCTGGTGGGCATCATCATCGGGGCCAAAGTAGAGGCCAAACATGTGGTTGATGCTGTCAACTGTGAAGGGCACTTTCACTCCTCGAACGGGGACAGATGTCGCCGTTCTGCTGTCTATGGCAGCATAAAACTCCCGGACTAATGTGTCGTTTAGTTCTGCCGGTTGTCCCGCGAAGTGCTCTCATAGTTGAGCTGTGATGGCCTTTACGATGAACGGCCGAAGTCCCATGTTGGGTGCCTTTCGGATGTACACGAAACCACGTTCTTCCCATAACTCCTTTGTGGCGAAGGGCGTTGCTGCTGCTGAAGAAGAGGCTGAGGCAGCACTACAGCGGGTCTGTCTAGACGACATGTTAGTTGCAAGGGTTGTGAAAAATGAAGAAAGCAAATAAAACTAGAGGAGTAAGCAAGGAAGAATAAGCAGAAGTGAGAAAAATGAAGATGGAAACGGGGTTTTATAGCGGTCGAGTTGCTGCCCGTTTAATGCTGTAACGGCAGGCGTGAATAACGGGGCGACGGATGGGTTATAGCGTGTCTGACGCGTCTGACACGCATTTATGCGTCTGTTACGCGTCTGCCACACGCTTCTGCGTCTGCCGTGTTAGTCTGTTGACAGCTTGTCATATCTGTCTGCGGCGGCAGCCGAAACGACAGGCTTCCATAAATGGGCTTTGCTGGGCTGATGGATGGGTGGTGGGCTTAGGTCACTTCTTCTCTTCTTCTTGACTCCTTTATTTCCTAAAAACAGAAAATATAAAAATAAAACATTATTCGAATAAAATAAACCTAATTTCCTAATAACTAATAAATAATAAAAATAAATAGTACAAATAAAAGAATAATTTAGGTTAAATTAGGGATGCTTTGTGGGTCATCTCCTAACATAACCACTTCCTGTATTCCTGGGGCTTCAGTCCCCCGATAATGCTTGAGGCGCTGTCCATTGACTTTGAATTGGTGCCCGTCTTTGAATGATTGGATTGTGATGGCACCATGGGGAAAAACTTGTACCACTTGAAACGGGCCAGACCATCTAGATTTTAACTTCCCTGGGAAAAGTTTCAACCTAGAATTAAACAACAACACAAGCTGCCCTGGGCAGAACTGTCGTGGCAGCAACTTCCTGTCATGCCACTTCTTAGTTTTTTCCTTGTAGATCCTTGCGTTGTCGTAGGCCATTGTCCTTAGTTCCTCAATCTCATTTAGATCTAATAACCTTTTCTGGCCTGCCTTGTCCAAGTCCATGTTCACTGCCTTGATTGCCCAATATGCTTTGTGCTCGATCTCGACAGGCAGATGACAGGTTTTCACATAAATCAATCGATATGGAGACATGCCCAATGGAGTCTTAAAAGCTGTCCGATATGCCCATAATGCATCGTTCAGAAGTAACGACCAATCTTTCCTAGTTGGTTTAACCATCTTCTCAAGAATGTTCTTCACTTCCCTATTGGAAATCTCAGCCTGTCTATTGGTCTGTGGGTGGTATGCTGTCGCGATCCTGTGCTTGACACCATATTTCTTCAAGGCGGCAGCAATTACCCTATTATCAAAATGTCTCCCTTCATCACTGATAATCGCCTTAGGGATGCCAAATCTAGAAAAAATGTTTTTGTGCAAAAACTTTTGGACCGTCTTGGCATCATTCTTTTGAGTGGCGATGGCTTCAACCCACTTAGAGACGTAGTCCACTGCTAGGAGAATGTATAAATTTCCACACGAAGATGGAAAAGGTCCCATAAAATCAATCCCCCAAACGTCGAAGATCTCGACTTCTAGAATGTTCTGCAGTGGCATCTCGTTTCTCCTCGAGATGTTACCTGTCCGCTGGCACCTGTCACAGTTTTTGTAAAAGTCCTGTGCATCTTTATATAGTGTCGGCCAGTAGAACCCTGACTGCAGCACCTTGGCAGCAGTTTTATTGCCTCCTAAGTGACCTCCATATTGTGAAGCATGACAGTGATGGAGAATGTCTTCTTGCTCTTCTTGTGGTACACACCTCCTTATAACCTGATATGCGCACATTTTGAAAAGAAGAGGTTCGTCCCAATAATAATGCTTAACATCATTTTGGAACCTCTTCCTGGCTTGACAATTAAGATCAGAAGGTAATATTCCGCTAACTATAAAATTAACGAAATCAGCAAACCAGGGAAGGTCAGCAGACTTACCTGCCGCCATGGCTGTCGCGACAGCGATTGCGGCAGCAAAGAGCTGCTCATCTGGGAAGGTCTCCAGTATGTTTGTCTCGTCTATTGGTAGACTCTGTCCCTTCTCCAACCTCGACAAGTGGTCTGCTACCTGATTTTCTGTCCCCTTTTTGTCCTTGATCTCAAGGTCGAATTCTTGTAATAGCAAGATCCACCGTATCAATCTAGGTTTTGCATCCTTCTTTGCGAACAAATACTTTAAGGCAGAATGGTCGGTGTGTATTATTACTTTCGTCCCAAGTATGTAAGAACGAAACTTGTCGATGGAGAACACCACAGCTAACAGCTCTTTTTCTGTGGTTGTGTAGTTCACTTGGGCGTCATTCAACGTCTTGCTGGCATAGTATATGACATGAAACAACTTGTCTTTGCGCTGCCCAAGTGCTGCCCCGACAGCATAGTCACTAGCATCACACATGATCTCAAACGGCTGTGTCCAGTCTGGTGGCTGTACTATGGGGGCTGTCACTAGTTTTTCCTTCAGAACCTTGAATGCTTCAGTACATTCCTCATTAAAGTCAAAGGGTCGGTTCTGTTCTAAGAGATGGCATAGAGGCTTGGTAATTTTTGAGAAATTTGCAATGAATCTCCTATAAAAACCAGCATGCCCTAAAAAACTTCTAATGCCCTTGACTGTGGTCGGCGGCGGCAGCTTCTCTATGACATCTATTTTAGCCCTGTCGACTTCTATCCCACGGCAGCTAATCTTATGGCCAAGGACTATCCCTTCGTCCACCATAAAATGGCATTTTTCCCAATTTAGAACAAGATTAGCTTTTTCACATCTTTCAAGTACCTTTTGAAGATTGCCGAGGCAGCTCTCAAAATCGTCTCCAAAGACGGAAAAATCATCCATGAATATCTCAAGGAATTCCTCTACCATGTCGGAGAATATTGCCATCATGCACCTTTGGAAGGTGGCAGGTGCATTACAGAGTCCAAACGGCATCCTCCTAAATGCGTATGTTCCATAGGGGCATGTAAAAATCGTCTTTTCTTGATCCTCCGGTGCAATAGCAATTTGATTGTAACCTGAATAACCATCAAGAAAACAATAGTAAGGTTTACCCGCTAATCTATCAAGCATTTGATCAATGAAGGGTAAAGGAAAGTGGTCCTTTCGGGTAGCTTTGTTAAGCTTCCGATAGTCCATACAAACCCTCCAACCGGTCGCAGTCCTGGTTGGGATTAACTCATTGTTCTCGTTGGTTATCACGGTCATTCCTCCTTTCTTGGGAACACATTGCACCGGGCTCACCCATTTGCTGTCGGAGATGGCGTAAATAATACCAGCATCTAACCACTTGATTATCTCTTTACGCACGACCTCCTTCATCGCAAGGTTTAACCGCCTTTGGGCATCAATAGTCGGCTTATGATCTTCCTCTAGGAGGATTTTATGCATGCATATCGCCGGACTAATGCCTTGAATGTCTGCTATCGTCCATCCAATCGCCTTTTTGTGCTGTCTTAGCATGTCGATTAGCTGTCGTTCCTGTTCCTGCGGCAGCTTAGCAGAGATGATTACGGGCAGTGTGTCATTGGAACCAAGATAAGCATATTTTAACTGCCCTGGCAGGGGCTTAAGTTCTAAGACAGGTGGTTCAACAATAGATGGCTTTTGTATTAAATGGTTATCCGAAGTATAATTCAAAGGTTCGAATAACTTACCTGGACGATTGCCTATCCAGTTTACATCCTCCTGACCTTCAGTATCAGATGTATCGGATTCAGAGGAGTCGCTGTCGTCGGTGCTGTCGTCGTTGCTGTCGTGACAGGCCTGTAGGTGGCTGTCGCGGCAGTGACCAAATTTTATATCACGGTAGTCCGACCTGATGCAGGGTTGATCAAAGGTCACCTCAATGATGGCCTTGCATTCCTCGTCCACATCAGCATGTTTCATTGCTTGGAGAACATTTAACTTAATCTCTTGATCGTTCACTCGCATGGTGAGTTCTCCTTTCTCCACATCAATCAATGATCTTCCCGTGGCTAAGAAGGGTCGCCCAAGGATGACTGGTGCGTTTTCGTCTGCCTCACAATCTAAGATAAGAAAGTCAGCAGGAAAAATAAGCTTATCCACTCTTACCAGAATATCTTCAATTTTTCCCTCGGGATGAACGTAAGAGCGGTCGGCCAGCTGCAGAGTTACTGTCGTGGGCCGCGCCTTCCCAATACCTAGTTTCTGAAAAACAGATTTTGGCATTAGATTAACACTGGCACCAAGATCACAAAGTGCCTTACCCACAAATTTGTCGCCGATTACACAAGGTATGATGAAGCTCCCCGGATCCTTCTTTTTCTGGGGCGGCTGCCTATGAAGAATACTCATGCAACCTTCTGTCATCTTTACCGTTTCAAATTCCCCAAGTTTAGATTTTTTCGACATAACATCCTTGAGAAATTTAGCATAACCGGGCATTTCCCTAACAGCATCTAACAACGGAATATTAATATGAACCTGCTTAAAAATATCATAAATCTTTTTAAGTTGAGATTCATGCTTAGCTTGTTGTATCCGTTGAGGAAAGGGTGGTGGGGGACGATAATCAGCAATACGCCCTTCCCACTGCATGCGAATCTGAGGACGATAATCATCTTTTTTCTCCTCTGTCGCTTCTGCTGTCGTGACAGGCTCATCGGCAGCAGTTTGTTTATCACCTGTCGGGGCAGCTTCCTCGGCAGGTTTATCCAAAGCAGGTTCCTTTTCTATTTCAGCTTCTTTTTCCGGCCCTGGTAGCTTCTTCCCACTCCTAGTAGTAATCGCCTTACATTGCTCATGTGGGGGCGGTCTAGCATTTTCAGTATTACTAGGGAAACCTCCATTCTGCCTTGGCTTAATATGTTGCGACACCTGACCCATTTGTGTCTCTAGAGATTTCAAGGTAGCCTCATGATTTGTCATTCTCATCTCGGTTTTATCCATAAAGGTTTCCGTCTTCTTGACAAACTGATTCATATTCTCCATATACGTACCGGTCTGAGACATAAAAGTGGCCAGAGTCTGCTCCAATATACTACTCGTGGCAGGTGGTGGCTGCTGTTGCTGCTGCGGCGGCAGGTGCTGCGGCAGGTTCTGCGGCAGTTGCTGTCGCATCAACAATCTAGGACCCCCCTGATTCTGATTATGTGCTTGCGGATTCAGGGCATTGTTAGGATTACTCCAGGAAAATTTGGGATCCTTCCTCCAATTGGGATTATAATTGTTGGAATTATAGTTCGGCTTGTAATTTCCAACATATTTTCCCTCTTCTATTTGTATTGGGCACTCATCCCTACTATGATTTCCCTCACAGATAGTACAAACTTCCTCGACAGCAAATCCATGTAATTCATCCTCATTCAATAACCGTTTCATTGCTTTAGTAAGGAATGCTACCTGTGATTTCATAGTGCTGTCGACCTCATAGTCCTTGAAAGCAAGTACCCGTTTACCCCCTCTTCTTGCAGTCGGAAACTGCTCCTCATTCTTGGCCAGATTTTTCAAAACTTGCAATGCCTCGTCTGGATCTTTATCCAATAATAATCCATTTGCTGCAGAATCAATCCGAATGCGAGTTTGTAAGTTAGCAACATTATAGAATTTAGTTACCTGATTCCAGACGGGAAATCCATGCATTGGACAGTTCCGAAGAAGGGTAGTAAATCTGTCCCAGGCCTCGTGCATTGGCTCGTCATCTTCCTGTTGAAAAGTAGCAATTTCATTACGTAATCGCTCAGATAAATGCGAAGGATTAAAACGAGATAAAAATTCACGAGATAAATCTGCCCAAGTTACGATTGAACCCGGTGTAAGTTTATTCCACCAAGTTTTAGCTCTGTCCCTCAACGAATGGGGGAATAACCGAAGCCTCAGTATCTCCGAACTAACTCATGGCAGTCTAAACGAACCACAGATCTCCTGGAACGTTTTGAGATGCTCTCTAGCATCTTCTGTCACAGCACCACTAAACTGCCTGGCATTGTTGATCATACTAAACATGGCAGGTTTAAGCTCGAAGTTATCAACATCAATATCCGGCAGCGTGGTCTTCAGCTCTACATGATCGTTCAGCATGTAGTCACGACATGACCGTCGTCCATCTGCTGCGGGCGGGTCACCGACAGGCGGGTGGTTATCGCCAAGGGGTGGTATACGACCACCGGCAGGTTGGTTATGGCCCATCTTCTCTAGCTGTTCCTCGAGGTATTCGTTTCTGTCTAAAAGTCGGCGAAGTTGTTTCTTGAGACTGAAGGAACGTTCGATTTCCGGATTTAATGGATACTCAGGATCTTCACCTCTTTTAGATCTGCGCATAAACAAGAAAACCTCTTGAAAAGCGAGAGTTGAAAGCACAAAAGAAAAATTAAAGAAAAATAAAAACGAAAATAAAAATAAAAATAAAAACGAAAAGTGCAATAAAAGAAAGATGTAGTTATGTTGCCAATCCCCGGCAACGGCGCCAAAAACTTGTTGCGTGTAAAAGTGTCTATCGCAATTGTAGTGCAAGTGTACACGACGCAAGTAGTAAAGTGATACGAAGTATCGGATATCGTCTCCACAGGGATTGGGCTAATGACTTCACCTTATTTCACTGCACAAAAGTAAAGAAATAATTAAGAGTTGTCACGAGAATAATAAAGTAAAACGTAAGTAAAAGGATTGAGATATCAAGATAGAGAGAATGGGCTGGTATTGAATTGCTCAATAGTGCAGGTATTGAATTGCTTAGGACTCCAGTTCTGTCGTCGTGCCCGTCGCGGCAGCACCTGTCGCGGCGGCTGTCCGTTGGCTGTCGCGGCAGCGAACACACCAACTCCGTACTTCAAGTTTGGCAAGAATCCCAGATCTGCCTTGGCCTATCCCTAGGTCCAAGTCTGTCGATGATCACGTCTTTGATGATACCTCCCGGCGTGAATCGAAGGATGAACACCGATGTGTATGAATTCTTCCTTAGCCACTTAACCTCGCCCTATGCCTAGGTACGAGATAGTTCAACTATAAACTAGAGAACTTGCTCTTATTTCTTTCGTATACTTAACTCTCCCGATGCTAAGTAAATAGATAACCTCACAATGCTCTCCTGATGCTCTTGCAAGATATTAAAACCAAAATAAGAGAACTTGAAGTTTATTTTATTGAACTTGGAAAATCCTAAAACAAAACAACCCTTGCAACTACTTTACAAAACAACCCGTAGCCCTAGGGGGAATTTAGAACATGTCGGTGACGGGTAAACGACAGGGGGTTTAGGTTATCGGTTATGGGGTAGAATGAGGGATATCCTTCTAGGTTAAAACCTATGCCCTTATATAAGCTTTGGGCTCAAGTATTCTAAATTAACAAGGATTACAACTTTAATGAAAAGTAAGATTCTAATAAATGCTTAATATCTAAGGATTCCTACTTTTCAGCCGCCTCCTTGCTTTATGGGAATTCCTCTCCTTGAGCTTTGGCTTGACATATCTTTTGATCCGAGGCTTGGAAAAATATTTGGCTTTCACACGACAGACGAGCAGATTTTTCTCTATCTATCGAGGTCCACTTTACTTTTCCTCTTCATAAGGTTGCTGTCACCTTGCTGTCACGACAGATCCATGGCAGCTTTGTCTTCTTCGTCTGCTTGTCCAGTTCAGCTCTTCTGCTTCTTTGCTCTGCGCCTGCCTTCTTTGTCAACTATGGCAGATACCTGCAAAATAAGCCATCTTTTAGTAGAATCCGTGCCTTTTACATATTTGTGATGTTTTACTGAAAACTAACCTAAATGCAATGCAATGATTCTTGAATGCAGCAGAAATATGGGTTAAAAAGGGTGTAAATAATAGAACTTTTACACACTCAACAAAAACTTAAACTCAAAATATTTTCTAAGTGTCCCAAGACAAAACCATTGAAAATCGTCCAGGCGTATCGATACAGCACCAAGCGTATCGATACCATTTTACCAAACTTGGTTACTGTCGGAACCCGTATCGATACCCTAAACCCTCGTATCGATACGCCACTGTGTTAAAATTCAAAGAGTTTGAATATCGTGCCGATACGGCAAACCCTCGTATCGATACGACCCTCATAATTTTTGAAAGTTAAGTCGGTTTAAAAATATGATCGTTGGTGTCAGTTGGTTGGTAACCAAACTTTAAAAGTTCGTTGACCCGTATCGATACTCCAAACCCTCGTACCGATACGGTTGCGGACAGTGAGCTAAGTTCAGAAAATAGTATCGATACAGCCCTTGTCGTTTCGATACCCCGTACCGATACGCTTACGTGCGTATCGATACCCCTTATTAAATGCACACAACGGCTCTTTCTTTTCTGAGACAGGTACCAATACTCCATCTTGCGTACCGATATCGGTAGCTGAAGAAGTGCATTAATGGTGGTAAGAGAGGGTTCCAACGGCTCCATTTATGTTCCCAACCACCCAAACGGCTAGAAATCGATGAGGAGGTATAAAAGACATATCCAAAAGCTACAGCAACAACTATTGATCTTCAAGAAAACACTTATTCATCAAATCCAAGCAATTGTGCCAAAATTCCTATTTGTCTAGAAATCCCAATTGTAATCTTCATTCATACTTTGTCAAATTGGGTTGAGTGCTTGTATTGGGGCTATCATTTGTATTGAGAGATACCTTATTAGCCATCAAATTTCTTTGTTCACTTGTGTGAGGATTGGGTTGATTTTTGGGTAGAAAAATCAACCGAAATTGTAAAGGGTTGCCTCCTTGTCCTAGAGAAGGGGAAGAGCAATTTAGTGGAATTGTTGCAAATCCTTAGTGAAGCTAAGGTAGTGGATGTAGAGTTCATTTGGAACTTGAACCACTCTAAATCTCTTGTCCATCATTTTTAATTTGCAAATTTCCACCATAAAACTTTAAATTTCCAATTCACCCCCCCTCTTGGTCAATATCGATCTTGCGATCCACTCAACAACAACCCCTCAACACCCGTGATGGAGTTTAACGGTACAATCACAACCCCTCAACATCACTCATCGGAAGTTGTATAATACACTAGCGAGAGCCAGGACACATCACAAGGCTTACACATGGAAGCTACCACAACCATTGTAATCACCTTAACCAAGCTCACACACGGGAGCAACCCTCCACCGTTGTGACGCTTAACAAAGTCCACCCATTAGAGCCAACCTCCATCATGGTGACTTTAACAAGGTTCACCCACGAGAGCCATCCTCCATCGTGGTGGCACTAAACCAAGCGCACCCACGAGAGCCAACCTCCATCGTAGTGGCACTAAACCAAGCCCACTCACGAGAGCCAACCTCCATTGTGGTGACACCAATTTCCTCAATCGCTAGGATTCTTGGATGGAGTTTACGGTACAATCACAACCCCCTCGACATCCAAGGCGACTCAATTCACGGTGCACCCAATCCTATAGCCGGCTAACTATATCCGATTAAAGTAACCAAGAACCACTTACATCACTTGCCAATATAACCATTTACCACATTAATCCATTGTTTTACAAGCATAACCAAAATGCCAAAACCACCAATTACCATTATCAATCCACTGTTTTTGAAGCATTACACAAAGCCATTAAACAACATGCCTATGCATCAATTCCACAATTCCAATGTACAAAACCAAGGATCTCTTACCTTGAGCATCCTTCACACATGGCTTTCAAAACCAGCATTAAACCATGCTAAAATATGCTTTCAAAACAGAATTTAAAACATGCAAATCACATGCATTGCATCCAACAATCACAAGTGCTTTAAAAACCAATTCATAACACATCCAAGAGAGAAATTCCATTTACTTACTCTTGAGCTTATCTAAGTTGTTTAGACTTAAACTAAGCTCCCAAAACCTTCAAACCTTGGTTTTAAAGCTGAAAACCCGACTTCACTCACTGATACACAAAACAAGGCTAGCCAACAAGCCTTCCAAGCATCCGAAACCTTCCACGCCACCTCTATTGCTCACGGATCATTCTCCCCTGTTTCAAGCACATAACAACAGAGGATTAATGCATCATAATGCATTAAAAACACCAGCAACACACCTAAACTCGCTGCTCTTTGCAAATCCAACATTCCGGCTACCAAACACAACCGAAATCACCTCCAAACACTTCCAAGACTTAACCCAGCCAAGATCTATCACTTCTAACCATTTTTAAACATCAATTAACATCCAAAATGATCCTAAACATGTCCTTATACCTCCAGCATTAACAAAACACCAAGATCACCCCAAAAACCACCATTTTCACAAGTAAAAACTTAGGAAAATCAACCTATTCGGGATTGCATTGATCAAACCTCAATTATACATCATTTAGACATCCAAATTACATCAAAAAAGACATCTCAAAACAGATCCCAATCAATTATTACGAATTTCTTCAAAATTAAATCCAAATCTTGCATTTTAAGCCAAAATCAAGATCTCAACATCAAAACCTTTAATAAAACTTAAATCAAGGATTGAGAACTTGGGAATTTCAGTAAAGAACTGAGTATTTAGAGGAGAAGGACGTTCATACCTCTAAATGTGAGTTTCTCCTTGTTTAGAGCCAAAATTCTTGAAAATTCAATAAGCAAATGATGAGAATTTGGTCTAGGAATGATTAGAGATCAAATAGAGATTAAAATCTCATCTTTAGATGTAAAAATCAGAGGAAAAGTGGCTGGGGAAATGTGTTTGGCTGAGAGAAAAATGAGAGAAATAGAAATGGGAAAGTTTTGACAAAAGTTAGTTATGAAGTCAAAAATATTTATTTCCATTTTTTCCTTTTATTAAAAATCATTAATTAAATCTTTAATATTAAGAAAAATCTGGAGAAAACTCTTCTTGGGTAAATTAGCTCCATAAAGATTCAAAGTTTCAATCCTTTTAAAACAGTCACCAACTTTTCAAAAATTACATTTCAGTCACTAACTCGAAATGTCTTATTTCCAAACCTCATTTCACAAAATTGATTTCACCACTCTCTTATATATAATAAAAGAGGATTTTTTAGATATTTTTCCATATTTTTAATGCATCCTGAACTAGGTTTTCCTTAAAACCACCTTTTATATTCGAACCGAAAATCTGACCGGTCCAGTTCAAACCCAAAACTTCTAAGCCCAAAATTGGGGTGTTACACTAAGGATATGTACTCCACTTCGGTGGTAGATAAGGCTACGCTATTTTGTTTCTTAGAGAACCAAGATACAAGCATACTACCTAAGAATTGGCATTTCCCGGAAGTACTTTTCCTATCTATCTTACATCCCCCATAATCCGCATCCGAAAAAGCATGAAGGCTAAAGGAAGAATCCTTAGGATACCAAAGTCCTAAATTAGGTGTGTCTCTAAGGTATCTAAAAATTCTCTTAATGGCATCTAAGTGTGATTCTCTAGGACTAGCTTGAAACCTAGCACACAAGTAAACACTAAACATAATATCCGGTCTACTTGCGGTAAGGTAAAGCAAAGAACCTATCATAGATCTATGAAGCTTAGAATCAACACACTTACCTCCTTCATCTTTGTCAAGCTTTATGGAAGAGCTCATAGGAGTGGCTTGAGGTTTTGCATTCTCCAAGCCAAACTTCTTGAGCATATCATTCACGTACTTGGCTTGATTTATGAAGGTGACATCCTTCCTTTGTTTGATTTGAAGTCCCAAAAAGAATGAGAGCTCCCCCATCATGCTCATCTCGAGCTCACCTTGCATTAGCTTAGAAAACTCCTTACAATAACATTCATTAGTAGAACCAAAAATAATATCATCAACATAAATTTGAACTACTAAAATGTCATTGTTATATCTTTTTATGAAGAGTGTTGTATCCACCTTTCCTTTTTCAAAACCCTTTTCAATTAAGAAATTTGAAAGTCTCTCATACCAAGCTATAGGAGCTTGTTTTAAACCATAGAGATCTTTTGTAAGTTTAAACACATGGTTTGGAAATTTTGAATCCTCAAAACTCGGTGGTTGTTCAACATACACCTCTTCATTTATAAAACCATTTAAAAAGGCACTTTTCACATCCATTTGAAAAAGCTTGAAATCATGATAACATGCAAATGCAAGTAACATCCTAATAGCTTCCATCCTAGCTACGGGTGCATAAGTCTCATCAAAATCAATTCCCTCTTCTTGTGTATAGCCTTGAGCAACAAGCCTAGCCTTGTTTCTCACTATATTACCACTTTCATCTAATTTATTCCTAAAAACCCATTTTGTACCTATAGTAGATTGATTATTAGGCCTTTCAACTAATGTCCAAACTCTACTTCTCTCAAATTGATTTAATTCCTCTTGCATGGCCAAAATCCAAAAATCATCTTTTAAAGCTTCTTTAATATTTTTAGGCTCAATGCATGAAAGAAATGCAACATGATTTATTAATTTGAGAGAGGATCTAGTAGTTACCCCCTTGGATGGATCACCCAAGATTTCACCACCTTTGACATAATTTAACTCCCTTGGGTAAGACACCTCCCTTTCCTCAAGAGCCAAGTCCTTCAATGCTTCAAGAGGTGGATCTTGTGAATCCTCTTCTTTAGTTGGAATCTCATCCACCTTTGACGTTTGTCCTCCATCAATGGCATCAATGATTCCTACATCATCATCATCACAAGATTCCTTCCTCAGAAGGAGGTTATCATCGAAAACAACATGTATTGACTCTTCAACAACTAGAGTTCTTTTATTAAATACGTGATAGGCTTTAGAATTTAAAGAATACCCTAAGAAAATAGCTTCATCACTTTTAGCATCAAATTTACCTAAATTTTCTTTACCATTATTTAAAACAAAACACTTGCAACCAAAAGGGTGAAAATAGCTAATGTTGGGCTTCTTAGATTTTAAAATCTCATAAGGTGTTTTCTTTAAAATTGGCCTAATCATTACTCAATTTATAATATAGCAAGCGGTATTTGTGGCTTCCGCCCAAAAATATTTAGGCAAATTATTTTCGCAAAGCATGGTTCTAGCCATTTCTTCTAAAGTTCGATTTTTCCTCTCAACTACCCCATTTTGTTGAGGAGTGCGAGGTGCGGAAAAATTGTGGCTAGTCCTATTTTCATTTAAAAACTCATCGAAACCTAGATTTTGAAATTCGGTTCCATGATCACTTCCAATGTGAGAAATTTTAAGTTCAAGATCATTTTGAGTTATTTTAGAAAATGTGATGAATTTTTCTAAAGCCTCATCCTTTGTACTTAAGAATAGAACCCAAGTATACCTAGAATAGTCATCTACAAGCACAAAAGCATACGATTTTCCACCCAAGCTCATTGTTCTAATTGGCCCAAAGAGATCCATATGAATCAATTGTAAACATCTACTAGTAGAGACATCATTTATGGATTTAAAAGAACTTCTATGTTGTTTACCCTTTGAACATGCATCACAAATTTTATCATTTGAAAATTTAAGTTTGGGTAAACCTCTAACTAGATCAAGGGAGATTAATTTCTCTAAGACACTCATGCTAGCATGTCCTAATTTTCTATGCCAAAGCCATGAGTCATGTTCATCATGTGCAACTAAGCATGTATGGGATGAATGGATGTCATCTAAATGCACCATGTAAATATTGCCTATTCTATGTCCTATGAGCATTATTTGATTCGTTTTAATGTTTACAATTTTGCAACCACTTTTATCAAATAAAACATTAAAACCTCTATCACATAATTGACTAACGCTCAACAAATTATGTTTAAGACCGTTGACATACAAAACATTTTCAATGAAAATAGAAGAGTGATTACCGATGGAGCCCATTCCTTGAATGTGGCCTTTGGAGTTGTCATCAAAAATTACTACTCCACCACTTTTAGGCTTTAGTTTCACAAATCTACTCTTGTCACCGGTCATGTGTCTTGAGCATCCACTATCAAGGTACCAAGAATTTTTGCTTGAAGCTTTAGCCTTGTAGCAATGCTCCCTCTACAAACAAAGAAATTAGGCTTTGATTTTTGGTACCCGAATCATTTTGGGTCCATGAGTGTTAGCCTTCAACAATTTGGTTCCCTTAGGAATCCAAGAAGAAATAGCATTCAAATCATTAGAAATAATGAGTTCTTTAGGAACTCAAACACTCCTAACTCTATGACTTCTAGCTTGCTTATAAAAATTTCTTTGTTTAGGAACAAAATGTTTTCTTTTTACATATTGGGATTTAGAATGATTTCCTTTTTCAAAATTATTTTTCCCAATAGCAATAGATGTTTTAAGATTATCCACTTCCTTTGTGTGATAATCTTGAAAATCGGAAAGAAGTTTTTCAAGTTCAAGATTTTTAGTTTTAAGATCATTTGAAAGATTAACTAAAAACAAAACCTTCTTTTCCAATTCGGAGTTAGTTTTTGAAAATGTCTCATTTTGAATTTTTAAATCAGAAATTGTTTTCTTGTTTTTCAAAATGGACTCTTTGTATTTTCCTACTAACTCATCATACACTTCTTGCAATTCATCATAAGCATCTTGAAGTTCCTCAATGGTAAAATCGAAATTGGATGAGTGAGAGTTTACCTTAGGTTCATCATCGATGGCCATGAGACATAGGTTGACCACTTCCTCCTCTTCCTCGGAAGACTCATCGTCACTCCAAGTAGCAATTTGTGCTTTGAGCTTGTTCTTCTTCTCAAAGCTTTTCTTTTTCAATTGAGGACACTCGGAACGGATGTGACCCGGTTTCTTGCATTCATAGCAAGTAATTTGGTCCTTCTCATCTTCCTTGCTTTTACTCTTGAAGTCTGCCTTTATAATGAATTTTCTTCCACGATTTGACTTCATAAACCGAGTAAAGCGTTTGACCAACATAGCCATCTCATCATCTTCATCCTCACTAGAATCGTTTTCTTGTTGTGAAGTCTTTAGTGCGATTCCAACTTTCTTCTTCTCAACTTCCTTCTTCTCCACTATCTTTTTCTCTTGTTCTCTTCCCTTCCTCGTAATTTCATGTATGAGTAGAGATCCAACAAGAGCATCTATCTTGAGAGTCTTCAAATCTCTAGCTTCAATAATGGTCGTTCTCTTGCCATCCCATGACTCTGGAAGAGAATACAACAACTTTCTCACTAGCTTGTCTTCGGGAATGATTTCACCGAAACCCTTCAACACGTTGACAATGACCGAGAACCGATCAAACATCTTGGAGACATTTTCTTCAGGATCCATCTTGAAGTTCTCATAGCTTAGATTGAGTAGCCCAATCTTTGTCTCCTTGACATCACTAGTTCCCTCGTATGTTGTCTCGAGGGTGTCCCAAACCTCCTTGGCATTTTCGATTGAAGACACCTTGGAGTAGATTTCCGGACAAAGTGCACAAAATATTACATGAAGAGCTTTGTCATTCACTTGCATCCTTCTTCTTTCATCATCGGTCATTTCGGCTTTGATCTTTGGGATGAGCCTTTCTCCATCTCTCCTCATGGGAATGTATGGACCTTCTTCAACTACATCTCACACCATATAGTCGGTAGACTTGATGAAGAGCCTCATCCTATTCTTCCAATAAGGATAGTTATCCCCATTGAAGAATGGTGGCTTGGTGGTGGATTGGGACTCATAGTTGGAGGTGGATGCCATTGCTTGACTTATTGTTGATCAAACTCTCCAAGAATCGACTCAAGAGGGTTGTAATCCTTCCAATGAGTGTAGCTCAGATACCAATTGTTGAGTTGATCGAACACTTGCAAATGGCCAAGAGGGGGGTGAATTGGCAATTAAAAGTTTGGTGAAGAGAAAGATTGAAAATAAAAATGACACAAGGGGTTATAGTTGTTCAAGTTCTCCAAATGAACTCTACATCCACTACCTTAGCTCCCACTAAGGATTTTCAAACAATTCACTAATTGAATTCGTCCCCTTTTCTTGGATGAGGAGGAAACCTTACAATTTCGATTAAGCTTTCTACCCAAAGCTTAATCCACTCAAATACAAAGAAGAATTTGGTAAACTCAAATGTTTCCTCACAAGGATGATTGTCTACCCAATTACAATTTAACCAACCCTAAACTCACAATACAATTTGACAAATTGAAAGACAAAAGAGTTGGGTACAAGAATATGACTTTTAATAGCTCAAGGGTTTGGATTTTTTGCTTTGTTGATGCTTGAATGTTCAATAGTTGTTCCTTGGTCAATTGAAGCTTGTTTTTATGCCCTTGCATTGATTTCTAGCCGTTTGAGTAGTTGGGATCATCAATAGAGCCGTTGTGGACATTTTTCCCGTATTAAATGCAGCTCTGCAGCCTACCGTATTGGTACTCGGGAAGGGCGTATCGATACCTGCATCAAAGAGGAAAGAGCCATTGTGCCTGAAAACAGAGCGTATCGATACGCATATAAGGCATATCGGTACGTTTTTAAGGGGCGTATCGATACGGAGTGCAGTATCGATACAGTCCAAAGTTACTGAAATCCCAAGTTATGTTTGTATAAAAAGTGTATCGATACACATACCACGCGTATCGGTACGGTATAATGACCTTTTGAAAATTGGGAAACCAACCAACTGACAAGTAACGGTCAAATAATTAAATGCTCGGATTTTTCAAAGATATGCTGGTCGTATCGATACGGTTGCTAGGCGTATCGGTACGGTTTCATGAAAAATATTTTCACAGATGAACATCGTATCGATACGTCTGCAAGGCGTATCGGTACGGTTTCATGAAAATAGTTGCCCAGATGCATATCGTATCAATACGGTTTCAGGGCATATCGGTACGGTATGTTCAATAAAATTACAGTGACAAAATAGGGTATCGATACGATGTGGGTATCCATACGCCTGGGCGTTTTTGCATACTTATGCTTGGAAAACATAGGAAAAGACTTAGAGAAATATATATGATTTAAGAGCAGGTCTTTAAATATTATTTTGTTAAAAAATACTTGTCAATTGTGAGACTTTAAAGAGTACTTAAAAATTTATTGTTTTGCAAATTGGTCCTTAAGTTTATGTGTTATATCAAAATCAATTTTGGTTTTACATGTTATACAAAGTTTGAAGGATTATCCAAGTTTGTATCACACATATTGCATAATGATGTCGAAGTCTTTCTATTAAAAACATACATCTTGGGTAGTGTAAATTGCATAGTCAGGACGAATGCAAATTTTAGGTCATTTCCTTTATCAGAGGGGTAGTTTAGTCATACTTATGCTCCAAGGGTTTTTTCGTAATTTCATATCCAACATCTCATACTCCGTATTCTAAACATTGGTTCTTAAACACCATTGATAAAGTTTCAGATTTAACTGTATTATTATTATTAGCACTTTCGACACTCATGATCTATTAATATTCTTATCCGAGTATTTTACTCTTACTGACTCTCATACTTAATTTCCGTATCGAATTCGGCTTAAGCAGAGTTCACAAAACACTCATCATAAGCATGCATGCTTTAACCAGATATCAATATGTACATAAAGCATACAGGGGGTAGTAATGTATTACCTTTAATACTTGCTATATCGTTCGACCATTATACTCTGTTTCGATTACTCTCGAACTCGAATGTGACGTCCTCAATATCCTGGATACAAGGAACTTCGAATACCTTCAATCGCACAAAAAATCCAATTTCAGTCCTTATTCACATTGCTCATAATTGATTATTAAAATACATAAGTAGACTCGAGTTTAAAGTTCAATTCAGAGGCTTTCAAGTTGAAATTTCATGAAACAAGCTTCAAAATCGGACTCGGGACGTCGAAAAACATAAAATAGGACTTTTCGGGAAAAGTTGACTTTTTGGTCAAAGTTAACGCTGACGTCAGCGGTCAAAGTCAACGTTGACGTCATGCTGACTTAGCGAGTTGACTCACTGGGTTGACTCGGGCGAGTTGACTCACTGAGCCGGGTCGGTCAACGGGTCGAGTCGGTTAACGAGTCGGGTCAGTCTTGACCGAGCTGACCGGTTCAACCGGTCCAGTCAATCCAAACCGGTTCAGGCCGGTTTGGTTCGGGGGCTACCGTCTCAAGCGACTGGAATTCGCCCAAGACGGCACGTGGTTGCCACACGCGGCCAAAATCGGCTGGAAACACCCCAAAACACCAAGAACAACCTCACAATTCGAATATATCCTTAACCAAGCTCATATTTAGGCTGAAACCTCACTGTTTCTTACCAAAACGAAGGGGGAACGCGGTTGGACTGTCGTAGCTCCGATGAAAGGCTTGCCGGCGTCGGACGAGCAAACGGCCAGGGGGTTTTGTTCCCTTCAACACGCAGATCAAGCCTGCATCGTGGACGCGCTCAGCCGGTGACGGGAAAGGTCGAAAAACTCGAACATTCGAAGCGGAAAATGCTAGGTTCGACGAACCTTTGACTCTCAATTCCCGACGACTGGAACGACGACTGAGCGAGTGGTTAGAGGGGTTTTGGTCAGGGTGAGGAGGCGATCACAGGGGCATGGGCGGTGACGCCCACGACGGCACGATGGTGCGGATCGGACGTTGGCCGCTAGGGTTTCTGTCGAACTTTCGAACCATGCCTCGCGACGGACGGCGGCGCTAATGCGCGAGTAGGACGGTGGGCTAGGAGCGGGGTCCGACGTTGAGCGCAAAGGAGGTGGCGGTGAATGCCACGAACGACCAGAGAAGAAGATCGGAGCGGCATTCGGTTTAGGTAGCTGAAGTGTTTGGGGGAAAAGTTTTAGATCTAGAAAATTCTTTCCATTTTCAAAATGAGCAGACATAGGTAGATGAACGATTCCATTTTCTTTTTATTTTCTGTATATTTGGACGAATAACTTAAGAGGGAATTATGGTAGGCTATAACCAGAAATTACCTTAGCTCAAACGGTTAAGACTTGCACTCTCTAACCTTAGGTCGGGGGTTCAAACCCTCATACAAGCATTATTCTCTTCTTTTTCTTTTTCTTTTATTTTTATTTTATTTAGGAAAACAGGGTGTTACACTTTGTGTCTGGAAAACATATTGGGAAAGGTTTGATTCTGCAAGTTTTCTGGATTCATGGTTGGATTAGTGGGCATAAATTGGGGCATAAAAATGCTAACTGGACGACACGTCATCAACAGTTGATAGCTTATAAGCCAAGATAGGATAATTTATCAGCCGAAATTTAAAGTTTAAATTTGGGATTTATCTTTTGTATTTTATTTAAATAGTTTAGGAATTATCTTTTATCTTTTTAGGTTTTTTAGGGTTTTAGGATGCTATAAATACCCCATTTGGGGTGAAACTCAAATCATCACTTGTTCTTGTTTTCATTTTCACTTTGAAATTTACTATATTTCTTTCTCTCCACTTTAATTTTCTTTTACCTTTCCTTTGTTCAAAATTGATAAGTAGGGTTTCTTTGCAAGTTATGCTTAGCTAAATTCACCATTAGTCAAAAGCTAAGCTAAACCCCACTTACCTCGTGAGAATAGACAAGTTCTTCAAACCTTAAACTTTTTTCTTGATTTTCTGTAACATTGGATTGGCGATCGGCCTTTCCTTTAGGATTCACGATTACTTCATTTCGAAAGCGTGCAACGGGTTAAACGTGGTTTTGATCCACCGTTGGAGACGAGAATAGGCTTGTAGCAGATTCAACTCCCTAATAACAAACTTAGTGGCGGTCCACTAAGGGGAATCAGGATCATATACGATTCTCATCGAGGCAAACCATCCAAGCACGAACTTTTCCTGCACTAAGCGCAGAATTTGCGTTAGCATCGATTGACGAAGCTAATCAAACAAAAATTGGATTCTAAAGATTGGCCTTGGAATTTAGTCTACCGTAGAGAAGCAAGTTACAAGGGTTGGGCCTTGTAGACTGTAATTGACAAGAACTCGAAGTAATATCCCTTTCAGTGATCGAGACAAGTTGAGGCGATGCAAAGATGGAGGCTAACTCTTATCATAATCGATTTCAATTATTTCTTTTACTTTGTTTATTTTTCCAAATCTTCTCGAATTATTTCACTAAACCCCTTTTTTGTCATTTGTAGATTACTTGGATAAAGATCAACTCAAGTCGATATTAAGAACTTCGTAGTTCATGTGGATCGACCCTTACTCTCAATGTTCTACTTAATTTATTCTTTTAATTGAGATTAAGAATATTTATTTGACATTGCACGACGTTTGTCACATATAAATGTGGAAATATAACTTCTATACTCACCGTAACAAAATAAAAATTTTCAAACACATACATTTTGTTCTTTACCTTTTTTCTCCATGCTTACGTGTAGAGTTGCTAGCATGGCTGATCCTCAGGCATACCTTCTAATTTGATCAATTTCTATAAAAAAATAGATAAAATGGTGAAATCCTATTGGACGAAGAGGGGAGTACGATTGACCCTAATATATAGAGCACCACAGCTCGAATATATTGCTTCAATTTGTCACATACGAGTTCACCTTCATTCAAGCTCCATAAATTTTTACTGAGCCGCTGCGTAGCAATTTCGTTCTTATTTTCTTCAAAGAAACTATTTGTGCCAAGATTAATCCCTGCACAACTTCCTTACATCCACGCCTTTCTCATTTTCTACAATAGGTTTATCGTCTATGGGTAGACAGGTAACTCTCAGAACATCGCCCAATCCCATAAATAGTTTTAAAGAATTATTCCGTCCAAATTGAAAGCATCTTTTGCCTTTATCATATGCTCCCGCCAATGCTGGTATTAAGTCTTTGAAATGTTTTGTAGGTTTTGTGAGGATCATAAGGTTCTCGAAGCTCGATCCACTCAATGCTTCCACCGCAACCGTGTGGAATATAAATTTCTTTGGTGACAAATTCTCGAGACTTTCACAAACTACAAGATTTTTGGCATTTATTTTCTCACCCGACATAGTAAAGCACGGTATAATAAATTTTATATGCTTATGTAACATAACATCTCAAAACATGTCAAAGTACCATTTTATATAGAAACATATAACATTTGGCCTTTCGGAGTAACTTCTACCAATTTTAGACTCCGAAATGCATGTAATTCAGTATTGGTATACCATGTACTTTAAATATGCAAAATCGACCAAAACAACATTAAATATAATAAAGGCAAAATGACAAAAGATGCACCCAACGTTTGTATGTTTTGTCATTTGGCCCTCTATTCTTTTTTTGGTCCAAATATGCCCCTAACGTTTGCTTATTTTGTCATTTCGGCCCTTATTTTTTCTTTTGGTCCAAATATGCCCCCCAATATTTCATTCGTAGTCCAAATATGCCCCCCAACGTTTCAATTTGGTCCAAATATGCCCCATCAGATGGAAACTGTCAGTCAACTGGCGTTCAATAGCTGATGCTTACTGGACTTGCCACGTATTAAGATCTGCTGATGCCACGTCAAAATTTTTTTATAAGCCGTCGACCGTCAGTTGATTGACAGTTTACATCCAACATGGATATATTTGGACTATGAATGAAACGTTGGGGGCATATTTGGACATTAAGAAAGAATAGGGGGCCAAATGACAAAACAAGCAAACGTTGGGTGCATATTTTGACCCAAAAAAAGAATAGGTGGCCAAAAGACAAAACATGCAAACGTTGGGGGCATCTTTTGTCATTTTGCCTATAATAAACTTGTTCTCATCTTTTACATGTTTTTTACACATTTCTAACATTAAATTTTTAACAATTAAGGTGGAAAACAAAAAAAATATGGACAAAAATGATTTTCAAATAAATCGCTTAATTGATTATTTTCAATTTTCAAATTAGTATATCAAATATATATAACAAATGTCCCACAAGTATTAAAGTTTCGTACAATTAATACAATATATATTTATCCGATCATGATTTTGTTTAACCTAAAAGACTAAAAAGAATAATTTAAATTATGGTTTAGTGGGTTTAAAATAAAAAGTGTAAAGATTCCGTTTAATGAATCATGACTAGTAAACCGAAAGAACCCTCACAAGGCAAAATTAGAAATACTTTATTTTTTTCTATTTATGTTTCAACGCTAAAAAAATAAATTAAGAGTTTAGAGTTAATGTCTAAGGTTATTATTTAGGATTATGGTTAAAAAATTAAGGAAATATATAATTTTAAGATTTAAAATTTAAAATTTAAAATTAAGGAAATATATAATTTTAATTTTTTTAAATGTGAAGACATAGAAAGAGAGGGTGAGAAATGACGAGCAAGGCAAGTAATGTAAAACACTTCCCATTAAAATACAAGATTCAGGAATATATAATATATGATGAGTCTACCACGTGCAACGAATATTGATAAACATCACTAACGATGAACATCGATGAACACCATTATTTTTTAAAAAAATTTAAAAATCTAAAGGACTAAAATTATAATTAAAATTATCTCTTAAAAAATAAAAATCAAATTTAATAGTTATTTTATAATATTTTTTTAATAGATTAGAATCAAATATACCCAATTCTCCTAAACCCTAACAAAATCAATCTCTTGAAAAAATATAAATCAATTTATAATTTTTTAATAAATTAAAATTAAATATATTCAACTCTGCTAAACCTAAACAGTAACTATTAAATTTGATTTTAATTTTTTAAGAGATAATTTTAATTATAATTTTAGTCCTTTATATTTTTAAAATTTTTAAAAAAATTAATAGTGTTCATCATTTGTAGTGTTCATCAATGTTCGTCGCACGTTATAAAATTTTCTAATAATATAATACTACTTTTTAAAGTATTTGAAGAGAGCACTCAAAGTACCAGGTGAGAAACAACATGAAATGATTTAGTGGTTTGATTTGATTCCCACTTAGAATTTGGAGCCTATGCATATTTATTTATATTTTTAAACAAAAGAAATAAAAGAAAAGAAGAGAAAAAGGGAGGGGGCAATTGTCGTAAAGCGAGCGCGGAAACTAAACAAAGACAAAGGGCGACCCTTGGACGATCCGAGGAACCAAAACCCCATGCAGTGCGGTTAGCCAAGCAATGGGCGCCTGTAGGCTGCAGCCGTTCTTAGTTTCCAGGGGCAGTCAACATAACCATCAACCTAAAACTAAAACCACGGCTCCCCTCTTTTCCTAGTCCCACTCCCATCCCATCCTCTATTTCACGCCATTTTCCTCCAATGATTTAAATTATATTCGAATCTCAAACTTGAATGATCAGATGTCAAATAAAGATATGATATTATATTCACTGTGATTAAAGACGCTCACGATCATTATATTTGTGGTTTTCTATTTATTCCTTTATATTCATAAACAAAAAAAATAGAAAACCATTAGTGCATGGTATGTTGGGATTTTGAATTTCACATTGTAACCACTATAAATGATATTTATAATGAAATGCATTGAACTTCGACTTGCCTTGTATTTGTGAAGACTGAAGGTAGGAAAGGTTGAATTTTCTTCCTAGGAAATCATGTTTGAAAAATATATCTTACCAAAGCTGGATAGGTAAAAATTGGTAGGTTTATATATTTGCTAATTATTGAAAATCAACATTTACATACCACTTAAATCTTATTTTGTGGTTGAGTCTTAATTAGATTAACACTTTTATTATCGTAATAATTTAAAGATTACAAGCCCGGGTAAAGTTAGATATTGTAGACAACAGTTCTGAAATATTTGGAAAAGATATTATACATTGAAATTACTATATACAAGAAGATAATATATATTTTATTTCCTTCTTTTAAACTACAACACCCTTGATTTTTCTATATACATCATTTTCCCAGCAATTTCGCTATCGGAAGGGAAAATATTTCTTAACAACACAACAAAGAACAATGACTAAAAAAACAGTAAACATCAATCTATCACTTTCTTCTAAAAGATCAACAAAGAATCCTTCACGTCATAGTTCATCTTCTCTAACTTAGGCTGCACGGCGAATTGAATCATCGGCGGCGGCCCGCAAGCCAACGCAATAGTGTCTTCCGAGCCTTCCGGAATGTGATCCCGTAGAATACTTTCCGTGACGAAACCTAAGCTATATTCCCATCCTTCCCTTATTGATTCTTGCACTACATTCCATACTTTCAACCGGTCATGCTTTTTAGCCCAACTGTCGAGCTCGTCTTTCAGCAAAATGTCGTCTTCGGTTCGGTTCGCGTACACCACATACATCTCCGTCTCATCCTTGGGGTCCTTTAGAATAGCTTGAATGATTTGATAGATCGGGGTAATCCCTGTTCCGCCAGCTAACATTGCTAGTTTCTTGGAAAACTTGGGTTTGCCATGAACCAAAAACTTACCTCGACCGGTGTATTCAATGTGACCCAAAGGACCCTTTACGTCTATTGATGAACCGAGTGGGAGGGAGTCCAAATATTGTGACATTAGCCCACCATTTGGGAATTTCGGGTGCACACCTTTGAAATAAACCTTGACCACTAGATCAAAGTAGCCAACTTCATCAACGGTGCTAGATGGGGTATAGGCTCTCATGCAAAGCTTATCATCAATCACGGCACACACAAATATGTGCTTCCCTACGGGCAATCCAAGCACTTGATGTTTCGACGGCAACGCGAATCGGAGCCGACGAACATCGTGAGAGATGGATGTTTTTTCAACTAGTTTGCATGGGATTTTCTCACGTGGTACCAACGCTATCGGTCTTGTGGGAGCAACTTCTTTAATAGGAGCTAAAGGGGGCAGATTTGACGCCCCATGCACGGAACTATTAGGTGAGGATGCCGACGAGTCGGAAGTGTAACCCGACGTGGTCAACTCACCGATTCGATAATTTTCGAGCAAATTTTTGGCTTTGTCCGAGTGAATAGCGTCGAACTCTTCGGTGCAGTCGGTTCCGGCGTTGATTAAAATACTGTCCGCTCCACCAGGGTGATACTTGATGAAAGTAGAGCAATCATAGATATGACCGTGCACAACGATCCAAGCCGAATCAACAGAGTTATGTTTCTTGACCTCGGACATCGAAAATGTTTGGGAGGCAGTGTTCATGAAAGGAGACGACACACTCTTCTTCAAACTCGAGTTCGCATCGGCAGTTCCAAGGTGTCGTTCCTTAGCCATCCATCCACCGGATTGGTTGCCCGGCAAAGTTGGGTGCTCGAAAACGAGTCCGATTTCACCTTTATGCGGCTTGCATACGTTTGTTTTCACTCGGAACCAACAGTTGTTCATCATTCCCTGTTACACATGATGAAAACAAATTTTGGTCAAATTATAGATTGGGTCCTTATAGTAATAAAAATGTTCACCTGCTATAGTATTAGTACTATACTTACCATGACATTCCAAATGAGCTTCTCGGGCTGAGTGTTAAGGGTCTCGTCCCAGGCACGAACCGCTATCTCTTTGGCTCCCAAAAGGTCAAGCACTTCGACTTCCAGTGACCAAAAGCACCAGCACCAGTATTTGCCGTACTTGTTTGCCCTTTCGGGGTGGTCCAACGTGCACACGTACCAGGATTCACCGCCGTCCATTGTTACCTCCACACGTGTCACCTTCCTCCCACCGCCTGTTGTCGATTATCCAAACAAAATAAAGCTTGTTTATTTATGGGATTATCTTCATTTCCACGACTCTTCCCAAAAGCACGGAGGAAAAAAAAAGATCCATTTTAATTGCACACAAGTTGTGTTTGTCTTTGTCCAAAAGACAAAAAAAAAACAGTTTTACTACAAGACAACCTCAGTTGACAGCAAACTATGTCGGGGTGGTTCGTTTTATTAACCAAAAGATTTACTTTGGTAAAAAAACGTTTTTAACTCACCCGAATATGCGTAGCCCTTCAAAGTGTACGGTCTCTGAGTCGTCCACGAGTTGATTGGCAAGATCTCTTCATGACAAGGCGTCGTTATCACCGAGTTGATGTTTAACTCATTGATTACGTATTCCGGCTTATACCACCAAGCTGCAAACATTACATCATCACGTTTGAATTTCCCATGAAAACTAACTTTACTGCTCAGTAAAAAAATATAATTTTACCTTCAGCGTTGGCTAGCTCTGAATCAACATGAGAAGGAAGGACCTTATTATCTCTATGATGATAATAACTTTCAGATTCTTTGGTCGTGACGATGATTCGTTTCAACCATTTCACCATTCTCCCGCCGATGAACCCCGGTATGATGATCCGAACCGGGAACCCGTGGTCCGGGGTTAACTGCTCGCCGTTTTGCATGTAGGCTAAGATAATATCACGAGACGGGTCCATGGCGAACTCCTTTTTGATGCTTGTTCCGTACGTGGATCCGCCGCCGCCGGGCAAATGCTCGGCGCCTTCGAAACACACATTGAGGGCACCACGTTTCTTGCTGAAGATCCCACATCGTTTGAGCACGTCACACAACGGTACGCCTCTCCACACCGAAGTCGAAATCGCCGACGATCCCCAGTTGAATCCCACCGTTTGTTTCACCATGTTTTGTTCTTTACGTCGGTTCCCGGCGCAAACCAAGGTGACCGGGAACTCGCGGCTTTGGAACTCGTTGACGAGCTGGTCCATTGTTAACTTCATCGGCCGTCTGACTAAACCGGTTATCTCGACGGTCCAGTTATCCCACGAGGCTTTGGGGACGGCGCCGTGGTTACGGACGTAGTGGAGGGGAACCGGGGTGATGAAACCGTGGTGCATGAGGCGGTTCAAGGGTGGTTCACTGTTGAAAGGGTGTTTCCCCGTGAGACGGACCAAGGAAGGGTTCCGCTCGATCCAGTTATCGGCGGTGGCTTCGTCTCGAACGTCCAAGATCGATGGTTCGACCTCGTTGTTGGATTTGACAATCATGGCTTTATAATCGTCGATCTCGTCGTCTCCATCATCGCTTGAGGAATCATAATCATAACTATCACGCTCGACGTAAACATGTTTGACATGGAGGTGGGGGGTTGGGGTCGGCGTTGGACCGGGCTTCAACGGGAGGAAAACGCCGCCCAAAGCCGGTTCAAGCCCTCTGAACTGTCGATTATCGACCGAAGCCGCCATAGCTATGAAGCTTTTACTCCAGAAAAAGAAAGAAAAACTCTCTTTTTGATCTTTTCCTTATCTTTTCGAGTTTCACTGAGAAAATGAAGAATCTGGGGGAGGGCGAAGGCGTTTATATAGGCTCGTGGAGGCCATAATCTTATCAAAGGGAACAATGGGACCCTTTTCCACGATTGCGAACGACTGAAATTCAAAAGCTTTTTTTTTAATTATTTTGTTTATATAAAAAAATGTTTTTTCAATCCTTTTTTCCCTCTCAGAAAAATGATTTTTTGTTTTTGTTATTGGCTGGGAGGTCGGCTCGATTGGCTGCGCTGAGTCAAGTAGGCAGCCACACGATTATACAGACCGTCAGACTAAATAAATATGCACCACTTATGTAATAAAATATCTAACAAATTTTGTTCTTAATATTATTATTTTGAAATAAAAAATAATACAATGGATCTGTGTCAGTTTTTCAATAAATCTGGAAATATGAGAATGAAGTATTACAAAAAGAAATTTCCCTGGGAAACAAAACAAAAATAATAACTAAACGTAAAAAAGCTGAATTTGCTCAATAGGTACTAATTAAAGATTATTTATTGGGTATGCTTAATTGTTGCCTATAGGCACGGGTTAAGATTTGTTCTTTTCTTTTATCAAAATATGAGGGTTAAGATTTGTTTAATTATAATTTTAGTACCATCTTTTATTTATTTTATCAAAATGTTCTGTTTGAATTTAAGAAAGAAAAAAAAATCTGCACTACTTTCACTTTTATTTCGGTGGAAGTACATGGCTAATCCCCGTACTATTGTGAAGTAAACAAATAAGTCCCTCTACTATTGTGGAATAAACAAAAAAGTGTGTATTTTTCAAAAAGGGAAACAAGTAAACCTGATAATGATATTAACAAAAAAAAACATCCAAAATACTGACGTCACATGATAATAAAGGGAAATTTGACATGGCACTAATAGTGATGATCAAGTTGTAAAAAAATAATAATATTCTCATATGACATTGATGTTAAATTCAAAATGCTAGTGTCAATTTCACCAACTTATTTCCAATTTAAGAGTAAGAGGACTTGATTGGTTCATTGGTTAGTAGAGGGACTTATTTGCTCACTCTATGATTTTATTTCCATCTATGCCATTGATTACTTGCTAACATTTCTCATAAATTACCATAACAAAAAGAAAAAGAAATCTTTATTTACCACATTATTTGAATAAATTAAAAGGAATTGCATTAACTAGACTCTTATTTCTATATATAGTTTCGGATTTCTCAATAGAAAATATAACATAATGGAGTATAAAATACATTGTATGCTATTTAATTATGTGCTCTATTATAAATAGATATTTTTCTCTGATATATTTTAATCATTAAATTAAAATTTCGTTACAAATAAATAATTAGTATGTTAGAAATAAAATAAATATCTAACATGGCATAATATACTAGTTGTTTTGATACACATGTATATTTTGATGGGTAGAATTTTATGCAGGCTTGTGTAAAATAATTGTGTATCAAATTTTTTCTCTAAAATATATATTTTGATACAAAGGCCGTGTAAAATTTATTTTATACAAGCCTATATATTTACACTATAAAACACAAACCCTAAACTCTTAGCCCTAAATCCTAAAAAACCCTAAACCTTAAATTATAAACTGTAAAACTTAAATCTATAACTTTAAACTATAAACTAAACCGTTAACCCTTAAAATTAAAAGACATGTGTAAACTAACATGTATATCAAAAAAATTCCTTCTATCATTGGTCATAAATCGAAATAATTCAATAACTTTATCCTTTTGTTTCTAAAATTCGGACATTGCACCTTCTGACACATCCTCTGGCCACTTGACATACTCGTTGCTATTGTTTATCAGCTCAAAAATCAACATATGAGATAACGTGAAGAAACAATCACTTCACAACTAGATAACTGACAAAATAATGAAATAAACTCATTAACTCTAATACCATCGGCTAGTAAACACAATCATTTCATTAAAAAAATTTAAAAATATGAATAATTAAATTTATTATACAACTGACAGAATAATTAATGTATTACATAATTATTTATGCACACACATATATATATATATATATATATATGTTCAATATATATATAGAGAGAGGGGGTGGGAGAGAGAGGAAGAATCGTTTACACAATGTAAATTTTTTTAAGTTTACACGTTTTTTTCATCGTTAGATGAGTGAAACAAATAGATGAGAAAAACAATAAATATGTGAAGATTATCACTTGGGAAAAAAGAGTAAAGAGTTAATCTGAATCATCCATTCCTTCATCTAATGATCCAGAAAACGTGTAAAACTTAAAAAGTTTTACGTTGTGTAATATATATATATATATATATATATATATATATATATATATATATATATATATATATATATATATATATATAAGTTAAGATTAACAAAATGAAAATTAAAAATAGAAGAAAAAAAGTCCCAACATGATGTGGAAATTTAAAAGTAGAAAAAAAACCCCAACATAATGTCAAATCTTTTGAGAATATATAAGAAATTTATGGTCTACAATTTTTTGGTGTAGATTTTTCTTTTAGCATTTCGTACCAAAAAAACTAAAAAGTTATCAAATATCTATTTTTGTGACTTAAATTATTCCTAAAAGTAATTGAAAAAAAAATATTCTTAAAAGATTTTAAATCAATTAGTCTAATGAAATAATATGTTAGAGTCATTAAATAAGGTAAGTGGTTTAAATATTGACGTTGTACAACCATAAAAATATTGACAAATCAATGAATATTTGTTATTGCTTATGGATTTTAGTATTTTATTTTTGGGTAATTATACAGTGCATTGGCTGTTGAAATTTTTTGTTTCCACAAGCGTTCTAACTTAGGAGTTAGAGATCTAGTTTAGGGTTTATAATTTAGGGGTTTAAGTTTACGTGCTTAGAATTTATGAACCATGATTTGAATTTAGGGTTTAGGGTTAAAATTTAAGATTTATAGATTAAAACTTAAATCCTTAACATATTACCTTAAAACATAAATCTTAACTTTAAACCCTAAATTCTAACCCTGAATGTTAAATTCTAACTATAATCCCTAAATTATAAACCTATAAACCTTAACCCTCAAACAAAATCTTTAACTCATAAAATTAAGGTGTTTGTAAGTGCATGAGATATTTGACTTATAATTTTTATCGGCGAAATGTTGTCACCCGTTAGAAATTTATCGATCAAACTTTTTTCAATAAATCCACGTGTACTGAAAAATATCAAGGCATAAGTATTTAAATCATTTTCTTCACGAATATTTGGGTATAAAGAAAGAAAAAAAAGTTAATTGTCGTCATAATTCAAACGTTAGATTGTCACAATAATAATATTATTTGTTACGTTAATATAATAGTGATTACGGATTAACGACGAAAGTTGTTGTTTACATAATTCAATTAATTTATTTAAGGAATCAATTGAATATGAAAAAAAATAGTTATTTTAGAAAACGAGTAATTTTTATTCTCTTAGAGCCAATATAATATTTTTAATTTTCATATATAATATTGTATACGTTATAAGTAGTGTTTTGACTTTTGAGTGAAAAAAAACATGTGTGTTCCAATTGATTGAGAAATTTGCTTTACTTTCAAACCTAATCCATTTGTGTATTTCAATAACCATTTGTATTGTCGATCGTCGATCGCTCTACTCGTCGAGAATTGAGTGTGAGAATATCTTAAAACTATAGAGATTTGAATAGATGGAATAGAAAATAATTGAAATTTTTATCCACAAAGACGAAAAAAGTTTTATCATCGAAGTTTAAATGAGAATAGATACGGAGATTACTATATCCGATCTGTGAGAATAACCAAACTGTAACTGTATAATTAATCGTAGAGATCTCTAAAAAAATATCCGCGATCAAAAAAGATCTAAGCAAGAATAAAAGAGGAACATCAAGTACCACATGCTAGATTGATTTGGCTACAAAAAAGAGATCGTTACAAGTTAAATTGTTTTATAGTTTTTAAATTGTTTGTTTGTTGTTGGTAAAACCAAATTTATTATTTATGTATGTGATTTAAGAGATTTAATGTTTGATATTTTTTGTATTTCCCGGTTTTTCGGGGCTTTGCCCTGACTAATTTGGATCGACATGCATCGCACACCTGACTTTGGTGGGTGAATCTCTCAGCAAAGACTTTATGTATACACAAGGCCTCAAAATCAAGACCTGCTTAAGTGATACCAAAATTGATTATATATTTTGGTTAGTAAATTAATAAATTTTGTTTTTTTATAAGAATTTTCAAAAACCGTAAGATCCGATGGGTATGAGAATGAGAATAAAAAAATACTTAAAACCGTTCCCATAATTATCAGAGACAAAATGAGAAATACAAAATCATCACCGCCCCATGTAATTCTCACACCTACTGGTCTAGTAATTAGTAAAACATTGATATTTCATTTATGTAGGGTTTGAACTCTGCTCCTCTTCCATTTAGAAAAATAATAACTTTGAGTAACATGAAATTACTTTTACCAGAATTTTCTACTCTTTGGATAATAAAAATTAATCATCTAAAATTTTAGAAAAAATCATGTAATTTATAAACTCAAGATTTTCTTTAAAAAATAGTTGTGTAGTATAAATTGTAGTTTAAGTATTCCACAAAATTAAAAAATAATCCTATGAATTTGGGTTTCTTGTTTGATACATCAAACATAAAACTCATAAAACTGGTTTATTAAAGGGTTTTATTTTGATGCACAAGCTGTGTAAATTTTTTTTACACATTCCTTTTATAAAATTTTAAATCTAAATCACAAACCCTAACAACCTAAAACCTAAGCCCTAAATCCTAAACTCTAAATTCTAAATTCTACCCATAAACCTTAAATTATATACCCTACATACTAAACCCCTAAACCCTAACCTAAAACCCTAAACCCTAAACCCTAAAATTAAAGGGCTTGTATAAACTAAAGTTTACACAAGCTTGTGCATCAAAGTATTTTCCTTTATTAAATGAGTTAACATCCTCCTTATCAAGAAAAAAAGTGTCTAAATCTCAAAACCAAATACAGTATTTTCATTATTTTTAAGCATATTATTTTGTATTAATTATACGTTTTATATTCGATGCACCAAATTTGAAACAAATGATATAAACTCATTGAAGTATTTATTTATTTATTTTGAATCACACTTGTGTGATGCATTACTGTGTATTACTGGTGCTCGAACCCAGGTTCCAAGAGATGATAAATATCTACCTTTGCCACCAAGACACGAGGGGATGAGCATCATTGAAGTCTTTATTAAAACAATATTTGAATTATTTTTTTATAAATTAAAGTATGGATCAATATCATATACACATGCGGTGGAAACTGAAAATTTTCACAAGCACCTTAGTTTTAGGGTATAGAGAGTTAGTTTATGGTATAGGGTTTAAGGGTTTAGGTGTAGGTGTAGGTGTTTAGAATTTAGGGATAGTTGTTTCAATTTAAGGTTTAGGGTTATAATTTAGGGTTTATAGGTTAGGATTTAGTTTTTATGGTAATATGGTGAGGGTTTAAGTTTTAACCTATAAACCCTAAATGATAACACTAAACCTTAAATTGAAACAACTATCCCTAAATTTTAAACCCCTACACCTAAACTCCTAAACTATATACCCTAAACTAACTCTCTATACCCTAAAACTAAAACACTTGTGAAAACTTTCAATTTTCACCGCCTATGTATAAAATATTTATCCTTAAAGTATTTATACAATCTTGATAATACACTATTTCATGATATATCATGAATGAGTAGAAATATAATATAAATTAGATTTTGTTAGAACTGCAATGTGAGTTAAAGGAAATATTTAAGAAAGAAATTATAATCATAAAAATTTACTCAACAGATGATCATAGGTGGAATGATAAGGGTTAAAAATCATTTGTCTCTTTTTTTTCCCATTTCTATACCACAATACTAAAAAATATTAAAAAAAGTAATTTCAAGTCCTAACCCTAAATTTTAAATTTTAAACCCTACATTCTATACTCTAAAAACATACGCTACCTTAAATTTTCTAAAGCCTAACCACAACCCATAACCTTAAACCCTAAACTCTAAACCCTAAACCTAATTTTTAATGTGGAGCATAAATAGGGGCACCGAAAAAGGGGCGGAGGATTTCTATTCGAATGATATGATACTCATACACGTGCTTGATCCTTAAATAATAGATTTTTACTGGGACAAAAATAATATGTCTATTTTTGTTTCCCAACACTAAAAAATTAAAGTTTAAGCTCTAACCATAATTTTTAAATCTTAAACCTTACACCCTACAAAATACACCATACACACAAAACTCTAAACTCTAACATTAATCCCTAATCCAAAACTATAAATTTAAATCTTTAATGATGGAGTATAAATAGGGGCACCAAAAAGAGGCAGACAATTTTAGTATCAGGTTAAATATAACACCAAACTCAATCAATACTTTAGTTATATATATATATATGGGTTAGGATGACTCACACTGAATATAAAACTTATAGTTTTACATGTTATTTGGATCGTTGGATGGGGAAATGAATGGTTGAGATTAACTCTTATTTTTTTCCCAGGTGATAATCTTCATATACATATATATGGGATAGGATCTAGTTACACAGTGTAAAAGATTCTAACTTTTACATGTTTTTTGGATCGTTGGATGAGTGAAATGGATGACTGAGATTAACAGTGAGTTATGTGAAGATTATCACTTGGAAAAAAGGTAAGGAGTGAATATGAGTCATCCATTTCCCCCATCTAACGATCCAAAAAAGTGTAAAACTAAGAGTTTTGCATTCAATGTAAGTGGATCCTAACTATATATATATCCACTTACATTGAATGTAAAACTATTAGTTTTACACTTCTTTGGACCGTTGGATGATGATAATAAATGGCTCAGATTATTTCCTTATCTTTTTTTTCCAAGTGACATTCTTCACATTTTCTACCGTTAATCTCATCAATCCATTTACCTTCATCCAACAGTCCAAAAAAATGTAAAAAATTTAAGTTTTATACATTGTAAGAGGATACTATATATATGAGATATGATCCGTTTACACAGTGTAAAACTCTTTAAGTTTTACACGTTTTTGGGCCGTTGGATGAGTGAAACGAATGGATGAGATTACCAGTAAATATGTGAAGATTATCACTTGGAAAAAAGAGTAAGGAGTTAATCTGAGCCATCCATTTCTCTCATCTAACGATCCAGAAAACGTATAAAACTTAAAGAGTTTTACATTGTGTAAGTTGATCCTAACTCTCTCTCTCTTTATATATATAACTTGAAAGTTTAACACATTTTTTGGACCATTGGATGAAGGTAGATGAATGGTTGAGATTAATATTCGGAAATTTGAAGATTATCCTTTGGAAAAAAAATAAGGAAAAAATCTTAACCATTTATTACTCTCATCCGATGGTCCAAACAAAGTGTAACAATTATTGAATTTTACACACACACACACATATATATATATATATGTACGTATGTATGTATGGGTTAGAATTCACTTATACAGTGTAAAACTCTCTAAATTTTACACTTTTTTAGATTGTTGGATGAGTGAAACGAATGACTGAAATTAATAGTAGAAGATTATCGCTTGGGAAAAAATGTGGGGGAGAAATGGCGCATGGGAGAGTCCAACGGCCAACAAAAGAAACAAAACATAGGGCGAGTTTAAAGGGTTTATGATCAGCTAAGCGAGTTAAAAGGGTACAGGAAAGAGCAGGTGAAATTAGTGAACAACTGGGGGAGGACAGATATTCGGATGGGGGCGTTGGCTCTTGGAGCAACCCATGAGGCATGCAACCCCTGGCCCTGGGTTGTCTCTCTACCTTTTCTTTTCCCTGCCAGACAAAAACACTGTGTCTAAAACTTCAACATGTATGGTCCATAGATTCATGAAAATGCCAACTTTTATTAACCCTTCTTTTTACTACTTTATCCTTGCAATTGTTTTTTTTGTGGTTAACTTGTGAAACCACTCTCATCCCCACAATTTTGTACGATGTGATTCTCATGGAATATAAGGAATAATGTGAGAAAAGTTTTTGAAGTGTGGTTCCGATAGATTTTTCAACCACCGTGGTATTGTGTTTCTAGGATGTGTGTCACCAGATTTTAACTCTCCTACTCCATAAAAGGGTGTTGAGATCACGCTCTCCACCTTCGGATGGTGTTAGGAGGAACAAAATTTTTTTGTCCTTTTTATAGCTTATATATATTTCAAAATAAAAAACATGTTTAAAATTAAAGTTTAAAGTTAAAATTTAGGTAGAGTTTAGAGTTTAGGTTGTACGTTTAAAATAAAAATCTTTTGTCCTTTAATAAAATATAATAGATAGATAAATAAATGAATGGATAAACACTTTCAAAACCCAATAAATTTATTAAAAAATCAATTGACACTACAACGGACAATATTCAGAAGTCAAATTTAGTTAGATATTTAAATATTTTCGTTCTGAATTTTAGTACTCTATAGAGAAATAAGCACACACTTTGTGAATGGGTCATGTGGCACCCTCCCTATAAGATTGCTTCTTCTCTTTTAAATGTATTTAATTTTTTAGTCGATAAATGCATGTTCAAAAAAGGCTTCATTAATGCTGTTCAAAATTGTTCACTTGGGGGTGGTACGCACGTGTTCGAAGCTGGTTGGCCTTCACAGAAGTAAATGCACAGGAAAGGTTTTTGAATGAAGCTTCCAGGAATGATCCTCTTAGAAAATTTTCATTGTATTTTTGTAAGATAGGGGTTTGATTTCCATAAAATATATTTTTTATCGGTTACTTAGTTTTTAATGATAACATTTAAGGCAGAGACGAAGTCAAGATTTGAGATTAAATAAGAAAATATAAATATTTAGAAATGAGGAAAATTTATAAATAAACTAATTTAAAAGCTTCGTCTCTAGTTCACGGCTTCATTGTTTCTGATGATAAATACTTTAATTTTAATTAAATAATAATAGTTTACCTCGTTAATAATACAAAAAATACACAAAAACAAACGTTTATATAAAAAATTATTCATTATAATTGAATCATAATAGCCTATAGCAAAACAAGAAGGGATGACCACTCCAACACACCTAAAAATTTTAAATTCTCTTATAATTTAGATATTTTCTTTAAATTTTTTAATGATAATCTAATTCCACATCTCTTATAATTTTGTAATTATGTATTACCTATATTTTTAATATAACTGAATAATAGTTGGTACTCTTTACATAAAATCATAAGTCCATTCATGAAAACAAACCTAAGTTGCACATTATTTGATATTGTATTGCAAAAAGGAAAAGGAAATTGATCGCACAATTATGGACTGTTTGATTCATGAATCCAACAAAGATTTCCCAGGGGTCAAGGAATCCACACAACTTTTAGAATCAGTTTTTCAATTACAGAATGATTTAATTTTATGGACCAAAAATGAACTTTTTCAAAGTTAGATTATGGTGGCATTACTTTTGGCCTTTTAGGTCCAACCATCCAAATAGAATAAAATATAAATAAACTAAGCTCTCTCTATATGAGAAAACTTAATTTACTGATGTGGTAGATTGGGTGGAAGATAATAAATTATGTGTTTATTATTCTTATATAAATAACCATAAAAGGCATTAAATGAATCATTCAAACACATTCAATTTTAATTTACTATTTACCTATCTTAACCTTTTATATGATTTTAATGTTATATCTATACCTATAATCATATAAATGATCAATTTCAACATGTTAAAGATGATTTTTTTTACTCGTGATATTTGTTAAACACTTAAATTTTAATCATCATCATGATTTTAGTATTTTAAATATTTATTTTTTTAGAAATTTTTAACTCGAGATATTTGTTAAATACTGAGATTTTAATCAACATGATGATTTTAGTATTTTTAAATTTATATTTTTCTCTATACATTGTTCAATTTAATAAATGACATTAAGTTTGTCTTTTCTCTTGAATTTAAAATTTTAATTGCCTTTTTAGCTCATCAATAACCCAACAAACAAACAATAATGTTACTATTATTTTTAATCAAATTAAAAACAAAATATCATATATGAACCATGAATTATTAAGCTTTATCTCACCTTAGTTTCTATTATTTTAAAAGTATCCCAAAATAGTCCCAAACAACTAACACTAAACCTCTAAAATTGTCGTCATTGTCATCGTCGATAACCTTGTCGAACCTGACTACTGTCTTCGTCGGACGTCGTCGCCTATTTCCTCTAATAACCTATCACTGGTAACCAATTAGAAGACATGTCAATCGAGTGTTGAACAACAAACACGAGAGGTTTTAACTAAACGACATTCGATTGACAAACCCATTGACGATGGGTGGTTAGGGAAAACGAGTTGTGACGTCTGACGAGGTTATTGATGGTGGCAACGATGAAAATTTTGGGAGGTTTTAGTTTAGGGATTTGAGACTATTTTGAAAGATTTTGAGTTTTTTTAAAATTATTATATTTTCAGTTAAAAAAGAAAATTAAAAAAAAAATAAATACTGTGTGTCTAAATCTGATTAGGTGATATATTTTTTAACAACACAACCTTAGAACTGTAATTGATTGAAATTTAGGCATCTAGAATTAACATAAAGAAACGTTAGGCAATACTTTTATAAAAAAATATTTTATGCACCTAAAGTTAAAAGATATATAATTTAGTCACTTATTGGTTTATTAGAGGACAATTTGTGTGTTAAAAAATATATATTGATATAAGTATTATTCTTTATTTTCTGTTGATTATATATATATATATATTTGCCGAAAATATATATTTGCCAATGAATTTCACGACATTAGAAGCACTAATGACATTAAGTATTAAATTAGAAAAAAATATATATATAAGAGGACAATTTGTGTGTTAAAAAATATAAGTATTACTTTTTATTTTTTGTTGGTTTTTTTTTATTTCTGGAATAATTAAAATTTCAACCATGTTTAGATATTTGGTTTAATAACATTTATGTATGGTAAAAGATATATTAATTGTATTGTATTTATGGTCTTGAAAATTGTTTATTGATAAAGAAACACTAATTGCTTTGTATTACCTAATCAAACTTTTAAAACATATTTTAATTTTTTTCTTCACTCATATTTATTGAAATAGCTATGTCATATGCTACCTCAGCTAGGTAGATTACCCAGTGGATAGATGTAGCATTGCCCCTCTCTATTTATACATTTTGCAGATAATCTATTTCCCAAGTTATATAATTAATGTTACAAGCCTACAAATTTATTATAAATTACGTTCTTCTTGTTTTTCAATCACCGACAATTTTTGCATCTTAATGCATTAATAATTTTTTTAAAATTTATTTCTATAAAGGTTTTTATTCTTCTATAGCTTTAGAAGCGACATGCAATTGAAGATCTCGAAATTGTTGGCTAGTTTCAATAAATCTCTTCCATTTTATGTTTTTGTCTCGCGTATTTTTTTATTGATATTTACTTTGTGTTCTTCATGTTTGATTTCCATGAGTTTGTAAAAAAAATTGTTTTCTTTGTTTTCCTTCTATAAAAGCTGGCTAATCATTTGTTCAAAAAAAAATGACCCAATTATTTTGACTCTATTCGTCATTCGTGTACGTCTTCAGTTTGTTCTTCTGACAATTAGCCTAAGGTATCTAGTTTTTTTTATTTATTTATGTTTAAGCGTATTTTTGTGTAAAACACCAATAAACAGTTGGTCTAATGTGAAACATTACATCACTTAAGAAAGATTAAATGTTCAAATTATGATGTTGCGAATAAAACAAATTGAGTTGAGAAAATCACCACTATAATTGACATATATATACGGCATCGATTTAGATTAGTTAACTAATAAATTAAATATTTAGTGTAAAACATATATTCTTTCATACACCCAAAATATGCCTGGTTTAATGTTTACTTAAGTGACGAATAATTGTTTTAAAAATGAATTAAAATACTTAATTCAAAACATTTAATTTGTTAACAATTTTTTTAATACAACTTAGTATCTATTCATAGATATTCTTAACCGTTTGACAAAGCATACAGTGTACAGGCATTGCAATTGAACTCGAATCTCTTAGAATGAACATCATCCGCTTTTTCACTGGGATCACTTGTTGGGTTCACATTTAAATTACGTCTACACATTTTGACATTATCTGCCTGTGTATTTTAACATGGCACCGGTGTCGGTTGCCACGCTTCTCCATCAGGTTATGGGAGTTCTTGGTGATTAGGAGAGTTATTTCTTTGTTTATTTTGGTCTTCAGTTTAGCCGATTATTTATGTTTGTTATGTTTCTTTGTGTTATCACTTGTACTTTTTTCTTTCATTTAGGTTTATTGAGATTTTTAATGAGGCTCGTGATAACACTCATGTATGATTTCTTCGTAATCATACGATATTTACAAAAAAAGAGAGAATTGTCACTTTTTGTGATAAGGTTTTTTTTCTCTAAAAACCAAAAACCTTTAAGTGTTTCACGTTTTTTTATATTGGTTTATTAAAAAAGGGAAATTTGAATTTTGGAAAATAATAAAGATCTTGGAGTCACCACCGGCCACTAAGGTAGGCCGGACACCACAAAACCAGAGATTCGCTTTAAAACGGGTTCGGGAGTTGGTTACGTGTGGGGAAGAGTTAGTACCACAATCACACCCAAAAATCGGTACCAAATTACTTGTTCCCTTTTTAACCGATAGACATTATTTAAAACCCAAAGTGAATTTAATGAAGCGTTCTTAAATGAAAATGTGACTTAAATAGCGCATGTTTTATCAAATTGTGACTTTAGAATTAATTAAGCATTTAATTAAAAAGGATGACAGTACATCGGACCATAGCCTAAACCGACATCATATAAGATTGACTACCGTGTTAGTTTAGGGTTCGAATCCCGTACGTCACCTTTATGCATGATGCAAGCAAGTAAAGGATGATGCGTGGTATTTCCATTTTTATGTTTCTGCTTACCTAGAGACAATGAAAATTAACCCAAATATTCGATCGACATCCATTAAGCTTGGACTACTTAGACACGAATACCGAGCTAATTGATATCTCCCTTTGGTGTACTTTAAATTCAATTATCATGTTAAATTATTAATGGTCTCATGAATGACAAGTATAAGATGCATTCCATAAAAAGAGCTTGGAAACAAACATGCAAAAGCCTACCCAAGACCCTAACTTAAAGGCTCGAATTATGGAAGCTCGATTAGTGATCTAATTATTTGTTAGACGATTCTAATATTAAATTCTAAATCATTTAAATCCTAAATAATTAGGGGACTCGAATAAATTATGGATTATCTTGTTTTATCTCGTCTAGAAGTGATATTAATTTTATCTTGAAAAGTGAGAGTGGCTAAACCGATTTGACGAACTTAATACCCATCCTAATAAGACAAGGACGAATTTAAGTTAATTAAACCGGTTAGAGCCCTAATCTTAATTTAGGCTCTAAACCTAAACCGACCTAATTGTGCGAACTGTGACCCTATGAGACGGGCACACGATCTGGAACAACTAGATCGATTTAAAAAGATAACATAACTAACCCAAGCACACCCAAACTAAAAAAAGCCCAAAATAACCTAACTATAGCCACTTAAAGCCCTAAGGCCCAAACTAGAAGATATTAAGACAAGACTTGCTAACAAAGCCAAATTAACAACACCTGAAACATACATTATCCTATTAAGCATAATGACGTTTTTATCATATTTTCTATAAACGAGCTCCTAACGTTTCTATTTGTTAAATTAAGAAAAACCACTAACAAATTAAATTATGTAAAGTATTTTAAAAGTTCCGTTTACTCATATTTTACACTAAACCTTATATTACATATAACAAAATAAACAACCCTTACATTATAAAGCTTACAAGACTAAAAAAATAACAACATGGTCACATACAATATACATGCCCCATACATACAAACATACAACTAAAAAAACAAGCAAAATACATTAAAAATCACAAAAAGGCATACATTCAACATATATCACAAGAATAAAAGCAAATGCATGACTAAATTGAAAGAAAATAAAAAACAATGACCAAATTTGAAGAACGCATGAAAATAAACAAAACTGTAAAAAAGGACCAAATTGCAACAGATGTAAAACGCTAGAGAGGGGATGGACGATTAAACCACGAGTGACCAGACATGGGGTGAAATTGAAAGGGGAAACAAAATCTATGGGACCTAGAGAGCTATTTAGAAAGACGAAAACCCCTAACCTATATAAGACTTGACACAGAGGGACCAAACGCGAATTTACCCCAAAACTAAAACCTAAAACCACTATAAAACCTAACCTAAACTAAACCGAGCCCCCCTTTTCACTCTCTGAAACCCTAGACACCACAGAGACCTCCCCATAGACCTTCTAAACGCCGGCCGGGTCTACTCACCGTCCGATGACCTCGAGACAGACAAAAAAAACCCTACCCTCGTATCTCTATACCCGAAGCGACACCAAAGCCATGAAACAACCCCCCTTTGCGATGAAGAAACCTAGACGACAACCACGAAATAACCCCTTTTTGTTTTCTAAAAAAAGAACCCAAAACCCATTTTTAACTAAAAAACGAATGGAACAAAGATGAGAGACCCTTCTTATCTCCCTCGGCCGAGTCACTATTCAAAGCCACAGATAGGCCAGGCTTATTCTCGACGAGGAAGTGAGGGCGGTTTCGAAGGAGGGAAGACAAAGAGGTAAAAAAGCTTTTTGTTTCTTCTCTTTTTTATTGCATGCAATGTTGATACTGAGGTTACCTGAGTTCTTTTTGCTCATATTGTATTCCTCTTCATGTTTTCTTTTGGGAGATCACGAATCCCTTTACATATTGGTTTGCCTTTGGCTTTATAGCCGAATATTCAACATTTTTACATTTGATTTTGGAATGGAAATTATCCATTGGATCGTACACTTTTGGTCAGATTCATGTGCGGCTCTGCTCTGATTCTCTATCATTTCGCTCTTTGCTTTTCTTTTCGTTTGTTTTTCTTTCGTTTTGCCGATTATAACCCTTTGTCTCTTGTGTGCATGGTTCGTACGGTGGGGACGAGAGGCGGACGTGGATGCTGAGTCGGTCTCAGGCGTGGCCGTCATCGTACGAGGACGAGGATGTGGCAACATGCCACTGGTTCTCGGGAGAAATCAAACGGGCAGAGGGATGCATGGCACGCGCACGTGGGACGACTCGGAACGACGCGCGTGGACGCGTTAGAAGAAGAGAGGTCGCGCGTGGAGTTGCGCATGGGGTCTTTGTTGTATATGAGCCGTTAAATCATATCTTGATCTAACAGATTAGATTTGGGCGGCGTGATGACATCAAAAGGGCATTAGGGTTATCACTGGAGAAGTGATCTTGGCTGTTGATGCATGTTTGATCCAACGGCTATGATCCATGCGGTACAGAACCAACCAAGGCTCCTCTAGGGTCTCTTTCGTGCCTTCATCTGGGCCGTCAGATCTGATGGCCGGAAATTGCCTGCGCAAGCAAAGAGTTTAGTTAGGGTTATGGTTTCATATTGTGTTGCTCTTGGGCCAAACGGGCTATGTATTTTAATTCCATTTGTAAATGAACTGTTATATTTTTTAAGAGACTTGGGTTTTTTTATTTAAACTTGTGCTTTAATTTATTAATTGGGTTGTTATTTTAGTATTTTATTTAAACCGTCTTCTCTTTTCTTTCCTTTTTCCCCTTTGTTTAGTATAATGATAATAATAATTATGATAATAGTTACGACAGTCATAATAATAATACTAATAACAACAACAACAACAACAACAACAACAACAATAACAACAACAACAACAACAACAATAACAACAACAACAACAACAATAATAATAATAATAATGGCGGGTGACATATAATTTGTAATGTTAACAATATAAGATTAATATAAGATAACATATGGTAATAAAATAATATACTAATAATATTTAGGGTTTTTTATAAAAATAGTATAACATACATATATACTAATTCAAGTTTAAACAAAGCCCACAACACACATATTTTTTATTTAGATAGTGATAACATGTGAAAAAGCCCATTACTATAAAATGAAATAAGAAGAGATTGACCCGGACAAAATTAGTGATTATAGTTGCCCCTCTTTGCTTGTACTTGTAGAACAAGAGTAAAGCAAAGACCATAAGCACTAATTTTGTCCGACTTCCCTGTTTGAAGATTCTGAGCTACGAGTTCCTCCTATATAGAACTATCCACCCTTCTTCTTCCTCAGTAGTCGGAGCTATGAGCATTTGCCCCGTTGTGCCTCGAAGTCCTCGAGCTATGAGTATATGCCTCTCTTGCTCGGAAAGTCTGATCTGGCGAGTCTGAAATCCTTCGCCCAAAGTTTTGAGCTACGAGTATCTGCCTCCTTTGCTCCGAAGTCCTCGAGCTGTGAGTACATGTCTCTTTTGCTCGGAAGTCTTGATTATGGTGAGTTTAAAATTCTTCACCTCGAGCTGTGAGTATTTGTCTCTTTTGCTCCGGAGTCCTGATTATGGTAAGTCTGAAATTCTTCACCTAGAATTTGTTCTTCTTTCTGTCACTCGCTTCTTTTTCTAGAGCGAATGGTTTCGTGTATCTGTAAAAAGGAAGTGTTATGTTGTTATGGGTTAACATGATCCTAAGACATGTATGCTTATCCTAACATGATGCATGAATGAGTATGCTAAGTATGGGCCCGGTGCCACAGCTCTTTTGTCGATCTCTTCTGACCCTTTATCAGTTTCCCTCTTCTCTTCGATGCTAATGCTTGTCTCACACTCGGGTTTAATTATTAGATCTTCTAGGAAGCCCCTCTTTGCAGATTCTAACCTCAGGTTTTCTTTTCCAAAGCGTCTTTTCAGGTTTTCACTTTGGTATTTATCTTTTATGAAGCGCCATTTCGGGTTTTCACCTCACTTTTCCTTTTTTTTTTCTTTTTTTCCTTTTCTTTTTCCTTTCCTTTCCTTTTTCTTTCCTTTTCTTTTTTTTTCTTTTTATTTTTCTTGATTTTCTTGTGATTGTTTTCATCTTGGTAATCCCTTCAGTAATGGATTTGAAACTTGATCTGAGCAACGCTCATTTTCTCAATGTACGATTGTGACTAGTCGCCTGGAATTCTTTTCTTTTGGGCTCTTATCATATGCCCTTGTAACGATCCTTAGCATCGGGCCGGGCTGGCTTTTTAATCACCTGCACTCAAAAGATTGAACCATAGAAATACCGAGAAATCTTTTGCTCTTAATAAGTCTATTTTAAATTGCTCACATAATTCTTTGTGGAAAGAGATGAATGAAGACGCCAAATAGTACTTATTAATATATTTCGAAGTTCATGAAAAAGTTAATGTAGCATGCAATGGAAGAAAAATGATGCAATGTCCTAAGTATTTTCTATGTGAATGATGCGAAAATCCATCGACCAAAGCGAATCTTTTGCTAGCAGTGTTCCGCTCATCCTTGAATTCTAAGGGTTCTCATTCACTGATTGTGTAATTGTCGTTATTTCCTCCTGGTTACTCTTCTTCAATTCTTAACTCCCCATTTGATTTCAAGATGCCCTCTTCGGGTTTTCATCTTGAGATTCTCTCCCCCTTTATCTCATTTTTTATACCTAAAGTGCCCTTTTCGAGTTTTCACTTTGGGTATTTATTTCTTGTGAAGCGCCCTTTCAGGTTTTCACTCCATTTTTTCTTTTTCTTTTTCTCTTTTTTTGGATACCTAAAGTGTCCTTTTCGGGTTTTCACTTTGGGTATTTATTTCTTGTAGAGCGCTCTTTTGGGTTTTCACTCCACTTTTCCCTGTACACATAGTATCTTTTGACCGAATCTGAATTCACTGGGTTGCACAACTCTTTCCCATCCATTTCCATCAAGATCAGTGCCCCTCCAGAAAAGGCCTTTTTAACCACATAAGGTCCTTCCCAATATGGCATCCATTTCCCGCGAAAATCTCTTTGGGTGGACAAGACTCTTCGAAGTACTAAATCCCCTTCTCGAAACTCTCTCGGGCGAACTTTCTTGTCATAGGCTCGCATCATTCTCCTCTGGTACATCTGACCATGGAAAATAGCCCTAAGTCGTTTCTCTTCGATGAGGTTCAATTGACCAAACCGAGCTTGTACCCATTCAACCTCTTCCAATTTTACTTCATTTAAGATTCTGAGTGACGTGATCTCTACTTCCATAGGCAGTACTGCTTCCGTGCTATAAACCAGAGAGTACGATGTTGCTCTGGTCGAAGTACGAATGGACGTTCGGTACGCAAAGAGGGCAAATGGCAACTTCTCATGCCAATCCTTGAACGTATATGTGGTTTTGGCTATAATCTTCTTGATGTTCTTATTTGCAGCCTCTACTGCCCCATTCATTTTTGGGCGATACGCAATGGAGTTATGATGCTTTATTTTGAATAGCTTGCATACTTCATCCATCATCGTGTTATTTAGATTGGAAGCATTGTCAGTAATAATTCTTTCTGGTAGCCCGTAACGACAAATGATCTCGCTCTTCAGGAACTTACAAACTATTGCCCTTGTAACACTGGCGTAAGAGGCGACTTCTACCCACTTAATGAAGTATTCAATAGCAACAAGGATAAATCGATGTCCATTCGACACCTTGGGGTGGATCTGACCAATGACGCCCATTCCCCACATGGCAAAAGGCCAAGGAGAATTCATGGTGTGTAATGGTACCGGTGGTAAATGTATTTTATCGGCATATAACTGACACTTGTGACACGTCTTAGCATAATCAATGCAATCTCTCTCCATGGTTGACCAAAAGTACCCATATCTCATGATTTTCTGGGCCATTGAAAAACCGTTGGCGTGTGTCCCACACAACCCATCATGGACTTCCACCGGGATGCTCTTGGCTTCCTGAGCATTAATACACCTTAGCAATACCTGATCTTTTCTCTTTTTGTACAGGATCTCCCCATCTAAGACGTATCCCGACGCCATTCTTCTAATGGTCCTTTTATCATTCTCATTAGCTTCTTTGGGGTATGTTTGGCACCTGATGTACTGCAGGATGTCATGATACCACAAATTGCCATTTGTCTCTTCTTCTATGTTGTAACAATGAGCTGATACTTCAAACATTCGCATCTTAATCGGTCTCATCTATGCACCTGAGTTTGCCTTGAACGTAGCAGCCAAGGTCGCTAGGGCATCCGCCATCTGATTCTTCTCTCTCGGTGGTGGATAAAACTAATCTTTTCAAAATTCTTGACTAGTCCTTGGACCAAGTCATAATATTTGATCAACTTTGGGTCCCTTGTCTCCCATTCATCTCTGAGCTGATATATTACCAAAGAAGAATCCCCAAAAATATGAAGTCTCTTTATCCTTCTTTTAATGGTTGCACGCAACCCCAGAATGCATGCCTCATATTCAGCCATATTGTTGGTGCAGAAAAAGTCCAGTCTACTGGTGAAAGGGTAATGAACCTCCTCCGGAGAGACTAGCACTGCCCCAATTTCGTGGCCTAGAGTGTTGGATGCCCCATCAAAGTATAGCTTCCATGATTCTCCTTCGAAGGTATCCTTCTCCCCCATAGTTATACACATTAAGTCTTCGTCCGGGAAGTTGAAGTCCAATGATTCATAATCATTTGAAGCTCGACTTACTAAGAAGTCTGCTATAGCGCTCCCCTTCACTGCTTTCTGACTCACATACAAGATGTCAAATTCTGACAATAACATTTGCCAACGGGCCAATTTTCCGGTGAGTGCTGGCGTCTCTATCAGAAATTTTAAAGGATCCAACTTGGATATCAGCCACGTGGTGTGGTACAACATGTACTGTCTAAGCCTCTTGGTTGCCCATACTAAGGCACAACAAAACTTATGGATCCACGGGTATCGAGTTTCGCACTCGGTAAACTTCTTACTCAAATAATAGACCGCTCTTTCTTTCTTTCCGGTGTCGTCATGTTGCCCCAAAACACATCCCATTGAATTTTCAAAGACTGTCATGTATAGGATTAATGGCATATCCGGTACCGGGGGTACTAAGACTGGGGCATTAGTCAAGTACCTCTTGATTCTATCTATGGCCTCTTGACACTCTTCATCCCAAACCCCAGGGTTATTCTTCCGAAGTAACCTGAAAATAGGATCGCATTTGTCGGTCAACTGGGAAATGAAACAAGATATGTAATTTAGCCTCCCTAAGAATCCGTGAACTTCTTTTTGGGTCTAAGGTGGTGGAAGATTCTGGATAGCTTTTACTTTATCTGGATCGATCTCAATTCCTCTTTGGCCAACCACGAAGCCTAGAAGTTTACCGGATGTAACGGCAAAAGTGCACTTTGTTGGATTAAGCTTCAACTGATATTTCCTTAACCTTTGGAATAGTTTCCTCAAGTTTAGAATGTGTTCCTCCTCAGTCTAGGACTTGGATATCATGTCGTCCACGTAAACCTCAATTTCCTTGTGCATCATGTCATGAAAAAGTGACACCATGGCTCCTTGATAAGTTGCCCCAACATTCTTCAGACCAAAGGGCATCACTTTATAACAAAATGTTCCCCACATTGTCACGAACGTTGTCTCGGTCATGTCACCATGATCCATCTTTATTTGGTTATACCCCGAATAGCCATCCATGAAGGAAAACCATGAGTGTCCGACAGTGTTGTCGACCAGGGTATCAATATGGGGTAGTGGGAAATTATCTTTGGGGCTTGCCTTATTAAGGTCTTTGTAATCTACACAAATGCGAACTTTTACGTCTTTTTTCGGGATAGGAACTATGTTGGATACCCACTTCGAATATTCAACCACTTTTAAGAACCCGCCATGATACTGCTTCTTTACTTCATCCCGGACTTTCAACAACGTGTTTGTTCCCATTCTCCTCAATTTCTGTTGGATCGGCTTACATTCTGGCCTGATTAGTAGCTTGTGCATCACGATACTTGTGTCTAGACCTTGCATATCCTGGTAGGTCCATGCGAAGATGTCCCTGAACTCTAACAACAAGCTTACTAACTCACCCTTGGTCTCAGACGAGAGGGTTGTACCAATCTTGGCCTCTCTTCGGTCCTCATCATTTCCCAAGTTAAGGATCTCAATCTCCTCTTGGTGGGGTACTATCTGTCTATCCTCACTTTCCAATAATCTGAAAAATTCTTCCAGGACTTCATATTCTTCCCCATCACCCTCTTCTTCACCAACTTCGGCTAGATATAATGGTTGCTCAAAATCCACCTCGGGATTAGATTCAGAATCATTCACAAAGTTAATAATAGGGGTCCTGCAACATTTAAGAAATGAACATGTATTGGGAAGATGAACGTATATATTATTGTAAAGTGGATGGAATAATAAATAATAAACGAATAATGAATGTAATGAATATGATACTTGTAATTTTGGAAAACGTCTTTTTATTGAATTAAAAACGAGCAGATTAACATAAGAGCCCTTTACAAAAGATCCCTATTGCTCGCAGGAAAAAACAAATAGGGTGGGTTCTGAGCATTACTCTGATTCAGACCTAAAGACTACAGGCAAATCCAGACTAGTCCAATTGTTAAGCACTTCTTCTGGAAAACAAGGGCGGATTCCTGCCAAAAAGCTAGAGCTTTCCTCATTCTTTGATATCACGTTAACATCCATCCCTTCTAGTGCTTCGCTGAGCTTTTCCTCTTCACAGAACCTGACGTTCTCCACATTAGCCTCATGTACCATCTGTTCGTGGTTGATTTCTCTACTCGACACAAAGATGTTTCTCACGTCTGTATAAACAATGGGTTCCCATATCATGTCTTCGCCCCTGTGTCTAGTTCTTCTTCGTTCGGCCCTCTTCTTCTATTCCAACTTTCTTTGCTGAAGTGTGGGCTTATGGCCAAGCCCGAACCGGTCTTGCTTGTTAATGACATTCCTGACACGCAAACACCCTTGTAAGTTCCTACCGAGTCCTCTTCCTTTGTTTGCTCCTCGGCCCAAGGTCTGCCACACTTGCATCTTAACACAGTTTGATAACTTCGGGCACGATATTTTACTTCCTTTCGCCACAAATGTAGCATTCACAAATTCAAGAGCCCTGAAGGAACACTTGATTGCCTCCTCATCGGCTTGGACATAAGAAGCATCCGTAGTCACAAAAGCTATGATGTCTTGTTCGGCGACCACACCTACTAACTTCCTCTCGATAACAAACTTCAACTTCTGGTGTAGCGATGAAGGTACGGCCCCCGCTGAATCGATCCATGGCCTTCCTAGCAAGCAATTATAGGTTGGCCTGATATTCATTACTACAAAGTCAACCATATACTCGGTAAGCCCAATTAGCAATGGTACTTCGATCTTTCCAACGACATCTCTTTGGGTCCCATCAAATGCTCGGACAGAATTCTGACATGGCTTCATATACGAACTATCTATAGGCAACCTTTGCAAAATCGCCATTAGCATCACATTCAAGGCCGACCCATTATCGACGAGCACACTCGGTAAGATATATCCTTTGCAGTGGGTAGTTATGCTCAAGGCCTTATGTTGCGTGTAAAAGTGTCTATCGCAATGTAGTGCAAGTGTACACGACGCAAGTAGTAAAGTGATACGTAAGTATCGGATATCGTCTCCACAGGGATTGGGCTCATAGCTTCAACCTTAGTTTTCTGCACGAAGGGGAAAATTAATAGTTTAAATGTTGTCACGAGATAATAAAGAATACTAAAATAAAAGAGTAAAGAATTCAGAATAGAGAGAATGGGGCGGTATTGAATTGCTTAGTAGTGTAGGTGTTGCAAAGTCTAGGAATCTTTGTTCTGTCGTTGCACCTGTCGCGGCAGCGGTCTGTTGTTTGTCACGGCAGCGATCACACAACTCTGTACTTCAAGCTTGGCAAGAATCCTTATTGTGCCTTGTCCTATCCCTAGGTCCAAGTCTATCGATGAACACGTCTTTGATGATACCTCCCGGCGTGAATCGAAGGATGAACACTGATGTTGTTGAATTCTTCCTTAGCCACTTAACCTCGTCCTTTCCCTAAGCCCGAGATAGTTCAACCATAAACTGGAGAACCCGTACTTATTCCTTTCGTATACTTAACTCTCCCGATATTAAGCAAATGTAAAATCTCACAATGCTATCCCAATACTCTTGCAATATGTTGAAACCAGAATAAGCAAACTTGAAGTCTATTTTATTGAACAGAAAAATTCCTAAAACAAATGCAATCCTTGCAACTACTTTACAAATCAACCCTTAGCCCTAGGGGAAGTTTAGAACATGATGAGAAAGGGAAAACGACTAGGGTTTTGGGAAGAAGACTAGAGAATAAGATCTCCTTCCCTAGGTCGAATTACATGCCTTTATATAGGCCTTGGGTTCTAGTTTTCTAATATGGCAAGAATACAAGTTTAAACTAAAATACAACTCTATTAAAGACTAAATCTTCAGAGCATGTATCTTTAATTCGTCCTTCCTTCTTGCTTGGGGTTTTTTCCTTGAACTTTGGGCTTGGCCTTCATTCTGATCCAGGGCTTGGAAAAATATAAGAGTGCTCCACGACAGACCGACTTAATTTTCTCTTTCTGTCGATGTCCACTTCACTTCTTCCTTTCACCATTGCTGTCGTCCTTGGCTGCCACGGCAGCGGCCATGGCAACATCGTCCTTCACGTCTGCAGTCAAGTTTCAACTCTGCTTCTTTACTGCTCAGTGTCTACTTCTCCACTGCCCTCCATCTGTTACAGTAGCTACTTGCAAAAGCAACCAATTTCAGTAGAAACTGTGTCATTTGATATAATTGTGATGTATGAATGAAATCTATCCTAAATGCAATGAATTATGCTTGAATGCAGCAGAAATATGGGTTAAATAGGGGGTAAAATATAGAAATTTTACACACTCAACACCTTAGTCGACCTCATTCCCCCGTTTGGAATCTCATCATCGCTGAAGGTGATAAAATACTCGGCAGCAATATGACCCGCTATTCTGTCCAACTTGTTTACCGAGATGTCATCTGGGATGAACCTCTGATTCCAAACCTTTAACAGTACATCACGATGTTTCTTAGAATTCAACAACAACTCTAGTTCCAAAATTCGAGCTTGCTACTTTCAGAGCTGGTCAACAATGTTGTACTCACTATGATTTAAGAACCTCAAGAATTCTTGTGCTCGTGCTTATATTACCGGCTCATTAATCTTCGGAGGGGGTCTTCACCAAACAACTTTTCAGCTTCTGGCTCGGCCGATTTCTCCTTACCCTTCGACTCTACCTCTTTTGGAGTATCTGGGGAATAACACCTCTCACTCCTTGTGAAGTTTCCCACCTCATTTACTGTCTCGGTTTTTAATTCCATCGGACCTTCTTCCTTCTCGGGCTCTTCCTCATTGGGCAACTTGTTTTCTTTTACCGGATCCACACTTCCCGGTATCGATATATGGGTGGTATAGTTCCATGGAACTTTCCGTTCATCCTTGAAAGGGAAGAATGTTGGAGGAGATACTCTAAGCTTCGGAGTCAGCTTTGAACTCTCTTCCTCAGGTATGCCACATTCCTTTGTCTTATGTGGCAACATAAACGGCCGGTCCAAACCATACTTGACTTTAGGGCCATCAGATGCGCACACATCTAAGTTCTTCTCTTCTTCATCTTTCTCAAGAAACTCGATTTCCTTATTATCCATCATCTCTTGGACTACTTGCTTAAACTCCTTACAGTACTGGATGTCATGACCTTCTTGCTGATGGTACTCGCAATACGGTCTGCAACCTTCTAATACGATTTTCATGCCCTGGTCAACTAGGCGTGCCATGCACAACTATTGAAACATCCACTTTAAGGGAGACTTGACCTCGAACACGCTAGCTTTAGATTTTCTAGTGTTATCTTCCTCGATTGCGTTCACACTTCGACCGCGTGGTTTGGTAGCGGGTTAGTGGTAGTATTTGGCTCGTCTAACTGCAACACCCCAGTCTTATTCAAATTCTGCACAAACTTCTTAAAAGCTATACAGTTCTCAATCGAGTGCCCTGGAACACCGCCATGATACTCGCAATTGGCCTTCTCATCATACCAAGCCGGAAATGGTGGTTTGAAAGGAGTGACATAATAGGGTCGAACTAAATCTGCCTAATGTAAGTAAGAGTATAGATCGACGTATGATACTAGGATATAGGTGAAATTCATCATCTCATTTTCTCTTTTCGGAGCCCTAGTCTCTTTTTTGTTCGAGCTTTGCCCACCCCTGGACGTGACTTGCGGTGCCAAAAGAGTGAAACTCTTCGGAGCTGTATAGGTGTTCACAGCGTTCACCTCATTTTCCTTCCTCTTGTAATTCTTCCGATTACTTTCCTCAATGTCAATCCTCCCACTTTCAATAGCCACCTCAATGGATTCTCCTGTTTTTACCATATTCGCGAAGTTCTGAGTGGTGTTGTTTATCAAACGATCAAATAATGATCCCTTCAATGTATTGATGAACATTAGGGTAATCTTGTGCTCCGGAATCGGGGGTTGGATTTGAGCGGCTACGTCATGCCACCTCTGGGCATACTGGCGCAGACTTTCATTTGCCCTCTATTTCATCCCTTCTAACATAATCCTGTTGGGAGTCATGTCGGCCACATGCTTGTAATGTTCTATGAAGGCTCTCGAAAGGTCCTTCCATGACTTGACATTTGCTCGGCTGAGCATGGTTTACCACCGAGTAGCAGAATCGATCAAACTGTCCTAAAAATATGGATAAGCAGCTTCTCATCCTTCACAAAGGCGGCAATTTTTCGGCAGTACACAGTGATATGTGCTGATGGGCAGATAGTACCATCATATTTGTCAAAGTCGTGGACCTTGAACTTGGTCGGAAGTACCAAATCTGCTACCAAACTTAGGTCACTTGCGTTGTTTCCTTGCTCATCCACCTCTTGAATGGTTCTGAGCTTTTCTTCAAAGGATCATAATTTCTCTTCATACCTCTTCTCTATTTCAGCTCTGATCCTTTCCACCTCCTCCAACATGCTTAAGTTCGGCACCTCATTTTCTTGGTCAGCCCCTAAATCGATGGACTGACTCGCTGAAATTCCTCTGGGGTGGCTAGCAGATGCCCCCGTGGTAGGACCGGCGGGTACCCCCGCGAGGTTGATAAAGACTTTCTTTTCTTGCTCTGGCATTTCTGGGTTAACCTTTGTGTGAGATATAACACCCTCATGTTCTTCCATATTTGAATTGTCTACAGAAATTCCTTCTTTGCCTTTCATCTTTGTCAACAAACTGGTCATTTGAGCGATGATGGATACTTGCGATTGCGCTATCTGGTCACTGATATTTTTGTTGACCCTATCTAGACAGTTTTCAAGGTCCTTCTGACCTTGTTCTACCTTAGCTAGCCTTTCTTTCATGACTCGAGACTAGGACCATGTGACGTACGAATGAGGAATGGTTGAAACTTTAAAGAACCAAAATGCAATTCTTATCTGAAAATGAAAGGTCTTTTAAATAAATTCAAATTATTTAAACAAGATGTGCAAATAAATGTATAATGCATGAATGCAAATAGCAACACTGGTTCGGCAAATATCATCCTTAAACAGCTTGTATTAATTGGAACATTGTTTCATTACAACGATTTGAAGAAAACTGATTACATATACGGTCCTACACTAGCAACTACTAGGAATCCCAATGCTCCTTCTTCTTTCTTCGAGTTCACTTCCTTCACACATACTGGTCTAACTTGGCGCCCAAATCAACGATTTCCCTTAAGATCCAAACAACTGTTTCTCCCATTTTGTTCGAGTCATCCACGCAACCGTCAAGTTCGGCAGCATCCTCGACCAGAAATTGTACCTTCCCGACAACCTCACGCACTCGAGCATCCCATTGTGCCAACTCTTGTTCCTGTCTCCAGATGGTATAGGCAACGAAATGCAACTACTCCATAGTGGGCATTGGGCGTACTTGGATTGCTTCCTTAAGACCCTCGATGCGGTCTTTGAGCTATTGGACCTCGGTTTCTAATGTATCGACGCGACCTTTCAAGGCTTGGTTTTCTGATTCGCTGGCCCTGAGCTTACTGGTGGATCCTTTGTGCTTGAAGAGGGACCTCTCTAAATTCTTCACCTGATCTTTCAAAGTTTCGTTCTGACTTAGTTCTCTTTCAAGATGTTCGGAATACTCGGTCTGCAAGCTCTTCATTTCTTGTGTCAAGGCGAGCACCCAGTTCTTGAACTCATGACACCCTCTCTTATAATTCTCGGCCCTTGCCCTTTCCTCCTTGAGACGGAGTTTTAACCCCTGACTTGATCCACCTTCGACGGCTCTCTTACCTATGTTCAATCTTTGCAACTTCTGAATTTCTTCCTTCTCCAACCTGAGCTCGAGTTCTAATTCACCGTTTTTCCTTTGCAACCCTTTGATGTCTCCTTCAAATTGCACCTTCTCTAATTCAAATTCGAACCTCTCCTCATTAGCTCTTTCCTCAAGTTGTTCATACCTCTTTTGCTCTTCTTCGAGTTGCTTTTTTCATTAGATTTGCCTCGATGGGAAGCGAAGCCAATCTTTCTCCCATGGTCCTCCTCTTGTCCGGGTTTAGTTGGGGGACGTTATCATCAACACGGTTAAACTTCCATACCTCATATTTCAGGGTAACCATGTAGGGAGCGTTTAAGATCCTAACCCGTTTTGCGTTGTTCCACGCCGAAGAAGCGGTATATGCCTTCCTCTTGTAACCTTTTTCCCTTTGATAGTCTATGTTGAATTCCTTTAAACCATTTGTAACTGGCACGAACTGTTTTGATCCATACTGTCTTAAAACCAATAGAGGTGCGTAGATCGTATGCCCCCAAAGACCTAATAAAGGTACCCCACGAATACATCCCACACCTGTAGAGGATGTTCCTCACTGACAACCACGTGACCCTCCAAACTATGTCATTATCACTCAAATTTCGGAGGACATCAAGCCAAACTTCTTCGGATCATTTTGTGGGCTAATCATCTTTTCTCAAAAATTCCTCCAAAGCAAAGAACATACCATCATAAACTGGTCTCGAGAAGCTAACATCCGCCCAAAGGTGACTGTAGAACCAAACTGTCAAAAGTTGAGGGCACCCTAGGAAACGACCCCCTCTGTGTTTCCTACAAAACCTCAACGACTTGAAGGTCTCTGACAAGATCACCAGAACCGGATTACCTCTTTCGGCTAAACGATCGAACAAATCCAAAATTGCAGGGTGGATGAAGCCTAAAGCTTTAGGAAAAAGCACCAACCAATAAATCAAAAGTGCGAAGAGATTACGCTAAACCCTTCCTGCTAGATGCACTGATGCTAAGGCCAGAATCCCATCTACCTTAGGGTATTCCTTGTTGTTCCAAGTTGTTACTTGGCGATAACCCCATGACATCAAAGTATCCGAAAGTTTCTGAAGCTTCACTCGAAAAGGTTTGTTCTTGCTTGTCTTAGAGTAGACGCGATTCTTCTTTACCTTCTTACAATTCACAAGGTCCTGATATTCTTTGATGGTTGAGGTTAAGTCAAAGTCACCAATCATGAAGCAACTATAGGCCGAGTTCCAAAAACCCACTAAGGCCTGAAGTAAAGATTGATCGACTGGCACGTATAACAGATATGATATGTCACCATATTCACTCCTGAAAGCATTCCTTGCCTCGAAGTCCCAACCATTCCAAACATGTTTCAAGTCGGCCATATCATTAAACTTCGTGTTCATGAAATTCTCGTATTTCTGACCTGAACCTGGCTGAAATGTTATCTCCCTCGTGTTGTTGTTCTCCTTCTGACCATACTTTTACATCTGAATTCTTCTCATCATTACTCCTGACTATGTCCCCCATTGATCTTGCCTTTAATTTAGACTATTTCCAAACCAATGTGCTCTTTATGTCATGATGAAATATGCAAAATAAGAGGAAAGGGAAAGAAAAGAAAAGGCATTAGTTACACGGTAAACATAAATTAGAAGGCAAGAAGGAAGATACAAGAATGAACAAAAGGAAGCATAGAAACAAGCAATTAGCAAGAAGAGCCTAGACACTCTAAACTCTATGGTTATCCGCATGGCTCTAACGGGGTGGGCTTCTTATATTCTCACACATGAGTTTGGTTCTAACAAGGGTACCCGAACCTATCTCATCACCTACTAAGGCGACGAGAACCCCAATTTTGGCCCATTACAGGCTTGCAAAATGGTTTCGGTTCGAGGGAAAGCACGACCTAATGACGTGGAGGGCTGCTCACATGTCAAAGGCGTGGATTCTGAAAGTGAATTACCGACCCGTGGAGGGATACTCACGTGGGTATGGGCGTTTCGCTCTCACTTAAGAAGGGTAGCACGTGTAGGGGTGTGAAAAACTGACCCGACCTGGTAACCTGCCTGAAACCCGATCGAGTCAGAACCTGGTTTAACCCGAGCATTCAAAGATCGAACCCGACCTGCACCCGACCGAAACGAACCCGAACCCGAATTTGACCTGTACCTGTAGAAACCGAACCCGAACTGCACCCGACCGAAGTGAACCCGAACCCGAATTTGACCTGTTACTGTAGTAACCGAACCCGACCTGCACCCGACCGAAACGAACCCGAACCCGAGACTAACCTGCCAGATAACCGATTTAACCCGACCTGTTTGGACCCGACCTGTTTTGAAACCGACCTGTTTTGAACCCGACCTGTTTTGAACCCAACCTGTTTTGAACCCGACTTGTTTTGAACCCGACCTGTTTTGAACCTGAACTGTTATTGACCTGAACTGTTCTTAACCTGAATTGATATTGACCTGAACTGTTATTGACCTGAACTGTTCTTGACCTGAACTGATATTGACTTGAACTAATATTAACCTGAACTAATACTATTATTTTATTTGATGATAATGATAATTATCTGACATTTGAAGAAGTTATATTTAATGAATATAAAATAATGTCAAGTATTGATAAATTTTAAAATTAATAATAATGTCAAGTATTAATAAATTAACTAACTTAACTTCAATTAAAAGATAAATTGAATTAATAATAATGTCTAAGTATTAATAAATTGTCTTTCTAATTAACTTAATTTTTATTTTAAAATAACTTCAAAGATAAATTATTATACTTTATTAACTTAAGTGGAATGAATAACCATTATTAAATTAAATTTTTATACTTAATTAAATTAAGTTAAATGAATAAAGATTATTAAATTAAATCTGTATTCTTAATTAAGATAAGATGACTTAAATTTTTTATTATAAGAATAAATTAATGCTAAATTAACTTAACTTAAGATTAAAATAAGTTTAATTAACTTGCATTCATTTTAAGTTAAATAATTAAACATTATTAAATCAAATTGTCTTTCTAATTAACTTAACTTTTATTTTAAAATAACTTCAAAGATAAATTATTATACTTAATTTACTTAAGTTGAATGAATAATCATTATTAAATTAAATTTTTATACTTAATTAAATTTAGTTAAATGAATAAAGATTATTAAACTAAATCTGTATACTTAATTAACATAAGATGACTAATTTTTTTTATTAACTTAACATACTTAAATGACTTAATAAAAACCTGAATAACTTAAATGACTTAATTAAGTTAAGTTGTTTAAAACATTATAATTAACAGTGAATATATAAAAGGAAAATTCTACAACGTGCAACGAAAATCGATGAACACCACTAATTATGAACACCATAAACACCATTAAATTAATTAATAAATATTTAAAATTTCAAGGACACATCATACAATTAATAATTATTTTAAAAATTCAATTAAATTATTTTTTATATATATTAAAATTTTATTTTTTAATAAGGGTAAACTATATATTTAGTATCTCACTTATTTCCGTATTTCTATTAAACACTCATTATTTAAATATTATTTCAATTTGACCATATTCTTTATAAAAAATAATTTAACCCTCAACCTAAAACCCTAAACTATTAAACCTTAAACCCTTAATATCTTAAACATATACCCTAAACCATATACCATTAAAAATAATTTTACCATCATCGATTCAATTCAATTCAATGAATCATTGAATTCTCCTAAAAAATTTAATTAAATTATTTTTTATATATATCAAAAATAAACTTGAATTTCCTGTAATTAATATTGTCATCACAATTAATCATAATTAATTATTAATTTAATTAATTGAATTCAACGAATTATGCAGGCATTGAAGAACTTCTCCGTCAGAAGAACTTGAAGCCAACGAGGTGGATGTGAAGGAAACAACTGTTGTGTAAAAACAAAAACAAAAATTTTTAATTCAATTAGCTATTCATGTCTAACAAATAAAATGAGATAAACCCAGATATATTAAAAAAAAAGTCACCATGGTTTTGTTGCTTAAGTTTTGAAGAAAGAGGGGATTATGAAGAAAAGGGTGGACTCACCATTATTGCAGAGAGAGAGAGAGAGAAGAGGAGGGTGGTGCAAGAAAAGAGAAACGGCGTCTGACAACTGCGACTCTGTTCTGTGGGTTGGCCTCATTTAAAGAGGTGCACTGACTTTCTTTTGTACGTCATTGTATTCTACTATAGTGTAAAGCAAGATTATTTGCAAACAAAAACAAATATTTTAATTGCAGACGGGGTTGGAAAATGGGACGCCGGGACTAGAATGAATGAATAAAGATCAAATTTATTGAATTCAATGAATTAAATTAATTATGAATAAAGATCAAATTCATTGAATTAATTACAAAAGATTCAAGTTTAATTAATTTTGATATATATAAAAAATAATTTAATTAAATTTTTAGGAGAATCAACGATTCATTGAATTGAATTGAATCGATGATGGTAAAATTATTTTTAATGGTATATGGTTTAGGGTATATGTTTAAGAGTTTAAGGGTTTAAGGTTTAATAGTTTAGGGTTTTCGGTTGAGGGTTAAATTATTTTTTTATAAAGAATAGAGTCAAATTAAAGTAATATTTAAATAATAAGGGTTTAATAGAAATACGGAAATAAGTGAGGTACTCCCCAATCCGTAAACCCTAAACCCTAAAAACCTAAACCCTAAAAATAAAAACCCTAATCTATCAATATATATAATACATGTACGTATGTATGCATCAATTAATGGACAGTAAACCCTAAACCCTAAACAACAATCCCTAGTCCTTAAAAATAAAAACTCCAATCCATCAACATATATATATATATATATAATGCATGTAAGCATGTATGTATCAATTTGTGAACCCTAAACATTAATCCCTAGTCCCTAAACCTTAGATCATACCACCCACCCCTAAACCCTAATCCCCAAACTACTAAAGCATTAAACCATAATCCTTATATGTATGTACGTATAATGTACTAATATTATATATGTTAAATCCTAATCCCTACTCCCTAGTCCCTACAGTACACATAACACAATAAACACTAAACCCGAAAAGAACCCGACCTGAAACGAAACCGACCTGAAATGAACCCGACCTGAAACGAAACCGACCTAAAATGAACCCGACCTGAAACGAAACCGACCTGAAACGAAACCGACCTGAAACGAACCCGACCTGAAACGAAACCGACCTGAAATGAACCCGACCTGAAACGAAACCGACCTGAAATGAACCCGACCTGAAACGAAACTGACCTGAAATCAACCTGTCAATTAACCGTTTTGGCCCGACCTGAAATGAACCGACCTGAAATGAACCCGACCTGAAATGAACCCGACCCGAAATGAACCCGACCTGAATTGAAACCGACCTGAAATGAACCCGACCCGAAATGAACTCGAACCCGAACCGAATCGAGTCAAAACAAAAAATAACCTGAAATGACCTGTAACCGATTTGACCCGACCTGACAGAGCCCGACCTGAAACCCAACTGTTGACTTGTTTTTACATCCCTAAGCACGTGTATAGAGCTTAATGATCATGGTGCAACACATGTCAATGACTCCTTAGTAATTAAATGAAGAATTAATTCGAATGTCACAAATTTTCAAAGCCCGCTCAACTTAAGTCATATTTTCAAGGAAGAACAACCTTATTAACTTCACTTTGAATTTTAAATAGTTTCTATCGATTAAAGGCAACAAGTGTTTTATTGGCTTAACTCTCTTTTTTGTTTTGTAAAAAACAAAAATTTTGTCCCCAGCGGAGTCGCCAAACTGTGATAAGGTATTTTTTCTAAAAACCAAAAACCTTTAAGTGTTTCACGTTTTTTTTTAAATTGGTTTATTAAAATGGGAAATTTGAATTTTGGAAAACAATAAAGATCTTGGAGTCACCACCGGCCACTAAGGTAGGCTGGACACCACAAAACCAGAGATTCGCTTTAAAACGGGTTCGGGAGTTGGTTACGTGTGGGGAAGGGTTAGCACCCCCATCACGCCCGAAAATCGGTACCAAATTACTTGTTGCCTTTTTAACCGATGGAAATTATTTAAAACCCAAAGTGAATTTAATGAAGTGTTCTTAAATGAAAATGTGACTTAAATAGCGTGGGCTTTATCAAATTGTGACTTTAGAATTAATTAAGCATTTAATTAAAAAAGGATCACGGTACACTAGACCATAGACTAAACCGACATCATATAAGACTAATTGCCGTGTTAGTTTAGGATTCGGATCTCGTACGTCACCTTTATTCATGATGCAAGCAAGTAAAGGATGATGTGTGGTATTTCCATTTTTATGTTTCCGCTTACCTAGAGACGGTGAAAATTAACCCAAATATTCGGTCGACATCCATTAAGCTTGGACTGCTTAGACACAAATACCGAGGCTAATTGATACCTCCCTTTGGTATACTTTAAATTCAATTATCATGGTAAATTATTAATGGTCTCATGAATTACAAGTATAAGATGCATGCCATAAAAAGAGCTTGGAAACAAACATGCAAAAGCCCACCCAAGGCCCTAACTTAAAGGCTCGAATTATGGAAGCTCGATTAGTGATCTAATTATTTGTTAGACGATTCTAATATTAAATTCTAAATCATTTAAATCCTAAATAATTAGGGGACTCGAATAAATTATGGATTATCTCGTTTTATCTCGTCTAGAAGTGATATTAATTTTATCTTGAAAAGTGAGAGTGGCTAAACCGATTTGACGAACTTAATATTCATCCTAATAAGACAATGATGAATTTAAGTTAATTAAACCGATTAGAGCCCTAATCTTAATTTAGGCTCTAAACCTAAACTAACCTAATTGTGCGAACCGTGCCCCTATGAGACGGGCACACGATCTGGAACAACTAGATCGATTAAAAAAGCTAACATAACTAACCCAAGCCCACCTAAACTAAAAAAAGCCCAAAAGAACCTAACTATAGTCATTTAAAGCCCTAAAGCCCAAACTAGAAGATATTAAGACAAGACTTGCTAACAAAGCCAAATTAACATCACCTGAAACATACATTATCCTATTAAATATATTGACAGTTTTATCATATTTTCTATAAACGAGCTCCTAACGTTTCTATATGTTAAATTAGGAAAAACCACTAACAAATTAAATTATGTTAAGTATTTTAAAAGTTCCATTTACTCATATTTTACACTAAACCTTAGATTACATATAACAAAATAAACAACCCTTACATTATAAAGCTTACAAGACTAAAAAAAACATGGTCACATACAATATGCATGCCCCATACATACAAACATACAACTAAAAAACAAGCAAAATACATTAAAAATAACAAAAAGGCATACATTCAACACATATCACAACAATAAAAGCAAATGCAGGACTAAATTGAAAGAAAATAAAAAACAGTGACAAAATTTGAAGAACGCATGAAAATAAACAAAACTATAAAAAAGGACCAAATTGCAACGGATGTAAAACAATGGGGATGGGATGGACAATTAAACCACGGGTGACCAGACACGGGGTGAAATTGAAAGGGGAAACAAAATCTAAAGGACCTAGAGAGCTATTTAGAAAGACGAAACCCCTAACCTGTAAAAGACTCGACACAGAGGGACCAGACGCGAATTTACCCCAAAACTAAAACCTAAAACCACTATAAAACCTAACCTAAACTAAACCGAGCCCCCTTTTCACTCTCTAAAACCCTAGACACCACAGAGACCTCCCCATAGACCTTCTAAACGCCGGCCGGGTCTATCCACCGTCCGATGACCTCGAGACAGACAAAAAAAAACCATACCCTCGTATTTCTATACCTGAAACGACACCAAATTCATGAAACAACCCCCCTTTGCGATGAAGAAACCTAGACGACAACCACGAAATAACCCCTTTTTGTTTTCTAAAAAAAGAACCCAAAACCTATTTTTGACTCAAAAACGAATGAAACAAAGATGAGGGACCCTTCTCATCTCCCTCGGCCGAGTCACCATTCAAAGCCATAGATGGGCTAGGCTTATTCTCGACGAGAAGTGAGGGCGGTTTCGAAGGGGGGAAGACAAAGAGGTAAAAAAACTTTATGTTTCTTCTCTTTTTTATTATTGCATGCAATGTTAGGACTGAGGTTACCTGAGTGCTTTTTGCTCGTATTGTATTACTTTTCATGTTTTCTTTTGGGAGATCGCGAATCCCTTTACATATTGGTTTGCCTTTGGCTTTATAGCCGAATATTCAACATTTTTACATTTGATTTTGGAATGGAGTCGGATTCATGTGCGGCTCTGCTCTAATTCTTTGCCATTTCGGTTTTTGCTTTTCATTTCGTTTGTTTTTCTTTCGTTTTGCCGATTCTAACCTTTTGTCTCTTGTGTGCATGGTTCGTACGGCAGGGACGAGAGGCAGACATGGCCGTCATCGCACGGGGACGGGGACGTGGTAATAGGCCACTGGTTCTCGAGAGATATCAAATGGGCAGAGGGATGCATGGCACGCGCGTGTGGGACGACTCAGAATGACGCGTGTGGACGCGTTGGAAGAGGAGAGGTCGTGCGTGGGATCTTCGTTGTATCCGAGCCATTAGATCATATCTTGATCTAACAGATCAGATTTGGGGGGCGTGATGACATCAAAAGAGCATTAGGGTTACCACTGGAGAAGTGATCTGAGTCGTTGATGCTTGTTCGATCCAACGGCTACGATCCGTGCGGCGCAGAACCAACCAAGGCTCCTCTAGGGTTTCTTTCGTGCCTTCATCTGGGCCGTTAGATTTGGATCAGGTCTGACGGCGGGAAATTGCATGCGCAAGCAAAGGGTTTAGTTAGGGCTAGGGTTTCAGATTGTGTTGCTCTTGGGCCAAACGGGCCATGTATTTTAATTCCATTTGTAAAAGGACTGTTATATTTTTTAAGAGACTTGGGTTTTTATATTTGAACTTGGGCTTTAATTTATTAATTGGGCTGTTATTTTAGTATTTTATTTAAACCGTCTTCTATTTTTTCCTTAGTTTAGTATAATGATAATAATAATTATGATAATAGTTACGACAATCATAATAATAATACTAATAATAATAATACAACAACAACAACAACAATAATAATAATAATGGCGTGTGACATATAATTTGTAATGTTAGCAATATATGATTAATATAAGATAACATATGGTAATAAAATAATATACTAATAATATTTAGGGGTTTTTTTTTATAAAAATAGTATAACATACATATATACTAATTCAAGTTTAAACAAAGTCCACAACACACATATTTTTATTTAGATATTGACAACATGTAAAAAAGCCCATTACTATAAAATGAAATAAGAAGAGATTAACTCGGGCAAAATTAGTGATTACATTTGTCAAAATATTATGAAGCCACGTAGATTGTTTATATATATATATATATATGGATAAGATCCACTTACACTGAATGTAAAACTTTTAGTTTTACACGTTTTTTTATCGTTAGATGGGAGAAATGGATGACCCAGATTAACTCCTTACTTTTTTTCAAGTGATAATCTTCGCATAACCCACTGTTAATCTGAGTCATCCGTTTCACTCATCCAACGATCCAAAAAACGTGTAAAAGTTAAAAAGTTTTACATAGTGTAACTGTATTCTATCCTATATACATATATATATATATATGATCCGTTTACACAATATTTTATGTTTTAATGATTTAATGGTAATGAAATTCCTTTATCTAATATTTGAATTTTATTTGGTTAAAAATGAATTTTATATTTTTTACTATGTTATTCTAAAATAAATGTTACAATTAAAGTATGTTAGAATTTTGTCATTATTATTAAATTGTAACATAAGATTGGTTATATAGTACATAACAATGTAGTTCACATTGAACATAATGCCAACCATATTACTTTGTCTTATAACAAAGTAGTTCATTTTTTAATTTACCTTCACCAGGGACGGCACCAGTGGTGGTAGGAGTCTTGACCAGTTACTTTGGTAAAATTACTATTTAAGTGCTTAGAATTAATTTTTTTGTAGTAAATAAAATGGTGAAATTCCTCTTTGGCTACTATAGTTTTTCTAAACAATTATTTAGTCCTAAAAATTTTAAATGTTTTTAGGTATAATGTCAAAAAAATGCCCCTAACATTTGACTTAATAGTCGTTTTGGCCCATATCTTTTTTAAAGCAATTTAGCCCCAATGTTTTATTTTGGGTCAAAATGGCCCCTTCGTGGATGAAAACTGTTAGTCGACTTACAATAAACAACTTGAAATGATTTGACAGAATGACAATCAGGAGAAAAATATTTTATATTTTGTACAATTTTATAAAATTATTTTTGATTGATTTGTCATTCTGTAAAGTAAACATATTTGTCTATATGACATTGCTATCGCAACTAGGGATGTAAAAACAGGTCAACAATTGGGTTTCAGGTCGGGCTCTGTCAGGTCGGGTCAAATCAGTTACAGGTCATTTCGGGTCATTTTTTGTTTTGACTCGATTCGGTTCGGGTTCGGGTTCATTTCGGGTCGGGTTCATTTCAGGTTAGGTTCAATTAAGGTCGGGTTCATTTCGGGTCGGGTTCATTTCAGGTCGGGCCAAAACGGTTAATTGACAGGTTGATTTCAGGTCAGTTTCGTTTCAGGTCGGGTTCATTTCAGGTCGGTTTCGTTTCAGGTCGGGTTCATTTCAGGTCGGTTTCGTTTCAGGTCGGGTTCGTTTCAGGTCGGTTTCATTTCAGGTCGGGTTCGTTTCAGGTCGATTTCGTTTCAGGTCGGGTTCTTTTCAGGTCGGGTTTATTTCAGGTCGGTTTCATTTTAGGTCGGGTTCATTTCAGGTCGGGTTCCTTCGGGTTTATGGTTTATTGGGTTATGTGTATTATATATATTGACGGATTATGATTTTTATTTTTACGGTTTAGGGTTTACGTATTAGTGTTTATGGTTTAGGGTTAGGGGATTACGTATATGTGATATATATATAGTCGGGACCATTGGATTTATTTTTATGGTTTAGGGTTTAGGGTTTATGGTTTATGGTTTAGGGTTTTGGGTTTGGGGTTTAGGGTTTACTGATCTTAAATTAATACAAACATGCCTACATTAATTATATATATTGATGGATTATGATTTTCAGGGTTTAAGGTTTATTGATCTTAAATTAATACAAACATGCCTACATTAATTATATATATTGATGGATTATGGTTTTTAGGGTTTAGGGTTTACTGATCTTAAATTAATACAAACATGCCTACATTAATTATATATATATTGATGGATTATGATTTTTAGGGTTTAGGGTTTAGGGTTTAGGGTTTACTGATCTTAAATTAATACAAACATGCCTATATTAATTATATATATATTGATGGATTATGGTTTTTAGGGTTTAGGGTTTAGGATTTAGGGTTTACTGATCTTAAATTAATACAAACATACCTACATGTATTATATATATATTGATGGATTATGGTTTTTAAGGTTTATGGTTTATGGTTTATGATTTAGGGTTTAGGGTTTACTGTTCATAAAATGATACGTACATACATACATGTAATATATATATTGATGGATAATAGTTTTTGTTTTTAGTGGTTAGTGCTTTAGGGATTATTATTATTATTATTATTATTATATACTTAAATATAATAATAATTATTATTATATATTTACTATGCTTATTATTATTATTATTATTATTATTATTATTATTATTATTATTATTATTATTATTATTATGATTATTAATATTATTATTATTATTATTATTACTACTATTATTATTATTATCATTATATACTTAAATACAATTATTATTATTATTATTATATATTTACTATGCTTATTATTATTATTAGTTTTATTATTATTATTATTATTATTATTATTATTATTATTATTATTATTATTATGGTTCATTGATTAAAGATTAGGGTTTGGTGTTTAAACCCCTAATGTCTAATTATCGACCCTAAGCATTAAACCCTAAAGCATAAGTAATTAACCCTAACCACTAAACCCTCGATCTAGGATTACGGACTATGAGCTATAGATTAAATATTAGGGTTTTATGGTTTAGAGGGTAGTGGTTATTGTTTAGGGTTTAGGATTAGGGACTATGGTTCATTGATTAAATGTTAGGGTTTAGTGTTTAAACCCTTAATGTCTAATTATCGACCCTAAGCATTAAACCCTAAAGCATAAGTAATTAACCCTAACCACTAAACCCTCGATCTAGGATTACGGACTATGAGCTATAGATTAAATATTAGGGTTTTATGGTTTAGAGGGTAGTGGTTATTGTTTAGGGTTTAGGATTAAGGATTAAGGACTACGGTTCATTGATTAAATATTAGGGTTTAGGGTTTAAACCCCTAATGTCTAATTCTAAACCCTAAGCATTAAACCCTAATGCATAAGTAATTAACCCTAACCACTAAACCCTCGATCTAGGATTACGGACTATGAGCTATAGATTAAATATTAGGGTTTTATGGTTTAGAGGGTAGTGTCGTAGTGGTTATTGTTTAGGGTTTTTATTTTCAGGGTTTATATATATATAAATATTGGTGGAATAGGGTTTTTATTTTCAGGGATTCATGTTTAGGGCTTAGGGTTTAGGGTTTTTAATATTCTAGGGTTTATGATCTAGGGTTTATTAAATCATAAACCCTAAATTAATTAAAATAATCCTAAAACCCTAAACCACAACTTACATGCATTATATTTATATATATATATATAAATATTGGTGGAATATGGTTTTTATTTTTAGGGATTCATGTTTAGGGTTTAGGGTTTAGGGTTTTTAGTATTTTAGGGTTTAAGATTTAGGGTTTAGGATACATGGTTTATTAAACCCTAAATTAATTAAAATAAACCAAAAACCCTAAATTAATTAAATGAAATATTAATCCTAAAAATTAATTAAAATAAACCTAAAACCCTAAACATAAACCCCAAATCTTAATTCAAAGACTAACCCTAAACCTAAAAATAATTACACAAATCTAAACCCTAAAACTAAAATATAAAATTTAATACTATATAAAGAAAAACCCTAAACTATAACCCTAAACCCTAAATTAAATCCATACACTAAAGCTTAAAACTGCATTAATGACGAAATTGAAATGAAAACAAAATTATTAGCTCAATTTCAAATAAAAAAGGACGAAAATGAAAGAATTGAAACTAAGAGTGCTTGCGGAGCAAGACCCATGTGACCCGTATAATGACGCGCGGATCTTTTGACCCGGACTCACTCTATAAATAGACCTTCACCCCCCTTCATTTTAAACGTTTTTCCCTACCGTTACTCTGCCAAAATATCCTCTCATCTTCTCTCTCCTCTAAAAACACAAAATTCCCAGAAAGTTTCATTCTTTTTCGATCAAAATCTTGGTTTTTTACCAAGTTCTTCCCTGTTCTTCCACTTTCCCCTCTCCAGATCCTATACAAACACCTTAGCCCACCAAAAACCTGTTTATTCTCGATCAAAACATCTTTTTTTTCAAAGTTCTTCCTTGTTCATCCAATTTCCCCTCTCCAGATCTTATACAAACACCTTAGCCCACTCTCCATCTGTTTGTTCTCGATCAAAACCTAATTTTTTTCTCAAGAACAACCCTATGTTCTTCCATTTCCATCTTTTCAATCCTTCAAACCCAAATCCCCAATTCAATTCTGTTTTACCCTAAACCCTTACCCATGATCCACAAACTCCAAACCTTATACGCCAATCCTGAAACCCTAAACTCTTACCCTTGATCCTCAAACCCCAAACCTTATTCCCTAATCATGTAACCCTAAACCATAATATGCAAACCCTAAACCTCTTCAGATCCACTCTGACCCTTCTCATTCCACTGTCCAGACTGTTCGTTGTCTTCTTCTCTCTCTCGGTAAGTACAAAACCCTTTCATATTTCATTTAATTATTTAGTTTTTTAAATTTCATTTTACTAACTCTCTTGTGCTTTGATCTCAGGATCGTTTCTGGGTTCTTCAAGAGTCTTCTTCCACATCTGCGTTTGGGTTTAGGGTTTCTTCTATTCCTCTTTTATTTATTTTTTAAATGTTTTTGTCTTGATTTTGTTTGCATGTTTTTGTCTTAATTTGTATATATGTTTGCATTTATATGTTTGCATGTTTCTTCTCTTTATGATTTGTATTTATGTTTGCATGTTTTTTTCTGCTTTGTATATATGTTTGCATGTTACAGTCTTGATTTATGCTTCTATTTTTCTGGTTTGTTTATATGTTTGTATGTTAGAGTTTTGATATATGTTTGCATGTTAGAGTTTTGATATATATTTTCATGTTAGAGTTTTGATATATGTTTGCATGTTAGAGTTTTGATATATGTTTGCATGTTTCTGATTTGTATATATGTTTGCATGTTTGAGTTTTGATATATGTTTGCATGTTTCTGATTTGTATATATGTTTGCATGTTTGAGTCTTGTTATATGTTTGCATGTTTCTGTTTTTTATTATTATTTGTATATATGTTTGCATGTCTGTTTTTTATGATTTGTATATATGTTTGCATGTATTGTTTCTGTTTGTAAGTATGCTTTGTGTTGCATGTGGGTTAATCCGAGTATAAAAGGCTGGAAACTCGTCCTGCGATGCTACTGGTGTCAAAGGAGGCTCTTTTCTTAAAGAGCCTTGGGGGCTGGTGTAACAACGCCATGTATGAGGATTAACCCGTTGTTTTATTTTCTTTTTAATAGTTGTTTTAATTTTTTTACTAACTGTGGTTCCTCTTGATCTCAGGTTCGTTTCTGGGTTCTGCAATGGATTCTGATTCTTTTGAGATGAACTATCCTGGTGAAACTGGTATGTTTCTTTCTTTTTTTTATTTTCTTTATTCTTTACTTGTTTTTAGTGTTAAAGTTACTAACTCTGTAATTGTTTTTTTGAAGGGGAAGCTAATGATCAAGTGTTTGTAGTTGCTCCTTCCTCTAAGAGGAGGGATGCAACTGATATTGGGAGAAGAACTTCTCTTGTGTGGGATCACTATACATTTATTAAGACTGCTGATGGTGTCATTGCTCAATGTAAGTATTGCAAAACTGCTAGCTATAAAGCTGATTCTTATGTTGGTACTTCTACACCTAAAAGACATACTGATAAATGCCTAGCCTATAAAGATTTTCTTGCTAAAAATGTTAGTAGTAGTTCTGGAACTGTTTTTGATAAAAAAAAATATTGTGAACTGTTTGCTGAAGATGTTCTCTGTCATGGTTATGCTTTAAGTATTGTTGAGCATGATAAACTTAGGGTTCTGCATCAGTATTTGAATCCTAATGTTAAGCATATTTCTAGGTATACTATTACTAAACATTGCATGTTAAAGCATGAAAAACATAAAAATTTGCTCATTGATTCTATGAGTTCTATTCCTAGTCGTATCTGCTTTACATGTGATGGATGGTCTGCTTGCACTTCACGTTCATATTTTGCTTTGACTGCTAATTATGTTAATAATAACTGGAAACTTCAGTCTAAAATACTTAATTTTAGGCGTTTCCCCCCTCCACATGATGGTGAGTCTATATATAAGTTTGTGAAAAAAAATGTTATGTGAGTGGGGTCTTGAGAAAAAAGCCTTTACCATTACTGTTGATAATGCTTCTGCCAATGATCGAATGGTGAAGAGGCTTAAGGATGACTTGCATGTTATTTCTCCCCTTCCATGCAATGGTAAGTACTTTCATGTAAGGTGTGCTGCCCATATTTTGAACTTGATTGTTTAAAGAGGTTTGAAGGTAATTGACTCTTCTGTTCTTAAATTGCGTGAAATTGTTAAGTTCATTGATTCTTCTGATGCTAGACTTTGTAACTTTGACTCTCCTGTTAAAGACTGTGGTTCTTCTTTTTCTGGTAAATTAATCCTAGATGTCCCTACTAGATGGAATTCTATTTATCTAATGCTTCGTAGGGCCATTGATGCTAAAGTAGTCATAAACCTGTTTGTTAATAGGGAAAATGATTTAGATGTAATTGGTGATTCTGAGTGGGAAACTTCCCAATTAATCTGTGATTTTCTGGAGCCTTTTTTTGAAATTACTACACTGTTTTCTGGTTCTAAGTATCCTACTTCTAACCTTTATTTGGCTAATGTGGTTGCCATTGAGAAGCTGTTGTATGATGCTCACAATGATCCTTGTGAGGCCATCTCTGCAATGGCAGGACCTATGCTTGAATTGTATGAGAAGTATTGGTTTGAGCACTCGACCATTTTGTCCTTTGTTGTTTTGCTTGATCCAAGGTATAAATTACAACTCCTGAAGGAGTTGTATTCTGTCCTCTATGTTGAGGATGAGGTTGAGAGAAGGGTAAGTATTATTTACAATGAATTTGTAAACATGTATATTTATTATTCAAAATCTGTCCTTTGCTCTTCTGGATCTTCTGTTCGAAGTAACTCCTCTCAAAGTACAACTGAGTCCTCCACTGGTCGGCCTCGAACATTTAAGAAGTCTAACCTTTTTCAGGTTAGTTTTTATTTTTGTTTTAAATTTCAGTTAACTTTATTTTATTATTTCAGTTACAATTACTGACTTTTGTTTTTTTATTCTAGAACTTCGATGCTAATCTAGCTGCTTCAAGGAGTGGGAAGTCAGATGTTGACTCTTTTATTAATTTGCCCCTTCTCCCTCATGCTGATGATTCAGACTTTGATATTTTGGATTACTGGAAAGCCCAATCTGTTTCTTTCCCTGTACTTTCTATCATGGCTAGAGATATCTTAGTCATTCCCATCACTTCAGTTGCTTCTGAATCATCTTTTAGCACTGGTGGTCGGATTTTAAATAAGTTAAGGGCTAAACTCCTTCCTAAAAATGTTGAGATATTTGTGACAACCCGTAATTGGTTGTATGGGTTTGAGCCCGAGGAAGAGGATGAGGAATATCTTTCTGTTATGAAAGATTGTGCAGTTGATGAAGATCCTATTGCAGAGTAAGTTTCTGATTTGTTTAACTTATATTTTTTTATTTGTTTTGAATTCTGGACTGATTTGTTCTTTTTTTGTAGGGACCTCTGAAAACAAGGAAGCATAAGATCTGGTAGGTATGTTTCTGATTTGTTGAAAGCTGGAGGTGTTTTGGTAAGTTGTTTTTATTCACTGTCTTTTTTTAGTTTTATATTTCTCATTGATTCTGTTTTATGTTTGGTTATATATGCATGTATGTATGTATGTTTATGTTTAGTTGCTCACTATGTAATGTGTATGTATGCTTCTGTTTTATGTTTGGTTATATATGCATGTATGTATGTATGTTTCTGTTTAGTTGTTCACTATGTAATGTGTATGTATGCTTCTGTTTTATGTTTGGTTATATATGCATGTATGTATGTATGTTTCTGTTTAGTTGTTCACTATGTAATGTGTATGTATGCTTCTGTTTTATGTTTGGTTATATATGCATGTATGCATGTATGTTTATGTTTAGTTGTTCACTATGTAATGTGTATGTATGCTTCTGTTTTATGTTTGGTTATATATGAATGTATGTATGTATGTTTCTGTTTAGTTATATATGCTTGGTTTGCATTATTGCAGTCTGTTTTATGCTTGGTTTGTTCAGTATGTAGTGTGTAAGTATGTATGTATGTTTGGTTATATATGCTTGGTTTGCATTATTGCAGTCTGTTTTATGCTTGGTTTGTTCAGTATGTAGTGTGTAAGTATGTATGTATGTTTGGTTATATATGCTTCTGTTTGCATTATTGCAGTCTGTTAATGTTCTTAATGATTTTAATTGCTTGTTGCAGTTTGTTGCTGGTTTTCCTAGTTTTAATTATGTTGGTGTCTTAGCTTTTAAAGTTAAGCTGCCCATAATTTAAACTCGGTTGCCCTTCAAAGCTCGATGATGATAATTCTGGTAGCAAAGTTTGTAAAACTTTGTTATAAGATCTGAGAGCTTAAAGTTTAAACTTTTGTATGTTTGTAAAGTTTCTTGTGTGAAAGTTAAAGTTTCAGTTTGTAAAGATTATTTAGTTTGTATGTTTGTAAGTTTAAACTTTTGTATTATTCAATAAAGTTTTGTAAGTTTAACCACTTAAATTATTGAATATAAGTTTGAATTATTCTGTTCAAAGTTATTCTTCTTAAGTTTTACCTTATTCTGTTTTTTACTTACAAAAAAAATTGGAAGTATCCCTGATTCCATCCAAAGTTAATGTTTTAATATATTCACTGTATAATTAAATGTTCTATATATTCACTGTTAAATTTAATGTTTTAAACAAGTTAACTTAATTAAGTCATTTAAGTTAATCAGTTTTTTATTAAGTCATTTAAGTATGTAATGTTAATTAAAAAAATTAGTTATCTTATATTAATTAAGTATACAGACTTAGTTTAATAACTTTTAACTAAATTTAGTTAAGTATAAAAAATTAATTTTATAATGGTTATTCATTCAACTTAAGTAGTTTATCAGAATTCAGAAAGACAATTTGATTTAATAATGTTTAATTATTTAACTTAAAATGAATGCAAGTTAATTAAACTTATTTTTAATCTTAAGTTAAGTTAATTTAATAACTAACTTAACTTCAATTAAAATGAATGCAAGGTAATTATTTAGCATTAATTTATTCCTATAATAAAAACTTTAAGTCATCTTATTTTAATTAGGAATATAGATTTAATTTAATAATTTTTATTCATTTAACTTAATTTTATTAAGTATAAAATTTTAATTTAATAATGGTTATTCATTCCACTTAAGTTAATTAAGTATAATAGTTTATCTTTGAAGTTATTTTAAAATAATAGTCAAGTTAATTAGAAATACAATTTATAATACTTAGAATTATTATTAATTCAATTTATCTTTTAATTGAAGTTAAGTTAGTTAATTTATTAATACTTGAAATTATTATTAATTTTAAAATTTTTCAATACTTGACATTATTTTATATTCATTAAATATAACTTCTTTAAATGTCAGATAATTATCATTATTAGCAAATCAAATAATAGTATTAGTTCAGGTTAATATCAGTTCAGGTCAATATCAGTTCAGGTCAATATCAGTTCAGGTCAATATCAGTTCAGGTCAATAACAGTTCAGGTCAATATCAGTTCAGGTTCAAAACAGGTCGGGTTCAAAACAGGTCGGGTTCAAAACAGGTCGGGTCCAAACAGGTCGGGTTAAATCGGTTATCTGGCAGGTTAGTCTCGGGTTCAGGTTCGTTTCGGTCGGGTGCAGGTCGGGTTCGGTTACTACAGTAACAGGTCAATTTCGGGTTCAAGTTCACTTCAGTCGGGTGCAGTTCGGGTTCAGTTTCTACAGTTACAGGTCAAATTCGGGTTCGGGTTCGTTTCGGTCGGGTGCAGGTCGGGTTCGGTCTTTGAATTCTCGGGTTAAACCAGGTTCTGACTCGATCGGGTTTCAGGCAGGTTACCAGGTCGGGTCAGTTTTTCACACCCCTAGTTGTCATCCCTATATAAGATCAATAAATTCTATTTTATCTATCTTATATTTTTTGTTTACTTTTTACGTATTTTTGGAAAAAAAAATTGCATAAGAGATGTGATATAAAATAATAAAAATAACAATTTTATCCTTTCAAAAGTTAAATTTTATTTTTTAGGAAAATTAAAGAAATGATAGAAAGGAAAAGTGTCTTGTAAAAATTGTTGATTTTTTCGATGAGATATTTTAAATGGTACAATTTTAAAATATGAAAAGGATAAATTTAGTGAGACAAAAAGAGTAATTTTAAAGAGGTAATTTTATTATTGTATGCATCTAAAATCTATAACATTGTCTCTATTTTTTTTAATTTCATCAAGTGTGATGACACATTCAACTATGTTGACATGAAAATTCATGGGTGAATGATGACATGTTAAACAAGCTAATTGATTTTTTTATCCAAGTCTGAAGTGTATTTGATTTTTGTAAAAGAAAATTGAGAGTTATTTTAATCTTTAAGAAAAAATTAAGAAAATATTAAAATATTACAAATATAAACATTATATATTAGAAAAACATAAAAGATACTAAAAGTAAAACTACTATAAAAATTCAAAAAATTTAGTAAAAATAAAAAAAAATGCAGGAAGGAGAAGATTAATATTTTAAAAGTGAAAAATAAAAGTCGATAACAAAGGCCCAATTCGACCATCGGCCTTCTTGGGCTGCCGTATCTCCTCCTGTTTAACGTTTTACAAGAGTTACAAAACGACGCGTTTTAGTTCAATTAAATTTACCAGTATAAAAACGAGAGAAATACCAAGTCGAGAAACTCCATTAACACACATTTTTTATGCTCTTATTTCTCGATCTCTTTCAAAGCTCTGAAAAATCCACTTTCTTGACAGAAAACTGAGGAAGGCAAATATCGAAACAACGAAGGAGAAAGATCTGCAGAAACCCAGCAGGTAAAATTTAAAACAATCCTCGAACAAACACAACTGTTGTGTTCTTTCTTTCTTTCTCGTCAGACACCTGGGTGTGTTGTGGTTCCACTGTAGAAGGAGATTGAATTTTGTAAAGGATGGTTGTTTCATTTTCTTGAAGAGTTCTTGTCCTGTCAATTTTAGGACATCCAATCTTTTATCGATTCCTTTCTTTCTTTTTGGTGTTTATCGTGCATTCTTTGCTTTCAGTGTGATAGCTTATCGGCATTTTCTAACTTTATTTATTTCTTGTTCGGTTTTTTTAGATCTTGAAATGTGGGAACGATTTAAGATATGTTTTTTCTTTTCTTTTTGGCATTTCTGTTTCAGAGATTGGGTTTTTTGGGCTGGTTTTGGCAACTTAGAAGTGGGCTTTGAATTGTGATCGGAATAATGGTTGGAATATGATTGTTTCGAGGGGTTGATTTTTGTGGTGGCTTTGATATTCGGTGTCCAAGGAGTTTGTATGTTGAAATGGCTGATATTGAAGGTTTACAAGCAGCAGCAGGGTCTAGATTTAGTCAGGTGGAGTTGATTGGTAGGGGATCCTTTGGTGATGTCTATAAAGTGTAAGTCCATTATTTCAATCTTGCTTCAGTACGGTTGCATTGTTTATTTACATTCTGTTATAAGGAAAGAACTTTAATGTGATAGTCGTACATGCTAATTGCTTTTGAATGTTAATTGTGTTGTACATTATAGAACTTCTTTACCAGTGCTTAATTTAGAGTTGTTTCGTGTTTGTGGGGTTGGACTATCCATACCAATGAGAATGACTGTTTCAAAAGTTACATGGCTGTTTAAATAATGAATCATGGTTAATGAAAATGAGATGGATAACTAATGCTTTTCTTGATTTGCAGGTTTGATAAGGAGTTGAACAAAGTAGTTGCTATTAAAGTTATTGATTTAGAGGAATCGTAAGTTGGATCATTTGTTAAATTAGCAAGAAAGTCTTCTAATTGTATACTATCTTCTGTTTGTAGTTCTCTCTTCAAGTTAGACCTGACAACTATGGATACAATACGTTACATGGCACAACCATGACATGGGAAAAATATCTAAATCATGATAAGAAAACACGGCAAGAAACAATAACACGAACATGACATGAATAAATGAATGTGTCAAAATAGATGTAACATGAATTGTTAACATATCAAAGTTTATAAATATTCAATATCTTAAACACAATTATGACGCATGAAATTACACAAACACAACAAGAAAACATGAATTGCTGGGGCTATGTTAATTATTAGCTTGTTCTTTTCCCCTACTCTTCCCATCTTCCTTTTGAGTCTATGTAAATTAATTGCATCAATAGTTTGTGCACATGTCCAGCACAGTAAATTTATCTACCCTTTATTAATGTCATCCTTAGAAGAACTATAATTGATCAACTTGCAAGGGAGTTGCAGAAGCCTTTACTTACTAACATGTAGCCGGGGCATATAATTCTTCTTTCATTTCACTCTGTTTATTTCTATTTTGGTTTTTATCTGTTTCTTATGCTTGTATTGTTTTGCATTTTGCAGTGAGGATGAAATTGATGACATCCAGAATGTATTACCTTACTTTCCTGGGAGCTAGTATCCTAAGTTTTCAATGAGTAGGTTACTAGGTTTTTCATATGTTCTTGTTTTTGTTCCAGGAAATTTCTGTTTTGTCACAATGCCGCTGTCCATACATCACAGAGTATTATGGCTCCTATCTTCACCAAACTAAACTGTGGATAATAATGGAATACATGGCTGGTGGTTCAGTTGCTGACCTGGTATGTTACTTCTATTACTTGCTTCTGCATGTTTGGTTCATGATGTTTGACTGAAGATTAAGAAGGAAGTTTTGCGTCCCAATTTACACGAACTCTTTTGTGTACCATTACAAGGAATAGATAGATTAGGAAGTGCCATTGCTTAAGACCATACCTTGAATGATAAGGAGTGGGTTTAATGTTGCTCTATGTATTACTTGATGACCTGAGGAACTTGGTTACCTAGCTTTTTCCTTATCGCTTTTCTGATAATATTTCCCTCATAGATCAAATGGAACTGACCTTGAATTCCTTCTCTCTATCTCTCTCTCTATCAGGAGGCTGTTGGGGGTGGGGGTGGGGGCAGTGGCAAAGGGAGCGGGTTGCTAATAGTGATCTTGTGTAATTTTAAAAATACTAACCTCATGATAAAGATTCTATAGAACTATTTTCATTGCTAAATTTCATCTAAAGTAGGTAAAGATAATTCCAAAACTTTGAAGGAAGTGCTACCGCCTTTCCTATAGTAGTGCTTTTTAGCTCCAATTCAAAGGCACTTTTCTTAGTAGACATTGGCAGTCTTTTTCTTCTTTTCTTTCCCTGTTCTAATGTCAGCACACAATCTCCGTTTTGATTTTTTTTTTGAGGGTATAATACAACTACAAATTTCATCATATCTCACCCCGCTTATATTTGTGTCTGTAAACTTGTTTGTTACTATAATTCTCAGATAACTGTTCTTTTTTATATGGAAAGTTAATGGCAACTCTTTCTGTACAGCTCCAATCTAGCCCTCTACTTGATGATATGTCGATTGCCAGTATCACAAGAGATTTGTTGCATGCTGTTGAATACCTACATAATGAAGGAAAGATTCACAGAGATATCAAAGGTTGTTTTTTATTCACTCACTTCACCCACTTATAAGGTATAAGATATAGTTGACACGTAGATAAGGAGAAGAATTTTAGAACATTCAGTTTAGAGATTTGTATAGGTATATGCCTGCTTCAAATTATTCTTCTCACTTTTTGAGCCATTTGATTTTTAACTGTTGTTTGTATATATCAACTTACTCTTCATCATTGCCAACATTTTTTGCTATCACTTTTGGCAGCGGCAAACATTTTATTGGCTGAGAATGGTGATGTTAAGGTATTTTTCTTCCACTCAAATTTAGCATGAATTATTTCTGGGGAGTTGGTATAGGCTTATGCATTCTGCTGTTGGAAGTTAAGTTTGTGGCCATGAAACAGGTTGCAGATTTTGGTGTTTCAGCGCAATTAACGAGGACAATATCACGGAGAAAGGTACAGTGCATTTTCTTTTGTTAACATCATTTTTCCAATAAGCATGAATGCTCTTTTCAGGCTTTGTCTTATGCTATTTTCCCTTACTGTCCATGCCTTTAGCGACTCTCTAATTTATGGCTGCTCTCTCTCTCTGTCTGCCCCCTCTGTGTGTATGAACTAACATGGTTGACAACATCAGACTTTTGTAGGAACACCATTCTGGATGGCACCAGAAGTGATTCAGAATTCAGATGGATACGATGAAAAGGTACTTCTACAGTTGTGCTTATCTTTCTTGAGTTTTCTAACGTGTTATACTGCTTTGATCTCCCATCTATTTGTGCATTCTTTCTCTCTCTCTCTTAGGTACATATGCACAGCCTACCATATCTTTGTCTGCTGCTAAGCCTTGTTGAATAATGACTAATGAGCATTCCATCATTCCATAGGCAGATATATGGTCTTTGGGCATAACTGTGATTGAAATGGCCAAAGGAGAACCTCCACTGGCGGACCTTCACCCTATGAGAGTTCTTTTTATAATACCTTGAGAAAATCCACCTCAGGTATTCTTAGTAGTTTTTGTTATCACGATGAAATTTTTGTCAAATGATTTATTCTTATGTTTCTCATTCTCTTGGTGGAACCATTATGCTTTACATTGTAGATGTAATCCTAAAAATTCTATCCTGCAGTTGGAAGAACATTTTTCCCGTCCTATGAAAGAATTTGTTTCTTTATGTTTAAAGAAGGTACCTGCTGAGGTAAGCAATTATGCTTTTGGCTTTCATGTGCTTCTGTTATTTAGGTATGTTGTTTTGTCTTGAACTCTGTAAGCTGACAATAAACCGCAACATTAATGTTGATGTGTTGTCTTTTAAATGTGGAAAAGTCAAGTGAACCTGGATTTATTGGCTAAATTATTTCCGAGTGCTCTAAATTTCCTTATGCTTTTCTTTAATCTGTTTAATTTCAGAGGGCTAGCGCCAAGGAGCTTCTCAAGCATCGTTTTATCAAGAATGCTAGGAAGAGTCAGAGGCTTCCGGAAAGAATTAGGTGCCATCCCGTACTCGGTTCTTTGTGATGTACATGTTATAGGAATCTGTATCTTATGGAATTTTCAGTGTCAGCACCTGATACGAAATATGCTTAAGTTGTTTGTTATGTTTCTAAAATGTCGTTACTAGAGGACCAAGTTCGAAATATCATTCATACATTGGTTATTTTAGTTAAGATGCCTTCTTTTTTTGTTCTTATCAGAGAGCGGCCAAAGTACCAATTAAAGGAAGATGTCGAAACCCCCAGAAACGGCCCCAAACCTTTAGAAGAGTCAACTGACACTGTGAAGGTGGCAAGAGATATAGGAGGTGAAGGAACTGTTCGAGCCAGGTGGGTTGTTTGTGTTAATTAGCATTACTTTTCTTGATTTTGATGGGATTCTTACTGACCTCTGCTTATCAGCAGTAATCAGGGGAAAACATTTAGAAGTTCTAGATGGGACTTCAGTATTGATGGAACACAGAATACAGGCACCATTCGAAGTGCCCCAAAACCTCCTCAAGTTAGAGAAAGGAAACCAGATGTCTCGTATAATCAAGCTATACCAAGACCTCCGAGTGGGAATGCGCTTAATGAATTCCCTGATGTTCCCTTTGGAAAAGGCACTAGAGAGTCACATTCAGATGAAAATCAGGATAATTACCATGATGTAAGATTCTCTCTTTCACACGCACGCACACACACACACACAAAAAAAAACTCTCAAAGCAATGGCAAATTTCCAATGCATTGTGGCATTTGGCATCATATGCTCTTTTCTTGTCCTATGTGCTCAATAAAAAGCTCCATTGCATGGGAGGATCTTGGGGTTTCAAAGACCTCTTTTTTGACAGATTGGAGCTAAACATATGCTTTTTTAATTGACATGCACGTGTCTTGTTATAATATGATTTAAGATTTTTTAGAATTATTTTCCTGTCTGCTTCGAATCGGACTACAGAAGCTCACATAGCTGGATTCACCAGCCAAATTCTGATAGTCTGCTTACATCTCTCACACTTAATTTATGGTCCTTTTCTGCTTGGATCTTATTAAATTGGTTTTGTTGCTTTCTTCCCAGGATGAAACATCAGCGAGTGGGTCAGGAACTGTAGTCGTAAGATCTCCTAGAGGATCTCAATCATCTGCATTGGTTCGTGACCCAAGTTCTTTTGTAAGCCTCTTTCACTTTACTTGGGGTTGTCTCCACAAAACTAAGAAGTCGATGAATTCTTCTCAAATTATGGTTCTTGTCCCAGTTCTGTACTCAACTTTGGGAGTTAGTCCTTGTACTTTATTTTGGCATAATTTGACCCTAGTCCAAATCACTTGTACCATTAAAAATCTTGTTAATCGGCTGATGTAGACTAATGTTGGGATTAATGATTTGGAATAAATCCTCAAGTTGAATATGGTACAGGGACTAAATCCTTTGGTGTCTCAGCCATTGATACTTTTAGATTTCAATGTGCTGTGTAGTCTAGCAGTGAATATGCCTCTTTTGAAGATGCTTCTACCAGTGGAACTATTGTTTTCCGTGGCCAACATGATGATTCTGATTCTCCTCAAACTCCAAGATCTAGGCTATATATTCAAGGGAAACCTTTGACTGCATCAGCTGAAGATGGTACAGCAAATCTTGCCGAGGTTGTTTTCACTTTTCATCTTTCGTGATTATCTTACCTATTGAGATTCCTTCTATATAAATCCGAGTTGATTGAGCTTGGAGCTCAAATATATTATTAGCTTCTAAATACATCGTGTATGATAAAGAGCTCATCTTTTCATCTTTTTGTTGAAAAGCTCATCTTTTCACGCGTCGGTCCAGGCAAAGGCTGCAATTCAAGCCGGGCTGAGGAAAGGAAATGCTAGAGACAGATCTGCAAAGAGCAAGAACAGTACTCCGGGAAATGGAAACGGAAACAGAAAAAGAGATCAAATGAGTAAGAGTTCTAACTCTTCCAGGTAAACCTGATAAAGAAATAACTTTCGGTATCTTCACTGCAGTTCTGATCCAGTTGTGCTGATATCTCTATTGTTATTTTATTCCTAAAGTTCTCATGAATATTTTGACACACAAAGAGCATTCCCAAGAACACGTCAACCAAGTGATGATGAAGAAAATGCAAAGATCGCATCATCATCTGTACACCTATTCATGTTGCTTATCCCTTCCATTAAAGAGGTGTGCACCACATGATGTTTAGTTATGTTTCTCCTTGCCAATTAGTGTGATAGATGTAACTTTGAAATGTTGTACGGATTTATGCAATCTTTAACCCAGAGGCTGTGTTTAGTTGCTTGGATAGATACAGGTTTCTCCATCGAGTATGCAATACCTAGAACTTAGTCTAGGTTATGATTAAAAAAAAGTTAATAAGATAGAAGATGGAAAATACCAGGATCAAAAACTAGGATTTTGAGAACGGTTTTGAGTTTTGACTACTATAATGTTGATATAGGGTCATTTGATTTGGTATAGGTCCGCATGATACTTGTAAAATTTACGAGGAAGTCTGAAAGATGTGATGATTATTCCTTTTTCCTGATCAGCTGCTGGCATGTGTTAGTTTTGCTTCAGACTTGTTCACATCTTAATAGTTTGTCAATGCACGGAATGTAGGTAATGGCTGATGATTCAGAAGGGTCAGTTACACGTGCAGTTACAAATTCTCTCATACATATGGAGCGTACAAAACCTGGATCTTGTGAAGCACTTGTTTACAAGTTGCTCGACCGATTGGCAAGGTACATAAAGAAAATAATCTATTTTTGATCTCACAATATCCTCTCTTTTACTATGTAATTGTTCTTGGTCTTTTAACTTGATGAAAACTCAAGTAGACATCAACTTTTGCAGCTCGAAGGAATCATCGATGAAAGATATGCAGGAGCTTGCATCTCACTTGTTCAATAAGGGTGAGATAAATCCCGGGGATATGCAAAATAGAAGCCCATACACTGACAGTAAGAAAAAGACGCAGCATAAAGAACTTCATTCGAATTCCAACTTGAGCCCTCTAGCAAGATTTCTTCTTTCCAGGTTTGAATTGGCATTACTACCTTACCTAACAAATGAATCATTGTTTGGGAAGATGAGCTCTTTCTAACAGTCTCCTATTTTAATGCAGATTGCAAAGCCAAACTTCGTGGGATCTCGACCCTAGTTAAAACGAAAGCCGTGAGATCAATTATACATCTCTGCTTCGTAGTGTGGTTTATTATATGCATCTGTTCTGATTTTGATGTACATAACATTGCAAGCAATCATGTATTTATTTCTGCTTCACATTTTTGGCATCATTGATGTATAATTAGGGTTTGCAATTGTAATCTCAGTAAACATTAATCATTCATTAAACATGCAAAGTTTCTTATGAAGGAAAGATACATGGAATCCCCATCTTTGCAAGAAGCTCGAGACTCTATTTCACATTCCAGTTTTGGAGCAGTTTTAAAGTTTGAGATTGATTTGATATATAAATAAAACTTAAAGAATTTATTATATATATTTGATTAGATTTTATGTCAATCTTATGTTATTTATATGAAGTTTTGAATTTTGAACACTCTTATCAATCAAAACATCATTAGATTACAAACCATCCACCTTTTTTCACTATAGGCTACCTATTTAGACATCAACACCTTATAAATTCACATTTAGCTCTCAGTTGACATCTTCCCCCCTCTCCTAGGTTGTTCATTGCAGAATGGCACTTCCTCCCCTCTCCTAGGTTGTTCATGGCAGAATGACACTTCCTCATGGTGCTAAGAAGGTATTCGAAACTTTTTCTTTCAGTTCAAGTAAAATTCAGAATGGAGAAAACATCTATTGTGCATGTCGGAATTGGAAATGTTTCATATCTTACATATGAACACAATCTTCTGGTTTTGCGGAAGGTGAGGTAATGGCACTTCACTTGGGGTATAGGTGAGCTTGGCTTTTGGGTGACAATGTTGGTATAGGTGAGGTAATGAAACTTCACTTGTTCTGTATTTGTGACTATATGTTGCATGAAAAAAAATGCCTTTTTATTGTGTGACTGATATAGTGTACAAGTAAATGAAGAGAAAAAAGAAGGGAAAAAAAGGGTATAGTGCAGAAGTAGAAACAACAAGAGAAAACCAAAATATCTACTCTTCTTCTGGATAGGATTTATCTTTTAGCCATGAATTATATTGAATTGCTTTCCCAACAGAATGATTTTATGAAGCTTAAGCTTCCAAGTATGCGAGATATGTGAACCCCTTCCATATATGCAACACAGTAAGTTCATCATGCTTATTTATATTGCATTTTAGCAGCATACCTGTCATGCTTGTGAATTCAGAAGTATTTGCACTCTTGGAAACTTGGCCAATCTCAATAATTGTTAGCAACTTTCAGTTGCATGTTCTGATGTAAAACCAAATTGTTTTAAGGTATCAAAAATATCAAATTAAAAGTATGTATGTATGTATATATACTGTATACATACATACATGCATACATGCATACATACATGCATACATGCATGCATACATGTATGCATACATACATACATACATACTTGCATACATACATGCATGCATGCATGCATGCATACATACATACATACATACATACATACATACATACATACATACATACATACATACATACATACATACATACATACATACATACATACATACATACATACATACATACATACATACATACATACATACATACATGCATGCATACATGCATCCATATATTTGATTAGATTTTATGTCAATCTTATCAATCAAAACATCATTAGATTACAAACCATCCACCTTTTTTCACTACATGCTACCTATTTAGACATCAACACTTTATAAATTCACATTTAGCTCTCAGTTGACATCTTCCCCCTCTCCTAGGTTGTTCATGGCAGAATGGCACTTCCTCATGGTGCTAAGAAGGTATTCGAAACTTTTTCTTTCAGTTCAAGTAAAATTCAGAATGGAGAAAACATCTATTGTGCATGTCGGAATTGGAAAGGTTTCATATCTTACATATGAACACAATCTTCTGGTTTTGCGGAAGGTGAGGTAATGAAACTTCACTTGTGGTATAGGTGAGCTTGGCTTTTGGGTGACAATGTTGGTACATTTATGAAATCTCTTTTGCAACCAAAGCCAGCAGGAGTAAAGGAGAGTAAGAGAGCTACACATTACATATTTGTTCAGTCTTTGTGAGTATATGTTGCATGAAAAAATGCCTTTTTATTGTGTGACTGATATAGTGTACAAGTATATGAAGAGAAAAAAAAGGAAAAAAAGAGGATATAGTGCAGAAGTAGAAACAACAAGAGAAAACCAGAATATCTACTCTTCTTCTGGATAGGATTTATCTTTTAGCCGTGAATTATATTGAATTGCTTTCCCAACAGAATGAGTTTATGAAGTTTAAGCTTCCAAGTATGCGAGATATGTGAACCCCTTCCATATATGCAGCACAGTAAGTTCATCATGCTTATTTATATTGCATTTTAGCAGCATACCTGCCATGCTTTGTGAATTCAGAAGTATTTGTACTCTAGGAAACTTGGCTAATCTAAATAATTGTTAGATGCTTTCAGTTGCATGTTCTGATGTAAAACCAAATTGTTTATAGCTTTCAACAGGATGGAAAAGCAGATGCCCCCACTGTCTTTCATCATCACCAACAGGTTCTCTTCATGCCTTGCTCCTCCTCTCCTTCGATCTCTGCATTCATTTCTACTGTTTCTTTTCCTAGTATATGTTTATGTTTTGGTTTTAGTTCTAACTAAAATATACCATCTTTTATTACTAAAATCACTTTCATCAGTTCTAACTAAAATCACATACCATACATACCATACATACATACCATACCATACATACATACATACCATACCATACATACATACCATACATACATACCATATATACATACCAAACATACATACCATATATACATACCATACATACATACCATACATACATACCATACATACAATACCATACATACAATACATACCATACATACATACCATACATACCATACCATACATACATACCATACATACATACATACCATACATACATACATACATACCATACATACATACATACCATACATACCATACCATACATACATACATACCATACATACCATACATTACATACCATACATACCATACATACCATACATTACATACCATACATACCATACCATACATACATACATACATACATACCATACATACATACCATACATACATACATTACATACATACCATACCATACATACATACATACATACATACATACATACATACATACCATACATACCATACATACATACCATACATACATACCATACATACATACATACATACATACATACATACATACATACCATACATACCATACCATACATACAAACCATACATACATACATACCATACCATACATACATACATACATACCATACATACCATACATACCATACATACATACATACCATACATACCATACATTACATACCATACATACCATACATACATACCATACATACATACCATACATACCATACATACAAACCATACATACCATACATACATACCATACATACATACATACATACATACATACCATACATACCATACATACATATATTACATACCATACATACCATACATACATACATACCATATATACCATACATACCATACCATACATACATACATACATACCATACATACCAAACATACCATACATACCATACATACATACATACATACCATACATACCATACCATACATACCATACCATACATACATACATACCATACATACCATACATACATTACATATATACATTACATACCATACATACCATACATACATACATACCATACATACATACCATACATACATACATACATTACATACCATACATACATACATTACATACCATACATACCATACATACATTACATACCATACAAACCATACATACCATACCATACATACCATACATACATTACATACATACATACATACCATACCATACATACATTACATACCATACATACCATACATACCATACATACATTACATACATACATACATACATACAATACATACCATACATACCATACATTACATACCATACATACCAAACATACCATACATACCATACATACATACATACATACCATACATACCATACCATACATACCATACCATACATACCATACCATACATACCATACCATACATACATACATACCATACATACCATACATACATTACATACATACATTACATACCATACATACCATACATACATACATACCATACATACATACCATACATACATACATACATTACATACCATACATACATACATTACATACCATACATACCATACATACCATACATACATTACATACCATACATACCATACATACCATACATACCATACATACATTACATACCATACATACCATACATACCATACATACCATACATACCATACCATACATACCATACATACCATACATACATTACATACATACATACATACCATACCATACATACCATACAATACATACATTACATACCATACATACCATAAAAACATACATACCATACATACCATACCATACATACATTACATACCATACATACCATACATACATTACATACATACATACATACCATACATACCATACATACCATACATTACATACCATACATATCATACATACCATACATACCATACATTACATACCATACATACCATACATACCATGCATACATTACATACCATACATACCATACATACATTACATACCATACATACCATACAATACATACCATACCATACATCCATTACATACCATACCATACATACATACATACATACCATACATACCATACCATACATACATACATACCATACATACATACATACCATACATACATACATACCATACATACCATACATACATACATACATACCATACATACCATACATTACATACCATACATACCATACATTACATACATTACATACCATACATACCATACATACATACCATACATACATACATACATACATACATACATACATACCATACATACATACCATACATACATACCATACATGCATACCATACATACCATACCATACATACATACCATACATACATACCATACCATACATACATACATACCATACATACCATACATACCATACATACCATACATTACATACCATACATACCATACATACCATACATACATACCATACATACATACATACATACCATACATACCATACATACATACCATACATACATACATACCATACATACCATACATACCATACATACATACCATACATACCATACATACATACATACATACATACATACCATACATACATATATACATACATACCATACATACATACATACCATACATACCATACATACCATACCATACATACATACATACATAAATACCATACATACATACATACCATACATACCATACATACATACATACCATACATACCATACATTACATACCATACATACCACACATTACATACATTACATACCATACATACATACCATACATACATACCATACATACATACATACCATACATACATACCATACATACATACCATACATACATACATATCATACATACCATACCATACATACCATACCATACATACATACATACCATACATACCATACATACCATACATACCATACATACCATACATTACATACCATACATACCATACCATACCATACATACATACCATACATACCATACATAACAAACATTACATACCATACATTACATACCATACATACCATACATACCATACATTACATACATTACATACCATACATACCATACCATACATACCATACATACCATACATACATTACATACATACATACCATAGATACCATACAATACATACATTACATACCATACATACCATAAAAACATACATACCATACATACCATACCATACATACATTACATACCATACATACCATACATACCATACATACATTACATACATACATACATACATACATACATACATACATACATACATACATACATACATACATACCATACATACCATACATACCATACCATACATACATACATACCATACATACATACATACCATACATACATACATACCATACATACCATACATTACATACCATACATACCACACATTACATACCATACATTCATACCATACATACCATACATACAACCATACATACATACATACATACATACATACCATACATACATACCATACAAACATACCATACATACATACCATACATACATACATACATACCATACCATACATACATATCATACATACATACCATACCATACATACATACATACCATACATACATACCATACATACCATACATACCATACATTACATACCATACATACCATACCATACCATACATACATACCATACATACCATACATTACATACATTACATACCATACATTACATACCATACATACATACCATACATACCATACATTACATACCATACATTACATACATTACATACCATACACACCATACATTACATACATTACATACCATACATACCATACATTACATACCATACATTACATTACATACCATACATACATTACATACATTACATACGATACATACATACCATACCATACAATACATACATACATACCATACATACCATACATTACATACCATACATACCATACATACCATACATAGCATACATACCATACATACCATACATACCATACATTACATACCATACATACCATACATACCATACATTACATACCATACATACCATACATACCATACCATACATACATACCATACATTACATACCATACATACATTACATACCATACATACATACCATACATACCATACATACCATACATACCATACATTACATACATTACATACCATACATACCATACATTACATACATTACATACCATACATACATTACATACATTACATACCATACATACATACATACCATACCATACATACATACCATACATACCATACATACATACCATACATACATTACATACATACATACCATACCATACATACCATACATACATACCATACCATACATTACATACATACATACCATACATACCATACCATACATACCATACCATACATACCATACATTACATACCATACATACCATACCATACATACATTACATACCATACATACCATACCATACATTACATACCATACATACCATACCATGCATACATTACATACCATACATACCATACATACCATACATTACATACCATACATTACATACCATACATTACATACATTACATACATTACATACATTACATACCATACATTTCATACCATACATTAAGTTTTTATTATATATAAATACATGATAAACATAAGATCAATACAGTCCATCTCGCGTGATCAGGGTTTAGCTCGATCCATGCCAACCAGTGGTGCTCTTGATAGAGTTGCTTAGAAATTGGGTCTTACCTTTTTCGAGGTAAGCACTATTCTCAACTTATGTGTTCTAATAATATAATAAAACAGGGAGAGAGGAGGCAAAGGATTATATTCTAAGGGTACTCTAGTTGGTATTTTTTTTTGTTTTAGGTTCCCACTGGCTGGAAATTTTTTGGAAATCTTATGGATGCTGGAAAGTTGTCAATTTGTGGGGAAGAAAGTTTTGGTACTGGTTCGGATCACATTACATACCATACATACCATACATTACATACCATACATTACATTACATACATTACATACCATACCATACATTACATTACATACATTACATACCATACCATACATACCATACATTACATTACATACATTACATACCATACATTACATTACATACATTACATACCATACCATACCATACATACCATACATTACATACCATACCATACATACCATACCATACATACCATACCCATACATACCATACCATACCATACATTACATTACATACATTACATACATACCATACATTACATTACATACATTACATACATACCATACCATACATTACATACATTACATACCATACCATACATACCATACATTACATTACATACATTACATTACATACATTACATACCATACCATACATACATTACATACATACCATACCATACATTACATACATACCATACCATACCATACCATACATTACATACATACCATACCATACCATACCTTACATACATACCATACCATACCATACCTTACATACATACCATACATTTAACCTAAAATGAAAAATTGAGAGTTAAATTGCTTCAAAAAAGAATAAAACCCAAAATAATTATTTCGTCAAAGTTATGAGCATTTTTTAACCTTATGTCATGTTTTCAATTAATAAAAACGATAAAATTTCGTGATTCTCTTAAAATTTTATAATTCAATCTCAATCCTCAATAAATTTTTTTCTGACTTCACCGCGCTTTCATTTTCCATCTTCGAATTAGTCGAAATTATCAAACTACTAGTTGTCTGTCTCTCTTGAAGTGTTTCGAAAGAGGAAGGAAATGTTGTTTCTTCTTCACTCGGTGGAGTAATAGAAACTAAAGAGGTTTAAACGAAGGTCCTTCTTGAAAATTTAAACAATCAAATTTGATACCAAAAAATTCAGAGGTGTTACACCAATAGTTTAACAATTTTTTGGGATAAATGTTTGGTTTTATTTACCTATAGAAGCAGAAATCCTGCTACAAAATCACTGTATAAAATTTTATTGGGAGATCAGGATAATCTCCAATTTATATAAATTCGAAAAGTATAAGAATTAACTCTCTTTATACGTTTCTTATACAATCGTATTCGAACAATTTCTTTAATGAACAATTTTACTGTTTTTTTCAAAACAACTTATTATTGCGTTCAGTCCAAATAGTATAAACGAATAATTTAATAATTTATATGTAAAGAATCGACAAAAATCAACGTTTCAACAATTTATGATGCATGATATTAGTAAAAATCAATAGTTCAAATTCAACCGAATCTAACACATTAAAGTTGAGGAGCATTAAAGTAGACGAACCAACTCCTCAACTAATAAAAATCGAGAGATCGAATTTATTATCAGCCCTCAAATTATTATTTTTGAAAAGTGCCCAAATTAAATTATTAAATATAGTTAAAGTTCATTAGTCTTTTATTGAACGCTAGCTTCCTTACTGAATACTAATTTATTTCGTCACGTGCATTGATGTGCATTTACATATTTAATTTTTTTGTTTTATTAATTATATATTTATTTCATGTAATAAATTTTGTCTGATTGATATATTTTATTTTTTATAATATGTTTACACTATTTTAAAATGTATGTTTATACCATGTTTAACTTGATATTTAATCATTTATGTATTTTTTTTTCTTTCATTAAAATTTTAAACATAAATAACTTTAACATATTTTGTAATATATCATGTTTAACTCAATATTTAATTATTTATGTATTTTTTCTTTCATTAAAATTTTAAATATAAATAACTTTAACATATTTTGTAATTGTGATATTTTATATGATTTTAATAAAAATTCAATGGCTATTATAAAAAAAAATATTGTAATATTACGTATCGTTATACATTTGATTATTATACGATATATATTACATGATATATAAAAAAATATGATTAATTGAGCAAGCATATTTAGCCGGTTGGTCAAGTTGTTCATCTTTGTTCTCTCACATCCTCTTAGGTCTTGAGTTTTAGACCCAATGGAAACACCTCCTTTCTTCCCCTCCCCTCTAGGTATGATTAGAATTAAAATTTGTCAAAAAAAAATCTAAAGAGTAAGTTGGTTCGAACAGACTCGGGCCTGAATGTTGGAGTCCAACCCATATTCTAAATGGGCCTAACATTTTTGCAAAACTCTATTGACTCCAACTATTAGGGGTGGCAAACAGGTGAATAATAATTGAAAATCGTGGGGATCCGAACCGATGGGTATATGGAATAACTGAATTCTTCACCCATGGGGATAGGGACGGGTAAAGTTTTATCGCCGAAGCTCAAATGGGGATGGGGACGAAGATTGTTATATCCGAACTGTGGGGATAATCGAACCGTAACCGTATAAATCAACATGGGGATCCCCTAAAAAAATCAGCAGGAATCCCCAATATCTTACAAATTTAAATGGACATAAGGGTAATTTACTCATTTTCAACAAAAATCTAATCTTCTATAACCAGAGTATGGTTGTGTGTAAGTTTGAAAATTCTCTGTAAATTTCATAAAAGTAATTAGAAAGTGGTCTATACATCGTTGTAAACGTGATTCAGTCTAATTTTGTTTAAAATACACAATGATCAATTTCGATATGTATTTTAAAAAATATGAATATTTGAATGTTAAAATGTCATAAAAATTTAACAGCATATTTCTTAGAAAGAAGTTTTAACAGCGACTTTAAAAAATCACCAAAAAATGAGCCTTATATTTCTATAACCAGACGGAATCCTAGATTCGTTTAAAACAAACTGTTCTTGATTTTTAATTATGTATTAGGAGTTATTAATTTTTGAGTGAGCAAAGGTCAAAAGAAAAAGCTGTAGGCCGTTTCTAAAAACAACGATAACAGTAACATCAAAAATTCATCATAAATCGAACAAGTAAAATTATAAGAGATAATTTTTTATAGCATTGAAGTACTACTAATATATTTTCTTTTAAACGTAGTGCATGTCGTATGTTTCAATAGTTAATATTTTAGTTATTGTAAAAAAATAATATTTTAGTCATTTATGTTTTTAGTTTTGGAGATTTAATGACGAGTGTTTATTTTAATGTATTGTTTTTTTAGTACGGGGAATAATCGAAAACCGTGAAGATCCGTAAGGGATGGGTATGGGTCTTAAAAAAACCCGAAACATTTAATGGGGATTCCCAAAACCGTACCTGCAAGTGTTGGGGACAGAGTGAGTAATACAAAACTGTCCCCGAACCGCCCCATTGCCACCCCTACCAGCTATATACAGATTTGCAACCCTACAGTGCTTACAGATAGCCAAGGGAGCAATATAAACACACAAGCTGAACCGACGGGGTTAGTTCAAGTGGTACACAATTTGGCATCGCTTAAGCAAGTCTCGAGTTCAAGACCTTGTGTATGTAGAAAATCCTCGCTCGGAGACTCGCCCACCAAAACCAGGAGTACGGCGTGAGTCGATCCAAATCCTTGTGGAACCGGGAGGAACGACAAAAAAAAACTCGCACAAGCTGAATGCGTACTTAAACTAACTACTATTCACTTCCATAAATAAATTACCCAGATTCATATTTACAAACAATGTCCCTTCCCTATTCATACAATCATTTCTCCTAACAATGTTTCCACCCAAAAATAACAAACAAACAAGAAATAACTCACCACCAGTCCTTTTCTGTACAGCATCATGGTGATTCAGACCTATGGAAATTGCCATTAGGCCCCACAGCAATGCTTCATAATTGTTTAGGGGCAAAACTAGAGGTAAAATCGCCTTGAGGTTTAAGGACCCAAACTTGTCTTCCTCATGATGGACAGAACGGTCCAGAGAGAATAAAGATCTGCACGTAAGAATCAACGTCAACCGGATTCTTTGGCACCCTATTTTTCTACTTTCACAAACTAATAAGATAACAAAACCCCAACACCTGTTCTAAACTTTTCACAAACTCGTGTTTCAGAAGAATCAATGCCCAGTTTTTAGATATTTTAGGCAACTTAGGATCTAAAAACTAACATCTTGCCACAATGGCACACTAGTTTCAATTGCAAAGAGAAGTATGTTCAGGCTTCAGCAGGAGATAGACATGATACGCAGAAAATGCTTACCTTGTTACTCGTTGCAATTTAGTTTCAAGGCTTAACAATCAAAACCGTCTGCCAAGATGGGGAGATGCTGAGCCTGAGTGAAGAGGCCGTTTCACAAATGGGTGCTGCAAGAGCTTTGCAGCAGTTGGCCGAGCATCGGGATCAGCTTGTATGCATTGCATGATAAAATCTCGAGCATCTTTCGACAAAGAATCAGGAACCGGTGGTGGCTCACCTCTCCCAATTCTAAACAATGCTTGCATCTGTTTCAAGTTGCAAAATGTCATTAACAACGTGATAAAATTCATGCAATACATGAATGAAAACAGAGTACCAAAATTTTTAACTCAACAACAACACTTGCTCATAGCTCTCCATCATCAGTACAGGACAGAATTCATCATGAACAATCAGCAATGAAACAAACTGGAACAACCCTCCACCCCTCCCTCTAACCCAATTTCATGCAATAAAATTCTTTCTACTGTTATAATAGATCACTTAATAAATAATCTAGACAAGGCTTGTATCCAGAAGAAAAGCTACGTACACATTCCAACTGATGGTATGGAATCTGACGGGTTAACATCTCCAACACAGTACAACCAAGGCTCCATATATCGGCAGGAATTCCATACCCATGACCTTTCTGGTTGACAACCTGTAATTAAACAACTTGTGATCAGAATTCACAGGAAGACAAAAATATTGGTAGTCCGTTTCACAAGGTAAATTTTTGTAGCAAAGGCAAAAAGGATAAAAACGTTTCTAGAGAAAAAGCACAGGAACCCATCTAAGAGAATACGTCATTTAGGTCTGATCTAAAGAAGAGCAAATAGCTTTCAGAATGGGTGAAATGCCATAATGAAACATTAGCAACTAATTGTCAAACTAAAAACAGCTTTTGTTCAAAAATTACTGGTGGCTATTTTTTAGCGTCCAGGGTAAGCTAAAATGCTGAGATTCAGGGTATGATATGAAAACTAAATTGCGCATGAAACTCATGTTCATATACATGATGCCCCAGGACATGATGGTGGATCAGCAAGAGGAATTTACACCTTTTTGTCCACTCTTTGTCACCATAGTCATGACTCATGATTGTGTATTCCTGTAAGCTAAATACCTCCAGCAGTATCTCTAATGTAGTAGAAAAGTATTCGCTAAAAATGCATTCTATCATTTTTCTGTCGCCATTGTCAATATCAAGTATTCCTACAAGCTAGATATCTCGAGTAGTCACTCTAAAACAGAAATGATATGATGCTCTAAATACATCAAGCAACAACTATAACAGATTATCGCTTCTGAAAAGAAAGAATAGAGGAAAACCTCAGGAGCCATCCAGAATGCCGTCCCTTTGCATGATTTAACATCATTCAACTTAGTTGCCTGAAGACAAACACCAGCACCAATATCATTATCATGATCATCTTAGAAGCTACTAATAAACAAGAAAGAAGATTGAAATCTAGACTTGAAAAAAGAAACCTTTGCCAACCCAAAATCTGCAAGTTTAACCGATCCACTTGCATCGACCAATATGTTTGCACACTTAACATCCCTGTATCAATAATCAAAGAGATATGTTTTGAGAGACTAATTAAAGTTGGTAACAATTTAGGTATAACATAGAATAAAAAAATTTATTTTCAAAAACATCAAAATCCAAACCAGCTAAGAGGACTGAAATCAGCCAGGCAACCAAACTAATAAGTAGAATGTTCACAAAAACTCATATTATCAAAGTTACTTGTATTCTTTACTTTTAAACGCCATTCAAGAAGGAATGTCAATAGAGATAAGAAATCAAAACTTCCATCCGTTAGGTAGAGCAATGTTTACATTAAAAAGGTATATTTTCTATACAAAGTAATTTCCCATGAGAAAATATATGTATGAAGAACATATAACTAAAGTGCTGACAAATTTTCATATTTAGCTAGATCAAACAAACAAAAGTTTTAAGCACTGTGTAAATAAATGAGAAGCAGCATGAAAGGTCTCTTGAATTACCTGTGAACCACATTTCGGTCATGAAGATACTTCAATCCATGCAGAATCTGTCTTGTATAAGCAGAGACTTGAGAATCTTTGAGATGGTACCTCTGATATAGATTTAAAAGGGAGCCTTTGGTTACAAGCTCAAGAAAGATGTATAAATTTGATTGATCCTGCAAAGAACATATGATTGAAAGATAAAAGTTAGACAATTAACGTAACTAAAGCCAAATGAAATTAAAAATGAGTTGACCGGCAACCATGTTAATTTTTTTCCCAAAAATCAAAGACTAGCAAAAGTAATCAATTCCGGTGATTAAGGTAAATGTGACAAATTATAATACCTTATCTGTGCCATAATACTGAACTATGTTTTCATGTTCGAACTGGCTTAAAAGAGCAATCTCCTGAAAAAGAAACGAAATTAAGAAATTAAATAGACAGAGACAAGAAGGAAATGGATATTTCAAGAAGAAAAAATGATTGATTAGCACAAAAGAATGAAATTTCAAAGAAGTAAAAGCTAAGCTCTGTCTCACATGTTCAAGTTGGATAATACTTTGCTTTCCCTGACTTCCTTGATCAAGCAATGAAACTTCCTTGACGGCAAAAAAGAATCCATCCCTTCGGGAAAATGAATGGATAAATAATTAGTATAGAATGATCAAAAGAAATAAATAATTTAATGGACAAGTGGAAAACCAATTAATTGTTAAGATAAAATAAGCTTTTCTACACTATTCTGAAAATTTTTAATCATGATTTCTTCTGGGACTCCAAGTAAATGACATCAAATAGCTTAGAGCTTATGATAATCCAAAATCTCTGCAATTAGCTCCATATCTTAAAGATCCTAGTGCAGTGTTGCTTCCCTGAGTTTATATTTCTCAACTCTTCAAAAACAGTCAACAACTAAATTTATCTTCTTGAAATCTATATAAAGAACAAAATATCTCCGTTGAAACAGTTCCTAACCAGATAAGACAACAGAAAACTTATACTCAAGTCTACAATCAAAATCTATTTTGAAACAATAGTAGCTGATGGACTTAACTCTGGTATTTATTTCTCCATGCCATTTCTCAACATACAAATTGCCTACATGAGTATATCAAGTTATCAATTATGCAAAACTTCAAGCAGCAAACAAAGTAACACTTAAAGACAGATGGTCCAAAAGGATAAAATTCATCGTAGATCAACCCTTTCACGTTCTAGACAACAGAAAACATGAGACGCCTGAAACGTAATAACCTTTGGCGTTCAGCATATTAAATAATATCTAGCATTCCTAAGATGCAGCTATCCTTAATACACCGACTCAAATATGTAAGACTGTGTTCTCTAAAGAAGCGAGGCGCCATGTAAAGACGCTTTCTTAAATGCTTAATTAAGACGAACAACACTTCCTAACCCTGGATGTTTTATAATCTCTAAATTCTAAAAAAGGGTGCCGCCCAAGAGAAAAACTATGTGTAGAACTAAGGCAGTATCCAAAGTTAAAAATAACTTGAAATGCAAGCTACCTACATGGAGTCGGACGTTATATTATAAGCAGTAGTATCAAATCACTTACTCAGAAATCCCTTCGTAAACTGATCCAAAGGATCCGCGCCCCAGAAGATCACCTTTCTGCCAATAAGTAATTGTCCTTTTGAACCTACCGTTAGGGGAAATATTTGACATGGGCTCTGTTGTGGTACTCGAAGAATCATCATCATTCGAAGTTGTAAACGAACAAGACTCTGAAAGCACCGCAGTCTCTCCTATTCTCATTAAATTTTCCTCCTCCTTGGCATTTTCCTCGTTAACCCCACTCTCCTCTCTTCTATATTCTTCGTCATCGGAAGAATGCAATTTCTCCGGAACCACACACCCTCCATCGTCGTCAGGGCCGAAATCCTTAAACAGATCCCAAGTGGAACACCCGTTATCGATCACTTCGAGCTTCATTCCCGGAGGTGGCTTTAAAAACGGTGGCCTCGCCCCTTTAATTCCACTATTCCCTCCTCCACCGACAACACACGAAACGCAAGACGCGTTTAACTTCATCTCGGTTGTGGTGGTATCATCCACCGCAATTTTATCGGAAAAACAGCATTCCCTTAACTTTAACTCGGACGAGTCGTTCCCAGTCAACTCAGTAGCCGAAAACCTATCAGACAACTCAGCTACCGTTACTTCAGCGCCGTCTTTTACTTGAACCGTCTCTTCTTTAAGACTATGCAACCGGTTCAATCTGGACCGAGGTAGAAGATCGGACGACGATCTGATTTTACGGGCCTCCCAAGCGGCGGTCGGGATGGAAAAATCGTCAGGACCATTAAGGCCCAAGCTCCGACAAATCCGATCGAACTCCCCGTCGGTTCCTTCGATACGGAAGCTGGTTTTATCGTATAAATCGAGCGATCGTGTGATTAGAGGGGAAGAAGATGAAGAAGAATCATCGATAGACGAATAAAACGACGACGCATCGTAATCGATGTCCTTCGCTGCATTGCGGCGTTCGAGCCTAGGTTTTCTCCTTCTGCTCTTCTTCGAGTCCATGGCGACTCTATTGCTAAAGAATCGAGGTAAGTGATGCATATGGAACAAAGTCCATCAAAATTCAAAAGCACATAAAGTAATCTAGGGTTCCCGAAAATATCAATTCAGAATAAGAACGAAAACTTTCTCTCTTTTTTCTTTGTAACTTTCCTGGGAAAATTTAGGTGAGAAAATTTGGGAAGCAAAAAGGAGCTGACCGAGAGAGAGATAATGGTAGACAGAGTGGCTAGTAAACGCCGTCGGTAGAGAGAAACAAATATTAAACGCGTTGCCACGTGGAGGATTAAGAAAGGTTAAATTTTTTTGGAAGGGGGTTAGTTTTGTAATTGGGCCTAAAGGTGGGACCCGATTAATCCGACTGTTCAAGTTATTGCCACGTAAACAGGCGGGGTCTATTTGGCTACGGCGGCCTGCATGCACCGTACGTAGACCCAAATGGCAGCTGGCAAAATGGAAACATTTCGTCTTTATCCTTGGAAAATTGGTGTAATGTTAAGGGATATAATTCAAATTTTATTATTTGTTGAAATTTAAATTCGAAAAGTTCTACAACCCAAGATATTTAACAAGTACCTTTATAATATAAAAAAACAAGTACCTTTATAATAAAATATAACGTCATGGTCAAATTTTTTTTTGGCTTTAAGGGTACCACAAATCTTTATTTTTTTTTGAAAAAAAATTAACTTTAAATTATTTTTCACTCAACTCTAAAATTTCATCGATTCATCTTTTTAACCAACGTTAACTGTTAAATTTTATATTTTTTATTAGTTGTTGCAATATATTGTACTACATTATTGTTATTTGACATTTCCATAAAATTTTTATTTTATTTAAATTAAAAAAATGTTTTCTAAAAATGTGTAAATGTCGCATAACAAAATTGTAATGTGTCACGCAAATCTCAAGAAAAAATCGTTAAAAATTAAAAATTTTAATTGATCAAATTTATTGGTTCGAGAATTTAATTTGGTGTGAAAAAATTGGAATATTTAATTGATTTTTTTAAATTCAAGAAAGAAAAAAACCCTTTCAAAAATTGAAGGTCTTAATTGATCAAATTAATAGGGTTTTCTTCTCCTTTTCTTTTATATAACTTTTTATTTCGATATCGCTTCATGCATATTATTAACTCTTTAACAATATGCATATACACTTTACAGATAAAACAATTTGAACTGAGTTCAATTTTATAAACGTGAGATTACAATATAACATATTATTAACATGACCCTCAATTCCTCCTATAGAGGAAGGTTTCTCGAGTCAAGAAGACATGTGTTACTTAATATCTTTAATAATTTAATCTCTCGAGTCCAATTTAACTCGATTTTGGTTAGGTTTGATTTTATAAAATTAAAATTTTTACGAGGTTATTCGAGTTTTTCAAGAAATGATGAGATTGTGAATAACAAATCCAACACACCAATTTGTGTGCTCTAAGTTGGTGGTTGTGATGCACGTATATGATGGAATCTGAACATTTCTAGTTCAATATGAACTTTATGAATCGACCGATTATCTTTTATTTTTTAACATAATTTTAAATATGTTTACTTGATGCTAGTAGTTTAAATTAGTAGTCGTTTTAGTGAAGAGTGGGTGTAGTTTAACATTATTTTTCTTGGATATCAAGCAATATCATACGGCTTGGATGAGATCCCAACTTTGGTTGACCACCTTGAAGAAATTTCAACATTATTTAACCAGAATTCGAGTTTTGTTTCACTTTGAAAATTTAGATTTTACTATTATATTATACTCATAGTTTAAGTGTAATAGGTTATTATTTTATCATTGTTTTAAGGATGAGTGTACTACGTGTGACGAACACCGCTGAACACTACTAATGCTGAACACCATTAAATTAATTAATAAAAATTTAAAATTTCAAGGACCCATCAAATAGTTAATAATCACTTTAAAAAATTCAATTAAATTATTTTTTATATATATTAAAATTTTATTTTTTTAATAAGGGTAAACTATATATTTAGTACCTCACCTAGTTTTGCATTTCTATTGAATGCTCATTATTTAAACATTATTTCAATTGACCATATTCTTTATAAAAAATAATTATCCATTAACCCTCAACCTAAAATCCTAAACTATTAAACCTTAAACTCTTAAACTTATACCTTAAACCATATACCCTTAAAAATAATTTCACCATCATCGATTAATTCAATTAAATGGATTGAATTAATTATAATTAAGTATGATAGTCTCTTCATCTCCTTTGATTAATTATGATGGACTCTTCATCGATTCACTTCAAGATGGGAAAATAAAATTTTTTAAAAATTGTTACATTTATTATCATTGGCTTCCATATATTTGACTTCTTAGTTTTTGTTCCAACATAGAATTGACTTTTAATATTGTACATGCAGCTGTTATTTATGTGCTTGGGGTTCTTTTTATGTTAGTTGCTATATTTCTAATTAGGTCATTTCTGTTACATCAAGATGAACTGAGTGTAGCAAACTTGTGTTTGTAGTGAATTTTTAAAACTAAAGAGGCAATTAGTCGAGGTTTAAGCCCTCATCTTTCCACATATGATATATTTGGACTAAATGAGCTTATTCTTATTTTATTCAAAGAATAAAACATCGCAGTCATGGTTCATCCGCTGGAGTAATATGATGATGGTTTAATCTAAGGCACAATGCCTAATTAATTTTTTATCCTCAAAAATAATTTATGTATGAAGTTTGACTCGGAAAACCTGATTAGTATCTTAGTTGACTTGGAAACCCTAAAAATAATTTTATCATCATCGATTCAATTCAATGAATTGAATTAATTATGATGACCTCTTCATCTCAAATAAGACGATAGTGTTAATTCTAGGAGATTCGAGTTTAATTAATTTTGATATATATATATAATTTAATTGAATTTTTTTGGAGAATTCAACAATTCATTGAACTGGATTGAATCGATGATGGTGAAACTATTTTTAATGGTATATGGTTTAGGGTATAGGTTTAAGAGTTTAAGGGTTTAAGGTTTAATAGTTTAGGGTTTTAGGTTGAGGGTTAAATTGTTTTTTTATAAAGAATAGAGTCAAATTGAAATAATATTTGAATAATGAGGGTTCAATAGAAATACGAAAATAAGTGAGGTACTAAATATATAATTTACCCGTATTAAAAAATAAAATTTTAATATATAAAAATAATTTAATTAATTTTTTAAAATAATTATTAATTGTATAATAAATCTTTGAAATTTTAAACTTTTATTAATTAATTTAATAATATTTAACGGTATTCGTTGCACATTCTAAAATTTTTCTTATTTTAATTGCTTCAACCTAGAGTTTAACTTTATCTTTATACACATTATTCATTTAACAATTAAATATGGCGCTTTGATTTTATTTAATGAAAATTATTCTTTGGTAAAGTTTCTTGTCGAGATTTATTTATTTATATTAAAACTTCAAAGTTATCGATAATTAATTAGTTTGATGGGGATGTATCCACTAATTTAGAATTCAAGACAAGAAAAACAAAGCAACATCTACTGCCTTCGCCTTTCCGAACTTAATTTTTTCCAATATTTTTTGTCATCTTTTTTTTTAATTTGTGCGTAGTCAGTAGTAGCATCAATTTTACTAGTTGCATACCGCCCACGTTTTATTATTTTTCTTGTTTTTTAATTAGTTTTTTTTTAATTTTAAATAAGAATATATGTCTTTATGACACGTTTTTATACTTTCGTGACATGTTTTTTTCTCCTCTTGCAGCGCGTTCCTTGGGGCTTTTGGTACGTTTTTGCATTCATTTTATGGTCGTTTTGGTGTTCGCACAAAGACCCTAGCGACTTTTATTTTCTGATTGGCTCGTCGATGGTTACGTATAGTCAGATGCCTTATTTGGTAAAAGATTATTTGTTGATATAATCAAAACTGTATAATGAAACAGTCTGCCAGATAGTTTGGTTCGTTCACCCCTCTTATATCAGTTCGTAAAGAGTCTCGTTCGACATAAAAGAGTTTTTATGAAGCTTATTGGGTTCTTTTGATGTTGGACGTCATTCTCGTATCTTTGTGTTTAACATTTTTATTTTATGTATGAGTTTTTGTTGACCATTGTTCCTATTTTTTTATATGTTTTGGTGTGTTGTAATTCTGATTTCTTTCATTATTTTTATTAATAAAATACAGTTGTTATTGTTTAAAAAATAGTTTAATGAGATGTAACACAAAATTTTTTAGACAATTTCATATGTTCGAACCTTGGTATTTTAAAAAGAAGAAATTGAATTGAACAAACAAAAAATTGGTTGGGATTGAGATTGAAAATGGTAAGGACGACAACAAGGACGGTAAGGACTACTACTAAAGGCTGGAAGGGACAGAACCGGAACGTAAGAAAGATAGATCGGAACATAGAGGTCCGTAGAAGACTGGGTTTTGCATTGTTTGTTGACAATATCAGCAAGAGAATTCACCAAAACAGTTTGCAAGAGGCTTTTCAGGGATATGGAAGGGTTGTGGATATTTACATTGCCTATCGGAACATGAAACATATTAATAAGCCAACAACTTTTGCTTTTGTGAGATATCGTAGCGTATAGGAAGCTGGAAGAGCAATAAGGGAGGGCAACGGTAGATTAATTGGTGGATTCTGAATTCGAATTTTCATGGCTTCCCAAAGACCAGCAACTCCAAGCATCAAAGGAGGTGCTAACCCAAAAGCTGACAAGTAGATGTGGAATTTGCGTGATTCAAGAACTTACAAGGAAGGACTAGTAAAACAGGTGGGCGGTGAGAAAGAACTGAGCTATGGGGACATGCAGGTGCCGATGAATGATAAATATGACGAGAGGGAGAATGTTATGCGGGTTAGTGTGGAAGAATACCCCAAAGTGGTTAGGTTGAACTCAGATGGCAACGTAACCAACACAATACACATTCCTATTAAATATTTGGAGTGGAGAAGATGTTGTCTAGTGGGGCAAATCAAAAGAATGTACAATATTGACATTGTCCAAGAAGGCTTAATATATGATGGTATACGGGGGGTGGTGTGTCCTTGGTATGATCTGTTAGTCGTAATACGACTGCCAAACAATGCGGAGAGGGAGAGTTGCTGGTTGAGAAGAGAATAACTGTTGGACCTCTGGTTCGACGACCTAGAACTTTTAGAGGGTTTCGATGGGAAGCGTAAGGTCAAAACATGGATTAAGCTTCATGACGTGCCGCTAAACATCTGGAACAAGAGCTTTTTCTATGAAGTTTTAAGGATATGGGGTGAAGTGATCCATATTGAAGAGGATACGTTGAATCTGTTACGATTTGATGAGGCAAAGATGCTTGTGAGAGTCCACTCGGTGTCAAATATCCCCGACAGGATTATGGTCATAGCAAATGGAACATCGAATCAGATTAGAATAACAACTGAAATGTTTGAAGAGGACAAACTGTTTATCGACGATGAAGCTCCGGGAAGTCAAAAGGAGACAAACAGTCGGGCAGAATCAGCTCTTTTGGAAGGCAATGATGAAGGGGTCGTTATTCGTACACATCCCGAGAATGATTTATTATCGGTGGGAAACACAAAAGATATAGAAAATGAATGTAATCAGTCTTATCCTTTATCGCATGAGGGAAACATGTTTTCCTCATTTAATGCTGAACAAGAACCGGATGCTGAGGAAAGCTTGTTCGAGGTTCCCATTTTATCTGATGCTAAACTGATCTCTAGGTTGGATTCTAGTCCAGGGCATCACGGGATGAGACGTTTTGTGGCCCAATCAACATGCTCTGAGTCAATCTCCAATGGGTTAAGACTTCAAGATGTTACAGTCAGTCAAGTAGAGGATTTTTGCATTTCTGATTCGTCTAATAACTCAGCCCGTGCACAGGCACTACAAAATAAAATGGGTGGGTTATCCAGGTTGCAAGATATTAGAGCTTTGGGCCTCAGATCGAGCCTTGATAGATTTAATTAGTGGATAGGCCAGTGTACTAAAAAGCACAATACAATAAAATTTCGAGGAGAAAAAAATCCCTTAACACGGACGACAAAGGGGCAAACATTTCCATGCCTTTACATTTCGTTTCTCACCATGCGAATTCTTCGAGCCATGATGTCTTGGATGAGGAAAGGGAGGCCACTGAGATTCTCAACGTGGGAAAGAAATTGGAGGTCGATTTTTGCGCTTCTGAAGAAGAAATCATTGAACGCCTAGTAGAGTTGGAAAAAGAAAACGGGAGTTGAAGGTTAGTTATCAAGATTTCTTCATTCTCGGGTTATCTCTGGTATTGATAGATTATGAATTTTACTATACTTTCCTGGAATGTGAGAGGCTTGGGTAGAGCTGAGAAATTACGTAATGTGTGCAAGGTAATTCAAGACAACAGAGTAAACTTGGTACTTCTACAAGAAAACGAAATGAAAGAGGTAAAAACGTGGGTCAAACACAGACTTTGCAATCAAAACCTAGGGGGATTCGAATTTGCCCCTTCTATAGGTGCTGCAGGAGGACTTTTATGTTATGGGACACAGATTTCTTCAAGCGGGAGAAGACGGTCATACACGACAAATTAATTATCTCGATGGGGAAGATACAATCTGTGGGTATGAGTTGTGGATTCCTTAATCTCTATGCCCCAAATTAACAAGCAGAGAGGGAAAGTTTCTTTGAGTTTGTATCTGATTGCATCGCCTCTTTACAAACCCTTGTCATTATTGGGGAAGATTTTAATACCATCAAGGCCAGGGATGAAAAATAGGGGATTATCCCTGCGTAAGAGCAATGGCTTCTTTCGTAGATTTCATTCATAAGAATAGCTTGGTAGATTTGCCTCTTGCTGGCGGATCATATACTTGGTTCAGAGGCGGTACCAATCCGACAGCATGCAGGCTTGATAGATTTTTAATATCTGCAAAAATTCTAATGTCTTTCCCGAGCCTCATTCAATCTGTACTTCTAAGGGGTTTGTCCGACCACAATCCAATCATATTGAGAAACGATAGTCATGCAAAGAGGAATCGTCCTTTTAACTGGTTCTCCCACTGGGCAGACAACCAGGATTTCGTGAATATGGTGAATATGATTCTAAAGGGCTCCCCCAAGAAAAAACACCAGTCAATCTCTTAGGGAGGTTAAAGTGGCAACAAAAGAATGGGTGAAAAATTTTAAAGTGAAAGAAGATGCATCCATGCAGGCCATAGAATTGAAAATTAAAGATTTGGAAGCAAAGTTACTTATGTATCCTCTAAATCAAGATTCGGCAAAGGAAATCAGTTTTATAAAAACCAAACTATGGGAGAAATACAGAAGAGAAGAAAAGGAATGGTTGCAAAAATCCAGGTTGAAATGGTTCAACGAAGGCGATAAGAATACAAAGTTTTTTCTTCTATCGGCTTCAATCAGAAACCAAAAAAAATCTGATATCAGCACTGAAAGTGGGAAACATGTACTATGAAGAACAGGGTGCCATAGAGAATCAGTTTGTAGACCATTTTCGTAGCTCCTTCAACAATGTATCTACACTCCCAGTGAAAAGCTTTCCAGGGAATTTTAGTAAACTAAGCTCGGAGGCAAAAGTTATGCTCGAAGCTTTATTTTTGGTTGAAGAAGTGAGTCTTGTTATAAAATCGACAGACAAAAATAAGGCCCCCGGACCTGATGGGTTCAATTTCGACTTTTTCAAAAAAAAATTAGGCTACCTTAAAGGAGAAAATAATGGTCTTTTTCAAGAATTTCATAAAGGTAAATTAACAGATCGGTCAATAAATCACTCCTTCAGAGCCTTAATACCAAAGAAAAGCTCTCAAACGTCGATTGAGGACTACCGCCCCATCTCTATGGTAAGCAGTCTTTACAAATTATTGGCAAGAGTTTTGTCAAAGAGACTCACGAGATGTATTGGAGATGTAGTGGGTGACAATCAGTTTGCTTTCATTCAGAGTAAACAAATATCAAACTGTGGTCTGATCGCAAATGAGATATTAGACGACCTCCGAAAAAATGATAAAAGAGCCATCATCTTTAAAGCAGACATTAGGAAAGCGTATGATTCTGTCGACTAAAATTTTTTAGACTTCATAATGCAGCAAATGGACTTCAGTTCGAAGTGGTGCAGATGGATTAGAATGTGCATTTCCACTGTGTCTATGTCGGTGTTGATTAATGGTTATCTGACTAAAGCCTTTTCAATTAAAAGAGGCTTACGACAAGGCTTCCCTCTTTCCCCTCTCCTTTTCAACCTTGTGGGAGAAGCATTAAGTAATCTCATTCATAGAGCAGTCGATTTGAATTTGTTTAATGGTGTAAGGGTGGGGCGTGGATCTTTCTCAATCTCGCACCTTCAATTTGCCGATGATCTCATCATTTTCAGCGAAGCAAGCTTGGAAAAAGCTCTAAATATCGTGAGAACGCTGAAAGTATTCGAAGTGGCCTCCGGTTTGAAGCTCAATATGAAAAAGACAAATCTTTTTGGTGTCAATATAGATGAGAGTGTGATTGGCGAGTGGGCAAAGGTGACAAAGTGCAACAGAGGAAGCTTCCTCACTACATACCTCGGTCTACCTCTCGGTCAGCCTTGTAACAATGCAACACTTTGGAGCCCCATCATTGATAAATTCGCGAAAAGTCTAGAGGGTTGAAAAGGGAAACTTCTCTCTTTTGCTGGTAAAGTTACCTTAGTCAAATTTGTTTTATGCAATTTACCAATATATTACCTCGTTGTGTTTCAGATGCCGGCTGCTATTGCAAATGAGCAAAACCGCAGGATTGCAAAGTTCTTATGGAGTAATAAATCCGGTTGTGCTATACACTGGATAAAATGGGAGAACTTATGCAGACCAAGAGATACGGGAGGGTTAGGTTTCTTTGATTTGAAAACCAAGAACATATTGCTTCTGAACAAGTGGCTTTGAAGATATAACAATAAACCAGAAAGCTTGTGGAGAATACTAATTGATGCAAAATATGGTTATAATTCAGGGGACCTTTTGTCGAGCCTTCAATGTGAAAGAAAAGCTTCATGGGTATGGAAAAATGTAACTGCCTCATTATTAAAACCAAAAGATACGTTCACTCAATTCATCCGTTTCGCTCTTGGCGATGGGAAGCATATAAATTTCTGGGAAGACTACTGGATGGAGTGTCGTTCTTTAAAGACTTCGTTTCCCAGGATTTTTAACGTGGTGATAAAAAAGACAGGGGAAGTATGTGATTTCAGAAAAAAATTAATGGGAATTGGTGTTGGGATATTGAACTAAGGAGACCATTGTTTGAATGAGAAAAAGAGATGTGGGAATTGTTCTTGAATACGGTAACAAAGGCGGAAAAAGCATCGGGTGAGAAAGATCTGTTGAAATAGAGTGGAGATAGCGGTGGGTGCTACAAATAAAAGACCTATTGCGAAAGAAGTTCAACACTGGAAGTGATTAAAGACAATTTGGCCAAATTACACCTCTCTTAGAGTTGAATCGTTTGACTGGAAAGCAGTTCAAGGAAGGATCCCGGTTCTCACTAAACTTTCAAAAAGAGGCATTTCGAACCCCTAACTCATTGGAGTGGATATTGTGTTTGAAAGCACAAGAATCGACTGACCATATTTTTTGTCATTGTGAGGTGTCTTGGAATGTCTGGCAGAACTGATGTGTCTTTGGGGGCTTAAGCTGACGGTCCCAAAATCAGTGAAAGATTTCTTATTGTATTGGGATAACCAACCTATAAAACTCACGGCTAAACCAATTTGGAGCCTTGCCTTTTTCAGACTATGCTGATCTATTTGGCTTGCACATAATGATGTTCTCTTCAACAAGAAAAAATAGACAGCGGAGCTGATCTTCAAGGCAGCCTTATACAGAATCGGGTTTTGGGCAAAATGCAAATGGCCCTTGTCCTTTGTGTCTATTTCTGATTTTTTATCTCACCCTAATTTAGTGAATGTTGGCAGTAACAGACGAGCTTTAGTTCATAAGGGTTCGTGGAGAGCCCCTCTGTCGGAACTATAAAACTTAATGTAAACACTGATGTCAAGGGTAGCTATGGTGAGGCTGGGATAGGAGGCATTTTACGGGATCATAACGGTTGTGTCCTGGTAAAGTTCTCAAAATCAATCGGACGTACAGACCCAACAAGCGCTGAAATTAAAGCCATACAGAAAGCTGGCATTTTCCTTGTTTCGTCAGTTTGGAATGAATCACCTTCAATTTTCATTGAACCCGATAGTGAATTAGCCATAAAATGAATTAATGATATTATTGCTGCCCCAAGTGTGTTTTCCGACCTAGTAGCTATGTGCAGACATGTACTATCTAGCCTGCATTGCTCTTTCGTGTTTGTATATAGAGAAGCTAATGTAGATGCCCATGTATTAGCACAACATGGAGTGAACCAAGTGTTTGACGCTGTCTGGATGTTAGGGTAATTGATGCGTAGGTAGGGAGATGAGGTGAGAAGGATATTGCAACATTACCAATGGTATAAGTCACTGTGTTGCTTTGGCGTTGTATGGGTGACTTTGTATCCTTGTAAGATTTTCTCTAGATTAATAATATCATTTGGGTATTCTTTTCTTTTATTAGGCTTAGAGGGATTTTTAATGATGCTCACTTTTCTTTTAAAAAATAAATTGAATTGAAAAAATTGATCTCATAATAAGTATCTACAATATTCAATCTAAATTAATTTAAAGTTAAAATAAATACAGACTATTATAAAAAAAAATCATCAAGTTATTTTCTAAGGTTGTGGTGATAGTTCTTCTCGGTCTTCTTCCTTTCCATTTATTTATCTTCTATTTAATTTCTGGATTTCCCCCCTTAAGTTTTTATTAATCGTTTTCATTTTATTAATTTAAGCTTGGAATAAATATCGCATCGTGGGTTCGATTCGACCATTAATATTCATTAAATACATCCATCAAAATAGTCAGTAATGTATAAAAAATATTAATTTTAATGTTTATTAAGTAATATAATAAATTATACAAAGATATTTCCATATTTTTTTATAAAAATGTTTAGGAAAAAATTGCATGCATGACGACGATCTTTTCTTTCCACAAGCGCTTTAGTTTTATAGTTTAAGAATTTATTTTAGAGTTTAGAAATTATGAATTTAGAAGTTATGAGTTACTGTTAAAGATTTAGATTTTAGGGATAAAATTCAGGGGTTAGGGGTTAAGTTTAGAATAATATATTAAAGATTTAAATTTTAATCTATAAACACTAGATTCTAACTCTAAACTCTAAATTTTAGTCACAATCCTTGAATTGTAGCCACAACCCCTAATTTATAAGCATGTAAACCTAAACCCTTAAACTAAATATTTAAACTTTAAAATTAGGGTGTTTGTGTGAAAAAAGTTTCTACCGATGTACATAATATAATTACTCATGAATTATAAAAAATATTTCCATATTAAAAAAATAGTTTCTTTACTTCAAAAGTTTCCTCATTTTCATACTTTAATATAGATAGAAAATTGGGTTGGGAGGGACACCTTGATAATGTATCTTTACCATACTCGATTTAAATTAATCAACCAATAAATTTGAATACCGAAAGTTAAAAAAATATTAAAATGCTATTTTTAATTCAATTTTTTTATAAACTCGTATTTTGTGTAGATTATTGCTATAAGTATAGAATAGACAATCGGACACAGATATAAATTTAATAGGAGATTAATGTTTCGAAAAATAAAAGATTAATGTATAGTTTAAGCATGTTTTAATTATCGTATCAATGCTGCTACTATATAAAAATAATCTCATAAAATCTTCCACCGAAATTTGATAATTTAAATAAAAAATATTTTTAAAATATACACTTTTATAAAATAGGATTTTTATTATATATATATATATTAAACTTGAATTTTGTTGAAAGAAGTTGTTCTTCATATGTTTCATCCCAGTATCTGAAAAATATAGTTAAAAGAGAGAAAAAAGAGAACAAATTACGCCTCCATCTTTGCCCTCAAAGAAACTATAAACAAAACCCTAATTACAGAAATTGCGGCATTTCTTCTTTATTTTCTTCATCACTGTTATCTTCTTGTTCCAGTTTTCGTTTTCCCACCTTCGTTTCACTGAAAATTTCCGTCGTTGTTCGTCCTTTTTATTTGTAATTGTTCCTGTTTATTTTCTGGGAAAAATAGACGCTGGATTTTGATTTCTAGGGACGCTAAACGGTGCAATAGCCTGTAAATGAAGCGGGGATTAGGGTTAGTTCTCTCGGTTTAATTTCATCTGCCCTCTTTGTCACCCCCTAGAAGAATGTTTCCCCAGATTTTATTGCGGTCATTTGGGGTTCAAACCCTAGCAGTTGGGAACTTATTATCGAAATTAAATCTAGGGTTTTTAGCTTTACTACAAATATATTGCTATTTAGGGTTATTTTTTTCTTCTTCTAATTTATCTGGTGTATGGGCGTTAGCATTATTTTGAAATAGTCTTTTATTCCTTTTTTGTTGGCCTAAGTTGATGATTTGAAAAGAGGGTTGGATCTTTGATTGATGGGAAACATGAGTTTCATTTGAGACTGGAAAGAACAACAATCTGCAATTCCATCTTTTACTCAAAGATGGAGGAGTAGGGAGTCAGTTAATTAGAATATAATCTCCTTATTGCCATTGTCTTTTGTTGGTTGCTATAGCCTCGTATTCGTGTTAATCAAATTCTTCTTTTCAATCAACCAATTCCTTCTTTGCCATTGTTGAATGACACCTTAAATCCATAGAATTTTTGGCAACCTTGGTTATGGTTGTTTGAATGACAAAGGATAGGGTAACAGTTTGAGCTTGTGTAGTAAGGGAATTAATTTGGCGGGTTAGGATTGTAAGAAGGTTGCAAAAGTGTTCCTTAAGAAAAGAAAAGATTTTTTTTCTCTTTCTGATGATCATGTTTGATATCCCTTATGGAAAGAAGTGAACCAACATTTGTTCCAGAATGGTTGAAAAGTACTGGCACTGTTACTGGGGGTGGTGGCAATTCAGCCCACCACTTTGCCTCCTCTTCTTTTGACTCAGGTACCCTTTGACACTCCAGCTTTTATATACCCATTGCATTTCTCATTCCAGTTGTACTTCATTACAATGTTACTCTTCGACATCTATCTGTTTGTTAGATACCCCTTTGGTATGGCTTTTTGTTTCATAACCGTTGTGTTTCGCGATGCATTTCTGGTTGCATTTACACTCCTACCTTTTGTAGTTGTCATCGTACACACGTTTGTATTAATTTTTGGAACATATAATAACTGTATTCTTGTTGTATTAAATGTTTCTTCAGTTATGCATCATGGAAGACAGAGAAACTATAGGAATACAAGTGATTTTGATTCCCCTCGTCACGCTTTTTTGGAACGGACATCTTCGTTGAACTCACGGAGGAGTTCTACTAATGGTTCTGCAAGGCATGCTTACAGTAGCTTTAGTAGGAGTCACCGCGATAAGGACCGAGAAAGGGATAAAGAGAGGTCAAGTTTTGTGGACCATTGGGAGCGTGATTCTGCTGATCCTTTAGACAGTATCTTTACCAGTCGGTTTGAGAAACTCGGTGTCTCTACAAGTAGGGTTGAGATAGATGCATTGCGACGTTCTCATTCTATGGTCTCTAGGAAACACAGTGAGACTGTGCCTCGAAGGGTTGCTGTGGGCTCTGGAGATAGTGGTAATAGTAAAAACAACAATGGCAATGATCTGCTTTCTGGGGGTACTACTGGAAGTAGCATCCACAAGGCTGTGTTTGAGAAAGATTTTCCCTCACTTGGAACTGAAGAGAAGCAAGCGGCGCCTCAGATAGCTAGAGTTTCTTCTCCTGGTTTGAGTGCAGCTTCTTTGAGTTCACCTGTTGGCAATTCATCTTTGATTGGTGGGGAAGGATGGTCCTCAGCTTTGGCAGAAATGCCCACTGCGGCTGGAAGTAGTAGCACAGGTTCTATGCCTGCACCCTTAACTGTTTCTACCTCTGGTTCTGGGTGTCCAAGTGTCACAGTGGGTCTTAATATGGCTGAAGCACTAGCACAAGCTCCTTCACGAACTCTTACTGCTCCCCAGGTCAGTGTCTCAGTCACTAACTTCTCATTACATGTATAACTTATAAGTTATATCTGCGAATTTACTAGACATTCCTATATGATACAGTTATCTGTCCAGAATCAAAGACGCGAGGAACTGGCTATTAAGCAATCAAAGCAACTGATACCAGTGACACCTTCGATGCCTAAGGGTTCGGTAAGCCAATCACCCTAGATTTCATAAGTTGTCTCTGTTAGCTGCATTTAGTCCATTAAACAAGTGTGGTACCCCTCCCTCTTCCTCCTGCCTCCCTGTGCATCATATTCATTCATTTGAGATTGTATTTTGGATATTCCTTTAGAAGCTTGGCAACTATCTTGGAAAAAATTTCAACTTTTTACGACTCCTATGATACGTAAGGAGCTTGCGGTTGATCTTTGTTTTTCTATGCCTGATTATTTTTGGCCTTTCTACGAAAGGTAGAAAACTTTGTAGCTGGGTTCAGCTAAATGCTGTCATACCTGTCTACTTCATGTATCAATGAACCAGGTAACAGTTACATGATTTTGTTGTTCCAGGTTCTCAATTCAGTGGATAAATCAAAAGCCAAACCAGCAGTCAGAGCAATTGAGATGAATATAGCTGTCAAGAGTGGGCAGCAGCAACCTTCTTCGACTCATCATGGTAATCAATCTATTCATGGTGGACATGTCAAGTCCGATGTGCCAAAGACATCTGGGAAGCTTTTGGTTCTCAAACCAGGATGGGAGAATGGGGTCTCATCTCCTACTCAAAAAGATGTAGTTGCTCCAACAACAAATGTCAACAGCAAAGTTGCAACTAGCCAACATGTTGCTGCCATTTCATCTGCTCCTGCAAGAAACTCAAACAACCCAAAGCATTCTACTCGAGACCACAAAGCAGCTGCCTTGAATCCAATAGCTGGGTTCACTGTGGAAAAGAGACCCTCTTTGGCTCAAACCCAGAGTCGAAATGATTTCTTTAATCTCCTGAAGAAGAAGACGTCGATGAACACTTCTGCTGGTCTGTCAGATTCAAACCCTCATATTTCATCATCCACCACAGAGAAATCTGAAGTTTCAATGCAAGTAGACAGTGCTTCCCCGACTGCTCATGCCAATGAGAATGGTTCTGCAGCAACTAGCAATGGTGGCACCTGTCAAGAGGCTCAAAGATTTTCTGATTATGATGAAAAGAATACGAACTCCTTTCCCATGTTTTATCCAGATGAGGAAGAGGCTGCATTCCTTCGTTCCCTTGGCTGGGAAGAAAACTCGGGTGATGATGAAGGTCTTACAGAAGAGGAGATCAATGCATTTTATCAGGAGGTAAGTTATACCTTTTTATTTTAGAGGTTCTACTTTCACGTTTACTGATAACAGATTCATTTAATAATCTTTTGTTGGAAGTCATTCCATGACTTGATTCCTGGTATTGGTGTTTCTAATGAACCTTTTTCTATATCGGAAATTATGTTGAGTTGTCCCTGCTCTATTCTTTCGTCTGCATTACGATGCATGGCTACTCGGTATCTTTCTGCATGTTTAAAAGTAGTGCGTTATAAAAAACTGATGTAATGTAAGAACTCTCATACGATAATTTCTAAACGCTCTTTGCTTATTGTGTTTATTGATTTTGTTTTGCAGTACATGAAACTGAGACCGTCTCTGAAACTGCACCATAACGAGCAACCAAAGCTGGCTCAATCTATTGCAACTAATTCGGATGGAGCTTCTTCGGAATTGAGCTCGTCTGACTCTGGATCTGAAGCTTGACTCATCTAATGCCCTTACATAGTAAAATCCCAAGAAGTTCCTATTTCTATGGCAGATGATTAGGTTTTTTCTTTTTCTTTTCTCGATGTCTTCTGTTTGAAAGGAAGGCGATGAGTTGAGTTGGGTGTGGAAAGGTGCTTGGGTTTAGGGTTTTGAGAGGGTGCATTTTGCAAATAGTACAATAAGTTCTGCTCACTTATAACAAGAGAATTCTTTAGGGTTTTTTCTAAGGTTGTTGGATTAGGGGGTTTGAGGCTATTTTGTCTGTGCAGAGGAAGATGACGCTGGAAAGAAAGTTGGATATTTTCCTTGTTTTCCTTTCAAGAGGGTTCAATTTTACAAGAAAAATATCTTTAATTGTTGATTTTTTTATCCATTGTCTGGAAAGGAAATCAAAAAGTTGCATTTTTAGATTAGCTGACATTTCCATTGTTTCTATAATTTGCATATCTTAATTAGGTTAGAATAAGAGCTTTGACGAACTTGATCTCTCGTTTACAGTTTACAAAAATTGAAAAAATATTGTTTGAATTTATGATAAAATTTTATAAATCCAAAATTTAAACTCTAAATTATATACCTTGAATTTAATGCTAACAAAGTTTTTTCCCTTCGGTTTGAATATATAAAATCATTGTTTTCGAACTGATAACTTTGATTTGATGTTCTCAAAGGACGCAATTTTTGACATTGGCATTGTGCATTGAAGAGATTTTACTTTCAGAACTTTGATTGGAAACAATATTTGAACTAATGTTATTGGGTTGAAAGCACCATCACACAAATAATCAAATGAATCAGCTCAAGATTTATGAAAGCGAATCCATTTTCTATTCAGCTGAATCCCAAATAGACTTATGAATTAGATTGGAGGTATCTGCTATTCTGAGTGCGCAGTCCAATATATCAGCCCACTGCAATCGAAATCAGAATGAGGAAGGCAGAGCATATTTATGAGTCTCATGGTGAGAATTCACAATTTAGAAAAACAGGTACCTGACTAAAACGAACACGCACTGTAAGACACCTGCAGTACCGGTCCACAGGGACGGACCGGATTTCACTACCGAGTCTTGTATCAAGAGCCCCACTGAAGCAGCCAGTGAGACGAAGGATACAACATAAGCCAGGAAAAGCCAGAGCTTCAACCTGTAAAGAATTAGAATGTAGAGTAAACAGCCCAATTTATACACCACATCCCATCAGAACAACTACAAATATGTGACATCAACAATCTTCCAATGAACCACGCATATGCATAAGACAAAATGGGTCAACCCTAAATCCCAACTTCTAATCAATATCAATTAGCAAGGAACTAGGCAATTACTCTTCTTTCCAATCAAAGCCAACAATATTACAATTTTAGCAACAGAAGCATAATCCAACTCCAATGAGCAGATCAAAAATAAATTCAACTAAAAAAGCAGCAATTGAAATAGGTTAGAAAAGAATCAGCTAACCTCCACTCGCCGTCATCGTAGGGAGAGTAATCGATATCCTCTCTTCTAACACAATTAAACATCAAAGCCGCTATAGATGCAAATATTCCTTTAAAAACAAAACTACAATTAAAAGGAAGTTGATTAATTTATGGGAAGAGAGGAGGAATTCCGATGTACCAGGTAAATAGTGGAGGAAAGGGACATTGACGGAGCTACAAACGACGGCGTCGACCCAAAACCACCACCCGGCACCGAAAACGGCCCCCGCCACGCCGGGACCAAAGATCGCCCACAGTTCACCTATTTCCATTCGATTGTTTTCCGATCTAATTAATTAACTAATTATTGACGACAAAGAAAGTAATGATTCGAAAAATAAAAAATAAAAACTCTTTTAAAGTACAACCTTTATAATATAGGGTTAACTACTAGAATAATCACTTATGTTTTCTTCTAGTACATAGATAGTCATCGATTTTGAAAAACAATCAGTAAAGTCACTTATGTATGTTTTCGGGGCGTAAATTTTTAGTCACTCAGCCGTTTGTTGCCGTTAAACACTGACATATTGCTGACTTGACAACAAAAAAAGGTAAATTACTGCAATGGCCATTAAGTTTATCTCATGTACATTTTGCTCCCCAATTTTAAAAAATAAACATTATAGTCACAAATAAAAATGTTCCTTTATAATTTCACCCTTGAATTTTTAAAAATTCATTTTTCAATATTATAAATGCTTAGATGAAAAATAGGTTCCCAAACTATACCCATTTTAAACTTAGGTGCCCAATTTGCCCCTATTTTTTCACTCTAGATTATTATTATTATAACATGTCATATCATTTATTTATTTTTAAATTAAAAATAATCTTAAAATAAAATAAAATAATTTTTATTATTATTAAATTTAAAATATTAGTTTTTAAAATAATTTAGGTGTTCACAGTATTTTTTGTAAAAACTGGTCCCAAATTTTATATAGTTACAATTTTAGGTGTCCAGTTGCTAAATGAGTGTTAAAAAATTGTCAATGTAACACCCGGGTTTAGGGGTTAGGTGAAAATAATATTTTAATATTATTTGGGCTCGAGTTTATAATTAAAATGATCCTTTAAAATTTCGGGTTTCAAAATAAATATTTGAAATGGGACCAAATTAATTTACATTACAAGTTGAAGAGCTTTTTTTTAAAGAACAAGAGAATAGCCATTCATTAATGGCCTTTTGGGTAATTTACCCATCTTCAAATTTAAATCCCCTTTTTCTATCATCTTTTCACTATTCACTCTCTTCCTCCCCATTTTCAACGTGAAATAGAGCTCTTCCTCCTCTATCACTATTCCATCAAAAAGCTCATCCATTTCAACTCCTTTTTGAAAGGTAACAACGTTTTTGACTTCTCCTCAACTCCCTCTCTTTAAAAGTACCATTTATTTTCATTTTCATTGAAGTTTTGAAAATTGGGTTTTCAAAGAATTTGATTAAAAATGGTGTCTTTAGGTTGTTAAGCTTAATGTTTTGATTTAATAAGGTTAGTTATGATGTATAGAAGTTAAATGGTACCACATATGTAAATTTTGAATGATTTTGAGCAATTCCCGAAATTGGGTAAAAATGAGGTTTTTAGAGGGTTTTAGGTGAGTTTTGGGGGTTGTTTTAGGTGGATTTTGATAGGCTATTGATAGTGCTATGGATATGGGTTGAATTAGGATCATTCGTGGGTGCAATGGATGTTGAAAACATGGTTTTTGGGTATGGTTTTGGGGCTGTCCGAGATTGCAAATATTGGGGTTTGTTCATGGCTTGCAACGTTGTAAATTGAATTTGAATTGTGTTCCAGGTTGGTCTTTTGATGTTGGGCTGATTTGGAATTGTTTGAAATGTGTTTGAGGTTGTTTAGAAGCGGGAATTTGTGTTGGATAAGCTTCGGGAAGAAATCCGGGATTGTGAGAGTGGTTGCTTGCTTGGCTTGGAGCTTGGAAGCTTAGGTGAGTGGTTAAACGTTTTAAGTGATTTTTAAATGGTTGGTTCGAGTATGTGGACTAGGTTGGGCTTGGTAGACCCACCTAGAGTTAGGATTAGGGTGGTAGCCTAATCCTAAACTTGATCTAGAGCCTTTGGATGAACTTATATATATGGATGTGTATGCCTCGTATGATTTGTGATGTGATTGCTTATGTATATTATGTTATACATGTAAGATGAGGCATGATTTGTAATGCTTATGGCATGCATGGTAAGGGTTCATGATTGTGATCATGGTGAGTACGTGCTAAGCACAGAATTGATTGAAATGAGTAATGTGGAATGAGTTAAGTGTTGGCACTAGTATGCTTGAGTACAAATGATCGATCATTAGGATGTTAGTGTGTACACATGAGTCAAAAGTCGCGCGTGGCCTTGGTGGCGTTGAGTCACCAAGGAGGAGTACGGGTTCACCCGAAAATTGTATTTATATATAGTCGATGATGAGTGGAATCCCATCGACGGGGTGTGAGGATGAGTGGAATCCCCTCCGCGAGACCGATGATGAGTGTAATCCCACCGTGAGGTAAAGTGGTGGTTGGATGTGAGTTCCAACGTGTTTATCCGCGTATTCGGGTCATAGCTAGGTGCCAATATTGATTGATACGTGTATCAATGTGTTGTGAATTATGATCCTTATTTGGATGTTTATATGTGACTACATGTGTTCTGGATTAGAGCTTATGAGCATGACATTTATTTGGATATTGATCATGCATCTTAACTTATGCTCTTGAGGATTCTTGGTAATTATGTATTTTTGCCTTGGCTAAGATCGTGCTCGGACCCTGCATTGTCGAGGTTTGTTTTTTTAAGAGCTTACCCTCACTAAGCTTTATTGCTTATGCTCTCTCTTCGTTCGACAATGCAGATCCTTAGTTCGTGGGTTGCTAGGAGCAAGAAGGGGGCCTCCAAGTGTGCTTGTGGTGCTTGTTTAGTTACCAAGTATGAAATTTTAAATTAAGGTGTAATGGTCAAGCAATGGGACATGTAATCGTATTATGATGTTTGGATCATGTTGTGGTTGATGTTACTTAGGAGCATGTTAGACTCCTCGTATGTGCTTGCTATTTGGCTTGGGATGTATGCCTTGCTTGAAACCTTGCTAGTTTTGCTACCTTGAATTTGTCTAAGTGTGGGCTATGTGAATGCTTGCTCCCTTTATGATATGTACGAATGCATGGTTTGTGATGTTAAACCTTGGTGTTTAGTCTCGTTTAAATGATGTTAAAGCATGCTTGTAAGATGGTTTACCTTAGGTTAAATTGCTAGTATGTTGTTAGAGTGTTGTTGAGTGTTTTGTTGGTGTTTTGGGGCATCATTGTGCCTTAAAACAGTCAAAAGGAGTCTGCAGACAGGGGGCGTTTCGAAACGGGCCACCCTATTTCGATACGGTCCCTTTGCATTTGGCTAGCCGTTTCGAAACGGATAGGGGCTGTTTCGGTACGTTTTTGCTACTGGAATTTTGAGAAATTGACGAGATATAGGCGTACCGAAACGGGTCCTTGGCGTTTCAAAACGGTCAAATCTCATTGACCACGAGAAGTTGACCGTTAGGGTCGTTTCGATACAGGTCACCCCTGTTTCGAAACGGTCTCCCTATGGTTGACCCTGGCCTGTTGACTAAGTCAAGGCGTATCGAAACACCCTAAGGGCGTTTCGATATGGCCTGCTGTAAAGGGCTAAAATGAGCTGTTTATTGTATCGTTTTGATTGGTCGATGTTAAATTGTTTGTATTTTCCGCTGTTGTGCTTCACATAGGATTTAATTATGCCTATAGACAAGATAAAGTTAAAAGGAAATTTTCTGGGTCGTTAACCGAGGGGGAACCTTAACGAGTTTCGCTTCGGTTTTCCCTGTGTGGCCCACTCGGACCGGTCATCTGACCAGACTGGGACGAGGGGGTTACACTTGTTGGTATTAGAGCCTAAGGTTACCGAGAATTTAGGCAGGTAAGTGAGGTGAGTTTAAGTTTTGAATCGATATGCACGGTGTTTGCTTGCTTTGTAAGTATGATTGCTTGTGTGACATGTATGTTGATTGTTTTATTTCAAAGCATGTTGTTTGAGAGTCCCATTGCTACTATTGCATCGGAAAAGAATTTTAAGTGAGGGAAACGTACTTGAGCACTTGGAAGCCTTGCCTTGCTAACCCGATCTTGTATATTTTGTTTGTTGTGGTTGTAGTTATCGTTTGAGAGCGATGTCTAGGCTGAGGGGTAGGCCGCGAGTGGTTCGTCAGGAACCATGCATTGCGGCTCCTGTTGAGCTGGTGATTGGTGTGGAGGCTCATATAGAAGGGCCGGTGGCTGCGGGAGTTGGAGCTCCTCCACCTCCACCACCTCCACCACCACCACCTCCTTCTCCTGGGGCTTGGGGCGAGGATGGAGCCGGAGGAGAGGGACCTCAGGGTGGCCAAGGTCCAGCTGGAATTGACATGACTCCGCTAGTGCAAGCTATAGCGGGAACATTTCAGGCCGCAGTTGCGGGAGCTCAGGCTGCAGCACAACCTAGGTGTGACGATGCTAGTCTACCTTTGGAGAGGCTCCGTAGCTTGGGGGCTGAAGAGTTCAGGGGATCTACTCCAGAGAGATCGGAATTATGGTTGGAGAAGACACTTCGTATCTTGGCTCAGATGGGTTGTGCGGTCGCACGTAGATTGGGCTGTGTGATTTCCTTACTTCAGGGTGATGCCTACACCTGGTGGGTCACCATTACTACTGGGGTTCCAGAGGAAGAGATTGATTGGGATTTCTTTGAGTCTGCTTTCAGGAAGAGGTACTTGGGACCGAGGTACTTAGATGAGAAGAAGCGAGAGTTTATGGCCCTCACTCAGGGAGAGGCTTCTGTGACTGACTATGAGATCCGTTTTGTTTGCTTGAGTCAGTACGCACAAGAGTTGGTTCCTACGGAGGTGGAACGCTGTAATCGTTTTCGCTATGGGTTGAATGAAGAGGTCAAGAGATACACGTTAGCTTCTGACTACTCAGACTTTGATGTATTGGTCGCGAGGGCCAAGGATTTAGAGCACAGTTTGGGTTCGGCCAAACGATCTGGTGGTTCTAGTTCTGGTAAGAGGCATAACCACTTTGATGGTAGAGATGCCAAGAAGCATAGAGGCGGCGGACATCAGTTTGACCATAGACGTGGCGGTGGCCATCATGGTAGGGGCCATCAGGGCCATAGAGGAGGAGGGCGTTTGCCCGAGTGTACCCGTTGTGGGAGACAGCACGCTGGTGAGTGTTGGGGTAACTTTCATGCTTGTTGGAACTGTGGTTCGAGGGACCACTTTAGGAGAGATTGTCCGCATCAGGCGGCACAAGCACCGAACATTGCTCAAGCTCCTGCGAGAGCGAATGATTTTCAGAGAGGCCGTGGGTACTTCCAGCCTAGGGCTGATGCACCTAGGGTAAATGCTCAGAGGAACCTTGCTCATGTTGTGGTAGTACAGCCAGAGGCAGGAGGACGAGCGAGATTTTATGCTCAGAGAGAGGCCGGGAACGACACTGATGTGATAGCAGGTAATTTTGAGTTACAGTCTATGTCTTTTCTTTCTTTGGTTGATTCGGGTTCTACACATTCCTACATTTTGAGTGAGCATGCACTTAAGTTAGATATCCCTGTTGAGATCTTAGATGTAGGTATGCATGTTACTAGTTCTTTTGGTGAGACAGTTGTGGTTAGACGTATGTATAGGAGGTGTCCACTGAAGATTCAGGGTCACATGTTCTCTGTTGATATGATGGAACTTCCTTTCTATGGCTTTGATATTATTTTGGGTATGGACTAGTTAGTTGAGCAACGAGCTAGTGTGGATTTTGAGACGAAGAGGATTTCTTTGAAGCTTTCTGATGACTACGAGGTAGTAGTAGTAGGCGAGAACATTAAGTTCATGTCTAATGTTGTGTTAGCTTTAGAGGTTCATAGGTTGATGGACTCTGGATGTGGGGCTTACTTAGCTTATGTTATGAATCCGAATATGAGTGAAGCTAGACTGAAAGATATCAGAACAGTTTGTGACTTTCCGGATGTGTTTCCTGAAGAGTTGTCGGGTTTACCTCCTGACAGAGATGTTGAGTTTGTGATTGAGACTGTTTCAGGGTCTAATCCAGTTTCGATAGCTCCGTATCGTATGGCTCTGAAAGAGTTGAAAGAATTGAAGAGTCAGTTGCAAGAATTATTAGACCGTGGTTTCATTAGGCCTAGTATTTCTCCTTGGGGTGCTCCCGTGTTGTTTGTGAAAAAGAAAGATGGTAGTATGCGCATGTGTATTGACTACAGACATTTGAATCAGTTGACCCTGAAGAACAAGTATCCGTTACCTCGCATAGATGATTTGTTTGATCAGTTGAGAGGTGCTTCAGTGTTCTTGAAGATAGACTTGAGATCTGGGTATTATCAATTGAAAGTAAAGGAGTGTGATGTTCCGAAGATAACTTTTAGGACTAGATATGGTCACTATGAGTTTCTTGTGATGCCATTTGGGCTCACGAATGCACCTGCAACATTCATGGACATGAAGAACAGAATTTTTAGAGACTATCTAGATCGTTTTGTAGTTGTTTTCATTGATGACATACTTGTGTACTCAAAGACAGAAGAAGAGCATGATGAGCACTTGAGATTTGTTTTACAGAGATTGTTGAGCAATCAGTTGTATGCGAAGCTTAGTAAATGTGAGTTCTGGATTCGAGAGGTTCTATTTCTTGGCCATGTTGTTTCGGTCGAAGGTATCCGTGTTGATCCATCGAAGATTGAGGCTATTGTTGAGTGGAAACAACCTAAGTCTGTGACCGAGATTAGGAGTTTCCTAGGATTAGCCGGTTACTATAGGAGATTTGTTGATGGTTTCTCTAGAGTAGCTGCTCCTTTGACTAAATTGTTGCAAAAAGGAGTTAAGTTTGAATGGTCAGATGCAAGACATAAGGCCTTTGAGAAATTGAAAGAAGCTTTAACAAATGCTCCAGTGTTAGTGCAACCTGTTTTAGGTAAAGAGTTTGTGATTTACAGTGATGCTTCCTACGTAGGGTTAGGATGTGTATTGATGCAAGAGAGAAGAGTTGTTGCTTTTGCTTCTAGACAGTTGAAAATTCATGAGAAGAACTATCCCACTCATGATATAGAGTTAGCCGCGGTTGTGTTTGCATTGAAGATTTGGCGTCATTACTTGTATGGTGAGAAATGTATAGTTTACACCGATCACAAGAGCTTGAAGTACTTGATGACACAGAAAGAGTTGAACTTGAGACAAAGAAGATGGCTGAAGTTGCTAAAAGACTATGATTTGACCATTGAGTACGATCTGGGTAAGGCAAATGTAGTAGCCGATGCTTTGAGTAGAAAAGTGGCCGTTGAGTTGAGAGCTATGTTTGCTAGATTGAGTGTGTCCGATGATGGTGGGTTGATCACCGAGTTGCAAGTGAAGCCTTCTTTGATTCAGTTGATTACAGAGAAGCAGTTGCAAGATGTGACTTTAGTTCCTCATGTTCAGGACATAGCCGAGGGGAGACCGACCGAGTATAGTTTCAGTGGTGAGAACTTGTTGTTCTTTAGAGATAGAATTGTTGTACCAGAAGATGTTGAGTTGAGACGTCAGATTCTGAGTGAAGCACATTCGAGTCCCTTTTCTATGCATCCGGGTAACACCAAGATGTATCGTGACTTGAAGAATGATTACTTCTGGGTTGGTTTGAAGAAAGATGTAGCCGAGTATGTGAGCCGTTGTATGGTTTGTCAGAGAGTGAAGGCAGGACATCAGGTTCCTTTAGGTTTGTTACAGCCTTTGAAGATTCCGGAATGGAAATGGGAGAGAATCACCATGGATTTTGTATCGGGGTTGCCTTTGTCTCCTTCGAAGAAGAATTCTGTTTGGGTGATTGTTGATAGGTTCACTAAGTGTGCCCACTTCTTAGCAGTGAACACTACAGATTCCTTAGACAAGTTGGCAAACTTGTACATCCGTGAGATTGTGAGACTTCATGGAGTTCCGAAGTCTATTGTTTCAGATAGAGATCCTAGATTTACTTCGAGATTCTGGGGTTGCTTGCATAGGGCCCTAGGTAGCCATTTGCATTTCAGTACGTCTTATCATCCGCAGTCCGATGGGCAGTCAGAGCGAGTGATTCAGATTCTAGAGGATATGCTTCGTTGTTGTGTGATTGACTTCCAGGGTTCTTGGGAGAAACACTTACCGTTAGTTGAGTTTGCTTACAACAACAATTATCAGTCTAGTATTCAGATGGCTCCCTATGAGGCTTTGTATGGTAGGCGATGTAGGACTCCGATTTGTTGGGCTGAAACAGGTCAGAGATTGTTACCTATGCCGGATTTGCTTAAGGGGACTACCGACAAAGTGAAGTTGATTTGTAACCGTTTGAAAGCAGCTTCTGATCGTCAGAAGTCATATGCGGATTTGAAGAGGAAAGAGATTGAGTACTCAGTAGGTGAAAAAGTGTTTCTGAAAGTATCTCTGTGGAAGAAGGTAATGAGATTTGGCCGGAAGGGCAAGTTGAGTCGGAGGTTTATTGGTCCGTATGAGATAGTTGAGTGGATTGGGCCGGTAGCTTACCGTTTGAGGTTACCTTCTGAGTTAGAGAAGATCCATGATGTCTTTCATGTGTCGATGCTTAGGAGATATAGATCGGATCCTTCTCATGTTATGCCCGTTGAGGAGATAGAATTAAATCTGGATTTGTCGTATAATGAAGAGCCTGTTAAGATACTTGCTTCTGATAGCAAGGTGTTGCGTGGCAAGACCATAGAGTTGGTCAAGGTGTTGTGGAGACATAGAGGTGTGGAAGAGGCCACGTGGGAGAGGAAAGCTGACATGGTTGAGCAGTTTTCGTATTTGTTTCCGTCAGGTAATTTTGGGGATGAAATTTCCTTAAGTGGGGGAGAGTTGTAACATCCGGGTTTAGAGGTTAGGTGAAAATAATATTTTAATATTATTTGGGCTCGGGTTTATAATTAAAATGATCCTTTAAAATTTCGGGTTTCAAAATAAATATTTGAAATGGGACCAAATTGATTTACATTACAAGTTGAAGAGCTTTTTTTTAAAGAACAAGGGAATATCCATTCATTAATGGCCTTTTGGGTAATTTACCCATCTTCAAATTTAAATCCCCTTTTCCTATCATCTTTTCACTATTCACTCTCTTCCTCCCCATTTTCAACGTGAAATAGAGCTCTTCCTCCTCTATCACTATTCCATCAAAAAGCTCATCCATTTCAACTCCCTTTTGAAAGGTAACAACGTTTTTGACTTCTTCTCAACTCCCTCTCTTTAAAAGTACCATTTATTTTTATTTTTATTGAAGTTTTGAAAATTGGGTTTTCAAAGGATTTGATTAAAAATGGTGTCTTTAGGTTGTTAAGCTTAATGTTTTGATTTAATAAGGTTAGTTATGATGTATAGAAGTTAAATGGTACCACATATGTGAATTTTGAATGATTTTGAGTAATTCCCGAAATTGGGTAAAAATGGGGTTTTTGGAGGGTTTTAGGTGAGTTTTGGGGGTTGTTTTAGGTGGATTTTGATAGGCTATTGATAGTGCTATGGATAGGGGTTGAATTAGGATCATTTGTGGGTGCAATGGATGTTGAAAACATGGTTTTTGGGTATGGTTTTGGGGCTGTTCGAGATTGCAAATATTGGGGTTTGTTCATGGCTTGCAACGTTGTAAATTGAATTTGAATTGTGTTCTGGGTTGGTCTTTTGATGTTGGGCTGATTTGGAATTGTTTGAAATGTGTTTGAGGTTGTTTAGAAGCGGGAATTTGTGTTGGAGAAGCTTCGGGAAGAAATCCGGGATTGTGAGAGTGGTTGCTTGCTTGGCTTGGAGCTTGGAATCTTAGGTGAGTGGTTAAACGTTTTAAGTGATTTTTAAATGGTTGGTTCGAGTATGTGGACTAGGTTGGGCTTGGTGACCCACCTAGAGTTAGGATTAGGGTGGTAGCCTAATCCTAAACTTGATCTAGAGCCTTTGGATGAACTTATATATATGGATGTGTATGCCTCGTATGATTTGTGATGTGATTGCTTATGTATATTGTGTTATACATGTAAGATGAGGCATGATTTGTAATGCTTATGGCATGCATGGTAATGGTTCATGATTGTGATCATGGTGAGTACGTGCTAAGCACGTAATTGATTGAAATGAGTAATGTGGAATGAGTTAAGTGTTGACACTAGTATGCTTGAGTACAAATGATAGATCATTAGGATGTTAGTGTGTACACATGAGTCAAAAGTCGCGCGTGGCCTTGGTGGCGTTGAGTCACCAAGGAGGAGTACGGGTTCGCCCGAAAATTGTATTTATATATAGTCGATGATGAGTGGAATCCCATTGACGGGTTGTGAGGATGAGTGGAATCCCCTCCGCGAGACCGGTGATGAGTGTAATCCCATCGTGAGGTAAAGTGGTGGTTGGATGTGAGTTCCAACGTGTTTATCCGCGTATTCGGGTCATAGCTAGGTGCCAATATTGATTGATATGTGTATCAATGTGTTGTGAATTATGATCCTTATTTGGATGTTTATATGTGACTACATGTGTTGTGGATTAGAGCTTATGAGCATGACATTTATTTGGATATTGATCATGCATCTTAACTTTTGCTCTTGAGGATTCTTGGTAATTATGTATTTTTGCCTTGGCTAAGATCGTGCTCGGACCCTGCATTGTCGATGTTTGTTTTTTTAAGAGCTTACCCTCACTAAGATTTATTGCTTACGCTCTCTCTTCATTCGACAATGCAGATCCTTAGTTCGTGGGTTGCTAGGACAAGAAGGGGGCCTCCAAGTGAGCTTGTGGTGCTTGTTTAGTTACCAAGTATGAAATTTTAAATTAAGGTGTAATGGTCAAGCAATGGGACATGTAAATGTATTATGATGTTTGGATCATGTTGTGGTTGATGTTGCTTAGGAGCATGTTAGACTCCTCGTATGTGCTTGCTATTTGGCTTGGGATGTATGCCTTGCTTGAAACCTTGCTAGTTTTGCTACCTTGAATTTGTCTAAGTGTGGGCTATGTGAATGCTTGCTCCCTTTATGATATGTATGAATGCATGGTTTGTGATGTTAAACCTTGGTGTTTAGTCTCGTTTAAATGATGTTAAAGCATGCTTGTAAGACGGTTTGCCTTAGGTTAAATTGCTAGTATGTTGTTAGAGTGTTGTTGAGTGTTTTGTTGGTGTTTTGGGGCATCATTGTGCCTTAAAACAGTCAAAAGGAGTCTGCAGACAGGGGGCGTTTCGAAACGGGCCACCCTGTTTCGATACGGTCCCTTTGCATTTGGCTAGCCGTTTCGAAACGGATAGGGGCTGTTTCGGTACGTTTTTGCTACTGGAATTTTGAGAAATTGACGAGATATAGGCGTACCGAAACGGGTCCTTGGTGTTTCAAAACGGTCAAATCTCGTTGACCACGAGAAGTTGACCGTTAGGGTCGTTTCGATACGGGTCACCCTTGTTTCGAAACGGTCTCCCTATGGTTGACCCTGGCCTGTTGACTAAGTCAAGGCGTATCGAAACACCCTAAGGGCGTTTCGATACAGCCTGCTGTAAAGGGCTAAAATGAGCTGTTTATTGTATCGTTTTGATTGGTCGATGTTAAATTGTTTGTATTTTCCGCTGTTGTGCTTCACATAAGATTTAATTATGCCTATAGACAAGATAAAGTTAAAAGGAAATTTCATGGGTCGTTAACCGAGGGGAACCTTAACGGGTTTCGCTTCGGTTTTCCCCGTGTGGCCCACTCGGACCGGTCATCCGACCAGACCAGGATGAGGGGGTTACAGTCAACCAATCGGTGCTTGACACGTGACATTAATTTTTTTAATGGAAATACTCAAAATTTTCAAATTATTATAAAATCATAAAATTTACAAACTTCACAAAATAGTCCTTAAATCCCTAAAAATTCCCAAACTTCCGCCGTCGACTACCGCCGCTTCTTCCGTCGCTGACCACACCCACTTGGTCACCAGACCAAGACGACAATTTCCCCTAACACGGTGTCGCCGAAAACGCCCAATGGCGTGCAACCGAACATCAATCACGAATGTGGATTTCATGTTTGACGTTTGGTTGCATGTCGTTGGGCGTTTCTGACGACGATGTGTTGAGAAAAATAATCGGCTTGGTCCGACGACCAAGTGGGTGCAGTCAGCGACGACAACTGGCGGCGAAAGCGGCGGCGGAATTTTGAGAATTTTTATGGATTTAGAGACTGTTTTGTGAAGCTTGTAAAATTTTGAAATTTTATAATAATTTGAAAGTTCTAAGTAGTTTCCATTAAGAAATAAAATTAATGCTACGTGTCAAGTACCGATTGGTTGACAATTTTTTTAACACCCATTTACTAGTCGAGCACCTAAAATTATAACTATGGTAAATTTGGGTACCTATTTTTACAAAAAACACTTTAAACACCTAAATTATTTTAAGAAGTAATATTTTTTACTAATATTTTAAATTTAATATTAATACAAATGATTTTATTTTATTTTAAAATCATTTTTTAATTTAATACTAATAAAAAATGACATGTCATGTTACAATAATATTAAAAACAATTCAGAGTGGAAAAAAATAAGAAAAATTTGAAAGTTTAGTTATTAAATAGGAGCAATTGGAGCACCTAAATTTAAAAAAAGGGTATATTTGGGCATCTATTTTTCATTCAAGCCTTTATAATATTATTGTACTAATTGATTGTAAAGTTTTAGAGTTGAAAAATGAATTTTTAAAAACTCAAGGGTGAAATTATAAAGAAACATTTTCATTAGTGACTATAATGTTTATTTCTTTTAAATTTGGAAGCAAAAATGTACATGAGATAAACTTTAATGGCCATTGCAATAATTTACTCTTATTTTTTCATTGCCAGGTCAACAATCTGTCAGTGTTTAACGGCAACAAACGACTGAGTGATCAAAAGTTTACGCTCTAAAAACGTAAGTGACCTTACTGGTCGTTTTTTAAAATCGGTAACCAACTATGTACTGGAGTAAAACATAAGTGACTATTCCTGTAGTTAACCCTATAATATATTCTGGAACTGCTGTTTTTAACTTCTTGCAATCTTTACAAGTAATATAAATGGCAAACTATGGGAATGATCACTTATGTTTAGGGTTTGTACATTTTTAGTCAACGGATTTTAAATTCGGCCATTATTGTCACTTACGTTTTCGATCTGTAAACTTATGATCACTGAGACGTTTGTTGCCGTTAAAGGCTAATCCGTCACAATAAAAAGAAGGATAAATTACCTAGATAGTTCCTAAACTATTACTTTACTCCTATTTTGGCCACCAAAATAAAAACAATTTGTATAATTACACATTTAATCCTCCATATTTACAATTTTTTTTATTTCTTCTCCCCTCTACCATCTTCTATATTCTTCTTCATCTAACCAGGAGCAGAATTAGAAATTTGTAAAGGAGGAGACCAGAATGAAACTAAAAAAATTGAGGGGGTCAAAATAAAATTTTTAAAAAATTGAAGGATTACATCACTAATTTACCCTTTTCTAAAGAAATGATATGTTATTACTATTGAACGTAACAAGTTGGCAAGGGCCACATCCCCGTTAACCCCTAAGATGTTTCGCCCATGCATCTAACCCCATCCCTAATTTTCTACTATATTAATCCTCGATTCACACCATTCCAATAGTATACCCTTAATTTTATTCAATAATGAAGGATATTCATTTATTTTGAATCAACGAAAAGTCAAGATTCAATCGATTAGGACTACTGTCCCTCTAATTTCCGAAATAAAGAACAATACCCTATGGTGTATTTAAATATTTTAAAGTAATAACAAGGATATAATGTAAACATAAAATTACAATGCATGATCGGAAACAAATTATCTAAACCAAGGATGAAATGGATGTAAATTAATTGCACAAATTAAAGCAGGGTTAGATTTAAATTAATGATAGAATTGCAATAAAGCAAAATTTAAAGGTATAATTAAAAGTACATGAAATTAGATAACAAAGCAAAATAGGACTAAATTAAAAGAAAATGAAATTACAAGGCAGAAGTTAAAGCAAAACATAATAATCAATCAAATAAGAATGGGGATTAATATTTACCATCTAGTCCAAAAAGTATACGACGTGAATCGTGGATTAGTATAGTAGAAAATCAGGAATTGGGTTAGATGAAGAAGAATATGGAAGATGGTAGAGGGGAGAAGAAATAAAAAATGTAAATATAGAAGATTAAATGTGTAATTATAAAAATTATTTTTATTTCGGTGGTCAAAATGGGAGTGAAGGACTTATCTAGGTAATTTATCATTCTTTTTACTGTGCAAGATCAGCCTCACGTTAACGTTTAACGACAACAAACGTCTCAAGTCGGAAATGTAAGTGACCATAACGGTCGAATTTAGAAATCGGTGACCAAAACTGTACAAACCCTAAACATAAGTGACCACTCCAGTAGTTTACCCTAAAATAAATTAAATTATGTATAATTGAACACAAGGTTAAATAAATTTAAATACAACTTATTTAGGTTAAAATTATTTATTAAATAAATTTTACTAATAAATAATGCTTTAGGTTATTTTTAAATGTATCGTGTTAGTTTGCACATATTACTTGTCATAATAATTGTATGTTAAACTACTAAAACTTGTTGTAATATCTTATAATGAGTTAATTGCCATTGCATTTAGAAATTAAAATTTTAGACTTTAAGATTGGCATGTAATCAGGGACGGAGCCACAGCTCCCATGGGTGGGGCTGTGGCCCCCCCGGTAGGGGAGAAATTTTTTTTTTACCTTTTAATTTCTTATATTTTTTAAAATTTTTTTGGATAATTGTGAATTTGCCCCTCCCAGCTTTCAAAATTTATGTTTTGCCCCCCCTAACTTCAAATCCTAGCTCCGTCCCTGCATGTAATTAACTTAAAAATTTGTTATGATGCTATTTATATTCACAATATTATGATTTGTTGATCTAGGGAGACACAATAAACATTATGTTATTAAAATATAGAAAACTTGTGCTAGAGATGCCCATCTGACTCTAGCAAAAAAAGAAATGATGATAATTGATTACTAAAGGTGCCCATCTGATTCTAGTTTTAAATTATTAAAAGTTGTTAGAGGTGCTCATTTGGCTTTAGCCGAAAAAGAAAGAATAAAGAATTTGCTAGAGGTGCATAATTAGCTCTATCTGAATGAATTGTCTCAACAATATAATAAAAACTGAGGTTTACTTGAAATAATGTTGATTGACTTGTACACAACTCTGCACACACATTCTCATTAGCATTGTAATTTATTTTTAGTAACTTTCTGTGCTTTCCGAAGGTTGAAAGGTAATCAATTCTTTGTTGCCACAGTTCTGAGGATTGAAGTCAGATTTGAAACATGTTTTTGTGAACTGTGGTAACTGCCTTAACAAGTAATTGTTAGTTTTTGTATTGCTTGAGGGCAATCCATAGTTTGAGTTTGGGGGTGTGTTAAGTGTGGAAAAGTACAATATTTTATGCCTTTTAACTCATATTATTGTTTAGATTTAGGCCCATTTAGTTGTATTTGTAGTAATTCATGCATAAGTTCGTAGTCCTTCCATTTATTGAGCTTGATCTTGTGTTTTACTATTTTTGTGGAAACAACATTGTTGTTTTGTTTCTTTTTTTTTTGTGCGGGACGAGTTGTCGAGCCACTTGTCGAAGGTTTTTATGGCAAGTCGCGATAAAGCCATTATTTTCAAGATTTACCCAATCACTTTAGATAATTAGCCAAATTCAAATTCAAAGGCTGCGACAGATATAGATAAAATCTCACCAGTTTCAATTCTAATAGGGATTTTATCTTTTTTCTATATCAAAGGCATCACATCAACACAAAGGGTGGAGATTGGAGGAGACAAATTGAAAAAAAAAAGATTGTGAGGATCCTTTAACGCATATTGGATGAGTTCATTTTTCTATTTATTTTTCCTTTGTATCTTGCGATTAATTAATGTTTGGGTTTTATTCATTGTTATTGCCGTGACCTTTTCAAGCTCGACATAAAAAATAATGGAGTTGCCATCATTCTTTTTCGAGGCGTGACTAGATAACCTAAAAACGAGTTATTTTAATAAAAATATTTTATTTTATTAAAACACAAATTTTAGTATGTGAAAACAGAAAAACGGGTTCGGGAGTCAGTTAAGCGTGGGAAAGGGTGAACATCCTCACAGTGCCAAAAGATTGTTACCTAGCCAATTACAAGTTTTCTTAATGTCGAAATTTAAAAGTTCATGTAAAATTTAAATTATTATCCATTTTGTGAATGTGAATCCATTTTAACGGCTCCACCATTCGAAAAGTAAACAAATAATCATCGCCAACACTTCTGACCCTAACCCACTTTACCCCGTTTAGTGGAACACCGCATTAGCAATTTATATGTTTGAGAAGCATAACGATCAAAATAAATGATAAGGCATACAAAAAGAGGACACAAATATTAAATAAAATGCCACACCAAAAATGCAATTTTTAGTAAATGAAAATAATATAAACTTACCGTGAATAATATGTAAATACAACAAATAATGATATAAAATATGATAGATAATATAAAAAAGGCTATACATAAATATATTAGAATATGAGTTAGGATCCACTTACACAGAATGTAAAACTAATAGTTTTACATGTTTTTTAGATCGTTAGATGGGAGAAATTGATTGATAAGATTAACTCTTTACTTTTTTTTCTAAGTGATAATCTTCACATAATCTACTTTTAATCTCAGACATTTGTTTTACCTATCTAACGATCCAAAAAACGTGTAAAAGTTAAAAGCTCTTACACTGTGTAACTAGATCCTATCTCTTAGAATACTTGATATGCAAATATACTACTATAAATAAGTTATATATGTATATGTATAAATAAGGTAAAACAAAGTTAATTAAAATGTATATGAAAAGAACATATATATATATTACCATACACGATAATTTGTTATTATAATATCATTATTATTGATCTGATATGCTCTTTGTGGCACGCTTGCTTTTGCTCTCTGTGGCATGTCTTATCTTTTTCTTTGATCCTTGTTTCTTCTTCTTTTCTACTGTGTGGTCTCTCTCTGGATCTTAGGTTGCTTTAACTATGGCGAATGTAGCAGAGGATCTTGCGAATCTCGCGATTGATGATAGCGAAGATGTCCCTCTGGAAATGGAAAATAGTCATCAGGAGCAAACAATACAATATACTTTCTGCTTAGTGGGGTCGTTCTTGACCACTAGTGTTGTTAATTTTTAGGCGATGCGGTCGACTCTAGAAAATGTTTGGCGTCCGATTGGTGGTGTTTCCATCTCTAATCTTGGTGAGGCTCGATATCTATTTCGACTCTATAATCAGGTAGATGTGGATAGGATTGCGAATGATGGTCCATGGTATTTTAATAATCATCTACTTATTCTACATCAACTTATGTTGGGTGATGAGCCTTTGTGTGTTCCTTTGTTTCATGTTGATTTTTGGGAACTAGTTTTGGATGTTCCCCACGGTTTTGTTTCATCAGTGGTGGCGGCGCAATTGGGGAACTTTCTTGGTTCTTTTATCGAGTATGATACGTCGATGGTCTCTTTGGGTTACATGTGTATAATGAGAATTTGGGTTAAACTGGATGTGTGCAAGTCATTGAAAAGGAGGAAGAAGATTGCCGACCGTCATGGAGTGAGCGTTTACGTCCGCTTTCAGTATGAGAAATTGAAGCCTTTTTGCTTCCTATGTGGGAAATTGGGACATGGCTTTGCGTTTTGCCCGTTGCGTATCATGCCCAATGCTAGTGAGCTAGAATGTTGTTGGGACAGTTCTTTGCAAGCTCCGACAAGATGTGGAGTGCAAATCTCCAGTCCCTGGCTGCGAGAAGATGATGGCGTAATTAGGGGGGATAGGGTTCATGCTGGCACCAGGATTTCGGGATTGCCACAGGCTGTTGTGCAATCTAAGGGAGGGTTTTTGGGTGGTAATTCAACAAATGTCCTGCAGAAAAATCAAATTAACAAAGGAAACTCTATTTCCCAAGATGGCATATCTGATGGACTGATTGGTTGTATGGTTGGATGTGGGCCTAGTGGGCCTGTTATTGGTGGTTTTGATCTTGAAATGACCATTGCAGCAGAGGATAACCCAATAGAAAATTTGGATGGGCTTAAGAGGCAACAAACCCATCTTCAAGCTTCAATAGTTTCTGACTCTATGGATTCGGTTGAAGTTAATCACTGTTTATCGGCAGGTCCTGTTAAGCAGGCCAGCCGACAACCATGAAACTTATTAGCTGGAATGTCCGTGGTTTGGGGAAACCCTAGACAGTAAGACGGCTTCAGCGGAAGATGAAAGAAGCCGACCCGATGGTTGTTGTTTTTAATTGAAACTAAGTTAAGTCGCGTTAAAATGGAGAGAGTTCATCGTAAGTGTGGTTATTTGTGTGGGGTTGATGTTGAATCGCAAGGTCGTAGTTGTGGCCTCTTTTTAGCTTGGAAACCGGATTGTAACGTTGCTCTCCGATCATACTCTAATAGACATATTGATGTCATTATTACTAATGATGATGGTTCTAGTTGGCAATGCACCAGGTTCTATGGTGCTCCTGAAACATTTTTACGTGATGAAGCTTGGAATGTCCTTAGAAGTTTGGACGATTCCCAGGGGTGTCTGTGGTTGGTTATTGGTGACTTTAACGAGATTCCTCTAGCATCAGAAAAACGAGGGGCCAAGTAAGAAGTGAAAGGGAAATGAATAGTTTCCGGAATGCTTTGGAGGATCGTTCCTTGTCTGACATTGGTTATAAGGGGAGATGGTACACTTGGCAAAAAGAAGTCAGTTCTGCTGCCCATGTGCGTGAAAGACTTGATCGAGGGGTTGCGAATGGTGAGTGGTGGGAGATGTTTCTGAATTTTTCTCTTACTCACTTGTCTCATACTTTTTGTGATCATTGCCCATTATTGTTGGATACCAACTTTCAAGCTCACTAGCCAAAAAATCACATGTTCCGTTTTGAAGCTGCTTGGCTAATGGAAGAATCATGTATGAATGAAGTTAAGCGGCTCTGGGAAAGTTCATTTGGAAGTGTTTCGGTCAGATTACAAGCGGTTGGGAGTGGCCTTGACATGTGGTTTTCAGAACTACGGAGGAGGAAGAATTTTTCCATCACTTCCCTAGAGAAGAAGCTTCATGATTTGCTGGAAATGGATCTTTCTGATGATGTTTTGGGTGATATTATAGAATCAAAACTTTTGCTGAATATGGAGTATGATAAAGCTGAACTCTATTGGGAGCAAAGGGCTCGTTCAAACTGGATGAAGAATGGTGACAGAAATACAACATTTTTCACCGTTCTGCCACACCGCGTAAGCGTAAGAATAGAATCACTTCTTTGTTGGATGATACGGAAACAAGGTGTGCCTCTGATCATGAGATGGCTGAGGTTTCCCATGGGTATTTTCAGAATCTATTCAGCTCGAAAGGGATAAAAGACCCAGGAAGAATTCTGCAAGGGATTGTGCCGTGCATTACTTCTAAGATGAACCAGGTTCTTTGTGCTGAGTTTGATCCGTCCGAGGTGTATCAGGCGTTGAAGAAAATGATCCCTCTTAAAGCAGCGGGTAATGATGGTTTTGGTGCCCTGTTCTATCAAAGATTCTGGGATCTTGTTAGATCGGATGTATCCGATTATTGTATTGGGCTTCTAAATGGGTCTTTTCCGATGGAGAGTGTGAATTGTACCAATATAGTGCTAGTTCTGAAAACTAATAATCCGAGTTCAATGCTACATTACCGGCCTATCAGCCTTTGCAATGTACTTTATAAGTTAGCTTCCAAAGTGCTAGTTCTACGTTTTCAGAAAGTTCTCCATATTTGTATTGATGAGGCACAAAGCGCATTCGTTCCAGGACGCCTAATAAGTGATAACATCATAGTTGCCTATGAGATGTTACACTCATTCAAGAAGAAGAGAGCGGGGGCTATTGATCATCTTGCACACAAGTTAGATATGAGTAAGGCCTATGATAGAGTTGAGTGGTCCTACATTCTGAAATTCTTAGACCGACTGGGCTTTGACCAACATTGGGTGGATATTATATATCGATGTATCTCAACTGTGTCGTATTCGGTTGTGCTGAATGGAAAGGCTGGTTTGCCATTTTTTCCTTCACAGAGCTTACGTCAATGGGACCAGCTAAGCCCATATCTTTATTTAATTTGTGCAGAGGGCCTATCTTCTCTTCTCCGACAATCTTTATCGTTTGGTCGCTTATCTGGGTCTTGAATTAATCGGTATGCACCATCTTTGACTCATCTTTTTTGGCCGATGACAATATTATTTTTGGTAAAGCTGTTTATGATGAAGCGTTGGAAATAAAAGCTCTTCTGTGTGAATATTCAGAGTGTTCAGGGCAACTGATTAATTTTGATAAGTCTGGGATCTTTTTCAGTTCTAATGTTCCCTCGAATGTTATGGAGGAGCTAAAAGATGTCTTTGGAGTTATCAACTGCACAAATCTTGAGAGGTATTTGGGCTTGCCAGCTATTGTGTGCAGGAATAAATGAAAAGCATTTGCCAATCTTAGAGATAGGATGAATAGCCACACTATGTCATGGAGCATTCGGCCCCTATCGCAAGGTGGGAAGTTAGTCTTCATTAAAAGTGTGCTCCAAGCAATTCCCATGTATGTGATGAGTGTTTTTTTATTGTCGATGGCCATTTGTTGGGAGTTAGAGAATATTATGGCAAAATTTTGGTGGCAAAAATCAGAAATGAGGAGAGGGATGCACTGGTGTACTTGGGACCAACTTTGTCTCTTGAAGGAGGACGGAGGCCTTGGCTTTCGGGATCTTGCAAAGGTCAATATATCCCTCCTAGCTAAGCAAGGTTGGTGTGTGATTACCAATCCTTCAAGCCTTGTCAGCCGTGTCTTAAGGGATAAATATTACACTTCTTCCAATTTTTTGAGCTCACAATTAAGTTCGCAATCCTCGTTTATATGGAGGAGCCTTTGGAGCACGAAGGGCTTATTAAATATGGGTTTGCGATGGAAGGTGGGTTCTGGGACATCGATTAACATTTGGAATGATTATTGGCTTCTAGGGAACACTCTTAAGAAGGTTACATCTCCAGTCAACTTGGGAGTTTCTCGAGTGGCTGACCTTTTTTCTAATGGTTTAAGGGAATGGAACCTAGAGCTGCTGCATTCATTGTTTCAACATGCAGAAGTTCGTGTTATCTCAAGTATCCTGTTATCCTCCTTCTACCAAGAGGATGTACTAGTTTGGACAGGGGAACACTCACGAGTTTACACAGTTAGAAGCGGCTACAAATTACTTATTAGTCAACCAGATCTTGATCCTACAGTGAAATCTTTCTATCGACACCTCTGGAGTTTAAATTGTCTAGAAAAGGTTAAGATTCAAGTTTGGAAATTTGTGAAGAATTATGTGCCCACAAGGAGTAACCTCCATTATACGAGGTTAGTCTCTAATCCTAATTGCTTATGGTGTCCGAATGTAGTAGAAAATAGCCTACATATTGTCTGCCATTGTACTAATGCTAAAGAGGTTCACTCTCTTTCTATGAGTGGTTGTCATGGCTATTCATGAATGTGTCAAGATCGAAGCATGAAGAGGTTTTAATTTCAGTTTGGGCATTATGGTTTGCTAGAAATAAAAGGCTACATGAGAATGCTCTACAAAGGAAGGAGGAAATTATTATCTTTATTAAAGCCTACTACTCTGAGTACTCAATTTTCTCTACTAGGACTCAGAGTTCTCTGAGTAATCCTGTGTCTTCTTGGAAGCCACCATTGGAAGGCTTTGTCAAAACCATTTTCGATGCTTGTTTCAATTCGGACTTGTCTGAATCTTCCTCTGGTGTTGTTATTCGTAATAACTACGGTGAAGTTATGGGTGCGTGCTCCCGGAAAACATCTCGAGTCCCCTCTCCGTTTGCTGCAGAGGCATATGCTACAATTCTCGCTGTAGAATTCACAATAGAAATGGGTTTCAATAAGGCAATTATATAGGGTGATGCTTTAGCTGTTATAAAGAAACTCAAGAGCGTCGCATATGATTTTTCTGAAATTAGTGCTCTAATTTGGGAGGCAAGGCATAAGGCGAATCAGCTCCAAAATTGTGAATTCGAGTTTACGCCCCGAAGCTGCAATCGCGTTTCCCATTCAATTGCGAAGCTTGGTGCTGAAACATCCTCCGATAATTACTGGGTTGAAGAAGTCCCTCTGGAAGCTAGGGCGTTCGTCACGTTGGATGGAAGATTTCAAAACCCTCTATGACCGTTGGGGTTCTGTTGAAATTCTCGTGGGGTTTAATCGTGTTCAAAGCAACCCCTTTTATCCTCGGCTTTGATTATAGACTTCTCACATGCTCCTTGTTAGCCTGAAGGGTTACGCCTAAGGATCGTGACCGGCCTGGGTTCTTTTGCTTCTGTGTTTTCTTTTCTTTTGTTATTTGTGCTAGGTTTGTTTCCTATCTTTATCTTTTATTTGGTATTTTGTCGGTTTGTACGGGGATATCTCTTTTTGGTTTTAATAAACTATTTCCAGCCGATATTACAGTTAAAAAAATAGAAATATTACCATACATATAAATATAATATAAAAAATTACGATACGTATTTACACATATATATCTTGAAGAAATAAAAACCGATATGTACACATGCATTAAATTTATGACATAATATGAAAAGTCAAATAAATAAAAAAGCTAATACATGAGTTTAAGAAAGCAAAATTAACGGGGAAAAAGAAGATGCAAAATCAAAAAGAAATAAAACGAAAAGACCAAATTGAATAACCTTGAAAACTAGAGGGATGTCGGATAAAAATAAGGTTGGGCAGAGGGGTTTAATGAATGCAATTAGTATTTTGTTTTAAAACACATGTTTATAAAACCCAATTTTATAAACACCCTTCATAATTCTTCTTTTAAAATTGGGTAAACTACACAGATGATGTCAATTTGACCACTATACCTTTAATTTTGGCAATTTTAGCACATAACTATTTAATTGGTTCCAATCAAGCCACCAACCATTTAAAAATAGTGTCTGTTAAATAAAACTAGTATAATTACACATTTAGTCCCCATTATTTACACAATCTATCAATTTGGTCCTAATTTTAATTTAATAAAATAAATTAATTATTCAATTAGGTGGTGAAATATTGGAGGACGTTAATTATTTTTATTTTATTTAATTAATTAATTTAACGATAACACGTGTCACATGATTGGAGAAGGAAAAATAGAAGCAAAGAAAATGGCCCTGGGCAAATTTGAACTAGGATCACTGGAGTTAGGGGTGTTCAAAAATACCAAAACCGGTTGACCCGACCGGGTACCCGACCCGACCCGACCCGATAATTTTTAATATATATTTTATATTTTAAATTATATTTTTATTTTATGTTTCTTAATATTTTTACTCTAAAACTAAATTCAAATCCCTAAATTCTTTCTATGTTTGTATTATATACTTTTAAGTTTTATGTTTAAAACTTTTTAAAAATATTTTTGTGTTTAATATGTATTTTTTTTATAAAATTTTAGAATTAGAAAAATAAAAATATATAAATCGGGTAAACCGGGTACTCGGATGAACCGGACAACTGTTTTTCGGGTACCCGAAAACCGGGTACCCGACAATGAACACCACTGGAGTGCAAGTGGTGTGTGCTTGCTACTAGGCCAAGCATATTTTGTAATATGAAGTTCAACATTTAATATATGTCTTAGATGATTGTTAATGCCTGAAAAAATGAAGGAAATGTGGTTTTAGGGAAGTCGAACATGACATACTTATGATGCATAAAAACATCTAACACAATTAAATAAATCTAATAATTAAATTAAAGTTAAAAATATTTTGTATATATTTTAAATTATAGTTGGTGAACGGTTTAAAATAAAGAATTTAAAATTATATTAAATTCATTTAGCGAATCCAAACTTACGAACATAATTTAAAATTACATTTTTTTGATCAAGTATGATTTCATTAATGCGAAAACCATGCAAAATTATCCGCGTGTGCCTTGTTTAAAACCTCCCTACACCTAAGTGGAGAAAAATAGTACACCACATGGATAAACAAAAATAAGATACAGAACAAAAAAAAAACTCATAACCATAACTCCAATCCCACACGCTAGGCAACACAACCCCCAAGAACAAAGGGAGAACCGATCCACCAGCACAAAACCCCCTACCAGCCACAAGCTGCAAACACAAAAACCAGACTATGCCCAGGCTATACTCGACCATAACCACCAAACAATCCCAACACAAAGCATCATTAAGTCACACAAAACCAAGAGGTCCTATCAACGTCTCCCTTGGCTAGAGCATCCGCCAAACCATTGGCCTCACGGTGAATATTGACAAAAAAAATATTGGGCAGCACACGGCACGCTGCATGGATTTGCCGAAAACAGCTCTATAAACGCCATAGCCTTTTCTCAAAATGAAGCACTTACAACACATCCACCATGGAATCCGATTCAATAATTATTGGCGACGCCGAAGACCAAGACAAATTCACCAACATATCCAGAGCATACGCAATCGCCCGAATCTATACCTGATTCAAATCCATAACACCAAACAGCCTTGAGAACATAGGCAACACACGCCCCCCAGCATCACGAAGCACACCCCCACATCCCGCCAAACCCGGTTTCCCCCTTACCGATCCATCCACATTGAATTTAAGAGAGCCTACCATCGGAGGTAACCATGCCACCCTTCGTCGAACCAAATCACAAGCAGCCTTTGGGATGCAATTCAATGGACACAACCACCATTCTGCCTCAGAGATAAAACTATCACACTTTACAACTTTAATCTAATACATAGACCTCAATTTAATTAAAAAGAATATTTCACTAACCACAAGCCGTTTCTTGTTGAATATCAGCTCATTGCGCGCTAACCACAGTGACCAAAGTAGAGACGCTTAACTAACAACCTACCAATTTCGATGTTCACCATGAAAACTACCCAAATATGCTTGGAGCAAGAAATCATGTACCGTTCAATATTTAGAGACACAACCTAGCACTGTCGCCAAAGCTGTCATAACATCATCACTCACCCCAATTTCATACAAGCAAGATTTAGAGAAATTTATCTGAAGACCCGATCAATATTGGAAACACAATAAAACTCGTTTTAAATTTCACACCTCCTTCATGGAACCACTCAAGAATAACAATGTATCATCCGCAAACTGGAGATGAGAAATGATCAAATTATCGACAACATGGACCCCCTTGAATATAACCATTTTCCTCGGCCATGACCAAAAAATGATGAAGCACATCTGCTACCACCACAAACAATAAGGGCGATATCAGATCACCTTGTCTCAAGCCCCGTTCCATCCCAAATTCACTGTTGGGTTTGAAGAACGCTCGAATAGATCACCGAAACTGTCAAGAAGGGTTGTAAATGTTTAGTGGTTGAATTGGCTAAAATCGAAATAAAGGTAGACAAGTGACACAATGATTTTAGAGTGGTTCAAGCTATTAACTAAGCACCTACATCCACTACCTTATCACATCACTAAGGATTTCCCAATTCATTCAACAATGAATTCGTCCCCTTTTCCCGGTTTAAGAGGAAACCGTTACAACCCTATCTTTTGGACTTGGCTAAGATAGAACCAACTCTAATTTTTGTCTAAGATTAAACTAGAACCTCTCCTTTTACAAGAGATTAATTTGGGTAAACTTAATACCTCACAAGGTGAGTGTTTACACAACTTAAGCTCACAAGAGTACAAGGATTTACAATTTAGCACTCTCTCTAAAGACTATGTACAAGAGAATAGTAAAATAAAGATTTAGACTCTAATTCTCTTGATCATGTTGCTTGGATGTAGTCTCTAACCTTCTTCAAGTGTTCCAGCCTTCAATTTATAGTCCAAATTGAGTTTATGGCCATTACTAGCCGTTGGGGATGTTTTGGAGCCGTTGGAGACTTTATTTCTCACCATAAATGTAGTTCTACAGCCTACTGTATCGGTACACGTGGAGGCGTATCGGTACACCCTTCTTTAGAACTAACTGTTGGGCTCTTTGTCAGTCTATACGTATCGATACGCTTGAGGGCGTATCGGTACAGTATGTCATTTAAAAGACCGTTGGGAAATAGCCGTTGGGGTGGTTAAAATAGGGATCAATACGCCTAATGTGCGTATCCAAATGACCCATGTCTGCATCGATACTGTCTCACCCGTATCGGTACAAGTTTTGGCAGATTCAAAACTTGGGCAAAAGCGTATCGATACGGGGTATACCTTATCGGTACGGGCTAGTTGAAAATCCAATTTTGACTACTTTAAAGCATTTAAAACTTTGCCAAAAACCTTTTAAAAAGCATCAAACTTATTTTCAAGTTGTTTGGACTTAAAGACACGTTTTAAATTCTTTTCAAATTAGTCCAAAACAATTTTCAATTATTATATCAAAACATTAGTTCTACATTCACTCATTGTGAAACCATTAACTAGCATTGCAAGTCTAGCTGACTCTACACACGAACGAATCCACATTCACCATCTATCACCACATCCCATCTTACTTAACATCGAATCCAAAAATTCTAATTAATACAATCATACACCTTAACAAAATCTAATTGCAACAAGATTCCCCCACGACCACCCCTTGTTGTCTGAAGCGAATGCACAACCTCATTAACCAAAAGAATACTATCAACCATTTGACAACCTCTAATGAAAGTCGACTGCAAATCACTAATCAAATAACCAGCCACCTCTTGAAAACGCTCAACAAGCACATTTGCCAATATTTTGTAAACTGAGTTAAACAAACAAGTAGGTCTAAACTCATTTAATCTTGTCGGATTCTCTTTCTTTGGAATAAGAACTAAAAACGATGATTTGAAACCCTTTGGAAATTGTCCCGTCCTGTAAAAATCAACAAACACCCTCATCACATCCCCTTTGAGAAACGACCAACACCATTTATAAAACTCAAATGTGAAACCATTAGGGCCAGGTGCCTTTGTCACAACTCGACACCGCCCTCCATACCATCCTTCACAAACTCAAGATCCAAAGTCTCGCGCTGTAACTCGCTAAGAACCTCAAACCAAAACTTAACATCAAAGGAACCAGCACAACTTGGTTGAGCAAAATGTTTCTTAAAAAAACTCGATATAAAATGCCTCAACGCCTTCGGATTAGTAACCCACCGATCCCGAATCTACAACCCATTAATCTTATTTATCATACCTTGAATCTTAGCAGAACGTTGAAAATACAAAGTGTTTCTATCACCATATGCGAGCCATAACTTACATGATTTCTATCTCCAAATTGATTCACTAAATCTGTTCAATCTCCATAGCTCAAAATTTAATCGTCGATGCTCTTCATCACAACCATCAACTGCCTCCCCACAACTAACTCTTGTGTCCAAATCCTGAATCAACAACGAAGTCGACTCGATTTGGTTATCAATGCTGCCAAACGAAGTCTTGTTCTAGACACGTAAAAAATGTTTAAGAACGCGCAACCTATCCAACAAACATAATAGCCTCCCATTTTCTTGCACAGCCTCCAGTTTATTCCATTCCGTCTCTATCAAAGAGATATATGCCCTCTTTTCCAACCAACAATTTTTTTAGACTTGATACACTTGATTTCCTTTAACCGATTTAGTTAGCCAAGAGGTGGAGAAGTTGGATTTTTTGGTGAGTGAGGTGTGGAAGCTAAAAGATAAAAGACACGATAATTTAGAATGGTTCGACCTTCTAACAAGCACCTACATCCACTACCTTAGCTTCTCACTAAGGATTTCACAACCAATTCACTAATTGATTCGTCCCCTTTTCTAGGCTTAGGAGGAAACCGTTACAACGATCAAAGCTTTCTAGCCCAAGGCTTGATCAAACTCTCTCTACAAGAGATAAAGATAAGCAAACTAGAAATCCCTCTTACAAGGTTGATGTTTGCACACTAAAGCACTCACCTAAACCTAAACACTTGAGAAAATTTGACAATTTAGGCTCACAAGTGTTGTCTATACAAAGAATGAATAATTAAAGCCCTAAGACAAATTTCTAATCATATGGTTGTTGACAATTGAAGCATTAGTCTTCCCTTGATGCTTGGAGGCCCCTTTTGTACTCCCAATTGAGTTTGTAGTCATTAAGGACCATTGGGATTGAATTAGAGCCGTTGGAGACTTTATTTCCCTCATTAATTGCAGTTTTGGAGCTGTCCGTATCAGAACACGCGAGGCCGTATTGGAGCGGCCTTCTTCAGAACTAGTTGTTGAAGTCTGATGCAGCATGCCGTATCGAAACACCTAGAGCTGTATCGCAACACCTGTATCGAAACGCTTTGTGCTGTATCGAAACGTCCTACAATTCAAATGACCGTTGGGAAATAGCCGTTGGGGGTTTTAGCCGTTGGGGTTATATGCCACGTAGGCGTATCAAAACACCAAAGGGTGTTTCGAAACAACCCCTATTTGTATCGAAACAGGTAAGCCCTGTATCAAAACGGATTATGGCAGTTTCATAACGTATCGATACATATTGTGCTTGTATCGAAACGAGTACATTAAAAGCACTAGTTTGGCTACTTAAAAATGTTTCAAACATTGCCAAAACCTTTTGAAAACACCTCAAACTTATTTTCAAGTTGTTTTGACTAAAAGCACGTTTTAAATTCTTTTCAATTTAGTCCAAAACATTTTTCAATTATTATATCAAAACATATATTTATACAATCTCCCCCTTTTTGATATAATAAAACCAACTTGAAAAATTGTTTGAGATTCTCCCCCTTAGTATTTAAAAATTTTGAATAAGAGATTTTAATAATTAAATGAAGTTAATGCTCCCCCTTATTCACTTGAAAATCAGTGTTTCAAACCATTTCTTCCTCTTTTTGTTATATTAAAAAGAATTTAAAAGAGATTAAGCTCAAAATAACATAGAAGGTTTAAAATATTTGACACAATTAAAAATTTTGGTTTTAAAATTGGCTCCCCCTTACTTAAAGCACCAAATATTGTTAGTCCAACAATATGATAATCTAGTTGTATAGAAAAGTAATCTAATTAAAAACAAAAACAACTAGAAATTTTACCAACACTTGAACTTCAAGGGAGGATGTGAAGCATTCCTTCTTCAAGTGTTCTTCTTTGTATGTATGGGGCTCCCCCTCAAATTTGGACTTGTTGATCACTCTCCATCACACCTAATCATAAGACAATCAAGTAATTTTTGGTTTCCAAATTGCTTTAGATCCATAGACGTTAGTGGCACAAAATTTAGTCCCCTTAGGAATCCATTTTTCAATTTCATCCTCTTTAGTTGAAGTACTTAGTCCCTTTGAGACCTAAATATTTCTAAAAACTTTTCCATTCAAAAATCTAAGGGCACTAGAATGTCTTTGATAAAAATTTGATTTTTTTTCAAGTTCTTTGGAAATCAAATATTTTTCTTTTTGAACTTTATGAAGAAAATTTTGTAAATCAACACATTTTTGCTCAAACTCATTGAGTTTTGCTTCAAGTTCAATTTTGGTTTTAGAAATCAAATCATTTTGAATTTTGAAATTTGAAACAACTTTCTTGTTTTTCAAAATGTGATTTTTAAACTCTAAAACCAAATCATCTAGGCATCTTGTAATTCATCAAAAGAATGGACATGAGGTAGATGAATTAGAAGTTACCCTTGAATCTTCTTGGATGGCCATAAGGCAAAGGTTGGCTTGTTCATTGTCGGTGGAGTCTTCATCACTCCATGTAGCCACATATGCCTTCTTCTTATGGCTTGAAGTGCTTGCCCTCTTCTTTTTTATCGTTTCACGTTCGAATTCTTTCATTGTTTTCTTCATGAATGAGGCACACTTTTTGAAGAGATGAACTATCTCTTCTTCTTCACCCTTGTTCTCACTTGTATCAACATGGTTGCACTTAGAGGATTTAACAACAATGACATTGACATCAATGCCTTGCTTCTTGATCTTCTTCTTCTTCTCCTTCTTCAAAGGTAGAGACATCATCTCATGGGTAAGAAGAGATCCGATTAGCTCATCAAGCTTGAGCTTCTTCAAGTCTTTGGCTTCAATGATAGCCGTCTTCTTTGAATCCCATGATTCAGGAAGTGAATAGATTACCATCTTCCGACGAGTTTCTCTTCTGAAATCTCCTCTCCAAAACCTTTGGTTTGATTGAGGATTGTTGAGAATCAGTCGAACATCCTCTTGATGTCTTCATCCAGGTCCATCTTGAAGTTCTCATACTCTAAGTTGAGAAGACCAATCTTGGTCTCCTTAACTTCGTTGGTTCCCTCGTATGTGACTTCAAGCTTGTCCCAAACTTTCTTGGCATCTTCCCAAGAAGACATCTTCTCATAGATGTTGGGGCTAAATGCACAAAAGAGAATGTGCAAAGCCTTGCAATTTTGCTCCATCTTCTTACGATCATCCACATTCAATTTCGCCTTGCTTTGTTATGGCACGAACGGATCATCCTCAACTATGTCCCAAAGCTTGTAATCTTTGCTTTGGTGAAGAAGACCATTCTTGTCTTCCAATATGCATAGTTGGTCCCGTCGAAAAATGGTGGCTTGTCGATGGATTGTGCCATTTGACCGGTTGATTGAAATGACGTATCGAGCTTCCCAGATCACCTTGTAATCACTAATTTTGTCCACACCTTGAACCCTTTGTGTTTACTCTAGGGCTTATAACTGGGCTATAAAAAATAAAAGAAAAAAAAGAAAAAGAAAAAGAAATAATAAGAAAAAAATCCTAAACATTATTGCTATTATTTTGGCCTTATATTTATGTATGTTTTATTAGTTTTATGTGATTTATCTCTTTTAGTCTTTACTTTGTATATTTATTATTATTATTATTATTATTATTATTATTATTATTATTGTTGTTGTTGTTGTTGTTGTTGTTACCTATTATTATTTTATTACTACGATACTAATATTATTCTCATCATCCATAATAAAGATAAAAAAGCCCAATCTTATTAGTAAAAAGCCCTAAATAACAATAAGCCCAAATTTCATTTACAAAGCCCGAACAAAAAAGGTCCAATCTGATGAGCCCAATCACCCGAAAACCCTAATATGCCTCTCATCTTTGCGCAGTTGGACCCTGAACGTCGGATTGAAGACATGATTGATGGCTTAAATCACATCCGGACCAGAAACCCTAAAGGCTCCCTCGAGCCTCTAGCGCCACATCGCCAGATCCGTTGGATCTGGTCACCCTTTAAAGGTCTAGATCGGGTCTCGCAAAAAACCCTAGGGCAGCCCATTCGTCGTCTTGTGCCGCACGCATCCCAACTGTTCGATCCAAAATGCGGTGGATGGTCCAGATAGATCTAGGAGTGGCACGTGCTCACGTAAGACCACCCAAGGCCCCAATGCGCGACGCTCTAGCTCCCCACGCGTGCGCGTGCTGCCACATACTAACGCTTTCCCTTCTCATGCGCGTGTGCCGTTTGGTGATTCAGACACTCGACCGTTTGTTGCCCCTCACGGGCCTGAAGTCTCCTGTCACCGCCACGCTTGTTCTCCATTTTAGCCAAACCGATATGCAAACACGAAAAGAAATAGTGGTCAGTTTCCAAAAATACAAATCGGACAAAAAAGAACCCCGAAGGTCAACTAGACAAAGGAAGAAATCAAAGATGAAAAAAGAGAGGATAATGTACTTATAATTTTGTTCTACTTGGATGTAATCTCGGTATAAAAGAAAACTGAGAAAACCAATGTAAGCCCTTAGAGAGAAAAAAAAGGGAAACTTTCGAGTCCAAAAGCAATACAAGCATTTCCCAGAGGTACTCTCATCTTTTTTATCCAGTTTGTTGCATGCATACAAAAACCTAGGAATGAAGGGGTTCGGGGCTTTACCTTTCGGAGGTTGTTTTGAGACCCTTTCGGTAACAATCCCTTAGGGGTGAGCCCTAGGGTTTCGTACTCCCAAAAAACCAGAGAGGGATCAAACTTCTTCTTTTTTTCTTGCCGTTTTGTCTCTTGCGGTACGACGATTCCAAACCTTCTTCGGTGACAAGCACTTGGCCCTCGTGGTCGGAGTGGGTGAACCGAGAGGCTAGTTTCGAGGCCTCTTCTCCTCTGTTTCCCGAAAAAGCAAAAGGGAAGGGGTGTTTTCAGTTTGGTTTTTTCCAAGATGGTCAAAAAGAGGGAAATGGAATAAAATTTTGTTTTTATATTATTTCGCAGTTTTTAAAATAGGTTTCTCATGTTTTAATCCCCCCGTGCTTTCGAAATCGCCCAACACATGCTCCCGTGTTTTCAAAATCTCAGACTTAATCCTTGGGTTTTTGGTGCGCCATGAATTTGATCTTGAGTTTTGCTTACGTTCTCCCTTTGGGCAAATTACTAAGCGAACCTCCATCTTTGGCTGGTTTTTAATTCCGTCTCTAGACCATGTCCTAATCTTGATCCCAGTCCCTCAATCTCTTGCAAATTTCCAATTTTTATAACTACTATTTTTACTTTTTATGATTAAAATGCCATCTTTACGAGCATATGCATTTGGGATTTGATTTATATGTCGGAATCGAACTAATGTATTGCATTGCCTCCATTCATGATGTTTTAATATGTAACATGCCTTACACGTTAAAATGCCATATTAGAAATCATGTAGATGCACATGTTCCATGCCTCATTTGTTTTTTATGTGCGCATAGTTGTAGTCATGTTTATTGGTTCCCTATTTTATGTTTTTACATGATTGCATAATTATGTAGGGGTAGAGTATGCATAGCATTTTATCGAGTATATATGCATTCGATTTAATTTTAGAACCACAAATACTTGATTTATGTGCTTGATTTATCTCATTGATTATGCATGCGATTCTATGTCTCGTTTATGTATTTATTCTTGTAAGTTGCACCCGAATTATAAAAATGTAATGCAATGTCTTTTTATTCGGGAACAAACGAGGCCAATACCAGTCGTAGTGGTGGTGGTTCGGACGTTCTTTCTCGAATACTAAGATTTTTAAAATCTACTCACCTGTATAACCAAATTTCGATACAATTCGTCACTTTAATTCGCAAAATTTAATATTAACTAAGCGGTAATGATTTTGGTACCAATTTTGCACACGGCGGGGGTGCTCATCCTTCCCCGTGTGTAATCGACTCCCGAACCCTTTTTCAAAGAAAAATCTATGGTCTTAATTTCGGTGTCCGGTCTACCATTTTTAAATGGCCGGTGGAGACTCCCCTTTTATTTTTAAAACTCGATTTCTTTAATCCGATTAAATTTTTAGAAACCAATTAAAACCCGATTCTTCCAAGTGATACTAGTATTTTCTAAAATTATTCGCTACAGATGGCGACTCTGCTGGGGACTAAATTTTTGTTTTCAAAAATAAAAAAGAGAGTCAAGCCAAAAAAACCTTACCCCTTAATTAATATTAGAAGTTGCGAATTAAAGTGATCGAATCCATCGATATTTGTTTATAAGTGTGAGTTTATTTTAAACGCATTTAAAATTGACATATAAACCCGTTTGTCTAAGTGGGGGGGGGGGGAAACACTAGTGCTTTTGTGGGGATATCGTTCCTCCGTATGGGCCTAGTAAGTACCTTCGGGGCTCGAATACCCTATATCTTCGTGGGAATACCGTTTCTCTGTACGTATATAGCTAAAGGGTCCCCTCGAATTGAACCTGGTTGAGAGGAGCCTATAACGGGTGATGATCGGGGGCCTTGCTACCCTTAGTAGGGGAAAACGAGGACAATTCGAGTACCTCCTAGAACCAAAATTGCATGCAGAGAACATAGAATACCCACCCCTTTACAACCATGCGGATAACCTAGGTGTGCTAGAAAAGTAAGGTTGCTTGCTTAATACTCAATTTATTTCTCTAATGCTTATTATATTAAACTATGTTTATTCAATACTAACACATTTTTTTGTGTTTTTTTTTTCTTTTGCATTTCTTTTGCGTTGCATTCCATAATTTAAAGGTGTTGAATCAAGCTGGTTCTACTCAATTTGGAGGCAGCCATTATGGATGAGAGGTTGCTTAAGAAGGAAGAGGTCAATTCGCAAGTCCGAAATTGGTCATAAATAAATCAAAGAGTTCAAGGGGACAGTTCACCGAGTGAGCGCATAGTGCCGGGTTACACTTATGTGAGTCTTCAACAAAGTGACCTTTATGAGTTGAAAGGAATTTGGGAAAGTTGGGATAGAAGACTACAAAGCTTGTTCCGAGAGAATTATGGTGATGTGGCAGATCTGATTTATGTAAGAATCAACTAACCTTTGTCCCGGGCTTTGTTTGAATTTTGGAACCCTGCCTTATGTTGCTTTACTTTCAATGGGGAAGATTTGATGCCCACCATCGAGGAGTACACGACTCTTCTCCACCACAAGGGAGTCAAACAAGATTGGATCTACTTCAAACCTTCTAAGTCTCAGAATTATCCAACCAAGCTCAGGGAAGTGGCTGGGATGAGCGCGGATTGGGTAAAAGGTTTGATTCAACATAGAGGAGACAATTTGACTTTCTCATGGGAGTGCATCTGGATTTGATACCGACGCACCCCGATGAAGTGATGAAGATGGATCTATTCGCCTTGGGAGTATACGGTTTGGTTATCTTTCTGAGGGTTCTTAATGGCATAGATGTGGCGGTCTTAGACGTCCTCGAACGACTAAAGAAGAAAGTGAACCTTGCCGCGACAAATTTGGCTGAAACTTTCATCTCCTTAAACCCGATCTGGAGGCACGAAGAGGGACGTTTTAGGTGTTGTGCTCGGCTACTCCAGGTTTGGATTCAAAGCCACTTTTGGGTGACGCCAAAGAGTGTTTTGCAAGGAGTTCTGTTCGAAGACTTTTCTCCATTGCAAGCGTATTTAACCAAGGAGTGGCAGGAGGATACTAAGAAGGTGAAGTGGGCCGCAATCCTCAGAAATGTTCAAGACAAGAAAATAGTTTGGAGGGTGCCTTGGCTAGGCCGGGTTTCATACTTCCTTTATCGTTGTGGAGACTACAATTGGTTAATGCTTTTGGGACTCTACGAGGGAATCGGTTGTGCACCTTTATTGGTATCTAAGCAATTCGGGTCCCGATAGTTCATACCTTTCACTTCAGGTTTGAGACGTAGTGAGTTTCTTTTCAAAGGAGAATTTAGAGCAAAGATTTTGAATGTCACTCGAGCATGGGACCATTGCTACCGTGTGAGGGTTGATGATGATGCCACTAGCATGATCACCTCAAATTATGATTTTTGGAAAAGGTGGAAGACTAATGATGAAATCCTGAAACCCGATCAAGGACCAACCATGACCATAGAAGAACACATGAGGATAGTACCCTCCGAGGAAGATATTGTGAGAAAAGAACTTGAGGAAGTAAAAAAGAAGATGGAAGCCTTGCAAACCGGACACGCCAATGAACTCTATTAGGCGAGTTTGGACATTGACATCAAGGAAGGAGCAATAAAAGACTTAAGGAAAGAGAATACCGACCTGAAGGAAAAAAATTCCCCTTTATCAAAGAGATGTTGTCAAGATGCAAGCCTCAATAAGAAGTGCGGGTCAGAAGAAGCTTGTGGCAGTTGAGAGAGAGAGGGAAAATGGCCTACGATTGGTCGAGGAGGAAAAGAGAATAAGACGGCAAGAAATTGAGAAGGAAAGAGTGGGAAACAAGATAGTATTGGAGAAGGAAAGGAGAGCCTTAAACAATGTGACTAGTCAAGAGAAAGAGAAGGCAAAGCAAGAGATGGAAAGGGAGAAGGAAAACACCGCCACATGGAAAAGGAAGGCGCATGATCATAAGAACCGAGTGCAAGAATTGCAAAGTCTGTATGAATTAACCACCAAAAATTTAGAGCACGATCAAGCTTATATCACTCAGCTAGAGTCAAGGGTGGAAGAATTGGATGTCGCCTTTCAAGAGTACCGCGAGCACAACACCTTTTTTGAACTTTAAACCAGTCAGCAAGAAAATGCAAAACTCCAAGCTCAGATCGAGACCTTAGAAGCTACAATGCGAGATTATGAGGGTAGGCTCCTAGTCCTTGAAGAGGCCGTAGTAGGTGGGGATGACTATTGGCAGTGAAGGCTCCGAGATGCTACCCGGATGATTCAAGAAAGAGATGATTACTATACGACCTTGATGGTCCAAGTGCAAGAGGTAGCTCAACACGTGAAGATCTTGGCCACGGATGCCGAAACATTATGCCATTTTATTACCTCGGATATGATCGAAGCACCGAGGTTCATCCAGCTACTCCAGGCAGTGGAAGAATTAGAGGTTAGGGCAGCGACTTATCTATAGAACTCTATCATGACTATTTCGTAAGGAGGGTGCCCTTTTTGTGTTGTACCGCCTACCGGTCAACATCTTTTGTTAGTAAGTGGAGGCTCATCAGTAAGACTTTGATTTGACAATCTTGTACCAAGGGAACCTCATTTATAATTAATGAAATTTGGCCTATGGGGAGACACCAATGTGATCAACACCTTTGTTCACATGCATATTTACACGTATTTCATTGCATCTCCCATTTCATGCACCATTTCACAACATAACATGCATTAATCCATCAATAACAATAAATTAACGTTGAAAAATATTATTACAGTGGTAGAATCTCAATCTACAACCATTATGCGTTCGTACGACACCAGTTCCCAGTCGCGAGCAATGGAAGAAAGGATGGCAAGGGTTGAACAAGGTTAAAAGGACCTTGAGGGTCGATTGGACGGAATCGAACAAAATATCAAGGACAAGATTGCTCAATCACAAACCATCATTATCGCTCAGATGACCGAACTACTCACAAAGAAGTTTAGTAAGGAAGGAGGTTCGAGAGAAGGAATAGAAGAGACAATGTCGCACATTCAACCGGAAATACCCGTCACCGGGAAGAGAGTACACATCAACCTTGTAGGAGCCTCCAACCCAATAGGCCCTCAAACTAACTGCCATGTGGGCTCCTCAGCCATTCACCTGGTGGAAGTGGGGGAAGGCCCCGAAAATGAAGTTCCGAACCTAAGTATGATGAACGAGGTGGAAGAATGAATTAGAGCCGAAATGGAATGGAAATACGAAGAAAGATTCTGTTTCTTTGAGGAAATGTTCAAGGCACTGCAAGGGATAGATGAACAAGGGAATGATGTTAGCGACCTAAGTCTTGTGACAGATTTGGTAATACCGCCAAAGTTCAAGGTTCCCGACTTTGACAAGTATGATGGAACGACTTGTCCTCCGCCCATAACACTATGTACTACCGAAAAATGGCGGCTTTCATAAAGGATGAAAAATTACTCATTCACTGCTTTCAAGATAGCTTAACAGATTCGGCAACCCGGTGGTATACTCAGCTCAGTCGGATCAACGTTAAATCGTGGAAGGACCTTTCAAGGGCCTTTGTGGAGAAATATAAGCACGTAACGGATATGCCCCCTAATCGAATCATGTTGGGGGGTATGGAACAAAGATTAAATGAAACTTTATGCAGTATGATCAAAGGTGGCGCGATGTGGCCGCTCAGATTCAGCCACCAATCCCAGAATACAAAATTACGCCCATGTTTGTAAACACTTAGAGAGGCGCTTTGTTTGATCGTTTAATAAACAACACCACTCAAAGTTTTTCCGATATGGTAAGAACCGACAAATCTATGGAGGTGGCTATAAAAAGTGGGAGGATCGACAATGGAGAGAAATCTCGGAGGAATTACAAAAGGAAGGTCAGTGAGGTAAACATTGTGGGGACTTATAACACCCCGAAAAACTTCACCATCTCCCAGCCAAAAAACACTACTGGAGGCGGGCAAGACCCGAACAACAAAGAGTCAAGGCTTCTGAGGAAGGAAAGTGAGAAAATGTCGTTTACTCCCCTAACGATATTGTATGCCAAATTATATTCGCAGTTGCACAAGGCCAATTTGGTTAGGCCCCATTATGTCCCTCCGTTTGAACCACCTTTTCCCGCGTGGTACAATGGTAAGGTGAATTGCGAATATCATGCTGGCGTTCCGGGGCACATGATAGAAAATTGCATCGCATTCAAGAAGTTCGTGCAAAACCTAATCAAGACAAGGGTATTACAATTAGATGAGCCAAGTGCGACCACCAACCCACTACCCAACCATGGGGGCCAGGGTGTTAAGGCTATTGAAGAGGAGTATACTAGGAGGGTGAAACGAAACGTGTCCGAGATCAAATCCCCATTAAGGTGGGTTTTCCAGAAATTGTGTATGGCATGGTAATTGTGCAAAAGGGTTGTGGCCCTTACTGTGAATATCACCGAGAGAAGGGACAAGACATCTAGAATTGCGAGGATTTCAAGCAACAGATTCAGAAGATGATGGACAATAAGGAAATCGCTTTCTTTGAGAAAGCCGACGGAAAGAAAGAATGGGAAGTCTGCACGTCGGATAGTCTTAAGGTTCCGTATGCAGTTGAAAGACCATTTAGGATCTCCATCAAGCTAAAAGAAGAAGAATCACCTCAAGGGGCAAGCACTAAGGCGGCCCTCAAGATTGTGATAACATCGTCGGCATCGTTTCCTTTTAAGGATACTCGAAATGTCCTATGGAACTACGCCGCACATATCTCCGTACCAGAGGTTCCCAAGCCGCAAGATGGAGAGGAGTCGTCCAAAGGAAAAGAGTCGATGCAAGAAGAGCCAACGGAGCATGACTCCGAAGAAGTAAATGAGGTGGGGCATTTCACAAGAAGTGGTAGATGTTATTCCGCAGAAACATCTAAAGCTACGGAAGAACCAAAGCAAAAAGACAAGAAAGAAGGGGACGAACCCGAGAAGATTTTTGGAGAAGATCCACCACCCAAAATCCATCTACCAGTCACAGAAACACAAGCTCAAGAATTCCTAAAGTTTTTGAAGCATAGCGAGTATAGCATCGTCGAGCAACTCTAGAAACAACAAGCAATGATCTCGATACTCGAGTTACTGTTAAGCTCAGACAAGCACCGGAACGCGCTGTTAAAGGTGTTAAACCAAACCTTTGTCCCGAATGACATATCAATGGCAAAGCTAGACCGGATAGTGGGGTACATCGCTGCCGAAAATTACATTACCTTCAGTGATGATGAGATCCCGGATGGGGCATGGGATCAACCAAGGCTTTAAACATCACTACCCACTGCAAGGGGCATATTATACCTGGTGTACTTATCGATAACGGATCAGCTTTGAATGTGTTACCAATGACCACCCTACAAAGGTTGCCAATTGACAGTTCGCACATAAAGCCTTGTCACAACTCCGTTAGAGCTTTTGACGGGACTCAAAGAGAAGTAATCGGGAAGATCGAAGTGTCGTTAGTGATTGGACCAACCGAGTATGTCATCGACTTTGTGGTGATAGACATCCGACAACCTATAACTGTCTGTTGGGTAGGCCTTGGATTCACTCAGCGGGTGCTGTACCCTCGTCACTACATCAAAAGGTCAAGTTTTGTCATTGGTGGGAAGTTGGTGAGCGTAGGGGCCGAGCAAGACAACATTACTTCTATAACCACTGATGCCCCTTACGTGCAGACGGACGAGAAAGCCTTGGAGTGTTCCTTTAGAGCCTTGGAATTTGTGAATGCCAACTTTGTGGCGGAAGGAAGTAAGATCCCACGTTATCGACTGTCCAACTACACCAAGATGATAGTCCGAGAAACTCTAGGGTGGGGAGTCGAGAAAGGAAGAGGCCTCAGGAGGAATCTTCAGGGATGCTTGTGCGCGAAGAGCGTCAACAAGCAAGATAAGTTCGGGTTAGGCTTCAAGCCTAACTTTCAGCAAAGGAAACAAGAGTGGAGAAAGAGAGAAGAGCAAAGGCAGGCAGGCTCAGAGGCACGAACATCCCGTGGGAGCCCATAACTTACACCAATATGAAAAAGATCTTCTTGTCCGGAGGGATAGTCAATGTAGGGTGGAAGATAGATGAGAACAATCGAGAGGTCGCCCGGCTCAGTAAGGAAGAAAAGCTCAGCGAGGCATTTGAAGACAATGACATCAATGTCGTGGTGAAGGGCGAACAAAACAACCAACTCTTAGCCAGGATTCTTCCCTGCCTTTCAGGGGAGACACTCGATAATTGGACCAGTGTGGACATGCCTTTAGTTTTTAGGTCAGAATCAAAGTAATGCTTAAAACCAACCCTATCTTCTTTTGCCCGCGAGCGATAGGGACCTTTTGTAAATGGCTCCTACTCCAACTTATTTAATGAAAGGAATGCTTCCCAATATTTTCTCAAATGGCAAACATCTCATTCATTTCATTCTTTCATTACATATTTATTCATTTTACAATAATAATATTCCATAACTTCCCAATATACGTTCTTTCTAAACATTGTTTAAGGACCTCCGAGATCAGTCACGTGAATGATCTTGAACCTATGGCCAAGGTAGATTTTGAGCAGCCTTTGTATTCCTTTGAAATTGATGAGGGGAAGGAGGATGTAGACTATGAGGTCCCAGATGAATTGCTTAGATTAACGGAAAGTGAATAGAAGCAAATCCTACCCCATCAATAAGAATTATAGATTATTAATCTAGGGACTGGCGAAAAAGGGAGAGAAGTAAAGATTGGCACCGTGTTCTCATCCAAGAATAGACGCGAGTTGATTTAATTGCTCCTAGAATTCAAGGATGTCTTTTCTTGGACTTACCAAGACATGTCGGGATTAGACACATATATTGTGGTACACAAGCTACCGATAAAGCCCAAGTGTAAGCCGATTTAACAAAAATTGTGGCGGATGAGAGCGGACATGTTATTAAAGATCAGAGAAGAGGTAAGAGTCGCCAAGTATCCCGAATGGGTAGCAAATATAGTCCCTATTCCGAAAAAAGACGAAAAAGTTCATATGTGCGTTGATTACAGAGACCTCAATAGGGAAAGCCCTAAAGACAACTTTCTGTTGCCACACATCGACACTCTAGTGGACAATACCACGGGGCACTCGTGGTTATTGTCCATGGATGGTTTTTCGGGATACAACCAAATAAAGATGCATCCCGAGGACATGGAAAAGACCACTTTTGTAAACATGTGGGGGACCTTTTGCTACAAAGTAATGCCATTCGGGTTAAAGAACGTCGGAGCCACATATCAAAAAGCTATGGTGACCCTCTTCCACGACATGATGCACAAGGAGATCGAGGTGTATGTGGATGATATGATAGCTAAGTCCCAAACCGAGGAGGGGCACATCCAGAATCTAGGGAAGCTCTTTCAAAGATTAAGGAAATATCAGCTAAAACTCAACCCAGCCAAATGCACTTTCGCCGTCACGTCTGGAAAACTCTTAGGTTTTGTGGTCAGCCAAAAGGGGATCGAGATTGACCCAGACAAAGTCAAGGCCATCTAGAGTCGTCCCCCACCTCAAACACAAAAGGACGCCTGGGGGTTCTTAGGGAGATCGAATTATATATCTCAGTTTATTTCCCAGTTAATCGACAAATGCGACCCGTTTTTAGATTACTCCGGAAAACAATCCCAGAATATGGGATGAGCAGTGCCAATAAGCTCTAGATAAGATCAAGGAATACTTGACTAAGGCACCGATCTTAGTGGCCCCGACACCGGGAAGACCTCTAATCCTGTACCTGACGGTGTTTGAGAATTCAGTGGGTTGTGTGTTAGGGCAACATGATGAGTCCAGAAGGAAGGAGAGGGCCATCTATTATTTGAGCAAAAAATTCACCGATTGTGAGACCCGGTATCCGCCCATCCAGAAGTTATGTTATGCCTTGGTGTGGGCTACCAAGAGGCTCCGACAGTATATGCTGTACCATACTACTTGGTTAATATCAAAGTTGGATCCGTTAAAATTCATGATGGAAGCACCAGCTTTGACCGGAAAGATGGCGCATTGGCAAATGCTATTGTCTGAATACGATATTGTTTATGTGAGTCAGAATTCGATAAAAGGGAAGTGCACTAGCCGATTTTCTAGCCAGCCGAGCCTCAGAGGACTACGAGCCTTTAAATTTCAACTTCCCTAATGAAGATGTAATGCATACATACATAGGATAGGAGGATACCCTAGAAGACGGAACATGGAAACTCTATTTTGATGGCACCACCAATGCCCTAGGTTATGGAATATGGGTAGTGCTAATCTCACCAGAAAACGTATACTACCCCTTTACAAGTCGGTTAAAGTTCTTCTACACCAACAATGTAGCTGAATATGAGGCATGTGTTATGAGGTTACGTGCATCCATCAAAATAAAAGTCAGGGCGCTTCGGGTCTTTGGAGATTCGTCTTTGGTAATCTTTCAACTTCGGAAAGAATGGGAAACCAGAGATTCAAAATTGGTCAAGTATTATGATCTGATTCAAGAGTTAATCCAAAACTTTGAGAAGATCAACTTTGCTTACCTCCCGAGAGAAGATAATCAGATGGCAGACGCCTTGGCAACTTTGGCCACCGTGTTTAAAGCAAGCACCAAAGCAGAAATGAGACCGATTGAAATGCAGACCTTCGACATACCAGCTCACTGTTACACCTTAGAAGAGGAGGCGGATGGAAACCCTTGGTACTTTGATATCTTCCAATATATCAAGTTCCAAACTTATCCCCAAGAAGCCAATGAAAACGACAAAATGACCATTAGGAGAATGGCGATGAGATACATGTTAGATGGGGAGATCCTATACAAAAGAGGAAGAGATCAAGTGCTGCTAAGAAGCATCGATGCTCGGGAAGCTAAGAATATCTTCGTCGAGGTACACGATAGATTGTGCGGAGCCCACGCTAATGGTTTCTCGATGGCTCGCAAAATTATGAGGTATGTGTATTTTTTTGTTAACCATGGAAGGAGATTGTATCGATTATGCGAAAAAGTGCCACAAATGTCAGGTGTATGCCGACATGGTCCACTCTCCGTTGTTACCACTACACACCATGAATTCACCATGACCTTTCGCCGTTTGGGGCATGGATGTCATCAGTCAAATTCATCCAAAAGCCTCTAACGAACATCATTTTATCCTCGTGGCCATTGATTACTTCACTAAGTGGGTAGAGGCAGCCTCCTACGCCAACATTACAAAGGCAATTGTTTGCAAGTTCTTAAAGAAAGAAATCGTTTGCCGATATGGTTTACCAGAAAGAATCATCACTGACAATGCTTCTAACTTGGAAAAAAAATGATGGATGAGGTGTGTGAACAATTCAAAATCACCCACCACAATTCCACCACTTACCGTTCCAAGATGAATGGAGCGGTAGAAGCGGCAAACAAGAACATCAAGAAAATCATATTGAAGACAACGAACACCTTTAGGGATTGGCATGAGAAGTTCCCATTTGCCCTCTTCGCCTACTGAACCTCAATACGCACGTCCACAGGAGCCACGCCTTACTCTCTGGTTTACGACATAGAAGTGGTCCTGTCAATTGAGGTAGAAATCTTGTCACTTCGGATTTTGAACGAAGTAAAATTGGAAGACGCCAAGTGGATACAAACGCGGTTCGACCAATTGAATCTCATTGAAGAGAATAGACTAAAAGCCATTTTCCACGGTTAGATGTACCAAAGGAGGATGATGCGGGCCCGCGATGTTCGCCCAAGAGAATTTCGGGAAGGGGGGCTAATACTTAGAAGGATCCTGCTTATTTAGAAAGACTCTCGGGGAAAATGGATGCCTAGTTGGGAAGGCCCGTATGTTGTCAAAAAGGCCTTCTCTGGTGGAACATTAATTTTAATAGAGATGGATGGAAATGAGTTAAAGCACCCGGTGAACTCAGACGCAGTGAAGAAGTACTACGTATGAGAAGGACACTCCTTAGGAGGGGTATCCGAAGCGAAAACTCCGAAAGGGGCGCAAAAGAGAGAGAGAGAAGAAGAAAAAATAAAAATAAAAAGAAGGAAAAAAGAAAAAAAGAGAGAGAGAGGTTCAAAGTGAAAATCTGAGAGGGCACTTTGAGGCAGACAATCCCAGCAGAAGATCAAGGTAAGTACCCCAAAGGGAGAAGACGAACAAGGGCCCGATGGAACCAAAGAAGAGGTGTAACCAACGCAACAAGCGACACCAAAGGACATGATGTCAATAGAATTAATATGTTTGAATGATGTAGAAATCTTAGTCATACATCATGAGTAGTTAGGCATCCCTAGGTTAGGAGCATGCTAACTCATGACATCATAGCATTTCACCTCTTTCACAGATATTCGAAAGGTGAGCTAGATACATCATAAGATGAGGAGTAAATGATAAAGCGAGGACCAAAAAGGATTTCAGGCAAAACTTTTCAAGCCGTCAACCCTTCACGATTCTAAGGATCCCACAGACAGGGGGTCCAAAAAGGGGTTCTGCATAGGAGGAACCGGCAACTTCGGGAACTCGAAAGCGGAAGGTCCTATTGGGAAAGGACTTGTAGATCTTGATTTTAAACATACAAAGAGAAGAGTTCTATAAAAGAGGAACTATTACTCGAAAAACCACCAAGAAATGAGAGCTCTGTGAGGAAAAGAACTCAGATTTCCGAGGCCCCGAGATCTAAAAAGTGGAGGGTCTTATAGAGAAGGGACTTGCAGATCCTTGAATTTAGATATGAAAAAAAGGAGTTCTGTGGAGAGGGAACTACTAAGAATACGCCAAGAAAATGGGCCCAATGGAGAAGGGACTCATATGCTCAAGGCTTCAATGAGAAAGTTACTTGGAATCGCGTGTGTCTGCTCCGGTAAAACAAATCGGCCAATAGGGAAGTGGGACAAAATTAGTGCTTCTGGCTTTTGCTCTATCCTTGTTTCACAAGCATAAGCAAAGGGGGGCAGCTGTAATCACTAATTTTATCAAGACCTTGAATCCTTTGTGTTTACTATAGGGCTTATAATTGGGCTATAAAAAAGAAAAGAAAAAAGAAAAGAAAAAGAAATAATAAGAAGAAATCCTAAACATTATCCTTACTATATCTGTTAGTATAATATGTACACCTTACTTTTGTTATTATATTATTGCTATTACTTTGGCCTTATATTTATGTATGTTTTATTAGTTTTATGTGATTAGTCTCTTTTAGTCTTTACTTTGTATATTTATTATTATTATTATTATTATTATTATTATCATCATCATCATCATCATCATCATCATCATCATCATTATTGTTATCTGTTATTGTTTTGTTATTATTATTTTATTACTACGGTACTAATATTATTCTCATCATCCATAATAAAGATAAAAGAAGCCCAATCTTATTAGTAAAAAGCCCTAAATAACAAAAAGCCCAAATTTCATTTACAAAGCCCGAACAAAAAAGGTCCAAATCTGATGAGCCCAATCACCCAAAAACCCTAATTTGCCTCTCATCTTTGCACAATTGGACCCTGACCGTCGGATTGAAGACATGATCGATGGCCCAGATCACATCCAGACCAGAAATCCTAAAGGCTCCCTCAAACCTCTAGCGCCGCATCACCAGATCCGTTCGATCTAGTCACCCATTAACGGTCCAGATCGGGTCTTGTAAAAAACCCTAGGGCATCTCGTTTTTCATCTTGCGTCGCACGCATCCCAACTGTTTGATCCAAAACGCGGTGGACGGTCTAGATAGATCTAGGAGTGGCACGCGCTCACGTACGACCACCCAAAGCCCCAACGCGCGACACTCTGGCTCCCCACGCGCGCGCATGCTACCACATACTGACGCTTCCCCTTCATCTGGTGATTTAGACACTCGACCATTTGTTGCTCCTCACGGGCCTGAAGTCTCCTACCACCGCCACGCTCGTTCCCCGTTTCAGCCAAACCAACACGCAAACACGAAAAGAAACAGTAGTCAGTTTCCAAAAATACAAATCAGACAAAAAAGAACCCCGAAGGTCAACTAGACGAAGGCAGAAATCAGAGATGAAAAAAGAGAGGATAATGTACTTATAATTTTGTTTTACTTGGATGTAATCTCGGTATAAAAAACCCGAGAAAGCTAATGTAAGCCCTTAGAGAGAAAAAAGAGGGAAACTTTCGAACCCAAAAGCAATACAAGCATTTTCTAGAGGTACTCTCATCCTTTTTATCCAATTTGTTGCATGCATACAAAAACCTAAGAATGAAAGGGGTTCGTGGGTTTACCTTTCGAAGGTCGTTTTGAGACCCTTCCGGCAACAATCCCTTAGGGGTGAGCCCTAGGGTTTTGTACTCCCAAAAAACCAGAGTGGGATCAAACTTCTTTTTTTTTCTTGTTGTTTCGTCTCCTACGGTACGACAATTCCAAACCTTCTCCGGTGACAAGCCCTTGGCCCTCGTGGTCGGAGTGGGTGAACTGAGAGGTTGGTTTCGAGGCCTCTTCTCCTCTGTTTCCCGAAAAAGCAAAAGGGGATGGGTGTTTTCAATTTGGTTTTTGCTAAGACGGTCAAAAGAGGGGGGAAAAGGAATAAAATTTTGTTTTTTATATCATTTCGCAGTTTTTAAAATGGGTTTTTCATGTTTTAATCCCCCCGCGCTTTCGAAATCGCCTAACAAGGGCTCCCGTCTTTTCAAAATCTCAGCCTTAATCACTGGGTTTTTGGTGCGCCATCAATTTGATCTTGAGTTTTGCTTACGTTCTCCCTTTGGGCAAATTACTAAGCAAACCTTCATCTTTGGCTAGTTTTTAATTTCGTCTCTGGACCATGTCCTAATATTGATCCCAATCCCTCAATCTCTTGCAAATTTCCAATTTTTATAGCTACTGTTTTTACTTTTTATGATTAAAATGCCATCTTTACGAGCATATGCATTTGGGATTTGATTTATATGTTAGAATCGAACTAATGTATTGCATTGCCTCCATTCGTGATGTTTGAATATGTAACATGCCTTACACGTTAAAATGCCATATTAGAAATCATGTAGATGCACATGTTCCATGCCTCATTTTTTATGTGCGCATAATTGTAGTCATGTTTATCGGTTCCCTATTTTATGTTTTTACATGATTCGCATAATTATGTAGGGGTAGAGGATGCAAAGCGATTTATCGAGTATACATGCATTCAATTTAATTTCGGCACCACGAATACTTGATTTATGTGCTTGGTTTATCTCTTTGATTATGCATGCGATTCTATGTCTCGTTTATGTATTTATTCTTGTAATTTGCACCCGAATTATAAAAATGTAATGCGATGTCTTTTTATTCAGGAACGAACGAGGCCAATACCAGTCGTAGTGGTGGTGGTTCGGACATTCTTTCTCGAATACTAAGATTTTTAAAATCTACTCACTTGTATAACCAAATTTCGATACGATTCATCACTTTAATTCGCAAAATTTAATATTAACTAAGCGGTAATGATTTTGGCACCAATTTTGCGCACGACGGGGGTGCTCATCCTTCCCCGCGTGTAACCGACTCCCGAACCCATTTTTCAAAGGAAAATCTCTAGTCTTAATTTCAATGTCCGGTCTACCATTTTTAAATGGCCGGTGGCGACTCCTCTTTTATTTTTAAAACTCAATTTCATTAATCCGATTAAATTTTTAGAAACCAATTAAAACACGGTTCTTCCAAGTGATACCGGTATTTTCTAAAATTATTCGCTACACACCTCAATAGGATGTTAATCCCCTTCGATTGAGCCTCGCTCTCATACCAATTGTTAGACTTGATATGCTCGATTTCCTTCAACCAATTTAGTTAGCCAAGTGGTGGAGAAGTTGGATTTTTGGGTGATTGAGGTGTGGAAGCTAAAAGATAAAAGACACGATAATTTAGAGTTGTTTGGCCTTCTAACAAGCACCTATATCCACTACCTTAGCTTCCCACTAAGAATTTCACAACCAATTCACTAATTGATTCGTCCCCCTTTTTTAGGCTTAGGAGGAAACCCTTACAATAATCAAAGCTTTCTAGCCCAAAGCTTGATCAAACCCTCTCTACAAGAGATAAAGATAAGAAAACTAAAAATCCCTCCTACAAGGTTGATGTTTTCACACTAAAGCACTCACCCAAACCTAAACACTTGAGCAAATTTGACAATTTAGGCTCACAAGTGTTGTCTATACAAAGAATGAATAATTAAAGCCCTAAGACAAATTTCTCATCATATGGTTGTTGACAATTGAAGCATTAGTCTTCCCTTGATGCTTGGAGGTCCCTTTTATACTCCAAATTGAGTTTGTAGCCGTTGAGGACCGTTGGGATTGAATTGGAGCTGTTGGAAACTTTATTTCCTTCATTAATTGCAGTTCTGAAGTTGTCCGTATCGGAACGACCTTCTTCAGAACTAGTCGTTGAAGTCTGATGCAGCATGTCGTATCGAAACACCTAGAGCCGTATCGCATTGCCCATATCGAAATGCTTTATGCTGTATCGAAACGTCATGCAATTCAAATGACCATTGGGAAATAGCCATTGGGGTGTATGCCACGTAGGTGTATCAAAACACCAAATTTCCCTACCGAGATCTTTGCCAGCGACGATGCCATGCCAGCCAGTCCCTAATCCGCTCGTACCCTATCTTATGCCACAGTTCTATTATATATCCAGTTCAAATTGAATATGCTAGCACCGACTCTTTAGTTGAATCTAAGAAAACCAAAGCCAAGTCTACCAAATCGCCTGCCGCACCAGCATAGTCCGATGCCACCGACACCTATACTGTATCGGATCATGTCAAGATTGTGGAGGAATTTGGAGCCTCCACTACTGCAAAACCAGCCATGACAAGAGTGAAACGCAAAGCCCCCGATCGTGGAAGCTTTGTCAATAGGAAAACCCGAGTCACACGAGAAGAAGTATCATCTAAAGGGGAGTCCTCTTTCTAAACTCCTTTGCATTTCATTGCATTTTCATGATCATGCATTTTTGTTTTATTGTATATATATGTGTGTTGTTTTCATGCATTGAGGACAATGCACATCTTGGGTTTGGGGGTGTTCATTTTATCGTATTTTTGCCATACATTCCATGTTTAAATTTTTGTTTTCATGTAGTTCATATAGTTTAGTTGCACACCGAACCATTAAAAAGTGAAAAAGGAAATTTTGTCTCAGTCGAATTTTGAATATTGTTAACAATTGGTTAGGCAAGCTTAATTTGATATAGTTGTTTGCCTGATGAAGAAATTTTAAAACCTTTAGTTTGCCATGCCAGCATAATAGTTATGTCAGGTTTGCTTGACAATTGATCTCTAGTTAAGGGAAATGAACTTTCACTTAACACATAATATGCATCTAGTTCCCTAGAAAACTTAGACCTTTTGAAACTTAGCTTAGATTTTAAAAAAATTGATGCCAGGAAAAAAGAAACTAATAAGGCAGCAATGTTCTGCAATGGCAATGAAATCTTCTCTACCTTAGGGATAATAAGTTACTTGAGGTTTCGTGGTTTGCTCCCTCTTAGTTCTCAACTCCAAAACCTTAGGGTATGAGTTGAAGAGAAAACCTAGTGATATTTGGATTAACGTGGGGGTTCGTGGTATTTCCCTCTTACTTCTCATGCCAAACTGTGTCATGAAGCAAGCTTAAATAAATGCCAATATAGAAAAAACCCTTGGCAAGAAAAAAAATGAAATCTGAGTTTATGTAGTAAAATTGACTAAGGGAGTAAAAGTATACTTGATGCATATTGCCTACACATCATGCACTCTTCATGCCCTTAGACTAGAGTCATATTGTTGCACTTGAATTACTACCTGCTTGGCATTGTTGCACTGAGATACCTTAGGGCAGAAATAGAGCCAACTTTTTCTTGCCAGCACTTGTTGGCAATCTGACCAAAACTTTGCCGAGGTATTATTTTCATAATTTTTTGTTTTTCTCTGCATTACTTGAGGACATGCAATGAGGTAGGTTTGGGGGTGTGTTACCTCCTCAAAAGTATTGATTTTCATGCTTATTTCACATTGCTTTTGCTTGCTTTTAAGTACATTTAGTTGCATTTAGATGTTAAAACCATGCATTTGTATAAAAAGTTAGGAAGTAGTGTTATTCCAGTGTGAAGGGTTGTTTTGTTGGCATTATTGCAGGTTTTTCATAGTAGGACAAGCTTGACAAAGCAAGGCAACATAAAAATGAAGAAATGTCAAAGAGAATGTCGAGTTGCCATTGGCAGAGCAGAGCAGCGCAGGAGCAGAAAGCAAGATGGCCTTTGCCAAGCACCCATGGAAATAGGATGCCAAAAGAGTTTTGCCAAGAACCCTTGGCAATGCCAGCCCGAGAAAATAGGACCAGACCAGGCTGCGAAAAAATAGCATTTGGTCAAACTCCGAAAAAATAGGATGGCAAATGGGACTGTCGGTGCACCCCGTTGTGCAACGGAAACAAACTCGACGATCTTGCCAACGATCCATGTACGATAAAACCGAAATAAGGAGGAAGAGCTACGATTACTTACATTGGGTTCCTTGATAATCAGCAAGACTGCAGTTGCGGTAAACCAATCGCGAACAGTTCGAATCACAAGCCTCCACAAAATACGTCTCTGCCTCTACTCAGTTCACCCGGTTGAAAAGTTGAGAGCAATTTCTTTTTCTCAAAAACTATTCTTGAAAAATTAATTTCGCAAGGGCTAAAACGGCTGCTCGAGCAAAGTTATCCTTCTATATCGTGTTGCCCTAACCCTTAGCGATTTAATTTCAAGAATTTAAAAGAGAGTATAATTACTGTAATTATATTTTTTAATTAAAATTAGAATTTCATGTATAATTAAAATTACTACTAGATATATATATATATATATATATATATATATATATATATATCAAATATATATTAATTTTAATTATAAATTTTATACATGCACAATTAAAATTGTACATGTGTAACTCATTTATAAATTGCTCTTTTCAACCCTGGGTGTGACCCTGTAGGTTCCTATAACATTAGTAGTAATCATTAGAAAGGTTCTAATATTACAAACAATGATTGTCATCTAGCAATATATCATTGCCATTTAAGTTACAAGGAGTGATGATTCAACACATCATCTCCGTGATTAACTTTTCTATTGTATTAAATCCTTTTGTCCTTTATATCTAGAATAGGCACAAGTCTAGGAATAGTCACACTTGTATAGCCCATCTATTATTTTTTGATATCTATAGTAGATTATAATAAACAGATAATTTGTGATATCTCATATCAACTTATTCGAGCATGGCCATGCATTTCTAGTCTCACTCAATCAAGTGGCATATGATATGTTTTCTATTATGTAGGAAGGAAAAATCCTATATCAGTCATTCACATCTCACTACATAGATCGTGATATGTTCAACATCAGTCTTTATAATGCATCCAATTACAGAGCATGTTTAACTGCATCAAAACATACAACATTATATGTTGAGATAATAATGATCTCAAGTCTAAGGATCGTACAAATAGTTGTCACCATGAGCAATATCGTGACCTTTACATAATAACCCAAGACATATAATCATAGCGGGTCAATTCAGTATATTGTTCTCTAACAACATATTTATGATTTGATTCTGATATCTCTATGTCAATGACAACACATTATCAGCAATCAACAACATGTTACCTTTAAACGTATTATTACTGTCCATGCCCATAATAATACTCAACTAAGGATCTTTTAATAATAATCATATTATTACATAGACATTATCTTCTTGTAATTTATTTGATACACAAAAATATAATAAAAGAAATAACTGTAATGCCTTTATTCAATAAATACGGTAAAGATAGTATGTTAATATAATCATCATATGATTGGTCTTTGGGCATACTCTAACAAAGTATGTCTGGCACAGACGGACCAAACGGTGCCAAGCGCGACTGCCAAAGGATCGACGGTAGATGGCGTCAGCCCTAGCCTTATTAGTTTATCACCAGATCAACCTATCACCTGATCAGCTTATCACATTCAAATTCGAATAAGATCTCATCTCTTATCTCTTCATCATTTAAAATTCAAATGCAAAGGCTTATCTTATGGCTTCCTCGCATGCCAAGCTTGGTTGCCAAGGCAGCGTTGGCACGATGACGTCAGCCCTAATCCGATCAGCTTATCACACGTCTTGATCTGCTTATCAAGGATAAGATGACCGCATCCTTATCCATTGGACGTTAAAATTCAAATCAAAGACTTATCCTAGCCCTCCTTGCACTCATATTTAAACACCAAGCAAGCATTTGAACAACGAATTGAAGAAGGAGAAAAAGACGATGAAAAAGATGAAGGCTTGAACTTGAGAAGCGGTATGCAACAATGGAGAAAAAGGAATCAGAGACAACAAGATCAAAGGCTTAAAGATTCCATGATACATCGAGAATCTAATAAAGGGCTGCATTGAGAGACCTCCTGTAACACCCGGGTTTAGGGTCAGGTGGATTAAATAATTAAAAATATTAAAATATTATTTTGGGCCTCGTGTTTTCAAAACAAATAATTTTATGTTAGGCTTGTTTTGATTTAAAACCCAAATTCCATAGATTTTAGAACTTGGAAGATAGCCATCTCATTAATGGCAATTTTGTAAATAGATGGACTTGTAAAATAAAACCCTTTCTTTTATTTTCAAACACCAAAAATGCTATCATCTCCTACCACCAAACACTCCAACGTGAAAACTCCCCCTTCCCCTTGAGTTACTATTCCATCACCCTTCTTGCTTGTTGTTGGAGGTTTTTCAAAGGTAAACTCATTTTCATATTACCCTCATCTTCCTCTTTCTCCCCATATAATTTGTTTTCATTGAAGCTCACTATCTTGCATTTTGGTGTTTTGGGATTTTGAATTAAAAATGCTAACTTTGTTAGCTTTAACTTAAGTTTTTGTTTTGTTGATGTTAGATAAGTTGTTTGCTATCTAAAAGGTCCAACATACTTAATTTTTACATGGTTTTATAATGATTCCCGAAATTGGGTTTTAGAGAGGTTTAAGGTTGGTTTTTGGGGCTGTTTTGGGTGAAGTCTTGTTGGCTGATGGTTGGTTGATGTTTAAGGGTTGTTTTGTAAGCTTTTGGGAGTGTTATAGGTGATGGAATCAATGGTTTTAGGCTGTGCTTATGGGCTGTTTGAAAATGGCATTTTTGGGGTTGTCTTTAGCTTGAAATCATGTGATTTGTGCTTGGTTTGTGTTCCAGGTTTGCTACAGTGCTTGTGGACTGAAATATGGTTGTTTTGATTGTGTTGAATTGTTTAGAGACAAGGAATTGTGTTGGTGAAGCCTCGCGAACGAATCCGGAACTGTTGGGAGCTTGATCGGCTAGAGTTGTTGAGCTTGGATTAGTCGGTGAGTGGTTCTATGTTTTTAAATTGGTTTTCAAACGTGGTTCAAGCATGTGGACCTAGGTTGGGCTTGGTAAACCCACTTAGAGTTGGGATTAGATTGGTAGTCTAATCCCAAGCTTTAGTTAGAGACTTTGGTTGAACTTTAAATGTTGAGTATGCCTCATGTTTTAATTGTGATTATTGTGGTTATGTATATTGTGATATACACACTTAGAGTTGGGATTATATTGTGATATTTGATGCATTGTTATATGCATGTGGTTATGGAATGGGGTTGTGCATGATGGTAAATCATGGTGTGTATGTGCTAAGCACTGAATTTGGTAAGAAAGTTGTGAGGTTGATTAATGAAATGTGTTAGTATTGGCACTAGTATGCTTGGGTACAATGATCGATCATTAGGATGTTTAATGTGCACACGAGAGTCGAAATGCGCGCGTGGTCTTGGTGATTGTAGTCATCAAGATGGAGTACGGGTTCGCCCGGAAATCTTCATATATATGTTAGTCGGTGATGAGTGGAATCCCATCGACGGGGTGTGAGGATGAGTGGAATCCCCTCCGCGTGAAATGGTGATGAGTGTAATCCCACCGTAAGGTCATGGTTGTGTTGTTGGATGTGAGTTCCAACGGTTATCCGCGTATTCGGGTCATAGCTAGGTGCCAATACGGATTGTGGAATGTGTTGCTATTATGTTGGATATATGTGTTCCATATGTTGTGTTTATGGATTTGTTGAGCATGGCATGATAATGATATTGTGTTCATGCATCATTCATATTTGACTCTTGTGGTTTCAAAGGTAAGAACTCATGCATTCTACCTTGGTTGTGTTGCTCATGCTTGGACCCTGCATTGTCGAGGTTTGTTTTATAAGCTCACCCTCACTAAGCTTTATGCTTACGCTCTCTTTTGTTCGACAATGCAGATCCTTAGTTCGTGGGTTGCTTGTGCAAGGAGAGGGCCTCCAAGTGTGCTAGTTGAGCTTTTGATATCATCAAGTATGAATTTATAAGTTATGGATGCAATGGGTCTTGAGTATTTTGGATTTATGCTATTGATGTGTGTTAGGAGCATGTTAGACTCCTTGTTGATGTTATGGTTTGGCTTGTGGATGTCTTGTTTTGGATTGTAAACCATGTTTATGTTGCCTACCTTGAATGCTTATGTGTTGTTGGTTCTAAGGCATGAAACCTTAAAAAGCTGTGTATGCTTCTTTTGTGATGAATGTATGATCTTCTAAATGGATGCCCTTATTATGTGCCTTTATGTGCTTTGAGCGTGGTTATAATAGGGTGTATGCCTCTAGAGTCTATGTGTGCATGTTGTGTTTGCTTCTTGAAGTCGTTGAGGGCATTTGGGATCGTTTAGAGATGTTCAAATCTGATTTTGGAAACTCACAGACTGCAGGTGTTTCGGAACATGTTGTGCTATTTTGGAGCGGGTGTGGTTCTAGGGCCACCCGTATCGGAACGCGTTCCGGTACGGTTTGGCTACTGTGAGCCCCTGCTCTGATACGAGTCTCGAAACACTTTGGCTACTGTGAATGCATGTTCCGGAACAAGTTTCGGAATGCCTAGGCGAAATGGGACCCTGTTCCGAAACGGGGTGGATGCGTTTCAGTACAAGTGTCTGGCTTTTCAAACTGGAGCCCATGTTTCGAAACGAGCAAAACCTGTTTCGAAACACAGGCCTGAAAATGGGCCTTTGACATCTCTAAAGGGGTCTCAAGGGTTGGACTTAGGCCCGGTTTGATGTTGGTCTTCTCGTGAGTCTTGTTTCCGCTGTCGCTTCACACATAGGTTTAATTTAATCCATCTAGGCAAGATAATAAATGAAAAAGTTTTCTCGGGTTGTTAACCGAAGTGAAGCCTTAACGGGTTTCACCTCGGTTATCCCCGTGTAGCCCACTCAGACCGGTCAGTCGCCCGGACCGGGACGAGGGGGTTACACCTCCTTCCTTGCTTTAATTCTTTTTTTTATCTTTTTTATTTCTTTCATGTGTTTAAGAATGATTTCAACCCTATCTTTGTTGTGTTTTATGTTTAATTGTTAATAATTCAAACGCCCTAACATTGTTTGTTTATCTAGCATGCTTTATTGTTTTCTAACTGTCTTGCCAAGCGAGAGCTGGCATTACTGTTTTTTAAATACTTTGCAAAGCGAGAGCTGACAAAATTCGAGAGAATATGTTCAACTAGATGAACTTACTTCCAGAGTAAGTCTACCCTTAGGAGTATAGATTGGGACTTAAACAAATTGATTTATGAAAAATATCGCTATAGAGATATAAGAGTTTTTGCATGGTTAATTTCAGGCATTGCCATCGAGAGAGGCAATGCCAACTTTGAATTTGCTCGGCAATCAATGCCAAGGCAAGACATTATTACTAGCAAGCATTGCTAGCACGAAATTCAGACATTCTTTACAAAAATTTTGTTATCATTCTTGCACCCATTGTTTGCCAGACTATTATCAATAAATCATCGTAATCTTTACTTTACTTTAACTTATTTTACTTCTAGTCTCGTAATTCATTTGTTGCCTCAATCTTTTATTTTCTAATTCACAAGTAATAATCGTGCAAATTAATTCCTAGGCAATCTCTGTGGAGACGATACTCAACTCACTACTATACTAATTGTTGATCGTGTATACTTGCACGTAAAAGATGTATTCTTGGTATTGTTTTTACTTGCATATTTACACTGAATACTTAATCTTTTGCCATGCAATATTACGTCAACATTGATACAACAAAGGTTCAAACTCCATCACATGAATTTTGTAATCCAAACCCTTAACTTGAACCTCGACAACCTCATCAATTTGCTCCTTTCGTGGTGTTTCAATCAAAATATAACCTCACTCAAACGAATTTGGTACCAACATCGAATCACCACCCCCGCACTTTGACGCCAAATTATTAAACGTCCCTCTCGACCAAGCATGCATCAGAACCCCGCTAATTTCTAACCACACCCGACGATCACCCCTATCCAATGCAGGATCCAATTCCTGGACTTTGGAGAACCACTTACTAAGCGCACTATTACCCAAAACCTACTGACGCGTCTCCAAACTCGTAAACATCAAAAGAATTCGCGATCCAGCAATACGCATAAGCAACATTCCAATGAACTCTGCCTCCCATAATTCACGTGCTAAAGACGCAATCCTCATAGATGAATGACACCACTACATTGCATAGCATTTCAGAATCTCAATTTTACCTTCATCTACCACTCCTTGAACAATGCTCGAATCTCCTTTATTTGTTGTTGAATCTATCACTTCCTTCTACCCATACTCGTCTCTGCGTTTCCAATACCAATCATGTGTTACCCTCCGAGCAAGGGATACCCTAATACGTACGCCATAAATCCACTTCTCATTTAGCCTTTCGATCGCCTTTCTCGCCTCAATCTTTGATGCCATTCGAATAAATCTAAACCTAGAACCATCGCGTTCGCTTGATTGTCACGAATACATCCAACACACGTCCATGGCGATCAAATACTTGCCAAATGCCCCGCCAATGTATATGTTCTGAGAGATTACTGACAAAAATTGTCCAACACTGTCTCCGGCGGATCTCCTTCATGCCTTTTCTAGTTGTATTGAAGCCCAATTTCTTTATATGATTTTATTTGTGGTTATTGGTTTATGACATTATTCAAAATTATATTATATTCGTGAGTTTAGATTCTCTAAATGAATTTAATATAATTTTTGATTTTTGATTTTTTTAAGATAAAAATGATTTTAATATTTTTTTATATTTTTAAACTAAATTTAATATATTTTTTTCATTTCTAGATTTATTTTTATAATTTCACGTATATAATTTCAATATTTATTACAAATTAAATTAAATTATTATATATATAATTATATTAAAAAAATCAAAATTTTAAAATTATATTAAATTCATTTAGCAAATCTAAACTCGCGAAAATAATTCAAAATTAAAATATATACAAAATATTGTTAACTTTAATTTAATTATTAGATTTATTTAATTGGGTTAAATATTTTTATGCATCATAAGTATGTCATGTTGGAGTTTCTTAAAACCACATTTCCTTCCTTTTTCCAAGCAGTAACAACCATCTAATTGGAAGAGAAAATTAATTAATTCAATTAAATAAAAATAACTAAAATAATTAATTTATTTTATTAAATTAAAATCAAGACCAAATTGATAGATTGTGTAAATAATTGGGACCAAATGTGTAATTTGTAACACCCCTCGCCCGGGTCAGGAGCGAGGAGCGTTACTTTGCAAGAAAACAAGCAAGCAAGAAATAAGTAACAAGAAACATGAACATAAAAATGCAAGCCAATTTAAAACTTTTCTAACTCATCACTAGTAGATGAGTTACGACTAGGATGAACAAGTACAAACATGCTTTACCATCAGATTATACATAGTTGATAACCAAATCCAAATAGCAAGACCAAGCAAAGCATTCGAGCAACATGAAAGAGTATATAGACCAAGCTATTCAATCCGAACAAGATGCTTCAAGATCAAGAAACTAGACATGCTATTCGATTAGGCTACTAGGCACGATTCGATTTTAAGAACCAATCTAACACAATAGACGCAGCATGATACAATTCAAGCAATGACATTCATATCTCGAGGTAAACTTCAATCTAGAAATATATACATGGCAACTTATAAATTTCCAATCCAAAACAATGAATACAACATGTTGGTTTACTAGGCATGCTTGCAAGAAGATTAATTATCAATAGGATACAAGACTCGTTCACAAAATCATGTTTATCAATCAAGGCAATTAACCACATTCAAGATAGTTCATATAGATGAATAAGGAATCAAACCTACTTTACTACATCATTTGAACCAGGGCAGCAACCAAGGGTCAAGGGTACATTCGAATAAGGCACCAAGCATCAATCAAGTAATATCCAATCATCAATCATGTTCCAACCATGACAATTATACACAATCAAGCATTGAAATCATCCTATTATCAAGACATGATAGCAACAAGAAGGGCACTCGATATCAAGGCATATACAAGCCATTATAGTCTTACAAAACCATAAGTGTCATACACATATAATTACAAGTCTAAAATTTCCAAATGCATGAACTAGCATGAGATCTAAATACATCTCTAAGTGCCACCAACTAGGAGAGTATAAAAATAATTACAAGATCATACTTCAAACTGCTTGTGTGTCTTGCTTCGGTTCAAGAAAGAAGGCTTTCGATCAATTTAAACATGTGGTTTGGGAAGAAGAAAAACGAGAGTGATAAGTACATAGTATACTTATTGAGGTAGTATCTAGAACTAGTAGCTTATCAAGTTTTAGGGTCTTTAGTTCAAGCATAACCTAACTAGGCTTTAACCAAATTATGGCAAGTCTTATATTAGTCTTCAAGAAGCTATTCAAATGGTTCAAGCATACCATGATCTGATATTTCATTTCAAGGTTTTATATCACTTCAATCAAGCAAGGAATATATCTACAAGAATTAGGCAAATCCAAACAAGCAATCATATGTTTCATTCGAATAGAAGTCCATTATCACCATGTTTTGTCATTCCAAGATACCAGCAAGATTAAGTTAACAAGTTCATCATTTCATCCATGTAGGTTCTTTGCTTTACAAGTTCATTATCAAGAATCAAGAACACGCATATTTCATTCAATTTTAACTCATCTTATTTTAAGCTTATTAACATGTTTTGCCTTGGTGATTAGTTATGTCTAGGTAATCAAGTCTCCAACCAACTATCGCCACAAGATGTACCGTAGTATTGGTCAAATCCCTCCTACTGTCTCCAAGTGACCATAACAAACTTCCCTCCTACTATCACCAAATAAGGGCCTTGGCCCAAGACCGTAGTCTACCCAAAACACAATGAGCTCTAGACTATAAGGCATGTCGTTCTACTTAAGACCAACTATAAACTAAGGGCTTTAATTGATTTAATCACTTATCAAGCATTTACATCTCAAGTATTCAAGTCATGATCAATCAAGTGTCAAGCTTCCAAGTTCAAGTGTTCAAGTATCAAGCATATCAAGGTCAAGATCATGTTAAGCTCTTAAGCCATTCAAACTAGTTCATCTATCAAGAAATCAATGATATCAAGCATTAAGCAAGCTCACTTAGTCAATTAAGATCATTCGAATGGATCATTCAAGGCATAGAAGCAATCATTTGATTCATTTTCATTATCAAGCCACATTACTAACATATTGGATTACCATGTCTTTAATTAGTCCATTCTTCCTTTAATTTCAGTTTACCAAATATAGATTAGGTCCATTTCATAATATTAATCACAAGCAAGAATGTAGATATGCATTATTGGTTAGGACCTAAGTCCTAACCCTATTTAAAACTACACTCGCAATACTCCAAGAAAGCTTAATCTTGGATAGTTACTCCCTTTTGTTTATCCCTTGATGTCCAAATCTAGTGCCTTCACCAAAATCCTCTACTCCTTGTTCTAACAAGACACACACAAAATCATATAAACAATGTTAGCATTCAATTCATAAAGACAACCTTATACAATCAAGCACATATTTATATTACAAGCACCATATTGTTTATTGCTTCTGCTAGTTTGTGTACCTCTTACTAAATTGCCTATATCTTTTAATCTATACATCGAAATTTAAATTCGTTTACACAGTTAGAAAGCTAACTTAAATATCTTTCTAACCATACCAACCTTGCATTTTTAGTCCTTATATATCAATACAGTTTTTTGTGCAAAGACAGGTCAAATTTACGGTAGCAATTATGACAGCCTGCATTTAGGTCCACTTTAGTGAGGTATTTAGTCTATACCCCTTACATATTCAAATCATCCCTTTAGACCTTGATTTCCCCTGTTTTCCCCTTTTTTCTACATGTCAGGTTTAGTCCCTGAAATCATCCATTTCAGTCCCTAATTTAATCATTCTTTCGGAGCAGTTCTTGTTTTATCCATGTGCTAGTAAACACTTTAAAGCAGCCTAATTACTCATTAATCAAGAAATTCAATTTATATAGCATTCATTTTAAGTTCTCCCCTGTTTTTAGCTAAACTTTCCAGGCCTTAATTATGTCCAGATTAGTCCCAAATTTACTAATTTTCTCAAAACAGTCCCTATTAACCAATCAAACCATCTCGGTGACTAGTTTCATTACTAGCTCCATTTTAGCATCCTAGGCATTATTTTTAGTTATTCAATAACTCAATTCACTTCCTAATAAAGTTTTCCAGCATGCATTTCATTCAATTCATTTAAGCTCAATCTATAAACAATTTGAATTACCTTATTCATTTCCATGATTATTCATGTATTGGATTCCATGCATGTTATCACTTTTACTTGATCAAGCATGTTCATTCTCTAAATTCACTGTCAAATTATCAAGCTACTATAAAAAATTATTCATAAGCACATATATTACAAGCAATTTCATGGATTCAAGCTCAAATTGAACATCACATCCATTCGAACATGCTATCAAAAGGAATTGAGTTTAAATTTACTTACAATCTTTCTAGCTTTGATTTCTATGGAAAAATTTGGACCACATGCAAGTTCTACTTCTCCTTCAATGGAGTTTCTCTCAAGCTCTCTTTTTCTCTCTAATTTACTATCCTATTCGGCTAATGAGGAAGGAGACGAAGATGATGATTCTTAATGGATTATGGAAATGTCTAGTTTAGCTCTTAATTAGCCACTAATTAGAAGCTTAAGCAAGGGCATTTAGGAATTTGAGAAATTAGCATGCATTCCTCAACTTTGCTATCCCTTTTGATTTGGTCCTTTCAAGTTAAGTTACTAATCTTTCATGTTCTTTCAATTAGATCCTTAGATAACCTAATTAGCTTAAGTTCAAGTTCAATTGAGCTAACATTTTAGGTGACAAGCTTCAATACTTCTAGACTATGATTTAGGACATTACATAATTATACCAGTTTTATTTAACAGCCACGCCATCATCTCCGTTTTTTAATGGTTGGTGGCTTTTGATTTGAACCAATTAAGTAGTTATGTAGTAAAATTGTCAAAATTAAAAGTATAGTGGTCAAATTGACACCAACCCCATAATTAAGTGGTCATCTATTTAGTTTACCCTTCAAAAATTTTGGATCAAAATCAATCCTATGTTTTTCTCTGAACATATTCAAAGTGTTCTTGATGGGATGAAGAACACAACTGAAACCCGCCGTGCCAGCCGGCGGCAGAAGAATAAAAAAAACTGTTTTTGACCTCTTTTTAAAACTTGAATACACCTTCTAAATCATCCAAAATATTTTAAATAACCCCAAGTCTTTGAAAAAAACCTTTCGAATCTCAAAGAAGAAAATAACTCTGGTGGCTAAAAAATGGGTAAGAATGTGCCTTCTTTTTTAAAAATGAAAAAAATATTATTAAAAATAATAAAATATACCTTGAAATTATGCATTTCTTGCTTGTATTCTAAAAAAATAGTAGTGGTTACAATGAGATTTGATAGGCTTTTTATAACAATTTCATACCAAAATTACAATGAGAAATAAAACCCTTAATTTTCTTCTGATTTCATTTCCATGATTGGCTTGATTTAATTTGTTTGATCTGACTCAGGCTAAAATTCAGTGACTACAGCTAGGGGGTGTGTCGCAACCGCCTTTTTACGGGAGGCTTCGACTATTTGAAAAAACACTTTTACAAAATCAACAGAGTTGCCACTAATCTTTTTGAAAAAAAAATGTGATTGGATCACTTTTAAAAATAGGGTTATTTTAATAAAACATTTTGTTTTAATAAAACAACGGTTTTAGTCTGCGAAAATCAGAAAACATGTTTGGGGGTCGGTTACGCGTGGGGAAGGGTTAGCACCCCATGACGCTCAAAATTGGTACCTAATTGGTTTTAAAATCGTTTTCAAAACTGAAATTTGTAAGTTCAAAAAGGTTCGACTTTACTTGTCCGTTTAATGAATATTAGTCTATTTTAACGGCCTTATCGCTCGGGAGATGAACTTTAATCACCGCCAACATTTCTGGTGCGAACCCGTCATTCCCGTTTGATAAGACGCCGCATTAAATTAAGTTTTCACTTTTCAAGCAACAAAGAAATTTAAGTGTGTTGAGCATTTTATTCAATTCTAGGTTCGATTATTAAAAGCCCTAAAAAACATCTAAGTCTTTTATTCCTAAGTTAAGGTTTAAATACGCTTAAGTGTATTTTATTTTTATGAAGAACATTTTTCAACAAAAAAAGTCTCTATCTAAGCTTTAGTCCCTAATCCTAAGTTTTCACATATTTCTAAAACAAGCAAGCAAACATTTTATTCTCTTGAATTTTACCCTTTTTATTATTCCTTTTAAAAGCCTTTTATATTTTTTTACTTTTTATTTTCTAAGCAAAAACCCCCTTTTTATACGTTTTTTTTTTACTTTTTGTGTTTTTTACCTTTCTTCTTTTTTATGTTTTTTTACCATTTTGTGTTTTCCTTTTTAAAAAGAATTTTCACTCTTTTTAAGTTCATTTTCATTTTCTATTTTTTAAGTTTTAAGTTTTTTTCTTTTAAAACAACCCATTTTAGAAAATAAACTTTATTTTTCCTAAGAACTCTTTTTTAAGTTTTTCCCCTTTCAAAAATTTATTCAAATATCCTAGACCCTAATTTTTACTTTAAAACCCTCATATTTTCTTTTTCTTGAAAACTTATTTCTTTTTTATATTTTTTTCTAAAATAACATTTTTATTTTTTTTTCTTTTAAAAATCACTTTGCCCATCAATTATTAAAACAAATAAAAAAATCTTTTTAATTTTCTAAAATCAAGCCATTTATTATCTAACACCTCACATTATTATTTCTTCTAATTAAATCCCTAATTTAAAGTTTTTCAAATTAACCACATTTATTCATTTTTATTTTATGCATTTAAAATTTAAACACCCTTTAAATTATTTTCTACATTTCTAAAGATCAAAATCACTTTAAATACATTTTTTAAAAGCATGCAAATATTTTAGGATCAAACTAAAAATTAAAACGAAATTTAAAACAAAAAAGTTACCGGAATCATGAACGAATTTCTGACTTCGAGATAGCAACCTAAAAATCACAAACAACACAAAAAAACACCAAAATTCAACCAAGAACAAACATATAATTAACATAAAAAATAAACAAAGAAAGGATAGAAAATTTACCGAGAAATCGACGAGCGATGAACTTGAACCCTTTTTAGTGGTTTTTCTCTTAAATTTTGGTGTGTTGAACAATGAAGCATTTGAAGGTTTTTATAGTTGATTTTTAGCTTCAAAATCAAGCCAAATTCGGATTTCAATCCCCGAATTGAAGCTAAAATCAGACAAGAAACTTGATACCCGGTAAAACCCCCAAGAAATCATCCATTTTGATCCAAATTCGGGATAGAATTTCTCATTTAATTCGAATATAGGTCTTATTACTTTGTTTTGGTTTTTTTGCAGATTCTGACGGCTATAGGCAACGTCGGCAAGCGGTGTCGGTGGCAAAAGGACAGCGGTAACCAGGCGGTCCGATCGGCACCAACCACACCAACTGTCGCGACCGGTGGACGGAGAATGGAGGCCCCCTCGTTCGCGGCAAGAGATTGGAGAGCCCAGCCCCGCGCGCGTGGACGTCACGCGCCAGCGCGTGACATGCAGGCTGGCTTTTTTTTACTATTTTTGACCCCTTTTATTGTTGTTTTTTTTTCTTTTTTCACACTTAATTATTACCTCATTTTATTCCTTTTTTCCTTAAAATTATTAAACACCATAATTAATTTTTCTTTTTTCTTTCTTTTTCTTTTCCTCTTTACTTTTCACTTTTAAAAAAAGGGCTTCACCATAAAATGGGCTTTATTAAAAAGTGGGCTTTTCTTAAAAATGGGTTTTTATTAGGATTTCTATTTTTTGATATTTTAATTTTATTTCTTTCTTTTTTGACTTTTTCTTTCTTTTTTTTTTCTTTTATTAAAAGTTAGGGTGAAAATTTAGTGACAACAGCTGCCCTTCTTTGCTTATCTCTATGAAACAAAGATAAAGCAAAGACAAAAAGACACAAATTTTCGCCGGACTTACTGATTGACTCCATTCTCCAAATGCTCGAACGGATAGGCGTGCTCTATTCTCCTTATGCTCGAATAGCTGAGTTGGGTTCCATTCTCCAAATGCCCGAACGGATAGGTTGGTTCTATTCTCCTTATGCTCGAATAATTAAGCTAGGTTCCATTCTCCAAACGCCTGAACGGATAGGCTGGTTCTATTCTTCTTATGCTTGAATAGTTAAGTTGGGTTCCATTCTCCAAACGCCCGAATGTATAGGCTGGTTCTATTCTCCTTATGCTCGAATAGCTAAGTTTGGGTTCTATTCTCCCAAAATGCCTAAACATCTCAGCTGGGATTTTTCCTCCCAGATGCTCAATTAGGCCAAATCTTCTGAAAACTTTCATCCTCATTATGCTTGGATGAATAAGCATGCTCCATTCTCCTTATGCCTGAACGGATAAACAAATTTTCTGAAAACTTTCATCCTCTTTATGCTTGGATGAATAAGCAAACTCCATTCTCCTTATGCCTGAACGGATAGGCGAATCTTCTGAAAAACTTCATCCTCCTTATGCTTGGATGAATAAGCAAACTCTCATTTAAACAAGTCTTCCATATACCTAAAAAAGAACAAAATGCAACATGCAATATGACGTTCATGCTCCTAGGGATGTCTAAAACATGAATGCTTAACATGTTTTTCTTTTAGAACTATTTTTGCTCAGACCATTTTCTTTAATTTTGATGAGATTCTGGTTATCGATGCCCACCCGATTAATCATGAACTCTCTCTCCTAAAACTGTGTAGGTGAAAATGATTTGCTTCACTCTTCTTTCAACCCTTCTTGGTTTTTTTTTACTTTGAGTTCACCATTTTCTAAGATAAGGCCATTTCTTCTGCTTTGAAAACCACCCATGAATTATGAACTACTCTGACTCTTCCTCATTTTCTGATCTTCTGCTGACTGGTTCAATCCCATTCTTACTTCATTAGAAACACTTAATCCTTTATCTACTTTTTCAATCGTCATTTTCATATTCATGGATGCACACCCTAAGTCAAGTTTCGACTTTGCAAAGCCACTCCTATCGTCATGTAAAGGGAGTTGATGGCTAAGAAATGATGCTTATGAGCCTAGACATTCATATGGTTTAAGATGATTCCTCTTTTGCTTACTACGAAGCCTAACAATTTCCCAGATGTAACCCCAAATGTGCACTTGGCAGGATTAAGATTTAACTAGAATTTTCTTAATCTTTGAAAAAGCTTACTCAAGTTCATCAGATGCTCTTCTTCAGTTCTGGACTTGGCAATCATATCATCCACATAAACGTCTATTTCTTTGTGCATCATGTCATGGAAAAGGGTAACCATAGCTCTCTGATACGTTGCCCCTGCGTTTTTCAATCCAAAGGGCATTACCTTATAGCAAAAGGTTCCCCAAAGCATTACAAAAGTAGTCTTCTCCATATCTTCTGGGCACATCTTTATTTGATTGTAACCGGAAAATCCGTCCATGAATGAGAAAAGGTAATGGTCAGCCGTATTGTCGACCAAGGTGTCAATATGTGGAAGCGGAAAATTGTCTTTGGGGCTTGCTTTATTAAGATCCCTGTAGTCGGCGTACATTCTTACTTTTCCATCTTTCTTGGGCACTGGGACGATGTTTGCCACCCATTCTGGATATTTAGCTACTTTGAGGAATCCAGCATTGTATTGTTTCTTGACCTTGTCTCCGAATTTCAAGAGTGTATCAGCCTTCATTCTTCTAAGCTTTTGCTTCACAGGATCCCATCCTTCTCATATAGGAAGCCTATGCATGGCAATATCCGTGTCAAGACCAGGAATATCTTGGTATGACCATGCAAATATGTCTTTGTATTCTTGTGGAAGTTCAATCAAATGTTGTCGTGTCTCAACTGAGATGGTGGTACCAATCTTGACTTTGTGTTTTTCTTCTTCGGTCCCAAGATTCAAAACCTCTAACTCTTCTTTGTGGGGCAAAATTTGCTTTTCCTCCTCTTCTACCATTCTAAGCAAATCATCTGACAAGTCATACCCTTCTTCATCACTAGTACTCTCAACTTCTTCTAAACATAGCGGCAACTCAAAATTAACCTCGGAATCTGATTCAGAGTCATTTGGACCATTGGTATCTAAAAACCTGCAAATAAAAGGAGGATATATATATACCAAGAAAGAAAGAATAAATGATATGATTTGTTATATTTTAAGGTTTGTTTTTGCTTTTTTGGGTTTTTATGATCTTTTGGTTTTATTGGTTTTGTGAAAGAAAGTTTGCCACAAGATAAAATTTGGGAAAATGCATCTTTTATTGAAACTCGAATCATGGTTTTGACAATAGACCCTTTTTACATAAGATCTCTAATTACCCCAGGGTCTAAGGGTAAAAGAGTTGGTTTTGGGAATTACTCTGAGGCAGTCTTAAAAACTTTAGGGACTATTTCCGCAGTCCAGTTCTTCAATTCAGGGCAAAGGCGAATCTTGGTCAGAAATTTATTTTCTTCTTCCTCTTTGTCAATGATGGCGTTGATGCTTAAATTCTCAAAAACTTCGCATAGGTCATTTTTTCCTTTCTCCTCCTCGTTGAAATGGGCATTTCGGCCTAAGAGCCCTCCAGTCTTGAAAATGGCACTTAGAGGTAGGTACGTCATTGGCTCCCATTCAACTTCTTCACCACTCAACCTTGACTTCCTTTTCTCTTGTTGCTTTTTAAATTCTGCTTTTCTTTGCCATTTGGTGGGCTTGAAGCCCAGACCAAATCAATCTTTCTTTATTGGGATTTCTACTGGGTAAAGCCTTCCCTGATGATTTCTTCCAAATCCCCATCCAACCTTGGCTCATTTTCCAAATGTTTGTTTTACTTGCATCTTTGTGCAACTTGATAGCTCTGGTTCTGGCACTTTACTTCCTTCAGTGACAAAGGTTGCATTGACTAACTCCAACATTCTAAAATGACACTCAAGTGCCCCTCATCTACTTGAATGTATGGCGTATCGGTAATCACCGACGCAATGATTTCTTCTTCCGCACAAACTGTGATTAATTGTCCATCAATAACAATCTTTAATTTATGATGTAGAGTAGAGGGCACTGCACCTGTTGTGTGAATCCATGGGCGCCCGAGCAAGCAGCTATAACTAGGGTTTATGTCCATAACCACAAAATCTACCTCAAATGTTGATGGCCTAATTTCTATGGGAACTTTAATCTTTCCTAACACATCCCTTTGGGTCTCGTAAAATGCTCGTACTGTATTTGGATAAGCCCTCATGTGGGAGATATCAATAGGCAACTTTTTCAACATTGCCAAAGGGAGAACATTTAAAGCTGATCCGTTGTCAATATGAACTCCTGGTAACATGTACCCTTTGCATCTTGTAGAAATGTGAAGTGGTTTACATGATCCTCTTCCCTCTACGTGTATTTCTTCGTCACTAAATGATATGAAGTTATTAACTGCAATGTTATTGACCAACATGTCCATATTGTCAGTCGTGATCTCCTTTGACACAAATGTCTTGTTTAACACTTTCAATAATGCATCCCGATGTCCCTCGGAGCTCAATAGTAATGATAGCATAGAAATTCAGGCTGGAAGTTTGTGTAGTTGCTCTACCATATTGTATTCATTGTGCTTGAGTATTTTCAGAAACTCTTGAGCCTCTGTTTCTTTCATTGGTTCGTGGATTACTGGTGTTTTCTCTTGGAAGAAATCCTTTCCCCTTCCTTTTCTGGCTGATTAGCGGCCTTTCTTTGCGCTGCATATCTATCCTCCATTTCTAGAGCTGAATAAAGTCTCCCACTCCTGGTGAAGCGGCTTACCTCATTGACGGGTTCTTCTTTTCTTTCCTCTTCAATTGTTGACCTCCTTGGATCTGTTATTGTGCAAGCATAATTCCAAGGGACTTGCTTGTTGTCCTTATAGGGAAACAGGGCTGGCGCCTTCACAATCAGTCGTGGAGCTACACTCCTAGCTGGCTCTTTGACCCCTACCTTGGTCTTAATCACCAAAGGCCTCATTCCTGTGTAGATCTTTTTAGAGGACGATTCCTCTAATGTACAGACTTCCATCCCTTGTTCTTTTTGCACGTAAAATTCTAACTCTCTGCAGTCAATCTTTGCTTGTACTAACTGCTTGAAATCCAAGCAATTCTCAATGTCATGCCCTCTCATGCTAGTGGTATTCACAATACATTCCTTTATTTTTTGCTTCTTCAAATCCCTCTATCACCCCGGCTTTGACCATTTGGGTCCTTGCCCATTTCATGGATGCCTTGACCTTGGAAACGTGCCTCTTGTTGGTGTGAACCTCTTCCTCTACGACGCCATTTACTCCATTCTTCTGGTAGTTTGGTAACGGATTTCCCTTTTCTTCAGAAGTTTCAAATGATATTATGCCTGATTTCCTTAAATCGTCTACCACCCTTTTGAATGCAATGCAATTCTCGATAGTATGCCCCTTACTCCTGCATGATATTCGCATTGGGCCTTCTCGTCATACCATGGTGGATAGGGAGGTGAGAATGGAGGAACATGTCTTGGTAACACCATTGTGATTTGACCAGCTCGGCAAACAACTCTGCATAAGTCATTGGGATAGGAGGAAAGTAAGGCCTCGGGTTTCCTTGATATCTTCGCTCTCCTTTTGGGGCATTTGCGACCGTCGGAGCTGAGGTGTTGGCCTTGTTGAAGGTATTAGGCTTGTTGAACACCAAGCATGTTGAGTAGTTGGGATTGTAGACATTCGTTGCATTGACTTCATTGTTATCCTTCTTCCTATATGTTTTCTTTGTTTCCCCATTGTCCAACCTTCCACTCTTCATGGCTGCCATGATTAGTTCGCAATTTATTAGCATGTCTGCAAAGTTCTTCGTGGCGTGGTTGAGAATGCAATCATAAAAGGAACCCTTTAGTGTTTCTACAAACATTGGGGTGATCTCATTTTCTAGCAACGGTGGTTGCACTTGTGCCGCTACATCCCTCCACCTTTGAGCGTATTGGCGGAAGCTCTCGTGGTGCTTTTTATCCATCCCTTGCAAGACCAGACGGGTTGGAACCATGTTTGAAACATGTTTGTATTGTTCACTAAAGGCTCTGGACAGGTCTCTCCATGATTTAATGTTTACTCGACTTAACTGCGAATACCAACGTGCAGCGGACCCTACTAAGTTGTCTTGAAAGCAGTGAATGAGCAACTTCTCATTATCAAGGTACATGGACATCTTTCTGCAGTACATGGTTAGGTGTGCTGACAGGCATGTGGTCCCATTATATTTCTCGAAGTCTGTGATCTTGAATTTCAGTGGCACAACTAAATCAGTTACCAAGCTCAGATCCTTGACATCTATTCCACCATAAGCAGCTCCATCTTAGAAGGACTTGAACATTCCTTCCAACTTTTCATATTTCTCTTCCAACTTCTTTTCAGTTCGAGCCTTATCAGCGACTTCATCGAGGTTAGGCACCTCGTAATTGTTGGCCTCCACATTTGGAATGTGAGTGGAAGATTCAGCTATATGAATGGGTGTTTTGGCCTTGGCAGAAGCCTCCTTTCTAAAAGTCTTCCTTGGGAATTGAGGAATGGAAGAAGTATTTCCCCCTTCTTCAACCACATCTGGGTCCTTGAATCCAAGCAATGCAGCTATCGAACTGACCGTCTTTTGGTGGACCGCTTCAACTTGTTGTTTCGTGTCAACTTCCATTTTCTCCAGCTTATCTTGAATGTTCTTTTGACTTGCCTCCAAAGTTGCTAACCTTTCCTCAGAGTTCATGGCTCGGGTTTGGGCTCGTGTACCGTATTTATGGGTTGTCTTAGCAATTTTGGATATTTTTTTGTTTTTTATTATTAAGCTAGTTTATGACATGAATGTATGCACAAATGAATTCACGAAAAGCAAACAAGATAATGCAAATGCATGAATGCAGTCGAAGGGCCATCAATTCCATTGAAAATCTGTTCATGAAAGGAAACTCTTTATTGAATACGAAAGTTTTATTACAACTTTTTCTTTTTCTCTTTTACAAATATTTTTCTGCTCGAACACCTAACTCTTTGACTTCTTCAATTAGCCACATGAGTCTTGGTCCCACTTCTCCAACGGGCTTGACGTATTGCCGAAGGACTGCGGCCTCGGTCGCTAATGTTGTTACGTGCTTGGTCCTCCTCAATCTTTTAAGAGCTTTCTATTCATAATTGAACAATTTTCTAGAATCAACCCCTTCTAATATGAAATGATGCACATGCAAAATAAACAAGATAATAAACAAAGATCAACAAGCAAGAACAAACCAATGAAATAGATAAAACAACAAAAAACAATGCACGATATTCCTGTGACTTAACACCCTAGGCTTTCTGCATGGCTCTATTAGAGGTAGGCTCTAAATTCTCAAACTTGGTTTAGTTCTAAAAGGGTACCCGAGTTGTCCTTGTTGTCCTCTACTAAGAGTAGCAAGGCCCTCGATTCTCACCCATTATAGGCTGCAAACGAATCGAGTTCAACTCAGGATGACTCACCACCGAAGCCTTCTCGAAGAATCAGTATCCTTACGCAGGCAAAGGGTTTGAGTTCCAAAGGTACTTTGCGATGGTTATACGAAGAATCAGTATTCTTACATGAGCAAAGCGTGTTCCCCCCACTTAAAACAAATGGGACAAAGCTCGGGAATAGAGCTTGGAATTAAGTCTTAAATGCGTAAAATATAGCTATATTCATTTAAACAGACAAATAATTGAACATAGTGTGAACTTGCAAATTCCATATTTTAAAAAAAACATTTTTTTGAAAATCATTTAAAACCAATTTGTGGTATGACCCTTTTTGTTTTTATTTAAAAAAACAAAAACATATCCCCAGCGGAGTCGCCAAGCTGTCGCAACCGTCTTTTTATGGTAGGCTTCGACTATTTGGAAAAACACTTTTACAACATCAACGGAGTCACCACCAATCTTTTTGGGAAAAAAGTGTGATTGGATCACTTTTAAAAATAGGGTTAATTTAATAAAACAACGGTTTTAGTCTGCGATAATTAGAAAATAGGTTCGGGGGTCGGTTACGCGTGGGGAAGGGTTAGCACCCCCATGACGCCCAAAATTGGTACCTAATTGGTTTTAAAATCATTTTCAAAATTCGAATTTGCAAGTTCAAAAAGGTTCGACTTTACTTGTTTGTTTAATGAATATTAGTCTATTTTAACGACCTTATCGCCCGGGAGATGAACTTTAATCACCGCCAACGTTTTCTGGCACTAACTCGTCATTCCTGTTTGATAAGACGCCGCATTAAATTAGGTTTTCACTTTTCAAGCAACAAAGAAATTTAAGTGTGTTGAACATTTTATTTAATTCTAGGTTCAATTATTAAGAGCCCTAAAACCGTCTAAGTCTTTTATTCCTAAGTTAAGGTTTAAATACGCTTAAGTGTATTTTATTTTTATGAGAACATTTTTCAACAACAAAAAAGTCTCTATCTGAGCTTTAATCCTTAATCATAAGTTTTCACCTATTTCTAAAACAAGCAAGTAAACATTTTATTCTCTTGAATTTTACCCTTTTTATTATTCCTTTTAAAAACCTTTTATATTTTTTTACTTTTTATTTTCTAAGCAAAAACCCTTTTTTACGTTTTTTTTTTAATTTTTTGTGTTTTTACCTTTCTTATTTTTTTTTACCATTTTGTGTTTTACTTTTTCAAAAGAATTTTCACTCTTTTTAAATTCATTTTTATTTTCCATTTTAAAATTTTTTCTTTTAAAACAACCCATTTTAAAAAATAAACTTTATTTTTCCAAAGAACTTTTTTTTTTAAGTTTTTCCCTTTTCAAAAATTTATTCAAATATCCTAGACCCTGATTTTTACTTTAAAATCATTTTATTTTCTTTTTCTTGAAAACTTATTTCTTTTTATATTTTTTCTAAAAAAACATTTTAATTTTTTTATTTTAAAAATCATTTTGCCCATCAATTATTAAAACAAATAAAAAAAACTCTTTTTAATTTTCAAAATCAAGCCCTTTATTATCTAACACCTCACATTATTATTTCTTCTAATTAAATCCCTAATTTCAAATTTTTTAAATTAACCACATTTATTCATTTTTATTTCATGCATTTAAAATTTAAATACCCTTTAAATTATTTTCTACATTTATAAAGATCAAAATCACTTTAAATACATTTTTTAAAAACATGCAAACATTTTAAGATCAAACTAAAAATTAAAACGAAATTTAAAACAAAAAGTTACCGGAATCGTGAACGATTTTCCGACTTCGAGAAAGCAACCTAAAAATCACAAACAACACCAAAAAAAAACACCAAAATTCAACCAAGAACAAACATATAATTAACATAAAAAACAAACAAAAAATTATAGAAAATTTACCGAGAAATCAACAAACGATGAACTCGAAATCAAGCTTCTCGAAATGCTCCAAACCACCTCCGAAAAATTGCTCCAAACTCGAATTTTCTCTCCAAAAATTTCCAGCCAACTCAAGAAAAATTCAGAGAATTTTTTGGATTTTTCTTAAACCTTTTTTACTGGTTTTTCTCTCAAATTTTGGTGTGTTGAACAATGAAGCATTTGAGGGTTTTTATAGTTGATTTCTTGCTTCAAAATCAAGCCAAATTCGGATTTCAATCCCGGAATTGAAGCTAAAATCAGACAAGAAACTTGATACCCGGTAAAACCCCCAAGAAGTCATTCATTTTGATCCAAATTCGGGATAGAATTTCCCATTTAATTCGAATCTAGGGCTTATTATTTTGTTTCGATTTTTTGCAGATTCCGACGGCTATAGGCAACGTCGGCAAGCGGGGTCAGTGGCAAAAGGACGGCGGCAACCAGGCGGTCCGATCAGCACTAACCACGCTGGCTGCCGAGACCGGTGGACGGAGAACGGCGGCCCCCTCGTTCGCGGCAAGGGTTTGGAGAGCCCAGCCCCGCGCGTGACACACGGGCTGGCTCCTTTTTTTTTCTTTTTTTTTTACCGTTTTTGACTTTTTTTACCCCTTTTATTGCTGTTTTTTTCTTTTTTTCACACTTAATTATTACCTCGTTTTATTCCTTTTTTCCTTAAAATTATTAAACACCATAATTAATTTTTTTTCCTTTTTTTTTCTTTTTTTTCTTTTCCTTTTTACTTTTCACTTTTAAAAAATGGGCTTTATTAAAATGTGGGCTTTTCTTGAATTTGGGTTTTTATTAGGATTTCTATTTTTTGATATTTTAATTTTATTTCTTTCTTTTTTTTTCTTTTGTTAAAAGTTAGGGTGAAAATTTAGTGACAAAAGGGTGTTCAAAAATACCCGGCCTGAACTACCCGACCCGTCGACCCGATTAAAAATTACCAAGTATTTATTTGAAAATACCCGAATTTTTTGGGCCGGGTAGTCGGGCAGGGTCAGGGCCGCAATTTTTTTATAACTGAGTATCCGACCCAGCCCGCTAATTTTAATACTTATATATTTTAAATTTTATATACTATTTGTAACACTCGTGTTTTGGGGTTAGGAGTTAGAAGTGTGTGTGGTTCGAGTCATCAAAACCGATTTAATTTAAATTGACCTTAGTTTTGATTTAATTGAGATTTAAAATAAAGGGGTGGCATGTAACCCCCTCGTCCCGGTCTGGCCGGATGACTGGTCCGAGTGGGTCACACGGGGAAAACCGAGTGAAACCCGTTAAGGTTCCCCTCGGTTAGCAACCCTATTTTTTTCTTTTTATTTTAATCTTGTCTAGAGGAATATTAAGTCCTAAGTGATTATACAAATCTAACAAGGCATTGAATCTAACAAGGATTATACAAATCAAATAGTCCATGCAATTTCACCAAGAGAACATACTTAACACCCAAAAGGCCCCATACACAAGATAGTCAAGCATAAGGCATACATAGGCCAACAACATACATGTTTAGGCATATTCAAATAAGCAACATAACAAGCATAAACCGCAATCCATGAAGCAAAAGCATAACACAACCACGAGATTAACATGCTCAAACACAAATTTCCTAAGGAGTTTGACCCCAACTCCTAAAACTCTATACCCCATTGTCTAGGCATTATTACAAAATGTAAACCATACTTGAACTAGCTTGAGAACTCCAAAGGCTCCTCCCTCGCCCGCTTGCCTCCCGAACTCTAACGATCTGCACGTTGGAAACAAAGAGAGCATAAGCCAACTAGCTTAGTGAGAGAGGCTCTACAATTCACAACATGCAGTTTTCCAAAACACGATTTATATGCAAGAAAGCAATGGATGCACGAGGGTCAATCTCGACAACAATGCGTGGTTTGCACAAGCACAACCAACATACACATACGGTGGGACTACACATCACCGTTTCGACTAGTGGATTTCTGATGGGACTACACATCAAAGTACTACCCTACTAGTCACTACCGGTGGGACTACACATCACCATAGTTTAGACCACCATCACGTGAGGCATGAACTCAACTCGACTACACATTAGCAACTTAAAATGCACTTAATGATCACGACATATAAGCATTCAACATATCACAACAACATGGGAGTAGAGAGGCTTACAAACAGGTTTAGGTGACCCTTCAAGGTCCCACCCAAACTCCAAAAGGATCTATATCGAGCACAATGCAAAAGTCAATAATTCTACTCACCGTTGCTACCCAAGAGAAGATCGAAGACCAAGCTCAAGACTCCGAAATCCCCGGATTTGTCCCCGAAGATTCACCAATCGAAATTCTCGTTTCTAAACATTCCAACACCAAGAAAACAATCCCAAGTCAGTCCATATTCCAAAATAGTCAACTTGGATTACATACCAAGCACAAGACATCAAATTTTCCATTGAAAACAACCCAAAAATTCAAAATCCCGAGCAGCCCCTAAACTCACCCTAAAACCAATGATTCCAACCCTTAAATTACTCCCTAAAGCCTCCAAAACAACCCTTACATATAGCCTATCCATTTGCCCTCTCATTTCCACATAAAACACCCCCATATCTCAACCCAAAACCTCCCAAAAACCCAAATCCGGGAATAAGCATAAAATTCTTTAAAAATCACATGTATTGATTCCCATGAACTACAAACAACCCCCACATCAACAATAAACCAAAATCTTTAGTCAAAGGCCATAAAGGCAACATTTTTATCCAAAATCTTTAAATTTCCAAATCTCAAAAACATGTATAAAAATGAAAGAAAAAGGTATTAGCTTGTAGGGAATAACGAGGGTAAGTCAAAAACATGTTTACCTTTGCAAAACCTTCAAATATGAGCAAGATATTGAATGGAATAGTATATAGGGGGAGATGGGTTTATTTCACGTTGGGGAGAAAAATGAAGAGGGGAAGAGGATGACTTCAAAAGCATTATTTTAGGTTTATTTGAAATTAAAAGGCTAAAGACCCAAATGCCCTTAATGAATTAAGGGAACTACAATGGATAACACCCATGGCAATTTGGGCTTGTTTTGAAAATGGTCCAACTAAATTTTATTTGTCTTAAAACTCGAGGCCCAAACCATTATTTTATTATTTAAAAATTAGGAACCAAAACCCGAACCATTATTAAATTACTATTTTCACCTGACCCCTGAACCCGGGTGTTACAACTCTCCCCCACTTAAGGAATTTCGCCCTCGAAATTACCTGACGGAAACAAATACGGAAACTGCTCAAGCATGTCAGCTTTCCTCTCCCACGTGGCCTCCTCCACACCTCTATGTCTCCATAACACTTTGACCAACTCTATGGTCTTGCCACGCAACACCTTGCTATCATAAGCAAGTATCTCAACTGGTTCTTCGTTGTAAGACAAGTTCGGATTTAACTCTATTTCTTCTACTGCATAACATGGGACGGATCCGATCTATACCTTCTAAGCATCGACATATGAAATACATCATGAATCTTCTCTAGCTCAGCTGGGAGTCTCAATCTATATGCAACCGGACCAATTCTCTCAACTATCTCATAAGGCCCTATGTACCTTGGGCTCAACTTGCCCTTCCTCCCAAACCTCATCACCTTCTTCCAAGGTGAGACCTTCAAAAACACTTTATCTCCCACGGAGTATTCTACCTCTTTCCTTTTTAAGTCGGCATAGGACTTTTGTCGATCTGAAGCTGCTTTCAAGCGATCACATATCAACTTCACCTTCTCGGTGGTTCTCTTAAGCAATTCGGGCATCGGCACAAGTTTCTATCCGGCCTCGGCCCAACAGATCGGGGTCCTACACTTCCTACCATACAATGCCTCATAGGGGGCCATCTGAATGCTCGACTGAAAGCTGTTGTTGTACGCGAACTCCACTAATGGTAGGTGTTTCTCCCATGACCCCTGAAAATCAATGATACAACACCTCAACATATCCTCCAATATTTGAATTACCCTCTCAGACTGCCCATCTGACTGCGGATGATACGAAGTGCTGAAGTTCAACCAAGTGCCCAAGGCTCGATGCAAACACTCCCAGGATCTAGAGGTAAATCTCGGATCTCGGTCTGACACAATCGACTTCAGTACCCCATGTAGTCTCACAATCTCACGAATATACAATTCGGCCAACTTGTCTAATGTATAGGTAGTATGAACCGGTATGAAGTGAGCACACTTGGTGAATCTATCTACAATCACCCACACTGAATTTTTCTTCGAAGCAGTCAACGGAAGTCCTGACACAAAGTCCATAGTGATACACTCCCACTTCCACTCTGGAATTTTCAACGGTTGCAATAACCCTGAGGGAGACTGGTGCTCAGCCTTGACTCTCTGACAAACCATACACCTACTTACAAACTCGGTTACACCCCTTTTCAAACCAACCTAAAAATACTCTTCCTTCAATCCTCGATACATCTTCGTGCTACCCGGATGCATAGAAAAAAGGACTATTGTGAGCCTCACTCAAGATCGTACGCCTCAACTCGGCATCCTCCGGAACCACTATCCTATCCTTGAAACATAGGATCCCATTCTCTCCAAAACAATCTATCTTCGGCTATGTCTTGCACGTGAGGTGCCAAGGACTCATCTCGCAACTGCTTCTCACGAATCAACTGAATCAATGATGGCTTAGCTTGAAGCTCGGCCACTAACCCACCATCCGTAGACACACTCAACCTTGCAAACATTGCTGCAACTCAACGGCTACTTTCCTACTCAAGGCATCGGCCACCACGTTTTCTTTGCCCGGATGGTACTCTATGGTAAGGTCATAATCCTTAAGAAGATCTAACCATCTTCGCTGCCTGAGGTTCAACTCCCTCTGGGACATCAAATATTTCAAACTCTTGTGGTTGGTGTACACGGTGCACTTCTCACCATAAAGATGGTGTCTCCAAATTTTCAACGCGAACACCACTGCAGCCAACTCTATGTCATGTGTAGGGTAATTCTTCTCATGGATTTTTAGATGTCGCGAAGCATATGCCACTACCTTACCCTCTTGCATAAGCACACAACCTAGCCTCACGTAGGACACATCACTGTAAATCACAAACTCTCTCCCCGGCTCAGGCTGAATCAAAATAGGAGCTTTGGTCAAAGCTTTCTTCAATTTCTCAAACGCTTCTTGTCTCGCATCTGACCATTCATACGGAACATTCTTCTATAGTAACTTGGTCAACGGAGCCGCTATTCTCGAGAACCCCTCAACAAACCTTCTATAGTACCCCGCCAAACCTAGGAAACCACGGATTTCTATCACTGATTTCGGCTGTTTCCAATTCACAATGGCTTCAATCTTCTTGGGATCTACACTAATCCCACTAGCTGAGATCACGTGACCTAGGAAGACCACCTCCCTAATCCAAAACTCACACTTACTTAGCTTGGCATACAAGTGATTCTCAAGTAGGGTCTGAAGTACTAACCTTAAGTGTTCATCGTGCTCCTCTTCGGTCCTAGAGTACACTAGGATGTCATCAATGAACACTACCACGAACCTGTCCAAGAACTTATAGAACACTCAGTTCATCATATCCATGAAGGCTGCTGGAGCGTTGGTCAACCCAAAAGGCATCACCAAAAACTCATAATGCCCATAACGTGTACGAAAGGCTGTCTTCGGTATGTCTACATCCTTTACCTTTAACTGATAATATCCAGACCTCAAGTCGATCTTTGAAAACACAGAAGCACCCCTCAATTGGTCTAGTAAGTCATCTATCCTTGGCAAGCGATATTTGTTTTTTCACTGTCACCTTATTCAACTGTCTATAGTCTATACACATTCTCATGCTACCATCCTTCTTTTTCACAAACAAAACCGAAGCACCCCACGGAGAGACACTAGGCCTAATAAAACCTCTGTCAGTCAACTCCTGAAGCTGTGTCTTCAACTCTTTCAACTCCTTCGGTGCCATTCTATACGGAGCAATCGACACCGGTGCAGAATCAGAATATGTCTCAATAGCAAACTCAACTGCTCTATCTGGAGGCAAGCCTGGTAGTTCTTCCGGAAAAACACTCGGAAAGTCACATACGGTCCTGATGTCCCGAGGTCTCACCTCATTCATATCCGGGTTCATTACGTAAGCCAAGTAAGCCTGACACCCTGAACCCAACAACCTCTGAGCTTCCAAAGCCGAAACCACATTAGACAAAAACTTGACATTCTCCCCAACTACCACAACCTCAAAGTTATCGGTAAGCCTCAAAGAGACCCTCTTAGTCTCGAAGTCAACCCTAGCTCTATGCTCTACAAGCCAATCCATACCCAAAATCACATCAAAGCCATAAAAGGGTAGCTCTATCATATCGACCGGAAATATGTGGCCCTGAACCATCAAAGGACACCTCCTATACACTTTCCTAACTACCACTGTATCACCAAAAGAGCTAGTGACATTTACACCTACCTCTAGCCAATCACAAGGTAATCCTAACGACTTTGCATGTTCACCCAAAATATACGAATGTGTTGACCCCGAATCTATTAGAGAAAGCAAACTCAAAGACTGTAATGTGAAATTACCTGCAGTGACATCAGTGTCATTCACAGCCTCTCGCTGAGCGTACACCCTAGCCGGTCCTCCTTCCTCGGGCTGGACTGCTACAACATGAGCCAAGTTCCTCTGACCCTCATTCCTCAGCTGAAAGTTCCCAAGGCCGCGCCCATGGCCCCTCTGATGCTCAAAACCTCTTGATGGAGCCGGTCCTCCCCTAACTAGGTGTGGACAATCACGCCTCAAATGGTCTCGGGAGCTACAGTTCCAACACGCCCCAAACATACCCATACACTAACCTAGGTGGCGTCTCCCGCACCTAGTGCACTCCGGAATGTGCCCAACGGCCCCTTGGCCCTGACGGCCCTGACCATAGTTACAACCCCTAGGCCTCGTATCCGGCTGGTACCTTCTATCTCTATGCCTCGTGGCATGATCTCTATCCCAGTTCGCATGTCTCTTTCCGGAGTCAGACCCACCAGCACGTGCTCTAGAGCTTAGGTTTTGCTCTACATCCTTGGCCCTAGAAACCAAGACATCGAACTCAGTGTAGTCGGAGGCCAACATGTAGGTCTTCACATCAGTAGTCAACCCATATCTGAAACGCTCACATCGCTCCTTCTCATCCGGAATCAACTCTGGCGCGTACTAGCTCAACCTCACAAACTGGATCTCATACTCGGACACGGTCCTATTGCCTTGAACCAAAGCCATGAACTCTCTTTTCTTTTCATCTAAGTACGAACCCCGAGGTACTTCCTCTTAAAGGCATTCCTGAAAAACTCCCATGTGACATCCGCCTCGGCCATACCGGAAATAACAGTGGTCCACCAAGTATAAGCGTCTCCCTGAAGCAATGAGACGATGCATCCCAACTTACAGGCATCCGAACACTCCATCTGACCCAAGATGCGAGTAGTGCTCTCAAGCCACCCTTCCGAACCCTCCGGAGACAACCCATGAAACTCAATTGCCCCCAAATTACGAAGCCTCTCTAGGGGTAATCCTGTCCCCGCACCCTGAGGTGGTGCTGCAGCTTGCATACCGGCCAAAGCTGTCTGAAAAGCTCTGGCTATAGTCTGAATCAAATGAGCCACATCTGGCCCTGCCTGGCATTGGCCCGCTTGAGCCCCATTACCTCCCACATTAGCCTCAGCCTGAGGCCCATTACCATCGCCTCCGACGTTCCCTCCATTACCATCAGGAGCATTAAGAGCAGGAGGCATATTCTCCGGTGCCTGGTCACCCGCTCTAGGTCGTCCCTTCGGTCTCACCATAGCAATTAAAGTAATCTAAAACAACAAACACATAACAACAAAGAAACATTAGGTTAGCAAAGGGGCAAAGGACTCCGGTTCTCAAGCTCTTTAAACCAAAACAATTTTTTTTCCTTTTTATTTTGATAACAACGCCTAGCAATGGGGACCCGAACCAACACTCAAACAACAACAAGGCCATTATAGCATGCATTCACACACCGTGCTAGAGACAAAATTTAGACATACATGGCAAAACACTCATATTACCTCAACTCACCTCACTTACCTGCCCGAGGTCTCAAAAACCTCAGGCTCTGATACCAATAAATGTAACCCCCTTGTCCCGGTCTGGCCGGATGACTGGTCCGAGTGGGTCACACGGGGAAAACCGAGTGAAACCCGTTAAGGTTCCCCCTCGATTAGCAACCATATTTTTTTCTTTTTATTTTAATCTTGTCTAGAGGAATATTAAGTCCTAAGTGATTCACAACAACGGAAGACATCCAAAAAGATCACATTCGAACCCCGACCATACACACTTAGTCCATTTTTAAGCTTACAGGGCAGACCGTATCGGTACCCTAACTAGGGGTACCGATACGCCCTAACAAGGTCAACCCAAAAAGTCAACACCGAGAAAACCGTATCGATACTGCCCATGAGCGTATCAATACGCCCTTCTCGGCCAATCCTTCTTGGTCAACAGAGTAGTCTTGTATCGATACGCGTGTACCCCGTATCGGTACGCCCTACTCATCCCCAATTCTCCAAATTCCAGTGAGTTGAGAGGGTATCGATACACTCCCGTGTATCGATACGCCCAACTCAAACTGAATTCCAATGACCAAAAACCGTATCGATACACCCCCGTGTATCGATACGCCCAGCCAAAACTGAGCTCTGCATGCAAGACCGTATCGATACGGCCCTTAGGCGTATCGATACGCCCTGCTCTGCAACTCCACCATTTTCAACTTGGTGACCTCAAACCCGACACTAGATGCATTTTTAGACTCGCCTATACACATACAAACATACATGCATCAAAACTACAACCAAGACTTAGCTTACAAGGCATTGAATCTAACAAGGATTATACAAATCAAATAGTCCATGCAATTTCACCAAGAGAACATACTTAACACCCAAAAGGCCCCATACACAAGATAGTCAAGCATAAGGCATACATAGGCCAACAACATACAAGTTTAGGCATATTCAAATAAGCAACATAACAAGCATAAACCGCAATCCATGAAGCAAAAGCATAACACAACCACGAGATTAACATGCTCAAACACAAATTTCCTAAGGAGTTTGACCCCAACTCCTAAAACTCTATACCCCATTATCTAGGCATTATTACAAAATGCAAACCATACTTGAACTAGCTTGAGAACTCCAAAGGCTCCTCCCTCGCCCGCTTGCCTCCTGAACTCTAATGATCTGCACGTTGGAAACAAAGAGAGCATAAGCCAACTAGCTTAGTGAGAGAGGCTCTACAATTCCCAACTTGCAGTTTTCCAAAACACGATTTATATGCAAGAAAGCAATGGATGCACGAGGGTCAATCTCGACAACAACGCGTGGTTTGCACAAGCACAACCAACATACACATACGGTGGGACTACACATCACCGTTTCGACTAGTGGATTTCCAATGGGACTACACATCAAAGTACTACCCTACTAGTCACTACCGGTGGGACTACACATCACCGTAGTTTAGACCACCATCACGTGAGGCACGAACTCAACTCGACTACACATTAGCAACTTAAAATGCACTCAATGATCACGACATATAAGCATTCAACATATCACAACAACATGGGAGTAGAGAGGCTTACACACGGGTTTAGGTGACCCTTCAAGGTCCCACCCAAATCCCAAAAGGATCTATATCGAGCACAATGCAAAAGTCAATAATTCTACTCACCGTTGCTTCCAAAGAGAAGATCGAAGACCAAGCTCAAGACTCCAAAATCCCCGTATTTGTCCCTGAAGCTTCACCAATCAAAATTCTCGTTTCTAAACCTTCCAACACCAAGTAAACAATCCCAAATAAATCCATATTCCAAAATAGTCAACCCGGATTACAAACCAAGCACAAGACATCAAATTTTCTATTGAAAACAACCCAAAAATTCAAAATCCCGAGCAGCCCCTAAACTCACCCTAAAACCAATGATTCCAACCCTTAAATTACTCTCTAAAGCCTCCAAAACAGCTCTTACATATAGCCTATCCATTTGCCCTCTCTTTTCCACATAAAACACCCCCATATCTCAACCTAAAACCTCCTAAAAACCCAAATCTAGGAATAAGCATAAAATTCTTTAAATATCACATGTATAGATTCCCATGAACTACAAACAACCCCCACATCAACAATAAACCAAAATCTTTAGTTAAAGGCAACATTTTTATCCAAAATCTTTAAATTTCCAAATCTCAAAAACATGTATAAAAATGAAAGAAAAATGTATTAGCTTGTAGGGAATAACGAGGGTAAGTCAAAAACGTGTTTACCTTTGCAAAACCTTCAAAGATGAGCAAGATATTGAATGGAATAGTATATAGGGGAGATGGGTTTATTTCACGTTGGGGAGAAAAATGGAGAGGGGAAGAGGATGACTTCAAAAGCATTATTTTAGGTTTATTTGAAATTAAAAGGCTAAAGACCCAAATCCCTTAATGAATTAAGGGAACTACAATGGATGACACCCATGGCAATTTGGGCTTGTTTTGAAAATGGTCCAACTAAAGTTTATTTGTCTTAAAACCATAGGCCCAAACCATTATTTTATTATTTAAAAATTAGGAACCGAAACCTGAACCATTATTAAATTACTATTTTCACCCGACCCCCGAACCCGGGTGTTACATGGCAATTTTGTAATTAAGCCAAAACAAAAAGTTGACCACCTTTTTGAATAAAAAAAGGAGAGTCATCTTCTTCCTTTGGCTCCTAACGTTGAAAACCCCAAACCCCTCCCAAACCCTCAAGTTCACTATTCCATTCAATATCTCCACCAAATCAAGAGCTTTTTCAAAGGTAATTTCATTTCTCAACTCTCCTCATCATCCCCATCACTTTCATGGTCTTAGATTTCAAAACTATCAATATTTGCATTTTTCAAGTTTAAGGAAAGTTTGGATTTTTAATGGGTTTTTCATTTGTTTTTGATTTGTTGAGTTGGGTTTTGGATTAATCTCACATAAATACACTTGATATCTTAAAATTGGAGGATTTGGGGAAAATACCGAAGTGGGTCTTTGGGGCATTTTTCAAAGTGTCAAAAGTTGAGTTTTTGGTGTGTTTTAGTGTTGGGTTGAAGTGCTGATGGTGTAGGGTTATTAGGGAAGTGTTTTGGAAGCTTTTAGATATCATTTGGGTGTTGGAAATTATAGTTTTCAGCTGGGTATTTGGGGAGCACGAAAATGGGAATTTTGTGGCTAGTTTGGATTTGAAATGGTGAAGTCTTGGCTTGTGTTTGTGAGTTGGAATTGTGACTGAGTTTAGCATTAGATTGATGAGTAATATTTGTGTTTTGATTGGTTAGAAGCAAGAGGAAATATCGGAGAAGGATCGGCACCGAATCCGGGAATTGAAGAGGCTTGACTCGCATGCTTGGTTTGCTATGGAATGGTGGTGAGTAAAACTTTAAATTGTTTTAAAGTTGGTTCAAGTGTGTGTAGTGGAGGTATTGGAATGAGTTTGGTAGACCGTTCCAAGGTAGAAGTTAAATTGGTAGTTTAACTTCTTGATTGTTAATGAGCTTTAGATGCCTATGCCTATCTTGATCTTGCAAAGTATGAATTTACTTGTGTGCGTATACATTGTTGTATGTGATGATGGTTGTATGATATAAATGATGGTTGTGGTGATGTGGTTTGAAGTAATTGGCACTAGTTAACTTACCGGGTGTAAATGATCGATCATTAGAATTAGTGTCCACACGTTTGAGTCAAATTCGCGCGTGTCCTTGATGGCGTTGATTCATGAAGGAGGAGTACGGTGATGTAATATTCCACCAAAAATTAATTATATATACGTGATGATGAGTGGAATCCCATCTGTAGGGCATGTGGTGATGAGTGGAATCCCACCCATGCATAGTCCGGTGATGAGTGTAATCCCACCGATGTAATGTTGTTGTTGATAGTAAATCCGCACATCCGAGTAAACTAATGGTAGCCAATGTACTTGTTTATATGGTTATGATGTTGAGATATTTGGTTTATATTTTTGAGCTTAATATGATGTAAGATGCCATATTTATGACTCTTGTGATGCTAGCTAGTTCGCTATGTTGATGCTTATGTATGTTGTGTATGATGTTAAGGATTATATACTTGAACCATGCATTGTCGTTGTTTTGGTTTTTAGAGCATCCTCACTAAGCTTCTAGCTTACGCTCTCATTTTCAACAATGCAGATCCATAGCTCGAAGTTAGCAAGGAGAAAGGCGAAGGGGCATTCCAAGCTTGGTAGTTGCTCAAGTATGACTTAGTAAATAAAGTAGTAGTTTAGCAATGGGGCTGCTATGTGTTTTGTATGAGCGTTGTATGACTCATATGTGTTGATGATGTTTATGCTTTGCTTGGATTTGTAAACCATGTTAAGCCTTGTTGAATGCTTGTTTGAGATGCTATTGTCACGCCCCTAGAGATTCACACCGTCGGGGGCGTGCGGCCTTAGACGCTTTGACGCTAACTGATCAACTCTTGCGCCTAAGTATGCCTTAACCACGCCTTGCGAGTACTCCTGCTCGACAACAGCTCGGGCAAGCCCTCAAGGCTTCGATGGATGCGGAAGCGCTTTAAGCACAAGTGTGGCTACTCCTAGCCACTCGAGAGGCAACGATCACAAAGAGAACTAAGCTCGAGAGCTTTAGCAACAAGAACAACTGAAAGAAAGAACAAGCGAGCTAGAGTAAATGCCTCGGAGTCTTATTACTCTCTCTCAAATGAGAAGATGAATGAAGAATGAGATTCTGAGTGATTACAAATGAGGGGAGGAGCTCTCTATTTATAGTTGAGCTCACTCTTAACCAATGGTCTAGATCGATCTATACGGATGGCCAGGATTAACCTGCTATCTTTACAAAGATACACTATCTAAGGAAACTAAATCAAATCTCTATCTAATTACATCAATTGATAGAGTTCTTTCCTCGAATAGCTGATCACGCTTCATATGGCAAGATTCTCCCACAATCTCATCTGATTTGTTGTCTCTTATCTTTTCTGAAAAGCTGACGTGATCGGGCTCATTAGCATTCTCCAAGTGTTGGGCCCGGTCTTGTGAACATGACAAGCCCGTTGGTCCTTGGGTGGATTCATATGCCATTGTCCCTCGTTGGGCCAAGTCTGATCTACTTGGCAAGCTCGGTGCTCCACACCCATCACCATGGGCGGATAGATGCGCTGCTCTCTCGGACTGGGCCAAGTCTACTGATTGTCTTGGCAAGCCCGCTGTCTCACATGGATCAAGTCCTCCGGATACTTGTGCCCTCGTCTTGGCTTGGACCAAGTTTGATGTACTTGGCAAGCCCAATGTCCCGCATGGAACATCCACTCGTGCCATCACCTCGGCATGGGCCAAGTCTGGTTGCCTTGGTAAGCTTGTTGCCTCGTTTCGAACCCCTCCGTCGGATAGTCGTGCCACTATCTCAGGCCAAAAAGTTTGGGCCATGAAATTCTCCCCCACCGAACTTAGCAAGGCCCTCGTTGCTCCACTAGAACGATCCTGGGCTGGTCCACCTTGGATGCTGCTTCTACTTAATGCCTCGGCTTGGTGCGGTTCCCCCATATGAACTGCTCGCCTCGGCTCATGTCGCCATCGAACCTCTCGATCTATTGCCTCGTTCGTCTCATCACCTTGGCGGCTATCAGATTGCCAAGTGATGTCGCGTGCTACGACGCCATTGAATACATCTCGATCGTAGGAGCCTTCTCCTACTTGCTTTGACTTGCCTAGTCTCGGACACTCATGGCCCCGTGACAAAGTCTTGGGTGTCACCACATTGAACACTGGACGAACTCTCAGATTTGTCAGCCCATTTGGTTGGCTCTTTAGAACTCTGAAAGGTCCCTTCCAAGCTTCGTCTCCTCCGTAATGGAAGTTAGGTCTAGCTCGACCTACACTCATCAATGGTGGCAAATCAAACTCAAAACCACAAGAGTTGGGTTTGGGATGTACCTTCCTTTTGGATGTTGCATTTACTCTAAAATGGGTCAGCCCCTCTGTCTCCACGAAGTCTGGCCCCCTTTGCATTGAACCTCCCACCTTGGAGTTCTTTGCGCGCATCGGCACTTCTGCCACGAAGTCCGTTGCTCTACTATGCATCGGCCTCTTTTCCACAAGGTCTGTTGCTCCTTGTTGCATCCGCCCTTCTGACTTGAAGTTTGGTGCACTCTTCTTGCATCGATCCTTCTTCCTCAAAGATTGGTGCTTCTTGCGTCAGCACTTCTTACCCGAAGTCCTTCGCTCCCCTACCTTGCCCACGGGTGGTCTCTCCATGGTCCCAATGTCTTTCAACGGCTTGGCCATACCCGACCCTTTACTAATGTTGTTCTCTGAAGAAGTGCTTGTCACATGAGCACCCTCGGCTTGCTTTTCCTTCGGCACTTCGATAGCTTTGGCCTCTGAAGGAGTGTTTTTCACACGAACACCCTCGGCTTTCTCTACCTTCGGCTCTACTATGCTCATGGCCTTTGAAGCAATGTTCTTTTTCCCAAGAACATCCTCGGAAAGTTTTACCTTCGACCCTCGCTTCGCCTTGGTCACTGTGGCCATGTTCCTCCCAGGAACATGCTTGTTGGACCCCTTTGTAGCCTTCTTGGACATGGTCTCTTTCTTCTACTCTCGGTCTACCTTGGCCTTGGTAGAATTCATCGAATCATGTTGTGAAGCCTTGTTCATCTTGGGTTCACCCAACACCTTGGTTGGCTTGACTCGATCTGGGCATCCTCGCAACTTGTGTGGCCCCTTACAATGGTAGCACTCTAGTTGCTTCTTCATCAAACTCGGCTCAACTGCTTTAGCACTCACTATCTCACCGGGTCTCGATCCTGGCTTGGCTACTTTGACAGATGTAGTCGCACCATGATCTTTCCTTGGCTGACTCACAATGGTGTCAAGGTATGCTACTTCTCCTTTTGGCTCACCTTCATTCTTGATGAGGGCAGCAAGGCGGTTCTTCTCCGGACAGTCTCTGATCACATGAGATCCGTCGCAAAAGTAGCACTTGATCTTTTTGCTCACCTTCTTAGTCGGCACAGGCTTAGTCTCGCCAATCCCACTGTCACTCGTTGTGGGCTTGGTCGTCTCCTTGCTAGTGGGCTTGTCTTCCGCAAGCTCACTTCGCAACTTGGCCGCATCCTGGGCCTCTGAATACATCAGGGCCTCACCTTGCTCCAACGCAAGCTTTATCCCCGGTCTAAGTCCCTCTAAGACGGTCTTGAGCACACCTCATTCCTTCGTTGCAACCTTGCAACTGAGCAGCTCTTCCTTGAGCTCATTCATCTTGATCCGCAAAGCCTTCACCTCGGCTTCGCAAGCATTACTCCCTCGAACGGCCTCTAACTCGTTGTGTACTCGTTGCATCTCGTCCTTGAATCGATCCTCCATGGATTCTACTTTTTCAAGGCGGGACTCGAAAACACCTTGAGTCTCCTTCGCTCCAAGCTCGGATTCCTCAAGTCCAACGATCCTTTTCTCCAACGATGTTGAGACTTTGTCCAAATTCTCTTGAAAGGTATCATCTGTGTGGCACAGCTCACCGTAGAAATTGTTGAGCTTCTCAGGTAAGATTTCCACGACTTCATCCTTGATGGAGTCCGTGTTCCCAACTACCTTCTTTGCCACTCCCCTAGGTGGTTCACCTGTGAACTAAGAGAGGAAATTCTCTCGACAAATTCACCAAGAGTACTTCTTATCTCGCTCAAAGTCAGTCGTCTCCAATAGTCTACACCACGGCACTCTTTGCCTTGTGTGGAAGCACCATCTCCTTGTTTCGCCATCTCGATCACCTCTTTGCCATGAACTACTTCGAAGCAAACTCTCGCCTAGCTTGACTGCAACACCAAGTAGGCTCGAACGCAAGCCCCCTCGACTCGCTCTGATACCACTTGTCACGCCCCTAGAGATTCACACCGTCAGGGACATGCGGCCTTAAACGCTTTGACGCTAACTAATCAACTCTTGCGCCTAAGTAAGCCTTAACCACGCCTTGCGAGTACTCCTGCTCGACAACGGCTCGGACAAGCCCTCAAGGCTTCGATGGATGCGGAAGCGCTTTAAGCACAAGTGTGGCTACTCCTAGCCACTCGAAAGGCAACGATCACAAAGAGAACTAAGCTCGAGAGCTTTAGCAACAAGAACAACTGAAAGAAAGAACAAGCGAGCTAGAGTAAATGCCTCAGAGTCTTATTACTCTCTCTCAAATGAGAAGATGAATGAAGAATGAGATTCTGAGTGATTACAAATGAGGGGAGGAGCTCTCTATTTATAGTTGAGCTCACTCCTAACCAATGGTCTAGATCGATCTATACGGATGGCCAGGATTAACCTGCTATCTTTACAAAGATACATTATCTAAGGAAACTAAATCAAATCTCTATCTAATTACATCAATTGATAGAGTTCTTTCCTCGGATAGCTGATCACGCTTTATATGGCAAGATTCTCCCACAATCTCATCTGATTTGTTGTCTCTTGCCTTTTCTGAAAAGCTGACGTGATCGGGCTCATTAGCATTCTCCAAGTGTTGGGTCCGGTCTAGTGAACACGGCAAGCCCGTTGGTCCTTGGGCGGATTCATATGCCATTGTCCCTCGTTGGGCCAAGTCTGATCTACTTGGCAAACTCGGTGCCCCACACCCATCACCATGGGCGGATAGATGCGCTGCTCTCTCGGACTGGGCCAAGTCTACTGATTGTCATGGAAAGCCCGCTGTCTCACATGGACCAAGTCCTCCGGATACTTGTGCCCTCGTCTTGGCTTGGACCAAGTTTGATGTACTTGGCAAGCCCAATGTCCCGCATGGAACATCCACTCGTGCCATCACCTTGGCATGGGCCAAGTCTGGTTGCCTTGGCAAGCTTGTTGCCTCATTTCGAACCCCTCCGTCGGATAGTCGCGCCACTGTCTCGGGCCAAGAAGTTTGGGCCGTGACACTATGCTTTTGGATGAGTACATGTGTTGGTGATACATGTGAACCTTTATGTGAAGGCATGTTCTTTTGGCCTTTTAAGTTTTTGAGTATGTCTTACGATGCAATGTCTATCTCTTTTGTGATTGCTATGTGAATGCTAGTCTAAGGCTTGAAACCTTGATGTGTTGATGACTCATCTAATGTTTGGCTTCTACATGTTTGTTGTGTGCTAAGCATGTGCAATTAGGGTGCTTTCCATCTAGATTGGTTGTATGTTGAGTCTTGGAGGTTTTAGTTGAGTTTTGGGGCTGCCTTGTATCTTAAACCAGCAAAAATTTGTCTTTTCGCAGCCCGTGTATCGAAACGGTTGGTCTTGTTTCGATACGGCCTCTTGTTTCAGGCCAGGCGTTTCGATACGCTTAGGGTCCGTTTCGGTACAGATTTGCTACTGGAAATCTAAGAAATTGCCGATATTTTGGGGTTTCGAAATGGATCCAGGCGTTTCGAAACGGTCAATATGTCGTTGACCACGAGAAGTTGACCGTTGGGGGTATTTCGGAACGGTTTACCACCGTTTCGATACGGCCTTCTCGTGTGGACTTGGGGCCGTTGACCAAGTCAAGGCGTTTCGATACACCTCTTGGGTGTTTCGAAACGGCTTGCTTATAAACTTAAAAATGGGTTGTTTAACATGTTGTTTGGGCTTGGTCGCTTTTGTCTCGTGTCGTATTCCGCTGTCGTGATCACATAGGATTTAAACGTGCCTTTACAGAAGATATAATTAAAAGAAATTTCTTTTGGGTTGCTAACCGAGATGGAACCTTAACAGGTTTCACATCGGTTTTCCCCGTGTAGCCTACTCGAACCGGTCAGTCGACCAGACCGGGGCGAGGGGGTTACATTTGTTGGTATCAGAGCCTGAGGTTACCGAGACCTCGGGCAGGTAAGTGAGGTATGCTTGATGTGTTAAGCAATTGATGTGTTTCGGTGTGTGCTTTGCCATGAATTCTTGTTGTTTGATCGTTCATATTGTGTTTGGAAGCATAGTTGTTGTGTTTGATATGGTGTCGAGTGCCCATTGCTACTATTACTTAATTTAAAAAGGTTTTGTAAAGGAAAGTACTTGAGCACAGTTGGACCCTTGCCTTTGCTAACTTAATCCTTATGCGTTTGTTTGTTGTAGTTATTATCTTGCTAGTCGTATCATGAGACCACGAGGGAGGCCTAGGATGGTTTAGCCGGAACCACGGGCACAAGCTCCGGGGATTGAGTAGATTGATGGGGCGCAGGCTTCTCAACCTCCTCCTCATCAAGAGGGAGGTGAGATGGGAGCCGAGGGCATAGGACCTCAAGTTGGCCAAGGACCGGCCGAGATAGATTTAGCACCTCTAGTTCAGGCGATAGCCGGGGCTTTCCAGGCTGCAGTGGCTGGGGGTCAGGCAGTGGCACAACCCCAGGGAGAGGGTACTGGTTTTCCATTAGAGAGATTCCGCAGTTTGGGAGGTGAAGAGTTCAGAGGGTCGACACCGGAGAGGTCTGAGTTGTGGTTAGAGAAGACCGCTTGTATCTTGTCACAGATGGGATGTACCGGGGGACGCAAGTTAGGGTGTGTTGAGTCTTTGCTTCAGGGTGATGCCTACACTTGGTGGGTCACCATCACTACGGGTATGGATGAGGCTGGGATCACTTGGGAGTTCTTTGAGTCAGCATTCCGCAAGAAGTATATGGGTCCTCGATATCTCGATGAGAAGAAGAGTGAATTTATGGCTTTGCTTCAGGGGAGTATGACTGTGACAGACTATGAGATCAGATTTTTTCAGGCTGAGTCAGTATGCATCAGAGCTTGTTCCTACTGAAGTGGAACGCTGTAACTGTTTCCGTTATGGGTTGAATGAAGAAATCAAGAGGTACACTCTAGCTTCGGACAACACAGATTTTGATGTCTTGGTCGCTAGGGCCAAGGACTTGGAGCACAGTTTGGGCTTGACCAAACGATCTGGTGGTTCTAGTTCTGGGAAGAGATCTAGTGACTTTGATAGAGGTGATGCCAAGAGGCATCGAGACAACAGGCATCACTATGACCATAGACGTGGTGGAGGTAACCACGGTAGGGGCCAACATGGCCAGAGGACTGGTGGGAGGTTGCCCACATGTGCTAGTTGCGGGAGGAATCACACCGGTTAGTGTTGGGGGAATTTCCACTCGTGTTGGGGATGTGGAGCTAAAGATCATATTAGGCGTGACTGTCCACATTAGGTGGGACAGACACCAGCTCAAGCTCCTGCTAGAGCCAATGACTTTCAGTGAGGTCGCGGGCGCGGTAGAGGTAACTTCCAGCCGAGAAATGATGGCTAGAGGAACATAGCACATGTAGTTGCAGTCCAGCCATAGGGCGGAGGCCAGGCCAGAGTTTACGCTCAACGTGGGGATCAGCATGAGACAGATGTGATCGCAGGTAACTTCTCAATACAGTCTTTGGGTTTGCTTTCTTTGATTGACTCCGGGTCTACACATTCTTATATTCTGAGTGAGCATGCAAAGTTGTTGAAATTGCCTTGTGAAATATTAGAGGTAGGAGTTAGTGTTACTAGTTCCTTCGGGGATACGGTAGTAGTTAGAAAGATGTACAGAAGATGTCCGCTTATGGTTCAGGGACATGTGTTTCCAGTGGATATGATGGAGCTACCATTTTATGGCTTTGATGTGATTTTGGGTATGGACTGGCTCACTGAGCATAGAGCTAGGATAGACTTCGAAACTAAGAGGATTTCTTTGAGACTCACAGATGATTATGAGATAGTAGTGGTGGGTGAGAACGTGAAGTTCTTATCCAATGTAGTTTCAACTCTAGAGGCTAAGAGGTTAGTTGAGATGGGTTGCGAAGCATATTTGGCCTATGTGATGAATCCAAACATGAGTGAGGTTAGACCTCAAGACATCCGGATAGTGTGTGACTTCTCTAGTGTGTTTCCGGAAGAGTTTTCGGGTTTACCACCTGATAGAGAGGTAGAGTTTACTATAGAGACTTATTCAGATTCATCTCGTGTTTCGATTGCTCCGTATCGCATGGCACCGAATGAGCTGAAAGAGTTGAAGACTCAGTTGCAAGAGTTGACAGATAGAGGCTTCATTCGACCTAGTTCTTCGCCTTGGGGCGCTCCAGTTTTGTTTGTGAAGAAGAAAGATGGAAGCATGAGAATGTGTATAGATTACAGACAGTTGAATCAGTTAACAGTGAAGAATAAGTATCCGTTGCCGAGAATTGATGATTTGTTTGATCAGTTGAGAGGGGCATCAGTCTTTTTGAAGATTGACTTGAGATCAGGTTACTACCAGCTAAAGGTAAGAGAGGCTGATGTACCGAAGACGGCCTTTAGAACTAGGTATGGTCGCTATGAGTTTTTAGTCATGCCTTTTGGGTTGACTAACGCACCGACTGCTTTCATGGATATGATGAATAGGATTTTTCACCAGTACCTAGATCAGTTTGTAGTTGCTTTTATAGATGATATCTTGGTGTATTCCCGAACCGAGGAAGACCACGACCGACACTTGAGACTAGTTTTGAAGACTTTGTTAGATAATCAGTTGTATGAGAAGTTGAGCAAGTGTGAGTTCTGGATCCGAGAGATAGTCTTCCTAGGGCATGTAGTGTCAGCCGATGGGATTAGAGTTGATCCGAAGAAAATAGAGGCTATTGTTGAGTGGAAGCAACCGAAGTCAGTAATAGAGGTTCGTAGCTTTCTAGGCTTAGCTGGATACTATAGAAGATTCGTAGAAGGTTTCTCGAAGTTAGCCGCTCCATTGACACAGTTGCTTCAGAAGAGTGTTCAGTTTGAGTGGTCAGATGCAAGACAGAGAGCCTTTGAGAAGTTGAAAGAAGCTTTGACCCAAGCACCGATCTTGATTCAGCCTGAGTCTGGGAAAGACTATGTAGTTTACAGTGATGCTTCCTATGTAGGCCTAGGTTGTGTTCTCATGCAAGACAAGAGAGTTGTGGCTTATGCCTCAAGACAGTTGAAGACTCATGAGCGCAACTATCCGACCCATGACATAGAGTTAGCTGCAGTTGTGTTTGCTCTGAAGATTTGGAGGCATTATTTGTACGGTGAGAAATGCACAGTGTACACGGATCACAAGAGTTTGAAGTACATCATGACTCAGCGAGATTTGAATCTCAGACAGCGTAGATGGTTAGAGTTGCTAAAAGACTATGATCTTACGATTGAGTACCATTCGGGTAAGGTCAATGTAGTGGTCGATGCTTTGAGTAGAAAGGTAGTTGTAGATTTGAGAGCCATGTTTGCTAGATTGAGCTTGTCCGGAGATGGAGGCTTGGTAGCAGAGCTTCAGGTTAGACCTACTCTAGGTCAGTTGATTAGGGAGAAGCAGCTCTTAGATAGATCTCTGGCACCTCACGTGCAAGATGTAGCCGAGGGTAGACCTTCAGACTACAGTTTCAGTACCGATGGGGTCTTGTGTTTCAGAAATAGGATAGTTGTGCCAGAAGACAGTGACTTGAGACGTACGATCTTGACTGAAGCGCACAGTAGTCTGTTTGTTATGCATCCTAGAAGTACGAAGATGTACTGCGATTTGAAGAATGCGTACTTTTGGGTTGGTTTGAAGAGAGATGTAGCCGACTTCGTGAGTAAGTGTATGGTGTGTTAGAGAGTGAAGGTAGAACATCAGGTTCCCTCAGGTTTGTTGCAACCGTTGAGGATTCCGGAGTGGAAATGGGAGAACATTACCATGGATTTTGTTTCGGGTTTGCCTTTGACTCCTACAAAGAAGAACTCGGTTTGGGTTATAGTAGATCGTTTCACGAAGTGTGCTCACTTCTTGGCAGTCAATACCACTTATACTTTAGATAGATTGTCCGATCTGTACATTGGTGAGATTGTTAGACTGCATGGTGTACCGAAGTCTATTGTGTCCGATAGAGATCTGAGGTTTACAGCTCTATTTTGGGAGTGTCTACATACAGCTTTGGGTACCCGTTTAAATTTCAGCACGTCTTATATTTCCTCAGACCGATGGTCAGTCAGAGAGGGTTGTACAAATCTTAGAGGATATGTTACGTTGTTGCATCATTGATTTTCAGGGTACATGGGAGAAGCACTTGCCTCTAGTTGAGTTTGCTTACAATAATAGTTTTCAGTCGAGCATTCAGATGGCTCCGTATGAGGCCTTATATGGTATGAAGTGTAGAACTCTAGTTTGTTGGGCCGAAGTGGGACAGAAGTTGTTACCTATGCCGGATTTGCTCAAGAGGACAACTGGCAAGGTGAAATTGATTTGCGATCGCTTAAAGGCTGCTTCGGATAGGCAGAAGTCCTATGCCGACTTGAAGATGAAGGAAATTGAGTTCTCAGTGGGTGAGAAGGTGTTCTTAAAGGTGTATCCGTGGAAGAAAGTAATGAGATTTGGTCGAAAGGGGAAGTAGAGTACGAGGTACATAGGACCGTATGAGATTGTGAAGAGGGTTGGTCTTGTTGCTTATCAGTTGCGTTTGCCATCCGAGCTAGAGAAGATACACGATGTGTTTCATGTTTCGATGCTCCGTAAGTATAGGTCAGATCCATCACATGTTATGCATGTAGAAGAGATTGAATTGAATCCGGATTTGACTTATGAGGAAGAAACAGTTGAGATCCTAACTTCTGACAGTAAGGTGTTGCGGGGTAGATCGATTGAGTTAGTGAAGGTGCGGTGGCAATTTCGAGGGGTGGACGAGGCCACTTGGGAGAGGAAGGAGGATATGGAGAGGCAGTTTCCTTATCTCTTTCAGTCATGTAATTTCGGGGACGAAATTCCTTAAGTGGGAGAGAGTTGTAACACCCGTGTTTTGGGGTTAGGAGTTAGAAGTGTGTGTGTGGTTCGAGTCATCAAAACTGATTTAATTTAAATTGACCTTAGTTTTGATTTAATTGAGATTTAAAATAAAGGGGTGGCAATTTTGTAATTAAGCCAAAACAAAAAGTAGACCACCTTTTTGAATCAAAAAAAAATGGGAGTCATCTTCTTCCTTTGGCTCCTAACATTGAAAACCCCAAACCCCTCCCAAAACCTCAAGTTCACTATTCCATTCAATCTCTCCACCAAATCAAGATCTTTTTCAAAGGTAATTTCATTTCTCAACTCTCCTCATCATCCCCATCACTTTCATGGTCTTAGATTTCAAAACTATCAATATTTGCATTTTTCAAGTTTAAGGAAAGTTTAGATTTTTAATGGGTTTTTTATTTGTTTTTGATTTGTTGAGTTGCGTTTTAGATTAATCTCACATAAATACACTTGATATCTTAAAATGGGAGGATTTGGGAAAAATCCCGAAGTGGGTCTTTGGGGCATTTTTCAAAGTGTCAAAAGTTGAGTTTTTGGTGTGTTTTAGTGTTGGGTTGAAGGGCTGATGGTGTAGGGTTATTAGAGAAGTGTTTTGGAAGCTTTTATATGTCATTTGGGTGTTGGAAATTATAGTTTTCAACTAGGTATTTGGGGAGCACGAAAATGGGAATTTTGTGGCTAGTTTGGATTTGAAATGGTGAAGTCTTGGCTTGTGTTTGTGAGCTGGAATTGTGACTGAGTTTAGCATTGGATTGGTGAGTAATATTTGTGTTTTGATTGGTTAGAAGCAAGAGGAAACATCGGAGAAGGATCGGGACCGAATCCGGGAATTGAAGAGGCTTGACTCGCTTGCTTGGTTTGCTAAGGAAGGGTGGTGAGTAAAACTTTAAATTATTTTAAAGTTGGTTCAAGTGTGTGTAGTGGAGGTATTGGAATGAGTTTGGTAGACCGTTCCAAGGTAGAAGTTAAATTGGTAGTTTAACTTCTTGTTTGTTAATGAGCTTTAGATGCCTATGCCTATCTTGATCTTGCAAAGTATGAATTGACTTGTGTGCGTATACATTGTTGTATGTGATGATGGTTGTATGATATAAATGATGGTTGTGGTGATGTGGTTTGAAGTAATTGGCACTAGTTAACTTACCGGGTGTAAATGATCGATCATTAGGATTAGTGTGCACACGTTTGAGTCAGATTCGCGCGTGGCCTTGATGGCGTTGAGTCATCAAGGAAGAGTACGGTGATGTAATATTCCACTGGAAATTAATTATATATATGTGATGATGAGTGGAATCCCATCCGTAGGGCATGTGGTGATGAGTGAAATCCCACCCATGCAAGGTCCGGTGATAAATGTAATCCCATAGTAAATCCGCACATCCGAGTAAACTAATGGTGGCCAATGTACTTGTTTATATGGTTATGATGTTGAGATATTTGGTTTATATTGTTGAGCTTAATATGATGTAAGATGTCATATTTATGACTCTTGTGATGCTAGCTAGTTCGCTATGTTGATGCCTATGTATGTTGTGTGTGATGTTAAGGATTATATACTTGAACCCTGCATTGTCATTGTTTTGGTTTTTAGAGCATCCTCACTAAGCTTCTAGCTTACGCTCTCATTTTCGACAATGCAGATCAGTAGCTCGGAGTTAGAAAGGAGCAAGGCGAAGGGGCATTCCAAGCTTGGTAGTTGCTCAAGTATGACTTAGTAAATAAAGTAGTAGTTTAGCAATGAGGCTGCTATGTGTTTTGTATGAGCGTTGTATGACTCATATGTGTTGATGATGTTTATGCTTTGCTTGGATTTGTAAACCATGTTAAGCCTTGTTGAATGCTTGTTTGAGATGTTATGCTTTTGGATGAGTACATGTGTTAGTGATGCATGTGAACCTTTATGTGAAGGCATGTGCTTTTGGCCTTTTAAGTTTTTGAGTATGTCTTACGATGCAATGTCTATCTCTTTTGTGGATGCTATGTGAATGCTAGTCTAAGGCTTGAAACCTTGATGTGTTGATGACTCATCTAATGTTTGGCTTCTACATGTTTGTTGTGTGCTAAGCATGTGCAATTAGGGTGCTTTCCATCTAGATTGGTTGTATGTTGAGTCTTGGAGGTTTTAGTTGAGTTTTGGGGCTGCCTTGTATCTTAAACCAACAAAAATTTGTCTTTTCGCAGCCCGTGTATCGAAACGGTTGGTCTCGTTTCGATACGGCCTCTTGTTTCAGGCCAGGCGTTTCGATACGCTTAGGGTCCGTTTCGGTACAGATTTGCTACTGGAAATTTGAGAAATTGCCGATATTTTGGGGTTTCAAAACGGATCTAGGCGTTTCGAAACGGTCAATATGTCGTTGACCACGAGAAGTTGACCGTTGGGGGTGTTTCGGAACGGTTGACCACCATTTCGATACGGCCTTCTCATGTGGACTTGGGGTCGTTGACCAAGTCAAGGCGTTTCGATACACCTCTTGGGTGTTTCGAAACGGCCTACTTATAAACTTAAGAATGGGTTGTTTAACATGTTGTTTGGGCTTGGTCGCTTTTGTCTCGTGTCGTATTCCGCTATCGTGATCACATAGGATTTAAACGTGCCTTTACAGAAGATATAATTAAAAGAAATTTCTTTTGGGTTGCTAACCGAGGTGGAACCTTAACGGGTTTCACATCGGTTTTCCCCGTGTAGCCTACTCGAACCGGTCAGTCGACCAGACCGGGGCGAGGGGGTTACACTATTTTTATTTTATGTTTCTTACTATTTTCCCTAAAATTAATTTTAAATCCCTATCTTCTTTTTATACTTGTATTATATACTTTTAAGTTTTAAAATTTTCAAAAATAATTATTTTAATTTGTCAATATGAGATTCGAAAGAAAAATAATGTTCGAGATTAATATTTTTAATACTTTCTTTTGTCGAAAAAATTTAATATATATACATACATATATATATATACAAATATTTCTCTCTTAAAACTAACCTCAAATCAAAATTTGTGTTTGAAATATATATATCATAAAATTTTATGTGTTTTTATGTATTTTTTCAAAAAAATAAATTTAAAAAAAATATAAAAAAGTGAATCGGGTACCCGGTACCCGATTTTACGAGTTCCCGGTTTTCGGGTACTCAGTTTGTATGGGCCGAGTAACGGCCGAGGTTTCACCACCTGAAAATTTCGGGTACCCGGAATTTTGGGTACCCGGATTTGAACACCCCTAACTGCAGCTGTCACTCTTTACTCATTGTGTGAAACAAAAATATGGCAAAAAAGGTACTGATTTTATCCAGCCATACTGTTCACTTGGTAACCGCGTTCTTGTCCCGAAATAATAAGGTTTCGTTCACCTATTACTCCCATTGAAAACGGTGCTAAAGCGATAGAGTGTCGTTCGCCTACGGCTCTAGTTGGAAAAAATGAAGTGGCATAGAATTTCATTCAACTATTGCTCTCTCTCTGAAAATGGGATGTCTTGTCTCTGAAGTGATAGGGCAACTACTACTCGAGTTGAAAACGGTGATGAAGCAATATGGTGTTGTTTGTCTACTGCTCATGTTGGAAAACGAAGTGGTATAGGGTGTCATTCAACTATTGCCCCCTTTGAAAATGAGATGCCTTGTCTCTGAAGTGATAGGGTGTCATTCAACTACTATTCTAGTTGAATACAGTGCCGAAGAGATAGGGTGTCGTTCGCCTACTACTCATGCTGGAAAACGAAGTGGCATAGGATTTCATTCAACTATTGCCCCATCTAAAAATGAGATGTCTTGTCCCCGAAGTGATAGGGTGTCTTTCAACTACCACTCTAGTTGAAAATGGTGTCAAAGCGATATGGTGTCGTTCGCCTACTGCTCATACTGGAAAACGAAGTGGCATAGTGTGTCATTCAACTACTGCCCCTTTTGAAAATGGGATGTCTTGTTCCTGAAGTGATATAGGGTGATCTACTAATTCAAATCTAAGGAGGAAAAACCAGGCTCCACTTCTTCAAACATGAGCAAGGGAAAGAAACTCTGATCCTTCAAACTTGAGGACGTCGAGCTGAAAGGTGATTTGCTTCTTCTTACCCAAGGAGAAAAAAGAAAAACGTTCTTAAGAAATGATGAAATTAAGAAATTCTTTTTGTTTTAAGAAGAACATCTTTAAGCAATGATAAAATTAAGAAATTCTTATGTTTTTAAGAAAAACATCCTTTAAGCAAATATAGAATTAAGAAATTATTTTGCATTTTAAGAAAACATCCTTAAGAAATGGTAGAATTAATAAATTCTAGACTCAGGAGAGTTAGGCTTATGAAATGATTGGATACGATTTTTATTTGAACGGCCGTTGGTGGAAACTAATTCACCTTAGGAATAAAGAATGAATTTTAGCAACAAAGAAGAATTAAAAGATCGATGTTGTTCACCTAAGGTTAACGCAGTGATGTATTACCAAGGCTTGCACATTCATCAGTTTTTCGGTTAAGGATAATTTGAAGGAGTTGAAGAACACTCTGTCAAACATTGGAGGGCAATTAATTGCCACGACAATTCATCCGACAATTACACCATTGCTCACGATAACCCAGCCTAATTCCTCAAATCAATCTACTTCTAAGTGTTTTATTTTTTATTTTATTTTTATTTTGATGTTCTTTTATTTTTATTTTTATTTATACTCATAATCTCGTTTTTATCCTTTTATTTTTCTTCGTTTTGATTTGATCTTTATCTTTTTCTTCATCTTTATTTCTTTTTCTTTTTCTTTATCTCTTTATTTTATATCTTCATTTGATATTTATCTTTTTTTCTTGTTTTTGAATTTCTTTAGGATGAGAGATTCAAGATGAATGGAGTTTGGGAATAATGAGATAAAATTTCATTTGAATGAAATTTTATCCAAGACATAAAAGTGATCAATGGTTTCACGGAATTTTCTTTCCCTCCCAGTTTAACCCTAGTCGTATATCCCATTTTCCCTCCATTAATCATTCCACCTTTTTACCCCATTGGTTACCCATCCCTTCATCCTTCAATTCTATCACTCACCTTTCCTCCATTCTTCATGGAACCATTCACACTCACCTTCTTCACTTCACCTTCCCTCGTTGTCTTATCTTCTTGAATATAACTCTTGAGTTTCTTTGTTTTCTATTTTTTTTCTTTTCTTCTTTGTAAAAAACACCATGGCCAAGAACTTGAAGACCATATCCGGAGCAAGTTCATCGCAAGTAGTTATCACTCCCTCCTTTCAACGATTCGCATCACCGACCACCAAGAAAAGATTCGAGAAAAAATTCACCACTCGCAAGGTTTGGGAAGAACAAGGATTCACATGTGATATGGCCAAAACAAAATATGGTCTTGAAGATGGTGTAAACACCATTGTGGATGGTCACAAGTGGCCAATCGTTTGCGAACAACCTGGATCGGTTAACATCTCATGGGTAAGAGAATTCTATTCGCATGTTTCTAATCTTAATAACCCTTGTGTTTATGTGTGTGGCATGGCTGTGTTTCTTGATGCCACAACGATCAACGCATATTATAGGTTGTTCTTTACGAATGACGAACATACCGAGTTTGTCAAGAACATCACCTCGAAAGAAATGAAACGAGTATTCAAGGACCTCGCCATTGAAGGAGCCGAGTGGAACGATGGAGACTTGAAGGGAACAATTAATTGGGTCATGATGAAATTTGAAGCAAAGTTGTGGAATAATTTCGGAAAAACTCATTTGATGCCCACCACTCATATACTAGTGTTTCCTCCTCCCATATATTTTTGCTCCATTCTATTCTAAATAATTGCACTATTAATGTTGGTCAAATAATTATATATGAAATCTATGCTTGTAGCAAGAAGGATACGAGCACGTTGTATTTTCCTAATTTGATCACGATCTTAGGTGCTAACAAGAAGGTACTGTCAGAAGTTATATATGAGAGACCGCTCAAGAAGAATGGATGGACCAAGACTCAGTATATGACGATGATGCAAGACGGTCTTACACAAGAACCCCAGGTAACAAAGAAACCCCCTATTATAGAGTCTACCCTGGCAAAATACACATGTCACGGAAAGTTCTCTGGAGTATGCCAATTTCCTTCGTCCTTTGATCCAACGTTTGGATCAAAAGGAGGCGAGGCAGTGACTTCTTTTGCCATATATGAAGAATCGAGATATTTCCCAAGAACGAGATATCCTGGAGATTATTCCTACCATCAGTATACATTTTCCCTTGTTTCTTACCGTATTACTTGCACTGGCAACTCTGGACTAGTTTCGAGTAATATTCCCGCGGCAACCACTGCACCGCACAAAGGTAAGAAACTATTTCAAGAACCTGAACGTATTGAATCATGTCTTGATTTTTCAGATTCCAACGACACCACCTCTGCTCTGTTGAAGTCCTCACCTTTGGATGTGCCATCAAAGAAAGCTTCGAAACGTAAAGCTTCATCACAAGAAAAAGCCGAGAATGAGGGTGAGCCGGTTGAGGAGGTCGAGGAAATTGATGTTCATGACCCTTCACCAGCTTCACAATAGCAACCAAGGCAGCCAGCAAACAACTAAAAGGAAGCTACGACTTCGAGGTGACGACCTCTCAGATTAGATCATTTGCATTTTCATTGTCCTATTTATTTTAGTTTTGCATGCATTGAGAACAAGGCCTATCTCGAGTTTGGGGGAATTATTTTCTTGTTTTTATTGTTAATTTTGAATGTCTCATATTAGTTTGCATATACTATTTGTCATGACAATTGCCTCCTAAACTACAAAAGCTTGTTGTGATATCTTATGATGAGTTAATTACCACTGCATTTAGAAGAGAAAACCATAGACTTTAGGATTGGCATGGATTTAACTTATCATAGGATATCACAACTAGGAGTGTTCAAAAATATCTGATCCGATTATCCATTTACCCGATCTGAAAATTCAAATATTCTATTCAATTTTTATTTTCAGACCGGATATCTGATCTGATTTTAAATTTTCCGGATCGGATACAGATCGCACCATTTCAAGTTTCGGATTATCTGAAAATCCAAAGATACGAAAATTCAAAATTTCATGAATATTAATCTTGTTATATTAAACAAATTGGTGTTTGTTATATTCGAAAATTAAAAAAATCAAAATTTTCATATATGCGAATCTTGTTATATTTAGCAATTTATTGTTTTTTATATTTGAAAATCTAAAAACTTCATAAATACGACATTCAAATTCAAAAAAATAGTTAAATCAAATTATATTTTCGGATAATCGAATACCTGAATATTTGATCCGAATATGCGGATATCTGATTTTTTCCGGATTGGATATTAATTACTATATCATCGATCCAAAAACCTGAATATTCGAAAAAATTGTATCCGATCCGATCTGATATCCGACAATGAACACCCCTAATCACAACAGGTTTTGGCAGTTTATCAGACAATTGTCATGGCAAGTAATATATGCAAACTAACATGAGACATTCAAAAATAACAAGAAAAACAAGAAAACAACCCCAAACTCAAGATAGGCAATGTCCTCAATGCATGCAAAACTAAAATAAACAAGACAATGAAAATGAAAATGAACTAATCTGAGAGGTCGTCACCTCGAAGTCGTAGCTTCCTTTTAGCCATTTGCTTTAAGCATTTGTTGCCTCGCCTTGGTTGTTGTCGTGAAGCTAGTGAAGGGTCATGAACTGCAATTTCCTCGACCTCCTCAATTGGCTCACCCTCCATCTCGGCTTCCTCTTGTGGCAAAGTTTTACGCTTCAACGCTTTCTTTTATTCACTTTCGAAGGTGGAGACTTCAACAGAGCAAAGGTGGTGTCGTTGGAATCTGAAAAATCATGACACGATTCAGTATGTTCAGGTTCTTGAACTCATTCATTACCTTTGCGCGGTGCAGTGGTTGTCGCAGAAAAATTACTCACAGCTAGTCCAGAGTTTCCAACTTCAGTTGTTGGGGCAAGTAATTCAGCAAGAAACAAGAGAAAAGGTATATTGTTGGTAGGATGAATCTCTAGGATAACTCGTTCTAGGGAAATATCGCAGTCCATCATATACCGCCAAATCAGTCGCTACCTCACCTCCATTTGATCCAAACGTCGAAGCAAAGGACAAAGGAAATACATGTTCCTAAGAACTTGCCGCGGCATGTGCATTTGCCAGGCAGACTCTGTAACAGAGGGTTTCTTTGTTACCGGGAGCAATTGTGGAGGACCGTCTGCCATCATTCTCATATATTGAGTCTTGGTCCATCCATTCTTCTTGAGCGGTCTCTCATCTGTAACATCTGATGGTACCTTCTCGTTAGCACATAAGATCGTGATCAAATTAGGAAAATACAACGCGCCGACATCCTTCTTGCTATAAACATAAATTTCATCTACAATTATTTGGCCAACATTAATAGTGTGATTATTCAAAATAGAGTGGAGAAAAAATAAATGAGAGGAGGAAATAATAGTATTATGAGTAGTGGGCATCAAACGAGTTTTTGAAGAAATTATTCCACAACTTTGCTTCGAGTTTCAGCATGACCCGATTAATTGTCCCCTTCAAGTCTCCATCATTTCACTCGGCTCCTTCAATAGTGAGGTCTTTGAACACTTGTTTCGTTTCTTCCAATGTGATGTTCTTGACAAACTCAGTATGTTCATCATTCGTAAAGAGCAACCTATAACATGCGTTAATCGTTGTGGCATCAAGAAAGATAGGCATGTCACGCACATAAACATAAGGTTATTAGGATTAGAAACATGCGAATAGAATTCTCTTACCCATGAAATGTTAACCGGTCCAGGTTGTTCGCAAAAGATTGGCCACTTGTGACCCTCCACAATGGCATATACGCCATCCTTAAGACCATATTTTGGTTTGGCCATATCTTAAGCGAATCCTTGTTATTCTCAAACCTTGCGAGTGGCGAATATAATGCTATATTATATATTTTACTTAGTGTGTACGATAAAGTTTATATATTTATTAGATTTTGGGTTAATCAATAAAGTATAAAAATATATTTATATATGCTACAAAAATATTTTTAAAATTTATTGTATTAAATGATTATTGATGAAGTTGTATGAGATTTTTTTTTAATAGCGTTGTAGGAGAGTTTTATTTTAACTTTAATAATCTTGTGTTCAGTTATAATTATATAAAATTATGAGAGAAAAACTAAAAACATCGTTATAATATTAATTGTCTTTTAAATTATATTTTAATAATTTTTCAATTAAATTGACTCGAGCTTAATCAATTATTAAATATAGTATAAATCCACATATCTTATCTTTTGTTGTTATATAATAGATTTTAATTGTTCTAATTAAAAAATGGGTAATGTTCACAAACAGTCCCTTTCGTTTGGTGTTTGTTCTAGTTTGGTCACCAGATTTCAAAACAGCTTATTGTGGTCCCTTACGTTAATAATCTGTTTTATTTTAGTCACTCTTCCGTCATTCTCCGTTAGAGGAGTAACGGCCGGCTGACATGGCAATTTTAAAATTAAAAAATTTCACGTGTATAATACACGTGTATTATAGCCGCCGCCGTTGGATTGTTCATCGCTCAAAACTCGGATGAGTTCACACATGAGCCGTCTTTTCCACCGCCGGGTCGGAACCGAGTCCGATTCGTCAACCCCGAGTCAAGCAACGCTTCGCAGTCCACTTCCTCTTGCTCCTCCTCACTCCCCCGTTTCAACATCTCCAACATCCTCCTCGCTTTATCCCTTGTCGGCCCACTCGTTTTCCTCTCCACCTCCGCCAACTCCTCCACCGCACCGGCCACCTTCGCCAGCCCTTTAAATCTCAACCCCGCGTGACTTAGTCCATACAAAACCGCCACACAACCTTCCCTAGTGGACTCATCCAACTCATTCCTCCTCAACAAACTCATCAAACACTCCACTGCACCCGAATCCAACATTGCAGCCCGACCGTCCGAACCCGAAGTCAAGTTGCACAAGATAAGGAATACCCGACCCGTCATATGACCCGATTTAACCATAGCCAAGAGAACCTGAACCGACCCGTTCTTAACCAATTTACTCCTATTGCTCTGAACGAGTGAGAGATGGGAAAGCGCCAAGGCCGAGTCATGCCGAGTCCGCTCATTCCCTGATCTCAGCATGTGCATCAAGGGTTGCAAAGCTCCCAAAACTCCAATGGCGGTCTTGTTATGATCATCAAGGGCTAAGCTAAAGAATGCACCGCAAGCATGCTCCTGCGCCTCAGGGGATCCCGATTTCAATACATCAATCAAATCGGGAACCAATCCTGACCGTACAATCTTAACCTTATTGATCTTTTCCAACGACAAGTTCACCAACACTGCAACTGAGTTCACTTGAATGTTCACGTATCTGGAAACGATCAAAGACCGAAAAGCTGACAGTACACGTGGCGTGCAAAGAACAGCCCTGGAACTCTCTTGTGTTCTTGTTATCTTCCTTAATTCAATCAATGCTCCTTCGATGTCGGAAGCTTGAGAGCTTTTCAGTTTCGTAACAAACGATTCTTCTTCTCCGTTGATGTTAGGCGTTGTTAAGGTTTCGATTTCCGAAGAGGACGAAGCCGATGAGTAGCAACTCGGACGATCAGTGAGTTGCAATGGCGGTGTCACGACACTGATCGGAGTCGTAACGGCGGCGGCGGCAACCGATTCTTCGGAGCTGGAACGAGTTAACTCAGTGACTGCATGATCCAACTTCACCGAAGGAACACCTTGAATCAAATTTCTGTCTGAAAGGAGCTTATATAAACTTAATACACGTGTATTATACACGTGGAATTTTTTTAATTTTCAAATTGCCATGTCAGCCGGCCATTTCTTCTCTAACGGAGAATGATGGAAGAGTGACTAAAATAAAACAGATTATTAACGTAAGGGACCACAATAAGCTGTTTTGAAATCTGGTGACCAAACTAGAACAAACACCAAACGAAAGGGACTGTTTGTGAACATTACCCTTAAAAAATATATAAATATATGGAAAAAATAAAATTATACAAATAACCTCAACAATAGAAAATATAATGATGGTCGTTTTTTGATCAAATTTTAACCGAATTGGTATTCGTTTGATTATATTATTAAAATAATTAAAAATTTTAAGTAATATAAGATAAAATATGAAACAAGTGAATAAACCATGCACATAAACGTAAGGGTTTTCAGGATTAGAAACATGCGAATAGAATTCTCTTACCCATGAGATGTTAACCGGTCCATGTTGTTCACAAAAGATTAACCACTTGTGACCCTTCACAATGGCGTATACGCCATCCTTAAGACGATATTTTGGTCTGACCATACCATAGGTGAATCCTTGTTCTTCTCAAACCTTGCGAGTGGCGAATATAATGCTTTATTATATTTCTTACTTAGTGTGTACGGTAAAGTTTAGTTTTTTATCCAAAGAGATAAAGCTTCATTAAATAAAAAAAGGATTATAGCCACCAATGCCCAAACGTGCAAGACAAAACAGCATGCAAACAAGAGCACAAAGTGTTGAACCCCTCCGCATACAGATCCTACGTCCATGAAAAACAAGAAAGCCAGCAAAACACAAAGAAACAAGGAAAACAGACACACAAACAAGGATGATCCCTGCACACAGGGTCATTCCTAACACATTGAACGATGGAAGAAAACCTAAAAAAACTTCTCGCCATTTCCGAAACTGGACTATAAACATGATATCGACATCCTAGTGAGAACTCCATCTAGAGGCAGGCTCCCTTGTCGTACGACAAGGGTCTTGTCAACTGGGAAAGGGTGATCGTCAGACCAGGCAGCGAAACTTTATGAGCGAGGTGCGAAAAACCAGCCACCAGCAATGCCTTCTGCGTGGTGTTGGAAGAACACGGGGATACGAACTTAATAGTTAAAAACCTTAGATCAATTGCGATTGGAAAGCACAATTTGATCCTAGGGGAAGGATTGGAGATTGTCACCATCTTCCATTCCTTCCTGATGAAAGTGGTGTTGCTAGGGTGGATCGTGGATGTTGCGGATAACCCCCAAGGGAGTTATCCGCTTGGCCATCGATGGTGCGACTTGTTTCCCCTAGAATCGTAGCATGTTCAAGGGTGGGAGAGACTTCCTAATCACTGAGAACGATTTCTTCATTGAGGATATAGTTGTTATCAACAAACATAAACGCCATTGTGGTAATTTTCCTCCCATAAGGGTCAATCCCCAATTCGACAATGTCGACTCTATCGAGCATAACTCTGTTCTTCTCCATGGCATGTTTGCGTCTTGCCACCTGTTTGATCAACGTGAGTCTATTCGATCCACAGGAGTAACCCTTTTTTTTGTCTTTCAATATTGTTGATGATGGGAGAAGCATTGATGAAAGAATTAGGAAACAGTGTAACTTTCAGAACTTCCTCATTTGCTATAGCGTCGAAACTGTTAGCTCCCCAATTTCCTGGCGCGATTTGGAAAATTCCATCAGAAATCAAATCTCCCTCTTTTTTGCCACAAAGAATGATTCTTCTTGCGCCTCATCTCTCTTTCTTTTCAACTTACTCGAAACGCCTAGGTTGCTTACCCCTTCGATGATCATGTTGTTCAAGAGTTCTTCTGGTTGACAGCACATTGGATTAGACTGGTCTTGGATGAGACCTGCAACTTCCTCTATTTTCCTAGCATCCTTAGCCGGCGATTCATCATGAATGGTTATTGACTTTGGAAGGTCAACTATGTGCTTTTCATCAAAAGAGGTGATCTCATACCCATCCTTTCTATTTACGGTAATTGCTTGTCCAGGTGGAGAAGATATCCCTCCCCTGATTGGCTCTTGTAACCTCGTACCCTCGAGGGGAGGAAACGAGGTATCCTTGGGACTGATGACGTATGTCACTAGGTTTTCCTTGTCATTTTCTGTGTCCGGCGAGAGGTTGTTCGAGGGATTGTTGCCGCTTGCAATGCTGCGGCGATGCTGGCTTGAGAGGCTGGTCATTTTCTTTTTCCCACGTCGAAGAAGCTCTAAGCCATGGACCAAAACGTCTTGCATACTTGAACAAACTGGTGTCGTGCCAACACTCTTTGTCTCCATGGCCAATTCTCCCACATTTGTAGCAGAATTTTGGCAACCGTTTATATTTGAAAGATACTTCACCAGGCTTGAAATTCTATCTGTTGAGCATGAAACCAGTCTTCAACCCTGAATGCAACTCTTAGATTAAGTTGGTTGTCCCAGTTGACCTTATTTCTACCATCGAAGTTGGACCCAAAACATTTAGGAAACAAATTCCCATTCTTTTTTATGTTGTCCTGCATGATTAGTGTTAAGGGGAGGTTATGAACTTGGATCCAAAACTCTTCCAGGGTGAAATCGAGTTCTTCAAAGGCAATTTCTGGTAGGCATTCTTTGAGAATAAGCAAACGATCCTGAACTGCCCATGGCCTGTTGCCTAGGATTCTGAGTTTGTCTTCCGATGATTGAAACACGAAGAGGAAGACATTGTTGCTCAAATCGTGACATTCCAGGTCAGGGCACTTCCAAGCCTTCCTTAGATTTTGGGTTAATCAATATAGTTTATATAAAAATATATTTATATATGCTACAAAAATATTTATAAAACTTATTGTATTAAATGATTATTGATGATGTTGTAGAAGATTTTTTTTTGGAATAACGTTGTAGGAGAGTTTTATTATAACTTTAGTAATCTTGCGTTAAGTTATAATTATATAAATGTATGAGAAAAAAACTAAAAACATTGTTATAATATTAATTATATTTTAAATTATATTTTAATAATTTTTCAATTAAATTGACTCGAGCTTAACTAATTATTATATATAGTATAAATCCACATATCTTATCTTTTATTGTCATATAATAGATTTTAATTGTTCTAATTAATATATATATATATATAAACATATGGAAAAAGTAAAATTATACAAATAACCTCAGCAGTAAAAAATATAATGATGGTCGATTTTTTTGATCAAATTTTAACTGAATTGGTATTCATTTGATTATATTATTAAAATAATTAAAAAAATTAAGTAATAGAAGATAAAATAAGACATTGGAAGAATTAATAATTTGTATTAAATAATTTTTAAAATCTTCAGTTAATTTTTTAATAGAATTAAATTTTGATTTACCAACGAGGGTTGGGAATGTGAGTGGGGCGAGTTTTGCGAGGATTCACCCCACTTTGCATTTAATTGGGCATGAATGGTTATAAATTTCGCGTGTTGTGAGGTGGGGATGAAATAAAAATTAGATTCACCGTGGGTGGTGGGGAAGATGTGAATGTGTTTTTGTACCCGCCCCATCCCCATCTTCCTCACATCATCCCCACCTACCCTGCATCATCCCCACCCACCCCAATAGATCTTATAACATATTATTATAAATATTATTAAAAATATAAGATCAGTTTGGATCATAGTCAACTTTAAAGGTAATTCATATTGACTTGTCTTGAGATATTATTGAAAAGTTCAATATATATATATATATATATATATAATTGAGATTGAGATTTATTAGATCAAATATATAAATATTTTTTAAAAAATGTCAGTTTGAATCAGAGTCAAATTTAAGATAATTAATATTGACTTATCTTGAAATATTTATAAAAAAATATATGCACATATAATATTTATGTTCATTGATTTATTTTATATTGTTGACTGTCGTTAACCTTCTTTCCAAGGTTCGTTTTCTTCTCCTCAATCCTCACCATAGGTATGCTATTCTTCTACCTTTTAATTTTATCTTCCTAATAGTGCATGTTTTTTAGATTCTATTGATATTTGTTCTTATTTTTTAAAGGGTTATTTTTTCATTATTATTTTCTTTTTAGTTCTTTTTATATTATTTATTTGTTACAACAATTAAAATATTATTTTACATGTTATTTGTGCTATTTTTTGTCCTTTACAATAGATTTTAATATATATGTTTAGTATAAACTTGTGTTGTACAAAATTTAATTTCATATATTATTGTTTTTAAAAAATTGATGACAGTTGAAATAATGTCACATATGTGGTGAGAGTCCGAATGACAGAAATTTCACACTTTTTTCATAACAAATTTGATTTATGTTTATTTAACTAATATTTATAAATATATTAGATGAATGAGTCATGGGCGGGTAAAGAGGGGATTAAATGGCTCTCATGACCCACATGGGTGATGGGGCGAAGATGGTTTTAGTCTTGCGGTTTGCGGGGCAGTGATGGTTTTAAATTTTATATTCACAGTGGGTCGTGAGCCGGGGATGAAGATGAAAATTCTTGACGGGGATATGTGTGGGAAGAATACCCTTCACACCCTCCCTAGCCAATTTGCATCTCTGGGTTGGTCCAAATGGTAAGCAGCTTAGTATCACTTAAGCATGTCTCGAGTTCGAGGCGTTGTGTATGCAGAAAATCTACGCTAGGAGGCTCACCCACCAAAAACATGTGTACATCACAAATCGATCTAGATTAATTAAGGTGAAATCCTGAAAACTGAAAGAGCAACAAAAAAATTGAATTATTTTGAGCATCCCATGTTGAAAATGTCAAAACCCAAATATTGAATAACCCAAGAGGCCCAATGTAAGAATGAATAAACAATTGACAGCGAAACAAAAAAAAATCTTCATTTCAATCCTCTACAAAATATTAATGGTTAAACAAAAAAAATGTCCCATAACTTTTAACTAGCATTGCAACGATTTTAAGCCCTTCATGGTTTTGGCCTCATCCATGGTGCAAGGATTGTTCAAATCTCCTTCACCTTCCTTGCCTTCCTTTGCTAGGTCAGATGCCCTTCTCGTCCCAGTTGACAAGACCTGGACTGAGTTCAAGGGACCCTGCCTCCGGACGGAGCTCTCACTAGGATTTCGAGTCGTCATCTCCCGACAAGCGTCTCGGTTGACTAGTGTTTTTTACCTTTATGTTTTATGTCATTTTTTCCCAGTTTGAAACCTCACTGAAAGTCTTACGGGTTTGTCTTTTGTTGCCACTAGATGGTCATCTATCGTTCTTAGGGCTTGTTGTGTCAGCCCAATCGTTATTAGGGTTTCATGGCTTTGTGTCTTCGTTGTTTGCTGTTTGCATGAGCATGAGGGCTTCATGTACCCGAAGGCTCTTTGCACGTTGTTATCCCTTTTGTTTTAATGATAATGCATGATTATGATCAAAAAAAAACTTTTGGCCAGAAGACAAGAATTGGCACATACATGTCAGACATGCATCTTGCTCAGTGACGGAGCATAACGAGGGTTCCAAGGTCTTGGCCCCTCTAACAATTTGAAAATTTCACAATAATTTTTTAAAAATTTTAATTTAATCCCTCAAATTGTTATAAATTTATATTAAATATTAGGGTAAACTATACCATTGACCACCATACTTTGGTTAATGTATTAAAATGACCACCTTAAAAAAATCGACTCAATTGACCACCCAAACTATTGAAATTGGATCGATGTGACCACCAGCCGTTAATGGGCTAACGGAAGGTGATGTGGCAGTTAAAAATTAAAGGTATAATCACACATTTGGTCCTTATTATTTACACATTCTTTCAATTTAGTCCTAATTTTAAACTAATAAAATAAATTAATTAGGTGGTGACACGTGTCAACACCTTATTGGAGGAATTTAATTATTTATATTTGATTAATAAATAATTTTCCTCCTCCAATCAGGTGGTGACACGTGTCACCACCTATTTAGAGGAGAAAAATAAAATCACCAAACTTGAGCTTGGAGGGAATCAAACCAGGGTTTTCAGGGATAAAAGCAGCGTTTTAACCACTGCACCAAGCACATGTTTGTGCTATAAATCACCAATTTTATTATATGTCTTACTGTTTGTTCCCATTCAAATTCTTTTCTTCCTCATCACAAAAGATCCCATTTGCTTGCCGCTGCAAAGTCGGGCAAATTTGACAACAATTTGATAGATCTGAACTTGTCGGCTCCATTGGAAGATGATGAGTTTAGTGTGGTTTCAGATGCGTAGCAGTTATGGGATCGAATTCACGTGAATCTGGTGCTCTATATTCAATGTTTTTTTATGCACTTTTCTTTTTCACTGTCGTTTCTAATATTTCTTCATTCATAGATGAATCATGAATGTTTGGTATTCTTTCTATTCTTCATTGTTTCTGCCCCACATCCATTTCTTGAATTCTTCACAACTCTTTTTTGTCTCAAAACGCTAGCAAAAATGCTGGAAATTATTACAAGCTTCAACCTCTAACAGCAAGTTTTTGTCCTGGTTTCAACTATCAGCTGCCATTGTTGAGGAGTCAGATAGCAGAGTTTGAACCAAGTTTCACTTCCAGTGTATCCCATGTCAGAACAGAACAGTAAAGCATTTTTTTCTGGGAATTGGTTGGGTTAGCTTGTGGACCAAATGTGCTATAAATCATCTTTTGCACGAAAGAGACAAGTCTCCGGTAAAGGTTGAGCTTCAGTTCTTTCTTATTTTGTTGTTTCTATGAAAATGGAAGTTTCAGTAAAAGTGATGAGGAAGAAGAAGAATTTGAATGGTAACAAACAATAAGACATATAATACAATTGGTGATTTATAGCACAAACATGTGATTGGTGCAGTGGTTAAAACGTTGCTTTTATCCCTAAAGACCTTGGTTTGATTCCCTCCAAGCTCAAGTTTGGTGATTTTATTTTTCTCCTCTAAATAGGTGGTGACACGTGTCACCACCTGATTGGAGGAGGAAAATTATTAATTAATCAAATATAAATAATTAAATTCCTCCAATAAGGTGTTGACACGTGTCACCACCTAATTAATTTATTTTATTAGTTTAAAATTAGGACTAAATTGAAAGAATGTGTAAATAATAAGAACCGAATGTGTGATTATACCTTTAATTTTTTAACTGCCACGTCACCTTCCGTTAGCCCATTAACGGCTGGTGGTCACATTGATCCAATTTCAATAGTTTGGGTGGTCAATTGAGTCGATTTTTTTAAGGTGGTCATTTTAATACATTAACCAAAGTATGGTGGTCAACGGTATAGTTTACCCTAAATATTAATTATTTTTAAATAATTTTAATTAAATTTTCTAAAAGAAATAAATTTTTCCTTATCTTTTAATCTAATGACAAGTTAAGTTCCTATAAATCTAAATAATAAATAAAGTAGGCATTACCACTCAGTTCAGAATTTAAATACTTAATAATCTTTATATTTTAATTTGGTCTTCACTACTTCTCCAAATGAGAAACAATTCACACAACAATTTTTTTAGAATCTCAATGTAACGATGATTGAAAAAAAAGGGACCCAAACCGAAAGAGGGTACATGGGTTCCTTTTTGGAAAAAGAAAGACGTTAGGACTCTCCTATCTCAAAGGTTTCCTCTCCCAGGCTCCTTGCTTTTGTGCAGATCCGGTGAGTTTGTGTCTCGCTTTGGTCTGGGGCTGGTTTTCCAGGCGTCTTAAGCCTCTTTGTGCCCTTATCCTTTTATCACCTTGTTTTTCCTCATTCTCCCTCTACTTCTTCTCTGGTTGGTGATAGCTTTGTGGTCACCTTCCTTTTTAAACTATCAAAATCCCTCACTATCACGTGTTTTAACCAGATTCTCTCATATCTTCTAGGAACAATGCAAAATCTTTCCTCCTTGAGTTTAGGGGTAGTAAATAATGGCTACCCCAACAACCCATCTGACCTAAACCTGTTTAGCCAAGAGTTCATTGATGAACTTGAATTGAATGTTGATGGGGAAGTCAACCTAACTCTGAAAAATCAGGCCTTGATAGGGAAGCTTTTCTCTTCTTCAACCGTTAAACCGTTAGCACTAACGGCCATAATACGTAAGGCATGGAGAAGCGAAAGTGTGGAATGCCATGACCTTGGGTGAAATTTTTTCCTCTTCGTTTTCCAGTCGTCTGAGGAACGGTTAAGGATTTTCGGCAACAAACTGTGGTCTATGCAGGACTCACTCCTCATTCTAAAAGAGTGGCAACCAGAGAAAGCTTTAGAGGAGATTGACTTCTCCCTTGAGGAATTTTGGGTTCAGATCCATGACTTACCCATCGGATTGGTCACGCCGAAAAACGTGAGGAGAATCGGGAAGCTTTTTCCAGTGTTTTACGAATTGTCTTTGGATGATGGAAGCAGCTTGAATCGGTTTGGCCAGTCATTCTTAGGGTCACCGTCAGGGTTGAAGACCCCCTGAAAATAGGGTTTATCCTCAATAGGAAAAAGGATAAACCACTCGAGATAGCTTTCAAATAATAGGGGCTACCGAAGTTTTGTTTCTGATGTGGCCGGAGCGAAAGTGCAACAAGGATATCTTGATGTTTAAGCTAAACGGAAGGTAGGGGTCGTGGCTTCGAGCTTCATATGGTGGAAAACCTCACAAGTTGAATCAAAGTTCCGGTGAGGGAGGCCCAAAATCTTTTCCGTCGGTATCGACGAAGCCAGGTGCATGCAGATGCACAAGAGACAAATCAGCGTTGGTCCCGAGGGGTGGGAAATCCTTAGGACTTTCCGAAAAAGATAGCTTGATGTTTAAGGTTCCCTCACTTGTCACTTCAAAAGGTTGCAAGGTCAACGAAGATTTTTCTCGTTTGGAAGCAGCAAAGTCTGCCAAAAGTCAAGAAAGATTGTACCCTTGCATGGCTTTGGACCCTACCATCGAGATTTATCATGCAGAAAATCCAAGCCCTGGGATTTCACCTACTGGTGAACCTCTGCACCCTACGGAGCCAGCAAGGACCACTACTGTAAGTTATGGTAATGGCAGCTCAGAGAATGAACTCAACGCGGTCATCTCAAGCAAGTCTAACCTACTAGTGCAAATCAAAGAATCGATCATCTCTTGGGGAAGCTTTCTCGTGGAGGGAATCAACAAGATGGAAGTCTCAACCTGCAAAAAGAGAAAGCGGGAGGATGACGACAGTGAAGGTTCGTTCAGCAAAGTCAAAAGGCATGAACTATGGGAGCAAGTCTCCAATGCTATTGTGCAAGTAGCACCACATCACTGGTGTATTTCGGAGAAAGGACTCGCCGCAAATGAAGATGTTCTTAAGGCAGCGCTTTTTCCGGAATCGTACTTAAACTCTTCAAGAATCATCCAGGATATTGAATCGAAGAAGAAAGGCAAAACCTTTGGAACAAAACGAATCACCCTTATTCGGAAAGCAGCAAGACGCAAGTTTTCTATAGAATGCTCCAGAATTATGGTGGATGAAGTTGGGTTAATCGAGCTTAGAGTTGATCCATTTGGGAAGCAAATTACAAAAGTCTCGTTGATGTGCGTGGACGACAACTTTGTTCTCAATGAAGAAATCCAGCTTAGCGACGGTGAGGAACCTGGCCCTTCCATGAAGATCAACGAAAGGTATGATTTTGATTCAGATAACTCCGTCGAGAGTTATCCGAGATCACCATGATCCTCCTTGGCAAAGACACCTACGACTGGGAGGATGGTAGGTGTCTGCTCGTTCATGATCCTCCTGGGAAGCTGTCTGTGGCCTATCTTGCTTCAGAGTTTCATGTTACTGTTAAGGTGAATTTAAGTTCTAGCGAGTGTTTTTATGCTTTTGCTCTCGGTTCTTTTGCCAGGAAAGGTCAGGGAGTATGGTTTTCCGATTTTGTCCAAATAATGTTCACTGTGTCGATTGCCTTGATAAGGACCGTTACCGGTGTAACGGAAGCCTGCCTCTGGATAGAGCTCTCAGACGAAGGCTCGGTGGTTCTAGCTTGTTTGGCAAGACGGAGAATACGTTTGTTCCCTGTGATTATTTTCCATCGCTGGTCTGCGCTGCTGAAGAATCTCCAAGGTCAATGGTGGATACGACTCTTCTCTCCTTTCGATCAAGGAGTTTCTTTTCTTGTATTTCGGATATTAGTTTTGTGTCCTGGTCGATTGCCTTTGGCTATCGATATTATGATGTTTGTTTCCTTAATTTTGGGATGTAGGACTGTAAGCTTCTTCGAAGCCTGTTTAACTTTTGATTTGCCTTAATGAAATACAAGTTATTTTCTGATAAAAAAATATAACGATGATTTGCTCAGACATGTACCAATATATTTATAAAAAACCAGTATACATAATTTTGGCCAAATTTTCTCATCCTCTATTTTAACTTCTCTCATCTCTTTTGTCGTCCCTCTTTCTATTCTTCTCTTTATTTCTTTTATTTCGATGGCAATATTTATTACACTTGTAAATAAAATTTTAAATTCAAACGATATTATTAGAATAAACAACCTTAAACTTTAAAGATAAATGTATCATAAAACTAACATAAAATATATAATTTCTTTTAGCACAACAGCTAACTTAAAGTCATTAATCCTGATATTTATAGAAATTGTTATTCATAGAAATCTTCAACTTTTAAACCTTTGTGAATTAAGTCCAACTTCACAACTATAATAAGGGTTAAATTCCACCCACATGTTGTCATACTATCAACCAAATTTTAAATTAGTCCCTATATTTTAAACTATTTTAATTTAATAATCAAAGTATCAATATTGTTTCAACCAAATCTTTCCATCAACTCGCCACCAATTTAAGCATTAAATGACACTTTGTATTTAACATGGACCATATCTAAAATCACATTGTAAACACATGTACCTAAACACTTAGATTTGAGCTCGCGTTTAATGTCCAAGCTAATTGCTTGACTAACAAATTGAAAATTCACATCTTAAAGTTTAACAAAAATTATAGTTATCTCATATTTTTACGAAAATAACTTCCATTTGTGGTACATAGAACAAAAACACATTATGTTAGTCGTGTCTTCTAGAAAACGTATCACATCAGTTACACCTTCTAAAAAGCATGGCACGCCAATCAAATATTTTAAAAAGTGTAACATGTCAATCGTATTTTCTGTAAAGTGTGCTACGTCAATTATGTCTTGGAGTGCATTGAAGGGCCAAAATGAAAAAATAAACTAATAAGAACTCCATTGATTGCAAATTTTATTGACGTTAGTTTATATAGGCGTAGTTGAAGTATTAATCTTTGTTTCTTATCAATATAAAATTTAAAGAGTTCATTTCTAAATTTTTTCCATATGATCTTCACTCTTTTTTAACTTATAAATTTCATATCGATAAAAAATGAAAGGTTAAAATTCCAGTTACGTCTATACAAATTAACATCCATAACATTTGTAGTTCATGAAGTTAAATCTCATCTTCGGTTCTTGTTAGTTTATTTTTTTTATTTAAATCATTCAATGCTTTTGTTGGTGATACATGAAGTAAAGACATAAATGTTTTTTTGGAAGGCGCAACTGGTATAGCGTGTTTTTCTAGAAGTTAAATGTTTTTTTAAAAGACATGATAAACGTGGTATGTTATTTAAAAAACACAATTGATTTGATGTGGCATGAAGGGTATTATTTTTATAAATATTTTCTATTTTTATTTTATTAAATAAATTTTAAAAATGTTGTTTGAATAAAAAAAGACGAATAAATTTCATGTTATTTTATCTTATATGAGTTCGAATCTCATTACGTGAATATAATATCTTTATTTAATATAAAAAATATGATATAAATTATGATTTTATAGTTTTGAAAATTACATGGTTGGACCGATTTTATATTTTAGTTATTTGTTTTTAGTCACTACTTTTAAAAATTACGTTTTAACCATTTATATTATCGATTTATAAAAATATCATTTTTATAAATATTTGGCTTAAATGAAAAATAACTTCCCAAAGTATATCTCTTTTGAACATTAGGTGCATAAAGTATTTTTTTGTTAAAAATAGGTGCCTAAAATTTACATTGTTTTAGTTTTAGGTGCCTAAAGTTCACAATGTTGTAATTTTAGGTGCTTGATCGTTAAGGGGTGTAAAACAAATTGATAAGCAATCAATGCTTGACACATGGCATGTTTATTTTATTTTTTTAAAATTACAAACTTAAAATAATATTTTTTTTAAATTACTTTTTCAGAAAATCTCAAAATTTTCCATTTTTTACAAAACAATCTTCAAATCCCTAAAATTTCTCAAACCCAAACCCCCAAATCACCAACACTTCTGTCGCAAATCACTGCCCCTAAGCACACTCCTTTGGTAGTTGGACTAGGCGAACATTTCTCCCAACACTGCGTCATCGAAAACGCTAAACAGCGTGCCTTTCGAACGTCGATTTTGCATTTGACGTTCGGCCATCACACCGTTTGGTGTTTCCGGTGATGTCGTGTTGGGGAAAATGTCCTCCTAAGTCCGACAACCAAAGGGGTGTGCTCAGGGGCAGCGATCGGCAATGGAAATGGTGGTGATTTTGGGGTTTAGGAAATTTTAGGGATTTGAGGATTGTTTTATAAAACCTGAAAATTTTCGAGATTTTCTGAAAAAATTGAAAATTTTGGGTTTTTCTTAAAAAATTATTAAAAAAATCGAATTAGTGTCACATGTCAAACATTAATTGGTTAATAAATTTTTTTAATCCCTTAATGGTCAGACACCTAAAATTGCAATAATATAAACTTTAAATTACTATTTTTAATAAAAAAAATACTTTAAGCACCTAAAGTTTAAAAGATGTATACTTTGAGGCCTATTTTTCATTTAATTCTAAATATTATTTTACAAATTATTCAAAAAAATATTTGTGTGTGTTATTTTATTAAATAATTTAAAAATATTGTTTGAATAAAAATGACGGCAAAATCTGATATAAAATAGTATTATGATTTTATAGAATTATTGGTGGATGATAATCATAGCCTAGGAGCTTGTCTATCCTCGATCCAAACGGAAACAACCTTGAACCTAGCCGTCATTCTTTCACAATATTTTACCAAACTAAAGCAACCACTCTGCGTACGCCACGTGTGATCCCATTTTGTCGACCTACAATATTACCGGTACAACCCGTAGGCCCTACCTGCTATTCCCAGTCAACAAATCATCCCACTCTCGCATTCTCATCTACCTTCATTCCGTCACGTCTTCTTCAACCACTGCTCCCTACCGGTAATCTCTCTCTCTTTTTGAACAGAAAACCCTCTCTTTTTAAATTTCAAGGGATAAAACAACTTTTATTCCCTCAACTTAATTACTTTCTTGAATTTAATCTCTTAATTTTTGGGCTCACATCAATCATGTATTTGATAATATTTTTAGTCTTTTTAATGATATGATACTCTAACATCGTAACACATTGCATAATATTAAATTACTGCACTATCATAAAAGGTTGCCAACGACTAATTAGTCTAACAAGATAAAATATTAAATCTCTTAAGAAATGTCAGAAGTTTAAATCTTGACATTATGAATAGAAAAAAATTAAATTGAGAAGATCTTCACTGGATTGGACCTTTAAAAAATCTGATCTAAATTAGTCAACCAAAGAGTTGGATACCGACAGTTAAATAAAAAATTACTACATCATCAAAATAAGAAAAATTTAAATTCAAGGACTAATGTAGATCCCAAAAGTTGACTAATTTGAAAAGAAAATCAAGTTTAGGGACTAAACATTATTTTATCCCTTTGAATTTTAACTATACCCCTCCTCCTTGGCTTTCCACGACACATTTCCATTTTTAAGCTTTAAAGCACTCAATTTTAATATATATATATATATATATATATATATATAATATATGTATGTATATGTATATGTATATGTATATATGTAGAGGGAGGGAGAGGGGGAGAGATATTCTATGGAAACTCTGTTTTTGCTTCCAAATCGAATTGGCCAAAGCTTCGTTATTTCCGTTTTGATTGCTTTTACATATAGTTATTAGGGCTTTAAGCTCTCCGGGAAAAAGTTCCCCCAAACACTTCAAAAAATTTCCCCTTTTCTAGGGTTCTCAATGGATTTGTTTCAAACTAAATCGGGTTTTACTAAACCCATCGTTACCGACGACTCGATTTCGCTTCAAATGGACACCGGCTTTCGCTACTCAGTCTCCCCCGTTGCGTTACAGTTGTTCGATGAAAACTACGACGGTGCACGTCGGTTAGAGAACGGCGACCGCAAAAATCGGATCGAAGATGATGAAGAAATTAGGATTTGGGGGCGGTCTTTGTGTGTGAAAAGACGAAGGGATCATATACCTGGTCTAAGTCTTTGTAAACGGTTTGCTCCCGATCCCGGCCTGGACCAGAGACGAGCCGCGGTCAGGTCATGGGGGAATCAACGGTTAGAAGAGGCGGATCCTGAATTGAGTGAAATCATGAACAAGGAAAAGCAAAGGCAATACTTAGGAATTGAGCTTATTGCTTCAGAGAACTTTGTATGCCGATCTGTGTTGGAAGCTTTAGGAAGCCATTTAACAAACAAGTACTCTGAAGGAATGCCTGGGGCGAGGTACTATACCGGCAATCATTATATTGATCAAATCGAAACCTTATGTCAAGAACGTGCATTGGCAGCATTTCATCTTGATTCTGAGAAATGGGGCGTCAATGTGCAGCCTTATTCATGTACTTCAGCGAATTTTGCTGTTTATACTGGACTTTTGTTGCCCGGTGATCGGATCATGGGGTTGGATTCACCATCGGGAGGGCATATGAGCCATGGATGGTATATGCCGGGTGGGAAGAAAGTATCAGCTGCTTCGATATTTTTTGAGAGTTTTCCTTACAAGGTGAATCCTCAAACAGGGTTCATTGATTATAATAAGCTTGAAGAAAAGGCGCTTGATTATCGGCCCAAAATTCTTATTTGTGGTGGCAGTTCGTATCCTCGGGAGTGGGATTATGCAAGGTTCAGGCAAATTGCTGATAGATGTGGAGCTGTGTTGATGTGTGATATGGCTCATATTAGTGGTCTTGTGGCAGCTAAGGTTTGAAAATTGTCTTGGTTAAATTAGTTATTGGCTTGATATTTTGATTCTAATATAAAGGTTTTGCCCTGAGTTTAGGTTTGTTCCTATGGATAGTAATAGGCTTGAGTTAAATTACTTATAAAAAAGTGTTAATTGCTTCAATATCACCTAGATTAACTGACAAGCAATTGGTAACTAATTACGTTATTAGTAATGTTACTGTTTGCCTAACAAATACGGTTGCAATTCAACCGCCACAACATTCAATCCCATGCGGCTTAACTCAACCTAAACATGCATGCTTGCATTTAGGGGAGATTTACTTACCCTTTTTAGAGATGACTTAAGCTTGACTTCTCACGAACAAATCTTGTCGGCCTTTGAACTTGTCTGCCCAAATAACACTTGTAACTTACTGAAGTTGAGCCCAGGCTAAAACTATCTGAAAGGTTGTGTGAGATAAGCCTGATTTATCATATATTATCATGAACTGTCTGGCTAGAAGTCATAATGGATCTTCTAAATTTTTCATATTTTACATTTCCTTCCTTAACCATTTTGAGTTTATTAGAATTGTTGATATGTCAAACACATATACATTGAGTTTATATACATATAAATGTAGATAGACTTCATTTCTTATTCATGGCAATGGATGTTTCCTTCATTTCTTCTTTTGGTTGGATGAATCTAGTTATTTATGGGGGGGGGGAGATATTTTTGGGAGACTGGTAATGATAGGATTAATATTTTGACTGTTATTGTGATAGTAAAGCATATGAATTTGATACTTAGTGTCAAATTGCCTGCCTTACCCTGAATTCATTCAGGGGAGCACTGCTTGTTTGAATACTTAGCTGTTGCTAGCTGATCCCTGATACTTATGAAAATCAAAGTAATAGGCTGTTGATTTTCTACAAGGTGTATTTCCTTTTCAAAGTTCTTAAATCTAGTTTGCCAGGGTTATTTGTGTACAAAATAACAGGAAGATTTGTATGAGTTTCATGATTGAACTGCTAGAAATGTGTGTCAAGGTACTGGTTGAACTGTTCCTCCACACCCCAAAACAAAAATAAAATATATTCTATATGCCTCAACCCTTGAAATAATATCATAGCTTTGACATATAATGGCTCTTCATGTTGATGAATCTTTCAGCATTTGCCTTCTCACGCAAGGCAAATTTGTGTTTTGGTTTCCTTACCATCATGTTCACCCCTGCCCATTACAGGAATGTGCCAGTCCATTTGACTTCTGTGATATTGTTACTTCAACAACTCACAAAAGTCTACGGGGCCCAAGGGGTGGTATAATCTTTTATAGGAAGGGTTCAAAATCAAGAAAACAAGGCATGTGTCTCAGAAATGGTGATTGTACTGACCAGCTTGATTTTGAGGAAAAGATAAATTTTGCTGTTTATGCATCATTACAAGGGGGACCTCATAATAATCACATTGCCGCTCTTGCCATAGCATTGAAGCAAGTGGCTACACCAGAGTACAAAGTGTATATGCAACAGGTGAAGAAAAATGCGCAGGCTTTGGCATCTGCTCTGCTGAGGAAAAAATGCAAGTTGGTTACTGGGGGCACTGACAACCACTTGTTGCTGTGGGATCTCACTACACTGGGCTTAACAGGTTCTCCCATCTTTCCTGCTCAATATCACAAACATGCTGAGCAAATATATGCTAACATCTTAAATTTTCTTTTAGGTGGAATTAAGTTATTCCTTTGTGTAATTTCATTTGATTATATTAAAATTGTATATTTTCAATTTGAGACTAAGTTGTGATCCAAGTTTTCTTAATGTCTTTCTTAAACTTATTTTCCCCCCTTTCACTGGGCTGGCTCCTACCCTTGATCCAAAATGCGACATCGGTTCTAAAATTTATCAAAAACCCCTTGGAAAGACCAAACTGTAGTTTATTACCAGTCTTATTCTAGGCTTCTTTTTTTCCATTATAAGAGTATGAGCAAGTTAATTCTTGTGAAAAAAAATATCTAGAAAGCCAATAATCAACTATGATTAAAGAATCTGAGCAGTGAAAATAGGAGGAAATACTTGGTTTATAGGCTCAGTTTTCCTGAGAATCACGTGAGAAATAGAAAAATGAGCCAATTGTTTGTTGACCATATTTGCTAGAATTTCTTCTGTCTACGTCTCGCAAGCCCTTCTACTTGACTAGCTAAAACAACTGTTTCATATCTGTTCTCTATATTTCCATGAGAATATGAAGTTTAACCTATTTGATTCATTTGTATAATTTATTACTATAATAATAATAAACCTATACTTTCAATTTTTCAAAGGCATAGTGCATTCCCTGCACATTTACACATGCTTTCTTATGCTCCTCTTTCAATAAATATTGACTTCCGTATTCTGTTTCCCAGGCAAATGGTTTGAGAAAGTTTGTGAGATGTGCCACATCACTCTGAATAAAACTGCTATATTTGGTGACAACGGTGCTATTTCTCCTGGAGGAGTGAGAATTGGTAAGCAGTATTCCTGTATTTTATGTTGAATGTATTTCTATTTTTTTTTTGACAGCTTCATAGGTCTCAATACGTTCTGCCTTATTTCCTGTTAGGCAAAGCATGTTTTTGTGGTCTGTCTGCATTTTTTTTTTTGACATGATATCAATGAAATGAACCCATTGGTTACACATGTGCTGGACTGTCATTAACCTGATAACATATTTAGAATTGACTAATTCATGGAGTTAGAACTACTGAGGTGGTTTGAATATTTGTAGGTTTTTACAACTTAAAAGAGCGCATATTGTGTTTATGGCTTGTGCTTCTTGTCAGCTAACTAGAATGGTTTTATTGGGGACTAAGACATTTTTTTAGAATCATATGAGCATGACTTTGTGTTGATGCCTAGTGTATTAAATATAGATGTTTTATATTTTTATTTAGCCCACAATATCATGAATTTAATTCATTTATAGTCTGATTTCCTAATTTATTGTCACTAAAATGCTTAATTTCCTAATTATTTCTCAGGTACACCTGCTATGACATCAAGAGGTTGTTTAGAGTCTGATTTCGAGACAATCGCTGACTTCCTCTACACAGCAGCTGAAATCACGAGTTCCGTGCAGAGGGATCACGGAAAATTGCAGAAAGAGTTTCTCAAGGCCCTTCACAATAATAAAGATGTTATCGATCTCCGGATTCGTGTTGAGGCGTTTTCCGCCCAGTTTGCAATGCCTGGATTTGATCCTTGAAGATTTATAAGATGGCCTTTCCTGCTACTTGGCACACCCTCACCTTTTATCGGTAATATCAAAATTTATTTGCACATCCATGTGTTTCCCATTGAACTTGTGTGTAAAATAAATAAACCAGGTCAAACAGTTGTGCATGTATTTACAAAAAAAATGGCCGTAAAAAGTTATTAAAGAGTCATCTGTTTTAAAATGTTGTAATAATATTAATGATGTAACATGAAGCTCAGTCAGGCTAGTTTACATGTTTGGTACTTTTAAGTGTATAGAGAAGTGTTAAACAGGTGTTGAGTGTGACAAATGTGTATTATTTAAAATACTAAGTCTGTGTGTTACTTGCAAAAACAGTTGGTGATGTTGTTGTAAGAATCATATGTTTTTTTTTTTAATTATTATTGTTGTTGTTAATGTCTAATTAGTAAGTTTAGAGGAAACAAAAGCTGAAAAGATGTAGCTATAATGGGAAAGTGCAAATAAAGTAAACATGATTTGGGTGGCTGGCTAGGCGTGATGCTGAACACAGTTCATAGCCCCCCATTGCACAGTTTAGCCAAATATTAAAAAGAAAAAAGAAGGAATGATTTTGTTTTGGTTTTATTTAATCACTGCTCTGATTTTATGCCCGACTGACATGTAATAATTTGTAGGTTCCCCAAAAGTTTATTATTTTATGCTTTCAATCCTTGTTTTCTTGTGTGTGTTTTGTTTTGAAGTTTTGATTCAGGTTGGAAGGAGGCAGGCAAGGCATGAATTTCCGGCAGGGGACAAAAAGCATGAGATAACAGTTTTATAACATGTGTTTGAGAAAGTGACCCGTTTCTGAGTTTTAAAATTCCCCAGAAACAAACAAACTAACAGATTGGCAACAGTATGATAAAAAAAACTAAAACAGAAAAGAGAGGATGAGAAGGGGACATAGATGTCAGAAGAAGGGATTATAATATATATGTATGCATGTGGCTTTATAAAATCTGGCGGGTTTGGGTGCGGCATGTATAGGGTGTAGCCAAAATACGTAAATTTTTAAGACTTGTCTTCGAACTGAAAATATTAGATTTCTTGATAATATTTTTTATTGTTTATTTTTTTTGATAAATTTTCAGTTTAAGAGAAAGTATCGATACTTGTAAAAAAATATTTAAAAAAAATAATTAAAAATATTATCAAGAAGTCTAATATTTTTAGTTCGATGACAAATTTTAAAATTTGTTGTCTTTTAGACCCGCACGTTAAACTCACCCTACAATTGGTGCGTTGCTTTTAATTTTTTTTTATTTATTTTTGAAATCCCCTGAATCAGACATCATAAAGCTTTCTAAAGATCAGAACAAACCCCCAGCTATGGGGGAATCTCACAATCCCTCCCTGTACTATATCAGAGCCTAAGCTTTTAGATTAAAAAATATCATAGCCTAAGCCAACCCAACTGCCCCCTTTTCCCTGTACAATATGCCATTTTTGTCATTTACTTCAACAAGACTTGCAATCCTTTTGTCTAATATAAAATATATGAAGAATGGGTTTTATTATAATTCAATTGAAAGATGCCTAGTAAGAAATTTAATATCTTTTAAGTAATGTCTTGAATTTGAATCTAATTATGTTCATTAAAAACATTATTTAAAAAATAATGCTTTAAAATAGAATCCAACTCAATATAACTTTGGATTTGTTAAAAAGAAAAACAGTAATATTTTTACCTTTTGTAGAGTGTAGGCTGAAAATATATTAAAAAACAACATTAAAGGCTGCTCTGCATGAAAAATTACACCTATAGTTCAATTTGGTCTTAAACTGTTGAGATTTTTGAAGCCCAAATTACTCTGTTTTGCTCCCCCTGCATATACTATGTATGTTATGTGCATGAAGAGAGACAAATAAACTAAATGGTAGAAACAATAAATAATAATTAAAAAAAAAGCAGAAGAAGAAGGAGAGAAAGAGAGGGGGTTAAAACTTAAAAGATACAAGCACCCCTAACAAGTAAGAAGCATGCTAATTGTAATTAAAAAGAAGAATATATTTGCAAAGATCCCCCATTTCTCTACCTGTGAGTGCAAAAGTCCAAAAGCTTCTTCCTCCCTTCAACAATGTCATCAAAGAAATCATCAAGTTGGCCTACAAAAGACTCAACCCCAGATCTGAATGCCCCTAAACACCCTCTCAAGTTGTCCACTTTCTCCCTCAATCCCACCTCTGTTTCCCACTCCTCCACCCCTTCTCCGGCTCTCCTCTCCAGCTCCGCTCTCACCTCCTCCATTGCCGTATTTGATCTTCTAAACTCATACAACAATACCCCACCGCCACCTTTGCCCTTCATCTGGTTTATCTCCTCCGCCACCCTCTGCTGTAGCCTCGCCGTCGATATCATGAAACTCGACCCGAAAAACAGACACCCTTCGTTCCCCCCTCCTAAAAAGCTCGACTCTTGCAAGCAATGGACCGCTCCCAAGAGTAAGATCATCAGAAGCAACGAGCTGACATTCCTCATTGCGTATAGAACTCCTCTGAAACCATTGAACCCATTCAGCTTGGACTCCATCGAAACCTTCTCCTCCAACTTCAACGAAAGTGGTTGGATTCTCGTTTCCATCAACCCCCTGTTCTCTTCCTCCAGCCCCATGGCTTCTCTCCTCCACCTCGAGATTGCCCTCATCACCTGTTTCCAGACCATGAATTTATAAACAAAGATGGGTATAAATTAAGGTTTAGGAAATTTTTAAAGTATTACTACCTGTCTGGAAATCTGGGGATTAAGATGTGTATGGTTATCAAGAGAAGAAACGATGTTGAAGGCAGAAGAGTAATAATTTTCCATCCCGGAAATCCCTGATTTAAGAACATGACAAGCTTCCCAAAGCCTGGAACTTTCATCCATGTATTCATCAAGCCACTTATCTCCGACGGGGAGATGGAGTTTTTGAACAAGTAAAAGTAGGTGGGAATGGAAAGATCTGAGAAGGGAAATGACCCTTTGAAGGAACTGGATTGACATGAAGTTATTAGAGAGATAGACTCGTTCCAGATCATCCACTCCACGGGTGAGGAAACTGTAGAATCCATTGACGGAGCTTGTTGAAGATGGATCCATTGGGTTTTGTGGAGAAGAAATTCAAAGAAAAAAAACACAAATGGAAGCTCAGATTTCTAAGCTTGAAATTGAAAAGGATTGTTGGGAGAAATGATGGTGTTTCCTATACAGGGGAAACGATGATTGGTAATGTAATGTGCCATTTCCATTATTTAATGAAATTAATAATCAGAAATCAAAATTACCAAAGATGAAAAGAAAATAATGAAATACACAACACTTTTCCGAGTTTGAGTTTTCCACAAATCTCCACCTCTACCCTCTATGGGGTTAGTATATATATATTTATATGGATTTTACTGACAGTAAAATATGAAGTTGTACATTTAATTAGCTTTAAATATATTTCAAGACTTGATGAAGCTTCTTACGGATTTAACAATTTTACTTTTATTTTAAAGAATTTAATGGTTTTAAAAATAAAATTTAATTACAAGTTGAACTCAACTAGTACTTCCATTAGAAAAAGCAGATAATTTTCATTTTAAAAAAATCAAGATATATGCATTGAGAAAAGGTTAAAAATATCTATCAACAGGTTCTATCCGATAAACCCTTAAACTATTCAATTTTTTAATTACAAACTTGTATAAAATTTAAATGGTAAATCTCACAAACGGTCACTAAACTATCTTAATATAATTATTTTGACTACTAAAATTTAAAAAGTTATAAAATAAACATTAAACTTTGAATTTTGTTACAAAATGGACAATATATTGTTAGATACCGTTAACTGTATAAGGGCAAATTGAGTATACAATTAAGTAATATATTAATTGTTATAAAATGGTCATTGAACTTTGTAAATATTATATAACGATCACTGAACTTTGTAAATGTATCATAAAGATTATTGAACTATTTAATTGTTATAAAGTTATTATTGGATTATTCATTTGTTATAAAATATTTGGTTATATTGCAAATATTTTTTGGGTAAACTACTTGGGTAACCATCTAATTATTGGGTTCGACCTTATTGACCACCGAATTACAAAAATTGAAAATTCGACCACTAAACTATTTATTGGTCATATTTTGATCATCGGCCGTTAAAATCTAACAAAGGGGTAACGTGGCGGTTAAAGTAAAATTTGTATAATTACACATTTAGTCCATGTTAGTTACCTATTATATCAATTTGGTCCTAATTTTAATTTAATCAAATAAAATTAATCAACCAATCAGATAATGACACGTGTCATCACCCGATTGGATGAATTTACTCTAATTTTTAATTTAATTTAATATTTAATATATCTGTTTCCCTCCAATCAGGTGGTGACGCGCGTCACCACCTGGTTAAAGGAAAATTAAAGAGAACAAATGCGGCCACCTGGGATCTCTAGGGGGATAAAGTCAAACGTTTACCACTGCACCAACTACTCCTTAATGATATAAACTGCACAATTCTCTATATATCTTATAATGAAGGAAATGCTAAGAAAAAAGTAAAAATATTTGTGAATGAACTTGAACATGGGTCACGTGAGATGTATAAAAACACACATATCAATTAAACTCGGGCTTTAGATTTTTATGTTTTTTCATATTCAGACTCAGGCTTTTTCATGCCATGTTTTTGGTTCAGACTCATTTTGGCACCTCTAGTTGATAGTGTTACCAATTAGACTTTAATTATAAACGACTAAAATAATAGAATTAAAATTTGACAGAATAAATTTTAATTTCCAAAGAGTAAAAGGACTGAGGTGAAATTAGACCATTTGTAATATGATAGAGTTTAATGGTTCATAAAAAGGCTTTGATTGATTGACTGAGATTCCCATTTTAGATTTCAGATATTTGATTTGAGTGCTCACTTCACTTTGGCTGCTTCTCGTTCCATCTTTAATGGTTTATAAATTTTCTTATATTTAAATATTTTTATACGAGCAGATTAAGTATAATTCGACTAATATTATTATCAGCACAAGATATAGTAGGATGTAGAATCAAACATGCTTAAATATTTGACATTTTTTAATACATGAGTAGAAAAGGGGTCTGGGATTATAGTTTAACTAGAATTTTAAATATAAATCCTTCGTATTAAAAACTAATAACTAAGAAATACATATTTCACCTAAATGACTCAAAGTCTAACATTTAATCTACAAATATGTATAATTTTATGGGTTATTATCTTATACACTGACAGTGAAAATAAAGTTTTCACAAGCATGGTTATTTAAGAGTTTAAGATTTAGAGGTGAGGGGTTTAGGTTATATGGTTTAAAATTCAGGTACATGATTATAATTTAGGCTTTAAAGTTTATATTTTAGCTTAAAATTTTAAGATTTTAGGGTTTAAATTTTCACTTAAAAATATGCATGTTTGTGTAAAAAAATTACATTGACAGTGTATTATTAAATATCCACCCTAATTTTATTTAGAATTGAAACTTGACATATATATATATAGAGGGAGAGGATAAATATTCTATACACAGGCGTAGGAAACTGAAAGTTTTCACAAGCGTCTTAGTTTTAGGGTATAGGAAGTTAGTTTAGGGTATAGGGTTTAGGTGTATGTGGTTAGAATTTAGGGTATAGGGTTTAGGGTTAAAATGTAGGGTTTATAGATTAAATCTAAATCTTCACCATATTACTCTAAAAACTAAACTCTGACCTATAAACCCTAAATTATAACCTTAAACCTTAATTTGAAACAACTATCCCTAAATTTTAAACCCCTACGCCCTAAACTAACTCATTATACCTTAAAATTAAGGCGCTTGTAAAAACTGAAATTTTCACCGCCAATGTATAGGATATTAATCTATATATTAATTACACTTAGGAAAATACTTTGATGCACAAGCTTGTGTAAACTTTAGTTTACACAAGCCTTTAATTTTAGGGTTTAGGGTTTAGGATTTTAGGTTAGGGTTTAGGGGTTTAGTATGTAGGGTATATAATTTAAGGTTTATGGGTAGAATTTAGAATTTAAGGCTTAGGTTTTAGGTTGCTAGGGTTTGTGATTTAGATTTTAAATTTTATAAAAGGAATGTGTAAAAAAAATTACACAGCTTGTGCATCAAAATAAAACCCTTACACTTAAATAGAATTATAAAAAGAAATGCAGCAAGTGGATGCTCGTGGGATTTTGAAGAACGTGACATATAAAGAGGATGTTGGTCTTTTGAGAGATTTTATGAATTTTATTATTTTTATTGGAAAGTGTTGAAGATGAAGAAGCCCTTTGTTTGAGGGCATTGACCCCTCCCCTTTTATTATGTTTAATTATTATTATATTAAATTTAAAATACTGCAATTTTTAAAGGGCACGACTTTATTATTTTAGAAATATAAAATATACAAAATATTATAATATATCATAGTTTAGGTTCGGGTGTATGGAGAGGGTTTTGCTGGATCGGGTCTACTTTCATCCGTTTTCGATAATTTCAATGTATTTTAGCTTGTTTTGCGTTTGAAGGTTATCAATACGAAAAAGAAAGATTCTCGAAAAAAAAAGATGATACTTATTTTAAGAGATTTGAGTTCAAATATATGTGCGTATAATTAAGGTGTGTATTAAATAATTAATATATGGAAAATACTTTAATGCACAAGCTGTGTAAACTAAAGTTTACACAAGCCCTTTAATTTTAGGGTTTAGGGTTTTAGGTTAGGGTTTAGGGGTTTAGTATGTAGGGTATATAATTTAAGGTTTATGGTTAGAATTTAGAGTTTAGGGTTTAGGGCTTAGGGTTTAGGTTTTAGGTTGCTAGGGTTTGTGATTTAGATTTTAAATTTTATAGAAGGATTGTGTAAAAAAAATTTACACAGCTTGTGCATCAAAATAAAACCCTTAATATATATATATATATATACATATACTACCATATAATCACACTACTATATTAAAAAATACAAATCTCAATAAAAAATATATAATTGACACTATTTTATGATTATATAAATAAATACAAAAACACGATATTAACAAACAAATTACTAAATTTAGCATGAAGTATATAAACAAGGTTGTCGGCCAACCCTTAAAAAATCTATTTAGATAGTAATTTTAATTAGGGTAAACTACATAATTGACCAATATACTATGGTTTTAGACTCGATTTAACCACTATACTTCTAATTGAAGTAATTAGACCACTCAATTATTAAAATAGACTCAATATGACCATCAACCGTTAAAATCTAACGGAGATGCTGACGTGACAGTTAAAAGAAATTTATATAATTACACATTTAGTCCTTGTTACTTATATATTCTATCAATTTAGTCCTAGTTTTAATTTAATAAATTAATTATTCAATTAGATGGCTTATTGGGGGACTTTAACTATTTATATTTAATTTAATAATTTTATTAAATTCACCAAAAAATCGTAACATCAAGCATCTAAATTATAGTTAATGCTTGATTTAAAATAAAACTGATTTTATGATTTTTTTAATTTTAAAACTAAATTTAATATTTTTCACATTTATTTTTATAATTTCACATATATAATCAATGAATATATTTTTATCTTAATTAATAATTTTAATATTTTTTAAATAAAATTTAATTTAATTAGTATATATATATATATATATATGAAATTATATTAAAATTCAAAATTTTTAAATATTATCAATTAATTTAAATTATGTTCATGAGTTTAGATTTGTTAAATGATTTTTAATATAATTTTTAATTTTTAAACTTTTAATATAATTTAATGTAAATAATAATTTAATTAAAAATTTAATAAAACAAAATTATTAATCTCGTTAAAAAATAATTCAATGATTATTTATACGAATTTATAAAAATAATTGTAGAAAGAAAATATATATTAAATTTAGTTTAAAAATACTTGTGTGTCAACTTTAATTTAATTATTAGATTTATTTTAGTGATTTAGATGTTTTTATGCATCTCAAGTATGTTAAGTTCGAGTCCCCTTAACCCCTATTTATTTCTTTTTTCTTGTCATTAACAAAAAATTAAGATATATAATATATTTCATACCTTAAATCACATAGTGCACTTGGCACGTGTCACCATCTAATTCAATAATTTATTTATTTTATTAAATTAAAATTAAGACCAAATTGATAGAATGTATAAGTAACAAGGACTAACTGTGTAATTATATAAATTTCTTTTAACTGCCACGTCAACCTCTCTGTTAGATTTTAACGGTTGCCGGTCACATTGAGTCCAATTTAATAGTTCAGTGGTTTAATTGTTGCAATTAGAAGTATAATTGTCAAATCAAGTCCAAATCTATAGTAGAGTGGCCATTTATGTAGTTTACCATTTTAATTAATTATTGTATTTATCACTTATATAATTAATTAATTAATTAATTCAATGCAATTTGAATTATAACGGAAGTTACACACTTTTTTAGAACTTAGATTTTAAGGTATTCATTTGGTAGAGACAAAAGCTCAATTATTGTTTATTTGTTTAACAAAAACTTTTGTTTATATATAATAATTTTTGCTTCAAATCAAACCCATTAGTCCAATAATGCCAAGTTTGTTCTATGGAGCAATTTTATTATTATTTGTTTGTTTATATTAATTTATTTTTATATGTTTAGTTTTTAAGTCTCTTAAAACTAATATTTGATTTTATTCGATTGATTACTTTTATTCTTTTATTTAATGTAATTATGATAATGAATCATGCCAATAAAAATTAACTAAAACTTATAATTGTATTAGTAATTGTTAAGAAATATATTGTCAATGTGTCATCATCACTATATTTATGTTTATGTTAGCGTTGACGACGTTTATTTTTTAAGATTGACATTGGTGTTTGTTTGCATCTTCTATATTTTTTGAGTCATTTTGTTAAATATTTAATCTTTAGTTATCAATAAACTAACTACTCTTATCGGTTCAAAAATATTTAAAAATAAGTAATAATAACATCAGACTCTTAGGGCATGTTTGGTTCACGGAGTGAAAGATTACCTCTGGAAATAAGATTCCTGGAATGTAACATTACCTGACATATTACTGGGAATGTTACATTACCTTGTTTGGTTTATTTGGTAGGAATGTAAAATTATTGTGTTTGGTTGGAGGTAAATAAGATTATCTAGAAGTGAAATTTACTAAATTGACCGTGTGTTATATTTTTCATTTTAACATGTTAAACTTTTAATATTAAATTAAAAACATATGCACAAAAAGTTGTAGAATTATTTTTGTTACACTATTTAAAAATTATATATTTATCATATTATTAATATACTTATTATATTAATTATTTTTAATAAAAATATAATTTATATTTACATACTCTCGTTACATTCTATTAAATTTTTTGTGAATTTTTTAAATGCTAAACTTTTAATATGCTTAATTTTTTAATTTTTTATTACTTGTGACATATTGTCAAGTAAATTAAAGTAAATAAATTGTGTAATACTGATAAGAAATTATATTATAAGTATCTACTAAAATATTTTATAAGATGATAAAAATCTTATAAATAAATTAATATTGTCTGAAAATATTACCTCTTAACTTATTAATTTACATCACACATATTTAATCATCTAATTAAATTAAATAAATGATTCATGTGAACAAAATTCATTAACTTGAGGGTAATATGGTCCAAATGGTGGGAATTGACAAATACCTAAGAAAACCAAGGGAATCACATTCCCACCATTTAATGAAAAAATGCTACTGTTGGGAATACAATATTACCCTTTAGAAGGAATGCTTTCCAACCAAACGTGGGTATGTGATTCCGAAAAAGATCATTCCCCCAAGTAATAATCTTTTCCGCAAACCAAACGCCCCCTTAGTCGTAGCACTTAGAAAATTACACAATCTAACAAAATTATTGTTAATATGTATATGTATAAAACTATTATTTGATACATAACGATATGTATAAAATTATTATTTGATACATAACGATATGTATAAAAGATTTTGTCTATAAGCATGGTAAGTGTTAGGGAAACGTCAAATTTAGAATTTGTTTTTAATATTTTTATTTTATAAAAATTACTACAATATATTAAAATTATGATTAATATTTGATACACTGCCAGTGTAAAAAAAATTACACAAGTATGCCTATTTTAAGCCTAAATCTAAAATCTAAAATTTTAACCTTAAAACTTAAATTCTAACCATAAATCTAAATTTTAAACCTTACAACCTATCCCCCTAACCTCTAAACTCTAAACCCAAAAATAACCATGCTTGTGAAAATTTTGTTTTCCACCACAGTGTATAGGATATTAATCCTTAAAATTATGCATCAATAACACTTGAATTAAGTAACAATTAATGACATTTTATGACTCTTTCAATTTTTAGAATTAAAATCATTATCGACATTATTATCATATAAAATATTAATGTATTTTATAATATGAAAAACTCAACATTTCACAATTATTTCTATAATGTAGACAATATTTAAGATGGATGGAATATTATCTTCAAGTGAGATTATAGGTATTTATGACCAAGTCGATACTGAATTTTTTTTATCAGAGAAATAAACAGGGATTTTAATTTAATAAAAATATTAAAATTTTCATTTCAAAAATTAATAATTCAATTTAAATTGTTCTAACAAAAATTAACTTAATTTTCTCAAAATTTTAACTTTAAAAACAACAGGACAATAAAACATATTGAAAAATCGAATAAAATCAATCAAAATTGAGTTAATTATACCACACATCCCTAAACTATGTCTCTCATTTTAAACTGTTCCCTAAACTTTTATATATTTCAATTTTATCCCTAAATTATGAATCTTATTCTAAATTGGGGTCCCCAAACTTTTAAATATTTCATTTTCATCCCCAAGCTATGACCCTCATTCTAAATTGGTCCCCAAAATTTTTGAATATTCTAATTTCATCCTCAAATTATCGTTTATATTACACCATATTATTATATAATAAACATCAATGTTTCATGATAAGTAACAATTTTTAAAACAATTTTATTAACGTAAGATATTATTAGCAGATACTGATAATTTGGGGGTGAAATTAGAACATTTAAAAAGTTTGAGAACCAATTTAAAATGAAAGTCATAGTTTGAAGATGAAACTAGAATACTCAAAAGCTTAGGGACTAATTTAGAATGAGTATCGGCGACCTGGGATGCAAGTAACTCATTTAAACTCATAAATCTCTATCTAAAACTCGAGTCATACTCAACTTATGAACAAATCTGGTTGAAATATTAATACCTGTCATTGTTTTTAATATCAAAATGGATAAACATTGTATAAATGCAATAAATGAGATTGAGCTTTATAAATAGAAGCTTTTTTTTTCACATGTGAATGCCAGCTAAAATTCATTGCCAAAACTTCCCTAATTTTGCCAATAAAACTAAGGCATACCTTATGACAACCCAAGACTTGCTTAGTAATTTAGGGCACTTTTTAATTTAGCCATATGAAAGGCAAGTTAGTACTTGGTAGGTGAAAACTTGTTTGCTCTTCTTCTAGTAACACAAGGATTTACTCCGGAATAACCATATTCGAATCGAGATTTTCGATTCGACAACTTATTAAATTATGTGAATTTTATCATTATGTATATCAGATAACAATCCGTGCATTTTTAAAAAGAAGTAAATGCAATGCGGAGTTAGATTAGTGAAAGTACATCCCTATCATGAAATCAAGAAACTACCCTAGAAATCCTACATAGAGGGGAATGTTTCATTTTCATCATAATGATATTAATGGATGCAACTGGATGGACCAAATGCCTCTAGCAAAATGAAAATGATATGGGGGAATAATTGTTCATTTTTCGCATTCATGGACAATGAAATTATTCGAATTTAAATCGTGGTTCGAGAAATAATAAATATAATTTCAATTCTGTTTGTGAAACTGAAATAACTCTACTATCAACATATGAAAGAAATGAGCAAGCATATCAAATCAGCTGTGGAAGTGAGCAAACATATCAAATCTGGTTAGCTCAACTCATTTAAATTTGATTTTTTTTCATGTTTAATTTTTTTAAATGGAAATGGAACTCACAAACCTGCTTTGGTTTGGAGACAAAGTGATTAATTTCTCTCAAACCTGGTGTGAAAGATTACACATATGGGGAACCCACCTTACTTTAAGCGTGATATAGATGCTTTTTAGGGTTTGAAATGAAGTGTGATTACTACCAAAGCTAATTATTTTTGGTTTCTCAATGTGTACACTAGAGCAAGTCAAGTCACTAATCTTTTCGTGTTCTGTTGACCCGTATAAGAGACGAACGCTGACCATAAGTTTTAAAACCGCTTCATACCCAGAGCGAGGATCGAATCCTCAACAACTAGTTAAGGCAGGAGAGACTCGTACTATCTCACTTAAGTCTGTAATGTTAAAAGAATTAATGTTGGATCATAATTAAAATGATCAAATTATAAATTTATTAAATAAATTAGTGTTTATCTTTAAGCTTCATCTGAGTTTTATTATAACTTCAATATATTTTACAGCTAAATAAATTTATGGTAAATAAAGTAAATTGGATCGAGAGAATTGCTTTTATAATAAATTTATATAATATTTAATTGGGGGGTTTGAAAGTAAAAGTGAAGGTAGTTAAAACATTTAATGGGACAAATGTCAACTAAGAAACTGCACAAGTGGATTCAGAATCATAAAGATGGACCTTCTAAAGTGGGAGTTTTCTACTTTTCTTTTCCTTTGGGCCAACCTTGCTAACTTTTAATTGTATAATCGAATTTAATCTCTTTATCTTCCTCAAACCATCAAGTAAACCTTAGTTAATATTAGTGAGTGCTTGTATAGGCTTTCAAAAATAAATAAATCTGTTTGAGAAATCTTTCAACTCAACAACTTTACAAGTGCCGTTAGTTGAACAATCGATTTAATTTTTAATTATTGATATTATATTTTAGAAATATTCTTGCTCGATTTTAATCGAGTATTTTATATAATGTACTTTTGAAGAGGATGTTGAAAGTGTCTTATAGATTCGTGACCTTGAAAAGTGTAGAGGATGTTGGTAGAGTTCAAATTCATGTCTAAGAAATGACCGTCAAACTTAAGGTCATGAGTTTAAGTCCCACTAAACAAAATTTCTTCAATTTTGATTAATGGACTCATATTAGTCTTTTTGTTCGCATGAATCAGTTTAGGTATTTCCAACACCTTTTGAGATAAGAGGTAAAAATTTCAGAATTAAAATTAAATACATACTCTTCTAAAGCGCAATTATATTGATTATCGAAGATTCGAACAACTATCAAATGAACAATACTTCATATTTTGTTGTTAAAAAATCAAAAGATCCATCAACAATATAATCTCTTTTTAGGATTATTGGGTTGATTTAACATGAAAATTATTGCAAAGGTGAGTTGATTGAAAGGGAGGCTTAGGTCATCATGTGGTGAAGTAGGTAGAAGGCAGATGTTTTAGCATTAATGAATTGGGGAAGATTATACCGTACGGCACGTTAAAATAAGATGATTCTATATAAATTTTTATCCAGTTAGTAAGAATTTGTGTAATTACACAGATTCTTATAATCTATACAAATTATTACCTAAAGTAAAATTTATACAAATTCTTATTTAATTTTACATAATTTCTTATATATTTAGTAAACATTTATATTAGTCATATTTTAACCGCACTCTAAGGTGCCTTCCCTTATCATGTCCCATGGTTGGTGAGACAAGAAATTAAAATCTTAGAAAGATGACATGTTTGATGATCCTCAGGCGTCACCACTGAGCAGGAGAAAGAAGCGTGCAATAATTCACCAACTCAATCCCAACCTCCATGGATATCAGATGTCATCTCTTTCTGCACTTCATCATGTACTTGTACTCTAGGCAATCAAAAGAAATGGCAGGGCTTCTTTTGTTTATGTGTGTCCTACATTTAGACACATAGCAGGTGAAGTTCTTCACACTTTTTAATGGACCAAAATCATCAATCATCATTATACAAGTTGTTTGCTCTTGCTCACCCTGCAATTTATGAGGAAAAAGTTTGATGTATAAATCGGGTAAAATTTAGTTTACACAAATTTATTAAATGTAGGATCTGTAGATTTAGTTTAGGGTTTAAATAATATGTTTTTAAATTTGGGTTTAGAATTTATAAATTTAAAATGGGAAAACTATTGCAATGGTCACTTACATTTAGTCAATGTACACTTTTGGTCACCGATTTTAGATATTGAACGTTTGTGTAAATTTTTGGTCACCGATTTTAGAAATTGAACGTTTGTGCAAATTTTTGGTCACTCGAATGTTAGTTTCTGTTACTCTGATGACGTGCACGTTAATAAAAAAGTATATTTTTAATTTCACCAGTGAATTTTTAAAAAATCATTTTTTCGCCTAAAGAACAACATTAAACACCCAAATTTGAATGTCATCTTAGTTCATAGATCAAAATAGTTAGTTTTTGGATGTTGAATTCAACACTCAATTCTCCCTACACTAAAAACATTTAAATATAAAAATTCAAAACCAAAATCACATTAAAAACAAATTAAAGTAAAATAAATAAAATAAAGAAATTTTATGTGTTAACTGGTAAAGTAATCTAAGCTCCTAGTAAAAAGGACGTGGTTTAAGAAATCCAATTAGAAACCTAAAGAAATCATATGTGAATAAGAGAGTTAAACCTTCATTTTCATTTTTCCTTAATTTTTTTGGTTGGAAAACGAAAAATTTAGGAGCGGGTAAATGTTCAAATTAGAGGGAAAAACAAAAGATTTAAGACAAAAATTTAAAATCTCATATTAAAATTTTGGATAGATATATCACTTTGTATAAAGAACTTATTGGTAAATGGTCAAAAGAATAACGCCCCACATTTGGTATAATGGGAGCTTAAATCGGGAACAAAGATTTGTTTGAAGTGGTCGTACGAAGGTGGCGAAACCGGGTGTAAATTTGTCGGAGACTAGGTCGGACGGACGGTGAGTGGCCGGAAGTTTGTAGCTGGAAAAGAGTTAGAATTTTTTTTCTCCAGTGTGAATAATAAACTTTTAAAAATTTAAAGGTAAAATTAAAAATAAACATTTTTTTATTAACGTGCACCTTGTCATGGTAACATAAACTAACGTGCGAGTGATCATAAGTTTACACAACAAAAATCTAAATGACCAAAATGTATAATTTTTAAAATTAATGACAAAAAATATACACCGACTAAACGTAAGTCAATTTACTATTTAAAAGTTAGGTTTATAGTCCCCAAATTATTCTGAAATATGATTAATGCAACCGAAATATGACGAAAGATTAAAAAAATTAAAAACCAATCAGAACTGAATGCAGTCAATGCACATAGCTGACTAAGATTATAGCCCCAAATTATTCTGAAAAGTGTGAAAATAACCACTGAAAAATCCTCCTATACTTTAAAAGCATTGCGGCGGCGTGGTGGGCTGGTGGCTGCTGCTGGTTTTAGGGGAAGCGTAGCACGGTTAACTCAGAAACACAGTTAAACCAAAAGTCAAAGTTTGGTTTTGGTTTCTTTATTGTTTTTATATTTAAAATTAATCTTTATATTGTAATTTGATATGGAAAATAAAAGTAGAAAAAATTCACTGATTAATCGAGTGGTTAAGAATTTTAATTTTTTTATTTTGTATGAATTTAAATTTTAATATTTATTTTGAACATATAAATATCTCTCAACTTAATCAAAAGAAAGTAAACATGGCCAAATAGAATTGAATTCCACAGGCTAGTATAGATAGTAGTCCCTTTGAAAATTTATTTCTTTAATTATTAGAATAAGTATTTTTTAAATCAATTTAATCAAACATTTTAATTATTTGGACTAACTATATTACAGTAAAGGGGCAAAAAGCAAAAAAAAAAAAAACTATACGAATTTGAAGTGCATGGACTAAAAGAATCACAAATTTAATCTCAGTAGAGGAATTAAAATTGCGCACCTGATAGGCATAGTAGATGTAGAGGGACCAAAATAAAAATTTAACCAAAATCATTACACACCTGGTGGGACTCGAACCCACAATCGTCTGATTAGAAGTCAGACGCCTTATCCATTAGGCCACAGGTGCTCGTGCGAAGTGCTCTTGTGAAGTGTTTTAAAATATTAAAATATAAAGGAATTGTTTTTTTAGCATTTAGAATACCAGGAATGGATCTTACCTTTAACTTTTCTAATATTTATATCAAGAACTGAATAACCACTATTGCAGGGTAACCTTTTGGGGTTGAACATGTACACTTGTTCTACTGTAGAGTCATGTTGAAGAATGAATATCAGGTAATTGATATAACAATTTGGCTTTGTCAAGTTTGTTTATCTAATTTTACTGTAATTTAACTATGCGCGGATCTTGCTAATCCAGGTTAAGGGAGTTTATTTAAAATTTTTAGATGTTTAATTTTAAAATTTTAAAATAAAGAATTAATTAGAAATTTTATGAGGGGGTTTAATCAAAAATATTAAAATATAATAACATTTTTAAATTTTTTTTTGAATGAGTCAAATTTAAAATTTAAAATTTTCAAGGGATAAAAACTTAGTTTACTAAATTTTAGGGGAGGGGGCAAGGCCCCTATAGGTCTGCATCTGGTCTTAACTTTGTATACACGACAATAAGTTTAAGGGGTCGTATATTCGATACCCCTCGTTTTCTTGGCCTTGGGTTTTCTTTTTATTAAATAAAAAAATATTATATTTTAAAGATAAATGTTTAAATTAAAATTCATACAAAATATAATAATATAAATATCTTTAATTACTCGCTTAATTAGTGGATCTTTGGTGAGACTTTGATTTCGGTACGCGTGGTGGAGCTTATTCGGTTTGGATGTGGTTTCTTATTACTGTTACAAATGAAAACGCAATAACAGTTTAGTTTATGTTACAAGAAGCAATTTACAACAGTGGATCCGTGGCGCAATGGTAGCGCGTCTGACTCCAGATTAGAAGGTTGCGTGTTCGATTCACGTCGGGTTCAATGCTTTTTTCTAAATTATTTTTATATTTCTTTTTATGTGTCGAAGGGATTAATTGGGCTGTCCAAATATTTTTCACTTTTGGGTCTTTCATGACGAAAACCAATAAATATTTAAGAAGTTACAAGTTTGCCAAAAAAGTTAGGCTTATATATCATATTAGTACTTAAAGTATACCTACTTTTCATTTTGGTATTTAAAGTAATTTTTGGTCAAAATAAGTACTTAAAGTATATTTTTGGTTAAATTAGGTACCTAAAGTATACTTTTTGGTCAAAATAGGTATTTAAAGTATTTTTTCGATAAAATAGGCACATAATGTATTTTTTAATTAGAGTAATTATTCTATACACAAGCGTTTGTGGAATTTTTTTACACAAACACCTTAGTTTTAGAGGTTAGGGATTCTACTTAGGGTTTAAAGTTTAGGGGTTTAAGAGTAGTTTTAAATTTAAGGGTTGTTGATAGAATTTTGGGTTTAGGGTTAAAATTTAGGGTTTATAAGTTAAAACATAAGTCCATACCCATATTACCCTAAAACCTAAACCCCAACCCTAAACTCTAAATTCTAACCATAAACCCTAAATTCTAAACCCATACACTAAAACCAATAAACTCTAAACTCTAAACCATATAATTGAGGCGCTCGCCGCTCGTGGAAACAAAAAAATTCACCGCCAGTGTATAGGATAATAATCATTTTAATTAATGTCACATGACAATTTTTAGGAACATATATATAAAAAAATATGTATACTTTAAGTGCCTATTTCGAACTAAAAAATACTTCAGATACCTATTTTGACCAAAAATATACTTTAGATACTTAATTTGACGAAAAAATATTTTAGGTACCTATTTTGACCAAAAAATACTTTAAGTACTAAAATAAAAATGTTGGTATGCTTTAGGTACTAATATGATATATAAGCCAAAAAGTTAAGACAAAAAATATTAACAAATATATATATATATATATATATATTAAAGTTACAAACAAGTCATTCAATTAAAATATTTTTAAAAACAAATCAGTTCGATGTTAAAATTGAAACATACATCTCACGTGGTATGATATAACAACATTATTAATCCTAAAACTTATTATATCTACTATTTAATTTTGTCATAATTTAAAATAAATCAATACGTTTAATCATACATATTTCAAAATTCAACCAATTAAGTTTTTTTTTTGTTACTTTGACAAAGCAAGCAACCACATCTAATCAAAACAATAGTTGGATAATATCATTCTACCATAAGACAACAACAAGTTATTGTTAAATTGTTATTGTACTAAAAAAATAACAAGAAAGTATAATAATATTTATAAAAAAAAACAAACAATTTAAGAGAAGAATAAAAACTAAAATAATTAAATTGTCAAATATGAATGGTTAAATTTATTGAATTGTTATGAATTAGGACTAAATAGGTTGGATGAGTTTTTAGGACTAAAACTATTGTCATACAAGATCACATCACTATTTTCGTCTAACATTTAACGATCATTAATTTATTTTTAGCAATGTTTTAATTGAGTAACTTGTTTGTAATTAAAAAAAAACATGATCGTTAACAAACTCCTAATTAAGTGACATTGGATGTAGTTTACCCTAATAGTTAATAGTTTTTTCATTTAACTTTTAACCTCTTAAATAATCTAATTAGGTGACATGTTTTTTACCAAACTCATAATTTAGTCCCTTCTCTTTCTTTCAATTTAAATATCAAAAAATGTTTTCAACTAAAAATATGATAAAATTGATAGAATGTGTAAATAGTAAGGGTTAATTTTTTTATGCTCTTGTAGTATACATTCTATACTCTTAGGACACGTTTTTCTTTGCTTTTGTATCGTGTTTTTCTTTTCTTTTTGTAGGGATGAATTTAACGTTGTCTTTTCAGTCGGCAGTTATTTGATTATAATGTTGATCTATTACTGATTTGGACTCTTAGATTAATTTTCTTGTATTGATGGTCGCTTGCAGTCACCAAATATAGTTCATAGTCGAGTTGCGATAAAAGTAATTTTGTCAATGTGCTATCATTGTTATATACATTTTTATATTAATATTGTTGATGTTTATCCTTCTCCAACGACAATAATGTTTATTTTTTTATTTGTTTAGTTATGTTTTAACAATTCGTTGTATGATCATATTTTATATTTGGCTAGTTTATGCACTTTAATGATTTTAGAAGAAATTACCATATATAATTTTGTAAACTCTTCTTGTAACTTGTTACTCAATATTCAATAAAACTAATTGTTGTCCAAAAGAAGAAAAGAAAACTCTATAAACTTTCACATCAATAATTTTCAAATTAGTATTGAAGGTTAATCATATTAAAATTTTTTATTATAAAGACAATTTTGTAAAAAAATATTTTTAAAAAATCTTACGTTCAATCAACCAAATAAAATAATCTTGTGTGTTTAATCGTATGAACCAAACAAGATAATATTTTCATTTTAAGAAATAATATTAATTATTAAATCCCGTGAATCAAATACCACTAAACTTCATGGAACGTTAAATTACATAAGAAAATAACACATTATCCCATAAACTTATGTTGCAAAACCAAACCAGCATACAACCTCAGTAAATTTAATGTCGTAAATTTTTTCTGGATACACCTTATAAAATATTCATATTTACATGTTTTATGCTCAAGAATCAAAACAACATAAACATATATATATTGAAGTCATATAGGATCATGTCTATTTGGTTACCAGTTGAGGAACAAATTAGTGGTGATCCTACAGGCTACAGCCTATATTACTGGTGGTTAACGTGGACGGGCAGTCCAGAGTGAACTGAGAGCTCGTAGCCGATGAAAGTATTCCCCTAAGGCAAGCAATGCTCGAGCTGCTTGATGGGTCGTCAGCACTCGAACCATCTGTAACAATGTCTGTTCCCGAAGGTGATCGGCCTGTTTTCGTGGATAGAGCACAACCAAAAGTAAGTATGGAATGTTCGGACTCTATTTTTCTTCAAGTATTCTATGTCGGACCGATACATAGCTGTATCCGACGTTCCGAATAACAATGCTTTGGAACGAATAGATTCGAGTAACATACCTGGTTTACGAAGCCCTCAAGTGCTTCTAAAACATCTGTTGCAACAGCCATCTGAGCACTGTAGTTTCCCCAGCTGAAATCAGATGCTACATTTTGTGCCAAATTATGCTGGAGTTTGTCTATTCCTTGGGAAAGAGCATCTTCAGCTTGCTGAGCAGATTGTCTAAGGTGACAAACCTCCAATTGTTGTTGATCGGTCAAGGGCTCGATATGCGACATGACGACCTATACGAAACAGAAATTCTTTGAATACATGGATAAACGTAGAAAGATCTGACCATTCCCAATGAAAAAAAGAAAAAGAGAAATGAGGTTATAGGGGACTGCATTGCATTACATTTAAAAGCTCTGATGGCCTAAATCCTCCTATCCAATGGAAAAACCGCTCGGCCGAAGTTCTCCAAAGGCCTGAGTTCAAATAAAAGACGTCGGCCTTTGCAGCCTCGGCTTTGATTCGGAACAGATTGCAGTAGTGATTCAAGCCACTTTCTACCAGTATTTGTAGCTCTATATCAGTAGTATGTGCCTGAAGTGAATTTCTAAGTTCACAAGTCTGTTTATCTTGCACTTCAACCCAGTGTCCATATTCCATCTCAAATGCACTAATCCCTGCAACATTCCCATGTGATATAGCTAGACTGATGTATGCAAAAGTTAAAATATGTCAAGTTTCCATGAAAATCATGTGAACATATGCTGATGGACCGACCTGGGTTTACGGTTCCCGGTAGTCCGAAATAACCGGAATCCGATGCACTACTTATGTATATACCCTGCATTAAAGGCATTGCATAACTGATCCATATATGCCAGATTTAGAAACATGAACAAAGATATGAGTTTTCACTTCACCTGCTGCCTTGTTCTTTCAAGCTCTTGCTCCAATTGAGCTAGTTTCAAACGACTCGATTCTAATTCTTGAACATAGGCCTTTAAAGATACAATAAAATCATAAATACTTGCATGTTTCCAAACAATGAAATAACTATCCAAATCCCACAAGTGTCTACCTTTTTCCGAATACGACTTTTACGAGCAGCTTCTCGATTTTGCGCCAGACGTCTCTGTGTCTGTACATATCATGTGTTGATAGCTATCATTTGTTAAATGAAGGTGTTGGGGTGAAAGATTTTAGAGCAGATTGGCTCACCTTATCAAAGGGCTTGTTTGTTTCTTGATCACTTCTTGAAGGTTCAACTTGATCACAAGATATATATCCGGCCTGTGATTCAAATCACAGAACAAAATAGTTATAGAAAAGATTAATTAACCAAGCTAGAAACAAAACCGAATGCAACTTCACCTTGTTCTCTACCCCAACATCCACCTCAACGATTGCGGACGATCCTGTATTCGGACTACCGCTAGCGCCGCAGTTGAACGCGTCTCCCAGCCGGCTTATCTGGTGGAACTGCTCGTATATTGCCATCCTTCTGCTGAATTCAGTTGATGGGGAGTTCATACTCTATCAAGCAACTGGGAATATTGAACCAAAGCAGATGAATGTAGAACAGAACTTGGATTTGATTTATCAAGGCAGAGATTTCAAAAATGCTCATACAGTGATACAAATGCCTGAAAAATAAACTGGAACTCAGCATCATGAACTAAAAATCTAAAAAACACCAGATAACATGCTTAACTTTCTAATTTCTATGCTCTAAATCTAAAAACCAAGCTACCAAAAGTCAAGCTCAAGCTCTTATTGGCCCCAAAATCACATGTTGTAATCATCAGCCATCATTTATTATTAGCAAAGGATAGGCAAAAAGACAAGCACATGGTCAGCAAAACTCAAAACACCAACCTAGTAGACCACAAACTCACTTAAATGATATGATCAAACAGGGAAAGAGAAAAAGGAAAAGATTGAATCTTTTCAAAACTTTCAACTTTCTAAGGGAAAAAAGGAATGAAATTTGAGAAACTTATGGATCAAGTGAACTTCCAAAACCTGAAGTTCTTTCAGTAAAAAAGGCCCAAATGAACACTCAAGGTTGGTCCTGTTTTTGTAAAAACAGCACCTTTCAGTTTCTGGTCTTCCACCACTACTTGAAAGCAAACAAAAGAATCCAAAAAACCCAGAAATTAAAATACTTAATACACACTTATTTAAAACGCTACAATCAAACGTTAACGTCGGAGTGTTCCTAGTTCCCACTTAAAGTAACAAAAATATAAATAAGGAAAATGAAAAACGCGCATATCTTTTTCTATCCTACACACCCAACACCCTCTTAACCTACGCCACTTATTATCTCAAAGGCTCGAACTGTGTGTGTCTTTTAATCTCCATAACTGACGTCATTTTCCGGGCAAAAAGAACCCTTTGTTCACCGGGGTCCGTTGGGGTCCCACGTGGTGCAAAATGAGTGGACAGTGAGTTCCGTGGCTGGTCAAAGATAGGAGACCCCTTGCATGCATGTTTTCATTTACATAAACAAAAGGTCACTATGCAATGGGCGGAGCTAGCGGATAAAAATCATCTTCCCCTTTTCGGTGCTCTTATTTATACCTTAATAATAAAAAATACAACAAAATTAAATTTCAAGCTCTAACCTTAAATTTAAAATTCTAAACCCTATACGCTACTCTAAATTCCCTAAACTCTAACCATAACCCCTAACCTAAAACCCTAAACTTAATCTTGAGCGTGGAGACATAAGTAGGGGCACCGAAAAGGGGTAGAAAATTTCCATTCGGAGCTAGCAGGTCAAATTTTTTTTAATATATATTTTATATGAAATATCTATCTATATAAAAGGATTTAACACATTTTAAAATAAAATTAACACCGATTTAAAAAATAATTAAAATATTTTAAAAGAATTAACACTCATTATTTGATTCCATCCACTTTTAATAAGATGTTGGTTAACATCGAAAATTTTGACATTACAAATTAAATTTCCTAGCTCTATACCAACAAGGGTTGGGTGCATTGGTAAGGCACATTGCACTCTCAAGGAGAGGACGTGAGTTCGATCCTTGGAGACGACATTGTTGGGAGGGGTAGCCACGCACCCCGAACATAGACCGTAAGACGGACATGCATATAATCAAAAAAAGAAATTTCCTAGCTCTATACATACATACATACTGAACAACAACAAAACAACCAATGAAAGGTCATATTAGGATTTAGTGGACTTAAAAACCTATGTTTAGTGAGGTTGAGAGAGGAGTCAAAAATTTTAAATTATTGTGTCAAAATTTTAAATAGCATCTTATATATTATTGAAAGCATATGGAATCAAATATTGGAGGGGTTAATTTTCTTAAATGATCTTAATTATTTTTAGATTAGTGTCAATTTTTTATCTGTAAATTTTTATATAAAATACATATAAAAAATTCTCAAAAACTTTTGGGTATTAACTGACACCCCATTCTCTTACTTGCCTCTGCCCATGGTGAGACCGATTAGGGCTTAGTTTAATTTAATTCTATTACTTTTAAAAGGTGTCATTAAATCAATTGGTTCGGATTGTGTCTTGTATGGTTATATCTTCTTATTTTATATAGGTATTCTCGTTTATTTTACGGTATAAGAATAATCATGTTGTATTCAAGTAAAACCTTACTAATAATGACCCGAGATTGAACTTGATTAAAAATAATATAATAAAGAGATCTGAGTTTGCACGATGCAGCCCTAACAAACAAAGAAAAGGTGAAAACAAAAGAAAATAAATTTAATGCATGATAATGTGGTCGTAATGATAGTTTTAGGGTGAAGCACTCTTCAGTTGGTAAAAATTTGTATAATTACACAAATTTTTACACTTTATACAACACAAATTCTCATCTAAATAGTAAAAAATTAGGCTATAATATAAAAATTTGTGTAGCTACATAATTTCTTATTTAAGACAATCTATACAAATTCTTATCTAGTTAATAAGAATTTTTGTAGTTACACGTATTTTAACCGCATTTTAAGTGATTTTTTAGACTTTCCGTGTTTGTAAATGCATGCTTTTTGTTACATTATTGCATGCCACTGAGCAGATGAGCACTGGGGGTGTGGGATATATATAGTTTTCTTGTAAGAGTCTATAAACATCATTGTCATTATCATTAATAATTAATAATTAAAAGATATTACCAACTATATTAATCAAAAGCACCTTTTCGAACAAAAAAATCAGTTCCTAAATGTACTTTTGTCTTGTTAAGCTAAGATTATGGGGAGGAAGAGATAGACAGAATCTATGTTTTATATTTGGTGAATACATCCATCATAGAAATTAGGTCATGCCGGAAGTGACTTCACTTTTTATTTTTATTTTTGGGGTTAATTATACCGAACATCCCTAAATTATATGCGAGTCAAATTTTAAATCCATTCCTAAATTATAAAATATATTCTATTTGTCTTCAAACTACATATATTCAGGAACGGTACCTAATAGGACCGGCGAAGGCCACATCTCTCACCCAAAAATTTTATAAATTTTAAAAAAAATTCGAGATAATGGTATTATCGAGAGGAAGTTAAAAAAACTATAAGTAAAAACCAATTGATAATATCTAGAAAAGAATCTATTAATATCTATTAATATGCTATTGATAATATGATAAACTACAACGGAGACCACTCAATTATGGGTAATGTTATATTTGGGTCACCCAATTATTAAAAGTTACATTTGGGTCACTTAGTTATGGGTAAGGTTACATTTGGGTCACCCAATTATTAAATGTTACATTTTGGTCACTCAATTATGGGTAAATTTACGTTTGGGTCACCCTTCATATTTAAAAAATACATCAATTTAGTCATTTTTTCTTCCAAATCACTTGTACACCCTTGTTAACATTAGAATACTTCATTTGAAATCATTAACTAATCTAATAAACAAATTGATATATATATATATATATATATATATTTTTTAAATATGAAGGGCGACCCAAATGTAACATTGCTTATAATTGAGTGATCGAAATGTAACATTTAATAATTGGGTGACCCAAACGTAACCTTTAATAATTGAGTGACCCAAATATAACCATAATTGAGTGACCTTTGTTGTAATTTATCCTTGATAATAAGAAATTTAGTTAGAGCATTTTTAAGTTCATGTACTAATTAAAAAATTTTGATCCCAAATTAGGAACATTTGATATAATTAACTCTTTATTATTTTTTTTATATTTTTAAACAAAAGACGCTTTAGCGTAGGGTAAGAAACGATCGGAAATATTTGAATTTAAACTTAATATCATTTGAATAATTATATGAATCGATTAAATTAAACTCCATGTACAAAAGATATCACTTTTTTAGTGGGAAGTTTTGGAGTATTCCCCTTTGATAAGCTAATGGCATAGAATCTAAGTGGTGTATTTTTTTATATTAAATTGGTAACCAAACATAAAGATAACTTAAAAAATGTTGAAAATGAATCTGGTTTTGAGGAAAATAATTGATAAATAAAGGCAAATTGAATTTTCAATTTGTAAATAAATGGGGGGACAAAATTAAGTACACCCCAAGTGTAGCAAATACGTGGGCATGCTTGGCAACAAGGTTCTTTTGAATCTATTATATTATTCCCTAGTGGTGAATAACAAGAAATGGATGGCAATGTTTATTGACACCAATAAAGGAAAGCAATATCAAACAGTCACCATCTCCCACAGCCACCCTGTATTATATTTATACCCTTGCTTTCCAACTTGATTACACTACATATATAGTTTTGATACTTGTATTTATATATTTTGAGATATTTGTATTTTTACTATCAGATTGTTTAGCATGATGAAATATTAGGTCCATAGATAACTTTTTAAGTTTTAAATCTTAACGTGTGAATAAAACAAGTTGGATTGAGTGAACCACATTCATAATGTGCCTCTGCATTGTCTGAATCCAAATTAGTCAACCAATAAATCAAATACCAGTAATTATACAAAAAAATATGGTTTTTGAATAGAAAAATACTTTGACACACAAGCTTGTAAAGTTTACACAAACTTGTTATTTTAAGGTTTAGGAGTTTAGTTTAGTGTTTATGGGTTTAAGTTATAGAATTTAGAATTTATGATTTATGGTTTATAATTTATGATTTACGATTGCAGAGTTAAAGATTTATGTTTCAAAATTTATAGTTTAAACCGAGAAAGCTGTGCAATTTTTTTTACATAACTTGTGCAAAAAAAACTTAACAAATAAATATTCTTGTACAAAAAGCAAGATTCACCTCTACGTCCAAATATCGTAGTTAACTTGAAGGTACTTATAAATTTATAATGAGTTGTTTTTTATACACATAAAATCTAAAATTTAAATTCATAATCATATAAATTTGAATCTTAAATCCTCAATTTAAATTTTAGAACTTAAATTTTTAAACCTTAAACTAAACTCCTAAATTTAAAAAATAGACAAGCTGTTGGACTTGAATGTCTTCAACCGAATTGCCAAAAGGGGGTAAATTAGCTTAAAAGAAATTTTAGTGGAAGCACAAGAAAATAAAAACTTTGGACACAAGAATTTATAGTGATTCGACTTCTCAACTAAGTCTACCTCCACTACCCACTAAAGATTTTTCACAAATTTACTAATCTATCTTTCTTTTTCAAGGATCAAGAGCAACCTTTACAAACCTCAAAGCTTATACCCCAAAACTTTGAGCAACTCTCTTCCTAAGAGGAAATACACATAAGCAAATTAATGAAAAACCTCACAAGGCCAATTTGTTTACACTCTTAAGCTCACACCCAAAAACCTAAACACTTGAACAATATTGACAATTTGGCTCACAAATATTTTTCTACAAGAATATGATAATTAAGACCCAAAAATGATTTCTCTATACAATGAATGTTGTTGTTGGCTTTCTTATTGTTCCGTAGCTGCTTGAAGTCTCTTTTATGTCCTCTAATGAGTTCGACCGTTAATAGCCGCTGGGGGTTGGAGTAGTTGGGGTAAAATATCAACCATAAATGCTCTTCAGCAATTGTCGATATCGGTACTCGACTTGGCGTACCGGTACCGAAAGAGTCGTTGCAAAATTTCAGGGCGTACCAGTACTAACTGGGTGTACCTGTATCGAAACTCTTCAGTAAAATTTTAAAAAACTTTGTGTATCGGTATCAGGACTAGGTTATCGGTACTAAAAGTTATTTTTTGACCCTAAAAGCATTTTGGAAGTATTTGATTAAGTCAAAAACACATAGAACCATTTTGAACATATTTTTTAAGTTGAAATGGACTTTAAATTATTTTTTCAATGTTTGAATAAGCCCAAAAATATCTTACTTTAAATTTTTATATCAAAATCATTTTCTCAACACAAGTTTATTTAACAACCTACTTATCAAATAATTTCATATATAATTCTTTGAATTGAAATTTTTATTACTATATTGAGTATTGAACTCGAGACATGAGACGCCACTAGACAAAATGTAACACTCTAAGTTTTGGCAAAAAAAATGACATTCAAGGGATTTGATCCCACATCCCTTGGTTTAATATGTGAAGGCCTTATCCAACCGAGTCAAGGCCATTGTTGGTTCTAGCTTACCCTGGTTTAACTTTAAACTATGCTCAATGTGTTAATTTGAATAAGATGAGTCAGTTAGCATGCCCACCTACTGTCATCATTGCTTCTTCATTTTGACGCTAAATGTGAAAGAGAAAGTGGGAGAGCATACCAAAGGTCCAAGCCCCTTCATCGTCCGATCTCCGTCACCCCTCCGCCGTGAACGTCACCGCCGGCGGCAAACGGAGCGTCGTCGCATCTAGGTTAAGCTCTGGCCGCCACTCGCGCGTTAGCGCCGCCGTCCGTCGCAAATCTGGGTTCGAAGGTTCGGTTGAAACCTTAAGCCAATTCTTCTGTTTTCCGACGATTTCGTCGCCGTCCGCCTTCCGTTCGTCGCGCCGCCAACACCAATAGGTTCCTCACGCCACGACGGACAAAACCCCTCTGGCCGTTTGCCCATCCGACACCGGCAAGGGCGTCATCGGAGCTTCGTCGAGTCCGGCAATCTCGGCTTCATTTTTGGGTAAGTTCTGGTCATTTTCCGGTCTATTTGGTGAAGTTTTAGGTGTATATAATTCGAGGTTTAATGTTCATTTGATTTCCGACATAACCGATATGAAAATGGCATCTCCGACGACTTTTCCGACGGCCGTCCGGTGACCGGAAATTTTAGGTGAGTGAACCGGACTGAACCGTCCAACCCGGTCCGAACCAGTCCAACTCGGTCTGAACTGGCCCAAACCCAAACCGAGCCCAAAACCCGACCCGTTGACCCGGCCTGTCTGCCCGACCCGAAAACCCGAACCTAGTCAACCCGAGTCAACTCGTCTGAGTCAACCTGAGTTAACTCGTCTGAGTCAACCCGAGTCAGCCCGAGTCAACTCAGTTGACTAATGAGGTTAGCGCTGACCTTTGATGACGTCAGCGTTGACTCTGACCCCTGTTGACAATTGACTTGCTGACGTCAGCGTTGACTAGCTGATGTCAGCGTTGACTTTGACCGTTGACCAAAAAGTCAACTTTTTCGAAATCTCTCGTTTTATGTTTTTCGACGCCCTGAGTCCGATTTTGAAGCTCGTTTTGTAAAATTCCAATCCGAAAGCCTCCGAATCTGACCTCGAACCCAAACTTGTATATGTATTTAATTATTCAGTTAAGAACTTTGTGAATAAGGTCTGATCTTGGAGTTTGTGTATTTGAAGGTGTTCAAAGTTCCTTGTATCCGAGATGTGAGGGACGTCAAATTTGGGTTCGAGTGTGATCGAATGAAGTATCATGAATCGACCGGTGTAGCTCGGAGTTGAGGTAATACATTACTACCTCTTGTATGCTTTATGATACATAGTGGTATCCGGTAAACACATGCATGATGGTGTTTAAGCGTATGATTAATTTTGTTAATGCCTAATTGAATATGAAAATGGGTAGTAAACTAGTTGAGACTAATGCTCGGCTAGAAAGATAAGTGACTTAAAAGAACTTTCGAGATCTAAGAATGATTGATAAGACTGTGATGCTCTAAATTTGGGTTTTGCTTGTTAATGATTTAAATTTCTGAAATGCTAAGTTAAGAGATGATGAAAATACCTTGAGAGTAATGCGATATGAGATTTTACGCTTTATCTGATAAACAACCGATTCATCGGAAATTCTCGTTATACTGGGAATGACCTAGTAATAAGATTTGCATCTCCGGGAATGTAAACATTTAAGCTATTCCTGAATTCTGAATAATCTTCGAAGACAAATTTACAAGAATTTTTCGCATGTTCGGAGCTACCAATGGTGTGATTATCAAACTGACTAAAGCTTCTGAAACGACAAAGAGGATTGAAAATATTAATAATGCATAATTAATCGGAACAATGTGATGATAAAAAAGGGGGACTAAATTACCCTCGGGCACTAGATGCCAAAAAATTAACCGAAATGATGATTATACCCTCGAGATCATAAATGAATGAGTAGTTGGAACAACCGAAATGATCAGAATTATTGTAACACCCTCGGATATGAAGCATCTGAAATTCTTGCGAATGCTGAAAGTGACTGAAGGTACCTCTAAGATTGGAATAAGGAAGACCAATAAAGCTAGACAATATAATGACTCTAAAGTGGAAATTCACGGCCTGTGTTTGTAGGTCGTTTCTGATACTATCATAATTTTGGAAAGATACCATGTGGTGACATGTTCATGCTATTTGGAGAATGTACTCAGTTATTGGTAGAGCAACATGTTTCCTCAAAAAGATAAATTTGATGCTATGGAACGAGTTCGGGTGTTATATGCATGTTCATGAATTTGGAAAATTACCGCTTGGATACATGTTTGATCTATTGTAGTAAGTTCAGTGGATTAAGGTGAAGACGATCTACTCTGTTGTTACACTGTAATCAGTTCTGGAAATGAATGCTTAAGAAGTACTTATCCGATTATATTTCAATCTCTGTGTTAATAGTTTCAATTAGTTCAGAGGGGCTCGAAAGCTTGATGATCAGCTAGAATTCCTGAATTCGGTACATCACTGTTTATGCCTTGTTGGTCCAGTTTACCAAATTACCCCCGAAGGTCAAAATGACCAACAATACCCTTGTAAGCGTTAGCGATCAAATCACTCTCGATATATCCGAAATCCCAATGATTTTTGATGCATCAACTTCTGATGTTGATTTGACCTGTCTTATCGAACTCCTCTATTCGTAGGGACCTCGTTCTGAATTCAGTCTAATTGCCAAATGTCATCTTTCTGATATCTATCTAGTACCTCTAAGAAATAAACTGTGACATAAAGCGCGTACCATGTATCTGTAAATAATTTCTGTTCTAAATCAATACCATATGCTTAAAATTTAAAAATATGATACTGTAGTTCGAAAGGAAGCAATCCTCTGACTTCTGACCTCTGATATGAAAAATATATCTGATATATGATATTGAATACGAAGTAATAACAATGATAATAAAATAAATTTGATATATGTCTTCTAGTATAAAAATAGATTTGATATCTATTTTCTGTAATATTGTCTTCTGAATATAAACTGAAATCATCTGGGGTATATTATCTTGGATATGAATGATGATCTGTAGGCTCAGCGCTGGTAAGTCCTTCTGGACCTAAGCTCCTACGCCCACCAGGCCTAGGGTAAGTCTTTCTGGACCTAAGGTATTCCCTTAGGTAGGCTTCTACGCCTCAGGCCCAAGGTAAGACCTTCTGTATGCAGTTCAGGGGGATTGCATTCTGTAGTTCGGTTGGAGGGTAGTTAAGTAAATTAATAAAATTTTCTGACATCTTTTGAAACATACCTTACTAAATTAATGCATCATAGTGAACTTTCAGTAAACTTACAATCTGCGCCTAATGAACCACTCTGAATTACTTGATTCAATTTCTGAAATCTGAATCTCTTTGAATCTCCAGCTTTAGACTCATCTCATATGATTCGAGTGAGTGAATGAAGAGCAACTCTGTTATCTTCTAACACGATGATCATAAAATATTGAACCGTAAATTGGGTATAGTTGTTCAGTTCTTCACGAAATGTTAAGTTTATCATATACCTGCTTGTGATTTTAGCATTCGTTGGTAGTTTGTATTACTGAGCTTCTCGAAGCTCACGTTGTTTTTACCATCATAGGTTAAAGGATCGACCAGGTTGCAACTACCAACGTTGGTACGAGAGTTTCTTCGGCTTTCTCACGGAGTACGGTACCTGTGTAATTAGGGGGCGTGTATGTCACGTCTTGTATTATATATACGAGTCTGAAATCTGTTTTCGTAACTTGTATCATGGTTTTGTTTTATTGCCTGAAAGATTTATGAAATTGTATTTTAATTAAAACTTGATTTATGATTTTAACAGTTTAACAATTTGTTTTTATTTAAAAATTTAACATGGGTCGCTCCTGTGGCCCTAATGTAACTTCCTAGGATCCGTATTAATGCATAGGCGGGTCTAGGGGGTTACACAAAAAGCTTTATTTTTTAGTACATTAAATTGATTTTTTTGTGTAATATTTTATTTTATTTTCTTAATATATTTATTAAAATAAGCTTAATGACTAATCTTTCACATTCAATAGGCTTAAAAGAGTGGACAATAAAAAAATATAAATATGGTTAGAATCAAACTCATCTAGTTTTACACATTTTTGGACCGTTAGATGTGAGTAAATGGATGACTGGGTTTATTTTCTTTTTTCTGTGATGATATTCTTATTTCCTACTATTAATCTCATCTATCTATTTATCTCCATTTAATGATTCAAAAAAAAGTGTAAAACTTTCAAGTTTTACATGGTGTAAGAACATCCTACCTCTATCTCTCTCGACTTTCTCTATACACAGACTAAGGTGTATATATATGAGTAATCTTTTATACACATGCTATGTAAAAATAATTTACACAAGCATACGTATTTATTCATTAAAAATTAAAATCTAAATCTCTAAACCTAAATTATAAATCCTAAAACTTACAACTAAGCCTTTAAACTTTAAAGCATAAAATAAGTATCTAACTCCTAAACAGAAAGAGTTGTGCAATGTGTATTGAATGATATATATATATATATAAAGTTAATACAAAATAAAGGAAGGATCCACTTATATTAGTATAAATTTCTTCAATTTTACACACTTTTAGAGTTTTTATTGAATAATATTCTAACTGTTATGAATATTTATTTATGTGGATGTCTATCATGATTAGAACTTTTATCTAAAGAGTTTGATTTACTTTATCATTAGGAATATTATCTCATTTAATTAGAGTTCAATGTAGTATGTACTTCTTATGTCTATAAATAGATGATTTGATGAAGACATTGTACACAAGTTTATAATTGAGAATAATACAAATCTCCCTATTTCTCTCATCTCTTTGTTCTTTCATTCTTATTTTTTATTCTTATTATTGTTCTTTGTTATTTTATTCACAACACATTATCATCACGAGCTCTAATCATCCATCCTTTCGTGTTTGTGCCGAAACTCCACAAAAATCTTTTCCTCATTGTCGTTTTCTAAAACTCATTGTATCTGTCATAATATTTGTCCTTTTGCCTAAGCAAGCCGTATTATGTTATTAACCAAGATGCCTCAAGCCTTTTATGCCTTAAGATTGGCGAACCCTCTACCGACAGATCACTTACCTTCGTCCAAGGTAAGCCGCAACAATTTTGCTCTTAAAATACAAGCAAGAATTGCAAGCCTCAATGGTAAGAAATTGGTTGTGTTAATGTTAATCATTGTTACTTGCTTTATTACCGAAAAAAATAAAAGAGGTATTAAACCTTTAGAAAAGGAATTGTTTACATATTAAACTCTAATATTATTATTTTTTGAATAATTTCAATTTCTTTATGAGAGTTGATATTTTAACCGTGTTTTGAGTTTTACATGATATGCTTAAATGGCTTGGAAAAAGACGTGATATAAAGGGATTATGAGAAGCTATCTTGATCATTTGCTATGTCTCCATTGTCCTCGAGAGGAAAATTATTATCGGTAACTTAATTTTTTCTTTAAATTATGATTTTAATGTGCGATAAATCATGGTGAATTTCAATCTATAAAAAGATTATTATAAAGTCTATATTTTCTCGAAAGCAATATTTCTTCTTCGTCGAAAAACTTGACCATAGACTTTTCCCAATTTCAAGTTACGAAAATTCGTCTTGATCCAAAAAGTTTTATGGGAGGCATTCCCTGAAGTGAATGCAAAGCATGATGTTTATTCCATGCGCTTATCAATGATGGAGCATTCCCTGAAGTGAATGCAAGCGTGATGTTTATTTCATGTGATTATTGGAACTGTTTCATTCCCTGAAGTGAATGCAAACATGGTAAATCATTACTCAATTAGAGACATAATTTCGATATAATCTAAGTATAATGGCTGGACATCCCGTCTGCGAGACTACTGGTCTCAAAGGAGGTTTTTAAAAGACCTTGTGGACAAGTTTAACAATGCCGCGTACGAGGATTAAATCTTTGTTCACTGTGATAAGGATATGTGAAAAATGTTTCAAAGGCCCATTGGTTCTATTCCATTCCCTGAAGTGAATGTGAGATTATATTATGGAAGGAATAAAAACCACATTAGAAGTTGTGGTCGTGGTCGAGGCTATGAATATAGACATGAAAAATATGATCATTTTAAGAATACTTCTACCCACCAGTATTGAGGTTATAAGGATGACAAGAGTGATAAAGATTATTCTATTGAAGTAAAAATCTTCTTATTATCAATGCGATGTTATAAACCATTGGACTCGTACGTGTTGTACGTTGAAAATTCAAGAATCATTGAATGATAAAGAAAAGAAAATAGAAGCAAATTTTGTTTGTGAAACACGGCGAAGATGATACCAGTCCAACTTTATTTGGACATTGTTGGTCAAACTCATTTGGACGTTGTTGATTTTTTATAACCCTCGAAAGGAATAAATCATTTTCTAATTGTTCTCATAACTTTGAAGAGAATTATTTATTTATTTTTATTTATTTTGCTTTACGTTTATTTATTTTACACACATTAATTATTTACGTTTTATATTTATATATTATGATATTTATTTATTTTGTTTAACATGATTACTTGTCAAATACAATATATGGTAACGATTTATGCTCAACATAAGCATAAGATATATTTTCCCATTTAAATGCAAGTGAATACTGTGAGTACTATATCTCAAAGTACTGAAAATATTGATGCTCTAAAAGAGCAATAAATTCTTGAGAGAAAGCACATTATGAAAAGTACAGAATTGTGAATATTGCAATAATTACCGTTAATGGTAATAATATCATCACCACTATAAGTGGAAATTTTAAGAGAGCAATATGAGTTCGTAAAATATCCCTTTGAGAATTATAGATAACATATGTTATCAATTGACATTTGAAATAAACCAATATGTATATAAGTTCTGGTAGCCAGAAAGTCAGTTGAAAGCTCTAGAAGAGCTATATATTGCTACCAAAAGATAATTTCAATTGAAAGCTCCGAAAGAGATAAATATATTCATATTTAAAGGAACAATTTTGATGGCCATACTAGACATGTACGAGTGAACTTGAATTACATGTTATGGTAAACAAGAAGTTTACAAATTCAGAGATATATACACACATATATATAGTTGGCATGATCAGTTAGACCATCATGATCAATAATGGTGCATAAATTATTGAGATTTACATGTACATGTATTAAAAAAACATGTAGTTCTTGCGGTGCTTATTCTCAAAGGAATTGATTAAATTCCACTTATTAAAGAACATGAAGTTCTTGTGTTTTTTAATGAAATTGATTAAATTCCACTTACTAAAAGAACTTAAAGTTCTTGTGTTGTTTGTTCTCAAAGGATATAGTTGATCCCACTTACCAAAAGAATTAGAACTTGAAGTTCTTGTGCTGAAGTTGAGACTGCATGTCTTGCATATCTCAACGAAATATGGGCCTATATATCCGCAAATGTGAAAAGTTTTATATGATTTTAGTATATGCATCTACATTGTTTTATCAACTTACAACTAGAAGTTTGTAAGATTGGTTATAAAAGGATTCAAATTATGCAGTTAGACTATTCGTCTTGCAAAAGCTAGTGAGTTTATATTTTAGGCTATATCAGTTGTTATAAAGCCTATTGATTATGAAAAATATAGTTTAGTAAAATTTCAATTGAATGCCTCATATTTAATAGATAAACTATGAGAACAAAAGAGTTATTATTTATATGATGTTTTCATATAGCAACACTTATACACATCAAGCCAACGAGTTATAATAAACTACCCGTTATGATTGGTTTTTGGTCAGAAACCATACTTTTCCCATTTTATGATTTTTGAATGTGCGATATGAATTGCTCCACCACAATGCACAAAACGGGTAAATAAAAAGGGTTGAGAATATATATTGAGTACGAGTCTCCTTTTATATTTACATTCTAAACATTAATTGGAGAATCATTTATTAGATGATTTTTCTCAACATCAGGGGAGAGAATAATCAGCTGGGTAAAGAAGAAAATGAATTATCATTATCTAGATCCTTGAATATGAACTAAAAGTTCATAAGATAATTCATGTTATTTCATGTCAGCTGCCAGACATATTTACTGACCCAATGAGAGTAATTAAGTCTCATATACCAGCTGAAATGCTCTAAGTTTAAATTATATGTTATAGCAAGTGGATGTAAATCACGCTTGAAGCATGATAGTTGAAATGGTTCCAATGATTAAAATTCTCGTAAATGAAAAATATTATGAGATGGTCATATATTGGAGGCGGGTGCTCCTAAAGAGACCTAAGACATAACTAATAATAAAACTCTTGAAGAGTTTAAGGTACCTGAAATAAAGATTGAAATCTTGAAGAAATCTCGATGAGTTATGTCATTACGAGAATGAAACCAGAAAATTGGAAAGTTGTCGACAATGATTTTATAAACAATTTTACATAAAATACTTCTATAGAAGTAAAGAAAGAAATCGAGGATCTTGTATAAAATCTATCCAGAAGTATAGATATTGAATTGACCGATGTTGAAAGACGCTTTGAACATCTAAAATAGAAGTATTTGGACCAGCAGTCCAAACACCTAAAGGTGTAACGCAAGTGAGGCACAAATAAGTAGTCGTAAATACGACTTAAACTATGATTTATGAAAAGTTTTAATTATTTCATGGTGGATGCAATTACTTTGGCAGTTATGAAATTTTTTACATGTGTCTAATTATTTGTGGATCCATATTTATCCTTGAAGGATTTTGTTGAGATTTTAGGGGCTCGATTCTATCAACCGTTCTTGCTCGCCAAGTGTGGAGAAGTTGGATAATTGGGTGTTTTAGTGGGAGTTGAAAATTTGGCAATTTGACACAATGATTTATAGTGGTTCAACCTTCTAACCAAGGTCTACATCCACTACCTTAGCTCCCCACTAAGGATTTCCAAACAAATTCACTAAGAATTTCGTCCCCTTTTCTAGGCTAAGGAGGCAACTTTTACAACCCTCAAAGCTTTCTACCCAAAGCTTGAGGAAACACTCTCTTGTACAAAGAAAGACTTAGCAAACTAGAAATCCCTCTAATATGTGTTTGTTTGCAATTCAAAGCACTCACCCAAAACCTAAACACTTGAGAAAATTTAACAATGTAAGCTCACAAGTGTTTTCTAAGCAAGAAATAAATAATTTAAGCTCTAGACAAATTTTGACATCATAATGTTGTAACAATTGAAGCATTAGCCTTTACTTGATGCTTGAAGGTCCCTTTTATACTTCTTGATGAGTTTATAGCCGTTACTAGCCGTTGGGGATGATTTGGAGTCGTTGAGGACTTTATTTCCCTTTATTAATGCTGTTCTGTAGCCATCTGTATCGATACGCTTGGATCCGTATCGGTACGACCTTCATCAGAAACTAGCCGTTGGGCTCTTGCTAGCCTGGGCGTATCGATACGCTTGAGGGCGTATCGGTACGGGTTCACTTTAAATGATCGTTGGGAAAGTAGCCGTTGGGGTTGTTGGAAAGGGATCGGTACGCTTACCAAGCATATCGAAACGATCCCGATCCGTATCGAAACGACCAAGCCTGTTTCGATACGGGTTTTGGCAGTGACCAAACTGGGGCAAAAAGGTATCGGTACGAGTACAACCGTATCGATACGAGTAGCTTGAAAAGTCCAGTTTGGCTATTTAAAATAAGTAAAAATATTGCCAAAAACCTTTTGAAATTATCTCAAACATAATTTCAAGTTGTTTGGACTTAAAACCAAGTTTTAAATTCTTTTCAAATTTGTCCAAAACAATTTTCAATTATTATATCAAAACATTAGTTCTACAGATATAAAATGCTAGAAGCATTTGGAAATTTTCGAGGAAATTTATTTAGACATGTCTCATGAATATTTTGGCGCATTTGGTATAATCGCCTTAGTGAAAACTAATTGAGAAAATACTATAAGAATGATCAGATTTCCTTTTGTATTTTATAAAGAAGTTTGGATATAGATCCATTATGATAATTTTAGAACTCCTAAAGAGCTTCAAATTGGAAACCCATGAAGTACTTTCAATACAAGTACTTGAATCTTGACATCAAGTTTATCTCGACCTGAAGATTGAGCATTTTATATATTTCTTTTTGTCTATGAATAGACATAAGCTGAAAGAATCTTAAAGAAGATTCAATATGAATAGAGCTTATTTATTGAGTATCCCAATAGTTGTAAGATTGTTCGATGTGAATAAAGATAATTATATTTTTTCTTGGTCTTGAAGCACTATATATTAGTTGGTCAAGAAATATATATGAATATACAAAGATCATTACATTTAGATCTTCAAACATTCGTCGATGCCTCCTCAAATCTTGTTGAAATAATTGTTATGCACAAGGTAAGCCAAAAATGTGTTTGGCTAAGACAATTGACCCAACATATCCAGAAGATATGTGATTTACTTTCACAAGATATGATACAAATGTTACCTTGTGTAGAGATAATAGAAGGTGGATACATCATGGAAAATATTACTCCAAAGTTTCATCCCCCGCTATCTTTAGAAAAATAATATTCAAGTTTGAATTATGAAGATTAAAAGATCTTCTGAGATGTTTTCATGAGGGGGAGTATATGCGTTGCAATCTTTTTCCCTTAACCGAGGTTTTGTCCTAATGAGTTTTTCCTAATAAGGTTTTTAATGAGGCAACATGTTATGCGTATCAAAGATGTGTGTACTCTTTTTCCTTGTAACCCCCTCGTCTCGGTCCGGATGCTTGACCGATCCGAGTGGGCTACACGGGGATAACCAAGGTGAAACCCATTAAGGCTCCACTTCAGTTACCGACCCAAGGAAAAACTTTTTCATTTGTTATCTTATCTAGATGCGTTAATAAAACCTAAGCGTGAAACGACAGTGGAAACAAGGCTCACGAGAAGCCTAACAACAAACAAGGCCTAAGCCCAACCCTTGAAACCCTTTAGAGATGTCAAAAAGCCCATTTACAGGCATGTGTTTCGAAACAGACTTAGCCCGTTTCGAAACACGGGCTCCAGTTTGAAAAGCTAGACACTTGTACCGAAACGCATCCACCCCGTTTCAGAACAGGGTCCCATTTTGCCTAGGCGTTCCGATACCCGTTTCGGAACATGCAATTCCAGTAGCCAAAGTGTTTCGAAAGTTGTTTCGAAACAGGGGCTCACAGTAGCCAAAATGTACCGAAACAGGTTTCGATACGGGGGCCCTGGAACCACACCCGTTTCGAAACAGCACAACCCGTTTCGAAACACCTACTGCCTGTGAATTCCCAAAATCAGTTTTAAACATCTCTAAATGATCCCAAACGTCCGTAACGACCCCAAAGAGCATACACAACATACAAACACGCTCTAGAGGCATGCTCTCTATAGCAAACATACTTGATACACATAAGGATACAAGGTAGGGGCATCCATTTAAAAGATCACACATAGCATTCAAGGTTCATGCTTCACAAGAAAATACACTTAGACATTAAGGTAGGCAATTCAAACATGGTTTACAAGCATTCAAGGCAACCAAAAGCCAAACAACAACATGACATTTAAAGGAGTCTAACATGCTCCTAAACAACCAAAACCAACATACTTCAAAGGCTCAAACAACATATACATGTCCCATTGCTTGACCATTACATCATATAATATAAAATCCATACTTGAAAGATTCAAAAGCCCAACTAGCACACTTGGAGGCCCCTTCTTGCACTAGCAACCCACGAACTACGGATATGCATTGTCGAACAAAAGAGAGCGTAAGCATAAAGCTTAGTGAAGGTAAGCTCATTAAAAACAAACCTCGACAATGCAGGGTCCAAGCACGAGCACAACCAAGGTAGAATGCATGATCTTACCTCCGATCCACTTGAGCCAAGATACACATGATGCATGAACAATTATCCAATAGTATGTCATTCTCAACAAGCTCAAATCCACACCATATGTAAACACATATAATAATCCATATAGGAAATCACATTTCATATCATATTGACACCTAGCTATGACTCGAATACGCGGATAAGCACGTTGGAACTCACATCCAACACAACCATTACCTTACGGTGGGATTACACTCATCATCGTTCACGCGGAGGGGATTCCACTCATCCTCACGCCCCGTTGATGGGATTACACTCATCATCGACTTATATATATATATATATATATATATATATATATATATATATATATAAGAAGTTTTTTCGGGCGAACCCGTACTCCATCTTGATGACTACCATCATCAAGACCACGCGCGCATTTGACTCACGTGTGCACACTAAACATCCTAATGATCGATCATTTGTACCCAAGCATACTAGTGCCAACATTAAACACAATCCACAACATCATTTCATATCACTTCCGTGCTTAGCACGTACTCACCATGATTAACATCAAGCACAATCCACATGCATATAACAATGCACCAATCCAAGCTTCAACATACATGTATAACATCATATACATAGCCAGCACAATCACAATTAAACACGAGGCATACACATTCAAAGATCAACCATAGTCTCTAACTATAGTTTGGGATTAGGCTACCACTCTAATCCCAACTCTAGGTGGGTCTACCAAGCTCAACCTAGTCCACATGCTTGAACCAAATGCTCAAAACCATTTTAAAAACATTAAACCACTCACCTTCACTTCCAAGCTCAACAACCAAGCAACCAAGACCTTCAAGCTTCTGGATTCACTCCCGATGTCTCACCAACACAATTTCTTGCCTCTAATCATTCCAACACAATCAAAATAATCTCAAATCAGTCCACACAACAATGTAGCAAACCTGGAACACTTTTCAAGCATCAAACACATGATTTCAAGCCAAGAACAACCCGCAAAACATCAAACTCGAGCAGCTCTTAAACCCAATCCAAAACTTATGATTTCAACCTCTTTAACACTCTTAAATGATTCTAAAACAACCCCCAACTATCATACTAACATTAGCCCTCAATTTCCAACATAAAACAACCCCAAAAACCCTCTTAAAACCCTTCTAAAAACACACCAAAACCCAAATTCGGGAATCTTAACAAAACACTTTAAAAATCATATATGTTGGACCTCATGGTTCATAAACAACTCATATATCATTAACAAATCAAAATCTTTAGTTAAAAACAATAAAGGTAGCATTTTTAATCAAAACTCCCAAAAACTCAAATTTAAAAAACATGGACAAAAATGAAAACTAATGGTACTTTCAAAGAGAGAAAGATGAGAGCAAGATGGGAATGTAATTACCTTTCGAAACCGAGCCAAAATAAAGGAGAAAGAAGATGGAATAGTGATTTAGAGGGGGAGCTCCTTCAATGTCGTTCAAAATGAAAAATGGGAGAAGGAAGAAGACAAGGCTCTCTTTTAATTAAAAGGGGTTTTAAAATGAAGTCCAACTATTTACGGATTTGCCATTAATGAGATGACAAATCTCATTATTCACAAATCCCATGGAAAATGAAAAACAATTCAATTTAGTCCAACACAAAAGGTTTGCTTTGAAATCACAAGGTTCAAATAATAATATATATTATTATTTTAATTATAAAACCAAGACTCAAATATTATTTAAATATTATTTTCACCCGACACCTAAACCTGAGTGTTACAACTCTCCCCCACTTAATAAATTTCGTCCCCGATATTACCTGACGGAAACAAGTACGGAAACTGCTCAAACATATCAACTTTCCTCTCTCACGTGGCCTCTTCCACACCTCTATGTCTCCACAACACCTTGACCAACTCTATGGTCTTGCCACGCAACACCTTGCTATCAGAAGCACGTATCTCAACAGGTTCTTCATTTTAAGACAAATACGGATTCAATTCTATCTCCTCAACATGCATAACATGAGAGGGATCTGACCTATATCTCCTAAGCATTGACACATGAAAGACATCATTGATCTTCTCTAACTCAAAAGGCAATCTCAAACGGTAAGCTACAGGCCCAATCCGTTCAACTATCTCATACGGACCAATAAACCTCGGACTCAACTTGCCTTTCCGGCCAAATCGCACTACCTTCTTCCACGGAGATACTTTCAGAAACACTTTCTCACCCACTGAGAACTCAATCTCTTTTCTCTTCAAATCTGCATAAGACTTCTGACGATCAGAAGCTGCTTTCAAATGGTCGCAAATCAACTTCACTTTATCGGTAGTTCTCTTGAGCAAATAGGGCATAGGTAACAATCTCTGACCCGTTTCAGCCCAACAGATTGGAGTCCTACATCGTCTACCATACAAAGCCTCATATGGAGCTATCTGTATATACTAGCATGGTAACTATTGTTGTAAGCAAACTCAACTAAGGGCAAATGCTTCTCCCAAGAACCCTAGAAGTCAATCACACAACAACGAAGCATATCCTCTAAAATCTGTATCACTCGCTCTGACTGCCAATCGAACTGAGGATGATAAGAAGTACTGAAATGTAAACGGCTACCTAGAGCACTATGCAAACAACCCCAGAACCTCGAAGTGAATATATGATCTCTATTTGAAACAATAGACTTCGAAACTCCATGAAGTCTCATAATCTCGCGAATGTACAAATTCGCCAACTTGTTTAAAGAATCTGTGGTGTTCACTGCTAAGAAGTGAGCGCACTTAGTGAATCTATCAACAATCACCCAAACAGAATTCTTCTTCGAATGAGACAACGGTAACCCCGACACAAAATCCATAGTGATTCTCTCCCATTTCCATTCCGGAATCTTCAAAGGCTGTAACAAACCTGAAGGAACCTGATGTTTTGCCTTCACTCTCTGACAAACCATACAACGGCTCACATACTCGGCTACATCTTTCTTCAAACCAACCAAGAAATAATCATTCTTCAAACCACGATACATCTTAGTACTACCCGGATGCATAGAAAAAGGACTCAAATGTGCTTCACTCAGAATCAGACGTCTCAACTCAACATCTTCTGGCACAACAACTCTGTCTTTGAAGCATAACACATTCTCACTACTGAAACTATACTCATTCGGTCTTCGGCTATATCCTGAACATGAGGAACTAAAGACACATCTTGCAACTGCTTCTCTCTAATCAACTAAATCAAAGAAGGCTTCACTTGCAACTCTGTGATCAAACCACCATCACCGGATACACTCAATCTAGCAAACATAGCTCGCAACTCAACTGCAACTTTTCTACTCAAAGCATCGGCTACTACATTTGCCTTACCCGTATGGTACTCAATGGTCAAATCATAGTCTTTTAACAACTCAAGCCATCTTCTTTGTCTCAAGTTCAACTCTCTTTGAGTCATCAAATACTTCAAGCTCTTATGATCGGTGTAAACTATACACTTCTCACCATAAAAGTAATGACGCCAAATCTTCAATGCAAATACAACTGCGGCTAGCTCAATATCGTGAGTAGGATAGTTCTTCTCATGCACTTTCAACTGTCTCAAAGCATAGGCAACAACTCTTCTTTCTTGCATCAGAACACACCCTAAACCTATGTAAGAGGCATCACTTTAGATCACAAATTCTTTACCTGAAACTGGTTGCACTAACACTAGAGCATTTGTCAAAGCTTCTTTCAATTTCTCAAAGGCCTTTTGTCTTGCATCTGACCACTCAAACTTAACTCCTTTTTGCAACAATTTAGTTAAAGGAGCAGCTACTCTAGAGAAACCATCAACAAATCTCCTATAGTAACCGGCTAATACAAAGAAACTCCTAATCTCAGTCACAAACTTAGGTTGTTTTCACTCAACAATAGCCTCAATCTTCGACGGATCAACACGGATACCTTCGGCTGAAACAACATGGCCAAGAAATACAACCTCTCGAATCCAGAACTCACATTTGCTAAGCTTCACATACAACTGATTGCTCATCAATCTCTGTAAAACAAATCTCAAGTGCTCATCATGCTCTTCTTCTGATTTCGAGTACACAAGAATATCATCTATGAAAACAACTACAAAACGGTCTAGATAGTCTCTAAAAATTCTGTTCATCATATCCATGAATGTTGCGGGTGCATTCGTGAGCCCAAACGACATCACAAGGAACTCATAGTGACCATATCTAGTCCTAAAAGCTGTCTTCGGAACATCACACTCTTTTACTTTCAACTGATAGTACCCTGATCTCAAATCTATCTTCGAGAACACTGAAGCACCCCTCAACTGATCAAACAAATCATCTATACGAGGCAACAAGTACTTGTTCTTCACGGTCAACTGATTCAACTGTCTGCAGCCAATACACATATGCATACTGCCATCTTTCTTCTTTACAAACAACACAGAAGCACCCCAAAGAGAACTACTAGCCCTAATGAAACCACGGTCTAATAACTCTTGCAGCTGACTCTTCAATTCTTTCAACTCTTTCGGAGCCATAAGATACGGAGCTATAGAAACTAGAGTAGACCCCGAAATAGTCTCAATCACAAACTCAACATCCCTGTCAAGAGGCAACCCTGGCAACTCTTCAGAAAACACATTCGGAAAATCACAAACTGTTCTAATATCTTTCGGTCTAGATTCACTAATATTTGGATTCATAACATAAGCTAAGTAATCCCCACAACCGGAATCCATCAACCTATGTGCCTCTAGAGCTGACACAACATTAGATAAGAACTTAATGTTCTCGCCTACTACTACTACCTCGTAGTCATCAGAAAGTTTCAAAGAAACCCTCTTTGTCTCAAAATCCACACTAGCTCGGTGCTCAACTAACCAGTCCATACCCAAAATAATGTCAAAACCATAAAACGAAAGCTCCATCATATCAACAGAAAACACATGACCCTGAATCTTTAGCGGACACCTCGTATACATTCGTCTAACTACAACTGTCTCACCAAAGGAACTGGTCACATGCATACCTACATCTAAGATCTCAACAGGTATATCTAACTTTCGTGCATGCTCACTCAAAATGTAGGAAATGCGTAGAACCCGAATCAACCAAAGAAAGCAAAGACATAGACTATAACTTAAAATTACCTGCTATCACATCAGTGTCGTTCTCGGCCTCTCTCTGAGCATAGACCCTCGCTGGCCTACCTGCCTCTGGCTGCACTACCACAACATGAGCAAGGTTCATCTGAACATCTACCCTAGGTGCATCAGCCCTAGGCTGGAAGTAGACACGACCTCGCCCACGACCTCTCTGATAATCATTGGCCCTCGCAGGAGCCTATGCTATATTCGGTGCATGTGCCGCCTGATGCGGACACTCCCTCCTAAAGTGATCCCTCGAACCACAGTTCCAACAAGCATGAAAGTTACCCCAATACTCTCCAGAATGCTGTCTCCCACAACGTGTACACTCGGGCAAACACCCTCCACCTCTATGGCCATGGTGACACCTCTACCATGGTGGCCACCGCCACGTCTATGGTCAAACTGATGTCCACCGCCTCTATGCCTCTTGGAATCCCCACGGTCAAAGTTATTATGTCTCTTACCAGAACAAGATCCTCCAGAACGTTTGGTCAGCCCCAAGCTATGCTCAATGTCCTTGGCACTAGCAACCAAGACATCAAAATCTGAATAATCTGAAGCTAAGGTATACCTCTTAACTTCCTCATAAGGCCCATATCTGAAACGGTTACAACGGTCCCTCTCAGTAGGAACTAACTCTGGAGCGTACTGACTCAAACGAACAAAGCAGATATTGTAGTTAGTTACAGAAGCCTCTCCCTGAACAAGAGCCATAAACTCTCGCTTCTTCTCATCAAGATATCTCGGCCCCAAGTATCTCTTCCGAAAAGCAGACTCAAAGAAATCTCATCCTATCTCAGCCTCAGGAATCCCAGTAGTAATGGTGACCCACCAGGTGTAGGCATCACCCTGAAGCAAAGAAATCACACAGCCCAATCTGCGAGCACCCACACAACCCATCTAAGCTAAGATGCAGACTGTCTTCTCCAACCAAAACTCGGATCTCTCAGGTGTAGACCCTCTGAACTCATCTGCCCCTAGGCTACGGAGCCTCTCCAACGGTAAACCAACATCATTGCCCCTAGGCTGAGCTGCAGCTTGAGCTCCGGCAACTGCGGCCTGAAATGCTCTTGCTATAGCTTGCAAAAGCGGAGCCATATCTATTCCGGCAGGACCTTGGCCACCCTGAGGTCCCTCTCCCTCAGCTCCATCCTCGTCTCCAACTCTAGGCTGAGGAGGTGGTGGTGGTGGAGGAGCTCCAACTCCAGCAGCAGGCTCAACTACATGAGCCTCAACTCCAACCACCGGCTCATTAACAGGAGCCGCAACACGTGGTTCCCGACGAACCACTCTCGGTCTACCCCTCGACCTCGACATACGTGCTCACAAAAACAACTACAACAAAAACAAAGCACAAAAAAGGGTTAGCAAGGCAAGGGCTCCAAGTGGCTTAAGTATGTTCACTAACTTTAAAAATCCTTTTTCCGATGTAATAGTAGCAATGGGACTCTAAACAACATGCTTCAAAGAAAACAACAAGCATACTTGATAAACAAGCAAACATGCTTACATGGCAAGCAAACACCGTGCATTTCAACATAAAACACAACTTACCTCACTTACCTGCCCAAGGTCTCGGTAACCTTAGGCTCTGATACCAACAAGTGTAACCCCCTTGTCCCGGTCCGGATGCTTGACCGATCCGAGTGGGCTACACGGGGATAACCGAGGTGAAACCCGTTAAGGCTCCACTTCGGTTACCGACCCAAGGAAAAACTTTTTCATTTGTTATCTTATCTAGATGCGTTAATAAAACCTAAGTGTGAAACGACAACAGAAACAAGGCTCACGAGAAGCCTAACAGCAAACAAAGCCTAAGCCCAACCCTTGAAACCCTTTAAAGATGTCAAAAAGCCCATTTACAGGCCTGTGTTTTGAAACAGATTTAGCCCGTTTCGAAAAACGGACTCCAGTTTGAAAAGCTAGACACCCGTACCGAAATGCATCCACCCCGTTTCGGAACAAGGTCCCATTTTGCCTAGGCGTTCCGATACCCGTTTCGAAACAAGTAATTCCAGTAGCCAAAGTGTTTCGAAACTTGTTTCGAAACAGGGGCTCACAGTAGCCAAAACGTACCGAAATAGGTTTCGATACGGGGGCCCTGGAACTACACTCGTTTTGAAACAGCACAACCCGTTTCGAAACACCTGCTGTCTGTGAATTCCCAAAATCAATTTTAAACATCTCTAAATGATCCCAAACGTCTGTATTGACCCCAAAGAGCATACACAACATACAAACACACTCTAGAGGAATGCTCCCTATAGCAAACATACTCGATACACATAAGGATACAAGGTAGGGGCATCCATTTAAAAGATCATACATAGCATTCAAGGTTCATGCTTCACAAGAACATACACTTAGACATTAAGGTAGGCAATTCAAACATGGTTTACAAGCATTCAAGGCAACCAAAAGCCAAACAACAACATGACATTTAAAGGAGTCTAACATGCTCCTAAACAACCAACACCAACATACTTCAAAGGCTCAAACAACATATACATGTCCCATTGCTTGACCATTACATCATATAATATAAAATCCATACTTGAAAGATTCAAAAGCCCAACTAGCACACTTGGAGGCCCCTTCTTGCACTAGCAACCCACGAACTACGGATATGCATTGTCGAACAAAAGAGAGCGTAAGCATAAAGCTTAGTGGGGGTAAGCTCATTAAAAACAAACCTCGACAATGTAGGGTCCAAGCACGAGCACAACCAAGGTATAATGCATGATCTTACCTTTGATCCACTTGAGCCAAGATACACATGATGCATGAACAATTATCCAATAGTATGTCATTCTCAACAAGCTGAAATCCACACCATATGTAAACACATATAATAATCCATATAAGAAATCACATTTCATATCATATTGGCACCTAGCTATGACTCGAATACGCGGATAAACACGTTGGAACTCACGTCCAACACAACCATTACCTTGCGGTGGGATTACACTCATCACCGTTCACGCGGAGGGGATTCCACTTATCCTCACGCCCCGTCGATGGGATTACACTCATCATCGATTGATATATATAAGAAGGTTTTCCGGGCGAACCCGTACTCTATCTTGATGACTACCATCATCAAGACCACGCGCGCATTTGACTCACGTGTGCACACCAAACATCCTAATGATCGATCATTTGTACCCAAGCATACTAGTGCCAACATTAAACACAATCCACAACATCATTTCATATCACTTCCGTGCTTAGCACGTACTCACCATGATTAACATCATGCACAATCCACATGCATATAACAATGCATCAATCCAAGCCTCAACATACATGTATAACATCATATACATAGCCAACACAATCACAATTAAACACGAGGCATACACATTCAAAGATCAACCATAGTCTCTAACTATAGTTTGGGATTATGCTATCACTCTAATCCCAACTCTAGGTGGGTCTACCAAGCTCAACCTAGTCCACATGCTTGAACCAAATGCTCAAAACCATTTTAAAAACATTAAACCACTCACCTTCACTTCCAAGCTCAACAACCAAGCAACTAAGACCTTCAAGCTTCCGGATTCACTCCCGATGTCTCACCAACACAATTTCTTGCCTCTAATCATTCCAACACAATCAAAATAATCTCAAATCAGTCCACACAACAATGTAGCAAACCCGGAACACTATTCAAGCATCAAACACATGATTTCAAGCCAAGAACAACCCCCAAAACATCAAACTCGAGCAGCCCTTAAACCCAATCCAAAACTTATGATTTCAACCTCTTTAAAAGTCTTAAATGATTCCAAAACAACCCCTAACTATCATACTAACCTTAGCCCTCAATTTCCAACATAAAACAACCCCAAAAATTCCCTTAAAACCCTTCTAAAAACCCACCAAAACCCAAATTTAGGAATATTAACAAAACACTTTAAAAATCATATATGTTGGACCTCATGGTTCATAAACAACCCATATATCATTAACAAATCAAAATCTTTAGTTAAAAACAATAAAGGTAGCATTTTTAATCAAAACTCACAAAAAATCAAATTTCAAAAACATGGACAAAAATGAAAACTAATGGTACTTTCAAAGAGAGAAAGATGAGAGCAAGATGTGAATGTAATTACCTTTCGAAACCGAGCCAAAATGAAGGAGAAAGAAGATGTAATAGTGATTTAGAGGGGGAGCTCCTTCAATGTCGTTCAAAATGAAAAATGGGAGAAGGAAGAAGACAAGGCTCTCTTTTAATTAACAAGGGTTTTAAAATGAAATCCAACTATTTACGGATTTTCCATTAATGAGATGGCAAATCTCATTATTCACAAATCCCATGGAAAATGAAAAACAATTCAATTTAGTCCAACACAAAAAGGTTTGCTTTGAAATCACAAGGTTCAAATAATAATATATATTATTATTTTAATTATAAAATCGAGACTCAAATATTATTTAAATATTATTTTCACCCGACCCCTAAACCCGAGTGTTACATTCCTTCACTAAATAATTTTTTCCCACCGGGTTTTTATCTTAGTAAGGTTTTAACGAGGCACATTATTTTCATAGACATCAAGGGGGAGTGTTATGAATATTTATCTATGTGGCTGTCTATCATGATTAGAACTTTTATATAACGAGTTTGATTTACTTTATCATTATGAATATCATCTCATTTAATTAGAATTCAATGTAATATGTACTTCTTATGCCTATAAATAGATGATTTGATGAAGACATTGTACACAAGTCTATATTTGAGAATAATACAAATCTCCCTATTTCTCTCATCTCTTTGTTCTTCCATTCTTGTTCTTTGTTATTTTATTCACAACACTAACAACTTAATTGTTATATTGCATATTGTATTTATCTAGGTCATGAATGTCAAAGTTTGCGTAAATTTAAAATATTAAAATGTTTATTTTAGGAAAATCATTTGATATACAAATTTTGTACATAAACTTATTTATGTTAGAGTTTATGACTTTACTTTAAGGCTTAAGACTTAGGAGTTTATGGTTTATGAGTTTAATTTAAGATTGGATAAATTACTCCAGTGACCATCGAACTATAGGCGCGTACCTATTTTGACCACTAAGCTATCAAACTCGTCAATTAGACCACTAAACTTATTAAATTGACCTATTTTGACCACCGCCGTTAAAAAATTAACGGAAGGGTAACGAAGGGGTGAAGTGGCAGTTAACAAAAATTTGTAAAATTACACATTTAGTCCTTGTTATTTACTTATTAAATTAATTTGATCCTAATTTTATTTAATTAAAATAAAATTAATCTACCAATCAGATAATGACACGTGTCATCATCCAATTAGATTAATTTATTCAAATTTTAAATTATTTTATTTAATATTTATTAAAGAAGCATAAGGAATAATAATGTGAAGGTTCGAACCTAAGACCTTGGACTAGGGTAAATTTTAACAAGTTTACAACTAAGCCAAGCTACTGTTTGTGTCATAAATTGCACCATTTTATATACATTTCTTATAAAGCGGTAAATGTTAGGGAAAATTAAAGAAGCACGGAAAATGGTAATGAGGTGGTTTGAACCTTGAACTATGAGAGTAAATTCCAATGCCTTTACTACTAAGTCAAGTCGCTCTTAATAGCATAAATTGCACTATTTTATATACATATCGTTTAAAGAAGTAAATGTTAGGGAAAATAAATAAAAATGGTTGAAAGAGGGCTCGAACTTAGATCACTTGAGATGTGCATAATCACACAAACATTCGATTTAATTTAAGTCTAAAGTTTATTAAATATTCGATTTAAAAGAAAAAAATTGATTTAAAATATTCGAATATTTTTTCTTTTTTTAAATTAAATCGAATATTTTTTAAAATATTAAATATTCGATTTAAAAATATTTGATTTAAAAGAAAATAAATTTGATTTTAAAAAAGTATTCAAATATTTTAAACCCAATTTTTTAAATCAATTTTTTAAATTCAAATATTTAATATTAGTAAATATTCGATTTAATTTAAATATGAATAATATTAGAATATTTTAAACCGATTTTTTTCTTTTAAATCGAATATTTAACAATTTTTAGAGTTAAATTAAATTGAATGTTTGTGTGCTTATGCACATCCCAAGTGATCTAAGTTCGAGTCCCCTTTCAATCATTTTTATTTATTTCCCCCCTAACATTTACTACTTTAATATATATAATGGTGCAATTTATGTCAATAAGAGTGACTTGGCTTAATGGTGAAGGCATTGAAATTTACTTTCATAGTTTATGGTTCAAACCATCCTATTACCATTTTTTGTGCTTCTTTAATTTTTCCTGACATTTACTGCTTTATAAGAAATGCATATAAAAGGGTGTGATTTATGACACAAATAACAGCTTGGTTCAATGGTAAACTTGTTGAAATTTTCCTTGATCCAAGGTCTCGGGTTTGAACTTCCTTATTGCCATTCCTTATGATTCTTTAATTTCCCTTTAATTAGGTGGTGACACGTGTTACCACCTGATTGGAGGGGGAAATATATTAAATATTAAATAAAATAATTTAAAATTTGAATAAATTAATCCAATTGGGTGGTGACATGTGTCATCATCTGATTGGTTGATTAATTTTATTTTAATTAAATAAAATTAGGATCAAATTAATTTAATAAGTAAATAACAAGGACTAAATGTATATTTTTACAAAATTTTGTTAACTGCCATGTCACCTCTCCATTACCCTTCCGTTAATTTTTTAACGGTAGTGGTCAAAATAGGTCAATTTAATAAGTTTAGTGGTCTGATTGACAAGTTCGATAGTTTGGTGGTCAAAATAGGTATGCCCCTATAGTTCGGTGGTCACAGGGGTAGTTTATCCTTTAAGATTTGAGGTTTAAAATTTAAAGTTTTAATAGTAGATATTTATATTTTAGAATTTAAAAAGGTAGGATTTTATAATTTTTTTACACATCTATATATAAAATTTGGATGAGTTTGCTACGCTCGACGAGCACCAATGAGCACCACTAACGATGAGTACCGATGAACACCATTAATTTAATTTATAAAGATTAAAAATTTAAAGGACTCACCATATAATTATAAATTATTTAAAAAGCAAAAGGTAAATTAATTAAAATATATTATTTTATTTTTAATTTTTTTAAACATAATTAAATTAAAATATCTATCCTGAATTACAAATCCTTAATTTTTGTTCATTTGAAATTCAAGCCGGCCACATACTCGCCATTATTCCCAATCACCATTAATGGTTAATGAATTCAAATTACAAAAATTAGGTTTTACTCTAATTTAGTTAGGTTTTACCGTAAAGATTTGGAATTAAATCTTTGTTCATGGAAGGAAACGGCGGAAGTGCATGTGCGGCGGCAGGGCAAGAGCGGCTTAAATTTTAAATGAAAAAATAAATTAGGGTTTTGTAATTTAAAGCAGCTATTTTAATTTAATTATGTTTAAAATAAAATTAAAAAATAATGTATTTTAATTAATTAACTTTTTGATTTTAAATAATTTATAATTATACGGCGAGTCTTTTAAATTTTTAGTTTTTATAAATTGAATTAATGATGTTCATCGGTGTTCGTCGTTAGTAGTGTTCATCGGTGCTCGTCGAGCGTCGTAGAATTTTCCATAAAATTTACCTTTTGTTTTAAGTAAAATTACTTTGATACACAAGCTATATAAACACACAAATTTATCAATATAAGTATTTAAGAATTTAGCTTAGGATTGATAATTTAGTTTAGGTCATAGGTTGTAGAGGTTTAGGCCGTAGGATTTAGAATTTATAATTTAATATTAAAATTTAAAGTTCAAATAATAAGAATTTAGATTTTAAAGTTTAAAATTTAAAACTTGAATAATAAAAATTATGTTATTACTTTAGTATCAAACTATAACTTAATATACCTCCCCTACAATAAGAATTAAAGTTTGGGAGCAAATTTGGTACCACAAAGCAATCATTAGTGCATGCATTGCACGGCAAAAACACGAAATCATTTGATGTAACATCTTCACTGATTTATATAAACAAAGACTAATGTAATATTTTATGTTAGGAGAAGAACTTATAAAAATTTAAGGAGTGAAAATAAATTTTTAATAAAAAAATATATTTTTTAAAATAAAATTTAAATCATATATAAAATTTAAATTTTAGAGGGGGCGATTGCCCTCCAACTTCCCTCTCGGTCTATCCAATATATAAGTGATTAAACCACATGATATGTATATGCTAAGTCTTCACTTGAAACCTCTTTATTTTTGCCATTTTTCTTTTGGATAAATATTCTATACACTAGCGTTAGAAATTGAAAGTTTTCACAAGCGTCATAGTTTTAGAGTATAGAGAGTTAATTTAGGGTATAGGGTTTAGGGGTTATAATTTATGGATAATTGTTTTAATTTAAGGTTTAAGGTTATAATTTAGAGTTTATAGGTTAAAACCTAAATCCTTACCATATTACCCTAAAAACTAAAACCTAACCTATAAACCCTAAATTATAACCCTAAACCATAAATTGAAACAACTATCTCTAAATTCTACCCCTGCACCTAAACCCCTAAACTTTATACTATAAACTAACTCCCTATACCCTAAAATTAAGGCGTTTGTGGAAACTTTCAGTTTTCACCGCAAAATTTCCACCGCCAATGTATAGGATATTAATCATTTTCCTTTTCCAATAATTGTAAAACTTTTATATATACACACACTGGTTGATGATAAAAAAAGAACCAAACAATTAAAGAATTTCATAGCAAATTCTCTTATGAAACTGAAAGAATTTGGGAATCACTCTTTTTTTTCTTCTTTATATTCACCCACCTGAAAGCTTTGCATAGATCGATTTTAACCCTAGTGCCTAATTATAACCAAGTACAGTGTTAATCGGAATTACAACGAGGGTTGAATAAGTAAACTTATTTTAATTTTTTTAAAGATTATACATTTATTCGTATTAAACACGAGTAAAAAACAAAATATAAGTGGATGTACAAATATTTCTACAAGGTATCAAGTCTCAAGCAGAAAGAAAAATAATATACGCTGCAATATTAAGATAGATGTCATTCAAAGATTTAAGGATTATGTACAATTTATTAAAGTGAGGCTCTAAATTAAAAAAATATTATATATTTATTGACTTGGCTATATTGAGGGAATATTCCCTTTTTGGGAATTAATTAGAAAAGTACCACATTAATAGTTATTTAAAAAAATACACTCTTTCGGTCCATGTACGGTAAATTCGTGTTTAGCTAAAAGCGAGTTCTATGTAAAAAAATTTGGTAAATTAATTTTTTTTATTTCTTACCTACCCACTCAATACATAACTTACGTTTAGCCAAAAGCGAGTTTCAAACTCGCGCTTAGCCAAAAGCGAGTTTGCCTTAAGTGGACCGAAAAGAAATATTTTTCTAAATAACCATTAATGGGTACTTTTCCAATTGATTCCCCCCCAAAAATTCCCCCAACATAGCCTATTGTGTAAAACTAATATTTGATTTTGATATAACAAATAATTTAAGGACCAAATTACAAAGTAAATAAATTTTTAAGTACTCAAAAGACTCACATTTGACAAGTAAAATTTATACTTAAAATGTTTTGAAGTCAAAACTTAAACCCCATAAAATTTTCTAAGTGTTTTAAAGCTAAAATACTCAAAATTGCCAAGACGTTTCGAAACAGCCCCAAAGTGTTTTGATACGTTTTGCCACTAGAAACGTCCGTTTCAATGCAGACTAATCTGCTTCGAGGCAAGGGTTTCAAAATAGGCTTGCTCGTTTCGATACAACCTTCATCTGGGCTTTTGATTTTTAAGTGTTGTTTCGAAACGGCTCATACCCGTTTCGATACAAGGGTTAAGTATTTTCAAAATCGAGCATTAAATAAACTAGCCGCTACTTGTCAGAACTTAACTTTTGAAAAATTGGTTAAGTGTTTCGATACGCCCCTTTGCTGTTTCGAAACACCAATTTACAATTTCAAAATGTTTCGATACAGCCTATAGCTGTTTCGATACGACCCCCTTTTTACACTTAAATGCATTTTACAGTTTTAAATCGTTTCGATACGGGTCCCTTTTTTACACTGAACGACTCTTTCTTTTTTGGGTGTCCGTTTTGATACAAAGCCTCGTGTTCCGATAAGGGTAGTTGCAGAACAACATTTATAGAGGCAAGAGAGGGCTCCAACGTCTCTATTGATGATCTCAGCCACCAAAACGGCTAGAAATCAATGAGATGGTATAAAAACAAGTCTCCAAAGCTACACCAGCAACTATTGAACCTTCGAGCAACATCTAAGCAATTATTCCAAACCCTTGAGCTTATAGAGTCAAATTTGTGTACCCAACTTGTAAAATTTTCATTGTTTATTTGTCTTTCAAGTTTGGGGAGTGTTTGTTTGTAATTGGGCAATTAATTAGTCTATTGAGAGATACATTTTAGATTGCCTTTCCTTCTTTGTAATTGTGAGTGAATTTGATTAAGCTTTGGGTAGAAAGCTTAATCGGTTTGTAAGGTTGCCTCCTATTCCGAGAAGATGGAAAGAATCAATAGTGGATTTAGGTTGAAAATCTTTGGTGGGAGCTAAAGTAGTGGATGTAAAGCTTGTTAGAAGCTTGAACCACTCTAAATTCATGTCTCTCAATTTTTCATTTGCTCCTTTCTTCCCTTCAAATTTTTAATTGTCAATTCACCCCCTCTTAGCCATTTGCAATTGTGTGATCAACTCAACAATTGGTATCAGAGCTACACTCATTGGAAGGATTACAACCCTCTTGAGTCGATTCTTGGAGAGTTCGATCAACAACAACTTGTACCAATGACATCTACCACTGGCAACAACTACGAGTCACAATCCATCACTAAGCATCATTACTTCAACGAGGATAACTATCCTTATTGGAAGAATAAGATGAAGCTCTTCATCAAATCCAATGATTACCTCATATGGGATGTTGTGGAAAATGGCCCAACCATTCCCTTGAAGAGAACCAATGAAGGAAGACTCGTTCCAAAGTCCTAGTACGAAATGACCGATGAAGAACGAAAGAAGCTTCAAATCAATGACAAAGCTCTACACATGAACTTTTGTGCTCTTGGACCGGATATGTACTCGAAGATGTCTTCATGTACAAGTGCTAAGGAAGTGTAGGACAAACTAGAGACCACATATGAAGGAACCAACGACGTCAAGGAGACCAAGATTGGGATCCTTAACTATAACTACAAGAGTTTCAAGATGAAGCCCGAGGAAAGCATCATACAAATGTTTGATCATTTCTCGGTCATCGTCAACGGTCTCAAGGGCTTCGGTGAGACCATTCCTGAAGACAAGCTAGTCCGGAAGCTTCTCTATTCTCTCTCCGGTTTATGGAAAAGAAAAAGAACCACATATGAAGGAACCAACGACGTCAAGGAGACCAAGATTGGGATCCTTAATTATAGCTACAAGAGTTTCAAGATGAAGCCTGAGGAAAGCATCATACAAATGTTTGATCATTTCTCGGTCATCGTCAACGGTCTCAAGGGCTTCGGTGAGACCATTCCTAAAGACAAGCTAGTCCGAAAGCTTCTCTACTCTCTCTCTGGTTTATGGAAAGGAAAAAGAACCACAATCACCAAGGCCAAGAACTTGAATACCTTAAAGCTCGATGAGTTAGTGGGATCTCTTCTCACTCATGATATCATGAAGAAAGGAAGAGAAAAAGAAAAGAAGAGAGGATAAAGAAGAGTAGAGAAGAAGAAGATAGAGGAGAAGAAGTAAGGAATTGCTCTCAAAGCTTCACATGAAGAGAGTGATTCTAGCTTAGATGAGGAGGAAGAAGAATTGGATATGATAGTCAAGAAATTCGCTCGGTTCATGAAGTCCAATCGGGGAAGAAAGTTCCATAGAAGATGAGACTTCAAGACTAAGAACAAAGTGGAAGAGAAGGACCAACTCATATGCTATGAGTGCAAGAAATTGAGGCACATTCAATCTGATTGCCCCCAACTTAAAAGGAAGAGCTTCGAGAAGAAGAAGAAGCTCAAGGCAAATGTTGTTACTTGGAGTGATGAGGAGTCACCCGAAGAGGAGCAAGAAGTTGCTAACCTTTGTCTCATGGATTGTGAGGAGGATCCAAGGGTAACCTCTAACTTATCTACTTTAGATTTCACTTTTGATAAACTTCATGATGCATATGATGAGTTACAATAGGTGTATGATGATTTGGTTGATAAATACAAAAATTTAGTTTTGAAAAAACAAACAAATGATTTCGGTTTTAAGAGCTTAAAACGATTCACTTTCCAAGACCAACTTGGAACTTGAAAAAAAGGTTTTGCTTTTACAAAATTCCTCAAATAAATTTGAAAAGAAATCTATTGATTTAAATAACCTTCTTAAAAAATATCATGTTTATCACCATGAGGAGATGGATAAACTAAAAGATTTTTTAACACTATTGGGAAAAATAGTTTTGAAAAAAAGGATTCTTCAAAAACCCAATATGTAAAGAGAAATTTTAATAGCTACATACAAAAAAGCACCCATAGGCATCATAGAGGTAAAAGAGTTAGGAGTGTGTGGGTTCTTAAGGAACTTGTAATTTCTAACAATATTGATGATATTTCTTCTTGGATTCCTAAGGGAAGCAAGTATTTTGGAGCTAACTCTCATGGACCCAAAAATGAATTGGGTACCAAAAATCAAGAACTAATCTTTTTTTGTAGGGGGAGCATTGCTACAAGGTCAAAGCTTCAAGTCAAAGCACATGGTACTTTCATAGTGGACGCTCAAGACACATGACCGGTGACAAGAGTATATTCTTGGATCTAAACCCAAAAAATGGTGGAGTGGTGACTTTCGGTGACAACTCCAAAGGCCATATTGAAGGATTAAGCTCCATTGGTAATCACTCTTTCAATTTTAATTGAAAATGTTCTTTATGTCAACGGTTTAAAACATAATTTGTTGAGCATTAGTCAATTTTGTGATAAAGGTTTTAATGTTCTTTTTGATGTTAATGGTTGCAAGATAATGAACATTGAAACTAATAGGACTATGCTCATAGGTCATCACATAAGAAATATGTATATATGGTGCATTTAGATGACATAAACATTTTAAATGCATGTTTTGTAGCTAAAGATGAACATGATGCATGGTTATGGCATAGGAAACTAGAACATGCTAGCATGAGCGTCTTAGAGAAATTGGTTTCTCAAGATCTAGTTAGAGGTTTACCCAAGATAAAATTTGTGATGCATGTGCCAAGGGTATACATAAAAGAACCTCATTTAAACCTATTAATGATATTTCAACTAGTAGGGTATTACAATTGATCCATATGGATCTCTTTGGGCCAATTAGGACAATTAGTTTGGGTAGAAAATCATATGCTTTTGTGCTTGTTGATGATTTCTCTAGATACACTTGGGTTCTCTTTTTAAGTACTAAAGATGAGGCTTTAGAAAAATTCATCACATTTTCAAAAATCACACCAAATAACCTTGGTCAAAATATTTCCCATATTAGAAGTGACCATGGAATCGAATTTCAAAATCTAGGTTTTGATGATTTTTGTAATGAAAATGGTATAAACTATAATTTTTCCGCTCCTCGCACTCCTCAATAAAATGGGGTAGTTGAGAAGAAAAAATAAAACTTTAGAAGAAATGACTAGAACCATGCTTTGTGAAAACAATTTACCTAAGTATTTTTGGGCGGAAGCCACAAACACTTCTTGCTATATTATTAATAGAGTAATGATTAGGCCACTTTTAAAGAAAACCCCCTATGAGATTTTTAAAATCTAAAAAGCCTAACATTAGTTATTTTCATTCTTTTGGATGTAAGTGTTTTGTTTTAAATAATGGAAAAGATAATTTGGAAAATTTGATGCAAAATGTGATGAAGCTATTTTCTTAGGATATTTTTCAAACTCTAAAGTTTATCGAGTCTTTAACAAAAAAACCTTAGTTGTAGATGAGTCAATTCATGTGATTTTCAATGATAATCTCCTTCCGAGGAAAGATTCTTGTGATGATGATGATGTAGGAATCATTGAAGCTAATGATGGTGGACAATCATCAAAGGTGGATGAGGTTCCAACCAAAGAAGAAGAAGCACAAGATCCTCTCATAGAAGCCTTGAAGGACACGAATCTTGGCAAAAAGGATGTGAGCTACCCAAGGGAACTCAACTATGTCGAAGATTGTGAAATCTTGGGTGATCCATCAAAGGGGGTAACCACTAGATCCTCTCTTAAACTTATGAATAATATTGCATTCATCTCATGCATAGAGCCTAAAAATGTTAAAGAAACATTAAATGATGAATTTTGGATTTTGGCTATGCAAGAGGAATTGAATCAATTTGAGATGAATAATGTTTGGACATTAATTGATTGGCCTAGTAATAAGTCTACTATAGGAACTAAATGAGGCTTTTAGAAACAAACTAGATGAGAGTGGTAACATAGTGAGAAACAAGGCTAAGCTTGTTGCTCAAAGTTATACTCAAGAAGAGGGAATTGATTTTGATGAGACCTATGCACCCGCAGCTAGAATGGAAGCAATTAGGATGCTTCTTGCATTTGCATGCTTTAATGAATTCAAGCATTTTCAAATGGATGTTAAGAGTGCCTTTTTAAATGGTTTTATAAATGAAGAAGTGTATGTAGAACAAAAATCCGGTTTTGAAGATCCAAACTTTCAAAATCATGTTTTTAAACTAACAAAAGCTTTATATGGTTTGAAACAAGCTCCTAGAGCTTGGTATAAAAGACTTTCAAACTTTTTAATTGAAAAGGGGTTTGAAAAAGGAAAGGTGAACACTACACTTTTCATTAAAAGAAATGACAATGACATATTAGTAGTTCAAATTTACGTTGATGACATTATATTTGGTTCTACTAATGTGTTTTATTGCCAAGAATTTTCTAAGTTAATACAAGGTAAATTTGAGATGAGTATGATGTGTGAGCTCTCATTATTCTTAGGACTCCAAATCAAGAAAAGGAAGGATGACATCTTCATCAATCAAGCTAAATACATCAAGGATATGCTCAAGAAGTTTAGCTTTGAGAATGTGAAACCTCAAGCCACTCCTACGAGCTCATCAATTAAGCTTGACAAGGATGAAAGAGGTAAATGTGTTGATTCTAAGATTTATCATTTCATGATTGGATCTTTACTTTACCTTACCGCAAGTAGACCCGATATCATGTTTATTGTTTGCTTGTGTGATAGGTTTCAAGCTAGTCCTAGAGAATATCACCTTATAGCCATTAAGAGAATCTTTAGATACCTTAGAGATACACCTTGTTTAGGTCTTTGGTAACCTAGAGACTCTTCCTTTTACCTTCATGCCTTCTCCGATGTGGATTATGGGGGATGTAAAGTAGATAGAAAAAGTACATTCGGGACATGTCAATTCCTAAGTAGTATGCTCATATCTTAGTTCTCTAAGAAACAAAATAGTGTAGCCTTATCTAGCACCGAAGCGGAATACATATCGACCGGGAGTTGTTGTTCCCAAGTCCTTTGGATGAAGCAACAACTCTTAGATTATGGAGTTGATGTAGGTACCATACCCCTTAAGTGTGACAACATTAGTGCAATATGTCTTACTAAGAATCCCATCCAACATTCTAGAACCAAACACATAGAAATAAGACATCATTTTATTAGGGATCATGTCTTAAAGAAAGATGTAGTTCTAGAGTATGTTGACACCTTAAACCAATTAACGAATATATTTACCAAACCTCTAGGCAAAGATCGTTTTAGGATTCTTAGGAGAGAGTTAGGTCTAACTAGCCTACCTTGACCTTTTAGAGCCCTTAAGTGCAAAATTTTGCTTGAATTTTGAATGATGATCATGCTTATGTGATTTTGCTTCTTAATGCATCTATGCTTGTTGCTAGGGGAGTATGCAACTGTTTTAGTTCATTTAACATGCTCATATATCATTTACATGCATTTAGGCTCGATCTAAGTTGGCCTTTTTGGACTTAAAACTACCCAAATAGCATTTTCTGGCAAAGGTGTATCGAAACAGATACATCTGTTTTGATACAGGCTCGATCTAAGTCAATTACAGTAATGAATCGTATCGAAATGGGCTCTTCGCGTTTCGATACAGGTTTGCAGCATTGTTCCGAAATAGGGTCAACCTGTATCGAAACAAGTCTCGTATCGAAACGGCTCAAAAGGGTTTCGAGACCCCCGTTCCAATACGCCAAGTGGCGTATCGGTACACGTCCGCACATATTGTTTTAAATAGCCTTAAATGAGTATCAAACTTTAATTAAAACACCAACTCTCTTTTTCTCTTAAACCCTAACCAAAAACCCTTATATAAACTCCTTAAAACCCTTGATTTTTCACATCAAAACCTAAATTTTTTGTAGGGTTTTCAATCTATACATCAAGGCTAATGCTTTGCAAGTAATTTGGTGCATTAATCATTACTCGTTCATCCATTATCCTATATCAAGTTATAAACCCTTTTCTTTTCTTTTTTAATTTTTCGTTTTATTTTTTAAAAATATTTTTACTCAATTTTTGTATAGTATATATACTTATAGTATGAGTTTTGAAGTTTTTGCAAAATTTCTTTAAAACTCGAAATTTTTTGGTTCGAATATAAAAATTATATTATATATTTTTCTTTACTGTTTTTCGAAATTCTTTTTACCAAAAATTTATTTTATGTTTATATATGTTTTTAAACTATGTTGTATAGATTTTTATACACCTTGACTATTGGATTGCCTATTGGATTGAATTTGGTTGATTTACGCATACATGTTGTTTATGTCTTGATTTATTTCCAAATTTCGAATATGGGTTCTAGGAAGAGAGTACGAGTCGATGAGGCTGGTGGAAGTTCTAACATCGATGACGAATCTTCTCGTCCGAACCTCACTCTACTTTATCAAAAGAGTCTTCGAAAAAAAGACACTCATACCAACTTCAAGCTCTTTCAAGATTATGCAATCCGTCGTGAGCGTATTATCTTTATACCATTTTTAGATTCTGAACGTTTTCAATTTCGCTATCTCACTTTATTGAGGCGTTGGAATTTCATGCCCTTTTTAAGCTTACCCAGTACTTTGTACCGTAACATGGTTCTTCTCTTCTATGTCAATGCCCGATGTATCTCCAATGCCGATCATTCTCAAGTGATAGCCATCGAATCCTACCTCATGGGGAAGAAATTTCGGGTTGATCCACAAACCTTAGTCAATGTCTTTGGATTTAAAGATGAGGGGATTTTGGATGAGAACTCGTTGGGACATACTCTCGGTGGCTCCGTCACGGTCCTTGATGCTCATGATCGCATCCTTCATCTCATGGTCTCGTGGTGGTTTCGTCCTTCCGGAGGAAAAATCTCCCACATTCGGCAAGTCGACGATTTTTGGATTCGTTGCTTTCATGAGGAACGTCGACCGAATCTTTTCCAAATCATATTTTCCGAGATTGTGCTTCTTGTTCAAAACCGCAACTCGAATCTTGTCACTTCCTTCACTTATGACACCGCCTTGAGTTACTTGTTCTCAAAGTTAAGGATTGATTGCTCTCTTGACTTTTCGGAATCTCTCAAGGATCCCATCGATGAGCGCACACTTCTCCGTTGCAAAATTCATTTCATTGATGGAGAGTGGATTTGTGTCGAGCATCATCCTCAAGTTGTGGCCCCCGAACCTCAATCTCAAGTTGCTCCACCAAACAAAGAAGCTCTCATGACTTTCCTTACCGAGCAATTCAATGGTTTGCGAACCCACATGGACTCCGACTTTTCCACTCTTGACACTCGTCTCACTTCCGTGGAGGGACGTATCCGAAGTGTTGAGAATCAACTCACTTCGATTGAAACTCAACAAGCCTCAATGGACATGTCCTTTACCGGTTTCTATGGCGAGTGGAGACAATTTCGAAGGAGCACCGCCAATGATGGAGATGAAGATGACGATGAGCCTTAGATCTTTGCATTCCATTGCATATCATCTAGTTTAGGTTTTCCTTATTTATGCACCTTTCTATATTTTTGCTTAAGACATATGCTTTGATTTGTTGTTTTTAAGTATTAAGTTTGGATATTATGTTTGGATATTGTAGAATTATTTTGCTTTGGTTAATTATGCTTAATGAAATTATGTTTCTTTAATTATGCTTTGTTTGGATCTTGTGCTATATTACTTTATCTTATGATTATATTCCTTCATTGATTTTGATCTAACAAAAAGGGGAGAAGGGTTAAGTTAAATTTTTTAAAATCTTTTTCAAAACCTAACTTCAATTTAAAGGGAGTTTACTTAAAAATTTGCTTTGGCTTTGTTATATAAAAAGGAAGAGATTGTAAAACCAATATTTGATTTTGATATAACAAATAATCTAAGGACTAAATTGCAAAGTAAATAAATTTTTAAATACTCAAAAGACTCAAATTTGACAAGTAAAATTTATACTTAAAATGTTTTGAAGTCAAAACTTAAACCCATAAATTTTTCTAAGTGTTTCAAAGCTAAAATACTCAAAATTGCCCAAGCGTTTTGAAACAGTCCCAAAGTGTTTCGATACGTTTTGCCACTGGAAACGTCCGTTTCAATATGGACTAATATGTTTCGAGACAAGGGTTTCGAAACAGGCTTGCTCATTTTGATACAACCTTCATCTGACTTTTGATATTTTAGTGTTGTTTCGAAACGGCTCATACCCGTTTCGATATAGGAATTAAGTATTTTCAAAATCGAGCGTTAAATAAACTAGTCGTTACTTGTCAGAACCTAACTTTTGAAAAATTAGTTAAGTGTTTCGATACGCCCATTTGCTGTTTCGAAACACCAATTTACAGTTTCAAAACGTTTTAATACAACCTATAGCCGTTTCAGTACGATCCCCTTTTTACACATAAAAGCATTTTACAGTTTCAAACTGTTTCGATACGACCTATAGCCACTTCGATACGGGTCCCTTTTTACACACAACGACTGTTTCTTTTTTGGGTATCCGTTTCGATATAGGACCTCATGTTTCGATACAAGTAGTTGCAGAATAGCATTTATAGAGGGAAGAGAGAGTCGCAACGACTCTATTGATGATCTCAACCACTCAAACGGCTAGAAATAAATGAAATGGTATAAAAACAAGTATCCAAAGCTACAACAACAACTACTGAACCTTCAAGCAACATCCAAGCAATTATTCCAAACCATTGAGCTTATAGAATCAAATTTGTGTACCCAACTTGTAAAATTTTCATTGTTTATCTGTCTTTCAAGTTTAGGGAGTGTTTATTTGTAATTGGGTAATTAATTAGTCTATTGAGAGATACACTTTAAATTGTCTTTCCTTCTTTGTAATTGTGAGCGAATTTGATTAAGCTATGGGTAGAAAGCTTAATCGGTTTGTAAGGTTGTCTCCTAATCTGTGAAAAGGGTAAGAATCAATATTGGATTGGTTGAAAATTCTTGGTGGGAGTTAAGGTAGTGGATGTAGAGCTTGTTAGAAGCTTGAACCACTCTAAATTCCTTTGTCTCAATTTTTCATTTGCTCCTTTCCTCCCTTTAAATTTTTAATTGTCAATTCACCCCCTCTTGACCATTTGTAATTGCGTGATCAACTCAACATATTGACTTGTTGTGTATGTGATAAAAACTAAGTCTAACAAGACTCAAAATTTATGGAGTACAATATTATTTTCTTTTCTTCATATGCGTTATCAATGATCCAAAATTTATCTTTTTTTTTTTTTTGCTTTTACAAGTATTTAACTAATTCATTTTGGGTATTCCTTTTCTTGGAGATTATATGCGATCACCCTTATTAAACAATCACCACCGGTGTCCAACGGAGGTTTGATCAAGTGATAAGCAGTTTAATATCGCACAAATAGGTCTTCAGTTCGAGCCTTTGTGTATGCAAAAAATTCTCGCTAAGAGACTCACCTACTAAAATTAGGTGTGCAACGCCGGTTGATCCGAATTAATCAGGACAAAGCTCCGATTACCAGGAAGGCAACAAAAAAAAAACAATCACCACTGGTTAAGACCAGCACAGTTACGGGAAAGACCCCAATAATTGTATGTTGTACTTTGATTCTGCATTTGAGGTTTGCTTTATTCTTCTTTTTATGCCTTAAAGGGTACAATTCTATGCCAAATTTGGTGGCTAGAAAAAAACAACAGCAAAGAGTTTGAAGCCATTGGAATTGCTTGTCAATTGTTTCCAACTTCACGTGGCTTGGTCTTAAAGTCTTCAAAGAAAGTACAAATGCAAATTGTATAGTGGCAAAAGAACACTTGAGATTCCCAAAATATGGAAAAGATGATTCTTGAATGGAGGTTTTGCTGTTTATAGTACGATGTTAATAACCAAGGTTTCTCAAACATCAATCTTCAATGGAACAGATGAAGAGATCTCATCTAAATACAATATCGATAATTCGAGGTTTTTCAGTATGTAATAATAATACATTTGTTGTTCGAACTCTTCGGTTTTCTTAAAATTTCCTTGACTGATACACCCATGTCGAACACATTTTGATCATGGTATGGGAATATGAAGTACAAAAACTTTTCAAATACATGGATTTAAACAAAAGGAAAACATGTTCGCATATTGGACTCATTTTTATATCTGACACTCACATTTGAGTTTGAGTTGTCGATATAAGAAAAATCTAACAATTTAAAATTTAATCAATCTTTCAAACTTTAAACTATGATAGTAGAAGTAGAAAACAAAAATGAGCAGGAGTCGTTGGAAGTGACCAAATGTCACTTTCGAATGGTGATTTCAAAAATGTCACCTTTCACTAGGGTGTCAATCAATGGTTAGATTTCCCCCCACAAATACAATCCAATAAAGGCATCTACACCACTACATGTTCAATGGGTTATTTTAGTGTCAATGTCCATGTTGTTTTAAAGCTGCTTTGTTCGTATGAACGCATTCTGCCTAACTTTTGTTCCAAATTTTGGGGACCATCTTAGCTTTTAAAATGATCTATGAATTTGTCACACTGCATTTTCAGTTCTTAAAGAGAATAAAAAGTAACTTCCTTTTGTTTTTGAGTAATTTTTCGATACACATGTTCAAAAAAATTACACAAGCATGCATATTTACTCCATAAAAACTAAAAACTAGTCCCTAACCCTTAAAGCATAAATCGTGAACCATAAATCATAGACTAAATCCCTAACCCCTAAAACAGAAAGAATTGTGTACTCTAAAAATCAGACATGTGTATTATAAATTATTTTCCTCTGTTCTATTCAATTCAAATAATAGTTTTGTATAAAAAAAGACAATTAACACTTTACTTTTGTAGTAAAGGTACCATTAAGTGCAGAGTACAGTTTTTTGACAAGAACAGAAAGAGATCCAGAAACCGAACCTGGAAAACAGTACTCATTATGAATTGATCAACAACGCCTCGGAAGCTCATGAAGGTGTTAGGTGTATTCATATTCGGCAGAGTAGGTGAATGGACTTGTGAAGGAAATGAGCGTTGCATAAAAAATGAACGAATCTGGAACAATTAATGAACAAAATATTGCGAAAGTAAAAGTGGCTTTAACCTACAGTTGGATGAATGAATAGCCATGAGTTTGTATAACTGTTGGGTTGACTACCCTAACTATGGCTGAATATTTCCGAGATGTTACTGAACAAAATGCCAACTGATGTCACTACTCTACGGTTCAGTAGACACTAGTTAAGGATCATTTAACTACTAATTAAGAAAAAAAATTAATTTAATGCATTTCTTTTGCTGAATTCCAGAAAATAATAAATAAATAAATAATTCATTAATTGCATTTTTTTCTTAAATATCCCCTTAAAAAGAAACTGACTTAACAATTTTCATAATAAATATAAATATCACTTATATGAATACCGCTAATATGAACATTAGTCGAGAATATAATATATTACACATGCAATGTCACTTACAAGCAATTTGTCATCTCTTTGTCTTTGTCTTTGTCCTTGTCCTTGTGGCATCGATAAACATTGCTCGAGTCCAGTGCTCAACATCCTCAGTTTCTGATGGTGGAGGGGGGAATTTCGGATGCTCCACTATATCCCATTCATCGATAAGGCTCTCGTTCTTCACGTTATTAGACATCTCATTTGCAAAAAGAAAACTGGCAGCAGAACTCGGAAGGTTGTGATCAGAGAAGTTTTTCTGCACCGCCAATACAAAAAAAAAATCACAGCAGTTTATTCATATTGTCGAGCTTCCAATTTACAGACTAAAATCAGTTGCACCATTACGCTTGTTACAATTTCTCTAGAACTATAAGTAGAGATAACAGGAAGAAGTGTACAAATTCACGGATCGAAGCCAGAAAAAAGAAATCAAGAAATAATCCAAAGCAATGCAAAGGAGTTCCAACTTCCAATTGAATGGCAAAATCCGAGTACTAGAATATAATTTAGTCATTTTTTCCAGGAAATTCTACCCTCCCAACTATTACTTAACAGTTAGCAACACTGGACAGAAAAGTTGATATAATAGAAACTAACTGGAGCATGTTGGTCAAAATACTAGACAATGGGTTTCAAATATGTGTCATGTGAATCAGATAAGTCAACAAGTGAAAATCTCAAAAGTTTCAGTAGAACAAAGTCAAAGCCTCAAAGGCAATTCTGTACCGTAAAAGGCAGCATATGTGCACTCTCCAGTAATGTGCTTGATGACATAGGAGAATTCACATTCCATACAGATTTGTTAAGTTGTTGAGCTTGCTTACCCGACCTGAAAATAAAAAAGATAAGAACACTGAACAACTCCAAAAATACTACATGCATCCATGTGTATAAAAAAGCAGCAAATAGAAATTAGACAACAATTTTCTCATCCAAAATGTGCCGAAAGTTTTTTTATAGGAAAGATTGAGTTGGCAGGCTCCCTCAACAGTAAAGATACAGCCAACAAGATTGTTTCCAGAGTCTTGTCCTTCACACCTGATTGTCAAAAAGACAATTTCTTCTTTGACAAGACAAACAAATAACAGAACTAAAAAAACAAATGAATTGAAGTTCTAACAAACTAGAAAGAGAAAAAAATTATATCAGTCCAAGAGACATTTTTCAGACCATTTATTATCATTATGTCGGTGATCTAACAAACTAGAACAGAGAATAGGGTGCATTTTAAGATAAAAAGGCTACCGATCAACTGGAATAGCTAATGGATAAGACTGACAGTAATTTCATTTTAGTATGTGGGGTGACATTCAAACTAATTCCAAATTATGTAGGACTGTCTTCTCCTGTCTAACTCTAGCCGTAAATTTCTCAATATTTACTTAGGAAAGAAAACTAATTTTGCACTTAAACTACCATCTGAAAAGAACTACAACTGCATCTCCTTAAGTCTATTTAAATAACAACAAACCAGTTGTTTCATACTTCAAAAATTTCCAAACTGTACCTTGAACAAGCCATTTTCAAGGAAAAAACAGATCGAACTTCCTTGGTTGAAGATAGTGTGGCCAATAATTTAGAAAATGCTTCGAAGGTAGATGCCTCGGTAGGAACATCTAAACAGAGCGAGTTATAGCAGTAACTCGTTATGCATGCCACACTTTTCTTCAGAAGAGAGATCCCTTTCTGCAAGTCCTTGTGTGTTTCTACGGTGTGTGGAGAGGCAGAAGAATAATTGAAGCTATTTCTTGAATCCAGATGAGGCCTTCTCTCGGATTCCATTGAAGCAACGCCAAAATTACTACAGTTTTTATCTGTCCATGAGTTATCGCCAGTAGCGGAGCAATAATTTTGGCGTGGTATAAAAAGCGGGTACTCATTGCTGCAAAATACAAACAATATTCAGCCCCACAAGAGAAAACCTCGGTAACTCATGTAAAATAACATGTCTAGGGTGGTATACCTTCGAGAAGAAGGGCGTGCATCCCAATAAGAATCACGTTGCCATATCCGGGAGCAAGATCCCTGAGGTGAAATCAGTTATTAAATTAACTCAAAAACTAAAAAAAATAAAAGTCAAAATCAGATATTTCAAGTTTTTTTTGGACAGCATGCAGATGCAATCAGTTATTAGTTCTTACCGCAAAACCTGAGTTATGAAGAGCAGGAACAGCCAAATTATGAACAACAAGATTTAGAAGTTGCACCATGTATCTGATTTAAAGTCATATGGATTACCGAAGAGTCAGAAATTGGAGAATTCATACTAATAGAAGACATACATAAAGAAGAACATTTAAATCTGAGGGAAGGGAAATCCAAAAGTACATGTTACACCATGAGGAGAAAATAGCTGTACCAGGGGTAGAGTTGCTGTATAGACTTAAAAAAATAAGCAAAACAATACCCTAACGAGGCTGCAAGCTCCTCTGATGGAACAGAGTGCGGATCAAGCCCTCTTGGCAAGCGTGCATTACAAATCTGGTCATACTGACCACTAGATCCATCTCCTCCCTCCCCATCCAAATGTACCTGCGAAAATAGGGCATGATTTAACCTAGGAGAGTTAGGCCTAAAATAGAAAAGAGAGGTAAGAGGAAATGAGGCCTATAAGTTTTTGGCTGAATATCATCATTCTAACCAGATTAGCTATGTCATTAAGTCTTGTAAAAGCAAAATATCAACCTACATTTTTGGTTAAATCTCAATAACTTACATATCATCAAGCAAAAGGTTAATAGCTAAAATAAGCAAATCCATTGGCAGAGAAGCACTTACACGACGTTGGGGAAACAATTTGCATATCTGTTTTATGACAACAGATTGCTTATGAAGACGTTCTGAGGTAATTGCCATCTGCAACTCAGAAACTGTCACAAGTCACAACTTTTGGATAAAATAAAACTATTCCGCAAGAACCTAACATAAACATAAATCTAAAACCCCATAGATAACACAAACATCAAAAACCAGTAGTTCTCACATGCCCCAAGCTCTGTGTGCAAATAAGGTTGGGATAGAACTTTTCGAGTTTTTCCACACGATTGTTTTCCAACTGCAAAGAGAGAAGATAAAAATACTTATAGTTATCATTCAGAAAGCTCTCAATTCTCATGAAGAAACCAAAACAGGAACAAACAAAGTTAGTACCGTGCCACGAGCTGACTGAAGCACTCCATATTTGACCTTTAAGTCATGAGACACTCTCTCAATCTTTATCTTCCCTGTATATAAAACATTGTTTATCAGATGGCTAACAAATGTAAACACGAAATTGTTAAAAAAAAAAACTAGTAATACCAACTAAGGAGCAAGCATCATACAAAACCTTGAGCCAATTGTTCTTTGCTTCGACGAAGCTTCTCTTTCAAGTTAGTTAGCTTCTCGCTTTGACTAACTTTCCAGTTCAGTTGATCATCAGCTTTCCCCTAATGAGAACACAAACCAAAATTAAACAAACCTAAGAGGAAAAAAAACATTAATAAACAGATAAAATTTCCAACAAAGTGTAAGAAATCAAACCTTTGCAGCAATCAGTTGGTTTAACTTCGAATATAAAGATTCACGATGGCTTTTCAATGATTTTAACAAAGAATTATACTCATTTAATCTGCAAAGCACAGTTCATCAAAGCAACAAAAAATCAGTCAACAGCTTAAGATTTTAAATTCTACATTAGATTCTAGTTTTCTAGTTTAAAATGTACCTGTAATTGACGCAAACGGCACAAATAGAAGCACGATTTGAATTGTCGCAAATACCGCAGTTACCGGCTTTCTTCGACATCTGATTACAAAATCTTCGTCTTCTACGTCAAAAGAATTGAAAATCGAAATCCATAAAAAGATATTACTGTGAACTAAAAAAGGAAGGATTCCCCCTCAGCGCCGCCCACTTTTCGTTGTTTTGAAAGGGAAAAGAGCAAGCATAGGTTGAGCTGAGATGGAATCGACGGCGTATGATGAATCGTTGACAACCGGAGATGGATCACGATGGAGATGAATGAAGGTTGCAACAGAAACGACGCCGTTTGACTTTCCCTTCTATTTGTGGTTTGTGTACTGCTACGTTACTCCGAGTTCTAAGTAAAAACTTTTTAGGTCCAGTGTAATTAGTAATTACATAAATTTTAGGGTAAATTTTACCAATGACCACCAAACTATAGGGTTTGTGTCGATTTGACCATTAAATTTTTAATTGTGTCAAATATACCACTTAACTATTTAAATGGTTCCAATTAAGCCACCCACCGTTAAAAAAAATAAAAAATTGACGGAACTGTTAAAAAATTGATATAATTACACATTTGGTCCTCTATATTTATACAATATATCAATTTAGTCATAATTTTGATCTAATGAAATAAATTAATTATTCAATAAGATGATGACACGTGTCATCACCTGATTGGAGGTGGAAAAATGAGAACATAAAGATTGCATCCAAGGGGAATCAAACCTAGGACCTTAGAATGCAAAGGGCAAGTGCTTGCCACTAAGCCAAGTACTTTTTCATGCTTTAAGATACAATCTTTGATATGTATATATATATTTAAATAGTATTAGTGCCCAGAAAAATTGAAAAAGAGAAAATAATAGTTACCTGAAAAGGTTTACCCGTTGTCAGGAAAAAAAGGTTTTGTTTTATCCTTATCCAAACCACTCTAAGAGTTGGTGTGGGTGATTTACACATTTGCGATGATCGTGTCAACTGAATGCTTATTCTGCTGTCGTCTTTCATTTTTACAGGATAAAGTGAAGTGTGTTTTTATTTCCAGTAATTGAACAAATTAGTTGTCTGCCGCAGTTTTTATTATATATATTGTTCGCAAGGTATTTCCTTAATGGGGGAGCTTGTTCTAGGAAAAGGGACCAGTTGGACTATGAAGATGGTTTACATAGAGGGGTTTCTGAAAGATATTGTAAAAGTGGAAGTTCAAAGTGGTTGGCGACAACTTTTTCTAGACCAGTTGTAGAAATCCAAAGGGGAAAAGGAAAATGCCCATCACTTATGGAATTATGCACTTATAAAATACGGGAGGTATAGCTAGCTTAGACCTTGCTTGTGTAAATCCTTACTTCCTGCGTCTGAACTGATCTTCTAAGCTTGGTTCATGAGCAGGATATAGACAATTATGATTCATTCTCAATGCTTCCAAGAGATCTAAGTCAGCAGATCTTTAATGAATTAGTGAATTCCCAATGTCTGACTGATGTTTCTCTTGAAACTTTTCGAGATTGTGCTCTTCAGGTAACTAGTGAAAACAATTAGCAAGTCAAATATCAAAATCTGTAAATGAATCATAAACTTTTTTTAGGCATTAATACTATTTAAATATATATCAAAGATTGTATCTTAAAGCATGAAAAAGTGCTTGGTTTAGTGGTAAGCACTTGCCCCTTGCATTGCAAGGTCTTAGGTTCAATCCCCCTTGAAAGCAATCTTTATGTTCTTATTTTTCCACTTCCAAAAAGGTGGTGACATGTGTCACCATCTTATTGAATAATTAATTTATTTTATTAGATTAAAATTATGATTAAATTGATATATTGTATAAATATAGAGGACCAAATGTGTAATTATACCAATTTTTTTAACAGTTCCGTCAACTTTTTCGTTTTTTAACGACGGGTGGCTTAATTGAAACCATTTAAATAGTTAAGTGGTATATTTGACACAATTAAAAATATAGTGGTCAAATCGACACCAACCCTATAATTTGGTGGTCATTGGTATAGTTTACCCTAAATTTTAAACGGAGGAATTACCACAATATTTTGGTTCCATCCCCCCAAATAAGGTTCTGAAGTTTTTTTCAGAAATATTTGTTTACTGTTAGAATTAGAAGACCCATAGATATATATTTTTTTAATTTTTGAACAATACTTTACTAAATAATATTAAAAATAAGGGCACTATTCAAATTTGAATAGCCCTATGTCCAACTTTAAATAAGGACGAGGGCCTCTAAATTCTGCCACGTGGCAGCACGTTATAGGGACAACCTTTGTTGAAAGTCGGACTACCCTCTATTCAACTTCAAACAGTATCGAAAAAGGGCAGTGCTGGCTGTAACCCCCTCGTCCCGGTCTAGACGCTTGACCGATCCGAGTGGGCTACACGGGGATAATCGAGGCGAAACTCGTTAAGGCTCCACTTCGGTTACCGACCCAAGAAAAACTTTTTCATTTATATTAACTTTTCTAGATGAGATATTAAATCCTATATGAGAAAAGCAACATCGGAAGGAAACAATGAGGTAACAACCAACCGCCCAATTAAAACAGCCCATTTTAATCTTAAACAGCAGGCCGTATCGGAACGCCCATAGGGTGTTTCGATATGCCTTGACTAGGTCAACTGGCCAAAGTCAACCCGAAGAGACCGTTTCGAAACAGGGGTGTCCCGTATCGAAACACCCTCAATGGTCAACTTCTCGTGGTCAACAATACGAAGGCCGTTACGAAACACTAAAGCCCGTTTTGATACTTCAATTTATCGTCAAAATCTCATATTTCCAGTAGCAAAATCATACCGAAACGATCCCCTAGCGTACCGAAACGCTTGGCAAAAAACAAAGGGGTCGTACCGAAACGGGACCAACCGTTTCAAAACGTCCTCTGTCTGCAGATTGGTTTTAGCTAGTTTATGGCACAAGGTTGTCCCAAAACACAACTAAAACCTCATACAACACACAAGCATTAACTCTAGATACAAGACATCCTATACGAACATGCTTAACGCACATCGAACATATAAAAACCATACATTAAGAGATCAAAACAACCACATGAGATTCATACATAGCATTTAAGATTCATGCTTCACAAGAACATACACTTAGGCATTCAAGGTAGGCAACTTAAACATGATTTACAAACAAGACAAGGCATCCAAAAGCCAAACCAACATTAACATAATAAGGAGTCTAGACATGCTCCTAAAACCAAGCATCCACATACATCCAAAAGCTCAAACAACAATACATATCCCATTGCTTGACTATTACACCATATAACTTAAAAGCCCATACTTGAAAGCTAAAATAGCACCACAAGCACACTTGGAGGGCCTCTCCTTGCACAAGAAACCCACAAACTACGGATATGCATTGTCGAACAAAAGAGAGCGTAAACATAAAGCTTAGTGAGGGTAAGCTCATTAAAACAACCTCGACAATGCAGGGTCCAAGCACAAGCACAACCAAGGTAGAATGCGTGATCTTACCTTCGATCCACAAGAGCCAAAATATGATATGATGCATGAACATAAACTCCACATTATGCCATGCTCAACATGTCCAAACCACAACATATGCAACACATATATTAATCCATATTGGCACCTAGCTATGACTCGAATACGCGGATAACCGTTGGAACTCACATCCAACACAACCATTACCTTACGGTGGGATTACACTCATCACTGTTCACACGGAGGAGATTCCGCTCATCCTCACACCCCGTCGATGGGATTACACTCATCACCGACTAACATATACAAGAAGATTTTCCGGGCGAACACGTACTCCATCTTGATGACTACCATCACCAAGACCACGCACGCATTTGACTTACATGTGCACACTAAACATCCTAATGATCGATCATTGTACCCAAGCATACTAGTGCCAATACTAAACACAATTTGCAACTTTCACAACACCATTTCATTTCAACTTCCGTGCTTAGCACGTACTCACCATGATTACCATCACGCACAAACCACATGCATATCACAATGCATCAAAACCATGCCTCAACATACATGTATAACACAATATACATATCCACATTAACCATAAATAAACATGAGGCATAATCAATAATTTGAGTTCAACCAAAGTCTCTAACTAAAGCTTGGGATTAGGCTACCACTCTAATCCCAACTATATGGGGTCCACCAAGCCCAACCTAGTCCACATGCTTGAACCAACACTTGAAAACCATTTAAAAATATTTAACCACTCACCGACTATTCCAAGCTCAACACACTAGCCGATCAAGCTTCCAATGATTCCAGATTTGTTCTCGAGGCTTCACCAACACAAATTCTTGCTTCTAATCAACTCAACACAATCAAAACAACCTCAAATCAGTTCACAAATCAATGTAGCAAACCCAAAACACTAATCAAGCATAAAAAACAATAATTCAAGCTAAGAACAACTCCCAAAACCTCAATCCCGAGCAGCCCTTTAGCACAGTCCAAAACTCTTGGTTTCAACCTTTTTTAACACACTTAAATGCTCCCAAAACAACCCCTAACTATCATACTAACATCAGCCTTCAATTTCCATCACATAGCAACCCCAAAACCAACCTTCAAACCCTCCTAAAACCCCACTCAAACCCAAATCCGAGAATTCTCATAAAACCCTTTAAAATTCATATATGTTGGACCTAATAGTTTACAAACAACTTATCTAACAACTATAAATCAAAAGCTTAGTTAAAAGTCTATAAAGCTTCAACCTTTGACAAAATCTTTGAAAAACTAAAATACAAAATACTTGGTTTTATTGAAAACTAATGGTACCAAAATGAAGAGGAAGGTAAGGCCAAGTAAAAAACGTAATTACCTTTCGAAAATCACCAACAAGGAGCAAGGGAGGTGATGGAATAGTGATTTGGAGAAGAAGAGCGCTTATGTCGTTAGTTTTGAAATGGGAGTGAGAAAGAAGATGAGCACATGGTCTTCATCTTTTTTTTTTTTTTAATTTACCAAAGAAATCATATTTACCATTATGCCATTAATGAAATGGCTAAAACCCTCATCTCCTAAAATCCATGGAATTGGACTTAGAAGATAGGCCCAACATATATTTTAATTATTTTGCAAACACGAAGCCCATCAAAATATTTTATTATTTTAATTATAAAACAAGAACCCGAAATACTATTTTAACATTATTTGCACCCGACCCCCAAACCCGGGTGTTACACTGGCGCAGACAGTGAATCAGTGGTAGAGTTGCAGGGTGGCATGCATGCATGCATCGAGTGCAGGGCTGGCAGTCACCTTAGGTGAATTATTTTTTAATTGAAATATTGATTGGATGGTTGGTAGGTGGGTTGGGTGGTTGAGAATAAATAGGGGTTGAAGAAAATATACTTGTGATGAAAATTTTGAGAGGATAAAGTGAAGAAGAAGAAGAAGAAGATTTTGAAGAATTGTAAGTTATTACAAATTTTTTATTTTTTTCGTTAAATTTTTTGATTTTATATCCTTTATATCTGCTCAAATTTTGAAGTTGAATTTTTGATATTTCAATTTTTTGTGTTAAATAGGTGGTTGAAGAGAAAGAAAATTTGTGAAGAGATTGAATAAAGAAATGAAGATTTGAAGAAATATAGTAAGTATGACAAACTTTTAAGTTGATGTTTGGATTTTTTTTAATTTTTGAAGAGATTAGGTTCTTGATTTTATTTTAATTTTTAAGTTGATGTTTGAAATTTTTTATGTTTGAATATTTGTATTGTTTAATTAATAGTTTATTAGATTTTATTTATAATGCTTTTTGGAAGAAGAAAAAACGAGTATATTAGGACTTGAATGAAAAAATTAGTAAATTAATGACTACTCTGTAAAAATCTTAAAATAGCAGTAGAAAACGTTTTTTTAATCTTAAAATGTTTGAATTAGTCTTTTATTTTATGAGTTTTTAAATTTTTTTGTAGTTAGTAGTAGTGGAATTGAAATGTAAACTAATAAGTTGATTTAGTTATGTAATTTAAACATATTAGAGTTAAAATATAAATTTTGTACAATTTTAGCAAATTAGAAACTAAACTAAAATATTATTATAAATTTTGTTTGTTTAGTTTACTATGTTTTTTATTTTTTAATGCAGTCCTAATGTATTCTTACTTGTCTTGTAGGATGGCTGGGCAAGCTCCACTTTTGCGATTACAGGATCGACACAATTCTAGTCTCACAGTTGATGAGATGGTGCAAATTTTTTAATAATTTATTTATTAGAAATTCAATTATTTTTGTTTGTTAATAATATTTATTTATTTATTTATTAATATATAATTACAGGATGCGGAGGATACATTTAAGCACCATCTGATCATGACAAAAAATCCTTCGGATGAGCGAATCACCGAATGGTTGCAAGTTTCTGAATTTTATTATGCGACCTTCATTCGGGGGTACAAGTTGGTGCCCGGGTTGATTGCCGCTCTGATTGAGCGTTGGAGGTCGGAAACCCATACGTTACATATGTCGTATGGGGAATGCACGATCACACTTGAAGATGTGGTCATGCTTATCGGGGTTCCAGTAAACGGGGCACCATTGAGCGAGAAACCGTTGATCGACCAGACGAAACCTACACCTGAAGCAATTTGCTCATTTTACCGAGGAACCTGCACCTGAAGATGTGGTCATGCTTATCGTGTGAAAATGAGTTGGTTGCAAAGTGAATTTAAACTTGGTGAATATAATTCGGTTGATGTGATTTATAATGACAGTCGAGCTTATATTCTGCAACTCGTTGGAGGTATATTGATGCAGGATAAATTTGGCAATCTTGTTCATACACGGTATCTACGCTTTTTGAGGTATCCGTAGGAAGCTGCTAAATATAGTTGGGGATCAGCCATATTAGCGTTCTTGTATTGTGAGTTGTGCAAGGGCACTAAAATAAAAAATGGTCATAAGGTTCGAGGTATTTGTGGATGTTTGTTGTTGCTGTAAGCGTGGGCTTGGCAGCGCCTCACCTTTTCGACACCGATTACTTGAACAATGATACAATTCCTTCTTGTCACCAAGTAATTATGGTGATTTTGAGTTCAATTTATGTAACCCCCTCGTCCCGGTCTGGCCCGATGACCGGTCCGAGTAGGCTACATGGGAAAAACCGAAGCGAAACTCGTTAAGGTTCCCCCCTCGGTTAGCAACCCTAGAAAATTTCTTTTATTTTAATCTTGTCTAAAGGCATATTAATTCCTAAGTGATCACGTCAGCGGAAACATCAAGAAAGAAGCACATTCGAACCTCAAACCACACTTCAAACAGTCCATTTTACACTTACAGGGCAGGCCGTATCGATACACCAATCAAGGGTATCGATACGCCTTGACTAGGTCAACCCAAACAGTCAACTCAGGGAAGACCGTATCGATACAACCCTTGAGCGTATCGATACGCCCTTCTCGGTCAACATCTCGTGGTCAACGAGATAAAACCGTACCGATACGCTTTAACACCGTACCGATACGCCAAAAACTCACCAAATTCTCAGAATTCTATTGAGCAAATAGCGTATCGATACACCCCCGTGTATCAGTACGCCAAGCCAAAACTGAGTCCTGTAGGCAAGACCGTATCGATATGGCCCTTAGGCGTATCGATACGCCCTGCACTGCAAGTCTCCAAATTCAGCAAAAACCATACAAGACTCAACTCTAAATGCATTTTGGGACTTCCCTAAGCTCATTCAAGCATTCATGCAACATACTACAACCAAGAATTAGCATATAGAGCAATCTAGATGATTGACAAGGCATCCATACATGGCATTCACACAAAGGGTAACTATTGCATAAATGGGCATGCTTAAGAACTCAAAAAGGCCAAATGGCACAAGTAATCACATGAAGGTTTACATGCCAACCAAAAGCAACTTAAAACATCCAAAGGCATAACCATCCCACACAAGCATTCAACAAGACAAAGCATGCTTTACAAATCCAAGCCAAAACATAAACACCAATAACATCTATGAGTCATACAACGCTCATACAAAAACACATAGTAGCCCCATTGCTAAACCACTACTTTAATTACTAAGTCATACTTGAGCAACTACAAGCTTGGAATGCCTCTTCGCCTTGCTCCTTGCTAACACCACGCTAATGATCTGCATTGTTGAAAATGTGAGCGTAAGCTAGAAGCTTAGTGAGGAGGCTCTAAAATTTAAAAACAACAACAATGCAGGGTTCAAGCATGCAATCCTTAACATCACACACAACATACATAGGTATCATCATAACAACCTAGCTAGTATTTCAAGAGTCATAAATATGGCATCTTACATCATATTAAGCTCAACGATATAAATCAATTATCTCAACATCATAATCATAAGAACAAGCACATTGGCCACTATTAGTTTACTCGGATGTGCGGATTTACTCTCAACAACAACATTACCTCGGTGGGATTACACTCATCACCGGACCTTGCATGGGTGGGATTCCACTCATCACCACATGCCCTACGGATGGGATTCCACTCATCATCACATATAGTATAAATAATTTCTCGTGGAATATTACATCACCGTACTCCTCCTTGATGACTCAACACCATCAAGGCCACGCGCGAATTTGACTCAAATGTGTGCACGCTAATCCTAATGATCAATCATTTACACCCGATAAGTTAATTAGTGCCAATTACCTTTAAGCCACTTCACACATTCATCAATTATAGCACATATTCATCACCACACATATCAATGTATACACATACCAATCAATTCATATCTCACAAGATCGATATAGGCAATGGCATCTAAAGCATCATTAAAAATCAAGAAGTTAAATTACCAATTTAACTTCTACCTCGGAATGCCCTACCAAGCTCATTCCAACACTTCCACCACACACACTTGAACCAACTTTAAAACAATTTAAAGTTTTACTCACCACCGTTCCTTAGCAACCCAAGCAAGCAAGTCAAGCCTCTTCAATTCCCGTATTTGGTCCTGATCCTTCTCCGATGTTTCCTCTTGCTTCTAACCAATCAAAACACAAATATTACTCACCAATTCAATGCTAACTCAGTCACAAACCCAACTCACAAACACATGTCAAAGCTTCACAAATTCAAACCCAAACTAAACACCAAAACTTCCATTTTCGTGCTCCCCAAATACCCAGCTGAAAACTATACTTTCCAACACCCAAATGAAATCTAAAACCTTCCAAAACACTTCCTTAATAACCCTATACCATCAGCCCTTCAACCCAACACTAAAACACACCAAAAACTAAAGTTTAGACACTTTGAAAATTGCCTCAAAGACCCACTTCGAGATTTTCCCCCAAATCCATCCATTTTAAGATATCTAGTGTATTTAAATGAGATTAATCCAAAACCCAACTCAACAAATCAAAAACAAATGAAAAACCCATTAAAAATCCAAACTTTCCTTAAACTTGAAAAATGCAAATATGGATAGTTTTGAAATCTAAGACCATGTAAATGATGGGGATGATGGGGAGAGTTGAGAAATGGGATTACCTTTGAAAAGACCCTTGATTTGGTAGAAAGATTGAATGGAAAAGTGTTTTAGAGGTTTAGGGAGGGTTTGGAGGTTTTAAACGTTAGAATGGGAAAAAGGGAGGAAGACAACTTTATTTTTTTGTTCTTTTTTATTCAAAAAGATGGTCTTCCACTTTTCACTTTAATTACAAAAACGCCACTCTTTTAATTTTTAATCTCTTTTAAATTAAAACCAAGGCCAAGTTAAATAAAATCAATTTTGATGTCTCGAACCAACACACACGCCTAACTCCTAATCCCAAAACACGGGTGTTACAATTTATAAATTAAATTTATTTATTTTTAAAATATTATTGTGATTTGTATGCATATGGTGTGAGAAAAAAGTGCACACGGGATTGGCGAACAACAACTTGGGAGTATTTAGAGCTCATATTGATTTGTATTGCCAGGAGCAGGTATTTGGTTAAATGTATTGTTTACAATTTAGTTAAATATTTACAGTTTATTATTTAAATTATAGTTAGATGTCTTATTATAATAATCATTATTTTGTAGTTTATTTGGATGTCGTATAATGATGATCGTATTTTGTACCAGATGATCCGATGCGACATTCTAATAAGTGGTGTAGTGTTACACCATTGATCCATTTTGCGATTGTCGAGTTCCACTTTGTCGACATGGTGCTGAGGCAATTTTGCTTCCACTAGCCCATTCCATATGTTCACACTGATCATGATTATTTGCACGATTATGATGGATGCGGCAGGGTAAAAGTAAATTGGGAAGCCACACACGCCAAGTACATTAATATGTGGAACAACAGAGCTTCAATGTTACCGTTTCGTGCTCCAATCCAAGAGGGTGATTTTGATTTTTTAAAAGGGGAAAAATTCACGTTTTTGAAAAACCCTAAAAAATCATCTTTTTGGAGTCGCCTCTGGCCACTGAGGTAGGTCGGACACCGTAAAAACAAAACCAAAGATTCATTTGAAAGGGTTCGGAAGTTGGTTATGTGTGGGGAAGGGTTAGCACCCCCATCACGCCCGGAAATCGGTACTAAAATAATTGTTGCTTTTAATTGATGGAAATTATCTGAAATTTAAAATGAATTTAATTAGGGGTTCTTAATTGAAAATTAGACTATAATCATACGAGCTTTTTCAAATCGGTGGTTTCAAATTAATTCATCATTTAATTAAAAGGAATGACGGTAGACCGGACCAAAGACTAAACCGACATCATATAAGTCTGATTGTCGTGTTAGTTTAGGGTTCGAATCCCATACGTCACCTTTATGCATGATGCAAGCAGATAAAATATGGTGTTATTGTCTTGTTCGTTTTAATTATTTACGAATTTACCTTTAGACAATGCGAATTAATCTGAATATTCGAGGTATATCCAATAAGTTAGGATATTTCGACCCAAATACACGAATTAATAAGTACCTCCTTTTATAATTAAAATTAATTATTATATAAATTAAAGTGTCAAAAGTCACATGAATAATCATGTAAAATGCATGCCACAAAAACATACTCGAGCAACATAAAAACTAAGCTATGGACATATTAAAAAAACCACATATTAAAGAAGGATAATAAAAACATATGATCATATATTATAACATAAAATGCACATGCTACATATTATAATCCATATATTATGTGCATAAATTTTATATATATATTATATCAACCAAGCATAAATCCAATAAACATAAATAAGGCAAATAAATAAAACAGGGTCTAAAATTAATGAAATGTAAAACGCAAGACAAAAATTACAATGTACAATTAAAGGGAAAACACTGGGAAAACGGGCTAATTAAAACAAATACTAAAATTGAAGGACCAAAACAGTAAATAAACCACTAAAAACTAATTGAAATGCAAAATAGGGACTCAATTAAAAGGAAACGAAAACTTACAAGGACCGAAATTATGATTTGACCACTCGAAAACCGATTTAAAATTAAAATAAGGACGAAATTAAAAACTTTAGAAAAACTGAAAGGACCTAGGGCGGGGTTTAAAAACACGGAGACCCTCCGCACGTAATAACGACGACGCGAAGGGGTTAAAAAACCGATTAAACCAATTTTAAGGTTTTAAAACACTATAAAACCTAAGTTAAAAACATTTTAAGTCTTTTTTGTTTTTAACCTAAACCTAAACCAAAGCCTCTCCCCCTCTCTCGGTCGAATGCCGCCGTCGGTCCGGCCGGCGCTAGAACCCTAAAAACAACCCCTTTTTCCGACCTTTCAAAAATCGAAACTAAAAAAATCCCTTCTACTTCACGAAAACAAGACTAGGAACCCAAAGACCCTTCTTCTATTTTAAAAATCGAAACCACAAAATCAATTTTTAAAGAGAACCTTTTCGAATCCCACTTCCCCATCGATTCACCGTGCATGGTCTTAGAAGAGACCACAAAGCTTGTCACTGGTGAGGAAGGCGGACGGATGCGAAGAAGACTGAACGCCGAAGGTAAAAAAAAAGCAAAACCCTCACTGTTGATTTTTTTATTATTCGAAACGAAACTGAAAAAAAAGAAAGACGATGATACCTCTGAAAGCTTGAGGTTTTTTTCTGCTTCGTATTACTCTGAAATTTTCCCGTAAAGCTTCTTGTGATTTGTAACACCCGGGTTTAGGGGTTAGGTGAAAATAATATTTTAATATTATTTGGGCTCGGTTTTATAATTTAAATAATATTTCGGGTTTTGTTTTCAAATTAATTAGTTTGGGTTGACCATGTTTTAAGATTAAACCCCATTTAGCCATGGATTTCCCTTCTTTGTGAATAGTCCAATTCATTAAGAGCAAAGTGGTCTTTAGCCTTTAAATTTAAACAAACAATTAAAAATACCAATTTCTCACCATCTTCCACTATTCACCTTCTTCTTCTTCAACGGGAAAAGAAAGAGCCCTCTACCAAACAATATTCCATTCAAAAAGCTCTCTCATTTCAACTCCATTTTGAAAGGTAATGACGTTTTTGACTTCCCCTCATCTCCCTCTCTTTAAAAGTACCTTTTATTTTCATTTTCATGGAGGTTTTAGAAAATGGAATTTTGGAAAGTTTGGATTAAAAATGGAAGCTTTATGTTGTTAAATTAAATGTTTTGATTTAATATGTTTAGTTATGATGTATAGAGGTCAAATGGTATAACATATGTGAATTTTGAATGTTTTTGAGCAATTTTCGGATTTGGGTTTCAAGGGGGGTTTTGGAGGGTTTTAAAGTGGTTTTTGGGGTAGTTTCAGGTGGGTTTTTGAGGGCTGGAGCTAGTATGATATATGAGGGTCACTTTGGGTGTGTTTGATGATGGTTTGGATGCTTGAATTGGAAGATTTCAGTGGGTTTTGTGGGTTGCTCGGGAATTCTATTTTGGGCTTAATTTTGAGTGTTGGTTGCTTGAAAACGTTAATCCGGGTTAGTTCCGATGATGAGTTATTGATTGTGGATGTTTTGTTTGTGTTTGGGATTGATTAGAATCGAGGTTGGACATCGGTGAAGCATCGGAAGTAAATCCGGGAAATTGAAGGTGGTCGCTTGCTTGGTCTTTAAGCTTGGGAGCTTAGGTGAGTGGTTAATTGTTTTACTTGGTTTTAAAATGGTTGGTTCGAGTATATGGACTAGGTTGGGCTTGGTAGACCCACCTAGAGTTAGGATTAGGGTGGTAGCCTAATCCTAAACTTAATCTAGAGCCTTTGGATGAACTCACATATGTGGATGTGTATGTCTCGTATGAAATGTGATATAATTGCTTATGTATACTGTGTTATACATGTGAGATGAGGCATGATTTGAGATGCTTGAGACATGCATGATGATGGTTCATGGTGAGTACGTGCTAAGCACAGAAATTGATTGAAATGAGTAATGTGGAATGAGAAAAATGTTGGCACTAGTATGCTTGAGTACAAATGATCGATCATTAGGATGTTAGTGTGTACACATGAGTCAAAAGTCGCGCGTGGCCTTGGTGGCGTTGAGTCACCAAGGAGGAGTACGGGTTCGCCCGGAAATTGTATTTATATCTAGTCGGTGATGAGTGGAATCCCATCGACGGGGCGTGAGGATGAGTGGAATCCCCTCCGCGAGACCGGTGATGAGTGTAATCCCACCGTGAGGTAATGTGGTTGTTGGATGTGTGTTCCAACGTGTCTATCCGCGTATTTGGGTCATAGCTAGGTTCCAATGTTGATTGATATATGTATCAATGTGTTGAGATATATGATCTTTAATTGGATGTTTAAATGTGATTACATGTGTTGAGGAATTGAGCTCATGATCATGGCATTTAATTGTATATCGCTCATGCATCCTTATCTTGTGGCTCTTGTGGATCCTTGGTATATTTGTGTAATGCCTTGGCTAGATCATGCTCGGACCCTGCAATGTTGAGGTTTGTTTTTAAGAGCTTACCCTCACTAAGCATCATTGCTTACACTCTCTTTGTTCAACATTGCAGATCCTTAGTTCGTGGGTTGCTTGAGCAAGTGGAGGGCTTCCAAGTGTGGTTGTTGGCTTGCGTACATCAAGTATGAACTTTTAAATGTTGAACATGTGTTGCCATGGGACATGTGTTATTTTGATGGATAGTTGTTAGTTGTTTAGGAGCTTGTTTGGACTCCTTGCTATCTTGCTTTTGTATGGCTTGTGTTGCCATGTTGAATTGTAGTCCATGCCTAAATTGCTTTCATGAATGTTGGCTATGTGCCCTTGAAGTTGCCTTATGTTTGAATGTTGAAGTATGAGATTTTTGGATGCTTAAATGTCATCTTTGATTCAATTGCATGTTTCCCTTGATGTATGTACATGTTGGGTGTTTGTATGGCTAAACTATGACCTTTAAATGTTGTATGAATGTTTGTTTGGGTCTAGGGAAGTCCTAAATTGCATCTAGGTCCGAGTCTTGTTCGTTTTAGCTGAGTTTGGGAGTTTTGCAGTGTAGGGGGTATCGATACGGTTGGTCCCGTATCGATACGGCCTTCTTGTTTCAGGCCTCGTGTTTCGATACGCGAGGGGGCGTATCGATACTTTTTTGGTCACTGAAGCTATTGTCCAATTTGGTATCGATACGGGTCTCTGGCGTATCGATACGGTCATCTCAGCGTTGACCGTGAGAAGTCAACCGTTGGGAAGAGTATCGATACCCTCCTTGGTCGTATCGATACGGTCTCCACGGGTTGACTCTGACCAATTGACCTAGTCAAGGGGTATCGATACACCCCTTAGGTGTATCGATACCACCTACAGTTTAAGTTTAAAATTGGGCTGTAACATGTTAGTTTTAGTTCGCTTGATTGTTTCGTGAATGTTGTTCCGCTATATGATCACTTAGGGTTTAATACTCATCTAGACAAGATTTAAAATGAAAAAATAGGGTTGCTAACCGAGGGGGAACCTTAACGGGTTTCGCTTCGGTTTTCCCCGTGTAGCCCACTCGGACCGGTCATCCGGCCAGACCGGGACGAGGGGGTTACACTTGTTGGTATCAGAGCCTAAGGTTACCGAGAGCTTGGGCAAGTAAGTGAGGTAAGTTTAAGTTTTGAATTGATTTGCACGGTGTTTGCTTGCTTTGTAAGTATGATTGCTTGTGTGACAAGTATGTTGATTGTTTTATTGAAAGCATGTGTGTAAGTGTCCCATTGCTACTATTACATTGGAAAAAGGATTTTTAAGTGAGGGAACGTACTTGAACACGTGGAAGCCTTACCTTGCTAACCCAGCTTTGTATGTTTTGTTGTTGTGGTTGTAGTTAATATCTGTGAGAGCGATGTCTAGACTGAGAGGTAGGCCGAGAGTGGTTCGTCAAGAACCACGTGTTGCGGCTCCTGTTGAGCGGACAGTTGGTGTGGAGGCTCACATAAAAGGGCCCGTGGCCGCGGGAGTTGGCGCTCCTCCACCACCTCCACCACCACCACCTCCTCCGCCTGGAGTTGGAGGCGAGGATGGAGCTGAAGGAGATGGACCTCAAGGTGGCCAAGGTTACCAAGGTCCAGCTGGAATTGATATGACTCCGCTAGTGCAAGCGATAGCAGGAGCATTTCAGGCCGCAGTTGCGGGAGCTCAGGCTGCAGCTCAGCCTAGGTGTGACGATGCCAGTCTACCTTTGGAAAGGCTCCGTAGCTTGGGGGCCGAGGAGTTTAGAGTATCTACTCCGGAGAGGTCGGAGTTATGCTTGGAGAAGACAATTCGTATCTTGGCTCAGATGGGTTGTGCGGGCGCACATAGATTGGGTTGTGTGATCTCGTTGCTTCAGGGTGATGCCTACACCTGGTGGGTCACCATTACTACCGGGTTCCAGAGGCAGAGATTGACTGGGATTTCTTTGAGACCGCTTTCCAGAAGAGGTACTTGGGACCGAGGTACTTAGATGAGAAGAAGCGAGAGTTTATGGCTCTTACTCAGGGAGATGTTTCTGTGACTGATTATGAGATCCGCTTTGTTCGCTTGAGTCAGTATGCTCCAGAGTTGGTTCCTACTGAAGTGGAACGCTGTAACCGTTTCCGCTATGGATTGAATGAAGAGATTAAGAGGTACACGCTACCTTCTGACTACTCAGACTTTGATGTGTTGGTCGTGAGGGCCAAGGACTTAGAGCATAGTTTGGGTTCAGCAAAACGATCTGGTGGTTCCAGTTCTGGTAAGAGGCATAACCACTTTGATGGTAGAGATGCCAAGAGGCACAAAGGTGGCGGACATCAGTTTGACCATAGACGTGGCGGTTGCCACCATGGTAGGGGCCATCAGGGCCATAGAGGAGGAGGGCGTTTGCCCGAGTGTACCCGTTGTGGGAGACATCATGCTGGTGAGTGTTGGGGTAATTTCCATGCTTGTTGGAACTGTGGTTCGAGGGACCACTTTAGGAGGGATTGTCCGCATCAGGCGGCACATGCACCGAACATTGCTCAGGCTCCTGCGAGAGTGAATGATTTTCAGAGAGGTCGTGGGCGCGGTCGTGGCTACTTCCAGCCGAGGGCTGATGCACCTAGGGTAGATGCTCAGAGGAACCTTGCTCATGTTGTGGCAGTGCAGCCAGAGGCGGGAGGACCAGCGAGAGTTTACGCTCAGAGAGAGGCCGGGAACGACACTGATGTGATAGCATGTAATTTCGAGTTACAGTCTATGTCTTTTCTTTCTTTGGTTGATTCGAGTTCTACACATTCCTACATTTTGAGTGAGCATGCACAGAAGTTAGATATCCCTGTTGAGATCTTAGATGTAAGTATGCATGTTACTAGTTCTTTTGGTGAGACAGTTGTGGTTAGACGTATGTATAGGAGGTGTCCACTGAAGATTCAGGGTCATGTATTCTCAGTTGACATGATGGAACTTCATTTCTATGGTTTTGATATTATTTTGGGTATGGACTGGTTGGTTGAGCATCGGGCTAGTGTGGATTTTGAAACAAAGAGAATTTCTTTGAAGCTTTCTGATGACTACGAGGTAGTGGTAGTGGGTGAGAACATTAAGTTCTTGTCTAATGTGGTGTCAGCTTTAGAGGCTCATAGGTTGATGGACTCTGGATGTGGGGCTTATTTAGCTTATGTTATGAATCCGGATATGAGTGAAGCTAGACCGAAAGATATCATAACAGTGTGTGACTTTCCAGATGTGTTTCCTGAAGAGTTGCCGGGTTTGCCTCCTGACAGAGATGTTGAGTTTGTGATTGAGACAGTTTTAGGATCTAATCCAGTTTCGATAACTCCGTATCATATGGCTCCGAAAGAGTTGAAAGAATTGAAGAGTCAGTTGCAAGAATTATTAGACCGTGGTTTCATTAGGCCTAGTAGTTCTCCGTGGGGTGCTCCCGTGTTGTTTGTGAAAAAGAATGATGGTAGTATGCGCATGTGTATTGACTATAGACAGTTGAATCAGTTGACTGTGAAGAACAAGTATCCGTTGCCCCGTATAGATGATTTGTTTGATCAGTTGAGAGGTGCTTCAGTGTTCTCGAAGATAGATCTGAGATCCGGGTACTATCAGTTAAAGGTGAAAGAGTGTGATGTTCCGAAGACAGCTTTTAGGACTAGATATGGTCACTATAAGTTTCTTGTGATGCCGTTTGGGCTCACGAATGCACCTGGAGCATTCATGGACATGATGAACAGAATTTTTAGAGACTATCTAGACCGTTTTGTAGTTGTTTTCATTGATGACATACTTGTGTACTCGAAGATAGAAGAAGAACATGATGAGAACTTGAGATTTGTTTTACAGAGATTGTTGAGCAATCAGTTATATGCAAAGCTTAGTAAGTGTGAGTTCTGGATTCGAGAGGTTGTATTTCTCGGCCATGTTGTTTCGGCCGAAGGTATTCGAGTTGATCCATCGAAGATTGAGGCGATTGTTGAGTGGAAACAACCTAAGTCCGTGACCGAGATTAGGAGTTTCCTAGGATTAGCCGGTTATTATAGGAGATTTGTGGATGGTTTCTCCAGAGTAGCTGCTCCTTTGACTAAATTGTTGCAAAAGGGAGTCAAGTTTGAATGGTCAGATGCGAGACAGAAGGTCTTTGAGAAATTGAAAGAAGCTTTGACGAATGCTCCAGTGTTAGTGCAACCTGTTTCAGGTAAGGAGTTTGTGATTTACAGTGATGCTTCCTACGTAGGCTTAGGATGTGTTTTGATGCAAGAGAGAAGAGTTGTTGCTTATGCTTCTAGAAAGTTAAAGATTCATGAGAAGAACTATCCTACTCATGATATAGAACTAGCCGTAGTTGTGTTTGCATTGAAGATTTGGCGTCACTATTTGTTTGGTGAGAAGTGTATAGTTTACACCGATCACAAGAGCTTGAAGTACTTGATGACACAGAAAGAGTTGAACTTGAGATAGAGAAGATGGCTAGAGTTGCTAAAAGATTATGATTTGACCATTGAGTACCATCCGGGTAAAGCAAATGTAGTAGCCGATGCTTTGAGTAGAAAAGTGGTCGTCGAGTTGAGAGCTATGTTTGCTAGATTCAGTGTGTCTGATGATGGTGGTTTGATCACCGAGTTGCAAGTGAAGCCTTCTTTGATTCAGTTGATTAGAGAGAAGCAGTTGCAAGATGTGAGTTTAGTTCCTCATGTTCAGGACATAACCGAAGGAAGACCGACCGATTACAGTTTCAGTGGTGAAAGCTTGTTGTGATTTAGAGATAGAATTGTTGTACCAGAAGATGTTGAGTTGAGACGTTAGATTCTAAGTGAATCACATTTGAGTCCCTTTTCTATGCATCCGGGTAGTACCAAAATGTACCGAGATTTGAAGAATGATTACTTTTGGGTTGGTTTGAAGAGAGATGTAGCTGAGTATGTGAGCCGTTGTATGGTTTGTCAGAGAGTGAATGCAGAACATCAGGTTCCTTCAGGTTTGTTACAGCCTTTGAAGATTTCGGAATGGAAATGGGAGAGGATCATCATGGATTTTGTGTCGGGGTTGCCTTTGTCTCCTTTGAAGAAGAACTCCGTTTGGGTGATTGTTGATAGGTTCACTAAGTGTGCTCACTTCTTAGCAGTGAACACTACGGATTCCTTAGACAAGTTGGCAAACTTGTACATCCGTGAGATTGTGAGACTTCATGGAGTTCCGAAGTCCATTGTTTCAGATAGGGATCCTAGATTTACTTCGAGGTTCTGGGGTTGCTTGCATAGTGCTCTAGGTAACCGTTTTCATTTCAGCACGTCTTATCATCCTCAGTCCGATGGGCAGTCAGAGCGAGTGATACAGATTCTAGAGGATATGCTTCGCTGTGTTGTGATTGACTTCCAGGGTTCTTGGGAGAAGCACTTACCGTTGGTTGAGTTTGCTTACAACAACATTTATCAGTCTAGTATTCAGATGGCACCCTATGAGGCTTTGTATGGTAGATGAAGTAGGACTCCGATTTGTTGGGCCGAGGCAGGTCAGAGATTGTTACCTATGTCAGACTTGCTTAAGGGGACTACCGACAAAGTGAAGTTGATTTGTGACCGTTTGAAAGCAGCTTCCGATTGTCAGAAGTCTTATGCAGATTTGAAGAGGAAAGAAATTGAGTACTCCGTGGGTGAGAAAGTGTTTCTGAAAGTATCTCCGTGGAAGAAGGTAATGAGATTTGGCCGAAAGGGTAAGTTGTGTCCGAGGTTCATTGGTCCGTATGAGATAGTTGAGCGGATTGGGCCTGCAGCTTATCGTTTGAGGTTACCTTCTGAGTTAGAGAAGATCCATGATGTCTTTCACGTGTCTATGCTTAGGAGATATAGATCGGATCCTTCTCATGTGATGCCTGTTGAGGAGATAGAGTTAAATCTGGATTTGTCCTATAATGAAGAGCCCGTTGAGATACTTGCTTCTGATAGCAAGGTGTTGTGTGGCAAGACCATAGAGTTGGTCAAGGTGTTGTGGAGACATAGAGGTGTGGAAGAGGCCACGTGGGAGAGGAAAGCGGATATGGTTGAGCAGTTTCCGTATTTGTTTCCACCAGGTAATTTCGGGGACGAAATTCCTTAAGTGGGGGAGAGTTGTAACACCCGAGTTTAGGGGTTAGGTGAAAATAATATTTTAATATTATTTGGGCTCGGTTTTATAAATTAAATAATATTTCGGGTTTTGTTTTCAAATTAATTAGTTTGGGTTGACCATGTTTTAAGATTAAACCCCATTTAGCCATGGATTTCCCTTCTTTATGAATAGTCCAATTCATTAAGGGCAAAGTGGTCTTTAGCCTTTAAATTTAAACAAACAATTAAAAATACCCATTTCTCACCATCTTCCACTATTCACATTCTTCTTCTTAAACGGGAAAAGAAAGAGCCCTCTACCAAACACTATTCCATTCAAAAAGCTCTCGCATTTCAACTCCATTTTGAAAGGTAATGACGTTTTTGACTTCCCCTCATCTCCCTCTCTTTAAAAGTACCTTTTATTTTCATTTTCATGGAGGTTTTAGAAAATGGAATTTTGGAAAGTTTGGATTAAAAATGGAAGCTTTATGTTGTTAAATTAAATGTTTTGATTTAATATGTTTAGTTATGATGTATAGAGGTCAAATGGTATAACATATGTGAATTTTGAATGTTTTTGAGCAATTTTCGGATTTGGGTTTCAAAGGGGTTTTTGGAGGGTTTTAAAGTGGTTTTTGGGGTAGTTTCATGTGGGTTTTTGAGGGCTAGAGCTAGTATGATATATGAGGGTCACTTTGGGTGTGTTTGATGATGGTTTGGATGCTTGAATTGGAAGATTTCAGTGGGTTTTGTGGGTTGCTCGGGAATTCTATTTTGGGCTTGATTTTGAGTGTTGGTTGCTTGAAAACGTTAATCCAGGTTAGTTCCGACGATGAGTTATTGATTGTGGATGTTTTGTTTGTGTTTGGGATTGATTAGAATCGAGGTTGGACATCGGTGAAGCATTGGAAGTAAATTCGGGAAATTGAAGGTGGTCGCTTGCTTGGTCTTTAAGCTTGGGAGCTTAGGTGAGTGGTTAATTGTTTTACTTGGTTTTAAAATGGTTGGTTCGAGTATATGGACTAGGTTGGGCTTGGTAGACCCACCTAGAGTTAGGATTAGGGTGGTAGCCTAATCCTAAACTTGATCTAGAGCCTTTGGATGAACTCACATATGTGGATGTGTATGTCTCGTATGAAATGTGATATAATTGCTTATGTATATTGTGTTATACATGTGAGATGAGGCATGATTTGAGATGCTTGAGACATGCATGATGATGGTTCATGGTGAGTACGTGCTAAGCACGGAAATTGATTGAAATGAGTAATGTGGAATGAGAAAAATGTTGGCACTAGTATGCTTGAGTACAAATGATCGATCATTAGGATGTTAGTGTGTACACATGAGTCAAAAGTCGCGCGTGGCCTTGGTGGCGTTGAGTCACCAAGGAGGAGTACGGGTTCGCCCGGAAATTGTATTTATATCTAGTCGGTGATGAGTGGAATCCCATCGACGGGGCGTGAGGATGAGTGGAATCCCCTCCGCGAGACCGGTGATGAGTGTAATCCCACCGTGAGGTAATGTGGTTGTTGGATGTGTGTTCCAACGTGTCTATCCGCGTATTCGGGTCATAGCTAGGTGCCAATGTTGATTGATATATGTATCAATGTGTTGAGATATATAATCTTTAATTGGATGTTTAAATGTGATTACATGTGTTGAGGAATTGAGCTCATGATCATGGCATTTAATTGTATATCGCCCATGCATCCTTATCTTGTGGCTCTTGTGGATCCTTGGTATATTTGTGTAATGCCTTGGCTAGATCGTGCTCGGACCCTGCAATGTTGAGGTTTGTTTTTAAGAGCTTACCCTCACTAAGCATCATTGCTTACGCTCTCTTTGTTCAACTTTGCAGATCCTTAGTTCGTGGGTTGCTTGAGCAAGTGGAGGGCCTCCAAGTGTGGTTGTTGGCTTGAGTACATCAAGTATGAACTTTTAAATGTTGAACATGTAATAGTGTAAGCAATGGGACATGTGTTATTTTGATGGATAGTTGTTAGTTGTTTAGGAGCTTGTTTGGACTCCTCGCTATCTTACTTTTGTATGGCTTGTGTTGCCATGTTGAATTGTAGTCCATGCCTAAATTGCTTTCATGAATGTTGGCTATGTGCTCTTGAAGTTGCCTTATGTTTGAATGTTGAAGTATGAGATTTTTGGATGCTTAAATGTCATCTTTGATTCAATTGCATGTTTCCCTTGATGTATGTACATGTTGGGTGTTTGTATGGCTAAACTATGACCTTTAAATGTTGTATGAATGTTTGTTTGGGTCTAGGGAAGTCCTAAATTGCATCTAGGTCCGAGTCTTGTTCGTTTTAGCTGAGTTTGGGAGTTTTGCAGTGCAGGGGGTATCGATACGGTTGGTCCCGTATCGATACGACCTTCTTGTTTCAGGCCTCGTGTTTCGATACGCGAGGGGGCGTACCGATACCTTTTTGGTCATTAAAGCTACTGTCCAATTTGGTATCGATATGGGTCTCTGGCGTATCGATACGGTCATCTCAGCGTTGACCGTGAGAAGTCAACCGTTGGGAAGAGTATCGATACCCTCCTTGGTCGTATCGATACGGTCTCCACGGGTTGACTCTGACCAGTTGACCTAGTCAAGGGGTATCGATACACCCCTTAGGTTTATCGATACCGCCTACAGTTTAAGTTTAAAATTGGGCTGTAACATGTTAGTTTGAGTTCGCTTGATTGTTTCGTGAATGTTGTTCCGTTGTATGATCACTTAGGGTTTAATACTCATCTAGACAAGATTTAAAATGAAAAAAAAATAGGGTTGCTAACCCAGGGGGAACCTTAACGGGTTTCGCTTCGATTTTCCCCGTGTGACCCACTTGGACCGGTCATCCGGCCAGACCGGGACGAGGGGGTTACATGATTACAATGGTTGATTTCGGCTTTATATAGCCCGAAATTTTACATTTTTATATTACAAGAATTTCTCTCGGAAATATGCTATTGGTTGTGTATTCTTGTTTGCATCCGTTCTCTGATTTTTGTTTGTTGCCTCTGAAATCCGTTGTTTTTGTGTTTTTCCCCTTCCTGACATTTTTGTTTGCTTTCGTTGCATGTGAGGCCGTTCGGGATGGAGGGGGACCAGAGGAGAGCTTGGTGGATGTGGAGCCACTCCGTGCCGTCGATGGGGATCTGGATGGTCGCAAAGGATCTGAAGGGGCACGCGGTGGATTGCACGCGCGCGTCTGGGCAGTGGAGAGTCACGCGTGGATCACACGCGCTTGGGGGAATCGATCTCGGCCGTTCGATGTCCCAAGCCCGATCTGACGGTTGAGAGGGATGCAGCGCTAGGGCAAAGGCAGACTGGGATTAGGGCTTCTCGCGTCAGAGGCCATTGGCCCGTCCAAATCTGACGGTTCGGGTGAGTGGCGGCTGCAAGATACAAAACCAATTAGGGTTTTTTGTGTTATCAGATTAGGGTATTAGTCAATTGGGCCAACAAGCCTTTTGTAATATTTTTTGGGTTTTTTAATTGTAATGGACTCTTAATAATAAACTTGGGCTTGATTTTTATTAATATTGGGCTTTACTTATTTAATGGGCATGTATATATATATATTAGTTTTTTTAGATTATTAGATAATAATAATAATAATAATAATAATAATAATAATAATAATAATAATAATATAAATAATAACAATGATATTTTAGTAATAATAATGGTTGATAATAATAACAATATATTATACTAATAATAATAATAAACATACATTAACAATAGCATAGTAAATAATAATAACGGTAATAATAGATAACAATAATATATGATAATAATATTGGTGATAATAGTAAATAGTAAGAATAAATACAACATTAATAATATATAGGCTAAAGGGGTACTTTTGCCCCTGAGTTCGACCCAAAAATGTAATTTCGCCCCTCGCCGAAAAGTGCACTCAATGTGGCCCTCCAGTTCATGAAATCGATCTAATTGACCCTTTGACCGACGTTGACCGTTACGGTGCTGACGTGGCAGTTAACAGTGCTGACGTGGCAATCCATGATGCTGACGTGGCGGTCAACGATGCTGACGTGACAGTTGACGTGGGATGATGACGTGGCAGGAGGGGCTGAATTGATTATTTTAACTGAATTCGAGGGCATAATTGATTTTTTCCCTAAGTTTAGGGGCATAATTGATTTTAATTAAAAGTTTAATAACTTATTTAATATTTAAGTTTAAAAATAAGAATTTATGAAATTATTAAAATTTTAAAATATTAAAACTAGATAAATAAATTTATTAAGTGAGAATAATTTTAAAAAAACAAAGTGAAGACTCTTACAAAAGATCAAAATATTCTTCAATTTATTTTATAAAAATTCATAAAGTTAATAAAAATAAATAAAATATTCTAAAAGTTTCTGAAAAAAAAATTATATAAAAAATTAAAATATATTATGAATTAAAAAAAATAAAATTTAATCTAAAAACTTAATAATTTTTTTTATAAATTATTAAAAAATTAAACACTTTTATCAAAAAAATTCGACTTCGTCATTTTGAGTATTACTATTCGTTAGATTTTTTTAGTGGAATCAACTTTGTACTAGAGTAACAATAGAATTCAATTTTTTCTCGCTTTTTTACATCAAATTGATGCTCATTAATATTTGATGTACAGAAATGAAAGAGAATTTTGGCTTTATTAATACTTTAATACAAGGATGTCTCAATTGAAAATATGTTCAAGAAACATTAGTACGTGTAGCATAACGAGAAACAATCGAAAGATTCTCTAATGGTTTATAAATATTTTTTAATTTTTTATATTTATAACTTTAATGTTTTTACTTATATTTAATTCATTATGGTGTTTTTATTTTTTTAATATTTTATGAATATTTAAATATTAATAGTTTTTATTTTTTTAGCTTAAAGATTAAATAAGTTATCGAACTTTTAATTTTGCCCCTAAACTCAGGAAAAAAAATCAATTATGCCCTTGAATTCGGTTAAAATAATCAATTCAGCCCCTCCTGCCACGTCATCATCCCACGTGTACTGCCACGTCAGCATCGTTGACCACCATGTCAGCATCATGGACTGCCATGTCATCACCGTTAACTGCCACGTCAGCACCGTAACGGTCAACGTCGGTCAAATGGCCAATTTGATCAATTTCATGGACTGGAGGGCCACATTGAGTGCACTTTTCGACGAGGAGCGAAATTGCATTTTTGGGTCAAACTCAAGGGCAAAAGTACCCCTTTAGCCTAATATATATATATTGTTTCTTTTTTTAGTTTTTTATTTTTATTTTTTTATCACAATATATATAATTAAAGTCCATTATTTTTTTAAAAAAAGAAAACGAGTTAACACCCCGGACAAAATATGTGATTACAATGGGCATATGTAACGGAGTTTGAAAGAATGATACTTACCCATGCTTAAAATCTCATTGCGAAGGTATTGATTTTTGAACTGCTCGTAGCTGTTCTTATTGATGTGACGAACACAATATGCAGGGTATACGTTCGGAGGTGTCCAACGACTTCCCTCTTGATTAACTGCTGCTTTGATACATGTACCTCGATCGAAGATAATGCAGACCCCATCTTCTTGGACGACATGGTCATGCAAATTGGTCAAAAAGAAATTCCAAGCTTCCGTCGTTTCCCCATCAACAATTGCGAATGCAATCAGAATGATATTGCTCTCACCATCTTGCGCAACGACAACCAACAGTATATGAGAGTATCTCTCGTAAAGTCACGTTCCATCGAATTTGATCATACGGATACAATATGGAAAGCCTTCAATGCATGGCTTGAACGCCCAAAATAGTCGATGGAAAAATTGATACCCTTGAAGCAGGTGGCCTTATCGGTCGTATGCATCCTTTGTTTTTACCTCATTATGGTGCCCGAGATGAAACATGTCATTGTTATCAATAAAGTCGGTAGCTCATTGTACGATTTATCGTAATCACCGTACACTGAATGCAATGCCTTATCCCTTGCATGCCACCCCTTCTTGTATTTTATTTGATATTTAAATTATTGCGCTATGGTTGCCTGAATTTTTGAAACGAGAACCCTTGGATTCGCTTCGACCAACTTCATCACATGATGGCTTATTACACTCGAGTCCAATTTTGTGTGGTCCTGGTCGATGAATGTTCGTAAACATGTATGATCACCGCTGTATTTTGTGACCCCCCCCAACGATCTATCTTCTTAAGCTTCGTTACTCGAATCTTTTAATTGCGCCCTTCTCCATATTTCACGCACTTCGCAAAGGAAGTCCTCGGGGTGAATTATGCAACCGCATAGTCCACATGCTTCATGATGCTATACTCTTTAATTTCCAATATAGCTTTATCATTTTCATTAAACCGAAACCCCTCAAATAATTCACTATGCTGACTCGAGGTTAATTGGGACATATCTGGGAATTGTTGTGCTCTCATTGCACTGAAATCCACCGAGTTCATGTGAGTAGGAGGTTCATAGAATATAATGTTGCCCACGGTCAGAATGAATTCTTTAACACCGAAATCGGGATCCTCAATATCTTCAACTTCGCTTGAATCTTCAAGCGATTCTCCCCATCAACCTCGTAGGTTCTCAATATTAGCATCAACAGTTGGATCAAAAGTCGGCCCGTGTGATGCTGCATATGTCAACGGCCCACCTTGATGAAATCCACTAGATGTCCCAATTGACAACATTGCGACAAAACTGCCTCTAAACATATCAAACTCGTTACTGAACCCCATTTGACTAGATTCCCAACTATGTTTCTGGATGAGCCGGGAATATCAGGCACCTCAGCAAACAATTCGACATTTCGAATATCCATAGAGTCATGCTCTGCGATCATTATTCCCACATCTGTATTATCTTCGACACTACAAACCATGAATCTAAGCTCCAATTTTCTCCGATATCTTCTCCTTCAATACTCGAAGCATGAATTCTTTTTTTAAATCTCATCTTTGTAGGACTTTCAGATTCAAATACAATACCAGCATCAGTTTTCACTATTTGTCCATTGTAATGGAAAATCGCCACAAATCTGTTGTTGCTCATTTTCTCTACATGTTCGGAAAAAAAATTTAATATTAATACACAAATCAAAATGAACAACTACAATGTCACTAAACCTAATTTTAAACTACAAATAAAAATAATTTAGAACATACTACTTATTTATAGAAGTATTTCGAATACAATTTAAAAAACTATACTAATTTCTCAAAATACTAATTTCGATTTTTTGCACTACTATAATCCTAAAAAAATAAAACATTCATTGTTCTAACATAACAATTAAATTTCAAACAACATCAAAGTTATACGGATAAAAAAAATCAAAATTTCAAATAGACTTACAATATTTTCCCCACAACTTTCTTCTTCTTCTTCTTCTTCTTCTTCTTCTTCTTCTTCTTTTTCTTCTTCTTCTTCTACTCCTCTCTCTTTACTCAAATTTTTACTTAATTTTTTTCTAACAAATTACCTTCAACATAAACATAACCTATTTAAAAAAAAAACAACTACAATTTTCCCCTTACGTACCCCTACACAAAATTTAATATTCACTAATAGGTTTCAAATCAAAAAATTACACTACCCCAATATAATTTAAAACTAATATAACAATTAAAAAATTACCTTACCACCCTACACCTGCACCTACACCACTACTTCATCACATCACTGTAACCCTATATTAATTAAAAAAAATTCTTCTCTCCCGGCATGCATGCATGCCACCCCATCACATCAAGAAAGCTGAACTACAACGTTGAAACACTGCATTGACTGCCATTACTGTTTGAAGTCGGACGATTGTCACTCCAACTTTGAATAGGGCACGGTGGTCGGCCGGGGTGCATTCCACGTGGTAGCAAGGGGGAAAGCCATGCACTATTTGAAGATGGATGGTGCACAATCCGACTTTGAATAGTGAGATGGATTTTTTTAATGTTTTCTGGTAAAACATTGTTCAAAGATGGGAAAAATCCTTCGGTCTTCTGATTCAAACAATAAACAATAATATTTCTGAAATTAATTTGGAGAAAACCGTATTTTGAGGAAAATGGAACCACAATATTATGGTAATTCCTCCATTTTAAATTATCTAAATATTTTAATTGTTTAAATAATCATAATTCCAAAAAGAATTAATATATTTCTTTTATTTTTATCTAAAGACAATATTATTAGGTATGACAATTATGAATCTTGAATATAAACAATATATTGTATATGAATTATATTAAGAAAATTATTATAAAAAATATATTTATATCTAATTCAGTTGGCTTCACATTAATCTATGGACAACAATGTTATAAAAATTGGACATGTGATTCTCAGTTTTCAATTCAATTAGTTTAATGGATTTATTTTATTGAATCATTGGTGTAAAATAATTAAATAAGAATATTTAAAGTGTGTTTATGAGAAAATAAGATGAAAATTCTGATAGATTATAAATATAAAATTGAAGGCTGTGCATAAGGTCCAATAAGGCCTCATTACTTGCATTATTCTCTCAAAATCTTGTCATCTTTAGACTACCCAATTGTATACCAACAAACCACTCTCTTTGTTTTGCTTTCTCTCTTCTCTTTTGACCTACAGCAAGGTTTCTTCTCAAAGGCTTTTAGGCTTCGTTTATGTTTCCTTGATTCCTAGTCATGGTTTAGAGTGTTTAAGCTTCTTTTGGGTGGTATATTCTTCCGCAAAATCTGTCCTCCATCTTGTCTCCCCTCTTTGCTCCGTTTCCTTTTCTAGTTACTGGAGTTTTCGTGTCATGGATTCCGTTGGAGATCAGGAAAACGCCTGGAACCTGACGAGGACATTAATGCTGCTATCAAAGCACATGCTCTGGTAGGTAAACTCATTTCAAATAGAAATATTAAACATAATGTTCTACATGCTATTTTGTCTAAGGCTGTAAGGCATGCCCGTGTAAGGACGATCTGGGACAGTCATTCTTTCTGTTTGTCTTCCAATCTGAAATGGTGAAGTTAAATGTTATCAGCCAAGGTCCGTGGTCAGTCCAAGACAAGCTCCTAGTTCTTAAATAATGGCCTATCAAAGCAACCTTAGAGAAAATAGATTTCTCTCTTTCAGAGTTTTGGGTGCAAGTTCACAACATCTCAAGGTGGCTCTTAGGGTTGAAGTTCCTTTAAAGATTAGTTTCAATCTCAAGAGGCAGAACAATGAGGCCATCACGGTCGAACGAGTTCCGGAATTCTGTTATTCATGTGGCCATTTGGACTATGCTGATTGCTGAACGTGAATGCTACTTCTCTCCTGATCGCTTCAAGAGAGTTGGTAGATACGGGCTATTGGAATGTTGTAACAAAAAGAATTTGTTTAGAGGAAACTAATTTCCATTTCATATCATCAAAGTATACAAGATGGTTTGCTTATATACAAAGTTTACAGAGAGCTCTATCAAGCTCGATATGGACTAGGTTACATGAGATTAGATTAACAGCTTAGGTTAACAACTCTAACAATCATAACAGCTTGCTAACCACTTATTAACTAACTTCAATATCCTCCCTACTCTTCTAAGCTTGCTGAACTATCTTCGAGTAAGTAAGTCATACCAGCATTTTCTTTGCACCATTCATCTTTACAAAGAGACTCAACATCAGCCTTGGACACCACCTGCAGTCGTGATCGGAACTCACCAAAGTAGGTTTTGGTCAAGGGCTTTGTCAGACCGTCCGCAACTTGACATGTAGCTGGAATATAACCAATTCGAATCTGTCCAGCTGCAATTTTATCACGAACAAAATGAATATCAAAATCCACATGCTTTATACGAGAGTGATATACATGATTCTCACTAATGGCAATGACACTCGTGTTATCATTCCATATTTCAGGAACTTTGATCTTAGCAACCCCATCTCTTCAACCAATGCTTTAATCCACGCTACCTCAGCTGTAACATCAGCAATGCTTCTGTACTCGGCCTCAATTGTGGAACGAGCCACAGTTTTCTGCTTCCTTGAGCTCCACGAAACCAAATTGTCTCCAAGATATACACAACAAACTGAAACTGACCTTCGATCACAAGCATTCGCTCCCCAATCTGCATATGCAAAGGCAACAATGGAACATGCATGTGTAGCAGAACCTTTATACACTAGACCATAGTCTAATGTACCACTGATGTATCTCAATACTCGTTTATTGTTGTTGTTCCCTAGGCTCATGTATGAATTGAGCCAGCTTATTCACACTAAAAGCTATATCAGGCCTGGTGTGACAAGCATATAAGAGAGCCCCAACAATACTCCTGTAACCCTTTGCATCATCAATAGGGCTCCCTGAAACTTTGTCCAGCACAACATTACTCACCATGGGCATTGGAACAACATTAGCTTTATCCATGTGTGTCCTGACAAGAAGATCAAGCAGGTACTTGCGTTGATTCAACACAAGGTAATTATCACCTCGAACTACTTCCAAGCCAAGAAAAAATCCCAGTTGACCTAGATCCTTCAGAGCAAACCTATCACGTAGCATCTTAACCAATCGTTCAAATTCATTTTTTGAGTGGCCAGTAAGTATAATATCATCCACATACACTAACATGTATGTGTAACCAGCCGCATGCTTGCAAATGAACAAGGAGGCATCAGCCCTCGACTAACAAAACCAACTTCAAGCAAAAAAATCTTGAGTTTCATGTTTCAATTACGAGGTGCTTGTCTCAAGCCATAGAGAGCCCGTTGAAGCTTACAAACCAATCTCGACCCATCTGGTGCAAACTGTTCAAACCCCAGTGGCTGATCCATGTACACATTCTCATCAAGACCATCATTCAAAAAGGCATTGTTGATATCAACTTGCCTCAGAACCCAGCCATTTGTTACATCAAGTGAAAATACAACATCCACAGTAGTCATTTTAACAACATGGCTAAAATTGTCCCTGAAATCTTGACCAGGAACCTGAGAAAACCCTTTTGCAACTAACCTTGCTTTGTGTTTAGCAACCGTGCCATCAGGGTTTCGTTTCAGTCTGAACACCCACTTGCACCCAACTGTGGAGTGACCTTCAGGTAGCTTGACCAGTATCCATGTACCATTGTTGTTCAACGCTTCTAGCTTAGCTTGAACAACATTCGTCCACTCAGGAGACTACAAGGCTTCTTGAATGTTTACAGGCTCTACAACATCAATTATTCTATCAACAGTAAACACTTTGGGTTTAAATATCCCATTTTTGCTCCTTGTTACCATGGAGTGACCAATACCTCAAGACATAGTACTAGACTCAGCTTGATCACAACATTCAATATTAACTCCATCTGGAGCACCACTACTTGAGTCCACAAGACAATCAGGGACTGAATCACAAGCCTGAACAGCCTCTTCCTGTACCAGACCATCTGAAAACGACTGTGGTTCATGTACGGACTCAACAAGACCATCAAGGATTGAACCAAAAGCCTGAACTGCCTCCTCCTGTACCAGACCATCTGAAAGCGACTGTGGTTCATGTGCTGACTCAACCAAGGGTGTTTGTGCTGGACTAGGTGCATAAGGTTCATGACCTGAGCTAAAACCATATACTTGAGGAGAATGTGCCGGTGATGTTGTTGAGCAGACATGATCAGATTCAGAACCACCTTGAGCTGTAACTGGAGAGTGATCAGCCACGTCATCAGTATTATTATTATTATTAACACGATTGCTAGGAGGAACAATAGGTAAGGCACAAGATCGAAACTGTGGTGGAACTTGAACCTATTTTTCACCAATCCTATCTGCAAAAGGAAAGTAACATTCATCAAAAATCACATGCCTTGAAACATATATTTTCCCATTTGAAGCTAAGCATAAGTAACCCTTGTGTTGACAGCTGTATCCTAGAAAAGTATATTCTTGTGATCGAAAATTAAGCTTATGCTGCTGAAACATTCTCAAATGTGGGAAAAATCTACAGCCAAACACCTTTAACTCAGTGTAGTCAGGCTTCTTCAGATGCAAACACTCATAAGGAGACTTATTTTCCAAGACACGAGTTGGCAATATGTTGATAAGGTACATTGCTGTGCACACAACAAATGACCAATACTGAAGTGGTAAAGTGGACTGAGCTAACAAGACTAAGGCTAACTCGATGACATGCCTATGTTTACGCTCAACCGTGCCATTTTGTTCCGATGTATGTGGACAGGACACACGATGTCTAATTCCCTCTGTGGCTAAAAATTTCGATAGAGAACGATACTCACCACCCCAGTCAGACTGAAATTCTTTTATGTTGGTGCCAAACTGATTTTGAACTAACTTGTGAAATGATTCAAAAGCTTGTAATGCCCGACTCTTATCTTTCAGCATATACAACCACGTGTGTCGTGTAAATGCATTAACAAAGGTAATGTAATACCTAAAACCATTAGAAGAAACATGTGTTGGTCCCCAAAGATCAGAGAAAACCAACTGAAATGGCCTATTATACACAATTGTGGAAGAAGAAAAGGGAAGCTTGTGACTCTTTCCATTACGACAAGCAACATATGTAGATAAGTCTGTTTTATTAAAACTTGAAGAAAACTTTACATTTGTTTCGTTACAAATCTGCATGAGACATTCATGAGCAGGATGCCCAAGACGTCTATGCCAAAGTTCATAGCTACTGCCAATTCTATTCATGGAATCAGCTTCAACCCCAACAACATTACAATCATCATCATCTGTTGAGGAAACCAAATCTGCAACAAACTGATACAACCCATCTCGTTCAACACCTTGAAGTAGCACATCACCTGAACCTTCATCACGAACTAAGCACATCGAAGCATGGAACTCAAAGAACACACCATTGTCTCTAGCAAACTTAGACACCGAGAGGAGATTTTTAGTGATACGAGGTACATGCAGTAGATTAGATAGAAATAACTTGCGAGATGCACAAGAAGAAAGAATAGCAGAATGTCCCAAATGTTCAATGTTTAATCTTAACACCATTACCCACAACTATCTTACCTGGACCGTTGTAACTCGAAGAACGCAGCAGGTTCGCTAAATCTGGTGTCACATGATGTGTTGCACCGGAGTCAACAACCCAAGAATTGCGAGAAACAGATGCAACATTGACCTGGGGAGAATCTTGATCTTCATTAGTCACACCTTGTTCATCAAACATGCCCAACTGCACATGACCAGACGTAGGAATTTCTTGATCACCATCTGCTTGAAAATCCTCATCGAATTTGTACCAACATCGATTGGCTAAATGTCCAATCTTTCCAAAATTCTGTAATTGGATCTTAATACGGCCACCACGACCTCTACCATTCATTCGACTAGATCCATGTTGTTGAGCATGGTGTCCCCTATAGCCATAACCACCACGTGAATTAGGACCACGATAGGCAGCCTGTCCACGAGAGTCATTGAAACCTCCTCTAGAGGCTTGAGCTACATTGGCACTAAAAGGCAAATCATCATTGCTTTGAGCGTTGAAACCAGCAATTTGAGCCTCTGCATCAATCAACAAAGACCTCACACGATCAACTGAAACCAATTCTTTGCTAGATGTGATTACAGCAACAAAGGGTTGATAATCTTTAGGTAACCCATTCAAAATACTAGCAATTTGCTCAACATCCGTTATCACACTATTGCAAAAAACTAAGGCATCACAAACCTCTTTAATCTGTATGAGATAAACTCGCATGGATTCCTCCCCTTTCTTGAAAGACTTGAGCTTATAACGAAGACCCATTACTGACGTAGTAGAACAATTCGAAAAAAAAATTCTTGTACCGTATTCCAAACTCCAGCAGCAGTCTCAGCACCAACAAATTGGGCAAGAAGATGAGAACTCATTGTGGAAAGCAACCACGAGGCTAATGCACTGTCTTGTGCAACATAATCCTCATTTGGAGAGGTTGTACCATCAGAAGCACGAACCGTTTCAGGAGGGATAATCATCTTGCTGGTAAGAAGCTTCTCAAGCTTGTGACTACGAACCGTTAACAAAACTTGTTGTTTCCAAAGAAGATAGTTCATCTCATCGAGGACTACGTTGATTTTCTTGTTAGTGAACATGGCAATACGCAACCAAGAACCAGGGGCAACGGAAGACAAAACACCAGAATAAAAAAAGCCAAGAACTCATTACAAGTTCAAGATTTTCCGGAGAATGATACCATATTGGAATGTTGTAACAAAAAGAATTTGTTTAGAGGAAACTAATTTCCATTTCATATCATCAAGTATACAAGATGGGTTGCTTATATACAAAGTTTACAGAGAGCTCTATCAAGCTCGATATGGACTAGGTTACATGAGATTAGGTTAACAACTTAGGTTAACAACTCTAACAATCATAACATCTTGCTAACCACTTATTAACTAACTTCAACATGGGCCATGGATGCGAGCCTCGTCTTCTTGGAGACAGTTATCAGAAAAGAAAGAAGGAAGGAAGAATTCGAAGCAATCTGTTGTCACAAGCGCGTGGCCAATGAGAGTGAATATGTGGATTCTGTAACTTACAAAGAGTCTTAGGAGGAGTCATCTGTCAAATCTATTTCACGGTCAATGCTCTCTACCCTAGGTAATACTAGGTTGTGTGAAATAGAGCCTGATATCCTTTCACCTAAGGATGTCTATCCCCTTCCTGATCCTTTGTCTGACCCGAGCCAGCTTCTCCCTTCTGTGATTGGGTTAATAGAGTTTAACGATCAAGAATTGTCATGCAAATTTGTCTATCGTCATAAATTCAATACACTCAACGATGATTTTGCTGTTATGGACATTTCAAATGAAAAGAAAATGAAAGGCTCTTTGACTGTGTGTCTGACCTCCCAGTTACCAAGAGAAGAGAACTTCTGGACAAAATTTGTGAAGAGATCTACGAATATTTTCCTGGAAGTTGGTGTAGCCAAGGATTTGGAATGGTGGCCATCTATGAAGCACGGGTACACCAAATTAGGGTCGTCCCGCGTCCCCAATACGTCCCCAAGACGGGACGGGGACGATGCGAGGACAGTTGGGGGACGTTCAAATTTTACCAAGGACGGTCAAACTTATATCATGTACGGTCAAAGTTTATTGGAGATGTACTCAGGAATGTATCCGAATATATTTACTTAAAAATAGAAAATAAAACCTCCATCTTCTTTGTGAGCAAGGTTTTAAAAATCATTAAAATAATCTAAACTTAAAAAGCTCAAGGATAATTAAACTAAAAAATTATCCTTAAAAAACTACTAAATTAAACACTCCACCTAAAAACTATAAACTTAACACTTAATCTCAACCAAAAGGCCAAGACTAGATTGCTTTCTTGTTCTATATGATAAATGCCTATTTATAGGCTGCTTTCTTTCCTTGCTTTATGTATCTTAAGGATGTGGGATATTAGGTGTATATTGTATTTGTAACATGTTTTAACGTTTAATCACTCAAGCTTTAAATAAGAATGAATAAATATCTATTTCAGCCATGTCATCTTTTAATTTTATTATTTTAGTCATTAATTTTCTCTTTATTTAGAATGTAAAATTAAATTTTCATTCAATTTAGTCATTTAATTTTAGTAATCTCTTAATCTAAGTGTTAAAAAGTAATTTAAAATTATTAGAAGTGAATTTAAATAACTACAATTATAATTATTGTTTAATACAATTATAATTTTAGTCCTTATTGTATTATAAATCTTAATATTTTTTATTATATATATTACAATTTATTTTATATTTTTCGTACCCTCTGGTTTTGAAAATTGTCGTTTTCTGTCCCCGTCTTCGTATCTGTTTTTGTGCAACTTAGGTGGCCACTAAAGAAATTCTTAATTTAGTTTTTAATATTGGTTCGTTCGAAGATACTTCTTCTTTGCTTAACAATCTGGGAAGAAAACTTAAAGGGAACTCTTCTTCGGTTAGAAGGCTAAGTTTTCTTACATTCTGGAAAACGAGAGAATTTCTCTCGATAAAGTTGGGGTCATTGAGATAGGTGAGGACCCATATGGCATTCACATCTATTGGTGTCAAACAGGTCATTCGGTTCAGTTTCGGTTTGAGTCATTTTAGTTTGGGTCATTTTTGGTCTGATTATATTTGGTTTAAGTTTCAATCGGGTCGGTTCGGGTCTAGTTCGGTTTTAGCTCGGGTCTATAGTGATTTCAGTTCGAGTATCGGGTCAGGATGTTGGATTTGTTAGATTTTGGTTTAGTTATTTTTGGGTCGGTTGATTTTGGGTCGGGTTAATATCGGGTTAATAGGAGATCGATCAGTTTTAGTCAGGTTTTCAGGCCGAGTTAGGGTTTTCCACCCTATATATGACTTTATATAACATCTATATTTGACTTTTTAGTGAGTTGTGTGACAATTCAAAACTCATATTTATTTATTTATTTTAATATATTTTCTTTATTTCGGGTTGCCTTCGGTTCGAGTTACTTTTGGTTCGGTGAAATCAGTTTGATTCCATTCGGTTCAGTTGAAAATCAGTTCGAGTCTATTCGGTTTGGTTGAAAATCGATTCGAGTCCATTTTTAGTTAAACTAAAATTTGGTTCGGTTTCTGTTCAGTTTATTTCGGGTTTCAGATCAAATTCAAGTCATCGTGTTCGGGTCAATTTTGGGTGTCGATTTGAGTAAATCAGTTCGGTTCTCGAGTCTCGGGTCAATTTTGCTAAGTTAAGGACGACCTCAAACTTCTCCCTGATGGATCTTCCTGAAACGAAGGTCTCTTTGACCACTTCGTCTCCTAGTTTGGCTGATGTCATTCACCAATGTCTCTACAAGACGAATGAGTTCCATTTTGTATGCCACTTATGATAAGGGGAAGAATCATAAGTGGGTTATGAATTGTTTAACAGTCTTCGTCTTAAGAACTGTTATGTTCGGTTCATTCAAAAGGCCAAGATGTGTTTTGTTCCCGAGATTCGGGTCTTCCAATTTTCGTGTTGTTTCCTATCTCAATTTTGATTGAGTTTTTGGGGCTCTCTCCTTCCTTCGCTATGTTCTTTCCCAATCAGACTTCTGATGACTTGGATCCCTTCTCTTGACCTTGGGGACGCCTGCCTTCGACCCCAGTGCTCTCGCAGTGTTGTTAGATTGGGACTTAGGAGTTCTTACCGGTTAAAAGTTTCCCCTTTTCCCTTTCGTTTATGTTGCTTCAGATTTGTTTCCTTTCTATTTTTAGGTTCTTTTTACATGTTTTGATGCATCCTTTGAGGTTGTGTTTAGGTATGGCCCACCTTTGTTTATCTGGGGAATATGTATAGGAACCCTTCTGTTCGATTCTTTCTAAGTATTCTCCTTTGGTTGTTTTCTTTATTCATATTTAATGCACCAATTCTTAACTTTCCAAAAAAGGGCCTCATTACTTATTCTTTGCATTTCTTTTGTTTCTAACGCTACTCATTGTCTTCTCCAAATTATTGTCATAATAAGGTTTAAAGATATTTTTGGTTTTTTTGTTTAAAAAATTATTTGTTTTTAAATATTTTCATCTCTTTTAAAATTCAAACCTTTTATTTTGGTTAAACTGCATCAACTAATAAAAAAATAACAAACTCGTTAATCCAAATCATTTAACAACACATTGTGTAAACAAGCTGTTCAAACACGAAACACCTAGAAATAATAGTATTTTTCTTTCCATTGGACAATTTTATGGGTTTAATTATTTTTTCTTTTTTTATGTAAACAATAAAAAGTTCAAAAATATTAAAAACTAAAGAATACTAAAAACTGTAAAAAACATATTTAAACTATAACTTGTTTTACTATATTTTATATAAATCATTTTATGTGCATTTTTATATGTTAGTGTTGAAAGTTTTTATCTTTCATCATCAATTAATAGTGTTGTTTGTTGTTGCATGTTTTGAGTGCAACGCAAACGGTGCAAGTATACATGTCGCAAGTAATAAAGTGATATGATAAGTATCGAGTATCGTCTCCACATGGATTGATTTGGGCCAATTTTCTTAAGTTACTGCAATGTAAAAGAAATAAATTGATAATGATGAATATCAACTAAAATAAACTAAGTGAAGTAAATAAAGATAAGGGAGTAATCGATTTAAGAGAGTAGGCCGAGTTATCATGAGTCATGGTATGATAAATAAATGGATCGTCTTGGTAATTGAGTGCAAGTGCAACTCAATTACTTCGGAAACTGGTAACAATCGGGTTGCCGGGGCAACTGGAATAGAGATTGCCAGGGAAACTGGTATAGTGATGCCTGGGCAACTGATGCAGCGACTACCGGGGCAACTGGGCGACAACCTTCAAGGTTCGGCGAAGCGTTCTTCAATGATTTCTTCTTATCTCTAAGCCGAAATACTAGTTGATTGTGCAAGCCTTGATAATACCTCCGAGCATGAACCAAGGGTGGATAACAACCGATCTTGCGTTCCTTTTAGCCGTTGAAATCCACAACTTATTCCTAACCCAGATTAGTCTTCACCATCGATTTGATTGAATAAAGATCATGCTCATTCTTTTCGTGAATCTAACCCTCGCGATATTAGATAAATAGATAATTTCACGAGATCCTCTCCCAATTCACTCGCAAACAAGATTAAAAACCAAGAATGAACAAACCTTGAATTAAAATTGCAACTTCAAAAACCTAAACAAAATCTAATCGTTTATCAAAACCACAAACCCAAAATAACCCAAGCCAATTCACATCAATTCATGTTCGGGTTTCGAAAGATATACAAGGAATAATCCCCAAACCTGAATAGAATAGAATAGAGAAGAAGATGAAGATATTGCACAACCCCCTAGTCGAACTATGTAGAAAATAAAGAAGAGTATTTTGAGCAGTGATCAATTTGATTCACTGTTTTTCCTTGAATTGATTTCAAGAGTACATACAAGCCAACTATATATAGATTTAGTACAAGGAGTTCTAATAAAACTCAAACTAGTCTAGATAGAATTTAATCCTATAAAATATAAGAGATAAAGGTTATCTAAACTACTTAATAGATAAAAGTTATAGGCTATCTAAACTACCTTAAGAGATTAGAGTTATAGTATATCTAAATTACTTAGATATTTACAAAAGAATTAACTCTATTTACATGACAATTATCTACACTCCCCTTCAAGCTGGTGAATACATATTGTAGATACCCAGCTTGGATTTAAGATCGTCAAAAACTACTCTTGGAAGAGCCTTGGTGAGAATATCTGCTAATTGTTGCTTTGTAGGAACATTGTCGAGTTTGATAACTCCATTGCTAATTTATTCAGAGATAAAGTGTCTATCTATCTCGACATGTTTGGTACGATCGTGTTGGACATGATTTTTTGCAATACTAATAGCAGATTGACTATCAGTTTGCAACTCAAACTGCTTGAAGTGATCTAATCCCATTTCAGTCAGTATTCTTTGTAACCACACGCCTTCACAAATCCTAAGTTCTAGTTCTTGATACCGACTTCTACACTACTTCTAGACACCACGACTTGCTTTTTACTCCTCCAAGTGACCAAGTTTCCCCACACGAAAGCACAATATCCACTAGTTGATCTTCTATCAGTTAACTCACCAGCCCAACTTGAATCAGTAAAAATTCTTACCGACCTTTCTTCACTTTTCTTAAATAACAAGACATGTCCCGGAGTCATTTTAAGGTACCGTAAAATTCTTTATACGGCATCAAGATGTTCTTCTCTTGGATCATTCATGTACTGGCTAACAATACTAACAGAAAAAGCAATGTCAGGCCTCGTAAGAGATAAATAAAGTAGCTTACCAACCAATCGCTGGTACTGCTCTTTGCTTACTGGAACACCTCCATCATCTTTTTTGAACTTTAAGTTGGGATCCATTGGGGTTTCGGCTGGTTTACAACCGAGCATGCCAGTTTCGGTCAAAAGATCAAGGATTTACTTCCTCTGACAGATAACTATACCAGTTTTTGATCTTGCCACTTACATTCCAAGAAAGTAACTAAGACCGCTGAGGTCTTTGGTTTCAAACTCCTTAGCTAGTGAATCTTTTAGCCTCTTTAATTCTTCAATATCATCCCCAATGATTATTATATCATCCATATAAACAATTAAAATTGTCCTTTTACCATTTTGATTTACCTTAATAAACAAGGTATGGTTTGTTTGACATTGTTTATAACCACTCCAAATAATTACCTTGGCAAATCTTTCGAACCAGGCCCTTGGGGACTGCTTTAGGCCATAGAAGGATTTTTGCAATTTACATACTTTGTGAGCTGTTGGATCTCTCTTGATGCCATTCAAGAAGGCATTTTTTATGTCTAATTGATGAAGTGGCCAATCTTGGTTCACCGCAAGAGACAGTAAAACTCTTACCGTGTTTAATTTTACAACTGGAGCAAAGGTTTCTTGGTAATCTATACCATAAGACTGTGTGAACCCCTTAGACACTAACCTGGCTTTGAATCTTTCAGTGCTGCCATCTGAATTGTACTTCACTGTGAAACCCATTTGCACCCCACTGGTTTCTTTCCTTGCGGTAGGTATGTCAGAGTCAAAGTCTCATTTTTCTCAAGGGCTTTTATTTCTTCCTCGACTGCCTTCTTCCACCTAGGTTCATTCAAATCCTCCTCTATTGTAACACCCCAATTTTGGGGTAGATGTTGCGGATGTGGATTTTGATATTCGAAAAACTAGTCAGACTTTTGGGGTTAGACCAAGGAAAACCTTCTTTGAGTATTCCTAAAAAGTTGGCAATAATTTCTAAAATTACTATTTATTATGTATAAGAGTTTTGCGAAGACAATTTTGGAAAATCAATTCTAGAAGCTTGAGATTTCGGTCTAGTGACCAAAACGCAAGATTTCAAAAGTTGGTGGCCATTTTGTAAAATCAGCCAAGAATGTGGATCTAGTTTTTAATTAAACCCAAACTTATTTTAATAGGGTTTTAAAATAAAAAGAAAGACTTTTGAATCAGCCCCACTTTCATTTTCACGTTAGTTTCTTAAAACCAAGCCACCATTGTAACCTTTTTAAATCCAAAGGATTACCCATCAAGGTTTTGAAGGTAAGACTTGATTTCACCTTGTCTTTCTTTAATTAAACTCCTTTTTACTAATCTTCTACCAAAATCAAATGGATTACCTTTTTTGAATTAAAGGTTCAAAGCTTGAAATAAAATGGGTTTTGAAAGATTTTCGTTCAAATGGCTTAGGCTAGGTTTTAGATTGTTTTTAAATGGTGTTTTGGTGTTTAAATGATTCTTAAATGAAGGTAGGTTCATAATTAAGATGAAACTTGAAGTTTGAGTGGAGTTTGGTATGAAAAATCTTGAGATAAGCTTGATTTCAGGTTTTTAATGGCAGCAGTGAATTTAGCATGTTTAATTTGCTGATTTTGAAGTTAATAAATGAGTTTTTGATGGTTGAAATGATGGGTAATGGCTGGGTCTGTGTTTTTGACGTTTTGGAAGTGATTTTGATGAATTTCGGTATTGGATTGTTGGGTATTTGAGAGTATTTGTTGTATTTCAGTGTTGCTGCAAGGTTTTTAATGGCAGCAGTGAATTTAGCATGTTTAATTTGCTGATTTTGAAGTTAATAAATGAGTTTTTGATGGTTGAAATGATGGGTAATGGCTGGGTCTGTGTTTTTGACGTTTTGGAAGTGATTTTGATGAATTTCGGTATTGGATTGTTGGGTATTTGAGAGTATTTGTTGTATTTCAGTGTTGCTGCAAGTTTGGAAGCTTATTTGGGTGTTAGTACTCTGTTTTAACTTGTTTAGAAATAGAGGATCCTAGTTTGGGAGCAAATCCGAGCGACCGTTAGCTAATTGTGGGTTTCGGATTTTTGGAACGAGTTTATCGGTGAGTGGAAAATGTTTTAAAGTGTTCGTGTATGTTCAAAGGTGGTTTGGGGGTTTAGATTGGGCTTGATAAGCCAATCTAAACTCAAGAGTAAGTGGTTTTGCACTTCACCATGTTTTTGATATTGTGTGATGTGTTATAAAATTGTGGTTAGACTTGTGATTGTTTCGCCTATTATTTTCCAACCTTTATTGCCTATGATATGTTGTGAGCATGCTTATGTTGTTGTTGTAGGATTGTAAGATATATGTGTTGACACATGCATGCTTGGTATGGAAATGTCGGTAATAGTAAGATGTGGTAAGATGGGCTTGATAGCCATGTAAGATTTGATAAGTTTGACCCTTGCTAGAATATTGGCATAAGATAGAATCTTTACCAGGTATAGATGATCGATCAAGTAGGATTAATGTGCACATGTAAGACCTGTAAGAAAAACTCACATGCATGAAAGATAAAATTCGTACATGTAAGAAATTCGGCCGTGTTAGAAAAATTCGTACGTGTAAGATTAGCTTGAGCGTGGTGATCGAGTTTACTCTCATCGATGTCCTGTAAGACTTGGAAGATTCTATGAAATCCGTATATCCAGGTATTGTTGTTAATTATGCCAATATGCTACTCTTCTCCTTGGTAAGACCTTGCTATATTATGGTAAGATGGGTTAAGGTTTGGTAACGCAATGTAAGAGTAAGTTGTGTTTTTACGAATGGTTGTTTGGTAAGATGATATTGTTGGTTAATGTGTTGTTGTAAGATGTTGTACGCGTATTTTTGGTTTGGTAAAGGTTTTAGTTTTCAAAGCTCTAATTGGTTTTAAAACTGCATTATTGTTGTTTGGTTTTGAGCTCCGCTCACTAAGCTTAAATGCTTACACTCCCTTTTCCAACAATGCAGATCATTAGAGTTCTGAGCTGCAAGCAAGCAAGGGGAACAAGGCCATTTCTTTTCCACTTTAACTTAAGTATGATTTTAAGTTTGTAATAATACTGCTAACAATGAGGATGCTATGCTTTATGTTTTGGACTAGATGTTTTGAGGATGTTTGGTTTGAGACAAGTTTGTTATGATCCTATGATGTTGAGTGAAGTATAGTTTCGTTGTCTTAAAGCTTATCTTGTGGTTTGACCTCTTATGCAAATGTGGATCATCATATGTTTCGTTCTTGTTTAATCATTGTTTGGATATGATCTTTTTTGACGTTGTTAAGCTTCTTTGCATACGAAATGCATGTTATGTTGATCCTTTGTTGTATGTGTGTTGTTGGGTCGAGTTTAGCAAGCTTGGAGGTGCCCAAAAAGTGTTTTAGAACCAATCTACAGACAAGTGTTTCGAAACAGGCACCAGCATTTCGAAATGCCCATGCATTTTTACCTTGGCGTTGCGAAACGGGCTTCCCTATTTCGAAACGTTTGCTCTTTGGAAATTCCTTGTGAAGACCTGTTCCGAAACATGCTCTTTGGTTTTGGAACGATAGTCGTTATTTTTCGGTTAAAGGCGTCTTCTAAGTTTGTTATTCTTGCGTTTTGGTACACGATTGATGTGTTATCAATCGGAAGTGTTCGGGTTGTTGTTTGAGTTGTATTTCTTCATGTGAGCATGAAATTGACTTAATCTTAAAGTAGTAACCTTAATTTCATGTTAGACCCTTTTTATGCTAGAATCACATTTTGGTCCTTGCCTGCTCGGTTGATTGGTCGATGCCTGTTGTTCGTGTTTTTATCCATTGCGAGTGTTTCACACCTAAGCTATAAATGAGCATCTAGAAAAGATAAATAAAAAGATAGGGGTGTTTTCTCTTTTAGGGTTGCTAACCGGAGGAAAACCTTCGGGTTTTTCATCGGGTAGTCCCGTATGACCACCTTCAGACCGAGGGGGTTATATTTGGTAGTATCAGAGCCAGGTTATACATCTTTCAGGAAGGTAAGTGAGGTAAGTTTATGTGTTTGCTTGATTTTTGGGTGATTTATTCGTTGGTTGCCTTGTACGGTGGTTGTTCTTCCATGTTTGGTTGATAGCATGATCTGTTGCTATGATGTTATCGTTGGTTAGAAGTTTGTTAAGCAACCCATTGCTAGGTATTATTGTAAGAAATTGGTTTTGGATATATACTTGAGCAATTTGGACCCTTGCCCTTGCTGACCCAAACCTTTGTGTGTTATTGTTGTTGTGGTTGTTAGATTGCTTTTGTCTGTTGATATGGCGAGACCCCGAGGCAGGCCTAGAGTGGTTCGTCAGGAACCACATGTTGCAGTTCATGCTGTTAAGGATCATGTTGAGGATCATGTTGAGGCTCATGCCGAGGAGCCAGTTGTTGAGGAGGAGTTGTCGCCACCTCCGCCTAGAGGAGGTGAAGCCGAAGTTGAGAGTGTAGTGCCACCAGTTGGCCAGGTCAGGCCAGGATTGATTTAGCTCAGTTAGTATAGACTATTATCGGAGCCTTCCAGGTAGCTGTGACCGGTATGCGAGCTGTTGTACCACCTCTGGGTGCGGGGACTGGTTTGCCACTGGAGAGACTCCGTAGTCTGAGCGGAGTTGAGTTTCGTGGATTGTCGCCTGAGCGGTTAGAGGCGTGACTAGAGAGTACCACGCGTATATTAGGTCAGTTGGAGTGCTCAGACACTAAGAAGCTTGGTTGTATCGTTTCTCTGCTTGAGCGAGATGCGTATGTCTGGTGGACTACGACTACATATGGTATGCCTGAGGGTGAGATCACTTAGGAGTTCTTCAGATCTACCTTCCGTAAGAAATACTTGGGTCCACGGTTCTTGGATGAGAAGAAGAGGTAGTTTATGGCTCTCGTTCAAGGCAGTATGTCCGTATATGATTATGAGATACAGTTTGTACGGCTGAGTCAGTGTCTGATGAGAAGGAAAGATGTGAGCGCTTCCGTTATGGGTTGATAAAGGACGTGAAAACATACATGTTAGCTTCTGAATATGTGGATTTTGATGTTTTGGTCAGCCGGGCCAAAGGCATCGAGCAAAACTTGAGTTTGTCTTCTCATGCTAGTGGTTCTAGCTCAAGGAAGAGGCACAACCAGTGGAACAGAGGTGATGCCAAGAGGCACAAGGATAAGATGCATCATTATGATCATAGGCGTGGGGATGGTAACCTAGGCCGTGGCCATCAGGGCTAAGGAGTTGTTGCTCGTACTCCAGAGTGTGCTAGATGCGGGAGACATCATACGGGTGAGTGTTGGAGTGTGCCTGGTACATGCTAGAACTATGGATCTCGCGATCATTTGAGGCGTAACTGCCCTCATCCGGTTAGAGCAGTTAATCATCAGAGAGGTCGTGGGCACGGTCGAGGTAACTTCCAACTGAGGATTGAGGCTCTGAGGAACGTGGCTCATGTTGTTGCAGTCCAGCCAGAGAGTGGTGGACCAGCTAGGGTGTATGCCCAGAGAGAGGCCGGGAACGACACATATGTTATTGCAGGTAATTTCATGTTACAGTCTATGTCATTGCTTTGCTTGGTTGATTCTGGTTATGCACGTTCATATATTCTGAATGAACATGCAAAATTTTTGGACATCCCTATTGAGATATTAGATGTAGGGATGCATGTGAGTAGCTCTTTTAGTTAGACTGTTGTAGTTAGATGAATGTATAAGAGGTGTCCGTTGATGATTCAAGGTCATGTATTTCCGATTGATATGATGGAGCTATTGTTCTATGGTTTTGATGTTATCCTAGGTATGGATTGGCTTATTGAGCATAGAGCTAGGGTGGACTTTGAGACAAAAAGGATTACATTGAAGCTTGTGGATGACTATGAGGTTGATGAACTTTGGTTGTTAGGCATATTTGGCCTATATGATGAATCCTAACATGAGTGAGGTCAGACCAAAGGACATTAGGACAATTTGTGATTTTCCAGAGGTATTTCTGGAAGAATTGCCTGGTTTGCTTCCTGCTAGAGAGGTAGAGTTTGCTATTGAGACAATATCTGACTCTGCTCCTGTGTCGATTGCTTCGTATCGTATGGCTCCCAAAGAATTGAAAGAGTTGAAGAATCATCTTCAGGAGTTGTTAGACTGTTGCTTCATTAGGCCCAATATTTCGTCGTGGGGTGCTCTTGTACTGTTTGTAAAGAAAAAAGATGGTAGTATGAGGATGTGCATCGACTATAGGCAACTGAATTAGCTAACAATAAAGAACAAGTACCCTTTGCCGCATATTGATGATTTATTTGATCAGTTGAGAGGGGCATCAATATTTTTGAAGATTGATTTGAGATCAGGGTATTATCAATTGAAGGTGAAATATGTTGATGAGCCGAAGACAACTTTCAGGACTAGGTATGAACATTATGAATTTCTGGTAATGCCATTTGGGTTAACTAATGCACCAGCAGCTTTCATGGATATGATGAATAGGGTGTTTCATGAGTACTTGGATCGGTTTGTAGTGGTGTTTATTAATTACATTCTTGTGTATTCGCGTTCCGAGGAAGAACATGATGAGCATTTGCGGTTAGTGCTACAGACGTTGTTAAGTAATCGGCTTTATGCCAAGTTGAGCAAATGTGAATTTTGGATCAGGGAAGTTGTATTTCTTGGCCATGTTGTGTCAGCCGAAAGGATTAGAGTTGATCCTAAGAAAATAGAAGCTATTGTGGAGTGGAAGCAACTGAAGTTCTTAATTGAAATTCAAAGTTTTCTAGGCTTAGCTGGTTACTATAGAAGATTTGTAGATGGTTTCTCTAAGGTGGCTGCCCCATTGACAAAACATTTGCAAAAGGGTGTTAGATTTGAGTGGACAGATGCAAGACAACGAGCCTTTGAGAAATTGAAAGAAGCCTTGACTAATGCTCCAGTTTTAGTTCAGCCAGTGTCGGGGAAAGAGTTAGTAATCTACAACGATGCTTTGTGTGTTGGCTTAGGTTGTGTCCTGATGCAAGAAGGAAGAGTTGTTGCTTATGCTTCTAGGCAACTAAAGGTGCATGAGAAGAAATACCCCACACATGACATAGAGTTGGCCGCAATTGTGTTTACATTGAAGATTTGGCGACATTATTTGTATGGTGAGAAGTGCACAATTTACACAGATCACAAGAGCTTGAAGTATTTGATGACACAGAAAGAATTGAATTTGAGACAACGGAGGTGGGTAGATTTACTTAAAGACTATGATCTTACCATTGAGTACCATCCGGGTAAATCAAATGTAGTAGCCAATGCTTTGAGTAGAAAGGTGGCAGTTGAATTGTGAGCTATGTTTGCTAGATTAAGTGTGTCAGAGGATGGTGGCTTAGTGACTGAATTGCAAGTGAAGCCTTCTTTAATTCAGTTGATTCGTGAGAAACAGTTGCGAGATAGATATTTGGCTGCTCATGTTCAAGACATTGTGGAAGGTAAACCGACTAGTTTTCGTTTCAGTGATGATGAAATTTTGTGTTTCAAGAGCAAGGTAATTGTTCCGAAAGATAGTGAGTTGAGACGCACCATTTTGACTGAAGCACATTGTAGCCCATTTACTATGCATCTGGGTAGTACAAAGATGTATCGCGATTTGAAGAATGAGTAATTTTGGATTGGTTTGAAGAAGGATGTTGCCGAATTTGTAAGTAAGTGCATGGTATGTCAGAGAGTGAAAGCGGAACATCAAGTTCCATCAGGTTTGTTGCAACCGTTGAGGATTCCTGAATGGAAGTGGGAAAGAATCACCATGGACTTTGTAACAGGTTTGCCCTTATCACCTTCTAAGAAGAATTTAATTTGGGTGATAGTCGATCCATTTACAAAATGTGCTAATTTCTTGCATGTTCATACTACATACTCTTTAGATAAATTGGCCGAATTGTATATTCATGAGATTGTGAGATTGCATGGTGTTCCGAAGTCGATTGTGTCTGATAGAGATCCAAGGTTTACAACTAGATTTTTTTATTGTTTGCATAATGCTTTGGGTTCTCGTTTGAATTTCAATACATCTTATCATCCTCAGTCAGATGGTCAGTCATAAGGGGTAATTCAGATTTTGGAAGACATTTTGAGATGTTGTATCATTGATTTTCAGAGCTCATGGGAGAAACATCTACCATTAGTGGAGTTTGCATACAATAATAGTTATTAGTATAGTATTTAAATGGCTCATTATGAGGCTTTGTATGGTAGGAGATGTAGAACGCATGTATGTTAAGCTAAAGCCAGTCAGAGGTTGGTTGCGATGCTGGATACTTTGAAGGGTACTACCGAGAAAGTGAAACTGATTTGTGATCGTCTGAAGGCAGCTATGGATAGACAAAAATCTTATGCTGACTTGAAGAGAAAAGAGGTTGAGTATACGGTGGGAGATAGAGTATTCTTGAAAGTTTCGCCATGGAAGAAAGTGATGAGGTTTGATAAAAAGGGGAAATTGAGTCCGAGGTTTATCGGTCCGTATGAGATAGTTGAGAGGATTGGACCGATTGCTTATAGATTGAGGTTGCCTTTTGAACTTGAGAAGATTCATGACATGTTCAATGTTTCTATGCTTCAAAAGTATCAGTTAGATTCGTCGCACGTTATGCCTGTAGAAGAGATTGAGTTGAATCTTGATTTGTCCTACGATGAAGAATCAGTTGAGATCCTAGCATTTGACAGCAAAGTGTTGCGTGGTAGAGCTATTGACCTCGTAAAGGTAAAGTTGCTACATCATGGTGTTGAGGAAGCCACTTGGGAGAGAATGGATAACTTGAAGAAACAATTTCCGCATCTTTTCCCGTCAGGTAAATTTCGAGGACAAAATTTATTAGGTGGGGGAGAGTTGTAACACCCAAATTTTGGGGCTAGATGTTGCGGATGTGGATTTTGATATTCGAAAAACTAGTCGGACTTTTGGGATTAGACCAGGGAAAACCTTCTTCGGGTATTCCTAAAAAGTTGGGAATAATTTCTAAAATTACTATTTATTATGTATAAGAGTTTTGCGAAAACAATTTTCGAAAATCAATTCTAGAAGGTTGAGATTTCGGTCTAGTGACCAAATTGCAAGTTTTCAAAAGTTGGTGGCCATTTTGTAAAATCAGCCAAGAATGTGGCTCTAGCTTTTAATTAAACCCAACCTTATTTTAATAGGGTTTAAAAATAAAAAGAAAGACTTTTGAATCAGCCCCACTTTCATTTTCACGTTAGCATCTTAAAATTAAGCCATCATTGTATCCTTTTTCAATCCAAAGGATTACCCATCAAGGTTTTGAAGGTAATACTTGATTTCACCTTGCCTTTCTTTAATTAAACTTCTTTTTACTAATCTTCTATCAAAATCAAATGGGTTACCTCTTTTGAATTAAAGGTTCAAAGCTTGAAATAAAATGTGTTTTGGAAGATTTTCGTTCAAATGGCTTAGGCTGGATTTTAGAGTGTTTTTAAATGGTGTTTTGGTGTTTAAATGAAGGTAGGTTCATAAGGAAGCTGAAACCTGAAGTTTGATTGGAGTTTGGTATGAAAAATCTTGAGATTAAGCTTGATTTCAGGTTCTTAATGGGAGCAATGATATTAGCATGTTTAAGTTGCGAATTTTGATGTTAATAGATGAGTTTTTGATGGTTGAAATGATGGGTAATGGCTGGGTCTGTGTTTTGGAAGTGATTTTGATGATTTTCGGTATTGGATTGTTGGTATTTGAGAGTATTTGTTGGGTTTCAGTGTTGCTGCAAGTTTGAAAGCTTATATAAGTGTTAATACTTTGTTTTAACTTGTTTAGAAATAGGGGATCCTAGTTTGGGAGCAAACCCGGGCGACCGTTAGCTAATTATGGGTTTCGGCTTTTTGGAACGAGTTTATCGGTGAGTGGAAAATGTTTTAAAGCGTTCGTGTCCGTTCAAAGGTGATTTTGGGGGTTTATATTGGGCTTGATAAGCCAATCTAAACTCAAGAGTAAGTGGTTTTGCACTTCACCATGTTTTTGATATTGTGTGATGTGTTATAAAATTGTGGTAAGACTTGTGATTGTTTCGCCTATTGTTTTTCCTACCTTTATTGCCTATGATATGTTGTGAGCATGCTTATGTTGTTGTAAGATTGTAAGATATATGTGTTGGCAAAGGCATGTTTGGTATGGAAATGCTGGTAAGAGTAAGATGTGGTAAGATGGGTTTGATAGCCATGTAAGATTTGGTAAGTTTGACCCTTGTTAGAATATTGACATAAGATAGAATCTTTACCGGATATAGTTGATCGATCAACTAGGATTAATGTGCACATGTAAGACCTATAAGACAAAACTCGCATGCGCGTAAGAAAAATTCGTACGTGTAAGAAATTCGGACGTGTCAGACAAATTCGTACGTGTAAGATTAGCTTGGGTGCGGTGATCGAGTTTACTCTCACCGACGTCCTTTAAGACTTGTTGTTTATTATGCCAATATGCTACTTTTCTCCTTGGTAAGACCTTGTTATATTATGGTAAGATAGGTTAAGGTTTGGTAAGGCCTTGTAAGAGTAAGTTGTGTTTTGTAAGAATGGTTGTTTGGTAAGATGATATTGTTGGTTAATGTGTTGTTGTAAGATGCTGTACGCACATTTTTGGTTTGGTAAAGGTTTTGGTTTTCAAAGCTCTAATTGGTTTTAAAACTACATTGTTGTTGTTTGGTTTTGAGCTCCGCTCACTAAGCTTAAATGCTTACGCTCCCTTTTCCAACAATGCAAATCATTAGAGTTCTGGGCATCAAGCAAGCAAGGGGAGCAAGGCCATTTTTTTCCACTTTGGCTCAAGAATGATTTTAAGTTTGTAACAATACTACTAGCAATGGGAATGCTATGTTTTATGTTTTGGACTAGATGTTTTGAGGATGTTTGGTTTAAGACAAGTTTGTTATAATCCTATGATGTTGAGTGAAGTATGGTTTCGTTGTCTTAAAGCTTATCTTGTTGTTTGACCTCTTATGCCAATGTGGATCATCATATGTTTCGTTCTTGTTGAATCAATGTTTGGATATGCTCTTGTTTGACGTTGTTAAGCTCATTTGCCTACGGAATGCATGTTATATTTATCTTTTGTTGTATGTGTGTTGTTGGGTCGAGTTTAGCAAGCTTGGAGGTGCCCAAAAAGTGTTTTAGAACCAATCTGCAGCAAGTGTTTCGAAATGGGCACCAACGTTTCGGAATGCCCATGCATTTTTATGTTGGCGTTGTGAAATGGGCTTCCCTGTTCCGAAACGTTTGCTCTCTAGAAAATCCTAGTGAAGACCCGTTCCGAAACAGACTCTTTGGTTTCGAAATGGTAGTCGTTATTTTTCGGTTAAAGGTATCTTCTAAGTTTGTTATTCTTGCGTTTTGGTCCTCAGTTGATGTGTTATCAATCGGAAGTGTTCGGGTTGTTGTTTGAGCTGCATTTCATCATGTGAGCATGAAATTGACTTAATCTTAAAGTAGTAACCTTTATTTCATGTTAGGCCTTTTTTATGCTAGAATCACATTTTGGTCCCTACTTGCTCGGTTGATCGTTCAATGCCCGTTGTTCGTGTTTTTATCCGCTGTGAGTGTTTCACACCTAAGCTATAAATGAGCATCTAGAAAAGATAAATAAAAATATATGGGTGTTTTCTCTTTTAGGGTTGCTAACCGGAGGAAAACCTTCGGGTTTTTCATCGGGTAGTCCTGTGTGATCACCTTGGGTCGGTTTGGTGGCTAGGTCGGGCCGAAGGGGTTACATCTATTGTTCTCGGAATTTGAATGTCATCAATTTTCATCGTGAATGCCTTGAATGGTGGCATTAAACGACTATAATCAACATACTTTTCTATTGGATGAGCAGTACACTTCCTTACACCTTTCGTTTGAGCAATCGACAAATCATCAGTATTAACAAAAGGAATAGGATTTTCATTAAGAGGAGATTCCATACCTTCCAAGTTTCCATGGTAATTGGACTCAGTTCCAATTCTTGGCAGTGTCTAGGTAGCAAGGTGGACTTCTCTCTCCTTTTGTAGACGCTAAGTTCTCCCCCTTCTGGTTGGGTCTTTTTAAGGGTTTTGGAATGTGATGGATGTATTCTTTTTGGAGTTCTAACAGGGTTAGAATTTTGTCTAGTAGGAGAAGAAATTAAAGATGATTGTAAAGGAGATGAAAGCACGGGCGGTAGGATAAAAATGGATTGTGAATTAGAAGTAGGTTGTGATGAGAAACTTGACAAATTCTGAAGGCTGTCAAAAAATTGAAATTGAAATTCATCTTGAATCTCCCCTTGAATTTCAGTTTTAGAGAAATAAGGTTTATTTTCAAGGAAGGTAACATCCATAGTAACATAAGTCTTTTTTATAATTGGGGAATTACATTTGTAACCCTTCTTAGTGGATGAGTAACCTAAGAAAATACACTTGAGTGACCTTGGATCCAACTTAGACCTATGTTGTTGATAAACATGAACAAAAGTTGAACAACTAAAAATCTTTAGTGGATGATCACATGACATAGGTTTGAACCAAGGAAATTTTTTTAAGGAGGACATTTTTAGGTGACTGAAATTTTAGAGTTCGACGAGGCATCCTATTAATAAGGTGAGTGGCAGTTAGGACAACTTCCCCCCAAAAATATTTAGGAACATTGGAAGAGAATAAAAGAGACCTAGCGACTTCCAAAAGATGCCTATTTTTTCTCTTGGCAACCCCATTTTGTTGAGGACTATCAACACATGAACTAATATGAACAATGCCCTTTTCTTTAAAATATAATACAAGAGAATAAAAATGGATTGGAAGAGAATAAAAGAGACAACTTCCCCCCAAAAATATTTAGGAACATTGGAAGAGAATAAAAGAGACCTAGCTACTTCCAAAAGATGCCTATTTTTTCTCTCGGCAACCACATTTTGTTTAGGACTATCAACACATGAACTAATGTGAACAATGCCCTTTTCTTTAAAATAGGATCATAGACTTTTTGTGAAATATCCACTCCCATTATCAATTTTAAAAATGTGAACTTTACTTTGAAACTGATTTTTGACCATATTGTGAAAGGTTTTAAAATTTTCACTAACTTCATATTTCTCCCTCATGAGAAATGTCCAAGTAGTCCTACTATGGTCATCTATAAAGGTTACAAACCATCTAGCTCCACTAACATTTTTAACTCTGGAAGGACCCCAAATATCACCATGGACGATGAAAAAAGGGTTATAAGGTTTATAGTTGGATGGAGGGTATGTGGTTCTTTGATGTTTGGCAAATTGACAAATGTCACAATGAAAGGATTTGATCTTTTTATTGGTGAACAAATCTGGGTACATCTTGGCCAAATAAAAGAAATTGGGGTGTCCTAGTCTAAAGTGTAGTAACATAATTTTATCGGAAATAGGGTCTGGTGTGGAAATAAATTCGGAGATGCAACTGGAATAGGCTTGTTTTAGTGAAGGCTAAAAACCTTGAAGAATGTAGAGTCCACAGTGCAACCTAGCATTGCCAATTATCTTTCCTGAATCCAATACCTAAAATTTACAGCCATGTAAATTAAATTTAGTATAACAACCCAAGTTACGAGACAATTTACTGATAGAAAACAAGTTGCAAGCTAATTTTGGAACATAAAGCACCGAGTTCAATTCAATATCTTGATTTACTCGAATTGTTCCACTTCCTTCAATGGCTGGTAAAGAACGATCTGATGTCTTTACATTCGATTGGGCCTCAAGCTTGATGAATTCGGTAAATAAGCTCAGATCTCCTGTCATGTGGTTAGAAGCTCCACTATCGACAATCCAAGTAGTGAAATTTGTGTTGTCAACAGTATTTGCAAAAGAAAGATTACCTCTATGTTGCTTGCAAAATTGGCCACTGATGACTTGTCAAAATGCTTATATTTTACACCTTTTAGCTTAAGTATTTGTTTGTTCTCGAGGTCATTTTATAGCATGTAGGTGCATTTAGAGCATATAGTTGTATGTATCTTTATTTATTGGTGGTTTGGCTTTATTTTATGAGATTAGATGCTGCTTGAAAGGTATTTACTGGTATGGTGTTGTGCATGATGATGCTGAAGCAAGTCAAGGAAGGAAAAATGCTATAGCAAATTGGATAGCAATTCTGGGCGCAGAAAACGACAAAGTAACGCGCACAAGTTGATCGCCCATATGTGTGAACCCCCTTTTTGTCTGGTTGTGCCCCACATGCATAGGGAAAATTCCCAGGAGTCCAAAGAATCATTAGGGCACAAAACCCTAGGAGCCCCCACTATATAAAGGACACAAGACCCTCATTTAGAGGAGAGCGTGAAAAGGTAACAAAAAGGGCTAGGGAGAGAATGCTAGGGAGAGAATGCCAAGGGTCTGACCTTGCTGACCTTGAGACAAGGCGGCAAGCCTAGGGCAGTTCGTGGCGCTGCAAGTCCATCATAGATTGGGAGTTCTTCTCTTCCCTTTCTGTTGCTTTAGCATTTATTTTATTTGCTATCGCATTTATATATTCGCTCTGATTTGCTACAACATTCATCTCTCTGTCTTAAATTGCCATATCATTCTTCATTTACATTTCGTGACACTTGAGTGCTTAAGCTAGCCTAAAAACACCTCCAATCCCTATGGAGACGATACTCACTCATCACTTTATTACTTGTTCGACGTGTATACTTGCACTATTTGCGTATCATTTATAGTACATCACGCATCGCAAACAGCCACTAACATTTCTTACAGAAGTGACCAAATGTGTTTGATTGTCCCTCTGTGGTCGTGGGAATGGACTAGCCTTTGCGCTAATCTCGAATATTTTTCTACCAACCATTAACTAAGGTTTTTTTGATAAAGGATATGAAAAACCTAGAATGATACCATGTAGAAAATAAAGAAGAGTATTTTGAGCAGTGATCAATTTGATTTACTATTTTTCCTTGAATTGATTTCAAGAGTACATACAAGCCAACTATGTATAGTTTTAGTACAAGGAGTTCTAATAAAACTCAAACTAGTCTAGATAGAATTTAATCCTATAAAATATAAGAGATAAAGGTTATCTAAACTACTTAATAGATAAAAGTTATAGGATATCTAAACTACCTTAAGAGATTAAAGTTATAGTATATCTAAATTACTTAGATATTTACAAAAGAATTAACTCTATTTACATGGAAATTATCTACAAACTCTCTCCGATCGATCTCTCCCCCTTGAAGTTGGCGGTTGGCCTTCTTTATATAGGAGATGGCTAGGTCAAAGTCATTCTTGAGGAGGAAGTTAAGTTGGAATTAAATAGCATCAAAGAGATAAATCTCTTTAATTTATTTATCTTCCTAAAGCTTCTCCTACTTTCATGGAATTTAATCTCCCTTTGACTTTTTCATGGAATTCCAACTCCTTTAAGATTTCTTCTTGCTTCACGCCATGTTGGGTTTATCCAGTCATCAAATTGGCTACCACTTCATCTTATCCTCAATTGTCGACGATTGCTTTGGCAACAAGTTCGGCATGATCTTCTTGAGTTGCCTCAGTAACTAGTTCGGCATGACCTTCCTGAGTTGCCTCGGCAACTTCCAGCTTGTATGGACATTAAATCTTGCATACACAAAATATCCTCCAGCAGTATCTTTTTCCACCAAAACTAATCAAAACACGAACTCAAGCATAGCCATAAAGGAAACAATGCAAATATGCATGAATAACTAAAAATGCAAATAATATGAGCCTAAGTCTAACAATAATATGAGTAAAAAAGATCATAAAAATAGTACTTTTGAACACTCATCATTTGTATCTATCCTTTGTTTGAGTCTTTTGGTTGGGTTTTTTAACCTTGCCTTTGTATGATCATTTTATGATCTTAAGTGACTAGTTTCTTGTTTCAATGGCTATATAAAATTGTCTAAATTATTTGTTTAATTTAATTTTATGGTTGTAAACCCTCACTATAATTTGGATGTTCTATTTTTTTTAAATAAAACTAGCTATTTCTATAAAAAAATCTTACAAATAAATTATTATAATTTTTACTTGATCATCCAATCATTTTATTCGATAAGAATGAAAAAATGTAAAATGAAAAGAAATAATCATAGAAAATATTCAACAAATAACATAATTCAATAACCATATAATAGGAAAGATACAACAATTAAATAAATTTTTAGAAAAAAATATAACAAATGAAACATACTCAAATCATTAAAAAAATTGAGGACCAAGTCCGCCAAAAAAACTCTTAAAAAAATTTAGAACTTGCAACCAAAAGCCGTGAAGAAAAAAATTGGACATTTCCTTGGATAAGTCGCTCATCTTTCATAGAAAACTCATCAATCATCATGAAAATCTTTATTTCTCTTCCAACTAAATACTATATTAATATATGAGTGAATATCGAGAAATTCAATCTTGCATATTGCTACACTAATAGTTCTGATTGCATTTATAAACTACCACATGAAGAGATCTATCCATATTATGTTGGTAATGCTCAAGGGTGTAAGGCATGTAAACCTCACATTGACCTTGAGATAGATATATAAAACCATTGAACCAAGGTTGCATTGTTGGGTAAAAATCTCCTGCCCCCTAACTATGCCTCCTTCTATGCTCCTGCCTAAAAATACTTAAAAATTAAATCTTATCCCATAACCCTAATTTTCATATCCTAAACCCCAAACCCTAAAAAATACACCCTATCCCTAATTCCCTACACCCTAACCCTAAGCCCCAACCTTAAACCTCAAACCCTAAACCCACTATTTTAAAGTGGGGGCACAAATGGGGGCATACTTTGGGGGCAGATGATTTCCATCCTGCATTGTTTGACTAGGTTTATGGTTAGCTAATTAGTTTAGGTGATGTATTTGTAAAGGGTAACGGTTTTGTAATTTGACATGGGTCTTGTATGCATTGCTTGTATTTAAAAAGATGCATAATGCATTATTTATTTATAAAATATATGAGTTTATTTAAATATATAATATATATAAAGAATGTCGGATAAATTAGGTGACTACATTAAGATAATTCAAATCTAATGAATAAATACATATTTTTGCATAATAGACAAATGTACGAATCACATGCTACCTAGGTAAATATCATGATTACTTATGTACCATCTTTTATTTGGTCCGATAAAACCTGATGTGCAGGAAAGACTACATTGTACGTCTATGTAAAATTTTATAAAACTTTGATCAATTAAAATATTCTTATATTATCAAAAGAAAAATATTTTTATAATTTAATATAATTAATTAATACAATACAAATTGAGAAGAAAAGCTCTTGATGTCAAATCATTGAAATTTTAGAAGCAAAAGTGAGTATTGAAATACTTGGAGAATGAAATGTGAGATGGGATGAACCATTTAAATGCTATTTATTTATAGGGTAAATGAAGAGTTCTAGAGAATAGAATTTGTCTGTTTTTTTCGTGTCCATTTAAATGATCTACCAATTATTTTATGTAACGTGTATTATACTTTTTCTTTATTAAAGGGTATTTTTCCTTCAAATTCAATCCAAATTAACAATTTAGTCTATTGCGTAAAAATGCAGTCAATTAGGTCCTTTAATTCGCGAATTGCAACAAATTAGCCCATTAGTCAACTTTAATCGTTACAGTGCTGACGTCACAGTTAACGCTACTGTTGTGGTAGTCCACTTTGTTGATGGGGCGATCCATGATGCTGATGTGCTAGTACGCGTGTGATGATGATGTGGAAGAGGGGCTAAATTAATTTTTTAAACCGAATTCGAGGGCATAATTGAATTTTTTTGCCGAGTTCAGGGGCATAATTGATTTTAATCAAAAGTTCGACAACTTACTTAATCTTTAAGCTAAAAATAATATATTATTAAAAATAATTAAATATTAAAAATAAAAACACTATAATGAATTTAAAAGTTAAGTAAAAACAAAATTAAAAATATGAAAATTTATAAATACAAAAACTTAAAATTTAAAAATATCTATAAACCATCGGAAAAGTCTTTGACTGTTTTTGGCTATACTAAGCCTACTAATATTCCTTGAACATATTTTCAATGGAATCATTCTTGCATTAAAGTAGTAAAAAAACCAAAAATTCTCCTTCGTTTTCTACATCAAATATTAATGATGATCAATTTGATGTAGAAAAAAAAAGAAACATTGAGTTTTATTGTTACTTTAATACAAGTTGATTCCACTGAAAATTTGTTTAATGAATGGTAATACTCGTAATGACGAAGTCGAAGACTTTTTCAATGAAAGTGTTCAATTTTGGAATACTTTTTAATTTTTTTAATTTTTATATTTATATTTTATAATTTTTTAATCTCTAATAAATTTTAATTTTTTATATTAATTTTTATTTTCAATATTTTTTTAAGTTTATGGATTTTTTTCCAAAAAAATGAAGAATATTTTGATTTTTTTTTGAGAGTTCTGACTTTGCTTATTTTTAAAATTGTCAATGACCCAAAGGATATTTACGCCAATTTGTTAACCAATTTTTCATATATTATATTTGTAAAAGTTCAACTTGAAAAACCAAATTATTTATCCAATTTTATTCAAAAACTAAATAAATTGATTAAATTAACTTGAAATTTAAACAAATTATTTATCTTGTTTTAATATTTTTAAGTTTTTAATAATTTCTTAAATTTTTATTTTTAGCTTAAATATTAAATAAGTTATCGAACTTTCAATTAAAATGAATTATACCCTTGAACTTGGCAAAAAAATTAATTATGCCCTCGAATTCAGTTAAAAAAATCAATTTTGTCCCTCTTCCATGTCATCATCACACGTTTACTATCACGTCAGCACAGTAGCCGTCACATCAGTACTCTAACGGTCAACGTTGGACAATAGGCTAATTTGTTGCAGTTCGCGAACTGAAGGACTTAATTGACTGCGTTCTAGCGTGAGGGGTTAAATGTTAATTTGGGTTGAACTCGAGAGCAAAAATACTCTTTTAACCTATTTTTTTGTTATTTTATTGATAATACATGTGACATAAAATTATTCGTACCACGTATAAAGAAGGACATAAAAGTGAAAGACGAATTCTATGAATATCCTTTGGAGTTGGTGTTTGATCAAAACTCACACTTTATTTTTGCTTTAGCTGCCGCATGCAATTGGAATTGAATTATCAATAGGCTTTCTGCATAAATGGGCCTGCCATTTTCAATTGCCCATTTCACGTGGGCCTTGTGCATGCGTCGGCCACAATTGGGTTTTACCATTTAATTTATTTAGGTCTCATTTATTTAAGAAATTATTTAGGTCTCATTTAATTGTGATTTCAATTAATTAAATTTTTGAGCTCAAAATTAAATACTTAATGTAATTAAATTTTAAATAATTAAAAATAAAAGATCGAACACAATTATAACGCAATATGCTCTCATCTACTAACCCTAACGCAAACCCTCTCGTAGGTAAACATGTGAGCCATAGCAGCCGGCCACCGGAGGATATAATCCAAGTTTCAAGTTTGGCTGTTCTCGAGAGATCGGAATCGTCGTTGAAGGAGACTCGGGATCCCATAAAGTAACACAACGTTCAGGAAGATGGTTTGCTTGATGAGGAAGCAATTGATATGGAAGCAAAGGGTGGCTTTGAAACTGTTGGGATTGGGATGCCTCATTCGAAATCTGGAAATTCTGGTCATGACGAGACAAATATGTCCAAATTATCTTATGCGAGAGTGGTTGTTGGATCATCCGAAGGGCATAAAGGGTTCAAGAAAGTTAAGTAGTGAAGATGAAATAGAAGTTCATGATGAAGATTGCATTGTTGATGAGTCAGGACCGATCATTTCGATTAATTTTCTAACCGTTTTCATGATCATATTGATCAATGCATGAAACAAGTGTTAATTATTGTTTTACTAGGAAGATCAATTGGATACAAAACTTTGTTGAAATCGAGTTAATGCCCTTTGGAACCCTACGAGGGAAATTCAATTGATTGACCTAGAAAATAATCACTTCCTGGTTGAGTTTGCTAACGAGAATGATTATGTTAGAGCCCTTACAGAAGGACCTTGGACAATTTATGGAAATTACTTGACGGTGCAACCCTGGAGTCGATCGTTTTCGACCACAGAAAAACATCCTTCTCAAGTCATAGTTTGGGTGAGATTGTCGGTCCTTCCCTATTAGTATTATTCCAAAGCTTTATTTCATAGGTGATACTTGTCGAATAGTGATGCACTTTGGAGCAAGTATACTCGTCGAATCAAGTAATAAAGTGATGAATAGAATGTCGAACCCACGAAGATTGGATCAATCACTAAGAAATTTTTGAACTTAAGAATGTGTTTGCAAGAATGGTGGTTGTTGATTTAATTAAAACTAAAACAATTAAACTAAAGATAGCTAAGATTAAGACAAACATATGTGGCAAATAAAAGACAATTATAGAGGTTGAGATTATTGCTAAGGATATATACTTGATTACTCATTATAATGCTATAGCGATCAACAATACATGTCTGCATAAACCGTTAAGATCTTTATCTACTTGACAGGATTTTCTAATGAACTTCTAACTCTCTCGATGCCTAGAAGTTGATAATATTGAAGCTAAGGTAATATATGTTTGCGTGAACCCTAACAACTCTATTAATTGTTTAAGAACACCCTTTTAGTCGTTGAAACCCTAAACTTATATCTAAGCCAGATTAGAACTAAGTTAACAGCTTAGCCCCACTATTGACGTTTCTATAACTTAACTCTCTCGATATTAAGTCACAGATCAATAGTTAAAAGGCCTCTCTCAATAGTTCTTATAATAACTACGCATGAAGAACAATGAACAAAGCAGATAAAGGGAAAACAACTATAACATAATAATAAAGTAATCAAAACATAAAATCCTGAGAAGCAATAATCCCAACTAAAGTATTTAGCTCATGTCTGAGCCTAAAACATCTATAATAAAAAGTATTAAGTATGACAGTTTATCAAGAAAGGAAAAGAAAAGAGTTGAGCGTCCTCGACAAACTCCCTCTGTGTCGTCTAACTATTGCTACACAAGTCTCCTACTCTATCGGCCTCTCTCGATGGCTTCTATCATGAGGAGATTTCTCTAGCTTCAACTCTGGTGGTTCTCCGCAAGCTTCAGACTAGGATCGTTGTCTGTAATCGCGCTCCCCTTGAAGTAGCGTCCAAGTCTCTCTTATATAGACAATGAAACTAGGGTTTAAGAACCCTAAAGTGCGCGCAACTTCATTAAAAAAGGCCATTGATTTCTTGCTATCTTTATTGTTTCGTATTTAGGGGAAAGTCCACATGGGCAAAAGTAGATTTATCTCCAACTCTTTATGCCTCATTAGCTCTAGCCATGCGATCTACTACTCTTCCGCTCCAGCACTCCTCCAGCAGCTACCAGCATCCTGCACATGCACCACAAAGCACCACTGATGAGTTCTCAAATATGACATATTTCATTTGCTATTCTTCTAGTTATTTGGACTTCTTGCTGCTTAATACATGTTGTGTTCGTTATATTTTGTGCAGGAACCCAATTCTGGAAATAGCAGTGAAAATGGGGCATTTCTGCAGTTTTTATTATAATTCTGTCATGACTGGCATCATGGGCACGACACCGGGCACGACGCGTCTGATGTGGCAGTGACGTGGCAATGACGTGGCGACTTCTAGAAGCTTCTGGAACGTTCTGAGAGATCTTATCAGCTTATCCGATTTCCTGCATTTAAATTTCAAAACATTTGAATTGTTTTATCTTTTGTTTATTATTTTAAATTATCTCATCACTTTATCTTTGTAAATCTAAGCCTATAAATACCACCCCTTGGTAAAGGCTTAGATCATCAATCATTTGAGTGATCATCTTCTTAGCTTTGAGTTTTTTTAGCTTTTCTTTTGTAAATAGTTTTTAGCTTTAATAAAAGTTTTTTTTTCTTTATTTTCTTGTTCCATTTATTTTATGTTATTTTATTACTTTTCTAAAAATCAAGTTAAGTATGATAATCAATATCATGCTTAGCTAAATCCTTTAAGCCAAGAGTTAGCCAAATCAATTCTAATCGTGAGAATTGAACATTGCCTAAATTCCTTCGGGAATACATTTTTATCTTTCTGTTTAGATAGTTTGGCAATCGGCCTTACTAAAGTTTTTAATCGTTTTTCAAATCAAAAAGAGCTCGTTGGTCTGGAATCGTTTAAAGACATAGTTGGGAGGAAGGATCGGCCTGTGGCAATTTCGACTTCCTGTGAACACTCTTAGCGGCGGTCCGCTAAGGAAAGATAAAATCAGAAGCGATTCTTTTTAAGACAATTTCTGAGTTGGGCTTTTCCTGATTTCAAAACTAAACATTTTAACGGCGATAGACGTGGCTAATTTGTTTAAGAATCAACCTTCGAAGATAGTCTTGGGAGAATTGGTTACTAGAGAGAAAAGCAAGTTGCGACGGGTTGGGCCTCGCAGACTGTAACCGACATGATCCCCGAAGTAAAAATCTATTTCAATGATCGAAGGAATTGACAAGGCTAGCTCGAGGCTAATTTGCACATTTGGTTTTCTTATTATTTTAATTCTTGCATTTTTTTTATTACTTCACTCAATATCAAATATCACCCCCTTTTATTTCTTTGCTTTTTCAGATATTCCTGGGATTTCGGATTCAACAAATTCAAGTCAACAATTCTAGCTAATCTCCCTGCGGATCGACCCTCTTTCCCTATACTTATTCTTTATTTATTTATTGTTGAAAGAGGTTAATTAATTAATTTATTTTGACCGGTTAAACGACGACTTGTCAACCACCTTTCCCGTAAAAATCGCCAATATATATGACATTAAAGCACACGTGATGTAACTCCCTATTTATATGCAAAATATATACAATCTAACCTAAATGCAAACTATATGAGCTTAAAAACATGCAAAAGACAAGTAAAAAGGGCATACAAAATAGGTCATTTACACACTCGTCAGTAGGATTGCGGAATTGCTTGGAAGGGTTGTTCGTGTTGATTATAATACTTAGGCTGCAGGCCGTGGGAAATTTGCTAAGCTTGCAATAATTGTGGACCTTAATAAGTAGCTAAAATCTTGTTAAAGGATTGATGATTTCATGCAAAAACTTGAATATGAGGGACTGAATAACATCTATTATTCGTGTGGTACCCATGGACACATTAAGGAGTCTTGTGACAAGCTTGATCATGAGTTGGGGAAGGCCAACAATTAGAAGGTCAAGTGCATAGAACTAAGAGTATCCCTAACATGGAATCTCAGGGGGTGAATTGTATGGGCCATGGATGGTTGTGGAATACAAGAAGCGAAAGTCGATGGGAGAGGGTAGGGAAAAACACACCGTAATAGAATCTGCTGCAGATGTTAGCTCTTCTAGATTTTCGGTACTCATGGATCAAGACAATTCGACTGACCAGGAGACTAGAATAAAGGAATCTGCTGACTTAAACAATAATCACGTAGAAGGAAAGGGGTCAAAAGGCAATAACACCATGAATGTGGCTAAGAATGTTAAGCCACAATGCAATTTCACACCAAAAATGACATATTTAGCTTCTAATCCTGATAAAAAAGAAGAAAAATAGAAATAGAGAGGTGAGGGAAATGTATGTTATCCCTTCGATGGAAGAAAATAGTGTCAGAACAGTGATCCATCTGATATCTAATGTTGCTTAAAGCCATACGTCTGTCTCAATTGTGGAAAAAGGAAGAGGTGATAAGGGTATCTCGAGCATTAGAGTAGGCAAACCACATGGGGTGGTAAACAAGGTGTTTAAGGAAAATATTCACCGAGGTAATAAATCTGGTACAAAGTTGAGTGGTTGCAACTATCGCACATGAATGTGTGCGAGAAGTGTCACAACAACTCGACGAGCTAGGTGACATGAGCGATCTTTCGTTGAACGCTCAAATTGTTTCTCGTCTAATGGAAGTTGGGCTCATTAGTGAAAATGACTCAATGGAAGATATGGATGAGTTGGGTGATCACGCCACTACGCGTTTGGCGTGAGTCGATTAGGTGATTCCTTTTTTCTTAATCATTCCAATGATTAGTTTTATGTTTTGGAATTGCCAAGGTGCAACGAGCACCACTTTTCGTAAACATTTTCATGCTTTTGTCAAGAAATTCAGACCGCAAATTGTTGAGCTCTTTGAACCGAGGATAAGTGGCAAAAAGGCGAACAAGGTTTTGGCCAAATTGAAATTTCTGCATTCATTCTATGCAGAGGCACATGGTTTTAGTGGTGGAGTATGGGTACTATGGGACGATACATTGGACCTCGAGATACTAACTATCTCAAACCAATTTGTGTGTGGCCGCTTCAAAGGTATAGATAATTCGGATTGGTTTTACTTTACGACAATATATGCAAGTCCTGATGTATCCCTTCGTCGACATCTTTGGAGTGCATTATCAACTCTTGATTCAGGGTGTAATGCGTTGTGGTTGTTGGTGGGGACTTTAATTCTATTGTATCCATAGGTGAACGACGGGGAGGGTTAAAGAGACGATGAGGAGGTAGTAAATTGTTTGCTGACTTTATATTTTAATGATGGTTTAAGTGATTTGGGTTTTCATGGTCTGTCATTTACTTGATCTCGGGAAAATCTTTTCCAACATTTGGATTGCTTTCTTGGGAATGATGGCTTGATATCCTTATTTCCGAACTCAATCGTTATGCATCTCGACCGTCTGGGGTCGGACCATCGTCCAATACTATATCGAAATAATATGGATGCCAAGTCAAATACTAATTGTCCAATACTAGAATGAACACCCACAATTTCAGGATTTTTTACGTTCGCTATGGCTTGAAGATAAGGACTTTGGCATAAATTGACATTCTTTTATTTCCAATGTAAAAGTATAGAACTCGGTGAATTTTAGTCATATTGGTAAAATGAAGAAGTCTCTTATAGCTCAGATTAAAGGTATTGAGAAGGCGTTACAATATTCACACTTCGATTTCTTGTGTGATCTTGAAGTCTCACTACGAGCCAAATTGGATCGGGTTTTAGAATATGAGGAAAGCCTTTGGTGTCAAAAAAACCTGCGCTAAATGGACCGTGCAAGGAGATCGCAACACTAAATACTTCTACGCGTCCATAATGGCTAAACGTCGTAGGACTAAAATCACAACCCTTAAATCAACGGATGGTATATGGCTCGCGGATGAAACTGATCTACAAGCCTTAGTCATGTCATTCTATCGCAAGCTGCTCCAAAGTGATGAGGGAATTTGGCTGACTATGATGTTAGTGGATAATTTCCTAAAATCCCAAGGTCGTATTTGTGCTTACGCTCTCTCTTGAACCAATAATGCAGATAATTGAGATGTTTGAGGGCAGCAAGGAGGCTAAGAATTCAAGGGAAAGCTAAGCTCATGTATGGTGACTTTTTCACAACGTTATTAGTTTTTGATATTTGGTAATGGGAACCTAGGATGTGATTTGGGAGATGTTTTAGACTCCCTAGTTGTGGCATGATGCCTTAAATTTTTTGGATTTGTAAATGGCCATTTTGGTGTTTGTTTTGATGCTTTGATGGTTGGTTGGTTTGGTTATTAAGATGCATGCCTGTAGACTTGTGAATTTCCCTAATTGATGCCATGGATGTGTTTTAATGTTGCAAATATGTATCTTATATGCATGATGACTTGTTGGCATGATTAGGAAGTCATTAGGATGAGTTTGAGTGGTTATATGTATGTTAAACCAGCAATTTCTGCACTTTCTGGGCAATCCGTATCGGAACGGGCACTAGCGTTTCGAAACGGGGGCCTGTAATGGCCTTTGTGTATCGAAACGGGTAAAGGTCGTTCCGAAACGTTTTGGCCACTGCCAAGCCCTGTTTCGATACAGGTCTCGAAACGAACCCGCGTTTCGGAACGGTCAACCCCGTTCCGAAACAGGTGACCGTTGGACACTGATTTGAATGGTTTTGTGGTTTGCAAGCTTTGCGTTTTAGTCCTGAAAATCGTTTTTGCAATTGCATGAGTTTGAGATGTCCGATTGAGGTGAATTTTGATAGGGAAGCATGTGATATGATTAATTTGATATTGGTAACTTAAAAACCAGCTAAGTTCTTCATCTTTCCAAAAATTACAATTTAGTCCCTAACTTTTGTATGTTGTGCATTTGAGTCTCTTAATGCTTTACGATCGCTGTGCTTTTCAAGTATGCTTTTCTCAAGGGTACGCTTAGGGTTAATGTGCATCTAGATAAGATTAAAAAGAAAAAAAGGGTCGTTAATCAAGGTTGACTTTCGGGTTGACTTTGGTTTTCCCCGTGTAATCTTCGTAGTTCGGGTCAACCGTCTAGGCCGAGCTAAGAGGGTTACAACTTCATTCTTTTGATTAGTCTACACCAGTAAGTTGAGAGAATCCATTTGTCGGGCAAGAAAGTGTAAGGCTCACGAAAGGGTTAAGGACGGTCACAACATGTTGGGGCGTGACTAACTTGGTTCCTAACCAGTTCACAAGTTTCAGTGGCTAAAATGGATCACCAACCGAGTTGACTAGCATGTGTTAGGTTTACGCTGAGATTTCTACGTATTTCCTCTGTCACGCTAGCTTTCGAGCATCCTTGCCTAGAAATAGGAAGGATCACTGTCGACTATCCCGCCGAACTTAGAGTATCTATCAAATCTGCCGCCGAGACTTATGTCCGTTCCACCTACCGAGACAGCGAAAGTTGCAGGGGTAGTGACCCACTGCGGCCGCGTGACAGGGTCGTAGCCTGCCGCCCGCCGAGGCAGCATATCGTGGCAGCACGAAACAACTCAGACTTTTTACAACGCAATTTTCACACTAAGGAGCATCATAACCATGTCTGCTTTATCAACTTGATTCACCTTCTTTATTACTTGTGTTTTCATTTACTTTTCATCTCAACAAACCACTCACTTGTGTTTTTATTTTACCATTGTGCAGGGACTACGAAACGAACCAAGCTATCCAATCCTCGTGGGATTCGACATCTTTTATACTATAACTTGGTAGGAGTGTGCACTTGCGCTCTCACAAAAAAGGAACACATACACGCTCTACAAGCACCCAAGCATCACAACATATTAATAATCTGGTCATTGATCATTACAAGAATATTCAAGTGACCCTACATGATTCCTAAATTTTATACGAACCATTTCATATCCCTAAGCGTTATCGTGTACCTTATGACTATCAATTTTTCATAATTTATCCTCTAATCATGCTCACTATTTCAATACCTAATTTGCAACCACTAACAAGTAAGGCATTCATACTTTTGATGCTCATGAAGCATTTGGAGTTCGAAGTGTACTAACCTCAAGCACTTGTCGATAAATCCTTACTCGAGCTCCTCAAACGCTCCTCTTGATCCGATATTTGAGCCCAAACAATCCTCATAAAAATACGAACACAATATATATTAATTAACCTTATACTTTATGAACCATTTCATATCCCTAAGCGTTATCGTATACCTTACGAGTATCAATTTTCATAATTTATCCTTTAATCATGCTCATTATTTCAACACCTAATTTGCAACCACAAACAAGTAAGGCATTCATACTTTTGATGCTCATGAAGCATTTAGAGTTCGAAGTGTACTAACCTCAAGCACTTATCGATAAATCCTTACTCGAGCTCCTGAAACGCTCATCTTGATCTGATATTTGAGTCCGAACAATCCTCATAAAAATACGAACACAATATATATTAATTAACCCTATACTTTAACAAATTTGCAAGGTCAAACGCGTAAAAATAGCTTACTGAGTCTGAATATGACAAAATGGGCTGCAAAAATGGACTCCGAATGTTGAAACCCCCCGAATAGGGTCCTTGGAAAAGTAAACTTGGTAAAAAAGTTAATGGTCAATCTAGCTGGTCAAAGGTGCGGTTGGCTGTCCAATTTTGTCTGGGCAAACCAACCCAACCGGCCTGGTTCAGCTGGCAAAGCACGTTCATGTGCAAGTGGCGGTGCGTGTGGCGGCCTCCGACGACCAGACGACGATGACGAGCTCTAGATCGGCTTCTCTAACGATGGAGAGTTCAACGGTTGCTTCAAAATGCAACGGAGGGCGGTGGTTATTTGCAAACAAGCTTCGTCATTCCTTTATTCTTCTCTTCCCGGCGAGTGGCGACAACAGCAAGGCGACCACGGTCGAACTTGTCTTGACGAGGCGGAGCTAATGATGGTGACGATATCGACCATAGACGATCGACCGACAACAAAATCAAATTGAAAGCTCCCCCCCCTCTCTAAAATTATTTCTTTCTTTTTCTTTTAATTTCAAATATGGTTACTTTTCCCTTTAATGCCTTCGAATTTTAAATGGGCAAATCACTCACTTGACCATCCAAATTCCCAAAATTTTACACTAAAACCCCATAGCTTCAACTCATTTACAAAATAGTCACCAATTGTTCTTAAACTGAGCTTCCAACTTTAAATTCTTTAAATTGAAACACCAGATTAAAGGATCCACAACCTGGATCTGAGACCCAATTTACCAACCCAAAAATTGGGTCATTAAAACCATTCTATCCTCTTTTCTCTTTCTTTTCTTTTCGATCGATTTTGTGTTTTTGGGATTTTTGGCCCTTGATTTTTGCAGGTAAGGTCACCCTTTGTGTGGATCCTATCGACGATTCGTTTGATGGCTTGATTCTCTGACTCTGCCTCTTTTTCGCCTTCAACCTTTGGCGATCTTTGTTTTTTTGACGTGAAGTTGTTGTTTGGTCGCTTGTTGTACACCTTCATCATCTCCCTTATCCCCCGGTGATCCCTAGAACATCATGCAAACTGGCTCTGGTTGTTGGCATCGTTTGTTTCCTTGATGCCTTTTCTACTGTGTTTTAGCCTTCTTTGCTTAGATCGTTGTGCTTGTTCTTGGTGTTTGTGATTTTGGCTTGTTTATTCGTTTGTCTTGTGTTTTCTTTTTTGATGTTGTTTGCCCATTTGTTCTTCGACTATTTGTGTCCGAATCTTGTTCTTTATTTTTTTGTTTTTAATGCCAATTGCTCACCATTAAAAAAAATAACAGACAAAATATATTTTTATTTCACGTGACACTCAAGTAATAAAAAAATTCTCCCTATGTCCTATTAATTTGTCTCTTATTGATCTTTTTTGGTCATTTTTTTTAACTTTGACTCATTATTGTTTAAAAATTATTATTGATAAAAATACGAAAAAAATATATTTTATAAACCTTCAATCAAGTAGTTTTAAAATATATATTTTATAAATTTTAATTATTTAAAATAATCATGGTTAAAGTTTAAAATTTTTTATTTTTAAAAAGTCAATAAGAGATAAAATTAATGGATGGAGGAATATCATTTTAATAAGGCTTAATGCACCTTTTATCCCCTAAAAATTACATATTTTCTCAGCTTGGTACCTAATATATTTTTTAAGCTCTCCTACCCCTAAAATTTAGGTCGTTAGCCAAAATCATCCCAAATTTTTGACGCGGTTTAAAACAAAACATCTCAACCAATGAGACCTTGCCATGCCGCCCTATTTATTTTATTTTTCTTATTTTCAAAATTAAAATTAAATTAATTACAAATAAAATATAATACTATAAAAATATTGTTTACCCTCCCTTCTTTCTCCAGTTATCTCCTCCATCTCCATTCTCCTCTATTGCTAAAAACCAGTGAATGGTTGATTTTCCTTCAACAAAACAATTAACATTAAGTTTTATTGTACTGCTTTTGATTTTTTTTTTAAAATATATACATCTGTCACGAGCCTAATCCAAAGTAGCCGTTGGAGTGTTATTTGACTGTTAGTTAATGCTGTTTTGCCTAGCCGTTAGGTTATCCGCGGTTAATGAAACGCAGCGTAATGGGAGGCCTTGTTAATACATAAAACGTCGCCGTCCAAGTAAATAGGGTAAAAGGGTGGAATGAGCTGTATTACAGTTATTGAAGATCTGAATGAAATTCTTGTCTTTTCCCTAATTTTGTTTTTCTCTCTTCTCTCTCCTTATCTGATTTCTTCTTATCTAAATCATTCCTTAAAGTTCAGCCACCGGAGTTGGGTTGTTACAAGGGTATTAGAGCCACCGGTTCTCGGAGATGGTGGGTACACGGAGTCAAACCACAGGGGGAGGTAGTGAGCTACCACCACCCACTGCGGGTGGAACACCGCAGGATATCAATCTGGATTGGAAGCAGGAAACGACCAGGATTGAGGCTCATGTTCAACGCCTGGAAACATCAATGAACACTCGTTTTCAGGAGATGCAGACGGCGATGATGGCCAATCTGCATAAGCTACTTGAGATAGGGTTGGGAAAGAAAATTGATGCGAGTGCGATAGCCGGGCAACACTCAGGCGTTCTGGGAACTCCACCAGTGAATCCACAAGCTGGTTCGAATCCCTCACCTGAGGGAGAAGCTGCAGCGACGACTGGGGTAAATAGTGAGGTCGAGCAAGAGGCACGAGAAGTTAGGGAACCATTTCCACAGATGAACTTTGCTTACAAACTCCTTTGCCCTAAGTTTGATGGATCGGAATTTCGAGAATGGATGTGTAAACTGGAGCAGTATTTTGAAGCGGAAGGAGTGCCTGATTGTGCTAAGGTCAGAGTGGTGATGCTGCATCTGGAAGGGAAGGCTCTTCAGTGGCATCAGTTCCTTTCGAAAACTTATTTGGATTTGAACATGATGGCTTGGACAGAATACCTGCAGCTGATGAGAGAAAGATTTGCACCTGGGGGCTTCGATGACCCTTTTGCAGATTTGATCGAGCTGAGGCAAACAGACACGGTAGAGAAATACTATGAAGATTTTATCCATCTGTTGAACCAAATCAGTAAGCTCCCTGATGCATATACACTTAGTGTTTTTAAAAATCATTTACGGATAGAGATTGGGCAGATAGTCAAATTGCTGCAACCTAAATCATTGTTAGAAGCTTTCCACTTAGCCAAACATGTCGAGTCCATGTATTTTCCCGTCCAAAGGAAGAATCCAGGGCTTGTTCCTAAAACGTTTTCTAGTGCACCCTCAGTTTTGAGTTTCCCTTCAAGAATTAGTGGGAGTGCATTTAGGGGCCCTGCTTCTTCAGGGGGTACCACAATAGCATCCTCATCGAGGTTCTCCACCCCTCGTAGTACTAGCCCGGTGCATTTGAAACCTAATGTGCAGGCTAACAAGAGTACAGGGAAGACATTATCTGCAGCAGAAGTAGAAGAAAGGCGAAGGAAGGGACTGTGTTTTTGGTGTGCGGCCAAATACACCCCTGGGCACAAGTGTGCCAAAACGCAGATGTATCAGATTGTGGTGGACGGTCTGGAGGATGAGGGAGATGCTGAGATCTTTCTAGATTGTGAGGAGGTAGTGGATCAAGGGGTACAAGAACAGACACAGGGTGAGGAACCAGTTTTGTCACTACAAGCTATGTGGGAAAAGGCTAAATGGGACACAATGAGGATCCAGATCCACATGGGGAAAATAGAATGTGTAGCTTTGATTGACACAGGAAGCACGCATAATTTCCTCAGCTTGAATGTGGTTAAGCAACTGAATTTAAAAGTAAGCAGACACAAGCAGCTAAGAGTTACTGTTGCTGATGGGAACTGGATGACAACTCTTGGCGAATGCTCAAAGGTAGAATGGGAGAGTCAGGGAAATTCTTTTGTGTCTGACTTTTTGATCTTGCCAATTAAGAATTGCGAAATGGTGTTGGGAATCCAGTGGCTTGCACAGTTGGGAAATATACAATGGGATTTCACTCAACTTAGCATGAAATTCTGGTATAAGGGCAAGGAGGTGGAATTACAGGGATGTGTTTCACAGGCTTTGCAAGTGGTAGGACCAAGGAAGTGTGACAAATTGCTGAGGGGAGCCAAGGGTCCTTACATGGCTAGTGTGTGGTTGTTGGAGGCTCAATTGGTACTGAAAACTGGAGAGGAAATGTTGAAGAAAGAGATTGAGACTCTACTGAATGAATTTAAGCAGGTGTTTGAAGAACCAGTGGGCCTTCCTCCAGAAAGGGGTCATGAACACAGGATTGAGTTGAAGGATGACAAGGCTATTGTGAAAATAAAGCCATACAGGCACCCTGCTCATCAGAAGGATGAAATAGAGAAGTTGGTGGGAGAAATGTTGCAGTCTGGGATCATCAGAGATAGCAACAGTGCTTTCTCATCTCCCATTGTTATGGTAAAGAAAAAAGATGGGAACTGGAGGATGTGTGTGGATTATCGAAAGCTCAACCAGCTCACTGTCAAAGATAGCTTCCCAATGCCTGTAATTGAGGAACTCTTGGATGAACTGGGAGCAGCAAAGGTGTTCTCCAAGTTAGACCTAAGGTCTGGGTACCATCAGATTTGAATGAGGGAGTCAGATGTTCAGAAGACAGCCTTTAGAACCCATGAGGGTCACTATGAATTCTTGGTGATGCCCTTTGGGTTGAGCAATGCACCAGCAACATTTCAGGGTCTGATGAATAAACTGTTCAAGAAATATCTGAGGAAGTTTGTGCTTGTCTTCTTTGATGACATACTCATCTATTCAGTGGATGGAGCCACTCACTTGAAGCATTTGAGGACAGTTTTGGAAACGTTGAAGGAGCATCAACTGTATGCTAAGAGATCTAAATGTTGTTTTGGATCTCAGGAGGTGGACTATCTTGGATATGTGATTGCTGGAGGGTGTATATCCATGGATGAGTCCAAAGTAAGGAGCATTACATCATGGCCAGTACCTACAACTGTGAAAGAACTCAGGGTATTCCTGGGTCTCTCAGGGTACTACAGGAGGTTTGTCAAGGGTTACGGATGCTTGGCAAGGCCTTTGACTGATCTGCTTAAAAAAGGAGCCTGGAAATGGGGCTTACAAGAAGAGGAGGCCTTCAAGAAACTCAAAGAAGCTGTATGCTCAGCTCCAGTTTTGGCATTGCCTGATTTTGATGCTGAGTTCATTGTGGAAGCAGATGCATCTGAGGTGGGAGTAGGTGCTGTGTTAGTTCAAAAAGGGAGGCCCTTAGCTTTCTTCAGCAAAGGATTAGGGGTAAGACACATGGGATTATCTGTGTATGAAAAGGAAATGCTGGCCGTGTTGATGTCAGTGAAAAGATGGTCAGCTTATTTGGTTGGGAGACACTTTGTAATTAAGACTGATCATCACAGTCTCAAGTTCCTAGCTGAAAATCAAGCATTCACTCCTTTCCAACAGAAATGGGTAGTGAAGATGATGGGATTTGATTATGAGATTCAATACAGGAAGGGGATTCACAATACTGTGGCAGATGCACTGTCTAGAAGGCCTGAAGAAGGGAGCTGTTGTACAATGGGGGTAAGTCATGTGAACTCTGAATTGTTGGGGAAGATCAGAGATTCTTGGCTAGTGGATGACAAGTTGAAGAGGATAATTGAGGCCAAGGAGGAAGATGCTAATAAACATCCTAAGTATCAGTGGGATGGGAGGTTTTTGAAGAGGAAGGGGAAATTGGTTGTGGGAAATGACTCTGAGCTAAAGAAAGAATTATTGGGATTTTTCCATAACAGCACTGTAGGGGGACACTCTGGTGCAACTGCAACTACTCAAAGAATCTCTATGGTTTTGTACTGGAAGGGTCTGAAAAAGGAGGTGAAAAACTGGGTTAGAGAATGTTTGGTGTGTCAAAGGAACAAAGGAGATAAGCATCACCCAAGAGGATTACTGCAACCCTTGCCCATACCTGAAACTATCTGGTCCTCTATCGGTATGGATTTTGTGGAGGGGTTACCAAAATCTGGGAAGGTAGATTGTATCCTGGTGGTGGTGGACAGACTGACAAAGTACAGCCACTTCATAGGCTTAACTCACCCATTCACAGCAAAGGATGTTGCTCAATCTTTCTTAAAGAATGTGTATAAGCTGCATGGGTTGCCCAGCAACATAGTATGTGATAGGGATAAGGTCTTCATGAGCTTGTTTTGGAAAGAATTGTTTGGGAAGTTGGGAGTAGGAATACATGCTTCAACAGCTTATCATCCTGAAACGGATGGGTAAACGGAAAGGGTCAATCAATGTCTGGAAACCTACCTAAGATGCATGACAGGGGAGCGGCCAAAAGACTGGTCTGAATGGTTGCACCTGGCAGAATGGTGGTACAACACCACTTTTCATTCAGCCATCCAGACTACACCATATCAGGCATTATATGGGCAACCACCACCAGTGCATTTACCTTATTTTGCTGGGGAGTCGATGGTTGCAGCAGTGGATCGAAGTTTGCAGGCTCGAGAAGCAGCTATCAAGATGCTGAAGTTTCATCTGACCAGGGCTCAAGGAAGGATGAAGAATCAAGCTGATAAGAGAAGGAAGGAATGTGAATACCAGGTGGGAGATTGGGTATTTCTGAAACTTCAACCCTATAGACAACAAACAGTGTGTGCGAGAACAGGGCAAAAGTTAGCATCCAGATGGTTTGGGCCTTTTCTTATCATTGAGAAGGTGGGAGCTGTAGCTTATAAACTGAAGTTGTCAGACAATTCAAGAGTACACCCAGTTTTCATGTGTCACAGTTGAAGAAAAGAGTGGGGTCTGATAAGATCCAAGATGATTGGCCTGTGATCGATGCTGATGGTAGTATCAGCAAGGAGCCCGCACGCATTATAGATCGCAGAATTGGGAGGAGAGGGAACCGTGCAGTAACAGAGGTACTAGTGGAATGGAGTAACTCTTTTCCTGAAGATGCTACCTGGGAGGTCTTACACCAGTTGAAGCAGCAATTTCCAAACTTTAATCCTTGAGGTCAAGGATTACTCTGAAGGGGAAGGCATTGTCACGAGTCTAATCCAAAGTAGCCGTTGGAGTGTTATTTGACTGTTAGTTAATGCTGTTTTGCCTAGCCGTTAGGTTATCCGCGGTTAATGAAACGCAGCGTAGTGGGAGGCCTTGTTAATACATAAAACGTCGTCGTCCAAGTAAATAGGGTAAAAGGGTGGAATGAGCTGTATTACAGTTATTGAAGATCTGAATGAAATTCTTGTCTTTTCCCTAATTCTGTTTTTCTCTCTTCTCTCTCCTTATCTAATTTCTTCTTATCTAAATCATTCCTTAAAGTTCGGCCACCGGAGTTGGGTTGTTACAATACATCGACAACAAAATCCCAACCTCTTTTTTAGTTTTAGATTCTCCCTAGCATTACAAGAAATCCCCATAAATTCCAGTTCTACAGTCTAGCCCTAAATCACATTTTCTTGTAAATCCCTCCAATCTTTATTTTTAAACCTCTTTTTGATTCTATTTAATATAAATTTCTTATTTTTCAATTATGGTTGTTGCAGTTCTGGAATCATCTAGATTGTTTAAAGCTACCGAATCCCACGAAACACCATAAAAATCTCTTCCTTAATTTGAGTCTCACCCAAACCGTAAGACCATATGCACTCCTCCTCCTCCTCCCCCGTCTAATGGCCTCAAATCCTTACCCAAAAATTCTATTGAAGAAATGGTCTGAGATGAGGATGGGATTTGGGGAAGAGAGGGGTAATTTTTAAAAAATAAAATAATATTTCAGTATATTGCATTAAGCCTTTTAATAAGTAATAACTAATTAGAGAAAGATGTTAAATCCATAAATAATATAAAAAATAAAAGACATTATTGGAGTAAAAATGCTTGAATCTTTATCCAAAATATTCCCAAAAGAAAAACCAGGAGGGGTTTTTAGTAAAATAAAAGGTCATAATTGCTTTCCAAATCTCTACATAACTCAGATTTAATTAGCAAACAATGGACAAGAGTGCAAAGCTTTGGCGGGATGTCTCTTTTATTATACTAAATATTAATCAAATCCACATCCTTTGAAATTCTGAAAGCTGATATTTTACCTTCAAACAAACCTCCATTGCACCTTACTTAATTAATTATCTTCTTAATCCTTTTTCCTTTCCCCCTTCTGTGTCTTTTTTTAGTTAAATCAAACCAAAATCTCCACATTTTCTCCTTCGCTCCCCAAAAAATCTCACCCCAACAGGAAAGTTTTCAACTCACAAAATACCCACCCAACAGTTCAAAAATCTACATAAAAAAGATAGTTTTTCTCATCTCTCTCTCTCAAGGAACTTGCTGGATTTTTTCTTCTTCCCTTATTCACTTTTGTCAGAAAAAAAACAGAAACCTTCTATGCTCTTTCTTTCAGCTTAAGCACCTGCAGATCCGCTATTGGGTATCTACCTTCATTTCTCTTTAGCATTTTTCACTGTGCATCTGATTTTCCTTTTCTTGGGCTGCTTAAATGTACTAAAAATGTCAACTCTTTTACATGTATTATTGTTTTTATTGGCATTCATTGACGTTTTCTCAATTGGGTTAGTTTTGTTTTTTGTTTTTCTTTGGTAAAAAAATCTGGGTATTTTAGGAAAAGAAGAGAGCTTTCGTTTTTTAAGCTTTGTTTACAGGTGCTATTCCTTTTCTTCCTGCATTTAGCTGAGTTATCTTATTTGGTTTTGTGTTCTATTCACTGTCTATTTTCCTTTAACATTAAAAAAAGGTTTGGATCCGATAATTATCAATTCAGCATTTTGAAGTTTATTTCCGGGGTTTGGCCTTTTTTTATTAACAAATTTTTCTGGAATTAACAATTTCTTTGTCTCAAATTTGGCGTTTTAGTTCAAAATATTCTCTTTACACAACTTCTGTTTTTTTTTTCTCTCTCTGAAGTAATGGTGAAGTCAAACTCACCAGACCAGATCATTGAACATGTCAGAGTTTAAGGTTATGTTTTTTTTCTAGTTGTTAACATGGAATTGCGTTTAACCTTGATTCCTGGTTAACTAAACATAAACCTTGATCTGTACCGATCTTGTGTGAAAAAAAATCCTTTTATTTGCTCTTAACAATTTTTCTGTCATAATTATGTTATTGTCTTGGTGAAGTACACATACTCATGGGATCTAAATACCTGCAGGAGGGTTTGGATCTCAAGGATGTTTTATACTTGCACTCTGAACTAGTTTCGTCCAAGCTGTCTATGAGGAAATGATATTGTTCGTTTTGGATTGTTTTGTTGTAAGCAGAGAAAGTTTATAGAGGGGGACTGTTATGTCATAAATTGGTGATTAATTAATTTGCTTGTAATGTCGAGGATCACTAAGTGGAAGATCGAGAAGACAAAAATAAAAGTTGTATTCCGGTTACAATTCCACACAACGCATGTAAGTCAAAATTTGTAATTGTATCTGTGAAATTTTGTGGCATATGATTTTTTGAAGCTAATCACTCATTGATCTCCTTAGATGTAAGATCATATTAAAGCTGAAGAACCAGTATATTAGAATTTATCTAGCAACAGATGTGTACCAAATCAAACAAATATAGCTTGTTAAGGTGAATCAAGTAATCTAATGATAATGCATTGAATGTATAACTTCAATTCTAGTATATGTTCTAAGATGCTCTTATAGATTGTGATTTTATCTTCTCTATGTTACTTACACCATGAGGCTACATTTTCAGGTAAATGAATCTTTTCAACCTTAACATCTGATCTGTTCTAAAAGCATTCTTAAGTGCCAACCATATATATTGCTAGTGTAATATGTGATTGCTTGTCCTTCATCACTGGAAAACATATTCTGATGCATCATTCACCTTGGTTGCCGTGATTACTGCATGCTATGTATAACTTTACTGAACAATTCAGATTCCACAAAGTGGATGGGATAAACTGTATATATCCTTCATTCCTGCTGATTCCGGAAAAGCAACTGCAAAGACAACCAAAGCAAATGTGAGAAATGGAACTTGCAAATGGGCTGATCCAATCTATGAGACTACAAGGCTTCTCCAAGACATCAAAACTAAACAATTCGATGAAAAACTCTACAAACTTGTTGTGGCAATGGTTAGACCCTAGTCCTCACACTGCAGTTGCAAAATTTTTACCACACACCGAGTCTTAGTATGACCTTAGCTATCTTTCACCTGATCTATTTGGCAGGGTTCCTCAAGATCCAGCGTTCTTGGTGAGGCTACCATTAATCTTGCTGATTATGCTGATGCATCAAAGCCTTCTGTTGTTCCATTGCCTCTTCTTGGCTGTGATTCTGGAGCTATATTACATGTGAGGGCTTTTGAATTTCTCAAAACATTATTTGGGGATTATTGTTTGTTGTATTCCTTTGGTTTTCTGTGTAGTTAGAGGCAAAACTGTTCTGTGTATCTTCCTCTAGAAAGTCTTTGAAACTCTTTCCTACTATAGATTATCATCGTTTAACGCCTAAGTAAAGTTTAATTTGTACTCAATGACAGGTCACTGTACAACTGCTAACCTCCAAAACTGGTTTCAGGTATTTATCGAAAACATGTTAACTTTCTGCTTGCTTCTAATTTCAGACTGCTTATATGTAGTTATGCTTGGTCTCAGGGAGTTTGAACAACAACGAGAACTTAGAGAGAGGGGATTGCAGGTGGGGCTAGACCAAAATGGTCCTGATCAGTCTTATTCCGGAAAAGCACCAATTTCTGAGGAGATCATCAACAACCGTATGGATAAGGTTCGTTTATTGAGGAATACATATAACAGATTGTAAAATATATTCCTCTTAAAAACATCAATGATTTTAAGGTCTATGATATCACTCATTGAATAGAACTTTTGGCATATACTCCCTGGTTGAATTTAGAAGAATATTTAAATCACAGAGCTAATGACTGAATTGATGGTTAAATGAGTGTGAAGATGAGTAAAATTCATATTATAAAAGCCCTTCTGCTGTCCCATGCTACAATACCAATATGCAACAAGTACTTTTAATGTATCTTTAATACACTTTTCGTACATGTTCAGTTTTCTAATTGGGTGAAAAAATTGTTTTCTACATTATGTGAAAGTATACGTTGTAGGCTCTTTAGCTGTTCCGAGCTTTTTTATGAACACTTATCTTAATGATCTAATCTTTTCTTACTTTATTTTGTATATAGGTCAATTCCAGGGTTAGATTTAAAGAAAAATCTAAAGAACCCCCTTTGCTTGAAGAAGATGTTGGCTTGAATGAAGACTATGGGGACTCAGCTGTAGGGTTTGATGGCTCTTCAAATACTTCAGATAGTTTATATGCAGAGAAGCATGATACGTCTGGTATTCGTGAAATTGACAGCCTGAAGAGTACAGTGTCTGGTGATCTGGCAGGACTTGGTCACAACCCTCAGCAAGAAAAAGGAGATCCCTCGGGTCATCGATTACTGGTACAGGGCACTAATAGTTGGGTTCATGGATGGAGTTCAGACCATTCCGCAGATAATGACTTAACTGTTGCTTATGAAGAGAATAACAGACTCAGAGGATGCTTGGAAGCAGCAGAGTTATCTATTCAAGAACTTAAGATGGAATTAAGCTTGTTACAGAATCATGCTAGTCAAATAGGTGATGAAACAGAGAAGTTTGCCGAGCAACTTGTTGCTGAGATTTCTTCTGGAGAAAGGTTGGCAAAGGAGGTTTCTGCTTTAAAATCGGAATGTTCGGAGTTGAAAAATGACCTTGAGCAGATGACAAGATCTAAAGTATGCCATCCATTGACAGGTGAAGAACCTATTAAAAAAGACCGGAATCTCTTATATCAAGACTTAGAGGTCATCTGGTCAAAAGGGATCTTAGTTATGGAGGCTAAGATAAGGGAACTTCAAAACAACACAAGTTTGAATTACCATGAAAGAGATGATAGGTTCCTTCATGAAGACTTGGAGACATTGCTTGGCGTTCTGCAAGATCTCAAACGAAGAACTCAAAAAGAAATATCTGTTCTTAGATCAGTACCATCTGACCGATGCAATATGAAGGGTCCCAAAGCAATGAGTTTAACAAATGGTGATCTTTTTATGCCTGAAACTAGTTTTGATGTAGATCTTTATCAACCAGAGGTAGGCATGATTCCACATGGTAGTGAGCCTGGTCATATGTCGCACGAGCCTGATTCTGTGGGTGCTACTAATGCAATGAAAGGCAAAATCTTTGAACTTCTGAGAGAGTTGGACGAATCAAAAGCTGAGCGGGGAAGCCTTGTAAAGAAGATGGAGCAGATGGAGTGCTACTACGAAGCTCTTGTTCAGGAGCTCGAAGAAAGCCAAGGACAGATTCTGGGAGAATTGCAAAGTCTCAGAAATGAGCACTCTACTTGTTTGTATAAGGTGCAGTCCACTAAGGCTGAGATGGAGGCTATGCGCCAAGATATGAATGAGGAGATCTTGAGATTTTCAGAAGAAAAACAAGATTTGGAATCTCTAAGTAAGGAACTGGAAAGAAGGGCTATCATTGCAGAAGCAGCACTCAAAAGGGCACGTCTTAATTATTCAGTTGCAGTGGGCCAGTTGCAAAAGGATCTTGAGCTGCTTTCTTCCCAGGTTATGTCTGTGTTTGAGACAAATGAGAATCTCATCAGGGAAGCTTTTGTAGATTCTTCACGACCAGACTCCCTGGAAAGCTTGGAGATGGTGCAGAGTCATGGATTGGATTCAGAAGAATTTCAACTCACCAAGCCCTTGCATTGCCAAAATCAGCATGTAGAGGTGAAGAAACAACCATTGGGTGGAGATATTCTTTTAGAGGACTTGAAAAGATCCCTCCATTTTCAGGAAAGCCTTTACCGGAAAGTTGACGAAGAAGTCTGTGAAATGCATTACCAAAATGTCTACCTAGATCTGTTTTCAAAGACTCTACAAGAAACTCTGATTGAAGCAACTGTTGATATTAAGCCTATGAAAGAGAGAACGGATGAGCTTACACGGCAATTGGAACTTTCAGCTGAGCACAGGGAGTCATTAGTGCAAAAGCTTGAAACAGCTATGAATGATGTTCATTCCCTTAATGAATACAAGGCTACTTGCATTGCTAAGTATAATGACATGGTTCTGCAAAAACAAACTCTGGAAGCAAATGTAGAAAATCTCACCCATGAAAATCATCTTCTTTCTGAGAAGATAACCGAGTTGGAGTGCCTCTTGATCGAATACAAAAGTTACAAAAGCAAATATGATGCCTGTGTCTCGGAGACAACAAAGTTGGCTAATTTACTGAAGGAGGAAACCCTGGAAAACGGTAATCTTCGAAATAGTAACTCTTCTTTGCAGGAGGACTTGAGAATGATCAAAACCGAGTTTGATGAATTGGCTATGGTGAAGGAAAATTTGCAGAATACTGTTGACTTTCTGCAACACAGGTTACTTAACTTATTGTTATCCTGTGGCAATTTTTTTGGTGAACTGTCCCTCTCAAGTGACTTGGTTGGTCAGGATATTGAGTCCAAGGACTTGACATCTGTCATGATGCGGTTAGAAGAGGTCCAGGGTATTGCACATGAAAAAATTCTTCATCTCTTAGAGGAAAAGAAAAGTCTGAAATGCGAACGAGATAAGGCTCAGATGTCTTTAAGTGGGGTAGAGTCAGACGCAGTGCTAATGAAGAAGAAGTTCGATCATGATATACGATCCATGATTGAGAAAATAGATTTATCTAATGTAGTAGCACAAAAGCTTCAGTCACAAATTGAAGTTGTTGCTGAAAAGCTGAAGGTTAGCTCTGAAGTTGAAGAAATGTATGCACAACAGCAGAGAGATCTTTTATCTGATCTTCACCATTTTGAAGCTGAGTTACAACAGCTTACTTCTAAGAACAAGGAGATGGCTGAAGAAATCTTGGTGTTAGAGTCTGTCAATGAAGAACTTGGAAGTAGTAAGTTGACTGTGGCTGAACTTACGGAAGAAAACAAAGTGTTGGTACGATGCTTAAAGGATAAATCTGAGGAGTCGTCCAAGCTTGCTTTAGAGATTAATGGTTTGAAACAAAGCTTTCGTTCTTTGCATGATGAGCTCCAAGCCGAAAGAAGCTCCAAAGAAAAATTAGAGAATATGGTTACAGATCTTACTTCCCAAATGAATGAGAAGTACCATCAGTTGTTGCACTTCCATCAGCAGAAATCTGAACTGGTCAATCTTAGGCAAATGCTATCAGATCTAGAATCTGAGAAATCTAGAGTTTGCAGTCTTTTGCAGCAGTGTGAGGAGTGTCTCTACAATGCTCGTGAAGAATCTTCAACTATTACTTTTCTGGAATCTCAGCTGTCTGAAATGCATGAACTTTCTATTGCTGCAGATGTTAGCCTCATTTTCTTAAGAACTCAGTACGAATCCTGGACCACTGGCCTTGTTCGTCAGCTTTCCATTTACAAAAGGCTTCTTGTTGGTCTTCAAGAAAAGCATCGTGGTGTTGAGGACGCACTCAATGGTTGTCTTGCTCGTGAAGCACATTACATCGAAGACAATGGAAGACTATCAGCAAGTCTCGGCTCCCTAAAATCCGAGTTAGAAGCTGCAATGGCTGAAAATGGGGTACTTCTCGCCAAGAATAGCTCTGTATTGGCTGAACTTGATGACTACAAAAGTAAGCTTGCAAAAACTGTGTTTGATTACTGTGAGGATAAAAATCAGCTTGCTCTTGAAGTCGAAAGGCTGAAGCACCTACTAGCCGGTTCCCAAGAAGAGATTGATAATCTAACGGTATCGAAAGAAGAACTGGAACTTAATGTCTTAGTACTCAATGCTAAATTGGATGAACAGATCACTCAGATAAACTTACTGGAAGGGAACAGCAGTGAAGTGTTGCTTCTGCAGAAACAGTGTGATGAGCTTTCTCAAAGGCTTTCTGAACAGATTTTGAAGACTGAGGAGTTCAAGAACTTGTCCATTCATTTGAAGGATCTCAAAGATAAGGCTGATGCAGAGTCCACCCAGGTTCGGGAGAAGAGGGAATCTGAAGCGCCACCAACTGCTATGCAAGAGTCCTTAAGAATTGCATTTATCAAAGAACAGTATGAAACACGGTTACAAGAACTAAAGCACCAATTGGCCATTTCTAAAAAGCATAGTGAGGAAATGCTGTGGAAATTACAAGATGCCATTGACGAAATTGACAATAGAAAGAAATCTGAAGCTTCTTATTTAAAGAGAAATGAAGAGCTGGGAGTGAAGATCTTGGAATTGGAGACCGAATTACAGTCGTTGATTACAGACAAACGTGAAAAAATGAGTGCTTATGACCTTATGAAGGCTGAATTGGATTGCTCAATGATGAGCCTTGAATGCTGTAAGGAAGAAAAACAGAAACTTGAAGCTTATTTGCAAGAATGCAATGAAGAAAAATCTAAGATCTCAATTGAACTTAGCATTGTAAAAGAATTTATTGAGACATCCACGTCAACTACGAACATTCAGATGAAAAGAAATGACGGACTGAATGATAGTTGCGCCTCTGATGACCTGGTTGTCAATAATGCTCCAACTAGGGATGTAGATCATAAATATCTGGACCGAGATACCCCAGCAAACACCAAAGAAGGTGACTATGCAAGTGCACTCACCAATTTGCAACCTGAGCAGGTAACTTTTAACATTTTGCTTGGAATAACTGTCTTTGAATGAATTATAATACTAAAAATATTATGTAGTATATGAAATCTCAACATATTGTAGATGCAAGTTTGCTCATTTCCTTTGTAAGAACTAACTGAACATGCATTTGGTCCTGAGAATAAATACTGAAAAACAATTGCATTATATTTTACTTGGATGCCATCTCTGTGTGATTATTGACATAAATATTAATTGATTAGTTTATGCTGTCTATTACATTGTTGTGCTGGACTGCTAATTGATTAGTCTATTCTAACTGGTAAAAACAGTTCATTTCAAATTTATACTGTTACTTCAGCAAGAATCTTGGTTGAAGATTTCTTAAGGAAATGTTAATCTAATTTCTTTTATCCTTCCTCTGCTGCGTGCGACCTCTCTATTTACATATCGAAATTTTGTAGTTATGATGATTTGCTTAATTGTTTGTCAGGATCTTGTTGTTTCTAACGGCGAAAATGGAGTTCAAACAGTTGCACTTGTCAACCAGAATAGTGATGCAAAACATCTAGCTTTAATCAATGATCGATTTAAAGCCCAAAGTTTAAGATCTAGCATGGACCACCTAAACAGTGAGGTATGTGTATTGTGTAGGCCTGCAAGGCACTAGTTAGTGAGAATCTGACCCAAAGTCTATTGCAGTTTCTTCTTATATTGTCGAGCACGAGGGAATGTTATGTCATTTTCTTTCATCAGTTAACTTTATTACTGTTGTGGCGTAAATTTTCTTTAGGATAATACCCGATAATGGTGATTAATATACTTAACCTTTTTTCCTACTTGTAGCTGGAAAGGATGAAAAATGAGAATATGACTCTTTCAAAAGATGCTCATCATTCCAACCCCAAGTTTTCAGGTTTGGAACGAGAACTAGTGCAATTACGGAAGGTGAATCAATATGGAACTCTTACTTGCACAAAGTTTTGATAAAAGTTCATCATCAGACTCAATTTTTTGCCTTCACACAGGTGAATGAAGAACTGGGAAACATATTCCCTTTCTTTAATGAATATTCAGAAAGTGGAAATGCATTAGAAAGGGTACTTGCATTGGAACTTGAGCTTGCCGAGGCATTGCAAACAAAGAAGAAATCAAGCATCCTTTTTCAGAGGTATGCTAAGTTGTATAAAACAATACTGGTCTGCTTTTCTGATTCCTTTCCAGAGCTTAACTGACAATCTTTTGATAAGTCTCGTGAGAATTTTGTGCTCAATGCTTAGCTTAAGCATAGTGTAAACCCTATCTAAGTGAACGAAAATGTCAAAGAATTTGACATGATATTCTCTTGTGGTCCAGCTCCCACTTGAAGCAACACGGTGACGAGGAAGCAGTGTTCAAAACTTTCAGGGACATCAATGAGCTAATCAAAGATATGTTGGAGATAAAGGGAAGATATGGAACTGTAGAGACTGAACTAAAAGAGATGCACGAGCGGTACTCTCAGCTAAGCCTTCGATTTGCAGAGATTGAAGGAGAGAGACAAAAACTCACGATGACTCTCAAGAATGTTCGAGCATCCAGGAAACCGAGAAACTCAAATGGTGCCTCAGCAGCCTCAGTTGCGGACACCATTCCTGTGCCACGATGACAAACTTGGCACTAGATTTTTTTTTTTTTTGCTTCACAGGTGTAAGTTAATTCCTGCTCCTTCTCTGTTACCAAATTATCACATTCCTTGTGAAAATTCAAAGGCTATTGAGCTATTGCAGGAATGACCACTTCACAGGTTGGTACACACTATTAAAAAAATTCAAAGCAGCTATGGTTTATGTATATATATGTATGTATATATAATACTTGAACCTTTTTCCCCCGGCCCTAGTAATGTAATTCTTATATTGAATACTGAAACAAATTCTTTGATTTACAGTCAATTTTAAATAATTACCATAAGCAAAATTCAACACACCTTTGCCTCGTATTTCCTTTTCTTCACCCCACTTATGTATGAAAAATTGGCATCGGATCAGTTAGACTGGTTTAGCTGAGTACTGTTGGCTTGGTTGGTTTAGTATGATATTAGAGAATCAACACCACATGCTAATTGTAAGAAAATGTAATTAATAGATAACAATTATAATTTCTTATATGTAGTTACTAGTTAGCCAAGTATAGTTACATGAAAGGCTTAATACTTGTTTTGGTCCTTCATTGTTGTGATAATTTAAAGGCACAAAATTCAATACTTGTTTTTTTAATTTCTCAAAAATGAAAAATGAGAACTATTTTTAAAATAAAAATGTTGGCATTGTTAGTAACACGTCATTAAGAAAATGGTAATAAGAACATGGTTGTAGTGAAAAAGAGAATGTTTGGTTTTTGAAAATTTGAATTCAAGCAGTTTGTTTGCACTGTGTGTAATTAAATAGTTAAAATTAATAAACAGATATTATCTTGTGGCCACACTATTATGTAAAAAACAGTTTATTTCCACATGTGTTATTAAAATGTTACGGTTAATGAACATGCATTGTCTCATAATCACATCAGCATGTAAAAAATATTAATTTATAGGTTTGCCTCGCTCATATATTATTTTGGAAAAATTACATATTTAGTATCCAACAATGTATGTGTTATTGTTTTGATATCCCAACTATTATTTTTGACAAAATGGTATCTAACGTTACGTTTTCTTCTATTTTGGTACCTTGGCTGTTAAAAACTAACAGAAATAGTGACGTGGCTTGGGTTAATAATAGTTTTAGCCCAAAAACTTATACAATCTATAATTTAGTCTAAAATTCTATCAATTTAAATATTATTTTAATTTTTAGATTAAAATTGTAAATTCCTCATTTTTCTTCTTCCAGTCAACGTAATTTGCAATTTTACCTCCAAAATTAAGATGATGTTTTAAATTGATGAATTTTGGACTGAATTGATCATATATATAAGTGTTTTAGACTAAAACTGTGATTATACCAAGCAACGTCATCATCCCCGTTAGTTTTTAACCGCCGAAGTACTATAACAGAACAAAAACGTAAAGTTAGATATCATTTTGCCAAAAATAATAGTTGGAGTATCAAAATAGTAACGCGAGCATGGTTGGTACTAAATATGTAGTTTTCCCTATTATTTTTTAGTAAAGTACTTATCCATTTTATGGTCCACGTTATATATATTTTAAATTTAATAATAATAATAATAATAATAATAATAATAATAATAATATATTTTTTATAATTAAATCTAAAAATATTTTTTTTATTTGAGCTGTGTAGCATGCTAAAAGTCTAAAATCAAGTCGGGTTAACTGGACCAGCCCATGAACATGTCTAGTGACGTCGTCATCAGTCGAGACTCGAGATGATTTTCGTTAACACCAATACACCAATCTTAGACATGGCAAACTTGACCTGAGACTCGAAACCTGAACTGAATTACTCGAACTGAGATCTGATTTTGACCTGAACATGATGATCCGAAATTAACCTGAAACCTGAAATAAATCGAACCTAAACCGAACCGAAATTTTTTGTTGAACCGAAATAGACCCGAACCGATTTGACCCGAACCGATTTGACCCGAACCAAAAGCTGAATCGAATATCGACCCGATTTTAACCCAAAAATTAAGATAAAATAAATGAATAATTTATTTTTAATATTATTTATTTTTAACAATATAATAAATAATAAAATGAAGTACGCTTTATTATTTTTTGTACTATACCATGGAAGAGACCGTTGCTCTTGTCAAAGTTGAGGTATAATAACATTTTATGTCATTTTACGTTTAAATATTAATTAAATAAAACTTTTGTCCCTACTAATTTTTAAATTTAGAATTTTAATGTACTATTTTCTCTCCTAATATTTAATCTAAAGCCATAAAAATTAATCTCATGAACCAATAACCTTAAACTAAATCATAAACCTTAAATCATTAACGCTAAGCCTTAAAACCTAAACTGTTAACCTTTAAGCCATAGAAATTAATCTAAAATCAATAACCCTAAAACATTAACATTAAGGCTTAAACCATAAACTGAAATTGAGACAATTTTTACAATATTATCATAAAATATAGCTAAAACTGAAATTAGAGACCATCTTGACAATTTGAAAGTAGAGAAATTTGAGAGCTTGGTGACCAATTTTATAATTTCACCATAAAATATAGCATAAAACTGAAATTGTGGACTAAATTGACAATTTGGAAGTGGAGAAATTTGAGAGTCCAATGACCAATTTCATAATTATACCATATAAATAAATAGGGGTCAATTTTGGCTAAAAGTAAATTTTTAGAGACTAAATATCACTACGGGGAGGGGATTTCTATATCCGAAGTCTAAATCGTGGGGATATTTGTGACTAAATTAAATTAAAATGAAACTTAAAGTTGAATATTAGTACTAAAATGTAACATTTTAAATGCAACATGACCTACAAGGTAATTATCTCTAGCTTAAAAAATTGGTGGTTTATTCCCTCCAAAATTTTGTCTTTTCCCTCTCTATTTTTACCACTTGTTTTTCTCTTTTTCTTAATTTAATTAAGTTTCAATTTAGATTAATTTAATTGAAATTTCACATTTAGTTTTAGAATTATTTTAATTATGTCTGTGATTTATGCTTCTAAATTTTAGTTAGCTCAATTAGATCCTAAGTTTAATAAATTAATTCATTTCAGACATTATTATTATTATTATTATTATTATTATTATTATTATTATTATTATTATTATTATTATTATTATTATTATTATTATTAAGCTTTGATTTAATATAATTATACATAAAATTTTGATATGGATACATGAAGCTTTGATTTAAATATTTAATCAAATTCGAATGCATAGATTAACAAGTTGAATCAGAATTAATCTCATACACAATAACTCTAAACTAAACCATAAATACTAAACCTCAAACCCTAAACCTAACTCAAACTGAATTGACCCGAAAATTCAAATGTTGTCCCGACCAAAATCGACACAAACAACCCGATTTTGACCCGAACTGAAAGCGACCGATCCGATATTGACTCGACCCGAAAACAACCAATCCGATTTTGACCCAATCCAATACCTGAACCGGATCCGACTCATCACAGACCCGAATTAGACCTAAACTCGAATCGAACGGACCCGAATCTAAACTAATTTTAGATAGACCCGAAACGACCCGAACTGAAACGACCCGAACTGAACCCGAACCGAACGATCCAATTGCCATCTCCAACCAATCTTGCCAATTTGTTTCCATTTTAAAAGTAGAGGGACTTCGTTGCTCATGTTTTTAGTAGGACTTGTTTGCTAAGGGTGTTGGTTAAAATCGAATTAAACGAGCGAATTAAAATTTAATTCGTTTAACGATTAAATATTTTTTCAAAGTTCGATTATTGGTTAATTAAGTTTAAAATTGTAATTAATTAGAATTTAATATATTTTTAATTTGAAGTCTAAATTCCAACCATTTACCCATAATATTTAAAGTAATATTTATATTTTAATTCCAATTTTAAACTCAATCCAGAAAAGAGAAAATTAAAGTCTAAAAATAAAAAATATCTAAATAAAACATATTTTCAATTTATTGCTAATTAAATTGTTGTTTCTGAATCAAAACTAAAAAAGAACTTATTAAATTTTTTTGGTTAATTCGAAAATCGAACGAATTAAGCGAACCTAATTTGGTTCGATAAATAACTTTTAAAAAAATTCGATTTAGTTAATGGTTAACAATTCGAGTATTTTGTCTACATGATGTGTTTATTTTATCAAAAAATTTAAAAAAAATATGAATATACATTACATTATAATTACCATAAAGGCTACTAAAAAGAGAGAATTCTCACAAAATGCTTCAGAAATTCTAAGCCTAAAGTAAAATTGGCTTATGCTTTGCTTGGTTGGGTGGAAAAGTGGAAGAATAAAGGAGAGAAGAGAAAATTAGAAAGAAAATAAATTTAATGGTTGCTTAGTAAAATGGAAAATTAGAAGGAAAGAAAATAGGAGGAGAGATAATTTTTTTTCTTATACAAATAATTTCTCTACAAAATTAGGTGGAAATAAGAAGGAAAAGTGAAAGCTGGTCTTGAATAATAAAATTATCAAATTATATTTAAATAGTTTCATCCAATGTTTTTATTATGATTTTATTTTTGTTAAATTTAGTCCCTCAAAATTTTATTTAATCTAAAATTTACTCTTATTTGTTTTAAATTTTATTATTGAAGTCAATATTATTAATATAATAATATTTTGTTCATTGTAGTCCCTAAAATATTTATTTAATAAAAAATTGACTCATATTTGTATCTAATTTTTATAATTTTATCTAATATTTTTTTTACTATGTTCTATTTTTGTTCAATTTAATCTCTCAAATTCTATTTAATTTGAAATTGACATCTATTTATTTCTATTTTATAATTTAATCCAATACCTAATAATTGCAATTAAGGACTCGTTTTAGCTCGGATTAACCTAAAACTTGGTCTATATGTTAATGTTGATATTGACTTCATAAAGGAAGATTTAATTTCACTTTTTGAAAAAGTTTCCCTTGTATTTTATGAATGTTTTCAAAATGGCCCATAAACTACTTATTTTTGCAATTAACACTCTATTTTAAATTCGATTTCAATAAGAATTTACTATTAAGTCCAATTGAAATTAATGAGTCTAAAACGGAACTAAAATTGAAATTTTAACTTAAAATACAACTTATGAATTATTTACATTTTAGTTCTTAAATCTCGATTAGGTTAAATTTACTTCGATTTGAACTTCTTTTTATTAGAAAACAGGGGTATAAGATGTTTGTACTTATATTAAACTTGTATTTAAGTTTTGAATGTTTTTGGGGTTTAAATCTTGTAAAATTACCAAAAATGCATTTTTGTTAAATCATTTATTTTTCTAAAGTTTTTAAAGGTTTATTTTTTCGGGTGACTTTAGTTAACTATTTCTTCTTTATGTTCATGTTGCTTGTTTAATTTCATGTAATCGAATATGCTTGTTTTTTAAAATATTTTTTTAGGCCACGAATGGGCCATTTGTAGCATTCAATATTCAGGTTGGATTCGTTTGTATCAGGATACATTGATAGTGAAACTCTCGAGATTAAATTATAAAAATATTAGACTAAATTATATAAAAAAGAAATAAATAGAGGTCAATTTCATATTAAATATAAATTTTATGGACTAAACCGGACAAAAATAAAACCATATTAAAAATATTGGACTCGGTTATAAAAAAATATAAATACATATAGGCCAATTTTGAATCAAAGAAAAACTTTAGGGATTAAATTGAACAAAAATAAAACTAAATTAAAAATATTATATTAAATTATGACAATTAGAAACAAATATGGGTCAAGTTTAGATGAAATATAATTTTTAGGAATTAAATTGAATAAAAATAATCATATTAAAAACATTCGACTAAATTATAAAAATTAAAAATAAATTGTAGTTTTCAAAGCTTAATTTTCTTTTCTTTCACTTTTCTATTGTACCAAACAATAGAGAGGAAAGAAAAAATATATTTTTCATCCTTTCATTTTTTTCATCACTTCAATTTTTCATCTTTCTAATTTTTTTTCTTTTCTACCAAGCAAAATATGATAAAAAAAGTGCTCAACCGTATAGGAGCGGATGGTGTATAGAGTTAGAGGAGGATTTGGTACCCTCAAAATTTTGAAAAACTTGTATTATACCCTTAAAATATTTTTAAAATTTTAATTAAGCCCTTTCAAAATTTATAAAAATTTCTCATAAAGTTCTAAAAGTTTTCTGTATTTTTAATTTTCCTTCAAAATTGTTAAAAAATTCATTTAACTTTTCAAAAAATTTAATTAGACCCTCACATTTTAAAAATAAAATTCTCACTAAATCCCTCAAAAATTTAAAATATTTTAATTAGACCACTAAAATTTTAAAAATTTTAATTAAGACCCCTCTAACTGTAAGGTTAAGATCCGTCACTGCAACCGTACTGTGTACGTATTTCAATTAATCCCTGATGCATTTCGTTTATGACTTCTGGAAGTTTTTGGCTATCCCTAATTTAACTATAAATGGCATTGTTGATGGCACTGACAAACCCAGAAAATACGGGGGATCTGTCCTATAATGTTGTAGTCTTGAATTGTTGTTTCGTAATTACGGATATTGTAGAGATTATGAATTATGATGTGACATTTTCTTAAAAATTATAATAATATTTTACATTACAAATGTAGTTGTATTGTCGCGATGATCTTAGAAACAGTTAGGATGAAGTCTTTTATGTTGCATTGTGGCCGCATGTATTTTTCTTTATTTGTTGTGATTCAATTCTCTAATTGGAGTTTTAACAAAAATAAAAATTTAACACTAAAAATATTAAATTTTAAGCTCTAAATTTTAAATTTTAAACTCTAAACTTAACTCTAAAAAATATATCATACACCAAATTCTCTAAACTTAATTTTAAATCTTAACCATAAATTTTAACGCTAATCTCTAATCACGACATTTCACTACCGAGTCTTCAATCACAGCGAGTTGATTGTTTCTCTTCGTCGTTGACCTATGCTTCCTTATCAGTTATCACCATCATTAATCTCATTGTTCTGATAATTGAAAGTCACGAGATTCAATATTAAACGACCATTGGATCGGCGAGTTCGGAAATATTCTTTGAATCTCACTTTCTCTTCTTTAAGAATCAACCGTCCATCACTAGTGTAGTACCTTTTCAACACCCACGGCATGTGTCGAGGTATCGGCGGCGGAATCTCTCTCTTCTTCATCTTCATCGTTCGGCACCGTTGTTCTTGCTTCCCGTGACCGCAATCAACTCCACCGCAACCGCTGCAAGGGTGGTCGTCATTCCCAAGATCAAAGCAACTCTCCATGCCGATGTAGTCGCTGATCAAAGAGTACAAGATTTGAGATGGCTTTCAGTTTGGGTTTTCTTTGTACAAATTGTGAAGCCTTCAAATTCAAGTTATATATTTGGTGATTATCTCTGGTTTTGCATGTAAAAAAATGAACCTGGGATTTTGGCCTTACCCAAAGTAACAAAAATAGGTTATAAATAGAGAAAAATCAAGTACACCGATAATCGTTATGAAGTGTTATTAAACTAGTTATCCAAGTCGAGAAAAAAAAAACTAGTTATCCAAATTGTAGCTATCAGAAGATAATCATGAATCTAAATCGTCTGTCTCATCTTTATATCTTCGTTTTTGTCATACCTTAAAAATTAGATTAGAGTTAATTTTAGGCTTAACTATAGAGTAGATGTCAAAATTATATATTTTTTTCTTGTAATACGTACCTAAAATATTTTTTGACCAAAATAGGTGTTTAAAATTTTATTCCGTTAGTGTTTTAAGGCAAAACGGTTAAAAAATCTATCACTCATTTATAATTTGAGACATGTATTTTATTTAATTTATTTTTTTACAAAAATTAAAAAAAAATTATTTTTAAAAATTTCCAAAACTTATCAAAACCTCTAAAAAAGTCCCAAACCCCTAAAACTCAAAACCTAAAATTCCCAAAATAGTCATCGTTGTTGTAGCCGATAGCCTCGACGGAGGTCTACGCCCATTTCCCTTAACTACACATCGTCGATAACCAGCGATAAGCATGCTAATCGAACGGTTGGAAGCTTTTTGCGTCCTTTGTTTGACGTCCGATTGGCACGCCTCTCGCCGGTTACCGGCGATGGATGGTTGGGAGAAATGAGCGGGGGCCTCCGGCGACGAGTTGGTAGGGTCTGACGAAGCTATCGATGGCGGCAACAACAATTTTGCGATTTTTTAGTTTTAGAGATTTGTGACTGTTTTTTAATTTCTACAAATTTTGAGATATTTTTAATTTATTTTTTCAGTTTTTTTTGAAAAAAAAAATCACGTGTCAGGCTATAATTGTGTGATCAATTTTTTTTAACTGGTTGATTTTAAAATGGGCCAATATAAAATGTTAGATACCTATTTCAACCAAAAAATTCTTTAGCCACCTATTACAAAAAATAGGTAAATTTTAAGTACCTATTTTATAATTAAGTCTTAATTTTAATGTTAAGATTTAAAGTTATGATTTAAAGAATTGGAGGTAATGTGTGTTTTTAAGGTTTAAAGTTTAAATTTTAAAATTAAGTTAAATTTTAACATTTTAATGTTAAGACATAAAAAAACAAAAAAAGACATGATTTTTGTTTGATAATCAGCAAACTATGTATTTTGATTTTGTAACTGGGAGGGGTTGTTGTGTCACGCAACATTTTTTATCTTTTAATTATATATATATTAAAAATAGATAAATGATGAATTTATCCCTTACTCCGTCCCTGCAGATAATCTTCTTAAACTAAAAAATATCGTCAACAAGTTATAACTTATTATACTGTGTTTGAGATTGGTGATTGTATTTTCCAATTATATATTGTACTTTCCAATTATATTATTTCCAACATTTAAACTCAAGTCTTTATTTAAGATAATAATGCGGCTTATCATTGCACTAAATTCTTGTTAATGAAGTTTATATTAAAGTATTAATTTTTTCGATAAAATATCATAGCAATCCTTGTATTATATTCTTGATTACAATTTGGTCCTTTAATTTAAGAAAATAGACAAATCGATCATTATACATTTAAAAAATAATAAAATGATTCATTTGCTAAAAAATTCATCCATTTTGTCGTTAATTGTTGATGTGATAATTATTACAAATAAAATAACTTTTTAATCCTTAATATTTAGAGTTTTTGTCAATTTAACCCTTAATCATTAAAAATACATAAATATTAAAAAAATATTTTCAAGAAAATTTTTTAACCTCTTAGCTTGAAAAAATATATATTCTCAATGTTTTTGAAAACAAATTTCTACATAATAATCCAATTTTAAATTCTTGCTCAATTCAATCATTCAAAAATTAATTCAAATTTCAATATAAAAATGAATCTAACTCTAAAAATGTTAATTGGCACATTACTTTATGTTCAAACCATTTACTTTGATTGAAAACCCATCTTTTTATTGCTTTATTGAGATGCATATAAAATATCACGGACCGCAAGCCCGCAACCGAACTAAGTGCAAATATGACAACACAATACTATTTTTGACACATTTTGGGCCTTCCAGATGACCCAAGGAAGTTGGTCTCTTACCACAGTGAAATTGACAAGGCATGGTAATTACCATAGTAAATTCGATAAGGTATCTCACTTATCACTTTTGATTATTTGTAAAGATAATTCACACATTATCTCTAATTTAAAATTTAAATGTTGTAGATAGAATAAAGACTCATCTTGACAGTTGATCCATTGTAATTTAGACCGTTTATTGTAATGAGCTCTCACTATAAAAAGGAGGCTCACCCCATGTCATTTACTCATCACTTACTTCATATTGTAAGCTTTTATGTTAATATATTTATTTTGATATAACTCAATAAAAATATTTTTAGACTTGAACAAATATTACAAAATTAATTTAAAGTCCATTCATCTTGAAAAATATATTTGAAAGATTTTTAAAAAGTGTTTTTGACTCAAACAAATATGTTCGAGTATTTTAAAAGTTCCCAACGACTAATTTTCTAACGGCTACTTTCCAACAACTAATTTTTTTTTATTCCACACTATAAATACAAGCCAATGACACTTGAAGAAAGGAGAGGATGAACATCCAAGCTAAAAGATCAAGAGAGTATAGTTTTTATTATTTTATTTTGTAATCTCTTGTATTTTTAGTCCAATCCCAGTGAGCCAAAATGTGTAAACACTCGCCTAGAGAGGTTATTAAGTTTACATTGACCTCATTGTTGAGGGATATGTTCTAGTTGATCCTTGTAAAAACTAGAAGAGGGTTCTATCTTAGCATGTGAAAAGATAGGGCTGTAAAAGTTTCCTCTTGAGCCTAGAAAAAGGGAAGAAATTCATAGTGAATTTAGAAAATCTTTGGTGTGGATGCTGAGGTAGTGCATGTAGACCTTGGTTAGAAGGTCGAACCACTCTAAAAATGATCATGTCAAATTGTCATTTCTTTTTCGATTTTTATTTTCTCAATTTCAAAAGAAACCTCTACACTCTTCATCGGCTCTAATTTCGGTTGAAGACACCATGCCTAACGATTGATATCAGAGCGACACTCAAAATGATGGTTTAACAACCATTGAAAAGATCCTAGGAGTGCTCGATCCATTTTTACATTCAACCGACCTTGAAGGGTAATATGTTCGACATCAAGCTCAAGGAATTAAGATGAACTATTTTTCCTCGCATTTGCAAAGGTGGCATGCTCACACATTAAAGATGGGTAACCTCTAAGCTTAATCTCTTTGATTATTTGGTTACTTATATTTAATATATTTTTTAAAACTCATGCATATTTTTAATTGTTAATTTTTTATAAATGCATGACATCGAAAGAGTTTTTAAGTGCATGACATTTAAGTGTGTTTAACATACTCATTCTTATTTTTGCATAAACTCTAAAAAGACTTGGATAAATTGAATTTCATGGATTTTAAAACTTGATATTTTTCTTGAAATTCAATAATTTTCTTAAGTGTCAAAGTATTTTTTAGCTAAAATTTTAAGTGGAATGCACTTATTAAGGGAGAGCTTTTGTTTTCAAAAGAATTTACTTACTCTTCATTGTTATTTTGAACCTTAAATAATTTTGAATTATTTTTTATATAAAAAAGGGATAAATATGCTTGAAAAATTAAATTTCAAAAAGAAATCTTTACACCCTTCATCGGCGTTAATTTCAGTTGAAGGCACCGAGCCTAACAATTGGTATTAGAGCGGGACTCAAATCAACGGTTACCAAATGTTTTGTAACCGTTTTCCTCTCATTTGCAAAGATGGCATGCTCACACATTAAAGATGAGTAACCTCTAAGCTTAATCTCTTTGATTATTTGTTTAGTTAAGATATATGTTTTGATATAATAATTGAAAAATTGACTTGGACTAAATTTAAAATGTTTTGTAAGTCCAAACAACTTGAAAACATGTTTAAGGGTTTTTACAAGGCTTTAAAATAACTTAAAATGTTTTAAAGTAGTCAAAACCTATAATTTTAATATTACAATACATATATGGTGTATACCGTATCGATACCCTTTAGGGTTTCAGCTACATAGAAATTCTAGTAGCCAAAACCCGTACCGATACGTTTTTACAGTATCGATACAGAGAGCTTTAAACCCCCCAACGGCTAGTTTCCAAGAAATGAGTATCGATACAGTGGCACAAGTATCAATACCATACTGCCCATAACTGTATTTATGGAGGAAAATAAAGACCCTAATAGTTCTAATTCAATCCCAACGGTCTACAACGACTAGAAGCTCAATTGAGAGTATAAAAAGTACCTTCAAGCATCTATGGAAGACTAATGCTTCAATTGTGAATAACATTATGATCAAAATCAAGTATTAGTGCTTAAATTGTCATTCATTGTATAGACTACATTTGTGAGCTAAAATGTCAATGTATGCTCAAGTGTTTAGGATTTTGGTGAGAGCTTAAAAGTGCAAATAATCACCTTTTAAAGGAATTTCTAGTTTGCTAAGTATTCTCTTGTTTTAGAGTGTTCCCAAAGCTCTGTTTGTGAGCTTTGGTTGCTAGACTTGGTGAGGAGTCTAGGTTGTAAATGGTTGCCTGCTTAGCCTATAAAAGGTGAATAATTCTTAGTGAATTGTTGAAAATCCTTAGTGGAAGCTAAGATAGTGGATGTAGTGCTTGTTAGAAGGACGAGCCACTATTAAATTTGTCTATCATTTTGCTTCCACCAAAAACACCTAAATCACAATCTTCTTCATACTTGGCAAGCTAAATTGGTTGAAGGAAATTGATTCTATCAAGCTTAACAATTGGTATCAGAGCGAGGCTCAATTGAAGAGAATCAACATGATATTGAGGCGACCCGGCTAGCTTGATCAACAATACAATCAATCGATGAACTGATGCAATCTATCGACAAACCACCTTTATTTGACGGGACCAACTAAGCATATTGGAAGACAAGAATAATGTTCTTCATCAAGGTCAAAGATTACAAGCTTTGAGACATAGTTGAGGATTGTCTGCTCGTTCCACAACGAAGCAAGGTGGAATGAAGTGCGAATGATTGCAAGAAGATGGAGCTAAATTGCAAGGCTTTGCACATTCTCTTTTGTGCATTTAGCCCCAACATCTATGAGAAGATGTCTTCTTGTGAAGATGCCAAGGAGGTATGGGACAAGCTTGAAGTCACATACGAAGAAACCAAAGAAGTAAAGGAGACCAAAGTCAGTATTCTCAACCTCGAGTATGAAAACTTCAAGATGTGTAACCCCCTTAGCCCGGCCTAGACGTTTGACCCGAACTACGAAGATTACACGAGGAAAACCAAAGTCAACCCGAAATTCAACCTTGATTAACGACCCTTTTTCTCTTTTTATCTTCTCTAGATGCATATTAAGCCTATGTGATTACACAAGAATCATAGGAGAGAAGGACACAACGATCGAAAAACATTCAGGGGCTCAATTGCATGAATTACACTTTTAGGGACCAAAAGGTAATTTTTATAAAATATAAAGACTTAATAGATTTTAAGCTTACAAATATGTTATTAATCATATTGCATGCTCCTCTGTCAAATATCAACTAAAAAGGACATTCCAAGCTCAAGCAATTGTATCTACAACATTCAGGACTAAAATGTAAAACATGGAAACTTAAAACAATTCAAAATCATCATCCAACAGTCATCCGTTTCGAAACACCAAACCTTCGTACCGAAACGCCCGTATCGAAATGATGTTGACCGTTTCGGTACTCGAGTGTGTTCCGAGACCAGTATCGAAACAAGCCTCTCCAATAGTCAAGATGTTCCGAAACACCTTCAACCGTACCGAAACGCTATGGCCATTATAGGCCCCCGTTTCGGAAAAGTTAAGGGTGTTTTGATACACCCTGCCCTGTGACAGCAGAAAATGTTGGTTTTTCATGCTTTTTCACACTCGAATCAACCCCCAGACATGCCACAACATGCATACATCAAGGATACATATCAACAATCATTATACCGAGGCTAAAGCTTAAACATAGCAACCAACACATAAGCAAAGGCACTAAAGGCATGCTCCCTAGTTCGCCAAAACTATAACAAGTCAAAACTCCAAATAAACCAAAATTCAAACTTCAAAGGCCATTTACAACTTAAGTATAAGCAAACAAACATGCTCAAACTAAAGGGAAACATTCTCAAATATTCCAAAGTATAAATCCCACCCATTGCCCTTTATTACACTAAAGATGAACCACATACGTCTCTTTATCAAAGCTTTTGGATTCCTCTTGCTTTTGGGCTGCCTTCAAAGGTTCAATTCTCTGCATTGATGAAACAAAGAAGCGTAAGCATAAAGCTTAGTGAGGATCGCTAAACAACATTCATCAATGCATGTTTCATATGTTGCAAAACCAATACTTTACATTTCATGCCATTTCTAAAACATGTCTTCTCAAGACTTCCATGCATTTTAAAACCTCATGCACATATGCATCAATCATAAACAACAATAAAACCATTGCTCATGCTTTACCAAGCATCTCATGCATTCTTGCATCATACAAAATTATCCCATGCATCCTTGCATCATATACAAGTATCTCATGCTTCATCTTACTCATTTACATTATATTGGCTTTCAAGTTGTAATCCATAAACCATTTCAACACAAGACACAATCGGATAGGCGGATTACAAGCTTTATCCCTCACGCTTTATACAAACTACCAGACTACACAAGGTGAAGACAAATGGCACAATCACAACCCCTCAACACCCGTGATGTAGATTAATGGCACAATCACAACCCTTCAACATCACTCATCGGTAGTTGTATAATTCCACTAACGAGAGTATGGGACACATACAAAAGACTCACACATGTGACTAACCATTCACCGTTGTGATCTTAACCTCAATCGTTAGGGTACTTGGATGGAGATTACGGCACAATCACAACCCCTCGACATCCAAGGCGACTTTATTTCACGGTGCACCCAATCCTATAGCCGGCTAACTATATCCGATTTAAGTAACCAAAAACCATTTTCATCACTTGCCAATATAACCATTTATCCACATTAATCCACTGTTTTTCAAGCATAACCACAATGTCATTTCCACAAGCACACATGCTTAACATCATATGCATTTTCATATGAAAACCAAGGATCACTTACCTAGTGCATTCTTAACATAATGACATTAAAATCCAGCATTAAATCATGCTTAAACATGCCTAAAAACAGTAAACAAAACCACTCTTACATCAAATGCATTTTCATCCAACTTAGCACATTTCCAAGAGAGGGATTATCGAAACACTTACACTTGAACTTAGTTAAGTGTATCAAGCTTACACTAAGCTCCCAAGAGCTCGCTCAAAGTGTTACAAAGCAGGAAATTGCATTTCCACTCACCGATACGCGAAGCCTTGTTCGTCGACACGAAAATTACACCTCCGGAGCCTCCAAAATCAACTCATTAGATTCCAGATCAAGATCTCCTATTTTCACATCATCAAAACAAAGATCTAAATGCATTAAAATGCATTCTAACACCAGCAACAATACATAAACTCGTTGCCCACTCAAACTACACCAAAATACCCTTCTAAAACAACCGAAAACTCAATCGATTGCTTCTTAAACCAAGCCCAGCGATCATACAACACTTCCAAACAATTAACAACATCAAAACACATCTAACAAACATCCTAACACATCCTTATACCTCCAGCAATCAAAATTCCACCATTACACCCCAAAATCACACATAAAACTACCAAGAAACTCAAGGATCTCAAAGATTTCGGGATCTATATTAACAACTCCTCATTTTAACATATAAACCAACTTAGAAATCAATTAAAATCAATACAAACAGTGCCCAACTCATCAAGTCTGAAAATCAAGATTGCATCCACATTTTCATAAGATTTTGATCTCAAATCGAAACTATATTCAAAACTCAATCAAAAATAGTTATTAGAAGCCAAATATCTTGGGAATTTCAATAAAGAACTTAGATTAAAGGTTGAGAACGAGATTTACCTCCAATCCTTGCTTTCTTCAACAGATGACAAGTTTTCCTTGCAAAAAAATCTTGAAGAATTAAATAAGATCTCTTGAAAAAGATTTAGGAAATGTTGAGAGGATTTTTGGGAGAAAGAATTTTGGAAAAGGTGAGAGAAAATGGTGTTTGGCTAGAATGAGAGGGAATTGGTAGTTACGTAAAATGAAAATCCACTAACTACCAATTAATTAATATCAAATTCTAATTAAAATCATTTAGTCAAAACTCTTTTAAATCACATGTCATATTGAAGAAAGGTCAAATTGACTTAAAGCCCCCTAAAGATTCTAAGATTTTGGCTTCCACCTTAAAAAGCACATTTTCCCAGTTTTGAAGCTTTACAATTTGGTCACTACTCAAAATGTCCATTTTCCAAAACCCTTTTTTTAAAATTGATTTGACCAACCTCTTAATTATATTTTTAGAGGATCTTATCAATTTTTTATCACAATTTTATCCTATCACGATCCTTGATTTCTAAAAATCACCTTACGCGATTCGAACCGTTCTTGACCGGTCCAATCTGATGTCCAAAACATCTAGGCCCAAAACCACGGCGTTACAACTCTCCCCCCACTTAGGAAATTTCTTCCTCGAAATTCTTACCTGATGAAAAGAGATGCGGAAACTGCTTCAGCATGTCCGCCTTGCTTTCCCACGTGGCCTCCTTAACTCCTCGGTGCCGCTACAACACCTTCACAAGCTCTATCATCTTACCACGAAGAACTTTGCTACTCACGTCCAGAACCTTCACTGGTTCCTCATCATATGACAGATCCGGATTCAACTCTATCTCCTCAACCGGCATTACATACGAAGGATCCGATCTATACTTCCGTAATATGAGGACATGAAACACATCATGTATCTTCTCCAACTCTACAGGCAATCTCAACCGATATGCCACAGGACCAACACGCTCCACAATCTCGTAAGGTCCAATAAACCTTGGGCTAAGCTTACCCTTACGCCCAAATCTCATCACCTTCTTCCAAGGCGATACTTTCAAAAACACACGTTCGCCAACCGTGAACTCAATTTCCTTACGCTTCAAGTCCGCGTAAGACTTTTGCCTATATGATGCTGCTTTTAACCACTCGCAAATGAGCTTCACCTTCGTGGTGGTTCCTTTGAGCATAGCCGTCATTAAAATCAACTTTTGCCCAGCTTCTGCCCAACAGAGAGGGGTTCTACATCTCGTCCCATACAAAGCATCGTATGGAGCCATTTGGATACTTGCATGGTAACTATTGTTATACGCAAACTCAACCAACGACAAGTGTTTTTCCCAAGAACCCTGAAAATCTATCACACAACATCTCAACATGTCCTCAAGCACTCGAATCACACGTTCTGACTGCCCATCCGTATGCGGATGAGAAGAAGTACTGAAATTCAACCGTGTACCCAAGGCCTGATGCAAACATTCCTAAAATCGCGCTGTAAACCTCGGATCCCTATCCGACACAATAGACTTTGGCACACCGTGCAACCGCACAATCTCAGCTATGTACAGCTCAACCAACTTATCCAAGTTATACGTAGTATGCACAGGCAGAAAATGTGCACACTTCGTAAGCCGATCCACAATCACCCAAACTGAATTCTTCTTTATCGGTGACAAAGGCAAACCAGACACAAAATCCATGGTGATTCTCTCCCACTTCCATTATGGAATTCTCAAAGGCTGCAACAATCCAGAAGGAATCTGATGCTTAGCCTTCACTCGCTAACACACCATACACTTACTACCAAACTCTGCTACGTCCTTTTTCAACCCTACCTAGTAGTACTCATCCTTTAGGTCACGATACATCTTTGTACTACCCGGGTGCATAGCCAAAGGACTACAATGAGCTTCAGTCAGAATAGTGCGCCTTAACTCAGCATCATCTGGCACCACTATTCGACTCCCAAAACACAGAATACCGTCATCACTAAAACTGAAATCTGAAGGTCTACCCTCCACAATATCCTGAATGTGCGAAACAAGGGAATTATCAAGCAACTGTTTCTCTTTGATTAACTGAATCAAAGATGGTTTCACTTGCAATTCCGCCACAAGACCACCATCACGCGATATGCTCAAACGAGCAAACATCGCTCTCAACTCAGCAGCCACCTTCCGGCTCAATGCATCAGCCACAACATTAGCCTTGCCTGGGTGGTACTCAATCGCTAGATCATAATCCTTAAGCAACTCCACCCAGCGTCGTTGCCTAAGATTCAACTCCTTCTGAGACATAAGATATTTCAAGCTCTTATGATCCGTGTTGCGTGTAAAAGAGTCTATCGCAATTGTAGTGCAAGTGTACACGACGCAAGTAGTAAAGTGATACGAAGTATCGGATATCGTCTCCACAGGGATTGGGCTAATAGCTTCACCTTATTTCACTGCACGAAGTAAAGAAAATATTTAAGAGAATTGTCACGAAAATAATAAGGAAAAACGTAAATAAAAGAGTTGGAATATCAAGATAGAGAGAATGGGCTGGTATTGAATTGCTCAGTAGTGCAGGTATTGCGATGCTTAGGAATTCCAGTTCTGTCGTCGCGCCTGTCGCGGCAGCACCTGTCGCGGCAGCTGTCCGTTGGCTGTCGCGGCAGCAAACACACCAACTTCGTACTTCAAGTTTGGCAAGAATCCCAGATCTACCTTGGCCTATCCCTAGGTCCAAGTCTGTCGATGATCACGTCTTTGATGATACCTCCCGGCGTGAATCGAAGGATGAACACCGATGTGTATGAATTCTTCCTTAGCCACTTAACCTTGCCCTATCCCTAGGCACAAGATAGTTCAACTATAAACTAGAGAACTTGCTCTTATTTCTTTCGTATACTTAACTCTCCCGATGCTAAGTAAATGGATAACCTCACAATGCTCTCCCGATGCTCTTGCAAGATATTAATAACCAAAATAAGAGAACTTGAAGTTTATTTTATTGAACTTGGAAAATCCTAAAACAAAACAACCCTTGCAACTACTTTACAAAACAACTCGTGGCCCTAAGGGGAATTTAGAACATGTCGACGACAGGTAAACGACAGAGGGGTTTTAGTTGTCGATTATGGGGGATGTTCATGCCTAGGTTAAAATCTATGCCCTTATATAAGCTTTGGGCTCAAGTATTCTAAGTTAACAAGGATTACAACTTTAATTAAAAGTAAGATTCTAATAAAGACTTAATCTCTAAGTATCCTACTTTTCAGCCGCCTCCTTGTTTCATGGGATTTCCTCTCCTTGAGCTTTGGCTTAACATATCTTTTAATCCGGGGCTTGGAAAAATGTATGGTTTTCACACGACAGACGAGCATAATTTTCTCTATCTATCGAGGTCCACTTTGCTTTTCCTCCATTGTCTTGCTGTCTTCCTCTACTGTCACGACAGATCCATGGCATCATCGTCCTCTTCGTCTGCTTGTCCAGATCAGCTTTCCTGCTTCTCTGCCCTGCGCCCGCCTTCTCCATCTACGATGACAGCAACCTACAAAATAAGCCATCTTTTAGTAGAATCCGTGCCTTTAATATATTTGTGATGTTCTGCTGTAAACTAACCTAAATGCAATGCAATGATGCTTGAATGCAGCAGAAATATGGGTTACAAAGGGTGTAAATAATAGAACTTTTACACACTCAACACACCCCCAAACTCAAGTTTTTGCTTGCCCTCAAGCAATTAAGACCTAAAAGAAAGATGAATATTTTTGTGTTGGCCTTCAAACAGTGAACTGTCCCTTACCCGTCGCTCATTCTCTGTGGCAGGAGCAACCTGTCGGAAAGATTAGGATCTGTCCGGAATCTCACTATAGCTCTTGTGTAGTGTGTGCATGCTTGTGAACAATTATATGCTAAGACTCTCTTAGTTTCACTAGAATATTCAACTCTTTAACTCGAATTTTATGCCAAAGTTTATTTTCTTGAAGACACATTTTCATGCTTCTTTTTCTTCTATTTTCAAGCTAAATTTTTCTAGAGCCAGTTTTGGGCACCTCTAGTTGGCTTCCTAGAGCCGGTTTTAGGCACCTCTAGGTTTTTGAATTTTCTTTTGCTAAACTTCTTTCCTAGAGCCAGTGTTAGGCACCTCTAGGGGCTATTCAAGTACTAAGCATCATATTCTAGCTTGGCTAAAAGAAATCTAAGCAATATAACAGTCACAAAGGTGTTTAAGTTTTTCAGAACTATAGAAAGGCTCTAAACTTCTCCTTAAACTGTCCTAAAGATGCTGCCACGACGGAGCTGTCATGACAGGTAAGTTAACTTCACAGTTTTAAGCCAACAGTTTAATCTTTTCTGATTTTTTTAAGAGAACTTAATTAAATAAAAGACACAACAATTAATTAAAGATGTACTAAGACTCCATTAAAATGGAGGGTTGCCACCCCCAAACTCGAGGGTTGCATTGCCCTCAATGCAAATGACAGATAAAATGAAGGCAGATACATCACAAAATATAGATAAGAAGGCAGCAATAAAAAGAAAATGAAAGACTTAAATTTTAATCGCTGTCTTCACTGCTGCTGCTGACACGGATCTGGTGGCGGCGTCTGGGCTGTGGGGCAGGCTGGGCAGGTTGCTCCACGACCTGGATGTTTGAGCTGCTGCCACTATCCCAAGTGCTGGTGGTGGTGGTGCTGGCCTTGGGCATTAGTTTTCTGTCTGCCACGTGTTTCTGCCTCTTGACAGGCGTGAACTCCTTTGCCAAATTCCTCCTAATAGGAGGGTCGGACTCGCTGTCATCGGAGGCAGGTCGCTTCGTTCCTCGTGTGGAGGTTTCGGCCGTTGGACTGCCAGCTTCTGCCGGGGCGGGTGATGGGGTGGAAGCAGCAGAGTGTGCATGGGGTGAGGCAGGTGGCGTAGGTGTGTGGACAGGGGAGGGGATGTGGAAATAGTGGGCAGGGAAGGTGGGAAAAATAACATCGGGATAATTTAAAGTGTTGGTAATCAAATTTACCGTCGAGTTGGCGAAATCCTGGATGAATGTCATCAGCCCCATTTGTCTATCTTCCACCCGTTGTATTGCAGCAAGGATCTGGGCAGATTGGTCTGTCTAGGCGGTGGCGGTGGCAGGTTCAGGGGCGGGCTTCTCGGATGGTTCTGCTTGGGAGGCAACCAGGTTGAAGGAGGAGAGGGGTAGCGACTATCAGCTCCATGAGGCTGGTAATGTTGTTGTCTGTCCAGCCTCTGCCTTGGATCAGTTTGTCGGTGGTGGCCTCTGGGACGGCAGCGTAGCGGCAAAGAGAAGTGATCGTGAACGGTAGGCAAAGGCGGGAGGTGGAGCGGAATGTGCAGTCCAAGATGCTTTCCCTCATATAGCGGCCCACGTTGATAGGCCGGTCGTTCATGATCGAATGAATGAGGGCGAGCCGCTGCTGGTCCACCGTCGTGTGATGGGAGGACGACATGATACGCTTTTTGATGAAAGCGTTCCAGAGTTTGGCTTCTGGGAGTAGCTGCCCTCTTTTTAAAGAGTTGGGGTTCTTTTTGCTCGTGGTCCATGTTGTTCCTTCCTCTGTCACCTCCGCCATGACAGCACCGTAGGCGGCAGAATCGAGGGTGTCTAAAAATTGCTGATGGGCATCATCGTTGGGACCAAAATATAGGCCATACATGTGGTTGATGCTGTCAGCTGTAAATGGTACCTCTACCCCTCGGACGGTGACTGATGTTGCCGTTCTGCTGTCGATGGCAGCATAAAACTCCCTCACCAGCGTATCATTTAGTTCTGCAGGTTGTGCGGCGAACTGCTCCCATAGCTGAGTCTTTATCGCCTTCGCGATGAATGGTCGGAGCCCGATGTTGGCTGCCTTGCGGACGTAGATGAATCCTCTTTCCTCCCATAATTCCTTGGTGGCGAACGACTGCGGTGTAGGTGCTGCTGCTGAAGAGGTTGAAGCATCACTGCGACGGGTACGTCTGGAAGACATTTTAGTTGCAAAGGTTGTGAAAGTAAAGAAAACAAATAAAACGAGAGGAGAAAGCAAGTAAGAATAAGCAGAAGTGAGGAAAATGAAAATGAGAACGGGGTTTTATAGCGGTCGAGTTGCTGCTCGTTTAATGCTGTAACGGCAGGCATGAATAACGGGGCCATTGATGAGATTTGGCGTGTCTGACGCGTCTGACACGCATTTATGCGTCAGTTACGCGTCTGCCACACGCTTCTGCGTCTGCCGTGTCAGTCTATTGACAGCCTGTCTTATCCGTGTCTGCGGCGGCAGCTGGAACGACAGGCTTCAATAAATGGGCTCTGTTGGGCTGATGGATGGATGGTGGGCTTGGGTCACTTCTCCTTTTCTTCTTGACTCCTTTATTTCCTAAAAACAGAAAATATAAAAACATTATTTGAATAAAATAAACCTAATTTCCTAATAAATAATAAATAATAAAAATAGATAAAAATAAAATTTAGGTTAAATTAGGGATGCCTTGTGGGGCATCTCCTAAAGTAACCACTTCCTGTATTCCTGGGGCTTAAGTCCCCTGATAATGCTTGAGGTGCTGTCCACTGACTTTGAATTGGTGCCCGTCTTTTAATGATCGGATAGTGATGGCACCATGTGGAAAAACTTGTACCACTTGGAACGGGCCAGACCATCTAGACTTTAGCTTTCCTAGGAAGAGTTTAAGTCTAGAATTAAACAACAATACAAGCTGCCCTAGGCAGAACTGTCGTGGCAGCAACTTCCTGTCATGCCACTTCTTAGTCTTTTCCTTGTAAATTCTCGCATTATCGTAGGCCATTGTCCGTAATTCTTCAATCTCGTTCAGATCTAATAGCCTTTTCTGGCCTGCCTTGTCCAAGTCCATATTCACTGCCTTGATTGCCCAATATGCTTTGTGCTCGATCTCGACATGCAAGTGACAGGTTTTTCCATAAATCAGTCGGTATGGAGACATGCCTAATGGAGTCTTAAAAGCTGTCCTATATGCCCATAATGCATCATTAAGGAGTAAAGACCAATCTTTCCTAGTTGGCTTAACCATCTTCTCAAGAATGTTCTTAACTTCCCTATTAGATATCTCAGCTTGTCCATTGGTCTGTGGGTGGTATGCTGTCGCGATCCTGTGCTTGACACCATATTTCTTCAAGGCGGCAGCAATTACCCTATTATCAAAATGTCTCCCTTCATCACTGATAATCGCCTTAGGGATGCCAAATCTAGAAAAAAAATGTTTTTGTGCAAAAACTTCTGGACTGTCTTGGCATCATTCTTTTGAGTGGCGATGGCTTCAACCCACTTAGAGACATAATCCACTGCTAGGAGGATGTAAAGATTTCCACATGAAGATGGAAAAGGTCCCATAAAATCAATCCCCCAAACGTCAAAGATCTCGACTTCTAGAATGTTCTGCAGTGGCATCTCGTTTCTCCTCGAGATGTTACCTGTCCGCTGGCACCTGTCACAGTGCTTATAAAAGTCATGTGCATCTTTATATAGTGTCGGCCAGTAGAACCCTGACTGCAGCACCTTGGCAGCAGTTTTGTTGCCTCCTAAGTAACCTCCATATTGTGAGGCATAACAGTGATGGAGAATGTCTTCTTGTTCTTCTTGTGGTACACACCTCCTTATAACCTGATCTGCACATAGTTTGAAAAGAAGAGGTTCGTCCCAATAATAATGTTTAACATCATTTTAAAACCTCTTCCTGGCTTGATAATTAAGATCAGAAGGAAGTATTCCGCTAACTATAAAATTAACGAAATCAACATACCAGGGGAGTTCAGAAGACTTACCTGCCGTCATGGCTGTCGCGGCAGCGATTGCGGCAGCAAAGAGCTGCTCATCTGGGAAGGTCTCCAGTATGTTTGTCTCATCGATTGGTAGACTCTGTCCCTTCTCCAACCTTGACAAGTGGTCTGCCACCTGATTTTCTGTCCCCTTTTTGTCCTTGATCTCAAGGTCGAATTCTTGTAATAGCAAGATCCACCTTATCAATCTAGGCTTAGCGTCCTTTTTTTGCGAACAGATACTTAAGGGCAGAATGGTCTGTGTGCACTATTACCTTCGTCCCAAGTATGTAAGAACGAAACTTGTCGATGGAGAACACCACAGCTAATAGTTCATTTTCTGTGGTGGTGTAGTTCACTTGGGCGTCATTTAGTGTCTTGCTGGCATAGTATATGACATGAAACAGCTTATCTCTGCGCTGCCCAAGTGCTGCCCCGACAGCATAGTCACTAGCATCACACATAATCTCGAATGGCTGTGTCCAGTCTGGTGGCTGTACTATGGGGGCTGTTACTAGTTTTTCCTTCAGAACCTTGAATGCATCAGTACATTCATCATTAAAGTCAAAGGGTCGGTTCTGCTCTAAGAGATGGCATAGGGGCTTGGTGATTTTTGAGAAATTGGCAATGAATCTCCGATAAAAACCAGCATGCCCTAAGAAACTTCTAATGCCCTTGACTGTGGTCGGCGGCGGCAGCTTCTCAATCACTTCTATTTTAGCCCTGTCGTCTTCTATCCCACGGCAGCTACTCTTATGGCCGAGGACTATCCCTTCATCCACCATAAAGTGGCATTTTTCCCAATTCAAAACAAGGTTAGCTTTTTCACATCTTTCAAGTACCTTTTGAAGATTGTCGAGGCAGCTCTCAAAATTGTCTCCAAAGACGAAAAAATCATCCATAAAAATCTCTAGGAAGTCCTCTACCATGTCGGAGAATATGGCCATCATGCACCTTTGGAAGGTGGCAAGTGCATTACAGAGTCCAAACGGCATCCTCCTAAACGCGTATGTTCCGTAGGGGCTTGTAAAAGTCGTCTTTTATTGATCCTCCGGTGCGATGGAAATTTGATTGTAACCTGAATAACCATCAAGAAAACAATAGTAAGGTTTTCCCGCTAATCTATCAAGCATTTGATCAATAAAGGGTAAATGAAAATGGTCCTTTCGGGTAGCTTTATTAAGCTTCCGATAGTCCATACAAACCCTCAAACCGGTCACAGTCCTGGTTGGGATTAATTCATTGTTCTCATTGGTTATCACGGTCATCCCTCCTTTCTTGGGAACGCATTGCACCGAGCTCACCCATTTGCTGTCGGAGATGGCGTAAATAATACCAGCCTCTAACCATTTAATTATCTCTTTACGCACCACCTCTTTAATCGCATGGTTTAGCCGCCTTTGGGCATCAATAGTCGGCTTATGATCTTCCTCTAGAAGGATTTTGTGCATGCATAACGCCGGACTAATGCCTTGAATGTCTGCTATCGTCCATCCAATCGCCTTTTTGTGTTGCCTTAGCATGCTGATGAGCTGTCGTTCCTGTTCCTGCGGCAGCTTAGCAGAGATGATTACGGGCAGTGTGTCATTGGAACCAAGATAAGCATATTTTAACTGCCCTGGCAGGGGCTTAAGTTCTAAGGCAGGTGGTTCAATAGTAGATGGCTTTTGGATTAAATGGTTATCCGAAGTGTAATTCAAAGGTTCGAATAACTTACCTGGACGATGGCCTAACCAGTTTACCTCCTTCTGACCTTCAGTATCAGATGTATCAGATTCAGAGGAGTCGCTGTCGTTAGTGTTGTCGTCGTTGCTGTCGTGACAGTCTTGTAGGTGGCTGCCGCGGCAGTGACCAAATTTAATATCGTGACAGCCGACCTGATGCAGGGTTAATCAAGGGTCACTTCAATGATAGCCTTGCATTCCTCGTCCACATCAGCATGTTTCATCGCTTGGAGAACATTCAACTTAATCTCTTGATCGTTCACTCGCATGGTGAGTTCTCCTTTCTCCACATCAATCAGTGATCTTCCCGTGGCTAAGAAGGGTCGCCCAAGGATGACTGGTGCGTTTTCGTCTGCCTCACAATCTAAAACAAGAAAGTCAGCAGGAAAAATAAACTTATCCACTCTTACCAGAATATCTTCAATTTTCCCTCTGGGTGAACATAAGAGCGGTCTGCCAGCTGCAGAGTTACTTTCGTGGGCCGCGCTTTTCCAATGCCTAATTTCTGAAAAATAGACTTTGGCATTAAATTAACACTAGCACCAAGATCACAAAGTGCCTTACCCATAAATTTGTTGCCGATTACACAAGGTATGATGAAGCTCCTCGGATCCTTCTTTTTCTGGGGTGGCTGCCGATGAAGTATGCTCATGCAACCTTCTGTCATCTTTACCGTTTCAAATTCCCCAAGTTTAGATTTTTTCGACATAACATCCTTGAGAAATTTAGCATAACCGGGCATCTCCCTAACGGCATCTAAAAACGGAATATTAATATGAACCTGCTTAAAAATATCATAAATCTTTTTAAGTTGAGATTCATGCTTAGCTTGCTGTATCCGTTGAGGAAAAGGTGGTGGAGGACGATAATCAGCAATACGTCCTTCCCACTGCATGTGAATCTGAGGACGAATATCATCGTTTTTCTCCTCTATCGCTTCTGCTGTCGTGACAGGCTCATCGGCAGCAGTCTGTTTATCACCTGTCGGGGTAGCTTCCTCGGCAGGTTTATCCAAGGCAGGTTCCTTTTCTGTTTCAGCTTCTTTTTCCGGCCCTGGTAGTTTCTTCTCACTCCTAGTAGTAATTGCCTTACATTGCTCATGAGTGGGCAGTCTAGCATTTTCAGTATTGATAGGGAATCCTCCATTCTGCCTCGGCTTAATATGTTGAGAAACCTGACCCATTTGTGTCTCTAGAGATTTCAAGGTAGCTTCATGATTTGTCATCCTCATCTCGGTTTTATCCATAAAGGTTTCTGTCTTCTTGACAAACTGATTCATATTCTCCATATACGTACCGGTCTGAGACATAAAGGTGGCCAGAGTCTGTTCCAATATACTGCTCGTGGCAGGTGGTGGCTGCTGTTGCTGCTGCGGCGGTAGTTGCTGTCGCGTTAGCAATCTAGGTCCTCCCTGATTCTGATTATGTGCTTGCGGATTCAGGGCATTATTAGGATTACTTCAGGAAAATTTGGGATCCTTCCTCCAATTGGGATTAAAATTGTTGGAATTGTAATTCGGCTTGTAATTTCCAACATATTTCCCTCTTCTATTTGTATTGGGCACTCATCTCGACTATGATTTCCCTCACAGATGGTACAAACTTCCTCAACAGCAAATCCTTGTAATCCATCACCATTAAATAACTGTTTCATTGCTTTAGTAAGGAATGCTACCTGTGATTTCATAGTGTTGTTGGCTTCATAATCCTTGACAGCAAGTACCCGTTTACCCCCTCTTCTTGCAGTCGGAAACTGCTCCTCATTCTTAGCCAGAATTTTCAAAACTTGCAATACCTCGTCTGGATCTTTATCCAATAATAGTCCATTTGCTGCAGAATCAATTCGAATGCGAGTTTTTAAGTTAGCAGCATTATAGAACTTAGTTACCTGATTCCAGACGGGGAATCCGTGCATTGGGCAGTTCCGTAGAAGGGTAGTAAATCTGTCCCAGGCCTCGCGCATCGGCTCGTCATCTTCCTGTTGAAAAGTAGCAATTTCATTACGTAATCGCTCAGATAAATACGAAGGATTAAAACGAGATAAGAATTCACGAGATAAATCTGCCCAAGTTACGATTGAACCCGACGTAAGTTTATTCCACCAAGTTTTAGCTCTATCCCTCAATGAATGGGGGAATAACCGAAGCCTCAGTATCTCCGGACTAACTCCTGGTAGTCTAAACGAACCACAGATCTCCTGGAACGTTTTGAGTTGCTCCCTAGCATCCTCTGTCATAGCACCACTAAACTGCCCGGCATTGTTGATCATACTAAACATGACAGGTTTAAGCTCGAAGTTATCAACTTCAATATCCAGCAGTGTGGTCTCCAGTTCTACATGATCGTTCAGCATGTAGTCTCGACAGGACCGTCGTCCATCTGCCGCAGGCGGGTCGCCGACAGGCGGTACACCTCCACCAGCGGGCTGATTACGGGCCATCTTTTCTAGCTGTTCCTCAAGGTATTCGTTCCTATCTAAAAGGTGGCGAAGTTGTTTCTTGAGATTGAAGGAATGTTCGATTTCTTGATCTAATTTATACTCAGGATCTTCGCCTCTTTTAGATCTGCGCATAAACAAGAAAACCTCGTGAAAAGCAAGAGTTGAAAGTACTAACGAAAAAACAGAAAAATAAAAATAAAAACAAATAAAAATAAAAACGAAAAGTGCAATAAAAGAAAGGTGTAGTTATGTTGCCAATCCCTGGCAACGGCGCCAAAAACTTGTTGCGTGTAAAAGAGTCTATCACAATTGTAGTGCAAGTGTACACGACGCAAGTAGTAAAGTGATACGAAGTATTGGATATCGTCTCCACAGGGATTGGGCTAATAGCTTCACCTTATTTCACTGCACGAAGTAAAGAAAATATTTAAGAGAATTGTCACAAAAATAATAAGGAAAAACGTAAATAAAAGAGTTGGAATATCAAGATAGAGAGAATGGGCTGGTATTGAATTGCTCAGTAGTGCAGGTATTGCGATGCTTAGGAATTCCAGTTCTGTCGTTGCGCCTGTCGCGGCAGCACCTGTCGCGGCAGCTGTCCGTTGGCTGTCGCTGCAGCAAACACACCAACTCCGTACTTCAAGTTTGGCAAGAATCACAGATCTGCCTTGGCCTATCCCTAGGTCCAAGTCTGTCGATGATCACGTCTTTGATGATACCTCCCGACGTGAATCGAAGGATGAACACCGATGTGTATGAATTCTTCCTTAGCCACTTAACCTTGCCCTATCCCTAGGCACAAGATAGTTCAACTATAAACTAGAGAACTTGCTCTTATTTCTTTCGTATACTTAACTCTCCCGGTGCTAAGTAAATGGATAACCTCACAATGCTCTCCCGATGCTCTTGCAAGATATTAATAACCAAAATAAGAGAACTTGAAGTTTATTTTATTGAACTTGGAAAATCCTAAAACAAAACAACCCTTGCAACTACTTTACAAAACAACCTGTGGCCCTAAGGGGAATTTAGAACATGTCGACGACGGGTAAACGGCGGAGGGGTTTTAGTTGTCGATTATGGGGGATGTTCATTCCTAGGTTAAAATCTATGCCCTTTATATAAGCTTTGGGCTCAAGTATTCTAAGTTAACAAGGATTACAACTTTAATTAAAAGTAAGATTCTAATAAAGACTTAATCTCTAAGTATCCTACTTTTCAGCCGCCTCCTTGTTTCATGGGATTTCCTCTCCTTGAGCTTTGGCTTGACATATCTTTTAATCCGGGGCTTGGAAAAATGTATGGTTTTCACACGACAGACGAGCATAATTTTCTCTATCTATCGAGGTCCACTTTGCTTTTCCTCCATTGTCTTGCTGTCGTCCTCTGCTGTCACGGCAGATCCATGGCAGCATCGTCCTCTTCGTCTGCTTGTCCAGATCAGCTTTCCTGCTTCTCTGCCCTGCGCCCGCCTTCTCCGTCTACGATGACAGCAACCTACAAAATAAGCCATCTTTTAGTAGAATCCGTGCCTTTAATATATTTGTGATGTTCTGCTGTAAACTAACCTAAATGCAATGCAATGATGCTTGAATGCAGCAGAAATATGGGTTAAAAAGGGTGTAAATAATAGAACTTTTACACACTCAACAATCCGTGAACACAATACATTTCTCACCATACAGATAATGCCTCCAAATCTTTAAGGCAAACACTATAGCAGCAAGCTCAAGATTATGAGTAGGGTAGTTGCACTCATTCACCTTCAACTGCATAGATGCATAGGCCACCACCTTACCCTCCTGCATCAACACGCAGCCAAAACCAACAATGGACGCATCATTATAGACCACAAACTCCTTACCCAATTCAGGTTGAATCAAAACAGGAGCTTGCGTCAAAGCTTCCTTCAGCTTCTCAAAAGCTTGTTGCCTCGCCTCCGTCCACTCAAAGCGAACATTCTTTTGCAACAAATTGGTCAAAGGTGCTGCTATCTTTGAGAAACCCTCGACAAACCTACAGTAGTACCCAGCCAACCCAAGGAAACTCCGTACCTTATTCACTGACTTAGGCACTTTCCAACTCATTACAACCTCTACTTTTTGTGGATCAACGCGAATATCCTCAGCCGATACCACATGCCCGAGGAAGACCACTTCCCTAAGCCAAAACTCACATTTACTCAGCTTCGCATACAACTGATTTTCCAACAACACTTGCAAAATGGTTCTCAAGTGCTTATCATGATCCTCCTCGGTACGCGAGTACACAAGGATATCATCGATGAACACCACCACAAACTGATCCAAGAATTCATGGAATACACGATTCATCATGTCCATGAAAGTACCAGGCGCGTTGGTCAAACCAAACGGCATCACCAAAAACTCATAATACCTGTACCTCGTCTGAAAAGTAGTTTTAGGTACGTCCACATCCTTCACTTTTAGCTGATAGTACCCCGATCTTAAGTCTATCTTAGAAAACACTGAGGCTCCCCGAAATTGATCAAAGAGATCATCAATTCTAGGCAAGGGATACTTGTTCTTGATCGTCAACTTGTTCAGTTGCTGATAATCTATACACATTCTCATCGTCCCATCTTTCTTCTTCACAAAGGACCGGTGCACCCCAAGGTGACACACTTGGCCGGATGAAACCTCGATCCAACAACTCCTATAATTGCGTTTTCAACTCTTTTAACTCTTTAGGTGCCATGCGATAAGGAGGAATGGACACCAGAGTTGTGTTCTCGTACAACTCTATACCAAACTCAACTTCTCTGTTTGGTGGCAATCCAGGCAATTCTTCCGGAAAATCGCGAACAGTTCGGATATCCTGCACACGCACATCCTTAGTGCCAGGATTCATCACATAGGCAAGATAAGCCTCACAGCCCAACCTCATCATACAGTTTTCTTCCAAAGCCGAAATCACATTCGATAAGAATTTCACATTCTCGCCTACTACAACAATCTCATAATTATCGGCCAACTTTAAGGTGACTCGCTTAACATCAAAGTCAACCACCGCCCTATGCTCCGTCAACCAGTCCATGCCAAGGATTACATCAAATCCGTAGAAAGGTAATTCCATCAAGTCCACAAGGAAAACATATCTTTGCACAAACAAAGGGCATCTCCTATACAACTTCCTAGTGACTACAATCTCACCAAAACAGCTGGTCACTTGCATTCCTACTTCAAGCATCTCAACAGGTATGTCAAGCAAATATGCATGCTCACTCAAGATATAAGAATGCGTGGATCCAGAATCAATCAAAGCCAGCAAAGAAAAAGACTAGAGAACAAAGGTACATACGATCACATCAGTATCGTTGCGCTCCTCGTACTGAGCATACACCCTCGCTGGTCCACCTTCATCAGGTCGAACAGCTACAACGTGAGTAATACCTCGCTGCCCCTCATCTCTCCTCTGAAAATTCCCACGGCCGCGCCCACGACCTCTCTGAGGTGCAACTACCACATGAGCATGTTCTTGGCCTCCACCAGCCAACAAGGGACACTCTCTCCTCATATGATCTACCGAACCACAATTCCAGCAGGAGTTCCCTGTCACTACAACAGGAGCCTGAACCTCTCTAGCTGCTCGAGGAAAATCTCGCCTCAAATGGTCTCTCGAACCACATGTCCAACATGTATGCTGCTCGGATCTTATACGACCTCCCTAAGCCTGTCCACTTCAACCCGGAACACCACGCCTTCCCTCAGGCTGATGTCTCCTGTCACAACCTCTCTTGTTCCGTCCACCACCAGAACTATACTAAGCAGCTCTCTTTCCAAAGTTAGAACTGACACCTCTAGAAGACAAGCCCAGGTTCTACTCGATGTCCTTTGCCCGACACACAAGCACATCAAAATCTGTGTAGTCTGCAGCTAGCATGTACGTCATAACTTCTTGCACCAACCCATACTGGAAGCGATCACATCGATGCCTCTCACTAGGTACCAGCTCAGGAGCATACTGGCTCAAGCGTACGAACTGGACCTCGTACTCAGCCACTAATAGGTTACCCTGAACGAGAGACATAAACTCCCGTTTCTTCTCATCCAAGTATCTCACACCTAGATACTTTCTCCGGAAGTAACCCCTAAAGAACTCCCAATCAACTTCATTGGGTTCCATACCAGCTGTGGTAGTCGTCCACCAGATGTAAGCATCACCTTGTAGCAAAGATATTGCGCATCCCAACTTGCACTCATCATTACAACCCATTTGATCCATTATGCGGATCGTACTTGGTAACTAGGCCTCAGACGCCTCAGGTGACATACCATAGAACTCTACCGCTCCCAAGCTCCTTAACCTTTCCAAAGGTAGACCCACCTGCCCAGCTGCTGGGGCTTGTACTTGCGCTCCAGCAACAGCAGCCTGAAACGCTCCGGTAATCACCTCAACTAGTGGCGCCAAATTACCCAAACCAGGACCAACTTGTCCTTGTTGCACATGCTCCCCACCTCCAGGTGGTGGCGGAGGAGGTTGATCTCCACCATGAGGGACATCAACCCCCTGTTAAGCCTGATTATCCTGCTCAGCCGCAGGCACTATGGTATTGGACCTCAACTCCCTTCTAGGTCCCATGTGCTATTTTAAACAAATACAACAACGAAAACAAATCAAACCATTTAGGCCAGTTGCAAGCAAGAATCCAAGTTTACAAAACATTTAATTAGTGTAATAAGGCAATGGGCACCCAATTTCCCCACAGAGCATAGCATCCACAAAACATCATGCTCACATACTTTTCATCATTTCAAATCAAATCATATCCACAAAACATCATCACCATACAATCATATTCATTCCCTATGCAATTCACATTAATCAACATGGCATAAATTTCAAAATTCAATTATTAGCATGATTTTCAAACATCAAACTTCGAATCATATCAATTACACATATCAACATTCCCAATTCATTCGAAACCACACTCTAATACCAACAAATGTAACCCCGTTAGCCCGACCTAGACGTTTGACCCGAACTATGAAGATTATATGGGGAAAACCAAAGTCAACCTAAAAGTCAACCTTGATTAACGACCTTTTTTTTCTTTTTATCTTCTCTAGATGCACATTAAGCCTATGTGATTACACAAGAATCATATGAGAGAAGGACACAACGATCGAAAAACATTCAGGGACTCAATTGCATGAATTACACTTTTAGGGACCAAAACGTAATTTTTAGAAAATATAAAGACTTAAAAGATTTTAAGCTTACAAATATGTAATTAATCATATTGCATGCTCATTTGTCAAATTTCAACTAAAAAGGACATTCCAAGCTCAAGCAATTGCATCTACAACATTTAGGACTAAAATGTAAAACATGGAAACTTAAAACAATTCAAAATCATCATCCAACTGTCATCCGTTTCGAAACACCAAACCTTCGTACCGAAACGCCCGTATTGAAACGGTGTTGACCGTTTCGGTACTCGGGTGTGTTCCGAGACCAGTATCGAAACATGCCTCTTCAGTAGCCAAGATGTTCCGAAACACCTTCAATCGTACCGAAACACTATGGTCATTACAGGCCCCCATTTCGGAACAATTAAGGGTGTTTCGATACACCATGCCCTGTGACAAAAAAAATGATGGTTTTTCATGCTTTTTCACACTCGAATCAACCCCGAGACATGCCACAACATGCATACATCAAGGATACATATCAACAATCATTATACCGAGGCTATAACTTACACATAGCAACCAACACATAAGCAGAGGCACTAAAGGCATGCTCCCTAGTTCTCTAAAACTATAACAAGTCAAAAGTCCAAATTAACCAAAATCCAAACTCCAAAAGCCATTTACAACTCAAGTATAAGCAAACAAACATGCTCAAACTAAAGGGAATCATTCTCAAACATTCCAAAGTATAAATCTCACCTATTGCCCTTTATTACACTAAAGATGAACCAAATACGTCTCTTTAGCAAAGCTTTTGGATTCCTCTTGCTTTTGGGCTACCTTCAAAGGTTCAATTCTCTGCATTGATGAAACAAAGGAGCGTAAGCATAAAGCTTAGTGAGGATCGCTAAACAACATTCATCAATGCATGTTTCATATATTGCAAAACCAATACTTACATTTCATGCCATTTCTAAAACATGTCTTCTCAAGACTTCCATGCACTTTTGAAACCTCATGCACATATGCATCAATCATAAACAACAATAAATACATTGCTCATGCTTTACCAAGCATCTCATGCATTCTTGCATCATACACAATTATCTCATGCATCCTTGCATCATATACAAGCATCTCATGCTTCACTTTACTCATTTACATTATATTGGCTTTCAAGTGATAATCAATAAATCATTCCAACACAAGACACAATCAGATACGCGGATTACAATCGTTGTCCCTCACGCTTCATACAAACTACCGGACTACACAAGGTGGAGACAAATGGCACAATCACAACCCCTCAACACTCGTGATGGAGATTAATGGCACAATCACAACCCCTCAACATCACTCATCAGTAGTTGTATAATTCAACTAACGAGAGTATGGGACACATACACTAGACTCACACACGTGACTAACCATTCACCGTTGTGATCTTAACCTCAATTGTTAGGGTACTTGGATGGAGATTACGGCACAATCACAACCCCTCGACATCTAAGGCGACTTTATTCACGATGCACCCAATCCTATAGCCGGCTAACTATATCCAATTTAAGTAACCAAAAACCATTTTCATCACTTGCCAATATAACCATTTATCCACATCAATCCACTGTTTTTCAAGCATAACCATAATGTCATTTCCACAAGCACACATGCTTAACATCATATGCATTTTCATATGAAAACCAAGGATCACTTACCTAGTGCATCCTTAACATAATGACATTAAAATCCAGCATTAAACCATGCTTAAACATGCCTAAAAACAGTAAACAAATCCACTCTTACATCAAATGCATTTTCATCCAACTTAGCACATTTCCAAGAGAGGGATTACTGAAACACTTACACTTTTGCTTAGTTAAGTGTATCAAGCTTACACTAAGCTCCCAAGAGCACGCTCAAAGCGTTACAAAGAAGGAAATTGCATTTCCACTCACCGATACACGAAGTCTTGTTCGCTGACACGGAAATTACACCTTCGGAGCTTCCAAAATAACCTCATTAGCTTCTGGATCAAGATCCCCTGTTTTCACATCATCAAAACAGAGATCTAAATGCATTAAAATGCATTCTAACACCAGCAACAATCCATAAACTCGTCGCCCACTCAAACTACACCAAAATACCCTTCCAAAACAACCAGAAACTCAATCCATTGCTTCTTAAACCAAGCCTAGCCATCATACAACACTTCCAAACAATTAACAACATCAAAACACATCTAACAAACATCCTAACACATCCTTATACCTCCAGCAATCAAAATTTCACCATTACACCCCAAAATCACATATAAAACTACCAAGAAACTCAAGGATCTCAATGACTTCGGGATCTATATTAACCGCACCTCATTTTAACATATAAACCAACTTAGAAATCAATTAAAATCAATACAAAACAGTGCCAAACTCATCAAGTCTGAAAATCAAGATTTCATCCACATTTTCATAAGATTTTATCTCAAATCAAAACTATATTGAAAACTCAATCAAAAATAGTTATTAGAAGCCAAATATCTTGGGAATTTCAATAAAGAACTTAGATTAGAGGTTAAGAACGAGATTTACCTCCAATCCTTGCTTCCTTCAATATATGACAAGATTTCCTTGCAAAAAAATCTTGAAGAATTAAAGAAGATCTCTTGAAAAAGATTTAGGAAATGTTGAGAGGATTTTTTGGAGAAAGAATTCTGGAAAAGATGAGAGAAAATGGTGTTTGGCTAGAATGAGAGGGAATTGGTAGTTACGTAAAATGAAAATCCACTAACTACGAATTAATTAATATCAAATTCTAATTAAAATCATTTAATCAAAACTCTTTTAAATCACATGTCATATTGAAGAAAGGTCAAATTGACTTAAAGCCCCCTAAAGATTCTAAGATTTTGGCTTCCACCTTAAAAAACACATTTTCCCAGTTTTGAAACTTTACAATTTGGCCATTACTCAAAATGTCCATTTTTCAAAACCCTTTTTGTAAAATTGATTTGACCAACCTCTTAATTATATTTTTAGAGGATTTTAGTAATTTTTATCACAATTTTATCCTATCCCGATCCTTGATTTCCTAAAATCACCTTACGCGATTCGAACCGTTCTCGACCGGTCTTATCCGATGTCCAAAACATCTAGGCCCAAAACCAGGGCGTTACAAGATGGACCCAGATGAAGACATCGGGAGGATGTTTGACCATTTCTCCACAATCATCAACCAACTCAAAGGTCTTGAAGAGGAGATTCTAGAAGACAAACTCGTTCAGAAGTTGATTTACTCACTTTCTGATTCATGGGAGTCCAAAAAGAAGGCAATTGTAGAAGCAAAGAACTTAAAGAAGCTCAAGCTTGATGAGCTCGTTGGATCTCTGCTCACTCATGAGATGACGTCTTAACCCTTGAAGAGGGAGAAGGAGAAGAAGATCACGAAGCAAGGCATTGATGTCAATGTCATTGCCCTTTCATCCTCTACATGCCAACACGAAGAATCAAGTGAGGAGGAAAGTGAATATGAAGAGATGGTTCATCTGTAACACCCAGGTTTAGGGGTCGGGTGAAAATAATATTTTAATATTATTTTAGGTTCGGTTCGATAATTAAAAAATTCTTTTGGGCATCGGGTTTCAAAAACAAATATTTTTGTGTTGGACTAAAATGAATGAAATACAATTTGAAGAGATTTTAAAGAAAATGGAAAATAGCCATTCATTAATGGCAAACTTGTAAATAATACAAGTTTCAATTTAAATCCCCTTTTATCATCTTTTCACTATTCATTCTCTTCTCCAAACCAAAACCAACGTGAAAAAGAGAGCTCTCATCCCCTCCACTATCCCATCACATTGCTTCTTCATTTCAACTCGTTTTTGAAAGGTAATATCATTTTTGACTTGTCCTCAACTTCCTCTCTTCAAAAGTACAAATAGTTTTCATTTTCCTCAATGTTCTGGAAATTGAGTTTTTAGAGATTTTGATTAAAAATGATAACTTTATTATTTTTAACTTAAAATTTCGATTTAATGTTGTTAGTTATGAAGTCTATAAGTCAAATGATGCAACATATATGAATTTTACATGGTTTTGAACACATTCCCGAAATTGGGTTTAAAAGGGGTTTTTGAAGGGTTTTGGATGAGTTTTGGGGGTTGTTTTAGGTTGGAATTGGTGGACTAATGTTAGTACTATGGTTAGGGGTTGCTTTGGGATCATTTGTGGGTATAAAATGTGTCGGGAACATGGGTTTTGATCAAGGTTTATGGGCTGCTCGAATTGGATAAAGTTGGGGTTTGTTAATGGCTTGAAATGTTGTGTTTGATGTTTGAGTTGTATTTCGGGTTAATTACTTTGATGCTTGGGCTGATTTGAAGTTTTTTGGATTGTGTTGAGGTTGTTTAGAAGCAAGCGCTTGTGTTGGTGAAGCATCGGGGGTGAATCCGGAAGCTTGAAGTTGGTTGCTTGCTTAGTAATTGAGCTTGGAAGTGAAGGTGAGTGGTTAATGCTTTCAAAGTGTTTTCTAAGTGTTTGGTTCGAGCATGTGGACTAGGTCGGGCTTGGTAGACCCACCTAGAGTTAGGATTGGGGTGGTAGCCTAATCCTAAGCTTAAACTAGAGACATTGGTTGAACTCTTACTTGATGTTTATGCCTCGTGATGTTTATGATATGATGATTTATGTATAATGTGTTATACATGTGTGATGAGGCATGGTTGTGATGCATTGTGTTATGCATGTGGATTGTTCATGATTGTGATCATGGTGAGTACGTGCTAAGCACGAAATTGGTTGTAAATGATAATGTGGATTGAGTTAAATGTTGGCACTAGTATGCTTGAGTACAAATGATCGATCATTAGGATGTTAGTGTGCACACATGAGTCAAATTTGCGCGTGGCCTTGGTGGCGTTGAGTCACCAAGGAGGAGTACGGGTTCACCCGGAAATGGTTATATATATTAGTCGATGATGAGTGGAATCCTATCGACGAGGCGTGAGGATGAGTGGAATCCCCTCCGCGAGGCCGGTGATGAGTGTAATCCCACCATGAGGTAAAGTGGTTGTTGGATGTGAGTTCCAACGTGTTTATCCGCGTATTCGGGTCATAGCTAGGTGCCAATATAAATTGATATGTGTATCAATGTGATGTGGAAATGTGTCTCCTATTTGGATGATTGTATGTGCTTACATATGTTGCGGAAATGGGCTTGTTGAGCATGACATATTATTGATATTTGTTCATGCATCATTGGCATTTTGGCTCTCAAGAATCGAAGGTATGATCATGCATTTACCTTGGTTGAGATTGTGCTTGGACCCTGCATTGCTGAGGTTTGTTTTTAAAGCGCTTACCCTCACTAAGCTTTATTGCTTACGCTCTCTTTGTTCGACAATGCAGATCAATAGTTCGAAGGTTGCTAAGTGCAAGAAGAGGCCTCCAAGTGTGTGTGCTTTGTGGTGCTAGCCTAGCTATCAAGTATGATTTTTAGTTATGATGTAATGGTCAAGCAATGGGACATGTATTCGTGCTATGATGCTTTTGAAGTATGATGCTGTTGTTTTTGAGCATGTTAGACTCCTTTTATGTGTTTGTTAATTTGGCTTTGGATGTATGCCTTGCTTGTAAACCATGTTGGTATTTGCCTACCTTAAACTTGTCTAAGTGTTGATTTGGTTGAAGCATGTTTTTGTAATGACATGTATGGTCTTTGAAATGGATGCCTTTTTGTATATCATGTGTATGTCGAGTATGGTTGCTAGGGAGCATGCCTCTAGAATGTACTTGTATGATTTGTATGCTTCGTGTAGTCGTTTCGGACGTTTGGAATCACTTGGGAATGTCTAAAACTGATTTTGGAAGTTTGCAGGAAGCAGGTGTTTCGAAACGGGTATGGTTCCAGGGCCCCCGTATCGGAACTCGTTTCGATACGTTTTGGCCACTGTGAGCCCCTGTTTCGAAACAAGTTTCGAAACACTTTTGCCACTAGAATTGTCGTTTCGAAACTGGTATCGAAACGGCAAGGCTAAAACGAGACCCTGTTCCGAAACGGGGTGGATGCGTTTCAAAACGGGCGTCTGGCATTTTGAATTGAAGCTGGTGTTTCGAAATGGGCTTTGACTGTTTCGAAACACATGCCTAATTTTGGGCTTTTTGACATCTCTAAAGGTTCCAAGTGTTGGGCTTAGGCCTTGTTTTCTGTTGGGCTTCCGCTTAGGTCTAATTGATGCATTTAGATAAGATAAAAATGAAAAAATTTCTCTAGGGTCGGTAACTGAAGTGGAGCCTTAACGGGTTTTATCTCGGTTATCCCCGTGTAGCCCACTCGGATCGGTCAAGCGTCCGGACCCGGACGAAGGGGTTACATCATCTCTTCAAGAAGTTTACACGGTTCATGGAGAGCGAGATGGCTAAATCCAAACATGAATCGAAGAAGAAAATGAAGGATTCCCACAAAATCAACAAAAAGGGATCATCTTCAAAGCAAGCATATGTGGCAACTTGGAGTGATGAAGACTCCACTGATGATGAGGTAGCCCACTTATGTTTGATGACCCTCTAAGAGGAAATTTGGATACCAAAAATTACTTGATTGTCTTATTTTAGGTGTGATGGAGAATGAGCTATAAAGTGCAAATTGAGGGGGAGCTTCATATACACAAAGAAGATCACTTGAAGAAGGAAGGCTTCACATCCTACCTTTGGTTCAAGTGTGGTAAAAATGAGTTGAATTTTGCTTATTTCAATTTGTTTTATTTATTTTAATTCAACTAGTTTATCATAATTGTTAGACTAACCATTTGATGATGCTTTGAGTAAGGGGAGAAATTTTCAAAACCAAAATTCTTATTTGTGTCAAAATTTTTAACCTCTCGTGTTATTTTAAACTTAAAGTCTTTTGAATTCTTTTTTATATAACAAAAAGGGGGATGAATAATTTGAAAAATTGATTTTTCAAGTGAGAATAACGGGGAGCTTCAAATTTTAAAAACTATGTCTCTTATTAAAAAAAATATTTTACAAAGATAGAGAATCAAAAACAATTTTTTCAAGTTGTTTTATTATATCAAAACAGGGGAGATTGTTAAGATGTATGTTTTGATATAATAATTGAAAAATTGACTTAGACTAAATTGAAAAAGGTTTCAAAATATTTTGTAAGTCCAAACAACATGAAAACATGTTTAAAGGTTTTTACAAGGCTTTGGAATAACTTAAAATGTTTTAAAGTAGCCAAAACCTATGATTTTAATGTTAGTATGTTACAGTATCGATACGGTGTATACCATATTGATACCTTTTAGGGTTTCAGCTATAGAGAAATTCCAGTAGCCAAAACTCGTACCGATACACCTTTGTCGTATTGATACAGAGAGATTTAAAACCCCCCAATGGCTAGTCGCATGTCAATACGCCGTAACCGCTTCCAACGGACATTTTCCCATTGACTATTTTTAATGCATGTCGTATCGATACGCTTATGAGTGTATCGATATGCATAAGCTGGAGCAGGTTCAACGGCTAGTTTCCAAGAAGGGAGTATCGATATAGTGACACGAGTATCGATACTCTACTAACCAGAACTGCATTTATAGTGAGAAATAAAGACCCCTACAACTTCAATTTAATCCCAACGGTCTACAACAGCTAGAAGCTCAATTTGGAGTATAAAAGGGACCTCCAAGCATCCATGGAAGACTAATGCTTCAATTATCAACAACATTATGATCAAAATCATGTCTTAGTGCTTATATTGTCATTCATTGTATAGACTACACTTGTGAGCTAAAATGTCAATGTATGCTCAAGTGTATAGGGTTTGGGTGAGAGCTTAAGAGTGCAAAAAATTACCTTATAGAAGGATTTCTAGTTTTCTAAGCATTCTCTTGTTTTAGAGTGTTCCCAAAGCTCGGGTTGTGAGCTTTGGTTGCTAGAATTGGTGAATGAGTCTAGGATGTAAATGGTTGTCTCCTTAGCCTAGAAAAGGGGAAGAATTCTTAGTGAATTGTTCAAAATACTTAGCGGAAGCTAAGGTAGTGGATGTAGGTGCTTGTTAGAAGGCCAAACCACTATAAATCCTTATATCTTTTGTCTATCATTTTTCTTCCACCAAAAACACCCAAAACACAATCTTCTCCATACCTGGCAAGCTAAATCAATTGAAGGAAATCGAGTCTATCAAGCCTAACATTTTACCTCAGAGTAATACAACTCAAGTATTCACTCATTTCTCTTGTCTTTTGCCATCACTTTATTTCCTTTGTTTTTTGCAACTTCCTAAGTTCTTCTACTTAGAGTTTTTAGGTGACTTAGCCGTTGTTTCAACCGAGAAAGTGACTAAGGCCGCACGAGTTTGCTAGAAGCAGTCTAGCCCTGTGTCAAGTGGTATTAGAGCGAGTTTTGCTGAGTATTTTTCTGGTTCGAGATGGCACGTGATGGAGAAAGCACTACAGTGAAGAAGGGTGTTGAAGTCCAAGCTGAGAAAGCCAAGCGAGGATCATCGGAGGATGTGATCACATCGATCTAGGGTAAAGTCACCAAACTTGAGGAATCCATGGTGGAGGTCAAGGTGGTGATGGAACAACTAGAGTCTGTAGACCTTGAGAAGTTGGGTTCGTTGAATCTTGGGAAGCTCGAGTCCATGGAAGGGATCCAGGATGAGGTTCAAGAGGCCCTTAATGGGTTGGATGTGAAGATGGTTGAGCGTGGCGATGCCTTAGAGGCTACAGTGATAGCTCCAAGGAAAGAGCTCGAGGAGCTCAAGGTAAAGAGTTCCGAGTCTAAGGATGATGCTGATATGAAGAAGGAAGTGGAGTTGCTCAAGACCGAGTTGCTCGTGTTGAAGGCCACAATTGGGAATAGCGTGGCGACTACAACGCCCAAAGTTGTGCGTGATATCCCCAAACCAGAAAAATTCAAAGGGACAAGGTCTTCCCAGGAGGTGGAGAATTTCCTTTGGGGGATGGACCAATACTTCAAAGCCATGGGCAATAAGGAATACACCAAAAAGCTAACCTTTGCTAGTGTTTACTTAACTAACATTGCACAAACATGGTGGCGATGTAGATGCGAAGGTGTGAAGCGTGGGGATGCTTCCATCGAGACTTGGAAGGAGTTTCAAGATGAGTTTAATGAGTAGTTTTACCCATGGTATGCCGAAGATGAAGCATGATCAAAGTTGAGGCGTCTCAAGCAAGAGGATTCACAGACATTGAGGGAACTTGTCCAAAATTTCATTGAGCTGAGTTTGCAAGTCCCGAGTTTGAGTGAAGAGGATGAATTCTTCACCTTTATAGATGGGTTGAAGCCATGGGCGAAGAATGAGCTAAGGCGAAGGGCTGTGACAGAGCTCTCTACTGCCTTGACAATTGTCGAGTCAATCATTGAGATTGGGATTAAGAAGCCAGACTTCTCTAAACCAAAATCGAAGCACAAAGGTAATGGTGGAGACAAGGAGAAGTCGTTCAAACCCAAAAAAGATTCAAGTGGCACGGCCAAGCCATCGAATGGGATGCATGGTGATAAAAGGGACAAGAGGGGGCCAGTTAAGTGCTACAATTGCCATGCTCCTCGACATATTGCGAGGGATTGCCCACAGAAAAAACTAGATCTCTACCATCAAGGAGAAAACCGGTGGAGAGAGAAATGAGGCTCTTAAGCTTGGCTCCATTATCAGCACTTTGGAGGTCAAGAAGGATCGACAGAAGAAGGGTCGAAAGAAGAAGGGGTTGATGTTCGTCGACATCAGAGTTGTTGGCCAGAAATTGGATGCATTAGTTGACACCAGAGCATCTGAGTTATTCATGTCCGAACAGATTGCCAAGAAACTTGGTCTTCAGGTTGAGAAGATAAGTGGTTCCATCAAGATAGTGAATGCCAAGGAAGTACCAATTGCGAGAGCCGCAAAAGGAGTTCAACTTGACATTGGAGGTTGGACTAGTAAGGAAGCCATTAAGGTAATCCCACTCGATGACTTTGATTTTGTACTTGGGTTAAGTTTCCTAAACCGGATCAACGCTTTCCCTGTTTCTTTTGCGGATTGTCTATGTATCCTAGATCCGAAGCATCAATGCATTGTTCCAGTAAGCTGAGGGTCAAAAGTAGGTGCCAAAGTTCTGTCTGCAATCTAGTTTTCTAAGGCGGAGAGTAAGGAGAAGCCGATCTTCATGGCAACCTTGGTGTTCGATGAGCTAGTCGCAACCGAAGAAGTCCCTAGTGAGGTGGGACGGGTGCTGGCATAGTTTGAAGATATGATGCATGCCGAGCTACCAAAGAAGTTGCTTCCGAAAAGGGAGGTTGATCACAAGATTGAGCTAGTGCCAAATGTGGAGCCACCTGCTCGAGCCCCTTACTGGTTGGCCCCTTCCGAGTTAGAGGAGATACACAGATAGTTGAAAGATCTCCTAGATGTTGGTTACATCTGCCCATCCAAGGTACCCTACGGTGCGCTGGTGCTATTCTAGAAGAAGCAAGATGGGTCCTTTCGAATGTGCATCGACTACTGAGCTTTGAATAAGCTCATAGTGAAGAATAAGTATATGATTCCCCTCATTGCGGACTTATTCGACCAGCTTGGTGGTGCAAGGTGGTTCACTAAGTTGGACTTGCGATCGGGCTACTACCAAGTTAGAATAGCCGAGGGAGATGAGCTGAAGACAGCTTGTGTGACAAGGTATGGTTCTTTCGAGTATCTTGTGATGCCTTTCGGCCTCACGAATGCCTTATCCACTTTCTGTACCCTAATGAACAAGGTTTTACAATCGTTCCTGGAAAAGTTTATTTCCAGCACCCAAGGTGTGCCTAGCCGAGGAGGCAGCTCATCTTTTTCTCAGGTACGTGGTGAAGTACTATAGTGTTCCCAAGACGAATATTAGTGATCGAGACACGAGGTTTACTGGGAGGTTTTGGAAAGAGTTGTTCAGGTTATTGGGCTCAGACGTGAACTTCTCGATGAGTGTCCATCCGTAGACCGATGGGCAAACCGAGAGAGTGAATACACTCGTTGAGATCTACTTGATGCACTATGTGAGTGCAACACAGCGTGACTGACCGAAGCTGTTAGATGTGGGCCAGTTTTCTTACAATTTGTAGCGGAACGAGGCAACAAACCAGAGTCCGTTTGAGATTATAATCGGGCAGCAGCCGCTTATACCAAACGCGGTTGTGACCGGATACCGGGGGCGAATCTAGCATCATTTCATTTTTCCAAGGAGTGACATGAGCTTTACGACTTAGCCCAAGCATTCTAACGCAAGGCAGGAAAGTAGACCAAGAAGTGGGTAGATTGAAAGCGTCGTAATATGAACTTTGAAGTTGGCCATCTAGTCCTTGCCAAGTTGACTTCAATCTTGCGCAACCCAAATTACAAGGGGCTTGTGCGACGATACGAGGGGTCGTTTAAAGTTGTGAAGTGGGTAGGCACCATGGCCTATCGATTGGAGTTTCCGCCGACCATACGAGCTCATATGGTGTTGCATGTGAGTTTGTTGAAGGCATATCACCAGGATGAGGATGATCCAGATCGGGGCAAGTCACACCGAACGCCAATCGAAGTGAAGGTCTCATATGAGAAAGAGGTAGAAGCGATCCATTTAGAGAGAGCTGTTCGTCAAGTGGGAAATTGACCAAAGCATGAGTATCTTGTTTAATGGAAGATATTTCCCAAGTGTGAGATAAGTTGGGAACCCGCTGATGTCTTATGGCAATTCCAAGATCAGATCGACCAGTTCCATTCTAGCCGCGCGACGATGGCGTCGCTAGAACTAGTAAGGGAGAATGTCACAGACTGCAAGCCCGCGACCGAGACAAGTGCAATTCTAGACGACCCCAAGAAAGCTGGCCTCTTACCATGGTGAAATTGACAAGGCATGGTAATTACGATGGTGAATTCGATAAGGCATCTCACTTATCACTTTTGATTATTTGTAAAGATAATTCCCACATTATCTCTTATTTGAAATTCAAATGTTGTCGATAGGATAGAGGCTCTCATCTTAACCGTTGATCCATTGTAATTTGGACTGTTGATTGTACTGAGCTCTCACTATAAAAGGAGGCTCACCCCAGGTCATTTACTCATCACTTACTTCAGATTGTAAGCTTTTACCTTAGAGTAATACAACTCAAGTATTCACTCATTTCTCTTGTCTTTTGTCATCACTTTATTTCCCTTGTTTTCGCAACTTTTTAAGTTTTTCTACTTAAAGTTTTTAAGTTACTTAGTCGTTGTTTCAACCGAGAAAACGACTAAGGCCGCACGAGCTTGCTAACAGCATTCTAGCTCCGTATCAAGATGCATATAAAATTGTTGTAATCAATTCCTTAAAAAAATCACGAACCAAACAATCATGATTTTCTTTGAAAGGAAAGGATTATAATAATTAAGGTGGGTTATTTAATAATTTAGTGTATTCAAATATGTAATAAATAATACTACTTTAATTGAATTATGATACACATTTTTATACTTGATCTTTAATGGGAAAAATACATGGAGTCAATCTTAAAGCATATTTTAGATTACGTGGTCGGAGGCGGCACTAGTTTTGGTGATGGTTGTCGACTGTCGATATTTTTTTTTTAAATTCAATAACTCTCTCATTGTGACACTCTTTTTTTTACCTTTTGGTACACATCTTCTGTTTTTTGACACGTTTTTTTTCTTAATCGATCGCTTGACCGCTTATTTTTTTCATTTGATTTTCTATCATGATTGGATTTGACGTTGCCACGATTGATCAAGATAGAGCTCTTTTAATCTCCTTGTTTTGGACCCTCGAGTTGGATTTGGATACGAACTCACAGTCATCGCTCTTGTTCGCGATTCAGTTGTGGTAAAGACCGTGTTGTTAATGTTCCTTATTATTGTAATATGCATTTTTACCTTTCATCGTCGAGTTTTTGTGATGTTTGTATCTATTTCGTTTGACCCTTTGAGTTATGATTTTTACCTTTTATTTATATGGTCCTGTTTATGATCTAGAGACACGTTAGTTTTCGTGTTCTTAGGAATATATCCATATGACTTAAATATACATTTGGTACATTAACTATGCACCTTCTCCCAAGTTGGTACCTATAAAATTTTTGCTCCCAAATTATTACCTGAACTATGCACATTCCTCCCAAGTTGGTAGTAAAACTTATACATTCTATCAATTTAGTCCTAATTTAGAACAATTCAATAAATTTAACTCTCTATATTTAAAAATTATATCAACTTACTCTTTATTATTCATCTAAATTGTTTGTTCTTCTCCTCGAATTATTATATTACTTTCTTGGTATAATAAATGTTTAAAAGTAACTTGTTGATATATCGTAGAATTCAGTTATTCAACTATTTTTTGATCCGATGGACTCGTTTAGTTTGATAATATCACAAAAATTGACTACATTGATGGATTTTTTTTAAATATGAATGGTTAAATTTATTGAATCGTTTCGAATTAGAACAAAATTGATTGAATATATATCTTTTGAGACTAAAATTGTTAATAAAAATATCAAAATATTGTATTTAAGCCTAGCGATTCAAATTCGTTCACTTGAGTTGTAAACTCTTATTGAATTTTTAGACTTTTTTTAGTAAAATTAGTGTACTCATATTAAAAATATATATGATACATGAAAACTTATATGTATATGATTTTTAAGTACAAGAGCCGAAAGTTGGGTTGAAACTTTTAGTAATTCGGTGGATCAAATTTTCATAAACTCAAGTTGATTTGACTTTAATCGTAATTTTATAATTTCAATTTGATTCAACTCAAAAAAATTTAAATAAAGTTCAGGTTATTAAAAAATTCAAGTAACTTGATTTTTTTAGTAATCAATGGGTCCAATTTTTAAGTTTAAATCAAATCTATCAATTATGTATGATATATATATATATATATGTCATACATGTAAATATGAAGATTGTAACGCTCGGGTTTGGGGGTCGGGTGAAAATAATATTAAAATAATGTTTCGAGTTTCGATTTCAAAATTTAAAATAATAAAATATTTCAACGGGCTTCGTGTTTGCAAAATAATAAAAAACTATGTTTGGGCCTATCTTCTAAGTCCAAATTCCATGGATTTTAGGAGATAATGATTTTAGTCATTTCATTAATGGCATTATGGTAAATAAGAGGGCTTGCAAAAATAAAATCTCATCTATTTTAAAATAGCTCCTTGTCATCTTCTTCCCCTTCTCCTCCAATCCATTTTCACGACGATGGAGCTCCCTTTCTCCATTTTTCTATTCCACCACCATTCTTCTTCATCTTGGGTGATTTTTGAAAGGTAAAATCATATTTGACTTGTCCTTACCTTCCTCTTCATGTTGTTACCATTAGTTTTCATTATTGTTCATGATTTTGAAATTTGAAGTTTTGGGGTTTTGTTTAAAAATGAGAACTTTATTGTCTTTAACCTAAACTTTTGATTGTTTAAGGTTAGATAAATTGTTTACAACCTAAAAGGTCCAATATATGTAAATTTTAAAGAGTTTTGTATGGATTTTCGGATTTGGGTTTTAAGGGGGTTTTGGAAGGGTTTTAGGGTTAGTTGTGGGTGTGTTTGGTGTTGGAAATCGGAGGTTGATGGTTATACTATGTTGGGGTAGTGTTTTGAACATGATTAAGAGTGCTTTGGATGACTACATTGCTATTTTTTATGGGTCTTTGTGGAAGCACAAAAATGGGAATTTGAAGAAGGAACTTGGCTTTGAATTGTGAGAATTGTAGTGGATTTGTGTGTTGGCGTTAAACCTTGGGTTTGTGATTGATTTTGGGGCTAATGTATTGTTTTTGAATGGTTAGAAGCAACATAATACAATGGAGAAGCTTCGGGCTCGAATCCGGAACTTGGATGCTTGGTAGGCTAGTCGGCTTGTGCTAATGGAGTGGTTGGTGAGTGGTTATTGTTTTCAAATGGTTTTTAAATATTGGTTCAAGCATGTGGACCTAGGTTGGGCTTGGTAAACTCACCTAGAGTTAATATTAGAGTTGTAGCCTAATCTCAAGCACGGAAGTTGTTTGAAATGATGTTGTGAAAGGTTATGAATTGTGTTTAATATTGGCACTAATATGCTTGGGTACAATGATCGATCATTAGGATGTTAGTGTGCACACGAGGGTCAAATTCGCGCGTGGTCTTGGTGACGGTGGTCATCAAGATGGAGTACGGGTTCGCCCAGAAATCTTTATATATTAGTCGGTGATGAGTGGAATCCCATCGACGGGGCGTGAGGATGAGTGGAATCCCCTCCGCGAGAACCGGTGATGAGTGTAATCCCACCGAAGGTAATGGTTGTGTTGGAAGTGAGTTCCAACGTGTTATTCATGTATTCGAGTCTTGACTAGGTGCCAATATGAGTTTATATATGTGCCATTATGATTTGAGAGGTGTTGCCAATATGGATTGATATATGTTATTGTCAATACATTGATATATGTATCTTCGCGTGTTGGGCTTATGAGTTGTTGATCATGGCATAATGTTGATTATATGTTCATGCATCATGTATATTTTGGCTCTCGTGGATCAGAGATAAGATCATGTATTCTATCTTGGTTGTTGCTCGTGCTTGGACCCTACATTGTCGAGGTTTGTTTTATGAGCTTACTCTCACTAAGCTTTTATGCTTATGCTCCTTTTTGTTCGACAATGCAGATCAGTAGCTTGTGGGTAGCAAAGGCAAGGAAAGGTCTCCAAGTGTCGCTTTGGGTTAGCTCAAGTATGAACTTTAAATTGAAAGATTGTAATAGTCAAGCAATGGGATAGGTGTTGTCATGAATGCCTATATGTTTTGTTTCTAAGGCATGAACCTTTAAGTGCTAGGTATGTCCTCTTTATTGTAAATGTGTGAATCCTTTCGATGCATGATCCTTGTTCGTTTTGAATGTCTTGTATGTTGGAATATTGGTTGTTAAAGGTTGTATGTATATTGTTTGTGGCTAGGGGAGTCGTAAATCGCATCTAGAGTCGAGTCTTAAGTCGTTTTGCTGCAAATTTGGGTATTGCAGTGCAGGGCGTATCGATACGCCTAAGGGTCATATCGATACGGTCCTACTCTTCGGGACTCAAATTTGGCTTTTCGTATCGATACGCGGGAGTGTATCGATACGCCAAATCTTTTCTGGAATTCTGAGATTTTGACGAATTTTTGGCGTATCGATACGGGCTCTAGGTGTATCAGTACGGTCAAATATCGTTGACCGCGAGATATTGACCGAGGAGGGCGTATCGATATGCCCAAGGGTTGTATCGATACGGTCTTCCTGGCTTGACTTGAGGTAGTTGACTTGGTCAAGGCGTATCGATACCCTCTGTAGATGTATCGATACGACCTGCTTAAAAAGGAAAAATGGGTTGTTTTAAAGTGTTGTTTTGGATGGTCGTTGTTAATTTGTTTGTGTTTCTGCTGTCGTGTTTCACTTAATAATGCATTTAGACAAGATTTAAATAAAATAAATTTTCTAGGGTTGCTAACCGAGGTGGGACCTTAACGGGTTTCACATCGGTTTTCCTCGTGTAGCCTACTCGGACCGGTCAAACGTCCGGACCGGGACGAGGGGTTACAAAGATTATAAAAAAAAGTTTAATTGAAATCGATTTGTACCATGACATTATAAATACTACAATTAAATTTGAACAGACATCTCGAACAACTTAAATCGACTCAAATTTTATAAACTCGACTAAAAAATTTAAATAAAATTTGAATTGTAAAATAAAATTCAAATCGACTAATTTATATTTTTTTACTAAGACTCGACTCAATCAAATACTCACCCCTCAATCAACATAACATTGTAATCAAATTGATTCAAATTCAAATAATACAAAACTTGAACTCAACTATAAGCTTTTAATTCAAACTTCAATATGAACTTAACTCGATTCAAAATAAAATTTTAAATCCGATTAGGAGAAAATTGGAACGGAATATATATATATATATATATAGGATCAAGTTATATGGTATAAAATTTATTTAATTTTACACTAAATTAGGACCATTGGATAAGAGAAATAGATAGATGAGATTAACAGTAAAAAATGTGAAGATTATCACTTAAAAAAATAAGGAAATAATCTGAGTCATTAATTATCATCATCTAACGGTCTAAAAACTGTGTAAAAATAATTGAATTTTACACATTGTAAGTTGATCATAACTCATATATATTCGAAGTCTAAAGCTCTCAACCGCAGTGCATACATATTTCAATTTAACCCAGAAAACTGACACATTTCTTTTACGACACTTTTGGATGAGTTATTGGGTAACTCTAATTTAAATATGAACTGGCCTTGTTGCTGGAACTGGCAAACCCAGAAAACATGTAGGGCTTACGCTTACACTGTCGTATTTCAAGCATTTCCCACCATTTGCTGCAATCCCATTCTCTAATGGAGTCTGTTCAGGCTCAGCAATGGGACATTTCACTGTTGAGTCTTCGACAGTATTGTTTTTACTGCCATCATCGTCTTCGTTGTTAATATTATCTGTTTCGTTGTCTAAAGAATCAACTCGATCCTCATCGTCGCTGACCACTGCTTTTCTATCATCATAATCGTCAAACCCATTGCCATTGTTGTGATCATCAAAAGGCACAAGATCCAATATGAAACGACCATTGGATCGGCGAGCTCGAAGATATTCATTGAATCTCACTTTCTCTTCTCTGAGAATCAACCGTCCATCGTTTGTGTAGTACCTTTTCAACACCCACGGCATGTGGCGAGGTATCGGCGGCGGAATTGCTTTCTTCCTCGTCGTCATTCGGCAACGTTGTTCTCTCTTCTCACGGATAGAATCAATTCCGCCGCCGCCGCAAGGGGGGTCGTTGTTAGAGAGATCAAAGCAACTCTCCATGCCTATGTAATCACCGATCAAAGAAGAAGCCGACGGGGAAAGGACGCCCGGCGCCATCATACAAGGTTTGAAATGGTTTTCGGTATGGGTTTTCTTTCTACATATGGTTAAGGCTTCAAGTTCAAGCTCTATCTCCGGTGATGATCTCGGGGTCTGCATAACAAAATAATGTACCTGGGATTCTGGCTTCGGGTTTTTTTTTTCTCTTTTAAAATTGAATTCAAAGGCAACAAAAATAAGTTATAAATTGGAAGAAAAATGAAGATCAAACGTCGAGTTAGGGTTTTATTAGGAGCAAACTTGAACCCTGTAATTAATTTCAAAAGAGAAATTACATATTATCAGATAAACCTAGTATGGCATATATATATATATATATCAAGCAATCAGGAAGATTAAAATAATAATTAAAGAAAGAACATACCCAGTATTGAAACCCAAATCTAGAACTAAAAATTGAAGTCGATCCATCAAAAAACCTAAATTAAAAAAAGGAGAAAATTAAGATTCAATAAGGGGAGATGAACAAGTTTTTGTATAAAGAAAATTAAGGAAAATAAACATGAACTTGCCTTGAGAAAAGAAAAGATGAATGTATAAGAAGATAACCGAGAAAGAGAGAGAATCCACTTTTAATCAAGGAGAGACAGATCCTTTGAATAAGTAGTATATATTAGAAGTTTCTGGAATAAATTACCAAAATCTAGGAAAGGTTCAAGGGATTAGGGTTTGTTATTTGAGTGAAAAATTATTAGATAATTTTTTCCGCCACGTCATTTATGATCTTATCTTATTGTATAATGTAACGTATGATTAATTTTTTATGTTATTTTTAATAGGCTTAGTATATCCTATGCATACAAGTATATATTAACAGTTATTTAAAGCTTAGATTAAATACAAAATTTTATTGAAAAAAACTTTCATTAAATGTCATTAAAACTTTAAAAGATTTCGTAATACATTGAATGAGAGAATTTTATTCAATAAAATTTTTGGGTAATACTACATCTACCTAGCTAATGTGGCATATGACATAATAACTAATAAATATAATATAATAAATATTTTAATAAAATGATGCGTGGTTCCTCACTTTTAACAGTGTCGGTTTGTTGTTTTCATTTAAAGAGTCACTGGCTCTTTTTCTTTCATTTGTTTTAATCCCTTAAAAATCAGAAAAAGGCTCTCCACTCTCTACATGTCTCGTCCACCGCCCACCACCGCGGGTTTAACTCTGGCGACGACGAACAACTTAAAAAATATATTTTTCTTCATCATTTCTTATCCCTAAACTCAAATATATCCTTAGTTTTCTTAAAATCGTATTAAATATGTGTAAATATTAAAAAGAAAAGTTTGAAATTACATTTATCGTTCTTGTAGATCCGTCGTCGGATCGAACCACCTTTGAAGTATGTCGTCCCTACTATTTCTGTTCGCCAGGAGGAGGACAGAAAACCCCTAAAAGAAGGTTATCTTCTACTGAACCAGAAGTAAGTTTGCATGTAAATGGTTTTTGAAGTATGTCTTTCAATCGAATAAAATTAATGAAATTTGATTCTCCTTGGATTGATATAAACAATTTAATTTGCGTCTTATTTTTTTTCTTAATTGAAGAACTAATTGAAATTAAAATTTTAATTTGCGCGTAATTTAACTTTTCGATAAAATAAAAATACTATTATTTAAAACATTAAAATACTAAACCAAACAATGATTTTACATAATCATCGCTTAATTCTCACTTTTAATTTCACTTTATAGCTTAATATTCTGAATCGATATTAATAATTTTTGGCCCATCAGTCTTTTTCAGCAGCTTCTACTTTAATTTTCTTCTTAGGTGATGGAGGAGTACCTTCAAACGACTTTTTCTTTTTCATATTTTGTCCTTTAAAATTTATTGATGGTGAAATACAAGTAGGAGCAATATGTATCTCCTCTTGAAAAATCTTCATCAGCATCAAAAGTGGAGTGCCCATTGCAATAACCATCTTCATCTTCGGACCCTCTCTCATTTTCAATAAACGCTTGATAAATTGCTTAATTTCAATGCTCAGTTTGGTATAATCTAATATGATTCCTTCATAGAAAGTTTGCATACCATTTGGAGAGATAGTCACGTTCATTTGGAGTTTTTGGAGAAGTTAATTTTTTTTTTCTATTTTCACTCTATTTGACAGAAGTTGGGTGAGAACATGAATTTAGATAATGCTTTATATAGTAAAAATGATGAAGACAAATAAAAGAGGGAGTTGTTTGATACAATGTATGGGGTGAATTTCGAAGAAATTTTTTGAAAAGTCTGGTCAAAATTTATTAGGACTGATTTCAAAATTTTATTTTAAGTGGTCAACAATTCATTAAATACGTAATTTAATGAGTTTTCTCAATTAAGTTGCCATGTCAGTTGGGTAGCCATATCAGCTGGGTAGATAACCTAGTGGGTCAACAAAATTTTCTCCGAATTTTTTTAAGGTTTTGTAATACACAATTTTTTAATAGAATATTATATTTAATCTAAACTTTAAATGACTCTTAACCTATGTTTGTATGCATAGGTTAGATAAAGCCTTTTTATTATAATAAATTTTCTCAAAAGACAACCCAAATTTTTGCATTTTTCGTCACATTCTTATTTTGAGCAATGATTTAAATAATAGACCGTAATTGTAATAGCGGTCATCATATAACGATAACGGCGTCCTATAAAATTGATATTGTCGAAAATAATGGTGTGAAATGAAATCACATCTATAACATTGGTCGCAGCCGTAATTTAAAGGGTAAAAATCCATTGCAACAATAACAAGTTTTTATTTCTGTTATTCTAGTTATATTTTACTATAAGTTATGCGAATTTAAAAAATTCACAATTGCAATACATACAATGACTACAATAATATTTATTATGTATGCAATTATAATAAACAGAAAATAATCAACAATATACTTGCAATTAGGGATGTAAAAATAGGTAATCGGACAGGTTTTAGGTCGGGTAAAATCGTATACAGGTCATTTCAGGTAAAAAAAAAATTTGACTCGACTCGGGTCGGGTGCGGGTCCATTGCAGTCGGGTCCATTTCAGGTCGGGTCAATTTTCAGGTCGGATCCATTTCAGGTCAAACTCGTTGCAGATCGGGTAAAAACAGGTCGGGTAAAATCAGTTAATTGGCAGGTAAATTGCAGGTCGGGTTCATTTCAGTTCGGGTTCATTTCAGGTCGGTTTCATTTCAGGTCGGGTTCATTTCAGGTCGGGTAATTTTAGGTCGTCGGGTTCATTTCAGTTCGAGTTAATTCATGTTCACCAGAAATGAACAATTTTGAATAAAAACAAAGTTTTATGGACTATAGTGAAAAAAATAATAATAAATAAGAGCGAATTTGGACTAAAATAAAGTTTTATGGACTATAATAGGCTAAATTTTGAATAAAAACAAAGTTTTATGGACTATAGTGAAAAAAATAATAAATAAGAGTTAATTTGAAGTAAAAATATAGTTTTAAGGAC